>JAUCMP010000026.1:6274500-7600000 GCA_030770545.1 Macropodus opercularis | reverse complement strand
TAAAATACTGGGGTGCAGCAGGTTCAGTAACACACGCTGGAAGATTTCTAAGAACACACTGAGGAGGTTTATTATTAGCCAATAATTCCAGCAGCTGCAGTCAGTCTATATGAGAAAATATGGGTAAATGATGCAGTGTGTGTTTACTATGATTCGGTTTGGAGGAGGAATCCAATAAAGATGATGAAGAAGCCTCATCTCAGCACCTCGCTGGGCTGGTCTGGGTGGCGGAGTGTTCGGCGGAGTGGAGGGAGAGGAAAGTGATTACTGTCGTTAAGTTGTCAGGAAATGTTGCATCTCCTTGACGTTTAGTAATGATCATGGCAGCTGGGAACAATAAAACTTCAAGATTGTGCAATTATTGGCCTGCCTCACTTCCATTGGATAAAAGTAATAATGCACATTATCCCCACATCCCCTTTAAAGTCGCACCGGCGAGGGAGCAGAGGCAGCAAATGAGATTTGCTGCGCAGGAAGCTGAGTAGGTTGACAGCTATGATTGACTAGAGAAAGACTTCCTGCAGTGTTGCGTTATACGACCACTCTCACTGTCAGTTCATCAGTTGTTGTGGGTTTTTTTTTTTTCTCTCCTTATTTTTATTTCTCATGATTTGACTATGTGCCTTTGGGACAAGGTGAGAAGATTGGAAAGTTAAAACGACACCAAGAGAAGTGTCAACAGACGCCTGGATTCGTGACAGAAAAGAAACCACAAACATTCACCACTGGCAGCAAGATGTGAGCGAGAGAGAAAAAACAATCTGTAATCTTACATCACAGAAACGTACTGTTTCATTATTAAGCTCAAGATGCATCTTATTCTTTTACAAGAATCATAATAAATTGAACCATGTGAACTATTTTGCATTAAGTGCATTATAAATATTGGTGTTTTATAGCTTATTTCCATTCATAAAAATGTTTTGGAATTTGAGAGAGTGTGATGGAAAATCTAAAGTATCATCTTCCATAATTAGTTGAGGCCTACAGATGTCAGATTGTTTTGACCTTTCTGCAGTGTGTGTGTGTGTGTGTGTGTGTGTGTGTGTGTGTGTGTGTGTGTGTGTGTGTGATACAACCATCTGAATATTAATGATTGATTAGGCCTGTCGTGGCTGTGCATAAATATGAAGTACGTTTGTAATATGAAGGGCATTTTGTAGCTCTTCTCTGATTCTCTTTTAATGACCCTCACTGGTACTGCAGTGAAAAGGGACAAGACCAAAAGGTCCATGTGCTCGTCTGTGCATCGCAAACATCCAGTTTCTGCCCTGCGTGGCCCGATGTACCGCAGGTTGCTGGGAGCCTGCGTAGAAGCACGAAAACCTCGACGTCTTAGAAAGAAGCTTTTTCTTTGAGGAAGGAAACTAGTTTATCTTCACATCGTGCCCTGGCTTCCTGTCTGGTAGTTGTTTCAAGAACAAAAGAAACATCTCGTTCTGTACAAGAGAACAGTGCAGCCAAAAAAAAAAAAAAAAAGATGTACCCTCAGATGTACCTCACAATGCCTTCTCAGAAACTCCTCTGACGCCGGATGCTCACTTCTAGATATAGCAAGTGCGGTTGCTTGTGTCTTCCGGGATACTTTTACCTTTTGGAGGGGCTTTGAGGGAAGTTATCAAACCCTCGCTCTTTCATCTCCTCTGGCCCCAGCGCTCTCTGCTCCTCCGCAGGTGGTTTCCCCTCCAGTGCCTCTACTCTCTCGTCTCGCTTACGCTTGCCCACACCTCCTTCACCCTCAGCTCAGGAAAAACACACACACACACACGCCGCACTGCTGTCCTCAAATAGTTTTCCAATAACATTAGTGCATTTTGTGGTGTATTTTTAGCATCCTTGCCTCTTTGCGCACTCATCTCAGAAGGTAGATGTAGGTAGCTGACGAAACAGAAGATGTGGGTGCAGGCGACGATGCTGGCGATAATTGTGTCATGTTTATTTTGTCACTTGTTATGAGTCGTGCCAGAGATCAGTCGCTATATGCTGATTGGCGGACTTACCATTCGGTGCGTTCTGGAAACCACCGCGTTGTCTCATTTGTACTGTTGGTGCATATATTGGCCAAAACAGTAGCAGCTTTCCTTTACTAGGTCAAAGGGTTTCGTGTGGTGTGATGTGAATGTTGGTTTTGAGATGAACCGCACTGGATTTGTATGATTTTAATTTTTTTTTTTAAATGATAAACCTGCCCATCAACATGGCTAAATGCCAGCGTCATTCCCATGGCTGATAAAATAAGCCACAGAAAAACCTCCGAGCTTGGATTTTTACCGGCCTAGAGCTGCCAATCATTTCGGGTCACTGTTTGTCGCACGTCGTCCCAGTCAGACAGTGAGACTGGGCGAGATGTGGCAAACTCTTCAAAATCCTTCTCTCTGTTTCTGTTTCTCTCACCCCTCTCTCCCAAAGTTTTCCTTTCTTTGGCTGGGCGGCCGCAGGTTTCCAAACAAACTAGCTGAAACATGTTGTCTGTGAGTCCGTCCATCCAGCCCTCCTGCTGGGCACCAAAGCTGCCATCCACAATGTAAGCAGGTGGCGCTGGCATCCCAGGGAGAATGGGTAGAGCGCGTGGGCGTCACACTGGCGACGCCAATTCAAAATTCCCAGCTGACCTCCAAACCAAGGCTATGGCTGTGCTCGCTCGTCTTCACCAAACTCAAGTTTTGGTTTGTCTGCACGCGTCGTTCTCTTGCTGTTGCGCTCCGTTGTTCGCCAGCTGCCCTCAAACGTTGCGTTAAATAACGCGGCTTCCTATATTCTCAGCGTGTTACTTTGTCTTTTCCCCGCGTGTCTGTCTCCCTCCGTCGTTCGCGCTGTGTTTGCTTTGTGCGGGTGCTGTTTAGTCGAGTGGGACTAGCAGTAGGCCCCAGGCCAGCCGCCTTCGGTTGGACGTTAATGAACGGAACAGGAGTGGGCACATCTGATGAAGCTGGCCATGCTGTCAACTGATTTTCATCTGGTGTGTGTGTGTGTGTGTCTGACAACAGGTGCAGACTAGATCTCTGTGCTCTGACAAAATACAGCGACTGCTGTGCCAACACAGGTGATTTCCACCTAGAAAAGCACACACAAACACACATCCTTCCACGCGCTCCAGCTCTTCTTTCTGAACGCTCTCAGACCTAAATGACAGTTTGATTACTTAGATTATTGAGAGACTTTGAACTTCAGCTCCCTCCGCTGGGTCCCTTATTGATGAATTATGAATCCTTGCCTTTGAGCTGACGGTGTAAAACCAGTCTGATAGACAAACAAGGAAACACCTGTCACACACAGCCCTCAGTCAAACGACTCACTCCTGAGCAACATTCACACACCCAGTGGAAGCTCTGAGTGACAACATCCTGTTCCTCTCTGCTTGTCAACAGGCCTGAAGCAACAACAGTATAAGCGTGTGTGTTCATTAGAATAGTACCTGTCTGGGGCCCCCTTAGCCACCTGGCTTTTCAAACAGAAGCAACTAACGCTCCTAATCTTTCTTTCTATATGCCACAGGCAGACGAGATCCAAAGCCGCGCCGAAACAACAAAACCAAACATCACAGCGTTCCCAAATGTCACATTATTGTGTTTCGTACATGGACAGAAGCTAACGAGACGGGGAGACGGGAACGTGATTCTCCTTGGAGAGAGGCAATTTTCGCTGCGGCGTCCGAGTCCAAAAATAACAAAGAACAAAGGCGGATAAATGAGTGAGTTTTTGAGCACAGGCTAGTGGGCTTTGGCAGCACTGGCCAGGCAGGAGGGGAGGGAGAGACAGGCAGAGCTTGCTAGCGGCCCGTCCACACATCTGTCCACACAGCACGGGGTGGGTTCCAGCGACACCCACAGAAACAGGCTTAACCTTCTCTTCCCCCCACCACCTGTTCATTACTATGGGCCCCCCCACTGAGCCACCGCCACTCGGCTCTTCTCCTCTCACCCGCTCCCTTGTTCTTGTTCTCTCTCTGTCTGTCGCTACTCATTCCAGTTCTCTCTTTGTTTTCCTGCCGTTTTTTTTTTTTTTACCCAATCTCCAGTTTTCTTTTATTTTTATGCTATTTGAAAAAAACAAAACAACAAAACCCAAAACAAAATCTCAGCAGTGCAGCGTTATCGTTCTTGTCACTGTCCCCACCCAATGAGCCTCAAAGTTAAGAGTCTGTGCGGCTCACAGAACGATGCTCTCTCTCTAGCAGGCAGGGATCATCAGACAGGTTGTTTTAACTAGTGTGAAGGAGAAAGAAGTGGCCGGTCCATGTGGAAGGCGAGAAAAAGAGGCTTTTGATGAATTGTCTGTGAAAGTGCATCAGTCTACCCACATCTTCAACCCCCCCGGTGCCTCTCGTCTGCTTTCAGACCCATTTTTCTCCACATTGTTGGTAATTTGAGCATTCTCGCCCATGGCATCGTTCATAGTTGGCCCATTTAAGTCCCTTTAGAAATTCAATTTGTAAAAAGGAAATGACAAGATTTAGCTTATTGAGGTCTGCCAGACCGTCCATGAAAATCAGACACGGGAGTACGTGAGACTGTAGCATCGCCCCCTTTGTTACCGTGTTACTTGTACTTGTTGGAGCACATTAGCATTTGTGATCATCCGTTTAGCCGAGGTGACTCCTGACATATCCGCTACATCTGACAGCGAGGCAGAGCTGCTGCTTTAAGTGCTTCTATAACGTAATTTCTGTTCGAAGCCAAACAAAAGACAAAAACAAAAGCAAACATAACTGCACCCGCGGTCTCTCATATGGTTCCACAGTGAGAGTAACTTGGCGTTGGCTTTTGCCATCGTTCTACATAATGTGGCGCATATTTCTATTCAGCCAATAGTTATTTTTAACTGTGAAAGTGAAATCATGTGGGCTGTGCATGTATAGTATGCAAATATGAGTCGCTATCTATGAAGTAAGTGTTCACTCGCATCCTAACTTCATTTGGAGAAGGAAATATATTAGGTGAAACTAATAAATCTGTGGTTTTGTTCCTCTTTTTAAAATGTGGGTTTTGTTAGCGCAGGGCACCTTGTTGACTTGCGTTCTGCTCCCTTGGATTCTGCATAACTTCTTTTTTTTTCTCTTTAATTGCTTTTGCACAGTGGCCTCAATGATGATAAGGAAGACTTGGTGACAACATCTCAATTTCTCTCCCCAACTGAACGCTCCCCGTTTCAATTATCCTCGCCGCTTTCCTTGCCGCTCTCGCTCTTTTGCCTCCAAATAAATTTCATTTCCCTTAAGCCCGCTCCTTTCAGTATCTGATGGCGTCTCACTCAGTTATCCATGCATGGTATTATCGCGAAGACAGGCCCTTACTGCTCACTGAGAGGGAAAGGCTGCAGGCCCCTTATTACATACCAAATATCAGGCATCATATTCAAATCCAAAGTATCTGGCTGTGGGGAATATGCCTAAACTGGTTCAGCCTGTTAAGAGTTTTGCAGCAACCTGCAAAGATAAATAAAGTCCACACAGTGTATAAAGTGAAGGAATTTGCTGTGATGGAATTTGAGGGTTATATATTTTGCTATTTTTGTTAATTTGTGAAATCCTTTTTCTGTACACAGAATCGGTCGATATTTGCTCTCAGCATCTCCGAGGATCAGAGCAATTTGCATTCTGGGAAAGCGCGCGATGATGTGCATAAGCGGACTAAATCCAAAAATGTAATCTGATAGCGCCCTTTTGCTTCACGTCGGGAATGAATTCTGAACTGTCATGACATCAGCGGATTCAAAGGAGAGAGCTTGCCTCAGCTCTCCAAACAATGAAATCATTACAGGCAGCTTTTTCCAGGTTGCCTACACATTACAGGAGGAGAACAAGGAGCTATGAAGTTAGACTCAGCCGCTGGGTATTGTGCAAGATAACAAAGGAAACAATGAGACAATCAAACAGTGTGATATCATGTTGTTTTATTGCCTCCCAAAAGCTCAAAGTAATATTCTTTTCAAAATGGCACAAAAATCTCTCCATGGATTATAGCATCAATATGAGTCGATACCATGACAGTTTTCCCACAGAGAAAAGACTCAGAGTCATGCAATAATTGCACAGTGATGAACGAACAACAATAAACATGTTAGCTATTCAAGGCAGCCGAGATAAGATAGTGTTTAAGTACATTTTTATTGCGAGAGGTTCCCATAGTTCAGGGTGTTCAAAGGTCTCTCACACACCCACAGACGTCAATAAAAACCAGCAGTTACTGATCAGAGGAGAGCGTGAATAGAAACATGTCATAGAAGAGCTACTGGTGATTATCTTGCTTAACAAAAGACGGCCTCTTTCATTTTCAGTTCAGCCCACACAGTAAAATAAACATGTTTAATTCAGAGAACAGTTGAACTACGACGAGGACTCGTTTTTACCAAGTCTCGATTACGTCCTTAATTCATATTATCATTATTAATATTAAACCTTGAAATCGTGTATTTAAAAGTAAGTAACAAATAACAATACTGTTTTATATTTCAAAATATGAAACGTCATTTAAATGTGCTGCCACTCACTAATATTTATCTGCCAGCTAGTTTGTTTATTTACAGTAGATGCATTGTTTTGTCCAAAATAGATTAAGTAGACCTGTCGTGGAAAATCCTAGTCTAGTGCCTTTCAGTATCTCAGAAGAGTTCCAGCAAATCCCCAAATAAGTACTTTATCCCAGCGCTTAGATGAAAGCGATTCACTAATTGCGTATTCTCTGATCGTGACTGAGGGCAATTTATGAAGGTGTTGTCATCAATGGTGGGAACTCAGATTTTTTTTTTTACAATGTCTTTGATAACAGCTCAGCGGTGGGCGGGCGTGTTGGCTGTAAAACTGACCAGCAAACTCTTTCATGTGTGGACTTTATGCAGCGACGAAGCCTTGTGGACGCGTTTGTTCAGTCAGTCATTGAACAGTTATCTTTGTGACAGGACGACGGAGCAGATAAAGATGAAGAGCACGGCTAGCGCCACGCTTTGTCCTCTCTGTTTCAGAGTGAGAGCATCCCGTCTTTAGGGTCAGTGAATTGAGGGAAGCGAGATCAGGTCTGAGTCTGACTGACTCACATCCGTGGTTCTGTGCATGATGAGGATCTGGAAAATTAAAGGACTTGATTTTACTGTGTGGTTATTTTGTTTATTCTGCTTCAGCCACACCGATCCAAGATGAAATCTGAATCCGAGCCCGGTTCTGATTCACGTATCTACCTATGGTGTTGTAACACCATCCCTACTTTATGGCAGGATCTTCTGCTGAGATGCATCAGTCCCTGACCAGCTTCCCGCTCACTCATTTTGGGATTAATTCAATTTCCCTCATACTGATTCTCACGCTGACGCCGTCTCCATTACAATGCGCAGCCAAACACAAGCATTCATTAATTAGTGGCATCGTTGTCTTTTAATTATGCATGTGGCTTATTAGGCACCTCACCCAGTCACCCAAGCCTTCCCGACTACACTCCCCTCTGTTCCTTGTTGCACTCATATGGGACCTTTAAACTTCCACCTGCACATTATAGCTCTAATAAAGCTGTTATCAGCCTGTGAAGGAGATGGCGAACAGGTGAGAAAGAACGAGAGGGAGCGAGATGGCAAAACAGGCGACTGAGGGTTCTGATATGTCAGCAACAGAAATTAGCTAACCACACTCCCGACTGTGACACCGGCAGGGAGAGAAGCAACCCACCAGCTCTCTCTCCCCCTTTCCTTTAATTCTTCTTCATTGCCTCTACAAACTATACAGAGAGGGAGAGAGAGAGAGTGAAAGCGAGAGGGAGCGAGAGGGAGCGAGAGCGTCAGCCGGTGAATTTTTACAGCTCTCCAAAATCATTATTGGCAATTAGCGTTCGTCAGGGAAGACAGCAGCTGCTTGTAATTACAGGTAGCCCCTCATTACTTCTCAGTGTAGGGGAGAGGAGGGATGGGAGGGAGGGAGAAACATGTTCCAGAGCCAGTGTTTATATTTATTTATATATTTCTTTAGCCATGATGTTGAGCCACATAATGTATATCAGCTATACTGTAGCGTAGGGTTGGAGC
Organism: Macropodus opercularis; assembly: GCA_030770545.1. Classification (NCBI taxonomy): domain Eukaryota; kingdom Metazoa; phylum Chordata; class Actinopteri; order Anabantiformes; family Osphronemidae; genus Macropodus; species Macropodus opercularis. The sequence continues at coordinate 7,591,993 of JAUCMP010000026.1, read as the reverse complement.
AGGTGCAGCTTGACAAGAGGAGGAGGAGGAAGAAGGACTAAACTCATTGTAAACAGCCGACGTTCTCGCGTAAATATTGCTGCTGTTGCAGTAGTTCTCCGTGCGAACGATGGCGCCGGTACCTATTCATCACTTGGTGCCTGTAAATACCGCTCGTGAGCTGGGTGGTGAAGAGCCTCTTGTTTTCCCTGACGCTGTGAGATCTCAGACTGACAGAGGTTGGGGTTGAGTCGACCTGACATTTTGGGGCACGCTCCACCGTTATCATGCCCTGAAGATCAGCACCGCATGGCACCGCGATGCGTTAGTGGGCCTCGCCGGCCGATACGGTCCAGCCTAGTAATTCATTCCACTGATGTCTAATGACGGATTCCTATCAGGGCAGCTTCACCTCAGCCTGTGCCCGACACTCCTGGATAAGGCCTGAATGGCTACTGCCTGATGGGTCACTCCTTAGAAAGTTAGCTTTCAGAAGAGTCTGTCTTAATGGATGGTATTTCTTCCTAATCAGCACGCTGAAGCTTGAAACTGGCACAGGTTACATGGGGATTTCTTTCTTTTCTTTATCTCAAGTCAACCCATCTCATTAAATGAGACTGGTTCCTTCACTTAGATTCAGCCATCAAAGACTTATATTTTCATACCTTTTAAAGTTACGTTCATACGCTTCCCTGTGCTTTTTGCTGCCCATTTTCATTGTTTTATGAGGGTTTGGCAAGGTGCAATTGTTGAGCTTTTATTTTAACGCAGCTGTCGAACCGACATCATTTCTTTTGCGTGGCCAGGAAAGTGTCATTTGTGTAAATGCTCGTACCAGAACGGGCAGGGTTGACGTTCCTCGACTGGACAGCTGAAATAGTAAAACATTTACCAAGGAGGTGGGGAGGTGGAGCTTTTTACCAACTATAAAAGGAGATATTTCTGAGGGCGATGAAGATGAGGTAAACGCATACCTCAGCCGGAGAGCTCAACTCTTATGAATAGTTAATTAATACCATCTGAATGCTTTATGCGCCTTAGCGACTGCAAGCCCCCGCAGAATTTGCCGTAGCCTAGGGCACCAGTCAAGCCAATTAACCCAGGGCAGGGGGCGGCGACGTGCGTGTGCGTGCAGCGAGGTAATACAGTCTGAGCACCGTGGCCTCAGACAGACCCAGGTTGCGTCCGGGCGAATGGACGCCCTGCCGCCTGTCGAAGTGTGGCTTTCAAACACGCAGGTCAGCTCTGCTACGCGGAGAGGCCTCGGTGCAAAACGAGGAGAGGGCAGGCTCATACCGGAGCAGCTAAACGCTAGCCTCCGCTGCTCACAGACGCGTGGAGTGACGGGTTGTTTACTGGACGCAGTGCCTCCTTCACCATGTGACTCATTTCACTTATACGTTCCACAAAGGGATAAAAGTCCAAACTGTCAATCTTTTGGTGACTTCATCACAAGCCGCCCGCCTTCATCTACCTCCCCGTTGATCGGCATCCTAACGGTATACATAAGAGTGGATAAACAGCTCTTACTGCCAACAGCATAAAGCCCCAACCATGTTCTTGCTAATTCATAAAGTGCTGCAATTTACAGTCTCTCTCAATAAACATATACTATAATTGTCAGTTACAAATAAAAAAATCCCTTTAGACCTTGAGGATGTCTGCAGAGCTTTATTCGTTGCGAGGGTGCTGGTATTTATTTTTCTGCACACACACAAGCTCCTGCTCAGTTACAGTAGAACAACCGGCATCCTGGCAGCCGAATAGCTCACATTTGCAGGGCATCTCTCGTTTCCACTGTAGACCATCCAACGCAAATACAAAGAACAACTGTCACATTCAAACTGGAGCTGAAATGACTGGCTGGGTTTCGATTCATCTTGTCTGTCCGGGTCCCTCTTTTTTATTCGCTGCCATAAAAAGTTGGAACTGTATGAGAACCCCGCGCTAGAGGGAGAAGATCAAGTGTGTAAGGATTTAACAGATGGAATTGGGACTAAATGAAGCGCTAATGCATGGATGATATGAATCCACAGCACGAGCCGCACTGTACGTTGTTTCAGCAGTGGTGTGTTGCCGTAGTTTTGTATTCAAGGTGGAAGGTTGTCGATTTCATTTCCATTTAATAGTTTTCAAATGTCTGCTGTTAAAATAACTCACTTTTTGTAGCTGATCTCACAGGAAAACGAGAATGATTCATATTTTTAGTCACCTTTCTTATTTTAAAGCCATGTGTCCATTTTCCATTTTTACATCTGTGTAGGTGCTGAGCAGCGACGCCAGTATTTGGTTTGAAACCTCACAAGTTAACTGAGAGGGATTAGACATTAAATAACTCTAACTGTGGATGTGAGGGATTGTTTAAGGCTGTAACAGGCGTGTGAAGACACTTCACATTGCCCCAGTGCTGTGACTTTGATAATGAATAACTAATGTGCTAGCACTAGTTTAAAATAAGCAGAATTACACTTTAGGCTTTACGCTCAGATAAAATTCAAAATTCCTGTCACACATCTGCAGCGAGCTTCCTGAAGTGCTTACAGGAAAAGAGAAACCTTACAACGAACCGTTGTTTAGATGCTTCTGCCGGTTGTTACGGTGACAGCTTTCGAGAAATATTGTCGTTTTGTTCTACTGATGCTCGGAGTGCTGCAGTGCCGCATTTTAAACTGTTGAGTCAGATTTCATTTAGCAGCTCTTTCATCTCTTTTAACTCGGCGAGGCTCCGCGCGCCCGCGTGCCCGCGTGCCCGTTTGTGATTTAGCAGCGAGAATATGCGGATCAAATTTGAGGCGTCCGGACGCGCGTGGGGCCGTCTGCGTGCTGTTGTCACTTGCGCTCGTTTCCGTAGCACCCGTGTGTCCGAATGTGCACGTGTGGTGGCTCCCAACCCAGAGCTATTATGTGGAGACAGCAGGTATAATATCTGCAAACCTTTGCTGCTGTGCTGGATAAGTAATGGCCTCGAGACGTCACCTTTATCTGTAGCCACACTCCTGCAGCTGGGGCTGTGTATTCCCTGCTTCACACTCCCTGCATGATACATCGGTGTGGTAGTGTGTGTGTCTGTGTGTGTGTCTCCCTCTTTATGTATTTCCCACACAAAAGTGGTCATGAGGAAGGCAGATACAGCCAAGACTGATGCATTCATATTCCAAACAGCTGTGGATGCGGGTGGCGGTGCTGACGCCTGGTAAGCAGCTTTACCTATACATCCCCTACAGACGTCAACACTGGGTGCGCGCAGGACGAGGAGCCACTGGGAGCATCCCATCATGCCCTACAAATGGAGAATGGGAGGCCTCGGAGTGGGGACAGATAGGAGGAAGAAGGAGGAGGAGGAGGAGGAGGAGGAGGGTGAAATTTAGACAGAGACGGAGAAGGCAGAGACAGAGAGATGCGGGAGTGGAGAGACAGAATGACACGCGAGATAGATAGGGAGAGAATATTGAAATGAGACAGAGGGAAGGAGAGAGAGAGGTGAAACAAAGGAAGACTTCGATGGGGAGTGAGTGAGCTTTGTGGTCTCGGGCTCCATGGGAGGTTCAGCCCAATCATTTATAAAAGGTAAATGCTGTCAGGACGCAGGGCGTTTAAAGGCGCGGCGCTGCAGGTGTGATTTATGCTCTCAGTACGGGGCTATAAATCACCCAGCCTTTGTTTCCACAGGCTGCCTCTACTGCTGCTGCCGCGTCAAGACATAACCATCCCTGCCTCATCTATAGCAAGCACACGCATCCAAACACACACTCACACTCACACACACACGGATGTGGCAGCAGTACCGACAGAGCAAAGAGGCCCGATGATGGAAATGGATGGATGGAGAGTGAGGAGGAAAGGGGTGACCGGCTGGAGTCTATCAGCGAGGTTCTTCCAGCCAGAGAGGTGTGGATGCGCCTGCACGCACAATCACACATCTGTCCGAGCAGAGCAGGGCAAGTGTGGACTGAACTCCTGCTTCTCCCGTGAGAGCTGCTGTTTTCAGCGCCCCAAAATAAAATGTCAGCTTCATTCACAAACTCTGAAGCTAATGAGACTAAACCTCACATTATGTGGCTTAATCCCGTTGCAGATAGTATTCTTGTTCTTGTGAGCTCTCGCCGTCTAGACAAAACGGCTTTTTTTTGCAATGTAAAATTTTGTCATTCACTCTGAGGATTATGGTTCTTTGCTTCGTAACAATGTGATCATGGTTGTACAAGCATAACACAGCGTTTCTGTTCAGCTACGAATGCCAGCCTCAGTCACGAGCCAGAGCTTACAAGAAGTTCACTCGTGAGGACATAGGCGGTATTGATGCAGCGTGATGGCTGTGTGGGATGGAGAGGCACTTCAGCAAGGCCACGAGTGCCGCTTATTACACAGGCACATTGTCAGCATTCTTAAGCTGGAGTGGATGAGGCCTTTTGTTCCGCGCAAGACAACCGTCACTTTGGACGACGCGTGAAATGTCGTCCGTCACGTCTTCTGACATACATGGCAAACGGGGGCAAAAGTGGAAAACAAGTACGCCACGTCGTTGACCGCTCGTGAGTGAACCCTGCCTCACCCCAGAAACGGGAAACAGTTAATCTCCAATTGATCACAAAGGGCACCACAGTGGTGAACAGTTTAAAACGCTGGGAAACTTTTCTTAGTAACTTTTCTGGGGATCTTTGAAGGTGGCTAAAAATAGAAAATGAGTGAAATACGTTCTTCAGAGAAAAAGTTTTTTTTTTAAAATAAGTTTCTTGAATCTCGTCCCGTGTTTGGCTCAGGAAAATGCCACCACCTCTATCAGTTCATTCCAGCGTTTGCTCCTCTTTTCTTGGGTGGAAGTGCTGGCACGCTGAAACTTCTCAGTTGAAGTTTGTTGCTGTTGTTGGCCTTACACCTGATATGTTCTACTTCTCACACTGGTGCTTTTTTTTCTTTCCTGGTAGCTTTAGGTACCTGAGCCTATTAATCATGCTATGGAGTTTGCTGATTGACCCACTGATTTATTGACCTTCCTGCCTTTTGCTTTTATCATGGCCATGGTCCTCAAAGCGCTGCTGTATGATGGTAGTGTAAAAAAAACCATCAGCGACAGCAGCTCTCTGATCTCATCTACACACAATAATCAATCCCCTCACATAGACCGTATTTCACGCCTGTGTGTATCACTGGCAACAGACGCGGTCAACAATGTGCTCCACTCCAAACCTAATACAAGTGTATAAATCACCTTAGAGAAGACTCTCTGTTTCTGGGTGCAAAAGAGTAGGGGAGACAAATGGAGCCGTAACACGCAGCGAACACGTACAAGCTGACCTGAATGGCTGCTGGTATTCTGATTTCCCCCAGGATCTCCTCTCTGGCCTGTGCCAGTGTTTTAGATTGCAGAGGGAGGCCATTAATGCTCAGCCCGCCGCCCTGATCCATATGTATGTCTCGCTGTTTCGTTATGTTCCGCTCCTGCCTCGCTGCCTGTGTACCTGGCTGTCTCGCCCGCTCGAGCTCAAATTGGTTTCCCGTCCCGCAAAGATAGAAATAGAATAGCGAGCGCGTCACACACAAAGGACGGGCGGGAGGGTTTTTCAAGGTGATTATTCAGGCCGTGCATCTGTGAGTAGAGCAGCAGCTAATAGGGTCTATTCGTCCTTTAAGTCTGGTATCAGCACGTGACTGATGCCAACATTGCAGCCTATAGCACAAACACAGCAGTTAAGCTGTAAGGTAAATATATGGCTTTTAATGGTCACATACTCATGCAGTGCAGTCGCTCATGGGCCTGCGTCCAACAATATCTGTACAGTCGATGACAGAGCAGAGAGAGATTTAAAATAAAAAAAAAAGGCTGTGCATTCAGTTTATAATGCTTCCAGGCGATCTTTAATTCAGTTCAGACTGAAGGATGACTCGGCCTCTTGACACAATTCTTAAAATTCTAGTAGCAGAAGGTCCCTCTGTCTAGCTCTGATTCTGTGGTGGGGGGAGTTTCAGTCTGTGATATTAAAAATTAATAAAGCCAGACCAGAAAATGAAGTGGATGTGCAGTGTTCTGTCCAGATATAGACTCCATGTGTCAACATGAGTCTGAGTCACATTTTGGGTTCCCCCAGCTCGTCTCGCGCTACATCCCGTCACATTAGGATGCGACGGGGACAGCGCCGCTGCAAAATGGTGCAAGATAATATAATCGAACCATATGATATCTGTTAGTTTTGTTCTGATTCAAGGTGATCCAAAAAGCGTAAATATAGAAAGCTCATAAATTGTACGACTGTTTGTATAAAACAAATTGTTGCATTTTTATTACAGTGTTTTCATCAATGCTAATCTTTTCCCCTTTGAAAAATAGCAGCTGAGTGAACGGAATGCAACCAGCAGCCATTTTCCTAAATGTTTTCTTTTATCCTTCTGAAAAATATATATATTTTTATATCAGATCTATTATTTAGTGTCCACAAAAACAAATAAAAACCTTTGATAATGGACACTTCAAATATAATCTGTTCACATGAAGAGAAGTAGGCTTTATTTTTTATTTAGAGTAATTCACTTTTCTATTTTCTAGCTCGCATTATAGTATATACTGTTAGTGACACGCTGGATGTGTTTATCACTTTCATTTTGATTATCATAATTGTCATAAATCTAAAACGATCAAGATTTACAGGGATTCTGCCAAGAGGAAAAATAAGGCTTGATGATTGGCCGAGGAAATGATCAAAGAACAGTTTGCCCATCACTTGTTGTTGGCTAGGGGTGTAATCCTACTGTTGGCAGCCCAGAAAAACTCGCCTGCCTTCCAGTCAACGCTGAGAAGGACCTTTTTTTTTTTTTTTTTTTTTGAGATGCAAGATTTAAAAAAAACAACATCAATTTCAATTCTGTTTCTATGTTTATTCATTTTTACATCTCAAATTTAGAAATACGTGGCAAAATCAAAACGTTCCTTGCGGCTGAAATGGTTCGACATACAGTCTGCAGTCATCGTGTTTGCTGATATGAATGGTAGAAGAGTAATGATGTCTCAGTGGAGGTGCTGAATTTTCCTGCCTCTGCGTCTCCAGCGAGTTGCCCTGTCAGAGTTTCATTAATGGCAGCTTTAAGCCAGAACATGTGAGGGACACACACAGTGGGAAGCAGGACCCTGCAGTTTCTTTTCCTTACCATCCGTCCGTTCTCCACCACATAAACAACTGTAGTATCAATCCCGTAATGATGCTAATATGCACGAGGTGTCTGTTGTGTGTATCGGGCTTATGAGGTTGTAACAACCCTGTGACTGACTGTAGCAACTTGATTTCTCATGTTGCTGCCTTGATGCTAATTTAATGTAATCCAAGGATTTCACAGCAGCACAGTTTTGCCGTGTTCCCTCCTTAGTTTTCCATAGTTTACTGCACTTTGGAATAAGACCATCCCAAAGTAAAGTGTTACCAAGACCATCTTAAAGCGAGAGCTTTGAGAACTGAAATGCTTACACACTATCACCCCTTAAAAACAAGGGGATTTATCAGGGATGCGTCTGCCTCGGCTGAGGCTAGAGGGACCAAATTACAGCCCCAGTGTCTGGTTGAAGGCGGGGAAGGAAATAGATGGGTCTAGATATAATGGTGATGGCCCCTGGGTGGTACTCCTGTGAGGGAGAAAGAGGAGATTAGAGTGGAGGTGTGAGCTCGCTGCAAGATTACATTTTCCCTCTTTTTCATGGATAAGTGCTTCTCTTTTTTTTGCGCATTTCACTCCCACTATCCTGCTTCTGTTTCACAGTGTTCCATCTCTCTCTCTGCCCTCCGTCGCTAAACGCGCACATATGCACGCACACGCTGAACACACATCTCTCTTCGCTCCCTCTGTCACCCTCTCCCTCCGTCCTCCCTTACTTGATCCTTACACCTACGTGCTACAGATGGTTTCATTTTATAAGAGATAAAACCACATTTGGTGGAACTGATTAAACAGAGGGAACAACATCCCCATCTGCCATTTATTCCAATCTGAAATTGCTTGGGCAGATGCTGACATCTTTGGAGATGATTGATTCACCCCGTCTGGCCAGGGAGGAGTGGAGAGGAGAGGAGAGCTGAGCTGGAACTTCCCCGGGGCTGCGGCGTCCTGCCACGGCTCCACCACGGTGTCACTACCAGCAAACGGAGCCTCAGCGCCCCCAGTACCCCCATCTCCTGTCTCCAGCAAGCCGCCGCAATCAGCGCTTGGCCCTGATTGGACAGGTGAGCGCCATACACTTTAATCATGGGGCCAATCTGTGCCAGCTTACCCGCTCTGAATCTGTGTGCGACTGCATGGTGGCCGAGCTGCTGAGTTTCACTGAGACTCCACAACCATGGCAACCAACATCAGCACTGATAATATTAATTTTGGGATATTAACATGGTCACAGTAGCAGCACTAACATGCTGATGCTTAGCAGGATGAATGATGATTATCAGCTTCTCAGTTTAGAACCATATGAGACCTTCATCACTAGGCAGCAAATCAACGTGATGGTAATGTGATCAAATCAGCAGGTGTTTAACCATAAAGCACTGGGCAAGTAAAAGGTTTGACCTAATGACTTACTTTAGGTTTTTGTGTCATTGTTACTAAACAATTAGCCTCAGTACGTCGTTCAACATATACAGTATCTGACCCTTGTATCGCAACCTTCGTGAAGTAGTTTCCCGCTTACTTCCACCGAGGCCTCATAACATAATGGTTACATGAAAAGAATGTCAATGGGAGTCCGATGATTAGCTATTCCACTCAGCCTTCATCTAATCAACATTTATAGTGTCCTGCCTGTGGAATTACACTGCCCTCCACTAAACCGACTCTGTGTCATCACTTGTAAACACTCAAGCATTTTAAGATAGAAAACTCTTCCTGCAGAAAGTGCCATCAAAGCCAGCGGTGTGTGAGTTGAGTGTGCGAACGAGCGCGTATAGTCTAATAAAAACTGCTGAGCTGGGCTCTTCAACGCAATCAGCCGCTGGTCTCAGCTCATATACTTGTTTGATGATAACCGAAGATGGAGGGAGAGTGATGGAGCCCTCGAAGGGACTGCGGCGATAATTTAGCTCGCGGAGTGGGTGTGAATCACGGTGAAGGCGCAGGGGGAGGTGGTGGATGAATCATTAGGGTGGAGGGCAGCATGGGGGGAGAAGAGATGGAAAACAGGGTAGTGTCCTCAGGGAGCTGGATTCACCCAGCAACACTACTCTGGCCATGACGGCAGCACGGACCCTAAGACTGACTCGCATCTCGCTTTGTGCAAACGGTTGGTCCCGCTCTTCCTCTCTGTCAGTGTGATTCATTGTAGCATCTCTCTTTCTCGTCTCCCTCCATCATCAGGCCTGTCATTCCACATCAGAGGCCTCATCTATCCCTTCTCCATGTCTCTCCTAAGCCTCTTGAAGTGTAACTGGGCCTCAAGAATGGCAAATGAATTCTCAATCTGAATGCAGACTCTCACCCTCTCTCCTCTCTCGGCTGCCCTCCATCCTGTGCCTCGTGCTCCTCGCTCTTCCTCTCCTCCGCCCGCCTCATCGTCCCCCGCTCACCCATGACGAACTCTGACGGGATTCGGAGCAAATTGAAGACTCACAGTCACATGATGGAGGGGAACCGAGTGAATTGTCTGAGTTAGCTGACTGTCGCTTTAGCATGACCGTGTGACATGATGAACAGCGTGTGCTCTAAAACATAGCCCTCGACTGCTCTACTTCTCCCAGTGCAATAATCTATTACCAGCAACATCCACACCCTTTCAAGAGTTTCAGCTCCCCAAGGCTTTGACTTTGGACAGGCAGAGGTTAGAGCAAAACAACCTGAAAACAGCCTTATCTCCCAACACACGAATGTTTGTTAAGGCTCCTCCATTAAGTCTCCCCCTGAATTTGCATATTAATTGCATTTTGGCTCTACTTCCCTCCTTTAAGGCTCCTGTTTATAGGTGCTTTATTTCTTTGAGAAGACACAGACGTCCGCAGGGAGCTCACCTGCAACGGAGGACAAGAATTGAATTGCACAGGAAATTGCTTTAACTTGAGTGTAATCAAATTTGCACCCACGCACACCTTGACTTGAGGCCCCGGAGGGCATGCACAGGCATGAGGACGTACATGTACAGTACACAGAAGACGCACAAATCCACACACAGCAAACACAGAAGAAAACATCCTTAAGAAATGAACAGTACAGTATGTGAACTTTTTCAAGCTTGTGGCTCCACCAGTAGCTTTTGCCGGGTACAGTATATACAGTATATTTATTTCCGTCCTGTCCGTTCCCTCTTTTTTGTTCTCTTCCCGTGAATAGTTTCTGCTGCTCAGACATCGGAGCATGGTTTGGCAGCTTTCACAGCAAATGTTTGAAAAGATGTGAAAGTTTTAATGACTGGATTGAGTAGGGGATAAAGGAACAGCTGGAGATTCTGTAATGTAGTGGCTATTCTTATACGGGAGAGGTACACTCAAGCTGTCTCATCTGAAAACCGACGCTGCGGTTTTATCCACACTTAAGAATAACAGGTGATTGAGCATTCTCTCATCACTATCTCCAAAACAATGTGACCATATGGGACTTGATTTGAATATGGCACTCTATATGTGCCGTATCACCCTTGGCAAAGTGATCTCATTTATTATTTTCTGGAGGATAGTTTCATTTCCCAGATTATGAGGATTTTGTTCATGAGCCTGGATGCTGCGTCTGCCGTTTAAATGAAAATCTCGGATAGTGACTGTTTGACTGAAATAGTCATCATTTAGATTGTTATCCGCTGCCAGTAACAATGTTTATGATGATTTGTGTCATGACCGTAGCTATTATGTTCCTCGTGTACAACTGAATTCCACCACAGGAGACTTGGTTTTATGATAATGTTCCTTCATTCTGCTGGAAATCTAATGATCTGCAGTCAGACCGTTGAAGTAACTGAGTTCCGGCGCATTGATTTTCTTTGTGTTGCCGATTGATCTGTGGCCTGTTGGAGCTCAATATGTCACCGTCTCCCCTCAACCCTCCCCCAAAAAACAAAACGCATGCATGGACCAGAGAGGACTAGAATCGGACTAGTGTAAATCATCCATTCCATCATTACAATCATTCTCCTTCATGTGCTTTGTTGCATACCGACACATATTCTAGATAAAATATGTCACAAAGCTCACGATGATTTGATTTGAACTCAGAACATGATCATTAATATGCAGCTACGCCACTGGCCCTAATGCCTTTACCCTCTCCACTGTAGTGTGAATAATATGTGAGCAGTAGCCCGGGAGAACACTCAGTCTCATTAAGGCTTCCACTGCAGTGGACCACTCCCCACATCTCCCTATAGCAGCATCATCTCCCTTCACCCAATGGATCACTGCCCCCTAAGGCTGACGCACACAAGCGTGCGTCCGCGCGCACACATCAAACCTTTTCCATCAGGCCATTTATTATAGCGCCCATCTCTTATCACGGCTGTATGACTCCTCTGTCTTGTCTGTGCTAATGCAGACTGGGTGCAGACCACCAAACGTACAGTACGTCTGACGAAGAGCAACGGCTCTGTCTCTCAGTTTAGAAGCATTCATCGATGTACGCGCACATGCCAGTGCACGTGTGCTCACATGTTAAACTCCGCTTTGAAGAGGTTTGTATGTGATCTGTGTGTATAATGTGTTCTAAGGGGTTCGGTAGGCATGCAGCGGGACACATAGGGCTGCTCTCCCACAGATGCAATTAGGCTAAATGGGATTATGCCTATCACATTTCAGACAGGCCGGCCCCACAGCCACCTGGGGGAGAGGGTGATGGGTGGAGGAGGAGGTGGGTGATGGAGCAATTGAGGAAAGGGAAGGGGGGGGGTTGATGCAGAGTGGTCTCTTAGAGACAGCATCCAGTGTAGTTGGAATGCAAGCGGTGGCAGCAGAAACCGGAGATTCTCAGAAGGAGGGAACATGTCTGCCTTCTACCTTCAGGATTTAAAAAATGTGTGCGACGAGGAATTTTAAAAAGCCTCTATCGGACCATCCAACACATTTTTGACCCTGCGTACAGTGGTATTGTTTGTTGTCTTTGATATGATGTACTGTAGTGAACCCCCTCTGGTACCAGGCTAAATGTCAGCATCAACAAAGAAACTGAGGGAGGGAGGCTGACATTTTCACACCGGGTGATTAGATTTTCCCCATAGAAGCAGAACTCTATTGAGCTGTGTGGTCTCGGGGTGAAGGAGAGGACGTGGATGGAGAGAAGAGGCTCTACACCGTGTCCGTATTTGTCTCTTTAAGCACCTTATTTTTAAATACAGTTTATTCAAACTGTACTATTTACCCCCTTGAATCTACAGTAGGATGTTCTCCCAAAGCAACCCCCCCCCCCCGGGACAATTGAACTATTTATTATCATTTTGTATCATATATGTGTTCGCACACGTACTGAATAGTTGGACATTTGGTCCAGTGGAAGACCTTCCCTCACCTACACGCACCTCTTTGGCAGGAGCAGAGCAGCTTAGGGCACAGCGTCGCCGTGCTCCCAGTCTCCCACGCCGGCTCTCACATTAATCAAAAGGGATGTGGTGGTTACCAGCGCACCTCGCAGCCCCCTTGGTGCCAGCTGTGTTTGGGACAGGCCCTGTTGGCCCGCCTGTCCCTAATCACACGCTGTCATTGTTCCTCCGGCCTTGTAAACACAGAGCCTGCTACAGCTGATCAAACTCAGGGTCACATATGCTGAAAGTGCTGCACAGAAGCATGCATGCGTGCGCGTACATCCACTATGTCACATCTACGCATACAAATGGCCTCTCGGTTGTCTTTCAGTTTATTGGTTGCACCTACAGTAGCAGACGCAACAGTCGTGTAATAAATCCTAGTTGAAATGCATAATAAGGCTCCTTTTTAAAAAGTGTAGATGCAACCGTGTGATTACGTGGAAGGTGGAGGTTGTGGAGCCGTAGAATTTGACAGACTGATACTGCAGGTTGGCTAAATAACGCCTCTCTGCATAACTGTATTTTACATGCTTGTGTCCTCTGGGATAAATGCTTCATGGGAAGCACAGGCGAACAAGGACATTTGTCACCGTGAGCAAATAAGTGTCTGGGTCGTAACTGGACATCTCTTAATGATGAGGAATTAAACGTTGATGGTGGACCACTGAGAGAGACCACAATATGCTTCTGAACCACCCGGGGAGGGGGGTGAACTGGAGAGCTGTGATGGGATACGGCCCATTAATTATTGAATTTGCTGACGTTATGACAAATAGCGTTGTCCTAGCCCTCGCTGGTGCCCGTGACTTTTACAAGGCCAGCTGGACAGTCTCAGCATTTCTACTGTTAAACCACATTTGCAGGTTTGAAATGTGTGCGGTTTCTCATTTCCCCCCCCCCCCCCAGGCCAGAAGATTTTCTCACCCACCTGCAATGTTGCAGAAGCTAGATTAAGTAGCTTGGGTAAAGTATCTCTAAGCTCAGGTCATTTACTCCGCTGCTGAAAGTGAAATCCTCCTTGAGAGCCTCTGTGCATGTTTGCTGTTTAGGGATTCAGAATAAGTGCGTGAGGCAGTTGCACCTTTCGCGACGCGAGGCCAGCAGAGGAAGAAAGGCAACAGTGTGGTGTGTGCGCTCTGCGTGTGGGTACGACCTCCCCCTCCTGACGCGTTTGTGGTCAACTCAACCCTAAGGAGTTGTGGGTTAAAACCCAGGAGGTTCTGGAGAGTATACACAACATTTCTGTTTGTTTTTCTCACCAAAAAGCTGAACTGTGTTGTGTCTTTGTGTTTGTTTCATCCTACTGTATCGTCCACACGACTGGATCGACCCTTCAAGCGCCTCAAACCCGCCTAGAGAAGGAAGCGGTGGAAAAACGAAGCGCGACAGAACTATTTATAGGGAAGGAAACGAGAGCTCCATGTTGAATTCATTAGGTTCTTACTCGATCACCACAAAAAGAAAGAGCACATACTTTAAATCTTCATCACTAATTTACATTTTTATGCAAAACCCAGTCTGTGGTGAATTGAACAGGTCAAATTCGAACTGGTGAACAACTGGCTAACTCGCACTTGTAAGATTGACTGAAGTGGAGCTGGAATAACGGCACCATTTATGAATTTATGACTCTGTGTATTTGTCTCCTGTCTCAGAACAGAGTGAATGTCTGTGAGGTAGCCTGGGTCTACAGGCGTTGTTTCTTTCCTAGCTCCCCTTTCGTTAATGGCTATCCCTGTAGATACAGCCCTGCTGCCAGCTGCTGCTCTGGCCCCTTGGAAAAGAGGCTGGCAATTAGACCTTGCACTTAAAACAAGGTGAGTCAGGACCTTTTAATGGCGAACTATTCTGCGCTCCCACACATATGGGCTGCTTAGATTTTCGCTGCGCCAGAGAGCCCTGTGGCACTGAGGCGTGGAGGTTACTCCGTCCAAATTCAGCTGTGGGTGGCTCTGTAATGGTGCGAAAGTGCTCCAGAGAAATGGCTTTTTGTGAAACTGTACATGGTTCTGCACTTTTACCTTCCACGGTTAAGACAGTTAAGGTTTATACTGTGATGACTAAGGAGCGGATTTTGAGTCAGATTCATCTACGGAACAACAAAAGGTTTTTTTGTAGGTTGTGTTTGAAATTAAGGCACTGCAGAAAAAATTTAGAGCTGCTGCACGTTAGCTCTGTGCTGGTTCCCTGGTCTGTCTGTCTGGCTGAGGCTGGGCTGAGGTCAGCTTTCTAATTTTGTCCCGCGTCTCTTCTCAGACCTTGATAAGATGGAGGTGAAAGGCTGCCTGTGTTTAGACTGCTACACCTTGTTCCCTTGGATTTTACCCATCTAACCTTGAGTCTTTACGATGATGAGCATAAACCAGCGAACGCACTGACATGCTCTTTTTTTTTTTCTTCTCCTGTTTATCTCCCTCTCTCCTGCACACAGAGAAACACAAACATAGACATAGAGCTGCATGGAAAGAAACACAAATAGAACAGCGTAGGCTGAAATAAGAGGCTAATATCTATACTATTTCCTGCTGTGTTTAAAGAAAGAAAGACGTCATGCTTCAGCTGTTGAAGCTCACATCTGCCTGTTTTCTCTTTTGCTTTAATTTCCTTTCTGGTGTTGATGCGACCCTTTTTATAGGCCAAATACAAATGCGTTCAGCCTCTGGGGCTCGAGTTTTTAAGGGGTGGCACTGAGTGACAAATAGAAAGCTGATGTTGTCTCAATGAAATCTGCATGTCTGCTAGTTCCCGTGCTCTGAAACTGTAATTCATGATCAGTCACTCTTACACAGATGTAAACCCTGGTTCTGATGAATAATGACAGCCTTCAGCCTGGCCAATCTAAACAGAGGATCTTGGCTGAATCCAGTGCCGACCGGGTGCCAATGTCTAAATTGGACAGACGGTTTAAAAATCACCTGCTTTATGCTGGGTATTCATGACTATTGATGCTTAGGTTAGTCCTATTTCAAGTAGCGACCCATAACATAATCTGTGGATGCTATAAAGCTTTAATTGTTTCCTTTACATTAATAAATAAAATCCAGGTATTACTAAGTCAGTCTGCACGGATGCACACTGCACATGTGTCTGCAAAGAGCTCTCTGTCTTTTGTTCTCCAAGAGATAAAGAGCAGCCACTGCTCAGTAACAAACACATAAATATGCATTAATCTGTTCTGGTTGGGTGAATCTGAGGAACTGTCAAGCATCAAATGTAAAGGTCATGCTTTGCTTGCTGTAAGGGGAGAATCCTAGAGACCATGGTTAGGGCACTATTTGAATAAACTATGCAAGGTTTTACAAGACGTAACCTTCAGGGGTAAACACGCCTCCTTCCCTCACCAGGGAATAGCAACCATTATGCATTCACTCTATCACCAACTTCACCATGCAGGATCATACTAAAGATGTCACACAGATCAAGATTAATAGTCAGCGGGTGAGCGCCAGTCTGGCTTTACTGGGGGTAGATTGTGTGCCTTTAGATGACTGTGTCAGTGTGTGCACTAATTCTCTAAGCAGGCATGATACCTTTACATGATTTGGACATTGTTTATTTATTAGATATATTACTGCAGTTACTAATAATGTGTATGAAAGCAGTCGGCATAATGGATTTCCCCTTTGAATTTTGAATATTGTGCCCCCGCTCCGTCTCCCACCCCTTCCTGTGTAGCATGACAGCCGAGCAGAATGTGGCAGGTGGAGGTCTTTCAGGCAGAGCAAGAGGTGACCTTGCCACTTCCTCTGTAGAATTGGTTTGGTTGCTAACACAGTACCAGGTCCCTGAAATGTGCTACAGCTCTATAGACAGGCCTGGTGAACAGAGGGCCAGTCCCAGCCCCTGCCTCATGCCCAGCCCCATGGCAGCAGATGCCACATGGTGCTCCCAGAGCCTTCAGCCAGCAAGGAGACGTAGGCGAGCGCCAGCCGGGTCACCGAAGCCCATGTCCATGTCATGCACAGAGAAGGCCTTCTCAGCAGGCAGGCAGGCAGCCTGCCGTCCTCTCCTGTCCCCTTTTCTTGGAGGCAGAGTGTAACAGCTCGTTTGCACGTGCTTTGTGTAGATTAAAGCAAGAGGCTGTCAGGGATAATTAAAAGTAATAGAGCTTAGCGCTTTTTGGATTAGTGTCCTAGACAGTGATACTACTGAGTGTGTTTGTTTCTGGTGATTGTATTCGTGTATGCGTGTGTGTGTGTGTGTGTGTATGTGTGTCCCTCCGCACATGTTTATGTACAGCATATTGCGTGTTACAGACATCCACAGAAGACAATGACATGTCAAACAGCACGTGATGTAGAAAATGGATAATGTGTCTTCCCCCAACCGTGTGTGTGTGTGTGTGTGTGTGTGTGTGTGTGTGTGTGTGTCTGAAAGAGAACAAGACAACAAAGTCCTCTCATCCCATTAAGTCTGCTCTTCAATCACCCAAATGGTTGCTTAGGCAAAGTTAATTGCGACTGTGCAGTAACCCACGTAAAATGCATAACAAAGAGATTAATTAATATACAGAGGACATGTAAGAAACATGATGCATAATTGACATGGTTTTGCTCTGTCATTTCAGCTCTAAAACTTCAACAGCAATGTTCTAAATAACTCCTCTTTCTTAGATTCATGGTTGACACTGGATAGCGACGTGTGTTAATGTAACAATGTCTGTAGTTTTAGTTTGGGACAGATTTAATTTGCCTACTTGCGTTGATATGCGTTCACTGCAGGTCAGCATGGATCGGCTGTAACAATAATAAACAATAATAGTTATAGCTCACATTCAAAGTGAGTCTTTCGATGTTTAGAATGCCGTTGTCCACAATAGGCCCTGCACTACTAACCATAATAAAATGTTTCGGAGCCAGTTCTGCGTGCACACAGTCCTCATTCAAACGAGAGCCATGCAGTTGCGTTGAACAGAAACTTGCTCGACAGAAGGATGAAGATGAGCGCCATAATGAAATTAGAGGGGACTAAATTACTATTTGCACTTGTTACAGTAATAGCATGATGAATTATGGGACTTTTTCTTCAGGGGACATGGCTTGAGGAACTGCTGTAAAATGCTTATGGGAACTGGCAGTCATCAATCACACATGGTGTGGTTGGGGGTGTTGTGGTGGCCCTGAGGACTTGGGTCTGCACAGCAGCCAGTAATCTAAATGGTGACACTGAGCTCCAAGGTCCCCATGGGGCTGCCCGCTCTGTCGCCTGCAAAGGAAACACATCAGGGGAGAGGGATCAAGGTTTGTTTTCTCCCTTTTCTAGGTCATTATTTATTATGTGAAATATCAACGTCCTTGGCTGCTGCATGGGATCTTCTTCCCCCCAATTGACAGATCTCATTATAAGATAAACGTGGCAAAGATAGCTCATAATGCTTCAGAGAAATGTAACACCATTAGCGGGTCATTGTCATCGTTCTAATGTGTCCTTTTAAGCCGCTTAGTGAACTGGTGCTGAAGTGTGATACAGGGATTAACCTATCAGAGAGTTGCTGCGGAGGAGTTGAGCCGCCATTGATGGAAATTTTTGGACGTGTGGCGATATCTTCCCAGGCTCTACGCAGAGTCATGGTGGAGCCTGATTCCTAAACACAGAGGTTTCTGGGATATGGGGGAGGATGTCTGGAGGGTGCCGGCATGCACAGGGCTGGGAATCGTGTGTATGAATTAATTTTTGTGGCACCGTAAGAAATGCCCTGCATTGGAACATATGGAGAAATAAATTTAATCACAGGCCCTCTTTTAAAAAATATGCTTTTAATGAGTTGACGGAACTGATGTACGCAGCTTCGATGGTGTGACAGATTGAATTAAAGAGTGGATTTCACATTTGAGTTGTGGAAATGACTTCAAAATGTGAATGACAGCAAACGCTTCCAGGGTTAAATGGTTATTTATGAGGCCATTGTTTAATTCGTACAGTAGAAGCAGTTGCAGTCGCGAGGATGCGTCGTTACCGTTCAGCCGTTCACTGAGCTTTTGGTGTCTGCTAGATGACACAGTTTCGCTGATCAGCTTCACGACCTCATCAGTCATTCTATTAGCTCTCAGCGTCACATTAACTTCATATTAACGTTGGCAAACAGCACAATAGATGCGCGTTAATGATGACAGAACAGACACTAGCTGGCTTACAAATACATGAGCCATACTTATGTACGTATTAGAAAAAACTTTTCACTATGGGTAAATATCAGTGGCTCCTTTTTGATTACGTTCTTACGTGGGGGTAGAGCAATAATATCCATTAACATCTTGGTAATTATTGAAACTTGTTTTTGTTTTAGGTTTGAGAATCTCCTACTTCTTATTTATTTATTAGGCATATGCAGGGGGAGTGTGGAGATTGTGGACATTGCCCAGATGAATGTGATGAATGAGGCCCTGAGATGCAAATTAAAATGTTTGTAATTAAACCTACTGATCATAATGGCTTTCTTGCTGCGGTCCCACTGCTGTAGTCTGCAACAGAAACTGATTTTGGTGTTGAATATTTTATTTATTTGTTTTCACGTCGCGGTTTTCCTGTATGTTAGCGGTTCGGTCTGGGTTGGCACGTGGAGCCGCCTTGTTTATGTGTGAACATCAGACGACACGTAAACTAACAATGCACCAAATCACAACACAGTAGTCGGGGTAATGGGACTATTTATTCAGCTTTGTTAGTAGAAGAGGTCATGTGATCAGGGGATAGTAATTATAGCATACGCTTAATTACATTAGCAACCTCCTGTCTTTTCATATTATCTCTGACGCAAAAAAACACAGAGAGAGATTTGATTATGTTAATAAGCAGCGTTTTATACATGGTAATGGAGGCCTAGTTCAAAGCCATTAGTGCTATGAGGAATATCCATTTGAGTGTTGGAGCTCTCAAACGCAGCTCAGCTCAAAGTGCACATTGTTTAATGGTATTGATCAACGGTCTAGCGAGCTCCAGGGCCTTTGCTCATTACTGTGTCTTATTCATGGTTTCTTGGGTAATGATGCCCACACAGCAATTACTGCCACAGTCATTTAGATGATCTTAGACAGAAATCATAATCATAAAAAGATGGAAGCGAAACCGAAAAAAATGTCATTATTTCAAAGATAAAAGCTGCTCGTTGAGAGGAAACCTGTCAGGATTTCAAGTGCGTTGACTTCAGAGGAATCTCATTAACCTCCATAAACCTTACTTAAAGTTGAATCTAGTGTTAAGGCAGAGTGAGACAATCTAATATTCAAGCATGTTTTAGTTTATGATTGAAAGAATTTCTTTGTAAACAATTGGTTTGATTGTTGATTCTCTCTTGTGTGTCTGTGGTTTTTATTTGTAAATTCAACATTCATATCAAATTGCAGCTTTGTGTTATATTGTTCGGTCTATTTAATGTGATCCAGTCCAGATTTATAAATGCAGTTTTCCCCTTAGGCTTCTGTGATCACTAAATTAATTTGAGAATATTTTACTTTATGAAACCAGAGTCAAGACAACGCTGGGTCTAAATCCGTCTCCTCCTGTCGTGTTTGTCTTTCTACATTTACTCTTATTTGGTCTGTTCCTCAGCGCTCCCCGCCCTTCCCCTATCTCTCCCTATCAATGAGGCAGCAGACATCCCAGACCTGCTCAGTCAACTGCTTCAAGATTTATTCTTTGTAACAAATCTGCAACAGCTGGAGAGCCGGGGAATGCATGTAAACTTTGTGTGTGTAATTTGGTGACAAGTCAGGCTTAATCAAGCTCCCACTCGCTGGATGAGAGGAGTGCAGGGGAGCGGCATATGGGGAACAGGCACTGGGCAGAGAGGGAGACACGAGGCTCTGTTCATGTGCATTAACATGCTGTACAGTGGCAGGAAGCACTCAGCCGCCCCATCCGTGACAGAACATATAGAAATATAATATATAGAACAGAGAATACTTAGCATCTACTGTAGCAGGATCCTACCTATAGGTACAGTAAATTGCAGTAGGAGTTTTATCTGGTTAATTAAAGAAACTCAACTCACCTCAGAGCAGCCAAAATGTCACGTGAAGTTAAGGAAACAGCTATTTGATATTTTTACACTAACGCCAACCATATTTGTTTAATACCAAAAACTAAGCCAGATGTCTTTGTGCCTAATCCCAACCAATCTCTTTGTTTGCATAGTTGTTGCGCAGCAGTCGTGTGTGTTTAGGGTGGAAATAAGCGGCACAGTACAGCAGCCACTGTAACCGGAAAAAGAAGCCTTGAAAGAGCTGCGGTAAACAAATATGGAAAAGAAGAACTGGAGACGTGTTAATGGGTTTTGAGGAAGCAGGGTTAGGGCTTTTAACATAATACAGCGAGGTCGGAGCAGTGTGATAAAGAATCGTGTAGAATAAAAACTTGACATAGTTTAAGCATGGATAAATGAAGCATCCATCCACTTTCTGCTCAGTTAACCTGTTTACATCGCTGCACGGCTTTTCAACTGAAAGAGTCCATTGTGTATTTCCTGGGGTTCAAGGCGTTTGCCAAACCCTTGGATGGAAATTTTTATTTCATTAGTAGAACCTTTCTGTCGTGTGTTGCACAGTTTTTAGAGTACGCTCAAAATGGTGGTTACCATGGTTACACCATTAAATGAAACTAGACCTTTAGCACTGACTGATTCTTACACAGGAAGACTGCGAATTACATACACTATTAACTTTGGAATGTTCACATTATAAACGACTCACGAACCTTGATACATGAAAAAAAAAAAAAAAAAAGCTTAGTTGATTACAAACAAGCCTGAATGCAAGTAGGAGAAGTGGACAGATGCCACGGAGAGGGGTGGATTATGTGAATGTGGTGTCTGGGGTTGTGCGTATGTGCGTGTATTTTGTCATGATGCATTATAGTTTCTCCTCGGGAACACATGGCAAGGTATTTACCAAGCCATCTGCTAAAATCACCAGGCCGAACTGAGCTGACGTCCAGTTGCTAAGGAAATGGATGCTTTTCAAAGGGCCAGGCAGTGTTGCACACCTGTCTGTGTAAAAGGACCCAGTCTCTCGTTTGCTCTCTGTCTGTTCCTTCATCTCTTCGTGCCTGTGTGTGAAGCTCATCAGTCACATACCACGGTCAGATGCGATGTGTTCCTTTCTCAAAGAACCGGCCTGTGCGCCTGCTTGTATTGAATATTGAAGACTTCCAATGTGCGTTGTTTATTTCTGCGTCCACCAGGAAGCGTGTGGTCATTCAAACAGCCCGAGCGAGCGGCTGTAGATCAGGACTGTGTGAAGCGTGAAAAATACTGGCTGAACACTGAACATGCAGGGGAAAAAAAAAAAAAAGAGAGCATGGTGCACTTCAGCACAGTTGGTGCACATCAAGGAGCAGGTGGTTATGATTGCTTTAGCGTCACAATGCTAAGGCCTGCGGCTGGACACTTTTCCCAGAAGAAGTTAATGCAGTTGGAGGAGTGTGTCCAGAGCTTGTGATGGGTTTCAGGGAACGTGACTGCGGGGCAGGGCATGACCTTTAGAGGGAAGCTTTGTCATCTCGGCCTGAGCGCCGCGTCCCCGCCTGGGTGACACCTATAAAGGTCACAGCGGGGGCACGATTCTGGTCATAAATCAACGCAGTAACTTGGGACGTGGTGTCCTTTTGGTCCCGATTCCACTGTCCTGCTTGGGCCTTGCCCCAGATTCAGGAGAAGTAGTGATATCATAAAAGACATAAACGAACACTAAATATATGTCTTCCAAAACCATTTGAAACAAAAAATAATCAGATGACAAAGACAAAGAGATTGTAAATATGCTGCATATGCAGTATCTGATAAAAGATTTCTTCAATCCATCCAGATGTGTCACTTGAACTGGCTGTTGTCTCAGCTTCCTCAAGACCAAATTCCCTGTAATAAACTCATAGGATTGTGTGATAGCTGAGCATTTGCCTATGGCTCAGCTTTTGTATCCCATAGTCTCTACATTATTACTTTACTATAACAGGACCATCAGCCTTCCATTAGTGAAAAATTAATATGCATCTCAGAGAGATAATTGCCCTCGCTGCTCCCATCACCCAGACACCACCAACTTAGAAACAATCCCTCCTATCTATCTGCTGCAGAACAAAAGAGCCTTGGATGGAGGAGGAACGTCTTCATTTCCCTCACAGAATACATTAGGCCTGTAAGTGGGCTTGGTTATTGCCGATGCCTGCGTTTGCGTCGGGCACCTGGGATTCTCCAGACCTGTTTGATGTGGCCCTTTTCAAGCACTCTGATCATCCTGCTAAATTGCGGCTAATGGACAGGGCCTGCCACTCGGAGAGGCCCAGACAACGGGGGGACAATTTAGTGACACGCACACACCTGTCCTTTGTAGTTGGGCAAGACATTGTGAGCACAGGCGCATTAGTCTCGGCGGCGCTCACACAGGCACTTTGTGAGCTGCAGTGTAGCCAGAGCTGCCATTTAGGCCTGAATAACCCCAGGTGCCATTACCTTGGGCACCCACCCCACCCACCCACCCACACGCTCTGGACAAACAATACACAGCCAGCGGGGGTGGACTGTGCTTGTACATATGCTCGGTGACATTGTGGTTGTGCGACTGCATGTACACTGAGGACTGTCTTTTTCACTAGGGGGTAGAGCTGGTGCATAGCTGCACCTGTCCCTTCAATGGAATCCCCTCAACGAAGGACAATAGATGGGGGTGGTCAGACCACGTCTGTCACAGTGTAACATTGGTTTTTATTTCATTTTTCAGAAGTAACTTTAACGATTTCCCCATGTTTTCCTTATTATTTTGTTTCTCTACATAACAAGAAATCCTACATGAGGGTTTTTAAATGTTAGCAATCGATCCTTGTTAGTGAAATTGGCTTATTCTTATTTCGTACTAAATGTTTATAGACTTCTACAGCTGTGACATTTCTGCTAATTAGCAAAACCTTTAACCAAGCAGAATGTTCTCATTGTCTTCCCACTTTCTATATTAAGCACAAATAGCACACATTATTATTATTATTATTATTATTATTATTGTTGTATTAGTATTATTATTTTACAAAAAAGATGAAAACCAAGGACCAAGTAGGGAAAACGACTGGGCTCATGCAAACACACCGTAGGCTACTTTTCTGAAGAATAAATAACTGAGCAGGTAACTGAGCAGAACCTTTGAGAAATGTCCGAGGCTTGGCCCCAAACCAAGCCCATATTGAATGGCACCTAACAGTTTTAAATCAAGTCTGTGTGCCCAGCATCTGATGTGGGAGGGACTGGGAAAGGCTTTCTGTGAGCGCACCGGGAGATTTTTATATTTGAGCTTAGTGTGTGTGTGTGTGTGTGTGTGTGTGTGTTTGTGTTTGTGTGGACAATGACAGTATCTGTTGTGCCAGAGGAACTGATGAGCAGGTGGTCTGAGTGGGATTCAGCATACTCTCTCTCCCTCCTATTCACACTAACACTCATCTCGCTCTGCTTCTGTATTTGTGCATGTGTATCTGTCTGTCTCTTGGGCCGTCTCACTCTCCTTTTCCGCTTTTCTGTCTTTATTACTTCTGTTTCGTATTTATTTGTTTTAAGTGAATCGTTTGGGGCTTGTGCTTAGTTTGAGTCAAAACTAATGCGGCGTGCTACTTTGTAGTGCTTTGAAGTGCTAGGAACACAAAATAATGTGTCTGAAGGCAGAGAAACTGTGTAAAGGACGTCCGTGCGGGAGGAAGGCGAACTCTAAGAACGTGTCGTGCGCTTGAATGTAGCTTTGATGTCGCAATGAATAAATCAACACAGGAACTCTCCGCTTCAGTTACAAAGCCAGTGCAATGTTACATGACTCAGAGAACTCTGGACAATAACGCACACACACACATACTTTACATACTTTACATACTATCACCAACCAGATGTCTGCGTTCATTGATTGCTCCAGTAACATGGCTCAGCGACTTTCCATTTATCTGATGTGAATACAACACTTATTGCCCACGCACACACACAGCACACGTCCACATCCATATACGCACACACACACTGTATACACACACTTGAGCAGCTCAAGATAATACACTGCAGGTTGCACCATTCATGCTACAGCAGGTCTAATGTGACCCGTATGTTCCTGTCGCTTTGTTGACCTGCTTGGGACAGTGACAGTGTTGAGTATCGGCTCCTTTCAGGGGATCGGGTTGTGGATCCGTACAGCGATGTGGTGTCTCGTGTCCTCAGGCAAGAACGTGATGAAATATGCTTCCATGTTAAGAAGCAGGCCGCTAGAGTTTTTCCGGTAATGACTGAAATGCAGTTTAGAAAAGTAGAAGTAATGTTAAGTTAATTTTAAAAAAATTAATTGATGGGTAAGTTTCCTGCTGGCCCACAACAAACATTCCTACAGGACCCTTAACAAACTGGGTCCTTTAATGTGTCCGCTGTTGTTGACAGCCATTTATTCTGTGCGGCCATTTATGATTTTGCTCGGTGGCCGCCTGAAGCAAAAAAAAAAAAAAGGAAAAAAGCAGACAGTTTTAAATATGCAAATATTTTAGGAATTAGGAGGTTGATTTGAATAATGATGTGAAACGATGAACTCATTTTTACTGGAGAGGAAGAGACATGGTTACTGTGGTCCACTGTCCTTTCTCATTAGCCACAGCACATCAAACCAGCAGTAGCTGTGTTACTGTGTGTGTGTGTGTGCATTAAAAATCCTCCTTCATAGCTGTTTAATTAGGAGCTTTTTTTCTGTATCCGCTATGGCAGCACAACTGAAACCTCCAAAGCAGAAAAAAGCATGTACGAACTGGAATGTACAAATGAATCGAAAATATAATCACTTCTGTTTAATCTCTGGCTTTTATCTTACATGGAAATCTGGTAGTGCATCATCGTTTCATCATGTTTGCCTCCACGCGCTCAGCAGATATTTAATTGAAAGCTTCAGTCAGTTGATCTTTAGAAATAATACTTTTTATGGGACTAGAAAGTGTGAGGGAATTCATCATTTGTGTTTTGATGCGTGACTCTAATCTGTTGATAATTTCCGTAAGGGCTGGGTTCTTGTTAATGTTTATTGGCTGTTTCGTTAGGTCCTAAACCATAGATCAATAAAGAGTGCACTTAAGGAAATGGGAAAAAATGACTTAGTTTTACTGGTATTGATTATGAAATCTGTGGCAGAGTGAATTCTAGAAATAAATAAATGTGAATGTAAATCTTTTTTGTTACTTTTTTTGGCCCCCATACACTATATACTCAAACATATAGTAAAAACATCTTGAGACAAATTGAGTATGTGAATGTTTAAGGTTAAAAAATGAGCCAACATCACCTGTATTTGTCATTGTCAGTGAACTGAAGTGTGAGGCGTTCAATGACCATGGCAAGGTGGAGGGATGTTACAGTACGTGCGCTAACTGAGCCTCACTCACTCACTCACTCAGAGAGAGAGCGAGAGGCAGAACACAGCTGTCTGAGCAGGCCTCCATTATCCAACACTATGTATTGATTCACCCTGTGGGAGCTTTCCTCTTTGGCATGGGATCATCTGTGAACACACACCATCACACTAACTCCCCATCACACAGCACACACACACAGGCTCATATATGCATGTGCAGCACACTGACATGGGCTGAGGTCGATAGCCAGGGGAAATCTGTTTTTCTGATTTTTATTTTTATACTTTATGGTCTCTTGTTGACACTGGGGGTGAACCCACCCACCCGCTTTACTCTGCTGGGTGCTGTTGTGTTTTCTATAATTACAGGGCGTGACAGCTGAGAAGGACCCATGAAGAATCTCTCTGATGGTGTAATTACTTTAGATGCCCTCAAAAATGAATCAGATGATATCTATAGGATTAAAATGAGACTTAATATTATGATTTCTGCCATAAACGTGTCATTTAATCTTTTTTATTTTATTTGAATTGTTTATTTAATAAATTAATTCATGGGATTTAAAGTTTGGTTCAATTTAGTTTTACATGAAACAGAAACAAAACAAAACAAAACAAAAAAGCATCTATTATTTTACAAAATACAAGTATTTTTACTTCTCAACCTCACACTGATCTAATAAGCGTATTAATCAGTGAGTGTCCACAAACAAACCAACACATACAGTATGAACAAGTGTAAACTCCAGATGATAATAGACTGTAATTATTGTGTTCGTCCTATGCGCACAGTATTATTGCCAATAAATAATGCATGAGCCCCAGCCTTTGTTTATGCTAAGATGTAATGCATGGTCCTGAGTATTCTGCTTCCGTGCCAAGCAATGCCTCTCAGCGCAACATGCATCTCCATCCTCTCGTGCCTCCTCCCCGCTCGCTCGCTCTGTACTGTATTCTGTGTCATTCCCTTAATTTCTCTCCTACGCTGCTCACAGTGATGGCAGCTGCACAACTGCACAAGGCTTTGAGAGGACGGAGGAAAAAAAAAAAAAAAAGTTAATGAATGATAACAGACGTTAATCTCTGATGGAAAACATCTTTTCATATGAAAATCTCCAGGTTGATCTCCTCCCGTACCACATTGTCAATCTGGAATATGGGAGCCCTAGAGGGAAAGGCTCTGTAATCTGCTCTTAATCTGCGTCTCCCCTCCCCTCCCCTCGCACAATATCCTCAACAGCAGCTGTTTAGCGCGCTCCGCTTGTTTTCATCACTATGGATTGTCTTTGAATATCACTCTAGTATTTAAAGTGTCTGTCTCCTGAGATGATAGGACGACCATTTAGGGCTATTGTACAGAAGGAATGTGTACTTGGCCAGTCTGTATCTAATTTAGAAATTATAGTGATTACGAGCTAAATATAAAAACCCAGGATTTTGAGGCTGTAAGAGACCTGCAGTGAAGGCTTACTGCATTGTTTGCCAGATGCAAACACACTCAGACACAATTCAACCGATTGCACAATGGAGAAAAAAAAAAAAAGCAGTGTGATGCGCTAAGTGCTGTTGTGTTCTCCTGAGTGCACGTCGGCCTCTGTCTCGCTGCCCTCGCTCCTCGCTCTTATTCTTTCTCGGCCCGTCTCTCCGTCTGCCTGTGCGGCAGAGAGAATGTGGAGCAGCGCTGCTAAAAGCCTGTGAGCGGGGATGCGGGGAGCCTCCTCAGGCTCTTACTTCACTCTGGACTTTAAATGGAGCCACACATGATGGCTAACATCTGTTAGCCAGATTACACGCGACATGGGCCCAGCCTCGCCTCAACTGCCACTGTCTGTTTGCCTCCACTGAAATGCTCCAGGTCTGAGTCCTCCCCCCTTCTCCATCCCTCTCATATCCAGTGGTTACAGGGTGACCTGCAGGGTCATGAATGCTGTCTAGTGGACTCCTGGATGCTTGCTCTGAAGGTGCTGCATACATATATATGTGTGTGCGCGCGATTGAGGGGTGGGGGTGTATTGTTGGGAAAAAGGGAGCGTGACGAGAGTCTGCTGTGGATATAATTAATAGGCCACATGCGGCTGCACCAAATGTGTCACAGTGAGGGGAAATCAATCGATGGAGTCTGCCGGCATCAAGGGTGCGTGTGTGTGTGTGTGGTGGGGGGGTGGCTGATGGGCGGATAGAAGAAGGTGGTGTTGGAACCAGGAGCAGGGCTCAAGAGAACGAAACAGAGCAGTGGAGAGAAAGACGGGGAGGACCCGTTAGAATAAGACAGGATGGATCTGGAGGAGGATGCAGGAGTAGAAATATTGCAGAGGTGTGGGTTTTAAATCTCTGTTCTCAGCTGGATAGAAATCACAGCCTTCAGCGGGGTCCTGCAGAGACATTTGACATGGAAATTCACGACTGTGTCACTATATGGAATATGAATGTATAGATCTAACTCAAACATCGGGAAACTCCCCCGTCGCATGTTTAGCCAACGGCTTTTATCTGATTCTACTTGCTTTGTGTCCATACGTTTACGCGTAGTCAATGTGACATCTGTTCTGCTACAGGTATCACCACTGTTTTGGAAACAGTCTCACCGACATTATGATACCTCGATGCGATGGTTGGTCCGTTTTAAAGGGGGCATATCTAAGTTAGGAAGCAGGCTGGGAAATCAATAGAGATAAGCGTTGGATAGAGAGATGTGTGTTTAACAGGCTGGCAGCAGACTTGGAAAAGCAGCCTGTCACCAGCTGCAGGACCTTCTCCGTACGATAGCGTGTGCGCGCTCGCAGCGGCAGATAGTGACTGGCAACGTTATTGGCCTTGGAGGTTAAGCCATGTGCTGTAGGTACATGCTATTTGCATCTGCATGCTCAGTGATATACTGAATTAATCATGCACGTTTATGTAAAGTACAGCAGGAATGAAAAGCGTCTGCTTAGCTGTGAAGATTGCGTTTCTGAAGGTTTGCTGCAGCAGCTAAGGCAGCGAATTAAGATGGAGTAAATCTGTATTGAGGAATTTCATTCATGACCTACTTTAACTTGATTATTTTCCTCAAACGATCTGAGAGGTGAACTGTTACTGCGAGGTGGTCTGCATTTCCTGCCCCCCTCTCATGATTTCCCTGCCAGCTTCATTATCAACACAGTGTTTACATTGTGCTTGTTCGGCTTGTGTCGGCTAATCTTAGCTAATCAGGGCTGATTGCTATACTGTAGATGGACAGGATCGAAGTGATGAATCTAATAGTGGCAGCACCTTCGTCAGACTCGACGCGACGGTGGCTTCTGTCACAGGGCGCAAGGCAAATTTCACTTAATTATCTGTCAGCGGTTGCGCACCGATGGGTGAAGGCTTCTGCGCGGTTGTCGTGGGCTGTCTGGATGCTTGGGTGACAGTTTTCAATCAACAAACCACCACAGACATCATGTGCATCACAGAGTAACAGCTACGGAAGCTTCATACAGATTCATAAAACTATCATTTCAGCATCTTATATGCAGCCGTTTCACTGCACAACCCGATAAGCCGTCACGAAGCGGTCTTGAGATTCCGTTCACCCCGTGGGCCCTCCAGTCACGTTCCTCCTGGTCTTCCATCTGAACTCCTTATCGGTGACAGCCAGTCCAGGTCAGGTGGCTGGTGGTTTTGTTGGTTTTAGGAGACGAGGGAGGCAAAAACGCTGTCATTCGGTCACACGGCCCAGACCCAGCGCGGTCTGGTCGCTGTTCCGCCCCACGCTGCCTCCCCCTAGTAAACAGTCCATTAGCGTAGTGCTCCAAGGTAAACATATTTACTGGCTGGTGACGGCCTGCCAGTGTGGCTCCTTAGGCCCCGTGGCAGAGGGGATTTCATTAGGCAGAGGGCAGGGGGAGAACGGAGGAAATTAATGTGCCATTCAAGATGATTTCTTTGTTTCCCATCAACATGATCACAGACAGGCCGCAGGGAAGAGATGATTTACGCACACAAAGAAAAGAGACAGTCAGAGAGAGGGAGGGTAAGAGGGAGGGAGAGAAAATCTCACAAAAGGCTCCCAGTGCGTGAAATGTCTTCCTTTTGGTAAAAATGCTCTTGTCATGATTTTTGTTATGGCTTGAAGTGCTGGAATTGTTTTCAATCAGAAAGGCTTTCTTGTTTGTCATTAAGGATTGGGAATGGAAATATTTCTGAGCAAAAAGCACCAACAGGCACAACAATGTAATGCAATTTCTCCCCCCCCCCCCCCCTCCGCACTATCTACACACAGTAATCCAACCAACACTGTAATGTCCTGCAGCCTTGTTAGGAACCTGCTTCACAATAGAGTTTGTTTTTCATGCTGTTTGCTTTGCAACCTGGAGGATATTATTCTGTGGCCTGCCTAGTTTATTAATAACTGCAGTTTAGCAATTAATTATCTGAAAAGTACATACAGCTGATGGCACAGTAGTGTTGGAGGACAGGGCTGTGGTAACTTTTGTTGGTTGTCGATTCATTGAAGCACAATTTTACCTTAACATTGCACTTAAAAAATGTATTTCATCACATGTACAGCTTAATTTATATCAGTGACTTAAACTCAACTCATATATTCAGATATATTTGTAGCTAAAAACGATTCAGTGAGAAAATTTGAGCGGAATGAGACAACAAGGGAAGGTTCTGGTCAAAAGTAGGCGGCTTGGACTATACCAAACGCAGTGAGTCAGGAGAACTGGATGGTAGCCTGTCTGTGGTTGGAAAGCGCATATATCAAAATGAGAAAGTTCCAGGCATAAAGACCTTATCAGGTTTGCTCGTCCCAACCAATGGAACGGAAACACAAAACTGCCCAGAGTTGTAAATCCACAAGAACTTCTTAGGTAGCTTTTAAAGATTCTAGGGCTTTCAGCGAATCCTACTGGTATAATTAAACTGAGCTCTCTCTGCAGTTTTAAGCTTTCCTATGTCAGAGCTGTACTCTGCCAAGGTTGTACAGCACCTCTGCTTTGTTGCTAAGGATATATCTTTAGTAAAGACCTGGGACTGCGGAGGGTTCGCTGCCCTTTGCCTTTGCTGATTATCGTCTGCAGCTTTGTTCTCTAGGAATAAGCTGTGCTAAAAAAAAAAGTCCAAATCTTAAGTTTATGAAAATAATGAATTTGTGAAATCCAAAGTACAGAATTGCTTAAACAGCTGCATCCCCGCTCTTCAGGATCACGCTCAGTCATATGAGTGCAAGTGAATTTCCTTTTCAGAATTTCTTGGTGCAGCTTCAGGCACCTGAGATGACCTCAGAGTACAGCCAGCGAGCTGATGTGGCTTAGGCATCTAATTACTGCAGCATGTCACAGGCTCGTTTTGTGTTCGTTGTGCAAATATTCCCACAGAACGGCTCAGAGAACGCACAGTATACTGCAGGAGGTTTAACCTGTGCTGTCACGGCACAGATACAACTCAGATCTGCATAAGCTGCCGTAAATGGATGAATGAATTAGAATCCAGTAGTTGCTGTTGATGCCCAGCTTGCAGTGCTAGGAGGCGGTTTGTACTTGGACCTTCCACTGTGGAGCAGGTGTCTAGGGTCTGATAACATCACGACAGAGGCCGTAGGTGGGGCTACGTGCACACAGGAAGGACACACACACACACACATATTGTATATCATATTGGATGGCATAGCCCTTTGTTCTCTGCTTAAAGACAATAACGTCATACTGCAGGGGATTATTCTCACGTTTGGAGACAGTGCTCACACAGCTGTGGTTGGATACAGTCTATTAAAACGCAACTAATGTTAACCTGCTCTAGTCTCTCAATATAGTAACAAATGCGCATTTGTTGAAAGCTGCCAACCAAACAATGACTTAAATGGAATACAAAAAAATCAATTAAAGAGAATTCTCTATAAAATGACCAAGGTTGTTCGTCGTCTGTGTCTGCGTGTAGTGGCCGTGCGTAGCTGCTGTATGGACTGGAGGTAAACGTCCGCTCCGTCACTGTCCAGAGGGAGACTTGTCCTCTGCACCATCATGTGGAGAGAAGCAGTACAGCAGTGGCTTCATTGACATTCCTCTCATAACGGAGGCGGCTAACCAGGCCACAGACAGTAATCCTTCTTTACTGAGACCTGGGAAGGAAAGAGGACACAGAGTAAAGCTCATCGATTTGATCCAACCAGGAAATTGTACAAGTGGTAGTGAGGTTTGTCTGCCGTGCTGCTGCCCAGTCTTATACTTGATATGATTTTCTGGACGAATACATAAGCTGCGACTCTATAGCATCAAACCGTGAAGAGATGTTTGAAATTCCAACTATAGCTTAAAGTGAGCTTTGTTTTTTTTTGTTGTTTTTTTGAGAAGTCCTAGCCTGAGGTGTGATGTTTTGTTGATATCCGAGGCCCAAGGTACAGTCTTGATAAGGGCTGATATACAGGCAGAGAATGTTTTGTCTCTCCAGTTCTCATTGAGCATGACAGAGAGGATTTCGGAGAGAACGCACTGCCAGATGGGAGATTGTTCCTTCATGGGTATTGTCTGTGAAACGCCTTGGAATATGTCAGCTTTATCTGTGTTAAAACATACCAAACATTTTTGCATGTGATACTGTGGTACCGAAGCTATAGCCTCTCCCATCTGTGCCGTTGCAAACTGTATCTCGGTCCTGCAGCATCCAGCAGAAATAACTCCACTGATCTGAGGAGAAGGCTGCCACTGCCAAATTTGTGATACGTAAATGTGTGAAATATTGTGATATTGAGACATGGTTCCAGATAGATTATGTTGTACCAGTGAGCTGTGTTTTATCTGTCTCCCCACTGCTCTCTCCTGCTCGCTCTCTCCCTCTTTCTATCTATCTCGTTCACACACACATACACGCATAGTGCTCTATCGTTTCCCGCATCCCGTGCACGAGGTGTGAAAGGCAAATATATGCTTTCCTTCACTGTGGACATAATACTGAGGTCATGAATGGAATGTTAATGAATGTTTTACCACATACCTCTATCAGTGGATACACACATGCGCACTCACAGAATCGCACTCAGACAGCGGGATTTGCCGAGCCAGTACCCACCTCGCCAAAACCATAACAATGCACTATTTCAAATATGCATCCCTCTGCGAGCGAGTGGGTGTTGGGGTTTTTTTTGTTATTTTTCCCCAGCTTGCTTTGACTTAATGCGAGAGAGAATGACGACAAAAACTGACCAGTTAGGTAGAGTGAGGCAAAAAAAAACCCAAAACAAAACAATGAAGCTGAATCTGCAGCAGAACCAGGCCGGACCGTGAACTTGAAATCCCTGTCACGCTAGGAACCACAATCGAGGAAATAAAGGGGACGGAGGGTGTGGGAAGGAGAGGCTGCAGCTCGCAGATCAAGAGGCTGTGTTTGACTATCTTATCGTGGCTGTCGCCAGCTCAACCTGGCTCCATTGACGTTGTGTGGGGATTAGAAAGGCCCACAGCGGCTGATTATTTGGGTGAGTGACTGGTTCTGTGTAAACAAACACATTGGCCGGGCTGGTTCCAGTCACAACATGGCTGGTTGGCCCCTGACGGACCCCATCCACACACATGTACACACTACGGAGCATGAGGCTCCCTCTGGTGTGTCCTGATCATTTGGATCCCTGCTTAATTCACCTTCTATTAATCACACTATTGGGTACATGTTTTTAATAAGCGGCGTCACTGTTTGTTTTCTAAAGTGAAACATGCTGAAAGATAGTCAGCAAGACTGAAGCTACTGTAGCTAAAAACGGTTGGCATGTGTACAGTTGCTAAAGCCAAGAGGAGTCAAGTGGAAGCGTAATCGGGTTGAAGGGAGTGTAGCAATTATAGGAAAAACGTGTATTATTTTACCAACAGCACAATAACATTATGCCAAACAGATGGGATACGGTGCAAAGGAAGAACATTTATTTATAAACACAAAATCCTTGGTGAGATTGGTTTAATTCTTGCAGCAACCTTTCACTGTGCATTTTTCCAAACTTAGGTAGAGTGCGAAGCGCCCGTGAAGGGGCTGTGAAGTCAGCAGCATCTCCACATATCCATTCCAGATGCTGGCTAGACTTGGTGGAGCCGGGTCCCGTCGTACCGGGGGCTGGATTTAGTTGTCTTTTCCTCCAGGTGTGATGCCTCATGCTGATTCCCCCACATGTTCCACGGGTCTTATCCAAACACACCAGGGCTGGTGACAGCGCCAGTAGGCCTGCCCTCCCTCCTGCCCGCCTTTCACTCCCCTTCACCTCCCCTGGTGGCCCACCCACCCACGCTGCACGAGCAGCAAGCAGCCAGTCCTCTTCTCCTTACCTGTCATCAGAGCTGCTGCCCTCCGTGTCTGCCTACAGGCCTCTTGTCCTTGGAGCAGCTTTGCTCTTTTATTTTATGCTTTCTGCCTCCTCTTGGGTGTGAACCCTCCTGACGAGGGGTTATGTTCACACTGCTGCTCCACAGGCTCTGCTACACGCTAGGGAAGGCCAGTTGTTGCTCTAGTAACTCAATCATGCTCAATGGTGATATAGGACATATTAAACTTGTCATATTTCAAGCGTGGTCAGTTTCAGGACAATACACCATCAGGGAGTGGTAGGAGGATAAAACAAGCAAAGTGGAATGGAAAAAGAAAACAGAAGCTCTGCTGTTTTGCGTATTTGTTCCCCAGCTGAATGTTCAGCGTCTGTTTCCATTAAAAGTGTGGGTGAGCGAAATTCATTTGTTATCCCACTGTAAACTAGGCTGACTGAAGGTCCCTCGCTCCGCAGTCATATTTCACATCGCA
Organism: Macropodus opercularis; assembly: GCA_030770545.1. Classification (NCBI taxonomy): domain Eukaryota; kingdom Metazoa; phylum Chordata; class Actinopteri; order Anabantiformes; family Osphronemidae; genus Macropodus; species Macropodus opercularis. The sequence continues at coordinate 7,557,466 of JAUCMP010000026.1, read as the reverse complement.
CCATGACTCCGTTCTTCCATGACAAAATCAACGTTTTTCCTTTTAATGTACGTGATTTCTACTTACTTTTAAACAGTCTTTTTTCTTCCCAGGGCAGGAACAGAGTGATGCAGTGGGGGCAAACATTATTAGCGAGCCCACACAAAATATGTTGTCTCATGGCTCAAGCTGGACAGCTTCCAGGTTTGGCATAACAGAGACATACTGTATTTACTGCAACAAAAAACAAATGTCCTTGTTGAAACACGTCTTAATTTTGTTGACAAGATTCAACCTTGGTTTATTAGTATCACAACAAAAACTGATCTGATTGATAGTTTCTTTCCACTTGTAGTTTGTACCACAGAAAAATTAATTTTCTAACTGAGTAATTACAAGTCAATTATAGTGTTACACCAGTAATTAGACGGCAAGCTTACGTTCTGTTATACCCAGTGACGAAGAGAACGGATTGAAATGAATCCGTTGACTGTTTTTCTATGAAACTCTGAAATTAAACAAAAATTGTTTTCTTCAGAGGACCCATGAATCTCCAGGGTTTGCTCCACGGCTCCAGAATGTTAAGAGACCTCATTTTTACTCACTGCTTACATGCATGGGTTTGGAAGTGTGTGTTTGCATGTGTGCGTGTGAACAATCTCGTGTTGTCATAACTTTGCGGCGTCACTCCCCATGAGCCAAAGCAATGTAAATGATTTCCTGATGTTTAAACCATCATTGCTGTGATTAGACACACAGGATCAAGATTTCAGCTCATAAACCGCCCGGATTGTCCCCAGAGCTCATTACGAAATGCACAGACGACGGTAATGCTCAACTTTTAGCAACAACACGGTTCCGTCGTCCAAATGGATGACGGCAGACAGAGTGCATCACAAACATTACAAGCCCAGTGCAAATACTACAACACGATCATCTGTGTCTTATCAAAAGATTTTCTTGTTAAGTTTTGTCTAACGTCTCATAATAATGCGAATTGCTGTCTGCACTGATTAATATGTTGGGTCAAACTAAATCAAATGTTTGGCAACTGTAGCTGAATATGATGAGTGCACCAAATGTCAGGAAGCTGTGGTTCGGTTTGGAAGCTGCGGTTCAGCGAAAACTCCGCATCATCGTCACACTTTCCCCCCTCCCTTTGTCGGGCTAGCTCAAGGAAGCATCGTTGCTCTGTTGCAACTGCTGCCTTTGTTTTGGATTTCCTTCAGCCAGGCAAAGTCGTACACAGCCTTCCTCTCGCTGGGGTTTGTTCGGCTGTAGGAACCAAGTATTTCCACTGTTACTTCCAGGTGGGGCATCACTAGGCGCAGGGACCCTCGGACTATTTCGTCTTGTGACATCATTGCCAGTCACACACTTCATCTCCTGTGCTCCAGCTGGAGCTGGATGTTGGACCTCAGTGAGGCCCTAGTGCTGGTATTAATTTCTTGGGCCTGTTGGCGCCTGTCCCCTGGCAGCGCAGCGCCAACTCCAGCCCCAGTCTCAGCCCCGGCCCCAGCTCCGGTTCCATCTCCATGTAGGAGTGTTGCTGGAAAGCTGGCCAGTGGGATCTGGCTCTGATAATCATTTCAGGCTAGACCTGCCAGCATCTGTAGCAAAGCTCGCAGGAGATGGGCTATTAGTATTCAGAGAGAACAGACGTGAAGAAAAAAAATAAGCAATAAAAGAGAAAGTACACACGTCCTGTAATCATACATCATCTTCACAAAGCTGTAAAAAAAACTTTTGCTACGGTCCCTTTTTTTAATATACCGAGGTTTTATAGCTTCATATTGATATGGTGCACGCGTTTGTGGAATTTCACTCTGGTTTCCAAGATTCTGAGCAATTTATACTGTATTTGTAAAGGACTGTTTCCAATTGCAAACAGAAGGAAAAGATGAATAATAAACTGGAACCTTTTAGCGTTTCTGACAGATAAGTTACTGAAGTTCACAAGTCCTACATAGTTAATGTATTCACCACTTAAGTACTGCAAACGTCCACACAAGAACAACACTTTAGATAAACATAAACACATTTTATGACCATGTGCAGGGTTCCAGTGTTGTAACGAAGCCTATGTGCTGAAGCCACTTTGGTTTATGCTACATGTTTGACTCTAAGCCACGGATTCCCGGCAGAATTGAAATAAGCCATGTTAATGAAAAACAAACTTGCACATTTGCGTCTCTATGTGGTCAACGATCTTTCAGGGGGACGGTTTTCTACTCGTGTGTGTGCAAGAGTCCCGTTCTCTGTACTGCTACTGAAACAAAGACTGTCCCTCAGACTTGCAGCGTGAAGGTACAGTTTTATCCGCGAAGGGTGCATGACGACTGTGTGACTTTGTGTGTGTGTGTGTGTGTGTGTGTGTGTGAGTGTGTGTAGGGGTGGTCAGAAAATTCCCACTGGGTCTTGTTTAACCACTCCCAGAATTCCAGTGGCTTCATGGGATGCCACAAACTTTCTGAGGCTATTAGCAAATGTTTAACGATGAGTCAACAAGAGGGAATACTGTACCAGCCCATTCTTTATGAAACCAAGATGCCGAATGCTCACATCTCATCTCTGTCAGTCGTTACACAGTAACTTGGCGCACTTTGACTGGAAAATCTCGTTTTTTCTTCTTCTCCTTTTAAAATGAACATCTCATGGGTGAGCGATCTGCTCTGTTTTCTGAGCTCTAAGTCTTGCCTTCGCTAAACATCAAGGTCCTTAGGGTTTTGATCTTGGATAGACCCCTGCAAGCCTTGTGACCCCAAAGACCCGGGGAACGTCCCTGTCGTCTACGGGGCGCGTAGAATTAATTTTGAAAACCGGGGAAACGAGCAGGAGCCAGATTTGTCAGCGTGTGCATCCTTCATACATAAACCCTACACCAGCATTATTTTTATTGAACCTATGTGTGCTTAATTGTTCAACGCCTGACTTGCTGACCTCCATCATGATGGCCATGAATCTCCTCCTTTCTGGTCTAAGAACTCCTGAGAGGTTTCTTCAACAAGCTGTTGTCCCTTCTGTAAACAAAGTAGAATCATGTGTGAGTGTGTGTATGGGTTTATTGAAAAGCTGTTCGACTTGCATGGCAATGCCTCATTACCCATACTGCCTCTGTCTTTGCCCCGAAGTGGGGTGCGTCTCCCCTCGTTGGGCCCAGTTGTCAAGGTGACCCAACATGCCCCAGGATGGCAGGCAGGCTGAAGGAGACGGGGCTGTTCGCTCAGTCTTTTGTGTACTGAGGACACCGTATGCTAGCTGGTACACTGGGCCCTGGGTAGTTCCAGCCTGCTGCATGCGTCCTGGGGAGCAAGCAGCTGATCTCATTTTTCAGCACACAGCTGCCCCAACATCAGGACCAGGTGAAGGTGACCTCCCTTGGCTGCTGGAGCACCTCTTAAAGTACGCTCGACACTGTGCTAAATCCAAAATGATGAAACTTTCTGTGTAGTAATTTATTATTGTTGCTTTAATTGCAGGCCAGGACTAGTTATGTTAGGACGTATTACACATCTACAGCTTGGCAGACAGTTGTTGTTGAGTGATGGTGGCAGGTTGCTGAACCTCCTCACATCGCAGCGGCCCTGGATCAGTAACTGCACATCTAACCCTTTTATCTCAGCGGACATCAATCTCGATCTTTTGTTCATTGTCTCTATCCATCCATTTATCCATCCATTCCTTCCTCTCATTTGTCTCCCTCCTTCCCGCCCCGTCTCTTTCTGCCCCCCCCCCCCCCCCCCCCCCACCACCACCACCACCTTAACACAGGACAGATTGGGAAGCCGTGATGGCAGCACAGAAGTTGAGGGAGAAGCTATTTATCCCAGACGGATCAGGAGGTGTGTGACGGAGGTGTGGACGGTTGCTGCAGGTCAGTGACGTTGGCAGGCGCCAGGCAGGCCGGCCCACATGGCTCGGGGACTGTGGGACTACAGACAGATGGCACCTGGTGGGTGACAAACAATTAACAAACCAACAAGAATAGCTGGATCGGCAGTATACCCACAAGCACAGGAGATAGCAAGAGAGCGGGTGCATCTGTGCTCTGAACACTTTCACTCTTTACTTTTCCTCTTCCCGAGTCTTGTTTTGTGTAACAGTTGCAATTTACCCATGTGTCTTTTTCACAAAAACACTCTGTTGTTGTGTCGCTATAGAACAGTCTAAATAAAGCGGTGCTGAGCATATGCAGCCAGCATATGTTTCTGTTTATTTCAGTGCAGTTTTGAGAGAAGCAGCGTGTAATTTAAATGTAAAATACTATGAAACAACACTTTTGATATCTACTTAAATGCCAGGGAAAAGTTAGAAACAGTCAAAGTTTTTTTCCCTGTGCTGAGTCTGCATGTTGTTTGTTCAAGGTGGAAACCGATTCGTGGTTAGCATGGTGACTAATGGTGTGAGCCCCCCCTCCCATGTCATCAAACTTCCTGTACAGTGAGGGTGTCATGATCATAAACCAGACAATCTGCAATTTTAAAATATCGTTTCAAAGAGGGTTGAAGGATTATTAGTCGTAAACAACTGTTGTATGGTAGAATTATTGCCTTGGATTGGCACCAGGCATGTTCGTGTGTGTGTGTGAACACATCTGGAGTCTAGACTCTGTGGCTCTGTGGGCCGGGTCCTATCTTCAAGCAGCATTGGGTCCGGAGACCGACCATGTTGACATAGGTGGCACACACATACCAGCATCTGTTTCAACAGTCCACCAAATAATACCCCCCCCACATATACTGGACATTTTTATCCTCTGCTGAGGAAGAGTGAGGCTCTACTAAAACCGCAGAGATCGACCCCCATCACCGAAAGTGATACTTTTCAGAATCCGCTCCGTGAGCCTCTCAATCCCAAATTCAAATGTGCATCATAGGACGCTGGAGAGGACAGTGTGTGTTTGTGTCATATATAATGATTCGCCTCTTGATGAGTTATGGTTAATCGTGAAAGTGGCCTCACAGTCGTCTTGGGGGGAAGTTTGTTTGTTTGTGGGTGAGCGGGAGACAGAGAGTGAAAGTCTGCCAGTGGGCTGCAGTGCAGGGTATGTGGAAGAACCCTTCAGCTCTTCCAGATCATCGAGTTTTATTAGCCCAAATCAAAGCCTGTCACTTTGGATTTATGTCCATCTGTTGTCAAAACACACACACTTACTATAAAGTAGATATGCAAAAAGAGAGTAGATCTGAAGATGCATGGATTCAGACAAATGGACGTGAGCGCGACCTCTGCAGTAATATTAGTCATTTACTTCATGACTTGACGTATTCATGGGATAAACATAATGATAAATCTTGGTCAAAGAATGCAGGCTTTTCACAGCTGGAAAATAAACACTGATAAGACTGTGGGAATAACGATGGAGAGGTATGATGCTGGGTGAATGTGCTTACGCATGTGGATACAAACACAAGCACAAAGAGTAAACATGGAAAGGCAGCAGCTCCGACTACAAAGCTGCAGCTTGGATTTCCCCTTACGCAACCTTCCCAGGAGTCCTCAGCAAATGTACGAGTCTATTTCAATGGGTAGCAATTATAGAAATACGAGTTTCCATTTCACGCTAGCCCTTTCTATTATTCAATTCTCCAACAGATTGATTTCCTGATAGCAAACCAAGTATCAAATCAATGACAGGGAATTAACTTCTAGTTTCAAATCAGTTTTCATATATACTTACTATTCTAGCAGGGCCGAATGTGCTCAGCTTGAGTAATTATGCGTAGCTGAAAAGCCGACATAAACACGGGCCACTGTGAGATGCACATAATAAATAGAGATCCGCTAATAGAATCTTGGATATAAATTTTCCTGTCACCTTCTCTACCTCCAAGGAGCCTCCTGGTCGATAAGGGAGAAAGATTGGGTTGAAAATTGATTTTCCAGAATAATTGGTATTCTCTTCGTCGGGCGGACTCAAGTGTCTCCAAGGCTTTTTCCTATTACGGCTTCTGGCTCTCCAATTTACCTGCCCTGACAAAACACACGAAAGGGCACAGCCTTTGGCCTCTGCGATCGTTGAAGGCGTGGAGCTTCCAGCGGATAAGATTCATGGCGCGTTCAGTGATTGTCTGGCAGTATTGTGCAGATTGATAATGTTTGACCTTTGCAACACAAAGCCCGACAACATAAATGACACATTAAGCTTTTATTGTCTTGTACAAACCATAGAGAGTTTTTTTCTTTTGCAGCTACAGTTTCTCTGTCTTCTTTACCAAACGTGTGGCAACCCTCGCTCCTTGCGCTAACATGACAGATATTGACACAAACCCGCTCCTGTTGTCAACAGCAGCCCATCATTATGCTGCATGTGTGTCATCGCCGCTTTGATCTCCTGTGCTCCTCCAAGCAGCAGTAGCAGGCCATTTGTAAGGAAGGTGATTAGTAGACAGATCTTCACTGAGCCTGATCTAATTCCCCGTAGCTTAGCTGGTACCCGGTCCAACCTTCCTGGGGCTGATCTCATTCCTTTGTACCGTTCAGACAACAATAAGAACAGTGATTTCTCTGAATTAATTGCGTGGAGCCACTGATGTGTACAGGCTGAACCAAACACGCAGGGTCAAAACATATTTCATAGCATTTCAAAGGCCAGTTGAACACTGTCACACACCATTAACCTCATCAGAAGAGAAATGGTGGCTTGTGAAGCAGCAGGGGTTAAGACTTCAAACTATATCTTCCTGCAGAAGCAGTGTGTACGTTCAGCAGTAAATGCTGGTTGACGTGTTTCGCCCTTATAAATGTCGGCATGTTGCATTGTACCATATTATGGTGCGGAACAGAGGGAGTGAGTCTCTACTCCTCTGCCCTCCTGCATATCATACTCGGCTGCCGTCTGAAGCCTCCTCGCTTTGCTTCAGTGTACAAAACCCTATTGTGGTTTCCCAGAGATAAGAAGGCAGGGTGAGAGCGAGAGACGGAGGGCGAGGAGGGCGAGAGACTCCTCTGAAGGCGCCAGGCCTATCTCCTCTATCTCCTCCAGGGAACACGCCGGCATTCCCGAAGACACTGGTGCTAAGAGGCTCGTCGCCCCGCTGCTCGCCTCCCTCGGCCTCTCAGTAAGAGACGCCGAGATTTATGTCACGGTAACCCAATCTCTTCCCCTGCTGAACTCCCCGTCTCCCCTGGCTGCCCGGGAGAGCGAGGGAGAGCTTAACAGTGGAGGGAGACTGCGAGGGCTGCTGATGTTTCTGCAGAACAGAGGTGGACTGAGACAGACAATGTCCCTTTTCTGCCGTTTCTATCTGATACGCAAAGACTGCAGTGATCTGTACGTGTCTTCAAAGGGGTGTGTGTGTCTCCACATGCAGTATGTGTGTTCGTGTGTGTGTATGTTTGATATCTGATAGCAGCAGCCCTACTTTATTTGGGACTGAGTGGGATTAACTCCCACGGACGGCTCCGAGAAGAGATGTGACACTTGGAGATTGCAAGAAAAGTAGGAGGTCACATAAACACATTCACACATAGGCACACGCTCACTCACATGTTAACACATTTCAAGCCAATATTCACACAGCTACATTTTTAGGACGCCTTCCTAATGCTCTTTTAACATCTTAACATTCACCAGATTTTCCGTTTTTGCCCAGAGAACGACTGAAAGTGCGAAAAAGTTGAGACTTCACAAACGAAACAGATGCTGGGAGGAAGCTGTAAAGCCAAGAGGAAGACGGCTCCACTTCTCCATCCCCACACCTAATGCAATTCAAAGAGTCAACAATGTAGTGTAGGTGTGCATAATGAATGAAACATCGAATGTGACATCTCCTTGAGTTCACCGGTTTATTAATTCATGGTTTGGCGACACCTGAGAGCCGAACATATGACTGAATCAAAACTTAATGTGGAACATGCAATATGTTGAAATGATGGAGTCGGGTGGAGGAGGAGACTGAATTACTCCATCAAGGATGGCAGTTAGAACTTTTTAAAATAAGCAAATGAAACGAAGCCTTTAGATTTGCTTTTTAATTTATTATAACTTATAGAACCATAGCTTCTTGAAGCGTCTATCTGATGTTTCTCACCTGCACAAACTGCAAGAGAGACTCCACACATTCCCTCTCACCTCCGCAGCATCTTCCAAACATGTGTCGAGCCCACCAGGAGTCTGCCTTATGGAGATTCTGTGTGTGCTAGTAGGCCTTCCTGCATGTGTGTGTTCAGCATGACGTGGCAACCCCCTGCCCTGTTCAAACACGGCGTTGGCTGTGCAGGCAGCCTCGTCGTCAGGCTTGGCTTGCCAGCGGTACACGCTGTGCCTGGCACCCCATGGAGGGGGAAGGAAGGAGCACAGCAGGGCCAGGCCGCCTCCAACACCTCTCCCACCGAGCCAAAGGCCCCTCTGGTGGCGCTCTGAACACCAGAACAGGCCCGCGGAGAAATGATAATGAGGACCAAGACTGTGTTACACAGGATAACACGTCGGGACGCTTTAAACCACACAGTCACACACACGTACAGTCGTACCAAGATGCAAACATGCAAATATAGAAACATATGCACACTAGCATGCCTGCTCATAATCAGGCTGGCAGCAATGCAAACAATCGAACCCTTGCGAGCTCACAGTGTCGTTCAAGAGAAGAACTCGCCACTTTGTGAATTTGTGAAACTTCTGTGCTGTCACGTATTCGGTTACGTCGGTAACTAGCACTAAAATCGAAACACAAACCAGAGCGACGGGTTTTTACCCAGATCCAACATGTGATTACAGCACCAGCGGGAAGTATATGGGTTGTAGATATAAAGCGTAGCGTGCATGTGTGACTGCTTTGCGAGATGTTAAAGATGAGAGGGGATGAAAATTGGATTAAATTGTGTGTGGCAGCTCACTGTAGGGAGGTAATTAGGGACAAACATTGAGACGCAGAGTCTGATCTCTCCTGCTGGAGGTTAAGTGAAATAGGAGCTGTGAGTCCCAGCATCCCGGTGGCACAGTGATTAGAATTTCCTAATGTGGGGCTAATGGGATGTCAGCCGGGAGCAGAACCCCTACACAGAACCTCTCATAACAACAAGTGGTCAAAGATCAAGCCTGATTAAAGAGATAGAGAAGAGAAATGGGAACATGTTGTCAATATGGATGAAGAAGCAGACACTTCTGGGAGTTATGGATCCTGGCTGTCAGCTATATTATCGCTCTACTCTGGAATGGAAAGGAAAGGAAAGCGTTACTGGGTGGAAATTAGACGCGTGATTGGCTCTTGGAATAACAATGGAATAACATTTTATTTCAATAACCCACAGCTTGCAAATGCTTTGCCACGTTTCCACAAAAATTTCACGACCAGCTATTTATGTGCACGACTCAAACCTCAATGAGCTGCAGTTCAGCACATTTATTCGTCATTAAGATGAAACGCAAGATAAAAGCCATTGCAGCCAGATGCCTCCGTCATATTTTGAAACGCTCTGACTGACGTTGCCGCTATTGCTATGGTTGCTGTTTTCGTTTCATTTTCTTCTCCTCAGCTTGTTTGTTTTCTCTGTGTTCACCCACTTTGGCCGCAGCTTGCGTTTGCATATTTGATCAGACTCTTGTGAGGGTTTGATAGCGTTGCTAGTAGCCAGTTGCAGTGGGGCCTTTTGGTGAAGTAACAGTAACAGCGGTGCGTCTTGACTGCCTGCCGCCCATGACGACGTGCCAGGGGGGAAACTAAATCAGCCCCCAGAGCTGCAGATGTTGACGCTGGAAGCTGTTTGTTTTGTGGAGGTGTTCGTAAGGTAGCGGTGGCTGCTGCAGTGCGACTTATATGAGTGTGCGTAGGTGTACAAACACATGTACTTGCACGTGTATTACTATACTGTATATCTGTCTGTGTGCATGTGCGTCAGCGTTGTGGCCCTTGGGCTATGAGGAACCCAGCTGGGAGGAAGAGTGGGTGCATTCATCCTGGCTCTCAGGGGCCGGGGGCCACACAGGTACCAGACAAGGGGATGAAAGGCTGCTCTGCAGATGTCACCCACTGGGGTTCAGTGGCCCAGCCAGCAAATGTCATGTTTGGCAGCTGGCACGCTGCTGCTCTCCCACCAGTTGTTGGCAGAGGCATCTTCTAAAGGATGCTAGAGTGGGATGCAAGCACCAGGGGCGCCCTAATGGGAGCAACATTAAAGAGAGTTGCTGGCTTCTGTCTGTCATAGAACATTAACCTTGTCCTGTTTCCTGCTTCTCTTGGGCAGCTGATTCATCCAGTGTCTGCCCTCTGCACACCGGAGGACTCTTTTCTGAGCTCCCTACCTGCCTGGTCACCTGCTTAGAGGGTCACGCCACCAAACGTACATTTTAAAAATGTTAGATAATTTAATTTGCCCCGGCCCCCTTCTGTCCAGTGTAGTGGAAGTGAATGAAATGCGTTGCTTGGTGGTTACAGTATTGGAACATTACCTTTAAAAATAAACAACAGCGTGTCTGTGTCACTGTGGAGGATTCTTACAGCCTGTTTTTCTGATAGCTTTGCTTCACGTGTTCTGGTCCAGGGGCAGAGGTCACATGACGGGCCTGTGGCTGTACACCCTCCAGCTGTTCAGCAGCTGGGCTCTCTGGGGTTACTTCCACTCACACACATCACATGCTGCGAGTAAACTGGACGTCCACACTTCCCGATGGACACAGTCCCACAGTTATAATGAGATAAAAGTAATGATACAACGTGGTTTCAGGAAGAATTGGCTTCTTGTGGAGATCCTCTACAACACACCCTGATATAACGCTGATGGGTTCCTGGTTACTGTATCTCTCCCTTCAAGTCTTTCGCTTTAATATTAAGAATAATGTAGGTCTTCATGACCCACAGTTATCTCTTCAACAGTTTACAGTAGGTGGGTGTTGATGGTTTGTACAAATGCACAGGGTTGTGTATAATCTTTCCTGCTATTCACAAAATAATTCCATTGGCATTGACCATCCTGTTCTAGTTGCTATCCTCTGAGTTGATGCTCACACGGGGCTTTTTCATAACAATCCCATTTGTGCAAATGCTAAAAGAAAGAAAGGTCAGCTTCTCACTGTAGGGTTGTTATTTAACAACTGTGTGTGTGTTGTGTGTGTGTGTGTGTGTGTGTGTGCGTGTGCGCGCGCCTGTGTTTACAGATGTGTGTGTTTTAAGGGAACAAACAAGTGAGCTCATTTTCTGATCGCGCTCAGTCAAGTCAGTAATAACAAACATGCACATTCTGTATTTGGAAAGAAGGATGAATCAGTGGGATCACTTACTCATCACACTATGTGTAAGAATTGCCCGACATTTCCACTGATGCTCCACTGCCTTTATTTTCTACACCCCGCCAGGCTAAAATCATGCTCATGTCTAACTAAAGCTGTGTGTTTTACAACATCTGGGATTTATTACTCCCCCAAAATCAGGCAACTGGAAATCTGTGACATTAATAGAGGGTCGATATACTATTAAAGAAGGTTATATAGTGCAACTAAAGGTTTGAACCACAGTAGATCCGCTGTTGTGGAAAGCAGACCTTCAATATCACTCAGTGCCATGAATCATTAACGACAATCAACTTGAAAAAATTAAAAATGTATGAGTTCAAATCTTTTAAGCACCATGATGGAGCTGCACTGCATTTTTAACAACTTATAGTTATAGATCAACATTACAGCTTTGAAGACCATGAAGAAGTCTGACACTAAATAAAAAAAGACCTGCTCATTGATAATGAATAGTCAGACACTGTTGCTGTAGTATTTCACATAATATGCGTATTTGGCTTCAGGCTAAGGACTTAATAACATTCTGAGGCTTTGTGCTAACTAGTACTTCTCTGTCGTCATATTTACTATTGTTCTGATTAATAAAGAGACATTAGACCTTTAGCTGTTAATCCATCCACATCTGTGACAAAAAGATCTATAACATTAAACTGTTTTGCTCCTGTACTGTTTGCTGACACACTGCACATAAACACACACATGCTCACACGAACATACTCGCACACGCACTTAAACACATGCGCCAAGTGGACAAATCACGCCCAGGGGATTTAGACGCATGCAATTAAGATTATGATCAATGACAAGTCAATCATGTGAGCGTGTTCTCCTCTCTCTTCCCCAACTCAGCAATTATTCTCCAGCTGGTGAGGTCTGGCCTGAACCAATGGTGGAGACATTATAGTTCTCTCTCTCTCTCTCTCTCCATAATTTCTTTTTCCTACTGTCTCCACCCTTTTCTCCCCCTCCCTCTCGTTCTCGCTGTCTCCTCCCTCGCTTCTCATGCGGCGCGCTTGGCTTTGTCCTCCTCCGCTCTGTCATCTCTGTAGAGCATTTAGCTCTGTCAGTCACATCTGACAGCTTTGGGCTCTTCACCATTAGCCCCTGGCCTCCCAGCTTCAGGCTCCATGTTAGGTCAGAACCCCCCCCACCACCACCACAGGACAGACAGACCGATAAGGGACAGGCCTCAGCTGGACGTTGAAACGTCAAACTGCCCGCATCGAACAGATGATATATGCACCGTTGTCACAAATTTACATCTGTTAGCTGCCAGTTAAGGACAAACTTCTTTCAGTGACTAGTGTTTTTGGTGTTGTCACAAATAAGTGCTGCTCGTGTAGTTGACCAGTCAGAGCTGTGTGGAACGTACACAGACAACAGCAGGAGAGGAGCTGCACCTGTCCTTCCCGTTTTATTTCATTTTTTTTTTTTATTTTTTGGCAGATAAAAACGTGCTGGATTTCACAGTTTCTCAGGTACATTTGCTACCGTGCCACCAACTGCACTGAATAATACTGTGGTGTGTGTGGCTGTGTACATTGAGGAGAGTCGTGCGCTAAGCTCTGCCCATTGTTCATAATAGAAAGGCTGGCAGGCCGTCCAGCAGACCCATCGCTCCTGTGCTATCTGAGAGCAGATAAAGGAAGCAGGTGTGAGGAGGAAATTAATGTAAATCCATCAGTCTTCAATTAGAGCCCTGCTCACACCCAAAATACAGACTCCAGCTCACACCAATAGGACTCCGGCTTTATTCACATCCCAACCCCACCTGCACAACCGCAGCAGCAGCAGCAGCAGCCCCACCGTGTAAACACTCCGAAGCTCTATAATGCAATGTTTAATGATGAGAGGGCATGGGATGTGTGATATGTGCAGGTGCAGGGTGTTATCTGACTTGCAAGCAGCAGCCATGGAGAACACGGTTGTCCATTAGGCTCCCAGTGTGTGGCCAGGCTAATTCTGTGTGCCTGGAGGTGCAGGGGCAAAGGCTCTCCACGGACTGTGGGCTGGGGGAAGAACTGCAGTTTAACCTAATTTGGTTCTAATTACGAAGACAGTAAGTCCACCTGCCACACATGCGGCCGTGTTCTCCTCCCCTGGAAAGGCTGTAGAGAGTCTGGGGAGGGGGGAGGAGAAAGGAGTGAGAAAGAGCTTGCACGTTTCTTTTTTGTTTTATCTTCCATTGTGTCCTTCTGTGGTACAGAAAGTCCCATCGTTAGCAAGACATACGCTCATACCCGATAACAAACCGACTAGTTTAAATATCTGCATCAACCATAACTATCTGATACGCTCTTAGTCTATTAGATACCAATTTCAAGGAGCTCCAGGAGTTTTCTAAACGTTATCTGACGAAAACAAAAACCGTCTTTTCTCAGGAGAACTGTTTCAGCCATGCCAAGCCTGACTCAGCCTTGATATTTATCTCTTGGTTGACGGCTTGGGAAGCTCCACATCTGATTGTTATTAATCTCAGGAGTTCAGTTTGATTGGTGATTGACTGAACTGCTGCTAGACATAACAGCTTCCCAAAAGGAATTTGTATAGTTTGAACACAAAGCCATGCCGTAGTTCTCAGATATCACATGACCTCATCATTGGGAGGATTCAGCCCAGCAGGGAAGGAGATGCTGAATGAAACTTAAGTCACCCATGTTTTACTCGCTCCGCGTTGTCTTGGCCTGTTGGTAGCGTCACGTTGACAGCGTTTGGCTTTTTAGCCACATTTACTCTTTACCTTCTGAACAGACTTTGTCCGTGGATGATGTTGCGTCAAATTATGGGTGAAAAAAAAAAAAGAATCATTCCAGTGGTTTTGCACTTTGTGGGCAAAGATTGTATATTTTACATCACTGTCAACCATTTTCCAAACAACAGGATACGTTTACAGTACAGCAGCTTCCCATTATCTCTGACACGACATTAAATGATAGAGCTGCCAATGTTCTAAATCTTTGTTATTGGCAAAAAAAATGCTGTTTGTTAGTTTGACTCTCTGCTCCAAGCCTTACTTAAGTTGTAAATCGTTTCCATAGTAGCAGGAGTATTTGTGATTATATTAAGAAAATTAGGTCATCCCATGCATTGTGTGTTTTAAGACATATGAATCTGCGTATATGAGTATTTGTTGAGTCAAAACAAGCCCTCTGAGGCCCCAGTGTGAGCCTAGAGTTGAACCGTTGAAGTGGACTCTGACTTTCATCTGTCAGATCTTATCAACTGACCAGATCCCTCAGCAGTGTTAATGGCAGGCTCTGGTGGTGTAAAGCTCCCTAACAAGGAACCTGATTGTTCTGTTAATGTGTTACTTCCTGTTGGTTTCAGTGCTCTGGAATGGAGCTGAGTGGCCAGTGCTGGAAGAAATCCCCACATCAGAGCGATCGCAGCCCGGTCAGGGTTTCACTTAAATGACTAGCTAGCCAGAATGTCGGGCAGCCCCGTGATGCAGGAGATGGATTTCACTAAAGCACAGCATGTACAACCTGACTCCCAGTCAGGGAAATTTAGCTTGACCAATCACAGCGTGTGTTTAATATTGAACATTTCAGGCTGGATGCGTGTCTTCAATGTAGTTCAAGTTTTATATATTAATATTTTATGCATATTCCCATATGATACATTTTACCTAATACTGTGGAGCAAACTGACATCGCCTTGCAAATGGCTTATACGTGTTAGCGCTATGTGGCTTCTTAGTATTAACACAGCGACTGTTGCCACTGTGAATTCCTCCAGATTATTACCCCCACTCCTGGATTTACACTCTGTGCACAACTTTGATCTCAAGGTATTAAAGTTAATAGTATCCAAACAGGGTGTGGAGTAGAGCAGGGGCTTATGGGGCTTTATACCCTACTCTACATGCGGAGAGCTATCTGAGAGCAAGCAGAGGCGGCGTGGATGGAGGTGAGGGGACGGGGAGAGTGAGGAAGAGAGAGACAAAACAAAGACCGTATGGCCGATGTGCGTAGCAGGTCAGCTCCTTGGCAGAGAAACTGCATTGTTGCTATGGCGATATGTTTTTTCTTTTTTTCTTTTACCAGCCCAAGAGTCGTGGGCCAGGGCAGCATCAGCAGTGTGAGCGTTGTTCAAGAACCAGTGGAGATCAAGGCCTTAATCACTCAGCACTGATACAAGGGTGAAGAGTTGGAACAGAGCCTGGGGCTGCTTGAGTACACACACACACACACACAAACACACAAACACACCCACACGCGCTTATGAAAACAGCAGCTAATGCACAGATAAATGAGATAAAAACGAAACAAAGCGGTTCGTGTCATCCACGATTAGCTGAAAATTCAGCGTCGCTTTCACTCGCTGTGACAGAAACAGAATAGTTCCTGCGATAATACGGCAGCTCAGTTACCGTTTAAAGCACTTCTCCAGCGAAGGGGATACGTGCGCGTCCCATTCTGCTCAATTAGCGCAACTGTGCTGCAAACAAGTAAATAAGGAGAAACTTTTGTAGTGCGCCCAAGCGGAGTGTTTTCCCCACGAGGATCTGACAATCCGACGAGGAAATCTATCCCGAAGTTATCTTACGAAACTTAATAACTGACTGACCATCTGATTCACACCCTATCGGTCCAAGACACGGCACATATTTATTTCCAGCAAGTGATTGCATCAAATTTGTCCTGTTTTTAACTTTGTTAGAAAAAACATGCTTGGCGGATGCATGGCACACACTGGTGGCTGCAGGGAGCCAAAAGCACTTTATTTATGTTTGGATGGCAGCGGGCGCTCAGTTCTGCTTGGCACAAACAGTGTGCTGTGGTCTTTGGCACCTCTTCGCATCCCTCCTGTCCCCCTGACATACACTCTCCCAATCTCTATTGGGGCTCTGTAGCATCTTGCGTATGCGTGTGCATGCATTTGCATGTGTTTGGAGCTATGCATTATGCTGTGTCCTCCTGTTTATATGTTCTTTGAACTACAGTTAAGATGTTTTCTACCCTGAATACCACATAAAAGAGACAGGCAACAGCAATGCTTCGTATCAATTTTTCATAGACTCTTTTATGTGTACTTTTTCAAAAAGGACTATCAGCTCCCCTAATTAAGCATGAAAAGTTTTTCAGAAAGTGGTTTTGAAATTGAAACTAATCTCCAGTGCACCTAAGGTCATGGGACTGCAAAGCTCAAAGTTCCAGGAATAAAAATACTACATGAATTACGATGAATACATCTGCCAGTGGCTAATCTTCTACTTTGAGACTTTGCTGCTTGAAACTTACTTAAAACGTCACATGTAGGGCATGAGTGACTCATGGCTGCCGTGTAGTAGTGCCAGCCAAGTGCAAATTCTAATCTTCCCTCGGCTTTGCTTATGCAGGAGAGAGCACTTTGCCAGGGCATCCACTGAGTACAGTCATTCCAGAAATTCAAAGTTACAAGGTCGGTGTACATCTGTTGCCGGCAGAACCGCGAGCAAATATCCCCGGGTTTACACCCCAACAATCACATTTATTATTTTTCCTCCACCTTCTTGGGGCGTTTCATTTCACCTCAGGGAACCGAGTGACCCACGCTTGGTATATAAATATATAATTTATATCCCATATATTTATAAACCAAAGCAAGGCCGGCCACCTTAAAAGGAAGCCGGGCCTTCTTCCTTGTGCTGGAGATCTGCAAAGTCTGTTGAGGCTCAAACCCAGGATCCGTAGCCTGGGTTTCCTCAGTCCGGAGGAGCCAGTGCAGCAGAGGGCTGGGAATGGAGTGATTCTGGTCCGGCAGGCCATCCTCAGCCAGATAACAGCTGATACTGGGACTAATTTGGTCATGTGCAGGGCTGCCGGATGAAGAGGGGCTGATAAAGAAAACATGGCAGATAGGCAGCTGGGCTGCTGAAAGAGGATGTGAACTCTCTCCAGATCCTGGGAGTCTGTCCGTTCGTCTGTCTACTGTCTATCAAGCTGTAAAATCACTCATGGGTTATCTGACAAATGTGAATTTACTAATAGAAGTGAAATTGTGGCCGACAAATTTGTTTCAGTAATTTATTGCTGAAGGTGCTGTAGATGCAGTATGTTTCTATATTTACTGACAGAGCAGTAAATAAATACTTTACACATATACAGCTAATGAATGGGCAGCAGTCACTATCTGAGGAAGGTCTGTACTGGGAACGTGCCGCTAACATGAGCAGCGTATGGTTACAAGGCACAGTTTGAGAACCCTGCCGGGGTCAAATGGTTCTGACAGCCCTGGTCTGCTTAGGCTTAGGCTAACACAGAGCCTGTAGTCCGGCCCGGAGAGGAGAAAGACAGAGAGATAGTGTGTGTGTGTAGACCGGCTCCCGGAAGAGCAGCAGTAGCTCAGGACTGCAAGGAGGCTGCTGGGAAATGTCTGTGTCACCGGTGTCACCCAGGCAAGGCAGATACACAGAGCAGCAGTCACGGACACATTCTTGGCCCAGCCTGATCTCCAAACACACACACACACTCGCTTCCACGTTCCCCCTTCTCGCAATTTCAAGCTCTTACTCCGGTTCCTCAGCCTCGCTCACAGATGCTCTCTGTCTCTCTCTCTCTCTGGCTCCCTTGCTCTTTCTGCCTCTGTCGACAAACACTCAGACTTTCACGTTTGTGTTTTTCCTGAGCAGCTCCGTAAAATTGAAAAATAGTCAAATACACTGGTTAACACTCCAAAAATCGGTTGAGCTCTTGAACGCTCGGATGGTTTTGTTTTACTTAATCATTGAGATTTAAAGAGCTACTAAAAACAAGAGCTTGATGTTTAAGGATTTTTAGGTGTTAAATCTTTTGCAGCGTGTGTTGTACTGCATCCACAATCATTTAAGGCTTCAAGGCTTCTAACCCGCTCAGAGAAGGAAGAGGAGCCAAATGAAGCTAACTAGCACCCCCTTTTGAAAGTAGACGCTTCATCAGAAAAAACAAAAAACAATCTTCTGTCATTTTCTTTTGATCGGCTTTCAGGCTCATGTATCAGATGAGGTTTCTGTCATCCGTGCAAATCTAGATTGGACTGTCTAACAGAACCCAGCGGATAAAGCGCTGAGCTGAATTAGCGATTAATTGGGATTAAAATGTTTACCACAGGAGGTTGTTGTGAATGACCTTTTCATGTTTTTGTGTGCTAGAGAAAACACGAGCTCAGCTTTGATTAACATGGATCAGGAGTCTTACGACACATAATTCACAAACTGAACAAAAACATGTTTGTTAACACTATAATTCCTCTGAAATATGAAAAATGCCACAGAAAAGTGTCTAGAGTATCTGTCCTTTTTTGTTTTTTACTATATCTGAAATCCAGCATGTTGCTTAATATCGCATACAACTGTTTATTGCTGAAGAATAAATCAGCTTTGGTTAGTTAATCTGTGCAGAAAGAACGTGTTTAAAGCTGCCCACTCAAGTTGCCATGAGCGATAGTATGTGATTAAAAGTACAGATTTATCAAGTAAGTGCAGCTCATTAAAAGTTTAATTCATCTGGCTCTTTAGTCAGAAACTGAATGTCTTTTCTGGTTTTGTCAGTCTATGCACCCGCCTGCCTCAGTTGTCTCTAGTTCTTTACTTTTTGTGACTTCTTGGTCTATTCTTACATGAATTACTATATGTACCTTATATCACTATTTGTCTATTATCATTTAAGCTATTTCCTATACCATGGGTTTGAGTCTTGCTCCACCGCTCTTGTTTGCCTCATCATTTTCATATCAACCTCCTCCTCACTGAACCGCCTTCCTATTTGTGCCCAGCTTCCTCCCTTCTTTATGCTTTGTGAGCACAACTAGTTTTCACTCAGAGTTCTGAGGCGTTGGAGGTCAAAGAGGAGACAGAGGGCCGGGAAGGGAAGGGGAGGGCTGAATGAGTGTTGAGCTGGTCGGCTGGTCAGGTGCAGCGCCACCAGTGATCATTAGGGTTACAGCTGCCCGGGCCAGATTGTGTGCTGCCTGCACCAGGCGAGATGTTTTGCCCAGGGAGAAGAGCGAGCATCTGTCTGTCCCTCCCCGTAGACAGCAACCTCCTACCAGCCTGTCCAACTCAACCCAACTGGTAACAAGGTCACCCAACTCTTACTTTCTCTCACTCACTCATGCACAACCACTCTGTGCTTCTTTTCCTGTTTCGCTCACTCGCTCTTTTACCGACGGCTCCATCTCTCGCTCTCGCTCGTTAGGACAGGTTGTGAAAGCAGCAGGCCCTTAGTGCAGTGCAGATTGCAAAAACTAGTGCATGTGATATTTGGACTCAAACACGCTTTATGTGAGCACATTGCCAATGCACATAGCAGCACAGAACAGCTTTTCCTTTTCGAACTGTAGAAACTATTTAGTCGTTATCTGTGCCCAATGTTAATTGCATAGTTTGATCCCTGATGATAAAGGGACACTTTCATAGGGAAATAATTGGCTCCAGAAACTTAAGAACATATTTTTAAATATTTTAATAACCATTGTTTCTCCCTATCTTATCAAATGACTACAAAATTATAATTATGCGCAAAGCCCAGAGGGGAACTTGTACTGTATCTGTGCATATAGTCATTACTGAACTGACTTCCTTTAAGCTCTATTTAAGGACTAGAACCTGATAAGATGCCCAGTGGCACCACGGCTCCAAACAAAATGCATGCAGATTATATTTTGTCATTGTTTTTCGTATTGACTCGTGGCTTCAAACAAACCACAGATTAAAGTACAAACAATCAACTTGTAGTTATGTTTTGATAATTTAATATTAAAAAGGAAGGAAATCCCAATAAGGTCGAAGTAGAATTCATAGCGTAGCTCCTGTGTTGGTTTGCATTAGACTGTGGACCTAATAAAGTGGCAAGTGAGTGTAACATAATAGCCAACAACAGGCCTGTTAGCTTGAGTCTGTCATGATGCAGTTTACTAGACTAAGGTCTTCAACAGGAAGCGCGTCGCTGCAACTTTAAGAGCGCACCAGCTGATATATACAGCACAGAATGTGCATTTAATGCTTTAAATAGGAGGCATCAGCTGTGTAGGTTCACATCATCAGCCTCCTACCAGATTATTTAGGGAATTCCTCAGAGGGATGATTTCCTCTTTGTTTGGATGCCAAATGTTTGATAGGATTGAGGTGATTTGCAGAGGGAATGTATTAAAGTGATGGGTGTTAATTTCTCTCAACTTGAAGAAAGAAACACACAGAGAATAAAAATATGGGTTATTTTTCACATATATCCTCTATATTCACTTTGAATGTGCAACAAATTTGCTCACAGTCAGTGGAGTGGAGGATTAGAAAGCAGTGAAAGCTTCAATTCATGTTGACAGCATCATCTGCACTCAATTGTCAGGCCGACTGAATGAGCTGGACCAGGAGCTGACAGGAAGGGGCTGAAACAGGTGTGACACCAACTTTCTGCCTCACAGGAGACGATAAAGCCCTTGGTCAAGGGCACAGCACCTGGGCCATTGTTTTATTTCACAAAATGGCTTTTAAGTGCAAATTTCCACTTGGTCCTAAAGGAGACCTGGCCTGTGCACTTGCTTCACTCATCTGAACCAATATGTGATCTGTCTTCATTTGCATAATGGGCAGAATGGAAATGAGGGGCCAGCTTTGTCAACCCAAGACAAAAAGAAGAAAGAAAACGGGAGGTAGACTGATGCCATTCTGTTGAACTGCATCTGTGCAACACAAAGGTGTGATATCTTGAGTCTTGATTGACCACTTTTAATTATGATCAGAGGCTATTTTGAGTCTTGCCACTGTCAGCGGTTGACAAAGGCTTCATAAGTGGCTGCTAAACAGTAGATAATGAAACGACGCGCAGGCAGTGGATGTAAGTCTGCATCATTTTCTCACCTACTCACAGAATTTAGGACGGGTTTTGTACTCTGTGTTACTTTGCGAGCTACTGCGTGACAGGCGCAGTTCGGTCTTGTCGAAGGCGGGATTCTGCTGCTTATTTTATGCTGACTGCATTGCGCCCGTGTTGCGTCATATGTTTCTCAAGTTTCATTTCTCAGTCTGCCTAACGAGAGACTGGTAAGCGAGAACTGGCAGTTGCACTATGACGGGTACGCGTGATGTAACTGATTCTTCTGCCGCAATCTACTACAGCATCTACATTTCACGTTGTTGGTGCTGACCAGCTGCTAAACAGACACCAGCTTCTGGCGGCGTTCCAGATAAATATTGGCTGATTTTATTGGGAACATAGTCCAGTTCACAAATAGTTGACTGTGACTCAACACACCTTTACTGGACTGGAGTCTGGTTCTTCTATTTATACATATACATCAGTTACAAGGTGATTAAATCCTAATGAAACTGATGCTTAGAATCTGGTCCCAACTCAATTTAAATTTGTAGTTGACATTAATGATGATTATAAATTAGAATAATTTCTTTCAGTTGTCTTGGTGACCATTTTTTCCAGTGAACAGCAACAAAATGGGGCATGGCTGTTTCTTGGGCTTAAGATGAGTGATGGGACTTTCTTCATCCGTGTCTGAAGCTGCACATTGCTCTGCAGCAGCAGCAGCAGCATGGTCTGATCAACACCTGCACGGTGGGCTCTGTGGCTGAGGCTGTAAACTGTCTGCAGCGGTGCACTGCAAATAGCAAGACATCACCGGCCGCATCCTCCCTACCACTCATTTCTCTTCTTCGCTTAACCACTGCCAGTTGTTGTGGGGATTGAACAGCTTTGTGAGATATGAGATAGTGCACCCTAGGTTGAAGTACAGTTGGAAGGCTGTTGAGAAACACGTATTTCAGGACATAAAATGACATATTGGTAATAAAATGTTATTGTTTCATTATGACATGCAATTATAGCCATCCTGTGTAATCAGTGCTTTTGGATCTTAGGCGCTGTCAGTTGAAATACAGCCTAAAAGCCAACAGAAGCTGCAAGGAGCCACATTCACTTCATTTACAGTGGTAAAATAATAATAAATAAAGCCATTGTTATATGACATTTACAAGAAGTCATCATCAACTTCTCCTTCTGACTTTAACTTGTACAAATGCCAAACCAGACAGAATTATCCAATGAGAAACAACAGACTAAAACCCATTTAGGTGTGTGAAAATAGCTTCTTTGATGTTTTCTGATCACAAGTCATAGTTCCATTATTCCTCCGCTCTCTCTCTCTCTCTCTCTCTCTCTCTCTCTCTGTCTCTCTTGCCGTGTTGGCACTTAGGCACAAAGGTATTTACTGTAGTTTTATCTTCTTGAGCTTCCTACAACCAGGCAACACGTCCACATAAATTCTTACATGGACAAATAGACAAAGAGGCAAAACCCTGTCACCTTGTTCTCTGTAAAGGTAGATTATCTGTGAATGCACAGAGAAATTTCTCGGGGGATGCTTTGGCGCCGAGTAATAAAACTCGGAGAGTGTTGCCTTTGCCAAGCTGAGACATCTGGTCACCTTATCACAGATAAGTGGGGGTTAGTCCTGGCATCTGCTAGAATTAATCCATTTTGCAAACACAGTTATCCTAATCTCCTAAATATGTCATTCCACAACTGTACAAAGCTCTAGGAACAATTTCACCTTTCGTTCTCCAGTGTGCACAAGATTGATCAAAGTAAAGTTGGCTGCGCGATGTCGTGAGCAGTGATACTGCATAGGAGTGGAAGACGGAAAGACATTAGAAATCGATGTCACAACCTGCACCTGGCCAGCTCTTTGCCGGTGCCCAGTCTGGTCTACGGCTCGCCACCTAACATCCCTGTATGAATATTCATGTGGGTGGATTTCTCTTTTGTTGCCTGCCTAGTCAGCAGTCACAGAACACATGGTGAGTGTTGGCAGCACCCGGCCTAGGTAGAGGGGCCGCGGACGGAGGCAGTGGCAGAAACCAGGACCTGTGAGGCTGACTGACATTTCCATCTGTGGCGAGGCCTGGTAATTATCGGGGAGAGGAGCGCCCGCAGCAGCGCGCCATCTGCTAGGGGAGATGGCTCAATGAGGTATGAGCACGAGCGGCACTCCGTCGGGCCACTGCCTGCCTCTGACATGAGGGCTCGCATCTGCTACCGAGGAGCCGGGCCGCCCAACACAGCCTGCCCGCCTGGCCGAGAGAGGGGGCTGACAGGAGGGAGGAGAGCAGCCAAGAGCCCCCCTGACCCCCCCACCCTCCTCCTCCTCCTCGCCCCTCCCTCCTCCCCCACCACCACCCACAGCCATCACTACTACCACTGCCCTGCCAAAGGCACACTTGACAAACAGCAGAGCCCACTCACAAGTTTCCATACAGATCTCATCAAGTTGCTGTTTTGTTCGGATTTGTCGGTAAAAGATGCTTCGAAGGTTCCAGTTCCGTCATTGTTGCGTGCGTATGGCTATACGAGGTGATAGCGTGAGGCGAGATTTCATCCTTTCGGAATGCACAGTATGCGAGGGAGGCAGAGGAGAGTTGGGCCCAGTCAGATATCCTCTACTGGTGTACTTGTCACTGCAGAATTATCTTCTGACTCATTTGTGAAGCACAGCTCTGTGAGACTGGCTGGTGGTGGGAGCAGCATATCACACAGCCTCCTCGTACACCTGGCAGGTGTGTGTGTGTGTGTGTGCGCGTGTGTGTGCCGTCTTCTGCTTGCAGCTCTCATTTTGCTCTCAGCATGGTCAGTCCAACTGTGGTTCTGTTATTACGCTCTGCCCACAGACGCAGACGCTAACATCCCATCAACAGAGAGGACAGAGCACAGGCTCAGTAAGCAGCCACGGTGACGAACTACTGAAAAAGACGTGCGTGGTTCCTGTTCCTAAACGGAATCTTATTACCCACAACAGCAGGAGGGATTCAGCTCGTTTTAAGGAACTGCAGTAATCAGGATGTTTTGGTGCCGTCCTTTCACGTAGACATTACACGTGCGTCTTTGTGCTGTTGACACATTCATTTTTGGAGATGGAGAGAACTGGACCATCCCAAATAGCCACGTCAAACCCTCTAATGTTGCACAAATCTGCTAAATGAACCACAGAGTCGATATAGCTTTGCAGTTTCCTGATGTCGCTGCTTAATACTCCTGACAATAAGAGAAAGAAAAAGGCCACTAGCTCCTCTGTTTATTTCAGAATAAAAGTCTGTTTCATGCCAAGTTTCATGCTACCACTGCCTGATTTAGTTCTTTCGCACCTGTCAAGTCTCTGGCAAGTTGTTGTTGAAGTCGTTTCTACCTTTGCAGTGTTTTCATACTGCCCTCGTAGCTCTTGCATCACTTATTACCACTTGAGATTTACACTAAAGGCGAGGAATAGCAGAGGAGGCAGGAGCGGTAGAGAGAGAGAGAAGCACATCTCTTCATGGCAGGATTTTATCCGACTGTTTGGACAGATTGGTAGAATTCAAAATGCAGCAGAGGCCTGTGATGTGGCAATAAAGCGTTTGCCTTTGATCCCGCCTCACCGTTTTTTTTTTTTCTCCCCTGCACATGTGCACGTCAAAATCAATTAGATCAACTCTGAAGAGGCGAGGCAGCTGCGCATCCTCACAACAAACCTTTGCATCACCTCAGTTTACCAACAATCTAGTTATTATTCTCATTGTCAACTCATTGATATGAACTCCAGCAGTGCCATCACCTGCACGCACAACATACTTCAAGGTGTATGAAAGATGAAATGGTACACAAATAGAATATCCATCTTACCAGACAGAAACACATGCTTACATCCTAGCCGCAGCTGTCAATTACCTACAAAAAAACCCTCTTTGATAAGGAAAATTTGAATTTCCCCCCTCCCTGCTCTTGGAGTGGCTTTTTCAGATGTCGTAGCACTTATGAGAAATTTGTGACAGCATCAACAGCGCCTATTCCCCATTCAGCAGCATTAACTCTGTGCCATGTGTCTAACAAACGGAGGCCATTCTGGAGCCCTTAATGACAAGGCTGCTCCGCTCCTCTCCTCTCCCCCTCGCTCTTTTCAAATTGCTCTCTAAATGAAGTACAGCTGTGTGGACCAGGTGCTGCCATCCCCCTTTCAGAAAGAACAGGAAATTATGAAATCCCCAAATCCTTCACAAATGGCGGGCAGGAGGGAAGGTTGGAGAACGTCAGCTTGCCTGGTCTGTAGCTACATGTCTCTTATCGGTGGATGATCTTTCATTCGCCTTCGTCATCGAGCTCTCTCCATCCATCGCTCCGACCCAGAGCCCGTCGCTGAAGAGTGTCAGGGCACACAACAGATGTGCTGATAGGTTCATTCACTCGCAGGATCATCTTGACTGTTGGTATAATTTTTAGCAACATGTATTGATACTGGCGAGTGCAGTTTATTCATCCAGATGCTGGGAAGTATTTCGATAGGTTTCCGTCCCTGGAGGATTTTCCTTACTGTGGATTTATGTCGCCGTTTGTCTGTGAAGAGTAAAATAAATGTAATTCAGCCGAAACGAGAAATAAAATCGGAGGTTGTCGACAAAAATCATTTTACTGTATACTTTGTCTCCATTTACCTAAAATCTAGATCAGTTCAAAGAGAATCCAGCTTATATTCACAGCACTGTGTTTGTTTTACAGAACAGAAAAAGCACAAGTGCTGAAGTAGGCCTTCTGCTCTGGAGACTGTCAATGTGCAGCTGTCAATGTCTCCATAAAGCCCCATATTCATAATAGACAAAGCACTCATCAAGCCTCAGCTTCATCTGGCCTCCCAGATGCCCCATCACTTGGGGCAAATCCCATCCAGGACTGAGCGGCGCACCATGCAGCCAGATGTGAGCTGGCAACATGGCCGTGGGGTCAACACATGGCAAAGGTAGATCCAATAAATGAATTATACTCTGATTATCATAAATGTGGCATCTGAGCATGGTGCCTGTGCTACTGTGGAAAATGCTAGGACGTACTAATCAGCTGCAAAACTGAACTGCAGGTAATATAGTTGAAATGAAAAATCCCACATGTTACAAACATGTGAAGTAGACACATAGACTAAAGTGTATATTTACTTATTGTTAATTTGCATATTTCATAATTGCAGGAAAATTACAGGGGGTAACATGACAGAGCCAAATATATTTAGGAGTCTCTGAATGAATCCATGCCATATGCCCTGTATTTGTACATAATTCCACAATGTTCTAGGTCGCTCCCTCAAACGTATTCTGTTTCGTCACATGCCAAAAAGACCTTTTCCCCCCATCCCTCCCTTCCCCGGTTCGACACGTTTGCATGCGGTATCTGGCTGCCCTGGCTCCCTGTCTTCCCCTTTAAAATGCCATGCCAACTTCAGAGGACCCAGGTGTATGGGTCCGTTATCAATTCCACTAACAAGCGTGCTTACTGGGATCACAGGACGCGTTGTGGCTTGCTTTAAAGTCTCTGTCTGTAGCCAAGGCTGACCTGAATTGGAGACATGCGGCCCCCTGCTGATAGCAGCCAACCTCTGATGGGCAGTCCCTCTCCCAGACTTGGCCAGAACTCCGCCTGGGAAGGAGGAGGGGAGCGAAGAAGAACTCTTTGAAATGCCGGAGTTCCATGAAGAATTGAGAAGCAGGACAGAATCAAAGGCTTCTGATATAGGAAAGAAGGAAAATATAGAATCAAGACTTGAAAATGAGAAAAAAGGGGAGGATGAAGGAAAAATCCTCCATAACACGGACTTACCGTAACATCTAACCTGCATCAGACCTGTGCTGTAAATCAGACACAAAGGTTTGAAATGTGGCACTTTGCTGATTTATACACGGTATGACTGTACTGTGTGCGTCTTCTATTTTGCTCATACGTGCGTTTAATGAACACTAGTTCAGCGCCTGATAAACAGAAAATGGGTGCATGTGTTAAAAATAAGTCCCTAACCAGGCTCTCTGCTGCCGCTTGTATTGGAGTTGATGGTGGCAGCTGATGGCCATTATGTCCAGGTGGCCTAGAGGATACAGGGGCTTTACCTGCGAGCTACACACACACACACACGCATGCACAGAGCGCCTCACAGCTGCTAGGGCCTGCTGCATGTCAATTAGGACGGCGGAGGACGCGCAGGGACACGTGACATTCACGCGGCACGTGATGATAACACATGATGGACTGTATTGTCTACCAATAGATTGAATCCTCACGGGCAAGTGGGTTTGATGCAAGTGGACTTTTGTGCATTTTTGCTCTGTATGTCAAGGAAACTCTTCATCATATTCGGAAAGTGAAACTTTTATGTCGGTAGTGGCACGTTTTTGTGTAATATTAGAATGATTGTGTTGGTCACATATCTTATTGCTGCTATTGAATATTTGCCCACTAAAATAGCCCATTAGCATTTTTATTCTATTCTGTTTCCACCCTTCCACAAAAACATTTTGTTTAAGGTCAAAGCAAGTCAGAAGTTCTCTGCAGAAGTTAGCACATCATACTGATTACTCTTATGGAAATTGCATGTAGTGGGGTGAGGGGGTCACCGCAGCGTAATCCCGTTTGCATGTTTTGTTTCGCACTAGCCAAGCTGCGTGCATCTGTGGATGAGGCACTGTTTGCTATTGGCCTTGACAGCGCACAGTGTAATTGGCTCACTAAGGTGATTCAGTAATCGCCTGAGTGACACCTTCCCTGGCAAATTTTGACATTGGAGGTGGATGAGGATGCAGTGGGCTTCAAGTGCCAAGGGAGCTAACCTTGTTGGGAATCCAAATTTACAGCAGGGAATGAGGAGGAGAGCCTTCGCATTCGGTGTATTTGCTTCCGATAATGAAAGGGCACAATGAGGAGAGACTCTTAACTTCTTAACCTTGTTGACTTTAGCTGTAAAATTGTCCTTGTTCTTCCTGTATTTAAAAGCATCATCTGTTCTCTTTCTTATTCTCCTCTGCCTGCTTCGTGACCTCGTCATCACCTTCTCCAGCCTCTCTTCTCTTACTTCTCCTTCATCTTCTCTGGCCTAATCCCACTTCCTTTTCCTCTCACTCACTCACACCTTTATCGTTTATCATCCCTCCTTCACCTCACTCGTCTCCTCTCTTTCTTTCGCCTCCTCAACTTTGTCGTCCTCTCTTTTGCTCCTGGCATTGCTCGTGGAGAGGAGAAGCAGCCAGCGCTGTTCTGTTCCTCAGGACTGTCCTCCTCGTGCAGAACACAGATGGTTATTATGGAGCTGCACATAAATTGATTATGTTGGAAATTAACTGTTGCTGTCAAAGGCAGCCGCCAACCTGTCCCAGTGTGTCCCTGTGCCCGCTGATGCATAGGATCCAGCTGATGGACCAGATGTTTGCACAGTGCGCCGCTCCTTTTAAGGTCAGCACAAAAGTGGTAAGGGAGACCTCTGCTTTCCGCATCTTTGTACTTTCAGCTTGTGCCCTCTTGACATTTTGTGGAAGTGAAACAGATTTTTTAATTTGGACTGGGTCATTGTGATGTTGCAGTGATGGATCTTTTATTTAATGTGGATCTTTTGCTTGAAGAAAAGAATTTTCATTTAGCATAAAGCCTTATATTTGAAAGAATGGAGTCGTTCCGCTAAGTAACATTTAATCTATGGGAGGTTGAAGTAGGCCTTACGTTTGTGCCAAAAGACCATGTAGCCTCTTCAACAGAGCTAGCATGCCAAGAATCTCCAAACGCTGTCCCTAAGTAGGCCTGTCTTCCAGCAGCTCATTACAGGTTGGTCTGGACGAGCATGATTGGAGACTCCTGGCTCTGGCCTCGGGGGACAGGTAGCACAATGCCAAACTCAGCAGAAAGTCAGGTCTTAAGAGTGTTGCTACATCGTTTTCCAGGCCTGACCTTGATTCCAGGCCCACTCCTGCATGTTTCCGTATGCATGGCAGAGTATGAAGGGCTGCCAAAAACTGAGCCAAACAGGGAAGAGAAGCCCCCTGTGATTCACACACACACACACACACACACACACACACACACAGAGTAAACACACACATAGACGTTGGCCAAATCCCACCGAAAAGGTTAACTCTCATGGAAACGGGAGCTGAAGAAGTTGTTAAATATGAACATAAACGCCATATAAACAATAAATCTAAGAAATAATATTTATCCAGTAATCCAGATTTTAATAATGTGCATGATGTTGCACATAATATAATGATTTCTATGCTCCTTTTTTTGCTCCCTTTCTGTTTGTGATTGGATCCGTGCATAAACTGTGGTAAATAACATTCTAGACTAGTTTTTATATTCATGAAAAGAAACATCTCTCATGCTATTGGTATTAGATATGTTAAAACCTCTAAGTGCAAAGGTCTCTCGGCGTGTTTCACTTTACACTGGAGGACACGGATCCCTTTAAGAGTATCGGTGTAATTTGGGTAATTTTAGTTGCTTGCAGAATAAAGCCTCAGTGGTCAGTGAACTGAATGAATCCGGTCTCAGGACAGAGAGGCATAGTGACATGAATATGAATGTCAGCAGGTGATAAACAGAGTGGATTTCTGGGACGTGTGACTGTTTGTGACACATACCCCTCACACCCCAGATGTAGGCGAGCTGGGGAGGCTGCCACTCAGTTCCACGACATCTGAGCAGCTAGCAGCAGTAATTGGCCGCGGAAACCTGACTGTACAGCACCGAGTCTCATACAGTACTTTACAAATGTAATGCAACACGAGCGCAGTAGTGCAAAGCATGTGTTGTTTATTTGAATGGAGACTTACTTTGGAAGTTGCTAACTAAAGCTCCAGTATCTCACTCCAGTGCAGCCTAGTCCCTCTACAGACGCCTTTTCTATCTTTGTATTGCTATGATGTCTCCTTGGCCTGCAGATCACAGACAGTTCATCGTGTTACAGATAAAACAAAATCATAACGTCATCCTTCCCCTGCTCTCACTGGTTTCACTATCTTAGTGTTTACTCTAGTAGGATCGCACGTTAAGCGCAGCCATTGGATGTTCACTATGGTCATGAACGAGTTGATCTCCTTTTACAGCGTATTTGTGTATATCAGGCCGACAGAGTAAAAATAAATGCTGGATTTCACAGCAATGTGTGTTCATTGTTCCACAACTCAGATTACAAGAGAGAAAAGGCTGGAGGATTTCTGGTGATTTACGCTCCACTTGTATGAGGAAAGGTAGGAATCTCCTTTTTTTCCTCGTCTCTATCAGGCTGGAACACCTTGGGCTGATAGCAGCTCAGAGGTAGCTACAAGCTCAAATGAAATTTCCCATATTAAATTGTGTGTGCATGCATGCCTGTGCATGTCCTTATGCCATCTGTGTGAATATACTGTGGATGTTCACGTGTGTCTATGTTGCTATGTGTATAGTAGTGCTGGGAGACATTTTCCAATCACCGCTCTGTCGGTTTCCTATTGTTCTGGGAAGCTGTTTGCCACTCTGCACGATTAACAGTATTATCTGTACCTAGCCCAGTCAGGCTGCCAGTCCTTGGGCCATTGTGTTCCCGTCAGGGGTGAGTGCTCTCATTGCTGCGTGTCACGCCTGCCCGACCGACAGTAGGGACAGGCTTGGCTAGGCCCAGGTGGGACCTGCTGGCATTTGGGCACTGTCCACTGCAGGAGGGAAGGCATAGAGGGGAGGGCTGGTTTGGGGAGAAAAGCAGCCTCCACAGCAGAGAAGGGGTCGTTTTACCCAGCTAGAGCTCCAGTTCAGGTGTGAGAAGGGGTGAGGGAGTGAGGACAGCAGGGCCTCCCCCGGGGCCACCTAGGTGTGCCCTGACCATCAAGCTCCATCTGGTAACGCTGTGCCTGTGACAAGCCTGTTTTTAGAAAACGCATCCTCGTCATGTTGTCACTATAATCTAAGCTATGAAAAACAGGGCAGATGTTGACACAACTGGATAACCTGAGTACGTTCACTTGAAAAGTTTCCATTCTAGTGTTGCCTGCTTTAAACTGCACCAATTCAGAGAAATGCTCTATTTTAGTTTACATTCATACACGTTCATTATACACGTATAAAATTTGTCACATTATAGCGGTTTCCATTACATACTGTATTACTAATATATGAATATATGTATAGTCTATAATAAGTATTAAATTAACATGCAAGGACTCGTATGGAGCCTTTTAACCAAACTTGTGCCATATTTTGTCTGGTGATGGCCCCTGATCTGATGTAAATGTCATATTAACATACCACTGACACCCAAATGGATGGACTCTTCTCACCTCTGATCTTCTTTCTCTCACTTGCTTCCTGCCTCCTGACTTATCTGACCCTTTGCCCTCCCCTTTGAGAAACCCCTGAATTCATTGCTCCGGTTCTCTGGCCTTTCTATCCCCTCCTGCTCTTTAGCCTCTTCCCTATGCTGCATAATTGACTCAGCTGCAGCCTTTGTGATATAATAGCTAGTTTACCTGGCAAAATGACATTTCACAGGCTCTGAGCCACCATAAAGCTAATTGTCCTAGAGGCGAGAGGGGGAGAGCAGTGTGTACTGTATGTGTGTTTGCAGCTGATGATAAGAGGAGAGCAGTTGCTCCATTTGCACTGTATAGGCCAGCAGAGGGTTAGAAGCGACATTTATCTTCACACTGAGCCTCAGACACAGCAATGGCCTGATGTATTCTCTCTGCCTCCACCTCTTTTTCCTCACTCATATTTTGTCTCTTTTACCCCACACACCCTTTCTGCAGTTTAATTACTTACAATAACTATAGTGCATGTGCTTGCAACTAGTTATTAGTTTATTCTAGGTCTGCACAAAAAGATATGGCTTTAATTAGACCCAAGGACTCATTGTTCCTCTTAATATTTAGCATAATGTCAAAAATATGGATAAAGAAAACCACATTGCTTCTCTTTGCTTTGTGCTGCTTGCCCCACCAATCTCTTCTGTCAAATTAATATATAGTGTGACTCCATTTATTCTAAACAAATGCCAGTCACCAAATAAAACACTGATATTTTACTGAGATATGCCACAATGAAATTAAGATAGTTCTCTGAGTTGTACACCGACAGTATGTTGAAAAATCTCGATAATATAGTATGTTGACAAAAACATGTTTACTTATAATATGTTGTTAGAAACACAGTACAGTAGTATGTTGTCATCATAATGGCTAAGCAAAGTATGTCAAAACATACCTTACTATAGAATGTTGTTAAAAACACGCTTTAGTATAATATGTTGTTAAAAACATGCCTTACTATAATATATTGTTAAAAACACACTTTAGTATAATATTTTGTTAATTTGTCATTAAAAAACATGCCTTAGTGTAGTATGTAATTTAAAAAAACATGCTTTATAAGAGTATTTTGTAAAATAAATAAATAAACATGCCGTATTGTATGTCGTTAAAAACACAACTTATTATGGTGTGTCTTCTAAAAAATCATTAAAACATGTCTTAGTGCTTACATAAACTAACATAAAAAACATGCTTTATCATCGTTTCTCATAAAAAACATACATATCAGTATGATGTCAACAAACACATCTTATCGTATACAGTATCGTAAAAAACATGCCTCAGTCTAGTATGTGGTCAAAAACACGTTATAGTATAGTATGTGGTCAAATACACGTCATAGTATAGTATGTGGTAAAAAACACATTATAGCATAGTATGTGGTCAAATGGGGCGGCAGTGGCTCAGAGGTAGAGCTGTCGCCCACCAATCGTAGGATTGATGGTTCGATTCCTGGCTTCCCCCAGTCATGTGCCAAAGTGTCCCTGGGCAAGACACTGAACCCCAAGTTGCCCCTGGTGTGTCAGCCTAAGCTGCATAGCAGCTCTGCCACCGGTGTGTGAATGGGTGAATGTGACACAGTGTCAAAGCGCTTTGAGTACCGATAGGTAGAAAAGTGCTATACAAATGCAGACCATTTCCCATTTACCAAATACATGTTATAGTATAGTATGTGGTCAAAAACACGTCATAGTATAGTATGACGTCAAAAACACGCTATAGTGTAGTATGTTGTCAAAAACACGTCATAGTATATAGTATGTGGTCAAAAACACGTCATAGTATAGTATGACGTCAAAAACACGCTATAGTATAGTATGTTGTCAAAAACACGTCATAGTATAGTATGACGTCAAAAACACGCTATAGTATAGTATGTTGTCAAAAACACGTCATAGTATAGTATGACGTCAAAAACACGCTATAGTATAGTATGTTGTCAAAAACACGTCATAGTATAGTATGTCGTCAAAAACACGCCATAGTATACTATGTCGTCAAAAACACGTCATAGTATAGTATGTCGTCAAAAACACGCCATAGTATAGTATCTCGTCAAAAACACGTCATAGTGTACTATGTCGTCAAAAACACGTCATAGTATACTATGTCGTCAAAAACACGTCATAGTATACTATGTCGTCAAAAACACGTCATAGTATACTATGTCGTCAAAAACACGCCTATGTCGTCAAAAACACGCCATAGTATACTATGTCGTCAAAAACACGTCATAGTATACTATGTCGTCAAAAACACGTCATAATATAGTATGTCATTAAAAAAACGTCATAGTATATAGTATGTGGTCAAAAACACGTCATAGTATAGTATGTTGTCAAAAACACGTCATAGTATAGTATGTGGTCAAAAACACGTCATATAGTATGCTATGTCGTCAAAAACACGCCATAGTATACTATGTCGTCAAAAACATGTCATAGTATAGTATGTCGTCAAAAACACGCCATAGTATAGTATCTTGTCAAAAACACGTCATAGTGTACTATGTCGTCAAAAACACGCCATAGTATACTATGTCGTCAAAAACACGCCATAGTATAGTATCTCGTCAAAAACACGTCATAGTGTACTATGTCATCAAAAACACGTCATAGTATACTATGTCGTCAAAAACACGCCTATGTCGTCAAAAACACGCCATAGTATACTATGTCGTCAAAAACACGCCATAGTATACTATGTCGTCAAAAACACGTCATAGTATACTATGTCGTCAAAAACACGTCATAGTATACTATGTCGTCAAAAACACGTCATAGTATACTATGTCGTCAAAAACACGTCATAGTATAGTATGTGGTCAAAAACACGTCATATAGTATGCTATGTCGTCAAAAACACGCCATAGTATACTATGTCGTCAAAAACATGTCATAGTATAGTATCTCGTCAAAAACACGTCATAGTGTACTATGTCGTCAAAAACACGCCTATGTCGTCAAAAACACACCATAGTATACTATGTCGTCAAAAACACGCCATAGTATACTATGTCGTCAAAAACACGTCATAGTATACTATGTCGTCAAAAACACGCCTATGTCGTCAAAAACACGCCATAGTATACTATGTCGTCAAAAACACGCCATAGTATACTATGTCGTCAAAAACACGCCATAGTATACTATGTCGTCAAAAACACGTCATAGTATACTATGTCGTCAAAAACACGTCATAGTATACTATGTCGTCAAAAACACGTCATAGTATACTATGTCGTCAAAAACACGTCATAGTATACTATGTCGTCAAAAACACGCCATAGTATACTATGTCGTCAAAAACACGCCATAGTATACTATGTCGTCAAAAACACGCCATAGTATACTATGTCGTCAAAAACACGTCATAGTATACTATGTCGTCAAAAACACGTCATAGTATACTATGTCGTCAAAAACACATCATAATATAGTATGTCGTCAAAAACACGTCAGTATAGTATGTCGTCAAAAACACGTCAGTATAGTATGTCGTCAAAAACACGTCATAGTAGTCATAGTATATAATATGTTTTTAAAAACATGCCTTAGTATAGTATGTTGTTAAAAAAATGACTTAGTATAGTAAGTGTTGTAAAACATACTTTATTATCGTACATCATTAAATAACAATTCCTTGGTATAATCAGCAATTAAAAGCATTTCTCAGTTTATGTGTTCCAAAACATGCTTTATTATAGTTTTTCAATAAAAAACATGCATATCATTGTATGATGTCAACAAACACAGTATACAATGTTGTAAAAACATACCTTGTAAAAACATGCCTTAGTATAGTACATAATCAAAAACATTCTTCAATATAGATTGTCATAAAAAACATGGATATTATTGTATGATGTCAACAAACACACCTTAGTATACAATATCGTCAAAAATATGCCATAGTATAGCATGTGGTCAAAAACACGCCATAGTATAGTATGTCGTCAAAAACACGTCATAGTATAGTATGTTCTCAAAAATATGCCATAGTATAGTATGACGTCAAAAACACACTATAGTATAGTATGACGTCAAAAACACACTATAGTATAGTATGTCGTCAAAAACAGGCAATAGTATAGCATGTGGTCAAAAACACATCATAGTATAGTATGTAGTCAAAAACACGCCATAGTATACTATGTGGTCAAAAACACGTCATAGTATACTATGTGGTCAAAAACACGTCATAGTATACTATGTCGTCAAAAACACGTCATAGTATACTATGTCGTCAAAAACACATCATAATATAGTATGTCGTCAAAAACACGTCAGTATAGTATGTCGTCAAAAACACGTCATAGTAGTCATAGTATATAATATGTTTTTAAAAACATGCCTTAGTATAGTATGTTGTTAAAAAAATGACTTAGTATAGTAAGTGTTGTAAAACATACTTTATTATCGTACATCATTAAATAACAATTCCTTGGTATAATACGCAATTAAAAGCATTTCTCAGTTTATGTGTTCCAAAACATGCTTTATTATAGTTTTTCAATAAAAAACATGCATATCATTGTATGATGTCAACAAACACAGTATACAATGTTGTAAAAACATACCTTGTAAAAACATGCCTTAGTATAGTACATAATCAAAAACATTCTTCAATATAGATTGTCATAAAAAACATGGATATTATTGTGTGATGTCAACAAACACACCTTAGTATACAATATCGTCAAAAATATGCCATAGTATAGCATGTGGTCAAAAACACGCCATAGTATAGTATGTCGTCAAAAACACGTCATAGTATAGTATGTGGTCAAAAATATGCCATAGTATAGTATGACGTCAAAAACACACTATAGTATAGTATGTCGTCAAAAACACGTCATAGTATATAATATGTTCTTAAAAACATGCCTTAGTATAGTATGTTGTTAAAAAATGACATAGTATAGTAAGTGTTGTAAAACATACTTTATTATCGTACATCATTAAATAACAATTCCTTGGTATAATCAGCAATTAAAAACATTTCTCAGTTTGTGTTCCAAAACATGCTTTATTTTAGTTTTTCATTAAAAAAACATGCATATCATTGTATGATGTCAACAAACACATCTTAGTATACAATGTTGTAAAAAACATACCTTGTAAAAACATGCCTTAGTATAGTACATCATCAAAAACATTCTTTAATATAGATTGTCATAAAAAACATGCATATTATTGTATGATGTCAACAAACACACCTTAGTATACAATATCGTCAAAAATATGCCATAGTATAGCATGTGGTCAAAAACACATCATAGTATAGTATGTTCTCAAAAATATGCCATAGTATAGTATGTAGTCAAAAACACGCCATAGTATAGTATGTTCTCAAAAATATGCCATAGTATACTATGTCGTCAAAAATATGCCATAGTATAGTATGTCGTCAAAAACACGTCATAGTATAGTATGTTCTCAAAAATATGCCATAGTATAGTATGTGGTCAAAAACACGCTATAGTATAGTATGTCGTCAAAAACACGCCATAGTATAGTATGTCGTCAAAAATATGCCATAGTATAGTATGTCGTCAAAAATATGCCATAGTATAGCATGTGGTCAAAAACATGCCATAGTATAGTATGTCGTCAAAAATATGCCATAGTATAGTATTTCTTCAAAAACACGCTATAGTATAGTATTTCGTTAAAAACACGCCATAGTATAGTATTTCGTTAAAAACACGCCATAGTATAGTATTTCGTTAAAAACACGCCATAGTAAAGTATGGCGTTAAAATAATGTCCTAGTATACTATGTTGTTAAAAACATGTCATAGTATAGTATGTTGTTTATTATAATGCCATAGTATAGTATGTCGTCATAAATATGCCATAGTATAGTATGTTGTCAAAAACAAGTCATTGTATAGTATGTTCTCAAAAATATGCCATAGTATAGTATGTCGTCAAAAATATGCCATAGTATAGTATGTCGTCAAAAACAAGTCATTGTATAGTATGTCGTCAAAAACACTTCATAGTTTAGTATGTTTTTAAAAACATGCCTTAGTATATAATATGTTCTTAAAAAATGACTTAGTATAGTAAGTGTTGTAAAACATACTTTATTATCGTACATCATTAAATAACAATTCCTTGGTATAATTAGCAATTAAAAACATTTCTCAGTTTATGTGTTCCAAAACATGCTTTATTATAGTTTTTCATTAAAAAACATGCATATCATTGTATGATGTCAACAAACACATCTTAGTATACAATGTTGTAAAAAACATACCTTGTAAAAACATGCCTTAGTATAGTACATCATCAAAAACATTCTTTAATATAGATTGTCATAAAAAACATGCATATTATTGTATGATGTCAACAAACACACCTTAGTATACAATATCGTCCAAAATATGCCATAGTATAGCATGTGGTCAAAAACACGTCATAGTATAGTATGTCGTCAAAAACACGTCATAGTAGTCATAGTATATAATATGTTTTTAAAAACATGCCTTAGTATATAATATGTTCTTAAAAAAATGACTTAGTATAGTAAGTGTTGTAAAACATACTTTATTATCGTACATCATTAAATAACAATTCCTTGGTATAATCAGCAATTAAAAACATTTTTCAGTTTATGTGTTCCAAAACATGCTTTATTATAGTTTTTCATTAAAAAAAACATGCATATCATTGTATAATGTCAACAAACACATTTTAGTATACAATATCGTAAAAAACATGCCTTAGTATAGTATGTTGTGAAAAACACATCCTAGTATAGTATGTCGTCCAAACATGCCTCAGTATAGTATGTTGTTATAAAATGCCTTAGTATAGTAAGTGTTGTAAAACGTACTTTATTATCGTACATCATTAAAAACATTCTTTATTATAGTTTGTCACAAAAAAACATGCATATCATTGTATGATGTCAACAAATACACCTTAGTATACAATGTTGTAAAACAACATACCTTGTAAAAACATGCCTTAGTATAGTACATCATTAAAAACATTCTTTAATATAGATTGTCATAAAAACATGCATATTATTGTATGATGTCAACAAACACACCTTAGTATACAATATCGTCAAAAATATGCCATAGTATAGTATGTGGTCAAAAACATGCCATAGTACAGTATGTGATCAAAAACACACTCTATAGTATAGTATGTGGTCAAAAAAACGTCACAGTATACTATGTCGTCAAAAACACATCATAATATAGTATGTCGTCAAAAACACGTCATAGTAGTCATAGTATATAATATGTTTTTAAAAACATGCCTTAGTATATAATATGTTCTTAAAAAAATGACTTAGTATAGTAAGTGTTGTAAAACATACTTTATTATCGTACATCATTAAATAACAATTCCTTGGTATAATCAGCAATTAAAAACATTTTTCAGTTTATGTCTTCCAAAACATGCTTTATTATAGTTTTTCATTAAAAAAAACATGCATATCATTGTCATGTCAACAAACACATTTTAGTATACAATATCGTAAAAAACATGCCTTAGTATAGTATGTTGTGAAAAACATGCCATAGTACAGTATGTGATCAAAAACACACCCTACAGTATAGTATGTGGTCAAAAAAACGTCACAGTATAGTATGTGGTCAAAAACTATACTGTTTAGGTATGTTGTTAAAAACATGCCTCACTACAAAAAACATGCACTATTATAGTGTTTTGTAAAGAAAAAAGATTGCCTTAGTATGTTGTCAAAACATGCCTCAGTATAGTATGTTGTCATAAAATGCCTTAGTATAGTAAGTATTCTAAAACATACTTTATTATCGTACATCATTAAATAACATTCCTTAGTATAATATGTAATTAAAAACATTTCTCAGTTTATGTGTTCCAAAACATGCTTTATTATAGTTTTTTCAATTAAAAAAACATGTATATCATTGTATGATGTCAACAAACACACCTTAGTATACAATATCGTAAAAAACACGCCATAGTATAGTATGTCATTAAAAATATGCCATAGTATAGTATGTCGTCAAAAACATGCCTTAGTATAGTAAATGTTCTAAAACATACTTTATTATCGTACATCATTAAAAACATTCTTTATTATAGTTTATATATATACAAAAAATATGCATATCATTGTATGATGTCAACAAATACACCTTAGTATACAATGTTGTAAAAAACATACTTTTGCCTTAGTATAGTACATCATTAAAAGTATTCTTTAATATAGATTGTCTAAAAAAACATGCCTTAGTATACAATATCATTAAAAATATGCCATAGTATAGTATGTCGTCCAAAACACGCCATAGTATAGTATGTGGTCAAAAACACGTCATACTATACTATGTCATCAAAAACATGCCATAGTATAGTATGTCTTCAAAAACATGCCATAGTATAGTATGTCGTCAATGTCGTCCAAACTATGCCATAGTATACTATGTCATCAAAAATATGCCATAGTATAGTATGTGGTCAAAAACACGTCATAGTATAGTATGTCATCAAAAATATGCCATAGTATAGTATGTCGTCAAAAATATGCCATAGTATAGTATGTCGTCAAAAACACGTCATATAGTATTTCGTCAAAAACTATACTGTCTTAGTATGTAGTTAAAAACATGCCTCAGTATAAAAAACATGCCTTATTATAGTATTTTGTAAAGAAAAAGCATGCCTTAGTATAGTATGTTATAAAAACATGTTTTAAAATCAGGCCTTAGTGTAGAACAGAACACCATTTGTTATAGTATTTCGTCAAAAAACACGCCTTAGTATAGTAGTGTTTTTTGGTATGTATTATATATTTTTGATGAAAATACTTTATTTTGTGCTTATTGTAAATGTATGTTTGTATGTATTTAGGTGCCTCCATTGCAAAATTCCTGAAATTAAAGTAGAACAGTACATTGTTTGATTTTCGCTCTGGCTAACTGTTGATGGAGGGCAGATACTTTACCTCGTGATGTCCAGGAGTTTAATGGCAGCTCCCTGACTCTGCCCATTGTTCCACTGAATCACACTCAGAGAGTGGAAACCTACAGCTGACATGGTTTGTATCGATTCTGTCTATCTGATGTTCACAAAGTCCCGTATAGAGTTTCAGTAGAGATCGAGAACGAGATGGAGGACAAATATAGAGCGAGAAGAGAAAGTGCCCAGAGGGAGAGCAGCTGCTCAGCAGTGCTAGAAGATACATCTCTGAACGACAGCATATTGCTATTGATTTCAAGTTTTAATGGGGGTGTTGGTTTCATTGAACTGGCATTTCACTGTGGCCCTAACAAACCCCACATATAAGTGTAAGTGTTACAACATGTTAATGTTATGTACTCAGGAAATGACCTTTAATGGGCACCTTGAATAATGCTTTATTCTAAGCACTTGTGTTACTTCATCAGCTTTACCATATGCGTTGACTTAGCTTCATGGGAAAGCGTTAAACAGGTGGACATACTGTATACATGACAACATATGAGCGTGCGTTAGATACCACAAGTCCAAACGTGACGTTGGTATGACTGTGCAACTATGGGGACTGAAGCTTGACTCTAGTTCCATATTTGACACCAAGACCTGAAAGTTGTAATGGGCAGGAAAGTTAATAAATATGCTCCATCCACTTACTATAATGCTCCCATTTCTGTGCCTAAGGTTTAGAAATCCTAACAAGCAGTTAATAGTCTTTATGCACAGAGTCTGAAAGCTTTGTTAATGTGCAAGAAAAAAAACAAGGCATCAAACAAAATACATGCACAGACTGAGACAAAATGTCTGCAGCAATAACGCAAGCTGCATTTGAATAAGCCTATGTGTTCATCATGCCACGTAAAGCTCTCTTATATTAAATATATGGCAACGCATACATTTATTCTGGCAGGTTTTGAGGAGGCCTGTCCGCCTGCCTCTGTGTCGAGCAGACTGTGGGATGTCACTGTAGCGTCACCGGGTTTCTTCTGCTCTGTTCCCGTCAAAAAGCCCACAGGCCCACCCATCCAAGATGGCCTCTTAGAGAAATAGATGGAGTGTTTAAGTGTTTTTGTCGAGTCAAATGGCACCAGGCAGATGACTGCATTCCATTACCATAATTTACCCTGATGCAGTCTGTCAGGTTGTATCATCAGCAGCTCTGTTTCCTGCCCTATGGAGCTTCCAGGAGCTTATAGACAGGTGTAGCACTCCACAATCGCTCTGTGACTCAGGTTTTCAGTCTGTTGCTTAGTTTGGCAAAGTTTTGTTTGTTGTCTGCCACAGCTTGTCACCAGTGAAGTTAGCTTCGCCTCTTCTTCTCTGGTGACAGCTGAGGGAGTCTGAGTGGCACTCGTCTTTCAGTCTGTCTATCTGTCCATCCCCACCTGTCTCTCTCTGCCAAGGCTTTCAGGGGCTGCCTGCACAAATCTGTCAGGCAGATGGGGGGCTGGCTTTTTACATGTCACTTGAGGGATGCCCAGGCAATACAATTTGCGGCCCATAATGCAGAGTTTGAACCTTGTGAAACCCAAATGAAGAATCCGTGCGGCGCCATACACGGCCCAGATTCTCTGAAGAATCCCTCCGTATCCTGCCTGTCTGTGTCTACCTTCTGCCGGGCTCCTTTAGAAGAACTCTGCATCTTTTATTTATTCTTTGAAATAAGGCTGGACCCTGACGAGAGCATAGGCTGCACACACAGACACATTCTCTCTCCCACACATATACACGCACACAAATGGGCCTCCTTCTGTTGCTGAAAAGTCGGCAATTATGGAGAGAGAGGGGAGGGACAGTTGGGATTTGCATATGTCGTTGAGAGAAGAAACTACATCTCCCACAAGGCCCGGCGGTGGAAATGAACCAGCTGTCCATGGTTTGTAGATCAGATCCCATCCTCTTGATTACGAAATCACAGAATAATAAGGACCAAAAAGTTGTGGGCCACGCTGTTTGTTCCTCCTTTGTTGTTCCCTAGAACAGAAGTT
Source organism: Macropodus opercularis (assembly GCA_030770545.1). NCBI lineage: Eukaryota > Metazoa > Chordata > Actinopteri > Anabantiformes > Osphronemidae > Macropodus > Macropodus opercularis. Next base: position 7,515,217 of record JAUCMP010000026.1, on the reverse strand, counting down.
ATTTTGCTTCCGCTGCCTCCGAGCTGTTTGCCATGTGCCAATGTTTGGTGCACTGTGCTCCACTTGTTCTCCTTCTCACACAGAAAATCAGAAGGCTCCATCCCTGCCCCTCCAAAGCTGTCATGTGAACTCCCGCCTTTTGTTTAATTTACATTTTGAGGCGCAGCCCATCAATTCCCCCTCTTCCCGCTGCCCCCTGCCAACGCCACCACCCCACCACACCAACTGGCTTCATCAAAAATGCAGAGTTCAAACTAATTAGTGACATTTGGCCATTTGTGAAACTTTTTTCTTTCCAAGCTCAGCTTCTCTCAGGCAGCTCATGGACGACTGAAATACTATCTATTAATATGAAAATTCGGAATACTATCTGAAAGGACAATACATTTCAATATACATAGAGCTTGAGAGAGAGTATGAGATTTCAATATACATAGAGCTTGAGAGAGAGTAGAGAGTATGAATAATATATGTCCTGGCCCAGAAACTTTCCACGTTTAATTCCTCCAAAATCAACGGCACATAAAATAAGGAATTATTTAAAGCTTCAAACTGAGCAAACACACAAGTATAAAAAAACTGTCATTCATGATAATTGTTTTTGTGTCTGAGCATATGTACAATATGTGGCTGCCTTTCAGTGAATTAAATTTTTTTTTTGCTTTTGTCACACAAGACATCTGTCTGACTGATTAAAAATAACTCTTAGTATGAAGGCAAACATCTGTAGGGACAAAATAAATAAATTATGTGATGAAATGATGACATGAAAGCTTAATTACACAGATAAGTGCTGAAGTTCTAATCGCAGCTTGTGCAGATGTGTGGAATCAGAGGAGTGGTGACACACACACACACACACAGTAAGGTTTTTCAGTGTGACGTGCCCAGTAGTTTATGTATACAGTATACAATGATATTTATGGCCAGGATATGTCAGCCGGTTTATCAAAATCTCTAAAATCCTTGGCTTTCACCCCCAACATCAGAATAAAACCACGTGAACTCCTGACTTAGTGCTGTGTCTCTACAGTGGTTCAATTTAGCAGGTGCCTAATTATTCACAATGTCACAGCACCCCCTTCAGCTGACTCGCCAGAAATGAGTGACACGCTTCTCCGCAGCCTCTGCCACCGTTCGCTCTGATTTGACGGCGCGGTACGAGTTGTTTCTATACAGAACTATTTCAGAAATTGGAGAAACAATGGCTCGGAGGCCTGAAGTTTGTGCCAAACTTTCTTTCCGCTGCTGTGTTTCCTGTGGTGTGAGCGTGAGAGGGGAGCACTTGAAAATGAGTGAACAGCAGAACATGGTGAGGAATGGAGCAGTGCAGGTGAGGAGAGGGAGGTAAAAAGCTGACAACGTTAATATGGAACCAAAAGGCGAGCGCAACCTGGCAGTCACTCAAATCCTGCACCTGCACCTTTATAAAACAAGCTCTCTGGTGTGCATCCCTGGCTCCCCTCCTCTCTCTCTCTCTCTCTCCCCTTCCATGTGCTGTGGCTTGGGGCGTTGTCATTTTCGGCATGTTTTCTCTACACTGTGCACCCTGTGTGTGTGTGTTAATTGCGGCCATCCTTGGGGAAGAGTAGAACGATGAGCAGGACCTGTTTGAGAGCAGCCGTGCCAGGTTTTGTGGTACGACTCAGCGTGGAGCTACAGACACCTGGTCCGCCTGAAGGGCAAGGAGAAGGTAGACTTGCGTTTTCTGTCCTCCCTCCTCCTGCCCTCCCTTCACTTTCTTTTCGACCTCTCTCTCTTTATCTTCCTTACTTTCACACACTCTCTCTCTCTGTCTCTGCTCCCATCGAGCTCGGAGGAAACAGCTGCTATACAGCCTGCTCACAGGCATCCCACCTTACCAGCCTGGCCTATCCCATCAATCATGGTGCACTACACACTGCTGTTTGTATGGATGCTCTAGAATAGGAGAAACTTAGAACTTTATGGGTCAGTGACTTTGAAGCAATCTATAGGGAAGTCCTGAAGCCACAGTATTATCCGATGAAGCTTCATACATTACTAGAACAGATCACCTACTTATAAAGTTTAACATTTCCTCAATAACACTGTTCCACACTTACATATTTCCCATGTCTAGACAGAACAGTATGAACAGGATGTTAAGCAGACCAGCTTTGACCACTGTGTGTCCGTGCAAGATGCATTCAGGTGCAGCATTGCACTGTAGGTCACCTGCCACTTAGCAGCGCTCCAAGCACAATACACACTTGGTGTAGTTGCCAGACTTTCTATGGTGTGATGAGCTAGTTCTTTACCGTAAATGTCAGCAGCAAACTGGGGAGCAAATCATTTTTTCATTTTAACTGTTCTTTTAAAAGTAACATCACCACAGTGCAGCAGCGTTTACAGCCAGCTCCTTGGCCTTTCGCCTCAACTTTGACATTCCCCATCAGCTTTGTGGCCATATGTGCACATGGTGGTTGACTGATATGAAAGTTGCCCGTTTTCATATTCAAGTCTGACATATTGAGGAACGGAAAGACGCTCGTGGGCAAAGACAGTGACATACGGACACAGTCGCTCGCTTTCTCTCTATGTCTGTCTGTCTCAGAGACACACACAACTCTTGGTCAGCAGCACAGATGAGTTCTGGGAAAACAAGCAGCTGCAGGAGGAGGAAAGGACCATAAGGCTGGACGGCTTGCCAAATTTCATCATCTATTATGGATTGCCTGAGATGCACACTGTGCTGCAACCAGGGGCATGTCTCCGATTCACACGCAGTGGCCAACCTGCATGCTCACATACACTCAGCTGGCAGTTTATCCTTTACCTTTACCAAGCTAAAGCTAAGGCAGATTAGTCTGTTAGTGATTCGCTCTCACAGACGCAGTAGAATTGCATCAGGTTTTTTTCTGATCGCATTCTTAGCACAGCAAATTATTGAACTATGCCTGTAAAAATTTTGTTACATATAGAAATCTTTCAACTTTGTTAAGTCAAAGCTTACCACTAGGGGGCAATCATGTCAAAAACCTTCAAACTCTTCAGAGCCTTAAAATAAATAATACATTAAGCAAAATATCAAACACTCAGCAGTTCAAGCATGAGATGAATGGACCCACTGTCTTATTTTAGGAGATCAGTCAACCAATTGAGCCACTAAGCAAATTTCATTTAATGAGAAGAGTTTGTTTATTCCGAGCTGTGTGTCCACTTAATGACTATTTGCATATATGATCTATTTTCATCTATATTATATATCTATATTAGGTGCCGAGGCCACAAACAGTATAACTGTGGAAAACTATGCTATCTAAGATATCACTTCCCTAAAACAAGTGGGGAGGGACACAGTCATCCTCCACCAAATGGGGATATATTTTCTCAGGTCAGCGTAGCTAATTGGCAGCTTATTAGATTTTGATTAAATAAAAGTTCTGGGTTTGTTAAATTCCATTGTCGCTCGTCAGTAGACGTAACATTCAGGCAGGTGATAAGCAGATGCCCTGTGGACTCACTTGCTGCTCGTGGTAGCGTTTGGTAGCGCTTTCTTGGCATTCTTGGTCTCGTCTTCAGGAAGGGAAATGGGATAACTTGTTGTTGTGCGTGTTTGTGTATCTTTTCACAGGGAGCACTTTGGCAGGCACCATTACCGCCCAGCAGTAAATTGCCTTGTAAATTACAGTGCCGGGGTAATAAAGCCAGATTTGTATATCACCGGGAGTGGAGACTGTGTCTGTCTTGTAAATTTAATTAAACAGCAGGTGCAAAATCAGGTCATATGGCTTTGATGTGCCCCATGTGAGAATGACAACCAGACAAAGATTCTAATACGGGCAGCATTTACATATTTTTGCATGCGGCGGGCGGCTTGTACGGAGTCGGGGGGGTGGTGCTCGCCTATCACCTTGTCGAGTATTAAAGAGGATTCAAATTAGCTGCCACCTTCAATTCTAATAGATCTTCAGCAAAATAACTGCTTAAGCTGTTGAAAAAACAGCCTCTTGCTTGTGTGGATTGTGTATGAATGTAGTCATTACCAACACCTAGTGCAGACTGAAGCACTTTGAGGCTAATTGGCTCTTATTGCCTGTCTACTGTGTTACACAACATCAGAACTAACCTGTTAGAGTGCAATTAAAGTTCTTCTCATGATCTCGAGTTAAATAAGATCTAACACCAGGCCGAATCAACGCAGACGAACGGTGAATATCTAGCCAAGTAGAGGTGCGTATTAATATAGATCTCCTTCTGGCTGATGTGCACTGAAGCCAGAAATCATCCTCTTATGGGTGTGCTTGACCTGTGACACTGTCAACGCGCTGTCTGGGCTCCAGAAGGCCCTTTCTTGTATGTCGACTCAAGCTCTGTGCCAAAGAGCCTACAAACGTGTCAGCGGCATCAGTTGACCTGACGGCAACACCTTCGCTTGTTTCTATTTTTTTTTTTTTCTGGAGAGAGGAGGAAGTGGTTGATAATTACCACCTAGGATGTAGCCATCTGTGCCGCCCTTTCACGGCCTGTTAAGCTCGCTTTTCAGAAAGTTTACAGTTGACAGAGGGCACGTGAGAGGAGCGAACGCCCGAGCACGTTAAAGAGACTGCACACTCAAGCAATATTAAAAAGTACCACTAAAGAGCGAGAATCCAGGCAGAAGGTGGGGGAGGAAGCGAAGAGGAGGGACGGGAGAAACGAGAATAAACGGGGAGTAGATGCTGAAGTGAGGGGGGGCTTGGAGGAATCGTTGAGGAGGAGAAGCATCAAGAATAGTAATCTTGGAAACTGCTGAAATCCCAGTGACCTCATCCCAGTGTGCACGTTTTTGCTCTTGTTCCAGCTCCGTAACTTTTCATCAAACCCGTCCATCACTCAGAGCTGCCTATTGTCATCAGCCGTGAGGGACACCTGTGTTTCTGCAATAAGGCAGCGGTTATCGCCAAGCCGTCGGATATCTGTCACTATGGCAGGATCTGTGTGGAAACCCAGGCTGTCAAAACCTGTCAAATTTCACTGAGCCTTTAATGAGAAAAAGCCAAGTTGAAACCACAGGCGTGCGTGAAAGACAGCAGGCTGAGGGAACAGGTGCATGGCTGGAAGCTGTGGTGGTGGAAGCAGCAGTAGGGGCTCAGTACAGTGCGTCATGTCTGAGAGCTGGTTCCCGTCCCACTAACCAAACGCACATCAACTGCCAGTCACTAAAAGACACACGAGTGACATTACAGAGCAGTGGAAAGTTTTACCCACACGCACTGTGTAAGAAAGCAACAATACTAGAGTAGCCTCGAACCAACAGCTCTTTGTTTATCTTTACATCTTCATCATCAGCTCCAGTTTGTTTGGATTGGAGTATGTACTCACTGTGAACTGAATCCCTAAGGCCTGTGTTGTTCTCAGGTATGTCACCCTGACGGAAAACAACGTTTGTTGCCCTCCCCTCGGCTCTCGACAGCCCTCACCAGGCAGCGCCGCTGTCTAAACAGGCCCGTCTGAGGCCAGGTGAGGAGGCTCAGGTGATTGGCCCGAGGCAGGCTCCCAGAGAAAACCAGGTGATACGTCGGAGGGAGCGTGGGCTAAAAGACGTGGGGGGCAATCATGCGGCAGGAAGGCAAACGCAGGCGAGAAATGGCACAGGTGAGTTTCATTATTAGGGGTTGGATGACATTAAATGGGTGAGAAATCCAATGTGGCAGCAGCCAGTGGTGTAGCGGAGCTGCATTAACATACATTTAATGAGAATATTCCGGTTTACCTATTTTTCATATGATTAAAGATACAGTTTAGTTAGATGAGGTTACAGCAAATAAGGCAGAGAAACAAAACCACTTCAGATGTGGGAAACAGTCAGTGTGGTCCAAACTAACAAGATTCCAAACCCATTAACTGTTATATATATATATAGTATATATAAGTTTTTCACAACAACTGATTGGAACAACTCCAGCTATCACTGTTCACCCTTTGTTGTTGCTTGACAGCCCAGAGCCTCGTGTCACTGAACCACAGGCAGCTAATGAGAACTAATAGGTGTCAAAGGCCTCGGGGACAAAGAGCAGGAAAGCTACATGCTGGTAATAAGACGGATCAGAGGCGGGACCCAGTCATTTTATGTCAGTCACTTGGTCATGTAGTGGCCCCTGGTCACGATTAGAAGTACGAGCAAATGCACATGCCTATTATTAACCTGTAGCCTCCATCAGATGCTGGCAGGGAGCTCTGAGCTTTTATTGTCAGCGTGGGTTTACTGCCTTCTTTCCCCAGAACAGGCACGTGTGGCATAACAGCAGAGAACAGAGCCCATAGAATAGGCATCAGAGGAAACCTGGCTGAGCGACTGGCTCCCTGCCTCCAGTGACAACAGGTCAAAGTCTAAAGGTGCTGTGCTACGTTCTAGATTTGCTTCTCTGCTTTTCCGCGCTACTCAAAGCTTAACTTACACAGATTTCACGGATCAAATGTCGGCGTGAGCGCCGTCGCTGACGAACAGGGGTTGTGCCGTTCTGCAGCGCTCTAGTTCCCTCTTCTGGTAAAACTCCTCACCATTAACATCGAGACTATCTCAAAGCGGAGAAGTTGCACGAGCGTTTCATGGCATTACGAGGACCAGACTCTAGTTCACGCCAGAATGAAACCCTGTTGTGTTGTAGGGTTTGGAATTTGCTTGGTTTGTAAGTGTAGAGAAGCAAAGGAGAGGATGGGGAGCAGGAGGACGGCTTGGCAGCAGGGCGCTGGAAGGTAAAGCCAGAGCAGACCGGCCTGATCGGCCTGCAGCCAGAACACACGTGATAGCAGAACCTTGTGTTCTGTACAGAGCAGGTGCAAAGGCCTTGTTTCTCCTCCGCTCATCCGTTCCTCTCTCATTGATGCAGCTTGGCTCTCCGTCTGCTGTTCCTGAGGTCCAGCTCTTTGTTTTAAGGATGATAAACGTCTCTCTGTCCATTACATTGTTGTCCGGACACCTCCTGCTCCCCTCCCCCCCATATCATACTTCATTTGCTCCTGATAACACATCAGCTTCAACTCCCATCCACAAAAACTGTCACCATGGTGCCCACAGATGGCAACTTCCTGTGGTCCTGCCCAGCGATTGGTGGAAAGACTTCCAAACAGAGAACAGCTGGCGGGGGATGATACATCACTGAGCGTTTGCACTTTCATTTTCAGGGTTGTCTTGTTAATGCTCCCAACCCAGCATCTGGCAGGAAATAGACACAAAGGCAGAGAGAGGGAGAGAACAACCTGTTCTTTGGCAAACCTTAACAAAAGACTGACACGTGATGAGACAGCGCCGCTGAGAATATGAAGGAGAGACGCCTGATGAGAGGAAATGTTTCAAGAAATGATAATAAATAAGGTTGACTTCAAAGGATCAAGAAGCAAAAAAAAAAAAAGATTTATCTGCTTCGGTAGAAACGTGAAAATTACAAATAATGGTTTAGTTATTGTTACACTAAACTTGAAAACTCTTTTTAAAACCTTCTGTTTTACAAAGCCCAGTGGCTTGTCCTCATCTTCTTATGATCATGTCTTATGTTCTGCCGTTCATTCTTCTTCTACGACGTGATGACTGTTTTTACGTTGAAGCTGTCATGTAGGTGATAATTCTCCTTTTGCTGCATTAGCTTGGACTATATTTCCTACCGAGCACGACGCACACTCTACACCAGAGGGAGCCGTTCCACCTCTTGAAGCACTGGAGGACCTTCACATGCCTGGTATGTTATATAAAATTATTTGGTTGTTATTATTACAAATGAGGAGAAAAGAATCACAAAAAACAACAACCTTTAATACCAGGTGTCACAGTGTTAGTGGAACTGATATACTGAAATGCCAGACGTCACACAGAAATGATCCAATATGCCATTTTACAATGAGCAGTTGTCTCTTAATACTGATTTACAAATTGTAGACAGTGTTTTGCTTTTGTCTAATCATAAGCAGAGATAGTTATTTCTAACGAGCTGGGAGTTTTATTGTCCAGGCCAAAAGAATGATGAGTAAAGTAATAATAATAATAATAATAATAATAATAATAATAATAATAAATCAGAGGTGGTTGGTCAGATTGACAAGTTAACATTTTAAAGAGCTTTAGAGGCTACAATACATTTATATTTAACATATAGATGTCACAGAAACATCATGCAGCTTCAGCTTGTCACACAAATGGTTATAAAATATTAACCGCTGCTCATAACCACACTAATAAACGTTGCCTTGCTTCCCGCTGTAGAGGATGGATTTGAAAAGCAAGCCCTTTACTCAAACCGCTCCAACATCTGTGCTGCTGTCATGTGGCTTTACAGCCGTCATATAAAGCTAGAAAACAGAAGATGTAATTACGCAACGCGACACTGCGGCGAGTGCAACGTTTGCTGTCCGGGCCTTTTTACGTCCGTTGCATAATTCAGATCTACCTGTTCGGCGGCGACTGCAAACGAAGCTGGAGAAAAACGTGCAACACACGGAAGCGGTCATGATTTCGCTCATTTGCGCCTGCTCAAGTCTTGGATGCTGATATTTTGTGTTGTGTCCTGGAGACATTAAACCCCTGAAAGATTTATTTGTGAAAACCCATAAAAAGTACAGTTACAATGTTTTCTATGTATTGGTTTCTATTAAGTTGACATGTTTGCTGCTAACCTCCATCAAACCGCAGGCACCGCACTACGCACGTCACAGATCATATCTACAAGTAAAACAAGGAACCCCATGTACTGTGCAGCGCTTACATATAGAAGCATAAAAATAGTTTCCACCCTGTATAAACTGTTAATACATTACAAAATGCACATAGAGCAGACGGCTTCCTCTCCCTCTCCCTTCCAGGAAACCCGCTTGGCACGATTGTCATAAAAAAACAAAAGCATCAGGAGTTAAACTATATGTAATGAGCCGAACAAAAGCAGAACATTGGTCTGACATCAACATCAAACTGTGCCATTATATATTATATCGACTTATCAGGCTTGTAAAGTAGGTGAGGTCAGTGAAAGCAACACAAGTACAGATACAGATGAAATAAGGCTGTTGCCAGCAAAAGATTATCTTAATATCAGAGCTAAATTTTCGCATGAGAGGTGCAGATGATTAGCTACCGTTTATCACCTTTCTTTGTAACTGGGGCTCCCTTTTCACATGAGATGCTACGCGAACACTGGTGAAAGAGTCCCTACAGAGTAAATGGCTTATTTAAAACATCGGAATAGCCATGCGTGGCAGTAAAACACTTTAATCAGAAAGAATGACAAGAGAGAAAGCTCACTCTCCCACAGGCAAACATGTTCCCCTTTTACTGATTGCGAAGTTGTTCCTCTGCAAGGGTTCGCTCAAAAACAAAACAAAACTAAAAGCAACCACAGTCTGAGCAACTTTGAAACACACAGTAGCTAAAACACAGACCTTTACGCAAACACTGATAATAAACGTGAAACGGGTGGTTTCTGAACAATCCCCTGATTAAATTAAAGCCATAATATGCAAAGGTGTGGTGACATTCTGCCGCGTTCACTGCATCATTACTGCACATGACGCACAGCTGATTATGACCAACAGCCTTTAGGGATGCTAATGTACAAACTTGCATAGATAAAGTGATATAGTTTAGAGCAGCTCTGTAATTATGTGCCCAAAATGGGACGTTATACTTCCCGTACAGGCTTTTCTGACGTCCCTGCGAGGGTTTGCTGCTTGCTGTCGGCGTTCTAACTACCAACAAGACGACACTCGCACCACTAACATATGCAAGTTTGCAATTTGGGCCTGGCAGGTGTTTTCTGTGTCTCACACAGCAGGAGATTTGATCGGAGCCAACCAACCATTCACGCCGATGGTCGGATGGACGCGTCGGCACTCGTGCTCAGAGGAGCTGAAAATTCAGGCCCTAGGTTCACACAGAATGCAAGGTTAGACATGCTAGACAGTTTTTTTACAGTATGGCTATTAACAGTGTGGCAGATGGATGACATCATAGAATCATAAAGGGCTTCACCGACTGGCTGCAACGCGTTAAAATGCCTTTATACATGCTCTCCCTGGGATTTTTTAGACTTGTGTGGGGGGGTGCCTGATTTTGGCTACTGTCAATTTAAGGCTATTTTTATTTGGCTAAACCACCAACTCCGTACTGAGAATTACAGGACTGACATCTCTTCATATTAAAATGGTTCCACAACATGTGGATACGAGGTGCTTTAATAGACATTTATGCTGAACTTGAAAGGGAGCGCCACTCAGCTGGCAAATAGGATCATACAATTCTTCTAGGTGATAAAAAGTGTGTAATATCTGGAGGTCAAAGTTCAGCTGACAGAGATAAAGAATTAAGAAAGATGGACGCAATGAAAAGAGCATTTGGTTCTTAGGGATCGTTACGTGATGCGTTTCAGATTTGAGTGGCGGTCCCCTTTAATGTTCATACAGCTCGGAAAACACTCAACAGTACAACACGCGGACACTACTCTGAGCGTGAGTCTATTAAAAGCAACACGTTATAAAACATTGACATCATCAAGAGGACGTGCTGTACATTTGAGCTGTGAGTGACGGCGGCCACCCGTCGCCACCTCAGTCGTGAACATGACAAACCAATCACGTTTCGTGTGCAAAACGAGTGAACACCAAACATGCGAGGTGTAACTCTAATGCTACCGAATCCATAGAGCTACATCAGGTGTGGAGGTGGTGGTGGGGAGAAAAAAACGCTTTTGCTGCACACGACAAAAGTACAAATTCCTCCTAACGTGGCTCCTGCATGATATTGTCCATACAAGCAAAAAGCATAACATAGATTTTTCCTTTGCTTGCAACGATCCGCCAATATACCACACCACATAAACACCCAGACCTCCTCCACATCCCGAACCACCGACGTCTTACATACGGACAAAGTCCTTCCTGTGACAAGTCTAACCTTCTCTGACCTTTGACCTTCTCTTCAGGCCAAGGGCCTCTTTTCCACCACGCCTCTCTCATGCAGAGGGATGATTCCCGAAGCAGCAGCGAGCTGGTGCAGACTCGGCCCCAAAAAAACGAAGCACTCAAAGCTGGTGGGAGGAAAATAACGTGAAGGGGTGAAAAAAAGGGGGGAAAGAAAGCTCGCTCATCCTCGGAGTGTCACTCCACTCCAGCTCTGAGGGCGTGTTTAGGTCGGCAATGGGTCGTCATCACCTTTGCTGCACTTACACTTGCAGCAAAGGACAATGGGAGTGGCCAGGAGGAGGAAGGGAGAGGCAACCAGCAGGAGCAGGCCGAAGCCGGCAAAGATCCCAACGACCTGCAGGGAGAAAGGGCAACGTCAGCTCCAATGGTTAACTGTTGGTGCACGTTTGAGACAAATTACCCGACATCATTTCTTACAAAAAATAAAAATAAAATCCTCATCACACAATAAAGATTCAAAGTAGCAAAGTGCAGTAAATTCCATACATTTGTTATCCCAAGGTTTTATGGCTTTGACCTGCCCAGCAACTGCAATACCACACATTGTCCAGCAGAGGTCTCCAATGAAAAACAGTTCAGCAAGGTCGCTTCAAAGTGGTTTTAATTTCTAATCGTTCTGGTGATTTAAGGCTTAAGGACGTAGTAGGAAATACTCAAGCACTAATGTCACAACAAAACATATCAACAACAATTTGAAAAAGCTGCAGAGATTGATGACTGTGATTGTATTATTTAAAAATGCTGGTGATCCAATCAATAAAAGTTATTATTATTAAGTGAACTATGTGCCATTATCTACATAGTTATTACATAACAGCTGTTGACACCACTAGCAGAATAAGTAAGACTTTCAGATTGTGACTTTCAGTGTCCTCCCATGAGCAGGGCAGGTTAGGAAAATCACCACACGGGGGCATCAGACACCAGCGAAACCAACCGAACACAGAAACCACAGGTAATAGTGACTTACGGGAGCAGTATTCTTTCTGCTCTAAAGGTAAAAAGACCTGTTTAGTAATCACTTACATCACATTATGTCATCTTGTGTAGAAAAGCCTGTTTACCCAAGTATATTATGCAATTATCCCACGTGGACAGATTCTCTCTGCTTTGATCTACAGGACATGACCTTCCTTCTGACTGATGTGGAAACAGACCCCAAGTCAACAGATACAGACAAGAAGCGTGTTTTTTTTTTTTTACCCCTTCATTTATGCGGGAGGGAGAGAGACTGAGGCGAAGGAGTGACGGGGGTGAAATGAGGGAAGCAAGGAGGAAACAAAGACACACAGAGAAGTGAAGCTATAGCTGGCTCACACCAGTAACTGTAATCATATGACTCAGTCTGCCCCACTGGGCAACAGATGCCAGTGTGTATGCTAATGCTGACAAAATAACAAGGATGTTGGACAAAGAGTTGCCAAGCCGTGAATAGATCGTCTGTGGAGGACATGTCTGCAGACGTGTGTCGTTTTCCCAAATGGAGAATTTCAAACATAACTGGATGTTGCTGGAAATCGCTTTGTGTTCTTTCCTTGTGGTAAAGTAAACAAGCCTCCGTTATGTAAACCATTTAAGAGCCAGGTAAACAACACAGTTAAAAACAGCAGGACTCTGACCACCAGGCACCATTGGTTGCACGTGGTTCCTCGCGTCCTGCCCCTGTTCCGCTGTCAACATAATAACAGCTCATCGCGGACTGTAAGCGTGTAAAAGCCAGAAAGTGGGAAAGCGGCAGAAGCAAAGAGCACATGTTTGGCCACATGCTGAGGGGAGGCGCAAGGGGTGGAGGGGGTGTGGGGGAGACGAAACAGGAAGATGGATTAATCACCTGTGTTCTGTGCCAGATAACGGACGCCCTGGAGTGGCCAAGTTTGTTTCGACAGGGTCCTTTGTCATAGTGGATCAGGAGAAAGTCGTCCTGTCACGCAACACACATAAAGGCCGACCATTAGCCAGGGTGAAACACACAGAAGCTGTTGAGGGAAAGTTGCTTTTTATACGCGTGCTCGTAATTAAGGTTACATAAGGGACTGTGGCTCAAACATCTGTTGAGCTGCGACGCCATTTCAAGGAAGTTAAAGGGAAAGTACAGCTCGTTGTTTTTGTATTAATAAAGAAACGAGTGCGGACCCACTCACATCCAGAGACTCCAGGCAGTACCAGCAGAAGGCGTGCTTGCAGTTCTTGCACATCATCTGTGCGCAGCCCTCGTCCCTCTCGATGTAAACTTTGCATTTAGGGCAGCGCTTGATCGGAGCGTCGTCCTCTTCGTTCTTGTAGAAGGAGCTGAGGAGAAGAGAGACAGAAGCCTGATGGGTTCAGCTGATCTAAAATCCCAAGTAATTTGACATCCACTTTACTAGAAGTGCCGGAGGTAAGATTACCTCTACGCAGCTATTAATATTTACAATCTTTGGTGTAACAGAGTTGTAGGAGATGGGGTGAGGAGCCAACCAGACACCTGTTCCTTTGTTGCTGAAATGCTGGGACTGGAACACAGGCCTGGGGGCCACTCTGATGCAACGCAATACAAAGTTTCACTCAGCACGAGTCGCGCGTAGTGGGGGGAGCATTCTGAATTGCTTTTTTTGGTCCTAAATCGCCTGCAGTGCAAAGAGGACTCAGAATCCAGGTTTCAGAGACAGAGCGAGGGCGTGCAGTCAGACACGGGCCTATCTAATCCTCTCTGCCTCCACTGTGGCCTCTAAGCTTTATCCTGAAACCTGTGCAGATAGAGGGAAGCTCTGCAGAGCAAATGTCCAGAATAAAGGGATATCAAATGGAAACGGGTCAGCTGCATATGTCTCAGGGGGAGAGAGAGGGAGGGAGGCCATGTCTTTAAAATGATTAACAAGCCCATCTCAGCCTGCTTTACTGCAGTTTAGTTTCAGCAGCCTGTTTTATACGCGCCTATTAATTTGTGCTTGAGCCCTGGATGATGCTCAGCTCAGCAGTGGCTGCAAAACCTCCAGCCAGAGCAGCTGTCAGTCTGTCACTGAGATTGCACTGAGTGTATTGACAAATAGGTTCAACTCAGCTGACACAAGCCAAAAGCAAGTACAAGCCTGGAGGTGCTGAAAAGTAACAACATGCTGGGAAACAAACTTTTTGGAAATGTTTATGTTAACGTTTGACCTTTTTTAATTTTGTTGTGATTTTCTTTCATAATCATTTGAAAATTAGGTCCACAAAACTGGTGGGCTAAGAGAAAGAAAGCAGCACCTGTTTTCTCCTGGTAGGAAGGAGGTGTTGGGCAGGTTGCTCTCCTGGCACGCCTGGCCTGGATGCCAGTTGGCCTTGCAGGCTGAGCAGAACTCCAGGGCGCAGACGGCGCACTGGACCAACTGCGGCAGCGCCGGAGAGTCGGTGTCCTTCAGCTGGCACACGGCTTGGCAGGTCGAGGAAGGGCACCACGTCCGGCACGGGTCCAGCAGCACCTCTGACGGCACAAAGTGTGACAGGGTCATGCAGGGGTATCGTCACCAAAGGTCAGCTCAGCTATGACAGACATGAAGAAACATGGCCGTAAGCCTTTGTGGTACATTTGTCCTGTGGTGAGAGTGTGGGAACAAATAAAAACAAAGCTTATCGTAATCACGTCTTGTTTGTCTATTGTAGCCTCTGCACTATGTTCAGTGTGTATTCATTTGGTTCAATGCTATAATTGAACAGCTCATTTTGCGCCTTGTATTGTGCTGCTTGATGATGTGCAAGAATCCCATTTATGTCCTGAGTCAGTAGAAATTATTTCACCAGCCTACGCCTTTATAATAACACACCTTCCGTATGAAGAAAGCTGCTTCTCTTCGTTTGGAAAGGACTGTTTTTTGGTGGCGGAGAGAGCAGCCTTGTGCATTTTTAGCCTGTTCTGCTCAGTTCATAACGCACTTGCCCTCCTATCCTCTCCTCCCTTTCTCTCGCCTCGCTGCCAAGAACTCAAAGCACACATTTCACATGCACTCTTGGCTCAGGCTGAAAAATATGGACCGGTTACAGCAACTGTTCTGCTCGACTGGACCGGGACATTAATGAGACGGCTGAGTGGCCTCGTCCTGGCAGCATCAGCGTCTCTTTCTGAGGGATGCGTGCCCTCGTATAGGTGGGATTCAGAGCCTTTACCCCCATTTAGTCTGTTTGCAAAGAAACCTGCCTACATCAGACATCTGTCAGACAGTTTATGCATCTTGAGCTGAACCAATTCAATTAAACCCCCTTTAAACCAAGTCTAGCCGTTCCCTTCATGTACTGTATATTTGATGAGAGCTGCTGTTACGTTTCGAAACAGATCCCGGGCTTAGGGCTGAATACCACAGTACAAATCATTTACGTCTGATTACCTGGCACCTGTCACAATAACACTTCCAGCCTGTGGGATTATGAACGGCGTTTAATTAAAAACGGAAAACTTCCTGCCTCAGATGCCACAGATGCCCTGCCTGGTATTTCAGTAGCGAAGACATCCACGGGGGATAAATGACAGATTCCACACAGAGCAAGCAGGATTTGCATCATCCTTTTATATGTCACAGTAAAATGCAGCATCCCTGGAGGACAGAAGAGTACATGTGCGTCTGCGATTGACAGTCGCTGCCCACACACCGAGGAGCCATTGCTGACGTACTCGTAGCTGCGTTTGCGTTGACTCACCCCTTTCGAACTGCAGCTTCTTGTATCTCTGCATCATCTCCGTGGCCACCATGCACTCAATCTGCAGGGAGGAGAGAAGTGGGAGGGAATAAGCAGGTCAATGTGCATATTTATAGACAGAAACTGCAGTAAGCAAGTGTACATTCAGTATGTGAATATCATTCCAAATAGAAGGAAACAGATACACTGGACATCATCGGAGAAAATCACGAGCCAGCTGAGCCGCAAGAGAAGCTGAAACTATCACAAACGGGACCAAACTCGTCCACTTTGTCTCGGATCAATACCTCATTTTCCTGCAAGTGCCCCCTCTTGGGACAGGCAGAGTCGGGGCAGCTAATTGCAGTTTCAAGGCCTTCTTTAATCAGGAGTTCCACGTACTGCTTCAGGCACTGGGGGGAAAACCAGACCAGAGACAGTCAGACACAGCATTGACCCAGTTCAATATCCTGTCAGACATGTAAAGAAGAAAACCAAAACAAAACGGAACACGAACTGAAACTGAGAAGTTGATAAACAAACATTTGGTTTGTGGACATAAAAAGAGAGGAAGGAAGGAGAGAGCAGGTGCTGAATGTGTAACAATGTGGTGAGAAGCTTAAAACCTAAAACAAAAATCTAAATAAATAAATGTTCAGTGGTTCATTGCTATTATTTATTCAGTGTTTACTGTTTTTAATGAATGCTAATATGGCTTAAGTGAAAAAATGATTTGCTATCACACTTAAGTGAACTATGTGCCATTTCTGAGCTTTTAGCGTCATCTTCACTTAAAAAATGAATATTGTAAAATCATTTAAAAGCCATTCTCTGTGTTTTTAATAGCCTCTACATAAACTCTCATGTGTTCATCACTTCTGGCGCTCAGATTGTGTTGTAGGAGGCGCTTTCTATTTCGGGCGTTGCTTCCGGGTCTCTGGACCGGATTAGTAAAGGCCTGACAGTCAGTGCGTGTTACAGTCCAGCGGTAATGTCAGACTGGAAATGGAGATCATTTGTTTGGCTTTTATCAGATTCAATCTGTTGTAAAGATTTCTTATTCTTACTGCCGCGGTGTCCTGCTCACCAGTGTACAGAAGACACATTGGCACTGTGTGATGGTGGTCATCTGCTCCAGAGGGAACTCTCCAAGGCACAGTTTACATGAGACCAGTGGGTCCACGGCCAGCTCCCACGTGGGACGGTACCGTGCCGTGGTCATCTTCACCGCCACGGAGCTGAAAGAGGAGGCGCCACAGTTAGCAGCAGTACCACATCCCAAGGAATATGAATATTTACAGAATAAACCCAGGGTCCAAGACATGTTTTATGTCATTATGATATTAGACAGTGATGGATTGTGAGTTGTGTCCACACACACGGCTGCTGTATGCAGACACTGGCTGTCTTCATAAATACCCTTTGCTCATTTTATTTCAATCTTTGTGGCCTGAATTAAAAAGAAAACGCAAAGAAGTCAGCCCTGAAACTCCTATACACCATCTCAGTGTTGAAACTTTCACACGTACACACAAATATAACACCATCATATTTTTTCCCCTTCGCTGCACGTCATCGCTGCTCTTTTGTGCGAGTCGGAGAGGGTTATTTTAGGCCGTCTCGTCTCGCTCTCTCCTTCCTCCTGTAGCAGAGAGCAGAGAGCACCCACTCGGCTGTTTACAGGAAGTAGTCCTGCGCACACAACGCTGTAAAGCTCTCCCTGCGCTGCTTAGCAACCGGCTGAAGGAGGATTTGGGAGGTGGTGGTGGTGGGGGAGTCGTGTTCGGATAGGAGGGGAGGAGAAGCGCGGCCCGAGAGGAAGAGGCGAGGAGAGATCGCGTTTTGCTTTCACTGGACACGGCGTTCGGATGTGCAGCTGCCCGTTTACATTAACAGAAGAAGAGGACAGCGTGTGGGAGGAAGGAGGGTGAAGACGTGTGCTGCCCAGGAAGGAGGAGGAGAAGGAGGGAAAAACAGACAGAGCGTCCATTCTCCTTCCACCTCATTAGCTTTCAAGTTTGTAGAGCCCTCAGCTGATGCACACACAGACTGCTACAACGGCAAAATAACTACAATACATACTGTGCGATATGCTGATCATTTTTCTGCCCCTACTTAACGCACAGGAGGGATGCCTCCAATTTCCTTTTGCTCAATAGTGAATGGACAGAAGGAAGAGGAGGAATCCCAAAAGAAACTTCCATGAGTTCTGTAGATGACTAGATGCTGCAGACCCGAATGAGCACACGCAGACAAAAGAAACCGCAGAATACACTCAGTCATGCTAAATGATCGGAGAAAGTGCCGTCCAGCTCACATGAACGACGAGTCACAAATACATGTGCTTGACAAATTCAGCCACCATTTCATCAAGAGGAGATGCAGGCTGAGAGAAACGTCGAGGCAGAAGGCGTCCATCCATCACACTGTGCAGAGAGATTACGTGGGTGAGCCCTGTCGACTGCACAGTTCTGAAAGGTGAGCTGAACGTACGCAAGCCACACGACGACGTCCATATAAAGAAGCAAAAAGCAAAGGAAAGAGATCTCTAACAGCAGCACTTTGAACCTGGTGAGGTTGTTCATCTTGTCCAGTTTAATATTCTGGACCGGCTGCATTTCCAGTTTATGCATGTAGTGTCTGCAGCTGGCTGAGGGACACGGTGACGCCCAAGAAGCGAAGACGAAACTCTCCATACAGTCGGAGGAAATGCTGCATGAAGGCCTATTAGTGGGAAGACCGTCCGCTGTCAGGGCCTCGGACATTTGGATTCAGCACCATGATCCACAGCTGCTCTGGACGCTGAGTGGAGCAGCGTAATACAAATAACCAGCCTAATGTATTGAATCTGCAGAGCTGTATGAGGAGTTAGAGCAGCGAGGGAACGTGGATGAAGGCAGGGCTCTAGGCTTGTGCATATTTTTAGAGCCACTTCAGGGAGAATCTCTAGCTCCATGGTGGGAATAGTAAAAAAAACTTTATGCTGTATAAATAGCAGCAGAACACAGCATCTTTATTATTTATTACATACTGTTTTGTAAATACTTAAGGTTCTGATTCGGAACAACAGTAAACAATAATTTCCTTGGATTATTGTGCTGAACAGATCAGCTGATCTCAGTCTGATTGCGTTGGAGCTACAGAAACATCACACACCTACAGCAGACAGGACTAGACAAACCCTTCACAGGAATGGAGCTAAAGTCTGACTCATCAACAACAGCTGAGGACCTGAATGACAGCCATCCCAGCAGCAAAACTAATTCACACTACACGGAGCAGGCTCGTCTACCAGCGAGTGCTTGTACATTTGGATCTCTTCATCCCCTCCCTCACTTTACATTGGCTATGCAAATAATGACAGACCGCGGTGGTGGGGACAAATTAATTCGTTTTGTAAGGATTGGCCTGAGGAGGAGAGAGCGAGGAAGCAGGAGAGAGGGAGAGAGAACCACGATGAGAAGAACGAACGAAAAAAAAGAAAAAGGTGGTGCAGTACCATCTTTCTGTTGCATTATTAACTAGATGGTCCATTATCACTGAGAACGCCACACACACATATATACGTGAACAACATCTTCCACAGCGTGTGTGTGTGTGGCCTCTCTCACACACACTGTGCTCATTTCTAACACAGCCCACCGCAGCACTACACGTTCAAAGAAGGTCCGGAGAGCTAAAAATCAAGTGTGAATCACAAGTCAAACATTCAATCTGAGCAGCGGTCACCACGTATCAGTCATCGGCCTCCAGGGACAAACTCACAAACATTAACAGGCCGTTACATAACAGGGCAGCAATGGTCGGAGGAGAAGCTCTCTCTTACTTCTTATGATTTGATGAAGCTGTTTGTTCTACAGCTACATCATATGCGTATACACTAGTAAAGGTTATTTTATTTAAACGTGCCACTTCATGTTACAACGCGAAGCCTCGCGCCGCATACTGATGCCAGGTTTTTACATGCACGCAGACGGGCCAAAGAATCCTCCAGCCCCGTCTTCACCTGCGCCGACAGCTTTTTTCCCCCCTCTTTCCAATTACAAAACGTCACACCAGATCACAGCAGCAATGGAGATCCGCTCTACCTCACCGCTGGAGCAGGGGCCGCCCACGCACCGCGACAGTCCTCACACGTTCTCAAAGTTGTCCTTCAGATCATGCAGGACGCTGGTGTCCAACAGCCAGACAGGTTGGGTGAAGTGATTCGGTGATTGAACTGCAGGCTGCGCAGTGGGAAGCGCGATGGGATTTGAGCCGACACAAACAAACTTTGTCCCGACTGGACTCACCAGCAAAAATCTAATCTGGACTCACATTTACTCTTAACCCTTTACAGCTTAAAGCTATGGAGCATTTAGTGATCTCTGCCTTCCTGAATTTCCTCTCTCACGGGCAGAACCCTGGCTCCTCACGGACGATTAGGCCTTAAACTTTGAATTGTGTTACATCCTCTGTGCTCGCTGCTGCAGAGACGAAACAGCAAAACAGAGAGTAAAATAAATACAAATACAGAGAAACAGGAATGTGACCACTCCCCTGCTCAGCTGCACTGCTTGTTGCCATGTTTCCCCACTTTCTTGTAAAACAATAAAAGACAATGATCCTATATTGAGCATGCACTGAATTAAACAACCCTCTCAGCATATTAACAGATCTCATACACAAGCTGCAGGTTTTTCCATGTCACAGCTTTGGCCCAGTGTCACAGACACTTGTCTGGACAGGAGCTGAACACACACAAAGTACACACACAGGCGCTGGACAGCTCAGCTGCTGAATGTGGAAGGTGAAAAGCCTTTGTGGAGGGACAGTGGGTGGGACACTTGCCATCTGTCCTTGACATGGAGAAGGCTGCTAAGAGGGTAGTTAAGAGCTGTGATAGGCTCAGGTTTTCATGTTCCATGCTTTGAGGAGTTACGCAATCATCCACATGCATTTTGGCATCGTGAGCGGCGTTGTGAAGCTGAGTGTGTGTGTGTGTAAGCGATAGCGTGTGTTTCATGGTGCCTAGCAAGTCAAAGTGTGTTTTGCAGTTTGGGCTAGAGAGACAGTGAAAAGACAGACCTGCCATCTAACACTGCAACACTGCAAAGACCAAACACAACAAATCTGCAGCTGATTAGACGTTAGGACGCTTTAAAGTTGCTGCTGTAAGGAGGAAATGTCACGTGATGAAGGGACATTAATGGCGTCCAGCTGTGGAAAACAAGCTGCCCTCAGAGACGTGAGACCGGCAAAGCAGAACAGAACAGATGAGTGAAAGGAAGGAAGGCGAAAGAAAATGCGGAAGGAAACATCCATGGTCATGAGGCGAAAAAGAAAAACAGACACAAAGCAACAAATCATGAACAATTGTAATTAAATAATAAATAGAGGCTCTTTTCCACAACTGTCTGCTAATTGGACAGTCAGACAAACGAGCTGAAGACGTGGCAGAGCTTAACGACTGCGTGTAAATATTCATGAGACGCATTTGTTCCCTTTAAGTTTAAAAAAACCTCTACACTGCAGAAAACGCTTGGCTCACTGGACCCGAGTCGAGCAGCACTCACTGGATTCTCTCTAATCGAGTCTACGCCGTCTTTTTTTCTTCTTCACGCAAATTACCTCATTCCCACAGTCAAGACAACTTTTCAGCACCTGGCAGATAAAAAGACAACGTGCTCGTGCCGATTCAACACTCAGACCGACGCTCGGCGGAACGTCCACAGAGTCTTATTGTTCAGAGCAACAAGACCAAACTCCAAACAGAACAAGTGACAATATGCAGTTCTGTACAAGACAAAGACAAACGCTGAGACGGCAGCAGATGACATCGCGTCTCACAAATTCCACAAGTGCTTAAAACAAGGCTCCACGCAGCGACAGTCCCCTGCAAAGAGCCAGCTTGGCTCACATTAGCGTCGATGAGGCTGAGTGGGGACGACAAGCGGGACCACACTGGGCCCATTTCTACTGACAGAGGCAGACAACCCGAGCGAAGGGTCGACTTCGGTGGCCGTCTTTTGTCACCCGCGGTTCTACGGCTACAGTCGTCGCGTTAACATTCACACTGCAGCCAGATTAAAGTCAATAATCAGACTGAACATTGGGGTCACTAATGTGGACGTTAAATATCACCTGTATTGATATAGTACAAGCACAGATGTGCCTATAAAACTAACATTATGATTATTATTATTATGGGATATTAACTGCTGTCTTTTATTAAAAGCCGTCCAGATTTCTCTTTGTAGTTCTACCCAAACGTGAATTCAAGAAGAATCAGCACCTGCTGTTTCAAACCCTGTTCCGTTTTGCTGGTTAGTGCTGTTGGCGTAATTGTGATTATTTTGTGGTGGCTTTGCTGCCAGATTGTGGTTTATTTATTTATTTTTTATTTGTCTTTGAAGTAACACTCATTAGAATTCCTTGCGAGTTCCCATCCAAGACCACATGAGAACGCAGTACTGCAGTGATACTTGGATGTGATAAACGACGGCTGAATAGATTTACTGTACTAATGTACAAATGAGTTCCTCTCTCTCCCAGAGTAAACCCAAGCACGCACAAACTCACACACACCGAGGGCAACAGCTGAGGAAGAGCAGAAAACCGATGGGGAATAAGCTGAGGAGAAGTTTTAAAGAAACTGGATTGTCTTTGCAGCGCAGCGTGTTCATTTAGCCTCATCATCTCGGTTCAGGCCGAGGCAGTAGCGTAGTTTGTGTTTGATAGTGAAGGAATGTGTCTCGTCCACTGTGCGACGCTACCTACGTGACAACAAAGCTATTCCACTCTATAAAAGTGCCTGCACACATACAGTCATGTCGCACCTGCGGTTTCGTGCTTTTACTAAAGCTGTGCCGCTAGAGAGCGTGGCTGCTAGTAGCTGAGGGCCGCTGTCGATCGTCTGGACAATAGAGTGTTCAGGGTCACAGGAGGAGAGAGTCACTCCAACAGAGAGGCCCTCAGAGCCGCGTGTGGGTAAGGGAGGCACTCTCACCAGCAGTGGGCCAGACAATTCACAAGCGCTGAGTTAGGGCAATGCAGAAGTAACAAAAAGGTCAGTGTCACGAAGAAGAAGCAAATGAATTTAACCGATATGCCCCAAATGCCTGGCACATTTATTTCACACAAAGGAGAGGTTCATCTGAGCCCAACAGATGTTATGGAGGTAGGAAATAAGATTTAATAGAGGAGGCACATTCATTAGGATGTAAACAGAGGCTCTTAGTCCATTAAAGCTCTCCAGTTTGTCAAAGTGGCAGCAAGAAGCTTGGATTTTAGCAACATTATGTCCAAACGGTCGTATCCTATATCGCGAGGGAATCAAATCTCCCCGGGTGACGCCGCGCCACTTCCTTTGTTTGTGCCACGGTACATACCACGGCAGACTGCACCCCGTTTGCAACACCCAGATCCCGGCCTACCTCCTGACTCATCGATTTCGACCTCACTTAGCAATTTCCAACATTTCCGAGAACGATTCTCAGCAGAGCACGAGTCTGAACGCGCTGTATTCTGACTGGCTTCCAAGTGTAGGTGGCGAGCATCAGCGGTAGAGACAGAGACAGTAGTAAGAGAGAGCCGTGAGTGAGCCGTACCCCTGTAATGAAGCACGACTGCTTGTTGGCCTGTGGTCTTGCTGAGGCTGTGGGTGGAAAAACTACACTTTTCTCCTACAAACACTTCTCCGCTCCTGCAACTTGAACGTGTGGGACTGCGCCGAAAACTTTAAAGTTTACAAACGTTACAGAAAACTGGCTCATATTCATCCTCCATAGCTGCAGATGCAAGCGCGCTGGAAATATCTCGACATAATGATGCTACATCATCTATATTTGGGCTTTTTTCCTGCAGGAGTCTGTGAATTCTACCACAAAGCTGAACTTCGGTGCAGTGGTGACAGCTGGTTTAATACCATTTTGGCTGCGTTCCTCATTACGCAGGCAGTGTGTTTATACGGAGGAAGGATGCTGAAGTGTCAGCCGCCGCACATTTCTGTGGATGGGGCATTTCCTTAGCTCTTGTGTAACCTCCTAGATTTATTTGGAGTTCTGGTTTTGCTGCTTGCTTGTGTCCGACTTTCAGTCCCAGCTTGCTGCTCTTGACACACTGCTAAAATGCCAAATCTTGTTAAGTTAATTATTGCATAATGGCGTCTCGCTTCATCTACCTGCCCGAGCAAATGGAGCCAAAGGATTTTGGAGGATAGTGCTTTCATAACAATCTTTAACATACGCATCAACATGACGTTCTGGAGCCGGTCTTGCACTGTTGACTAGAGAGCAGACTGTTCTCCCCTCTACTCCAGTGTGTTGTGTATATAACGAACTGCACACTCGCTCGTGTTCTTGCGTAATATTTGGCACCTGACTGCCCGAAGCAGACCAACACCCCCGAAAGTCAGATTACACCAATATGACTTTTCTTCCAGACGCGTAAATGTTGCACGTACAAAGGAGCAATTCAACAAAAAGCACAGTGCGGCAGCGTTGGGCATATCTGGAACAGCCAAGTGTCTTTAGAAATCCCAGTTACCTAACCACACATTCAGAGCTGTCTGGCCATTGTGTACCCATTCACAGTCTGGTGACAAACTACATGGAGAAACCACTCTAACACGAGTTTAGACACAGTGAGGACGTGGCAGTAATTGAGATTTAATCACAATTAAAGTCTATTTAACACTAATTGGTGTCACATTTCTAGATCAGCTGTGTCAGGTCGACTAATCTCCTTAACATTAGGTTCAGATCTGTGATCTAAACCTGGACTAGAAAAGCAAATCACTTTTTTTTTAAATGTTCCTGGCATGGAACACTACAACAACACTATCGCCTTCTGTGTTATTTTCATATGACCGGGCTCTTTGTTTTGGTAAAACAGTTTATAGGCTCGATTCAAAGCTGAGTCCACGTAAAAGAAACCCTGTATCCACAGACGTTAAAGCAAAATGTCTGCCCAAAGTGCCTCATCATCACCATCGCAATCACAGATTCAGCAGAGATCCTTCGCAAAACACAGCAAAGATTTTTTATCCAGTACGTGGCAGCGCCAAGGTCAGACAGTGCTGTGGAAAGCGAAAATCCACACTCACTAGTTACTGTGCTGTGTGAAGCCGTGGAGATCCAAACAACTGAAGCTGATTCTCCCATGTCTGTGACATGATTGTAACTATGGCTGGATGGGAACCAGGGTTCTGGCAAATATGACCTCATTCCTTCCCCATCTTACAGCAAGTAGCCTCATCCGTTGCCCAGTGGGAACGGTCTCGTTGCTGCTGCTAGTTCTGGGGAATGTGTTACGGGTTCATACATAGATGCACTTAAACCCCAGAGAAGAGAAGCTTTCTGGGACCAAAAGGGAGAAGTGCATGAACACGTCGACACGTGAAACAAACATTCCCCACATTGTGTAGTCCAGAGGACGTGAGGTGACTTGCGTTATAACGGGAAGCATGCAGCTGGAGAGGAAATCAGTAGCACGCGCTGTTAAAAGCTATGAAGATGGGCCTCGTGTGTAGTTGGACCCGAGATCCAGTGACCAGACGCACAAACACATACTGACACTTATTAGGTTATTGACATCAGCCAGTAATTGCAACGCAAATAAACTATGGATCACTGCCACAGGAAGCGTGTACAGGTAGGACAGACATTAGAAATGTCATGTATCACGGCTCCTTCCACACACACACCTCAGAGCCTTGTCCGGTGCTGGCTGCAGGAGAGCTGTTTGTCTAGTAGCCTGGATTCACAGCTATGTCTATTAATCTGGCTGCGCCCTGAGGGGGGACCTGCTGCTTAAAATGGAAATAGCCGAGCACTGGGTGACCTTTGAGAGCTCAGTGGAAACATCCACTCTGAGCCCGCGGAACAAATATGATCCGAGGCCGTAGGGGAACAAAGTGTCAGCAACAAAAAGAGATTTCGGTCGCACACGCATCCAAAAGCCTCACGCATACACTGGTGACATCTGAGATCAGAGTTAGACTGTCAGCCTCCTGCTGCAAAAACAGGGAAATGGAGAAAATATGCGACAGCAGTTTGTAAGTGAGCCCCCACAGCTCAGAGTAGAAGCAGCAAATCCTTACCTCGCTTTCTGGGATAACGCCGTCTTGATGGTGTAACCTCAGCAAAGGGTGAACAGATGATCTCCTGAATAGGATTAAAGAGGACGCGGCCGCTCAGGTGGAGGTGGAGACGAAGGCGGTGGAGGAGGATGTCTCTGCCAGGGTGATGCCCATGCTCGTCGTGTGTCCCTCCGGCGTCGGGGTGGAAACACTTGAACCGCTAAAGCGCCCGAGATCAGGCCCCGCAGACGCGTCGACACCCGCAACCATCGGCGACAAAGCACAAAACGCCGCAGATAAACAAACAAACAAACCAGAGGGACGCGCAGGCTGCAGCTGACCCGCTCCTGCGTGTTTTGCTTGACGGTGGTCTTGTTTGTCCACCGGAACAGCGGGTCTACGCCAGATTACCGGAGAGTGCGCAGCGTCCAGCCGCCAGCCCGCCAAGCAAAGCCCACGAAAAGTCCCGTTGGAAAGGAGTCCGGGGCGGCGCGTTTACCTCTGCGCCGACCCTGCTGCCGTGCTCGCTGGGAAATCAGCCGCTGCGCACAGGAGCGACGCCATTTGTCCGTGAAAGGCTTCCCCGTCTCTGCGCCGCCGCTTGGAGCAGAGCTCAGCTCCCAGCCGCCCGTCCACGTTGAACAGCGCCTCCTGCCGGCGGTCGCCTCTTGCTGAGCGTCACCAGAACAGAGTCCTGGCGAAACATGTGCCGCCACCTGGTGTCACAACAAAAGCCAATGCAGTCAGTGTCAGCGCTTACTGTCACGTTACTCAGGTTCCGGGCAGTGAAATGAAACCTATCTTAAATGAACGAGTAACCTCAAATGAAACAGGTTGGCGTCACTCTGCTTGGTTAGTTCACGTCAATATAGCAATACAGTCCATATATAATCAGAAATGATGATACAATTTGGGTTTATTTTGATCATTGATGCAGGTGATTGATGTCAAGGCCATACACACACATGAAATAACACATTTTTAAAGTTTCTTAAATAAAAACTCTTTTTATTAAATTATTTTGACAGTGCAAGGAAAAGTGATAACTACTACTTCAATATTTAAATTGTAAAGTGCAAAACATACATGTAAATTACAATATTGTACATAACAACCAACACTGCAAATATTTAACAAAGCTCAATAAAATCCTTCTGCTGGGGAACGTCACCACTCCAGCTTCATGTCAGCTTTGCTCCACACATATTTTCCTCCTCTCATCAGAAACATTTTCTCATCAAAGCCACTGAAGCAAATTGCCTGCTTCACACCGACATCGAGGATGGACTTGGACGGGTCCTTCCTTCCCTGCCGACAGTCCAGGAAACGCATCTGGAAAAGTCAGTGAAGGAATTCAGCTCCATTCAAGTGACCATTCACGTGATCACTTGGGTCACACAGATAAATAAAAATGATGCGCGTTAAGTTTGTTTCAATGCTTTACTTACATATTCATCCAGGATTAGGTAGGAGTTCCTCATCTTCTCATTGGACTCTGGGACGAGGCAGGAGACTCTGCTGTGTCTCTCCAAAAACTCCTGAAACCGCTCGTCGCTGATGACGAACCTCTCAGCCTCTCTCAGAGCCGCCTCTCCTGCGTTCTCGCCGTCAATCAACAGGCACTGGAATACCTGAAAGCAGAAAGCACCGGTAGCACGGACGAAGCAGAGGACACGCAAGCAGCGCGCACGAGCGTCCTTCCAACCTTTCCATCCTCACCTTCCAGCGGACTGGGTTCAGCTCAGAGATCTGCTCAGTCATGTCTTCGTCGACGTTGAAGGTGTTGATGACCGAGTTGATTTTGAAAGCCACTTTATACTGTTGGCACCAGGTGCGGATTTTGTAGAGGTTGTCAATGTGGCTCTTCCTGCCCTGAGCTCTGCCAATCAGCTGGTTGGTTTCCTCGTCAAAGCTGTCACAAGAGATGGCCAAGATGTCCAGACAGTCACCTGAGCCAGACAGAATCACTTTTAGCATAAAGGGCAAATTAAAAAATCCTGAGATATGTTAACGTTTCAGCCTAGTTGGGATCTTACCGTATTTCTGGAACCAGCTTTCTTTGATCATGCTTCCGTTGCTCACAATGCTGACGCTGGGAAGCTCCAGGTCCTGTTTGCAGTACTGGACCATTTTCCCCAGAAAATCCCCTTTCTCATGCAGGAAAGGTTCTCCTCCAGAGAAGTTGATCTTCTCCATACCTAATACACAAAATCAGCAGCATGAGGGTTGACATCACCTGATAAGAATACACACACACACACACACACACACATAAAGTATATATACTGCTGAATTTACCTGATTCCTTCAGAAGTTTGAGGCCCCGCTTGGCTTCCTCCAGAGGCAGGACGAAGGATGTTTTTGCAGTGTGGAAACAAAATCCACACTTATAATTACACTTGCGCGTAAAATGATAGTTGACGCTGGTTGGAGTTGTTGCATTTTGAGCCTCCCCGTCTTCATGTTTTGCCTCCGGGGACGACAGGGAGGTTTGTGCCTCGCTGGTTCTTGGAGTCCAGTTGCAAACTTTGAAGAAGACGCAGAAAAAGCGCCGCAGGGCGCTGACGCAGAGCTGCACCAGCAGCTTGGGAGACGCGACCATGGTGGCGAGAAGCATCTTCCAGTCAAACGTGTTACACTTGCACTGCCGAGGCTGTGGGAGCTGTCGCGTCTTAAATAGAGAGCTGCAGCGGCTCAGCTGAGCGGCCGCAGGTTTCTGTTTACAAACATCGAAAACGAAACTCAGGACGCATCTGACTGCGCGTTTCCTCCTTGACGTCTTATCGCAACACAACCATCAACTTATCTGCTCCGACATAAGGACAGGAGGCAAAGTTTCGTTTCGCCCCCTCCTCGGTGCTGTGACTCTTACTTTCGTTTTCCCTGAAGTTCGCGTAATGCGCCGCGCGGTTTCGTGTGTCCGGATCAGAAACTGAACGGTGCGTCTGGACAAAACGATGGCACGGCGCGCCATGGCTCTCCTCCCGCACTGGCCCTCTCGTGTTTTTTCAGTGGAGCTGGACGGAGCGCCAACCTATTTCGCAGTTCAAGAAAAGAAACGTCCACGAGAAGATGCGCATGCGTTCAGCCGCGTACAGAAAGGTGACAGGTGTTACTCTGTCCTCGTCTGGAGCAGCGACAGACTCCAAAGGGCCAGGTTTTACGGGGTGTTGAAGGACAGGCTGTTGCGACACCTCCCTCCAGGATGTCACCTGTCTCCCATGTCTTCATTCCTCCCGAACGTCAAGGATTCTCTCATTAAAGGCTACTTTCTAAAGGCCGATTCTCTCAGTTCTTCCTCGACGGAGCGATTTTTGCGAGATTTCATCCAACACGACCCGCTGCTTGTATGCTCATACCTGCAAAATGAAAACGGCCGAATGTGGACTCAGCATCTGTGGCCGGACGTGGGCAGCGACAGCATGTCCCAGATATACTACGTGGTGCCCTCAGAAGCGCCACAGATTCACCCATCCACCCTCAACATCATCAACTCTGATGTCTTCTACAGTTTTGAGGAGGCCTACGAAGTTCTTAAACAGGTACTTTCATGTTTATGCTTTACTGACTAGACCCAACTGCGCCCTCGTGTGTGGGACGCTGGTATAGCAGTGTATTCTACGCGTCCCAGAGCCCGTGGTGCCTTCATTTATCTTGGTGCCAGCTGGCCCACAGTGGTGTGTGCTCATGTGCGCCGCAGTGTGTGGCTCCCTCCCGCCTCCTCTCACAGCACAAACCTGATTTTGCCTGTTCCGCAGTGTGGTGACATCATCCCAGAGGCGACATCTGTGCTAGAGCTGCTGCCCAGCAGAGTGGAGGCCAGAAGTAAACCAGACTTCCCCGTTATTGTCATAGAAGGCCTGGATGCCACAGGTTAATGTCATTACCTCATAAATGAGTCTGTGATGGGTTCTGATGTATAGATGTCTTGCTAAAGCGATGGCTGCTTGGGCTCTGCTAAAGTCATTATCTGCGAGTGAGCTCGGCCTAATGGAAAACCACGTATCATGACCTCAGACATGTTACATCACTGTGAAGATGGTTTATTTATGAGCTCGCTCATTTGAGGCTCTCTCTATAAGAGTAACCGGAAAAAAGTTCTACCTTTAAGCTCTGTGAGGTGCCTCTTCCTCCCGCTGCCTCTTCCCATCGCAGGTAAGACCACGCTGACCCAGTCTCTGCGGGATACTCTGGGAGCCGCTCTACTGCCATCCCCTCCCCGCTGCCTGTCCCCCTGGAGGGCCCGCTTTGATCAGGAGCCACCCCTCATCCGCAGGGCCTTCTACGCTCTGGGGAACTACATCACAGCCGAACACATAAGCCAGGAGGCCATGAAGACGCCTGTCATCGTTGACAGGTAAAGACAGCGGAGTTGTTGCAGGTGGAGAGAAGCTTCCCTGGTTCGTGAACCTTTTATTCCTTTGTGAGGATTCGTGGAAGATGTGAGGGAAACACAACAGCTTCTAAAAGGATCTAGACCGTTGTCTCCTTGTCTACCTGTACAGCTAGTCACCTGATCGTGCCTCCTTCCATCGCTCATTATCTGTCCCCAGGTACTGGCACAGCACAGCCTCTTACGCCATTGCCACGGCTGTGAGCGGCCCCCTGAGCAACCTTCCAGCTGAGGGGTCAGAGGTGTACCGCTGGCCCAGTGACCTGCTCCAGCCCAGCCTGGTGGTCTTACTCACTCTGGACCCTGAGGAGAGGAAGAGGAGGCTGAGGAGCAGAGGTCAAGGGAAGACTGAGGAAGAGCAAGAGCTAGACCACAACCACCTTTTTAGACTCAGGTGAATATTACCCATAAGCAACAGACGTATTCAAACTGTTGTTCAACCTACACGTAATTTGTGAAACACTATTTAACAATAATTCACTGTAGCTTGTGGGAAACCGCTCACTCTTCAATAAAGCGCTCTAACCTTGACGGCGCTTCCAGCCCAGTCTGTTGCGACACAGTCAAGTCAATGGCTGCTTTCATTCATCCCCTAACATGATGTAATGACATTCCCACATGGGAAAGTGAGAGGTTCTGCAGACACTGTTAGTCACTATCACAAGAACCATTGTTCATTTGTGTCTGTGAACCATCTGTGTTGTTTCTCATGGTTCTCAGACGCTTGCTTTTTCTCCTGTTCACCAAAATATGAGCAGCCACGATGCCCGATGTCAATTGCTGCGTTAATATGTACGTTTGTTTACATTTTGTTGACCGAAGTGTTTGTGCATGTGTGTTTCTGCAGAGTCGAGGAGGCTTACCACAGGATCAGAGGTCCAGCCTGCGTCACTGTGGACGCTGGTCCTTCTGCAGACCAAGTGCTTCAACAAGTGCTGCTTTTAATTAGGGCCAAATGCCAGTTGTAAACATTTCTCCCCCCTCCCTGCTAGCAGCCAAGCAGAACCTCAGACCACCACTGGGTGTCAGTAAGGTGTTGTGGATGTGATGGGACGAGAAATTGTAGTGTGGAGCACAGATTTTATGCAGCGTGAGTAAAGGGTGAATGGCTGGGTGCCAGAAACACATGCTACAGTCAGAAATAAATATTCATGCAGACACACATACATTCATGCACACGTTAAAATTGTCAAGTGGAAGTTTGCATTTAACTGCTGCGTGTGCTGTTGTGACCTCTCAGAAATCAGCACAGCTGTCAGACATACAGGGGTGTAGCTGCACTTATTAACAATCACTTGTATTTGGACTGACAATGAGGACATGGATGGGAACATTCATAGAACAATCGCTCAGTTATATAAGATCTATAAAACCTGTGCTATAGCTTTAGCTTTAATGTCACTACAGGAACCGGTTTAACAGCAGTTAAACAGCCAGAAGATGTTTGGATTCCAAGAAAATGATGTTTGTGGTCTCTTCTTAAGCAGTGATGTCTTATATAAGCTCACCAGGGAAATGCGTTACCTGGTGTGTCTGCGGGTGTGCGTTCCAGCATGTTCAGATAACTGCACACGAGCTTTTGTTTTCGAGTAACTGCTCATGAAAACACTTTCTTGTCCAAAGGGCACTCCCCTAAAGTTCAGACGTCAGATCCTGACATGACTTACGCTGCTCGCATTGATAACCTGTTTGTGTTAATGTACACGCTGCTCATATGGAATACAACCTCCCTTACATAAATAAAGGAGAGTGCACCTATGAACGTCCACACGCAAACACCTTCTTGTATAAATATCAGCATGTATTTACTAAAAGCATATACTGTAACTCACTTATATAGGGAGGAAGTGTCTATTTGGCCTATATGATGGTAAGATTAATTGGGGGTTTTAGTAATTATGAGCTTGGCAAAGCTGCGAGCTGGAGAAGACAGAGTGACCCATCTCTTTTACAGCGATGCATCAGCAGCGCGCCAACCACTGCAGACCCTATTCATATGGCAATTAATGGAGCGCTGTATATCAATGTCATTCCAATACTCCCCCTCATAAGTGCGTGGATTACTCCTACTACCAATTACAGCAATGCAATGTTTTACTGAGTGAAGATGTGCTATGGATGCAAGTTTTACCATCGCATGTAATCACATCAGCTAAAATAAGACGTCATTATATTTATGGAGTATGGATTCCCACATGAGGTAAGTATCCGAGGACAGTTTACAGTTTTCATAAGTCCTCAGCTGGCGATGCTGCGAATTAACTATATGACACAAAATGAATGAACGCAGGCCTGATTGCCATTAACACCGTCGCCTCTGTCTCAAGAGAGGTCCGAAATTTATGAAGCAGGAGAGCAAAGCAATTAGGAACACATCACGGCATACATCACACCTAAATGTACAGCAGTGTGTCGGCCATATTTCCATGTCAGATGTTGTTGTGTTTTGCTGTTCTTGGCCACAAAAAGTGAGAGGTGATTTCATGTCATTAGTGGCCCTCAACACGCCCGTAACATTACATTAATGATGTGTAATCATAGCACATTACACACAAAGTGAAATTATTCTCTTTACATGTGTTAATAGTGTTTTTCCCTATTTGAGACATTAGGGTTTTTTTTCTGCTGCTTTTTGTCAGATAGCCAGAATACACACAGAGGTCTTAACAATAACAACAACGCCCACATTCACACACCGAGTGTCTGCGTTTCAAAGCTGAACTGTGCTTTGAGGGAAACGTTAATAACTAATGGAGCCTGCTTAAAGTCTGTGACCTCACGAGTGAAGTTCCAAGATAAAAGCCTGGGTCACATTTAAGGATAAAACTAAACTCTCTCTGAGATCTGCAGGAGGAGCATGAATGCTCATACACAAAGACACACTGTTAGCTTACAGTACACACACACACACCTCACCCTGTATGGGGCCACTTTGCACTACACTCCTCAACTTCAATATTTCATCTGCACAACAGAGAAGGAGCAGCAGATAGGAGGAAAGCCCTCCATGAAATAATTAAAGATCCAGCAGGGATGCAGCAGCACAGCAGCCGCCATCCCATCCTAAGTAATAGATCAAATGAAAGCTGTCCCTCAGATCATTAATAATGAGTGCGGTATGGAGACGGAGGGCGTTGGGGTGGGAGGGGAATTGCAGGGTACAGGGATGGTACAGGTTGGGGGAGGGAGAGAGGGCCTCTAGGAAGCACAAAGTGTTGTCGTGTGTGTGTACAGCGTGTGGGTGGGGTGTAGTAGTCTGGGTTCCCTGGCAAAGACCCCAGTGGGCCTCACTTGGCAGCCACATGAAGCGGTATGGCAAGAGGAGTCATGCATATGATGGCTTCTTTGGCAGCGTCTCTATACATCCCCTGTCAAATAAAGATTTTAAACAGTGATGGGGCAGGTTAGCGGGGGCTAATAATGCCTCTTTTAATCAGCAGGGTCGCTGAAAAGTGCCTGGTTATGACGCTGGGTTTGAGGTGAGCAGACAGGCAGGCGTGGGATGTCTGGAGGAGGAGGAGGAGCCGGGGGGGGATGACTGGAGTAGGAAGAGGGCGAGAAGGGAGATGCTGCACATGTCGTCATCTGTCCCCCAAGATTCCTCCAGCTGGCAGGTACTTCCCAAATACTGTCCTCAAAACCAACACGAGTAACATTTCCCAAGCAACGTCAGATTAGAGGAGTCAGATTAAAACAGATCCTGTTTAAATCTAAGATTAAAATAATCTGATTATATTGCTGCCATGATCACAATAGCAGTCGTCTCTTACCCCATTTGACTCACACTTCCTACTAATATTTTCAATCTCCACTGTAATCCCTCTTCCAGCATGTGACCACCCCCTCACACGCTTCCACAGAATGCACACACTACCAGTAGCACTTTCCTCTGATCACAGCAGGGGGGTGGCTGACACCCCGCCACCATTCTCAGTGAGTGACGGCTGGTGGGAGGTGAAAAAACATGAAGGGTGTAGGAACTGAACTGATCAGTGGTGAAATGTTTCTCAAAATCATACGGCAGAGCTCAAAATGCTGTGGAAAAGAAGGTGACGAGGAGCAAAAGCAGGACAGAGATTGAGCGGAATTTACCTTGTGGGGAGAGAAGGAGAAGTTTTGAAATATCCCATCCAAAAAAGCAGATGCATAATTCAACAGCTTTTCATCATCATGCTCACTCTTTGTCACGGTGTCAGAGGCAGCGTCTCTTTCGATGGGTGCAGGTATTAGGCACAGCGGGCTGTGTATTCAGGATGCCATTACATATTCAGGCTGAGGTTTTCAGGGGATAGGTGCTGCATCGTCTGTGATGATCGCATGAAACCTCAGCAGCTTCGCCTGGCGGCTGGTGAGGAGGCTTCACCAGGAACAGTTAAATATTTAAACACTGCTGTGAGATCTCATTAAAAACAGTACATCAGCCCCCATAAGACCCTCGCAGCACTCCCCAAAAACCCAGTTACAATTCAGCGGAGTGTGACAAAACAGTTTTTGTCTATTTACAGTGGAGGACTCGCGATAAATCATCATATTGTTGTCAAATGCAGCAGCTGGCAGCGCGCTGACAAGTGGTAACTCATCATATCAGGAGAAGAAATGATTGAGATTCAGTTGTGTTTTGACAGCTGCAGACAAGCAGAAATATGTCAAAAACAAAATAACATGACAACTAGACCAGACTAATATTTCCATAGCTCGCATAAGAAAACAAGACGGAGAACAAACTTTTGGCTCTCTGGAGTCATCTAGCCTTCTCAGGAAATCTGCACAATTAATTCATCGCTATTGTTTGGGGCTTCCCTATTTTTAGCCTGGCCGCCCTCTCAAATAAATTGATTTCCTGTGGCGAACTTGGAACGTTCCTTGTGTGCTATGTTTTTTTCCCTCTCCCCCTCCAAAAACACAAATACCGTCCTTCTTTCCCCTGAGGAATAAATCAAAGGCAA
Organism: Macropodus opercularis; assembly: GCA_030770545.1. Classification (NCBI taxonomy): domain Eukaryota; kingdom Metazoa; phylum Chordata; class Actinopteri; order Anabantiformes; family Osphronemidae; genus Macropodus; species Macropodus opercularis. Next base: position 7,480,281 of record JAUCMP010000026.1, on the reverse strand, counting down.
CTGCCAAGTTCTATGCAGCTGTGTACGTGCATCTCTTTTTATACTTGAAAACGGTTTATTTTTGTTTCACTTCCATTACTGCTTAGGCATGTCTCCTACAGGCATTAGCATACAGCCGAGGAGCAACTTGCTTGACAGGCAACTGGCTGACTGACTGTCTCTCTCTCCCTCGCTGGTCTTACTTCTTGCTTCAGCCTCTCATGAGACTCTTACATCTGTTTTTTTTTTTACTTTTTTTATTTTGTGGTCTCCGCCACACAAATAATGGCTGGGTCAAAACAGACAGAGCTCTCACGTGGAGAGGAAGATATTTAAAGAGCCAGTATTAAACAGAAATAAAAGTGGAGCAACTTGGTTTGTTGTAACGGTGTCAAGAGTCGTAACCAGACGCGTGGCCTGTGGTGGAAAGTTCCTCTATGTGGAAATAAGCCCACACGGACAAAGACAGTAGGAATAATACTAAGGAATATGATTTATCAGGCCAACCCTGCTACTGCTGTGTGAGGAATAAAGGATTGTAAATAAGTCCGTTGGGGTGTGAAAACCGATACTGAGAAGGGAGAAACGGGCAGAGAGACACAAATGAATAAAAAAAATAAAAAAACACAGCTAGATCCCAGTTCCTTATCCTGACTAAGCCGTCCGAATCCCTCTACACCCATTTAGCTTGCTCACTCTATGGCTCTCCTGTGTGAACAGAGGCATTTGCCTACTTTACAGTCTTCTCACTGCACCTTGGAAAAGATTGAGTTTACGGCCACTCATCTTCATAATCAACACTATATGGCCAGCAGCCTGAAGGAGGGACTGTGGACTAACAGGGGGAGAGGGATTCACACTAGATTTACTTCCACAACTCTTCCCACAAGTCACTCCTCCTGCCTTCTAAACACACTTTCGTGAGCAGTTCTCGGGGGCTGAAACATGAGTAAAAATGTTTTTACAAGTCGCAGCCCTAGTGCTGTCCATCGGTGATAAGAAACGCTTAATACTCATGCCTGTGGTCAAGCTTGTGCAGAAGACGATATGAAGGATGAGCCAGGTGTAAACAGGCTACCGCCGGATCCTGCCACTGTTCAGTGTTTTGTGTATCTACATTTGCAGCCTTTTGAACAATCAACATACATGATAAAATGGAGTTTCTTGAGACTTGAGATGATGTAGAGGACCATAGCAGAAAAACTATTAAACCTCACTTTCTCAAAACACGAACACTGGGAGGAACTACACGCCTAAAAAACAAACAAACAAAAGACAAAACGTCTTTGCCTTCCAAACACCCTCTGCCAAAGCCAAGTAATGATGTAGCTGGCGAGAGCCCGGCTGGAGCAGTTATCCATCTCGTCCTTCGCTGCCAGCTGTCAGACTACACAGCTACACCTAGCCGTGGGTAGTAGGTGTAATCAATATGGACTCCACAGAGAGCTGCACTACCAGAGGCCAGTCTCCTCTTTCTAACCCATCTCTGTCTCCCCAGGGGAAACAGTAGGCAGGTGGGCAGGGAGAGCGCGTTTGATGTCTCTTCCAGGCCAAGATGGAGCAGCCCACTAGAGCTCCATAACAGGGAGATGATTAATCCTGCCCACTGCATGCAGCATCGCGATGCGTGAGAGAAGAGGGGCTTCCTCCGACTGAGAGAGGTCACGTGCAAGAAGTGACGTCATTAGAGAGACTGGAACATAACTACTGTCGCTGAGATCCATCCCAGACAAAGACTAGGCGGCATGCAACGAACCCCACTATGCTGTTAGATTGTGTGAGCTGTGCCCGGTGCCTGAGGAACAGATAGCTATGTACACACACACACACAGCAGCCACCCCAAGGTGTTCACTCTCAAAACACAGCGATGAAGAATAAACTATAATGATCTTTCATTTTAATGACTTGCTACTGTTTTCGATATATATATATATATTCAAAAATGTATTCAGGAGATCTGTGGAGGAGCTAATTTAAATAGTGTACTGTAGATCTTGCCTGAAGACAGAAATCTTATGTATTTGTTTGCATCCTTCAGCTTATTCTATTCCATAGGCAGAAGTGAAATATTAAGAGACTGACTGTAGGAGGCTGTCTCCTAATTCTAGTGTCTCAGAGGTATTTGTACTGTAATTACTACGTTCTTGGTTTTGCTGTTCAGCAAGAAACGTAGCTCTGTTCTGCTGTAGAAATTAAGTTTGTGCTTGACGTGTGCAGCCTGGCAGCAGCTGTGATCATTTTTAAGTTTGCTCGCAGAAGCCGAAGCCGAAGCTGTTCTGTTTTGTAATACCACAACGACCCAGCTTTCCACAGCAGACCTGCAACAATATTAGTTCAAAATCAATTAAGTCTCCAAACCACCTGACGAACACTGACCTCTGGATCGCCCTGAAGGAAGTCTAACAACAAAAGGCAGAGATGCGATTACAAGGTTAGGTCTAGCTTACAGATGCATGCACCCAGGGGAGGAAATACGTCTCTCAACTGTTCCACTCCGAAGAAGTAGGAGTGGTCTTTTACTAGACTACTGACCAACCGCTCTTAATATGTAAGCAAAAGCAATTCCGGATCAACACTTCTACACTGAGGTGCTTAACAGATACTAGGAAACAGGCGAGTAACTGAATCACCTTCAGGGTGTAATATTCCTCCATCCTGGTGTGATTAATATGCACACTGCAACATTTCAATTTGAAAAGTCACTGGTCCATTGAATTTCTCAGTTATAGGCACGTCACCCCGGAGACACCCACGCTGCTCTCCGCGAGAATCTGACTCCACGTTGCCAAAAACCACTCTCCGTCCATCGCTCTGACTCCTCAGTGTTTCTCTGTAATCTCCAGTCGATTCTGGTACGTTTTCGATTTGTCTCATCTTTCCTACGTCTTATCTCGTCTCATTGTACAAGATCTCACAAAAGTATCAATGGGGAGAAACAACCGTAGAGCAAAAGGTTTACTGCTGGGCATCACTGGAGGAAGTAAAGAAGCTGGAAATTCTGGTCAGCATCAACTGGTGGAAAATAAAAACAAAGGCAACTTTCACTACTGATATTTGCACCGTCCACCTCAAAGTCAGGACAAAGTATTCAGACAGACCAGTGTGTGTGTGTGTGTGTTACAGTACGTGTCACTTTCACTCCTATCCTCCCACACTCCCTTAGCTTTTTTCCCTCTGACCTCAATTTTCTTCACTCCTAAACGGCTGATCCTTTCCCCTGACCTCAAACTAGTCACACCGCTCTGAGGATGATGGATTGGAGCAACACGTTAGCCCATTTAAAGATAACTCCTCTACGGTGCAGCACAGTATGTCTGATGCAGCGGAGCACTGCGCCTCGCAGGAGTGCGTCAGCTACATGCGTGCAACAACGACTTAAAGCCGTTGAGTTTATTTGAAAATTCAGACTCTTATGGTGACGCTCGAAGAAGATCATCGTTCGGATATACTTGACGGAGAACGTGTTGTGGTTCCAGCCTGTAGCGGAATCCTATGTGCGACGTCTCTTAGTGCTTCTAACAATTGTTTGAAAGAAGAGAGGCAGAGATCACACCTGTTCACACGGCATAAAGAGGCTTACTGGAGGGCTGTTCCTGACTCTAATGTTTATACCAGCCTGCGCCGTCCCCACAGGCCACTGAAAACACTGTGGATTATTTAATAGCGCTGTATACTGATGGCAGGCTACGGTTTCACTGCCACTTTATGATGCAGGGCCGGGATAGCTTTCAGCTGAAAAGATGGAGAATGCATGAGGGGGACGACGTCATTCATCGCCATGCGCTGGTTTATACACCGTCACTAGTTCCTTATTCCTGTCTGAGGTGTACACAAGTCATGGGGCAAGACAACCTCCCTGTGCACATTAAATCTCGGTCTGCAGATAAATTGGTCAGCGCTTGGCCGGAGATTGCTTTGATTTATGGCGTAATTACCAAGTTTCGCTGCAGCATTGATATGCTGGGCCGTCTGCGCTTCTGTTCTCGTGTATGGTTAATAACAATGACGCTGTCAGGTCTCAAAGGCAAGCAGACAGGTCTGATGTTACCAGTGGTATGATGTGTGTGGCGGCATATCTCATGTAGCAACCACAAGTCATAGAGGCATGTTATATTACACTACAGTCTCCACTGTGTCTGCGCATCCTGATAGAGAGAGTAATCAGATAAGATAATGTAGTCAGGAGAGAGGAAGTCACACACGCACAGAAAGACAGAGAGCAATAACTATAACGCTCACTGTCAGGATGGGAGAGCATCCTTGGGAGGGAGGATCAATCACTTTCAACACTCTAGCTCACACACACACACACACACACACACACACACGAACGTACAGTCACACCTGGTGCACACACTTACCCAACCACCCGCCCCCGCACACACAAAGCCGGGCTGACGAGACAAGGCTGCGAGTGCGAGTCGTAGGCAGGGAGGATGTTTATAAAGCTGCCGGGCTCAGTGCATCTTTCAGGTTGCATTATGGCTGCTATCTAATTGGTGGTGCTGCTGGAGGCAGAGGTGGGCCTCACTGGAGGTTCAACCAGAGGCTAGCGGTCTCATAGCATCTCAGCAGCTCGTATTTCACTGCACTCAGTGCGCTAAGAGGGTCAACGCGTCTGTCGCTATTATTCACACAGACACAGCGAGACGTGCGCGGACAGTCCACGCTGCACACACAGCCGGCACGCAAATAAAAGTTCCCCGTGTAATGGATGCGCGGCAGCCTACGTGCAGTACCACACTGCTAATGACACACTCACGCGTTACACATTTCACTGCTCTATGGCCAGTTGAATGCTTTTCTTCACCAGGAAGACGACTGAGCCACTTTCTCTACTGCAAATCCATTTTGAAATATTGTGGTAATGCTTAACGTGGCTCCATCCACACGAAACCTCAAGAAAACATATTTATTAGAACACCTACCAGTGAGGATACATTAAGACTAAATGTATCCTCACTGACTTGGCCTTTGAGTGAGTGACAGTCAGGAAAGGCTTATTGCACAGTCAAAGCCCGTTACTTCACGGCCTGCACTCATCACCTGCACCGCCTCGCTCGCGCTTCATGTTGGGAAGAGTCGGATTCAGGTTAAGTTGAGGGAAATGCGCACTGACGCCGACTTCAATGCGGCACTAGTTCCCCTGGTGCTGTCTGGTGGCACAGCTGCAACCAAACAACCAATTTATTTTCTACATTTAGAGGCGGCACACTTCAGCGCTTTCAAGTGCTTCCTACTCGACAGCTCCTGCATTGTTTACAGTCTTTTGTTAGCTTTTGGAGCCTGTTTCACAAAGACGGGCTTGGAGTGTAGCTAATAGTCAGACTGTGGAGGGAAGCTGAACCTTCAGCAGACTCTCTCCTACTCAGCAACTAGAATAAAGTGTAAATATCCTAAACTGATATTAAACTATTCCTTCTAGCCTGAAATTGGAGCAAGATTTTGCACAATATGCAACAATACGCCCAAAATGCTTGGATCTCATATCAGCCATTGCTCCTGAAAGTCTTAATATGATTAGTAATTCCACACTTCCACTTTGCCCTCTCCACCCTCTACTACTCTAGTGGTCCGGTGCAAAGCAGGCAGCTCCACTCTGTCTGATCACTGGGCTGAGAACATCCCACTGTGAGGGACTTCAGGGGCTCGGCTGTGTGATTAAGCAAGCCATGGTTCCACCAGAGGGCCACCGGAGCAGATGTTCTCATTAAAAATGCAGGCTCTGCGAGCGAAGGAGATTGCCTGTTCACAGCAGAACCTGGCCGGAGGTCTAAGGCTCTCATTCCCCCACTTGTAAAACCAGCCAAGTTTCAATGCCTGTCCTCCCTTTAAGGAATGTGGCAACCACAAACACAGATGAATTATTCTGATGGTGTTAGACAGTGTTGGGTTATTCACTTTAATTCATTGTTAAACAGGAAACAAGATCAGTACAGATCCTTCATTAAAGTCAAATTTAAACTGTGAGCTTGTACTTTTGAGGCTTTCCACTGTTACTGGCTCCATCACTGCTGCTCAGTAGGGTTTGCTTGTTGAACATCTAGTTTGGTGACTGAACTTAAAAGGTACAACTATTTAACGTGTAGATGAATATGAAGGCTCTGGGTTTTGGGGGGTTAAAACCAAGCTGCTTCTGACAGCTTTGGATTCTCTCCTAGACAGAGCCTGATACACGTAACATAAAACTACAGGGCACTAAAAGTTGACGCGGTGCTCCACAGGATACAGCTACACTTACAATGCACAGCTGGTTAATAGAATCAAAGATATCCATCAAAAGCTTGTGTAAACCCGCGGTGAGACCGCACCAGCCTGAAATCTTTGTTGAACCTTGAGGATAATCCGCGAGCATTAAATATTGTCAACACAGACACGGTTTGTCTTATAATGCTGAAGTTGTTGGGAAGTAAAAAGGGGGATTTGTGTGATCTGGTGGGGCATTCTGGCTTTCATCAAACGAGACGCTGCTTTTCGGGTTTGATGTCGGGGTTAAATGAGAATGTCAGTGTGACTGTGTCTACGTGTGCTTGCACGTTCATGCAAGTGGACGCATGGTGTGTATGTGGGAGGAAAGGATCCTGACAGATTATAGCCCTCACCTTTGAGGCTGACCCCATTACTGGCCTTCACCTCACCCCTCATCCTCCCACTGCCTTCCCCAAACTCCCTTCTTTTGTCCTAGCAAGCTAACACACATGCACGTACCCACACCCACGCGCACACAGAGCAACCGCTGGGTTAAAGGGTCAGGATGTAGAGAACACATTTAACTGGACATGCATGCCAAACAGAAATCAGACTTTACTGGTGTAACTGGTGAGACTGGGTGTAAACCGGAGGCGACACAAGCTTCCACACGTCTGGTTTCACATGAATCACATTATAGGCATACAGACGCGTTCGCATGGAAGATGTTGAAGGTGAGAAAAGATTCAAACGCTGTCAACTGCTTAGTTTTGTTTATATCTGTTGTGCTTTATTTGTCGTCTTATTTGCTTCCTGTTATTTCTAGAGAGCACGATGGGAAATGTTTTGATACGCTTCAGTCACAGAAAAGGACATAGACAAGAGATAATGACTCCATAAACACCTATGTAGCATATACAGTAGATGAGTTTTCCTAAAATTGGCGAGACACATCAGCATCATTAAGGAAGCTCTCTGAGTATCATCTCGTCATCCAGACACACACAGTGACATAAGCACGTACTGTATCCACACAATTATAGACACAGAGATTTATGAAACAGGCTTGTTTGCAGCAGCAATCTCAATGATGCTCTCTAATGATTTACCACAGCAATATGAGCTGAGAAATACTGCCAGACATTTTACATAATTCTCCTTTTTTCCTCGTAGATGTGGGGCCGATGTCGCTTCGTAGATTATTGGGGAGGGACGCAGTTCATTATGCTCAGCTATATCTCTCTGTCTGTTCGCTGCTTGTGAGTCTAACATATATAGTCCATAAAACAAATGGCAGTTGTGCAGGACAGATTGAGTAGTTAAAGTAAACATTGTTTGTCCATTCAGAGACAAGCCAAATTTCAACATAAAAATAGCAATAACCTGTATGTTGCAGAGATTTATGCATCCCTGGATGGCGTGACTCCTCCATACTGAGGGTTGCCAGGTTGTAAATTAGGAAATGCCTTTTGGCAAAAACTGTACTCTCAACTCACACACACACACACACACACACACACACACACACACACAGTAATGAACACAGTCTATTATATGCTTGATCACAGGCTCGAGCAGCAACAGCGCAAAAATGTGTGGATGTATATACACACACACTGATATACTTTGTCAACGCACAAAGAAGTGTTAGAGAATCTAGATTCTCACCTTCTCATTCCTCCCATTCTCACACACACACAGATACACATGCATGTGTGGAACCCTGGGAAAGAGTTAATGGAGTTAATGTGCACTGACAGTTGTTGTCCGTCACAATCACGTATGCACATACATATTGTACTGTACACACACACACACACACACACACACTATGACTATGTCTGCGATGCATATCTAATGGTGTCGGTGTGAGACTGAAGAGGCTGCTGGATATGATCCATTTATATGCACACTAATAACAGAGCACACTGGGCCTGGGACAAGCAGGACGATCTCTCCATAATCGACCATCCATCATTACAGTGAGACTTTCCTGTCAAACACAGCGCATCATTACTCGCTTTGCTCGCACTATGCACGTGCACAAACACACAAACACACACACACACACACAGACTACACTGTATGTGCTATTGTTTGTTTGCTACAGTACATCCTCTCCAGATATTTAGATTTTGTTTAAATGGAAGAATAAGTCAAAGTCAGCAAACTTCGAACAATGGCACAGCAATCAATAATCAACCAGTAAATAGAAGCTCCTGGAGTAGTGCACGGAATGTGCGCACACATCCACGTGAGTGTGACCGCACAAAGAAGACACACTTCCTTCAGTGAGGTACCACTGGAGCTGGATTCCACTGCCAGCGAATGTCATACACATGCTCTGAGCGAGAGCGGCCTCGGGGGTCCTGCGGCGGTTTGGAGGTCAGGGTTGAGGTTGGGGTGGCTGGTCTCCTGTGGGTTAGTGTCAAACCTCGCCTCTCTTGCCAGTCTCGGGTACTGAGGTTTGGCTTTTCACCAAAGTGAGAGCACTGTGAGGCCCACGTGCCGCTGGAATGCCACACCGCAAAACCAGCAATTCAGATCATTATGAGGTTAAACTTCTAGTCCAAGAGAAATCATATAACTGAGCATCATTTGCAAAAGATAATTCAACTCGCCTTGTACATGTTAGCTGGAAATGAGCAGACTATCTAAGGCATCACGTCGTAAGGACTCTTCTTATTAAAAGCTAAACTGAATAAAATAAAGAGAATTTCATAATTCTGAGAAATTATATCCAACTTTGCCAGAACAAGATTCTTCAGATAACATTGAAAAAGACACCAATAGGTTGCATAATAACCCAGCAGAGGAACAAGGTTTTCCTCATTTTACACCAGCTCTTATTTAAGAATCAAGCGTTTTTTGTTAATCAGCTACATTAACGGTTGTATAAAACACACACACACACACACACACACACACACACACACACACACACACACACACACACACACACACACACACACACACACACACACACACACACACACACACACACACACACACACACACTAAGTGTTTTATGAGACACATTAATTGGATCAGCTGTTAAGTTAACACCCCTGTATCATAATTTCTGTTTTAGTGCATTTTATGGGACATCGCTTCACAATTTTAAGAGGATTTGACATTTTTTGTTAATTATTTAAATTATTAAGAAAATCGTGGTTAAGCCTTGTGAAAACTTACATCACGGAGACTACATTCAGACACAACTGTGCACATTTACATCAAGCCCATACACACTCATGCGTACTTTCATTAATACATGGAATCATACAGGCACAACTTGCTCGCACCCAGTGACACGAGGACCTGCATATGGCAGACTGTGAGCAGGCGAGCTGGGCAGCTGTCTGGTATTAAATTGGATCCCTGGGTTCCCCACTGTTCGATGGGACTTAAAGCCATATTAAAGGCATCTCCTACAGTCCTGCAGCAGTGGGAGAGCATGGAGAGAGGCCAAGAAAAGCAGCCCGGTGCCAGCCACACCCCTAGAGGACTGCATCTGCTCTCACTCTACACCACGGCCCCTTTATGTTCAGCATGACATATGGCAAAGGAACCACACTTCGTGCACTTGAACACAGGAGTGCAGCCCTTCACTGGGGTAATAAACCTGAATGAACACATCTCTATGCATCAGTGTTTAATCGGAGTTTGTGAATGTTCAGGATCGATGGACAGAGGAGACACAGTATAGTGATGCAAGCAGAGGTCACGCTGTCGGCTGAGATTTGAGTCCAAACTGTTGATCCCCTTCTTCACTGAGAATCTATGTCAAGCGTTATTTAATCTTTAGCAGGATAAGGGAGGTAATAGTGTCTGCTCTAGACCGGCTACTTTGTGTGGTGTGGTTTGTGTGGGCAGATGTCCCAACCTCATTTTGACCATGGACTTGAACTGTACATGGGAGACATAAAGCTAGCGGTGCAGTCATGCCTAAAGACAGTGAGAGGGAGGTGCCTGTGGAATCATTTCCCTTTGTATCTCACAAAATTCAACTGGTCTTATTTCCTGCCAACACAAATACAGAGCTCCCACTTCAGAGGTGATAAAAACATTCTGTGGCTGAGCAGGGATGCTTGAACAAGTATTATTCCACCCGAGGTGAAGCTATGTACGTGGAAGAAGCGTGTGCATGTTGCTGTGTGTGGCCAGAATCTGGATGCGAATGTGTAAATGCAGAGAAGCTGTCTCTCAAACTGCCACTTTGGTGCTGGCCCCGTGAGAGCGGGACGGATAATGGGACTAGTCTAATAAGTTTGTTTGACTTGTTAGTGTAATGGTTTCCTCACAACGCTAATTAACTTCCTTGGCCTCAGGGACCCGTCATCCTGTACTCTACTATCGCCACCCATGCACACACACACGCACACACTCTACATATCTATCCCTGCCTTGCTTCTCCTCACCGGAGCAGCGTCTGTCGTTCTGTCTTTGGTTCCTGTCATGTGTAAATTGATGGCAGGTGTAGTGATTGTCTGTACGGTCCCAAGGTGCCTTTCCCCACCACGGAGGCGTCCTCCGGTTTCTTCCTGGTGAAGAGCTGATTACGGTAAATCAATCTGAAGGGTCAGACACTCGGACTGGGGCACTGTCATCTCCAGTGGTTGTGAGGGTTATCCGGCCCTGGGATAAGAGGGTGTTTCCCGGAGCCCCCCGTGACCCTCCCCTCCGCTGCTCTCGTTTTTACAGCGAGACCTTCATTAAAGGACAAATCTGCACGCGGACTTAAAATAAAGTGGGTGAGGGTGGGATGGAATGAACTTGTTTTTCATCACATCGCCCTCTGTTCTACCTCTGGTGGCCTTATTTCTCTGTCCGGTAGGGCTGCAAACTGACAGGTAATGGCAGAGCAGAGCAATAACGCCACCCCCCTGGCCTGTAGAGCAAATAACGCTAGAGATCTAATCAATGACTGAGAGGAAAAGCGGGGCCAAATCAATAGAAGCCTGGCTGTTTGCTCTCATGGTCTGAAGGTGAATCCAGGCCTTGCTACATAAATTGGTCTAATTGAAGAGCATGCAAGGAAACAAGCCCTTTATACAGCATGCGTGTGTCAGCACACTACTTGTATATGAAATTTATCAAGCCGGAAGTGCACAGGCTGCGATAATAAGCTGTCATATGCGTTGTAAGAAAAGTAGAAGGGATCGACACAATATTAGTTGCATCTGAGCTGATAACATCTGTCCGCGCTCATTTAGGTGATGAGTGAGGACGTAGTTCAGCAGCATCTGTGGAATTACAGCTCACACTTTATTGTGGGAGAGAATATCTTTCATTGCGCAATGTATCACGTAGGCTCTTCATTCATCTCTCGCACAGAAACATCAGTGATATATGTTTTCATACTGTAAAAGACACGTGAGTGTTAAAAGGGCTCCCTGCATGCTGAGCTGAGGACATAAATCCAGTGACAGTGATACATCTCATCCGCAGGGACAACAAATTAAAAACACTCGCCCGTGAGACACCGCTGTTCAATAAACTGGCCTTATTTTCAGGGAGAAAATGGGGCATTCTCCACACAAAACAATCAATCAAAGTAAATGACCCTGCTATTCACAAATCTGTCACGGCAGAACATTGCTGTATTAACCATCTGACATCTCAGCCGGTCAAGTTGAGATCTTCCCTGAGATCTCATTCCACCCCCGGCTCTCTCACGGGGGCGAGAAACTGTGGTCCACGTCGTCAGGTTGGCCTTAATTAATAAGTTTTGTAGTAATGGCAAGAACAACAGGAGGTGTTAACCCCGTTAGCGCAGTGGCATGTTACAGCATTAGGCTCCTCTGACGGGAGCGTGCAAGAGGAAGAATTAAAAGATCTCCCGCGCTGTGGATTGGCTCACAATGCACCAGGAAGCAGATCCGAGCCCAAATGAAATGATTGTATCAGATAGAAATCAATAGCAATCCATGCCTTCCTTAATCCTGCACTAGCTCCCAGAACGCTCCCCGGTGCAGGCAATCTCTCAGCCATCATTACGACACCCGGATCGATAGTGGGCAGCGAGGCCTCTGGTTAAGTTTCTGGCTACACTGCAAAAGTATAGAACAAGAGAGTAAAGGAGAAGAGAGATGAGACAGGATGAGGAGAGAGCCCACAGGGTGTTGGTGTTTCTTTTCGCACGTCTGGCAATGTACAACCCCACTGCTGTTAGAGGTAATTAACAAGAAGAAAACAGGTAATCTACCTTAAATCCTGCCAAAGCTCCAAAGCATAAAATCTTTTGTTGTGTTATCATCTCACAAAAGGGGATTTGAGTTAAGCGCCAAGCATATTCTCGCTTCAAGAGATGGATGTTGAAGCTCGGAACTGTGTTTTATGGTCGTAATCAGGACAGGTGCACATCATCTATCAAGACATAATAAAATTTTACCAAGTGCTTTCTTGTGTGGAATAGTCCTGACGTTGCCACAGCCAATGAAAGATAACATCCATGTCTCAGCGGCAACATCTCATGGGATCCGATTGAAGAGAAGCAGGCTTGAATTATTATGGTGGATTTGGGCTGTGCAGCGATTGTGTGTGATGTAAAACACAAGAAAAAACAACAACAACAATACGACAGCGATAAATCTGAGGCGTTTGTAGACTGGAAACAACACCTGCAAAAAAAAAAAAAAAAAAAAAGTAAATAAAGCAACTTTGATGAGATGTTTGTGCACAAAACTCACCGGGTATTTGTCGTTGAAAAATTAATTGGTGTATTTATCATTAACACCAGTGGCCTGAGCAGCTGCAGGCGCAGAGATGCCGCCTTTAGGTTCAGCCTCTGCTTTTCTGTTTTGTAGTCGAGTCACAGTGTCTGTTTAAAACCCCTCAATTAAAAACGGCGAGTCGGGCGCTGCTTTAATGATGGCTGTGATTTTAATCAGGAGCGTGGTATTCCTAGCGGGTCCTGGAGGTGTAGAGGCCTCACTGCTCACATCAACTTATCTCTTTCTTAAAGCTCCCTTTCTAATTTCCCACCTCTGTTAAAGCCTGCTCCGTTCCCGGCAGTGCTCTGCCCCCCCTCCCAACAGACCTGGCTGTTAGGATGTAAATATTGGAAAGGAAAGAAAAAAACACTAGTAATTAATTCCATTGGCATCAATATTCTACTCAGGAGCAGCAAACACATGCAAGGAGAGCTGGTACAGGAAATCTCAGCCGTGGAACGCATAGGAGGCGAAATGAGTGGGAAGAGAGACAGAAAAAGGCAGCAAAGGATTGTTTACTCTCTTCCTATTCTCTGTCATACTGTCTTTTTTTCAGCCCTCCTTCTCTCCTCTCTAAAGCACAAGCCTGCTGGCACCGAGGAACTTCTCCCAGCAATTAAGAAGGACCGCAGACGCTCAGCGTAATTACCGCCGCACACTGCTGCTGTCACAAAACTCAGCTTGCCCTCTGGTCATAAAAAAAACACATGGAAGAATATTTAGAAATGAATAATTCAAAGTGATTGTTCTCACTTAATTATTCATGGGGCCTCGGCGAAGGGAGATTTGCATCTGAGCGCTGTAAATATTATTAATCTTGCCAATTACAAAATTCTCTGCCGCTCCAAATTCTTCAAATGACGTTCCAAATGTGTGCGGCATTTTATAGCTTTTAATGTTTAAGAGGCTTGAAATGAATGTGCTGCAGCCTTAACAAATCATCTGGAAAACAAATCAAGCTGTGCAGAATGAGAGTTCTCTGTGTCTGAGATGTAGTTACGTCACAAAAATGGTTAGTGGTCCAAGCGTATGTACTATGCTCAGCCTGGGTGTATGGAAAATAAATATAATGCACTAAACTGATAACAGACTTATGGGATAATGAAGATACTTCATGTCAGTACATAGTACAGGCTCTGGACATGAGGATAGTCTGAAAGTCTGTCATAATCATCACATTCAGTTTCTGCTCATGTCAACCTTTACTCTACGACCATAAACTGCATAAACTAGACTGTAATCTGTGAAATGGCCACATCACTCCAGTACCAGAGAGAGAGAGAGCGTGACACAGTAAACCAGATTATGCTGTGGACTAATCCTCTGAACAACAGTTAGCAGAACGCGAGCAGTCATTAGAAAATTAACAGTCATGCTGCCAGAAAACACTTCCTTCATTACGTCCACTCACAAACACAGAGCTCCTGCAAAGCCACAGGACAGAGCTGACAGGTCTGGATGTCGACTGCATCTATCCGTTCACAAACACGTCCCTCTACTGAGCGGCTCCCGATGAAACCCAGCGTCTCCTGCTAGCCGGCAGCTTCTCAGGTCTCAGGATGAATGAAAGAGTGACACTTTGTAAAGCTTCAGGCTGAGTAACTCACTCTAACAGGCCTAGACTTAATTAGTATGGGACTCCCCGTGTAAGCAAAGATAAATCCTAACCCCCTGAAAGTAAAGCTGCTGACACATACAAACCCAAGCACGCAGACAGAAACATGCCTACAGATTCACTATGGATACATGCATTAATTGGGGCAATAATAGCTTTTTCAGGGACCTTTGATGTGCTGCTGATAAGACTTAAAAGTCATACAAGCTTCTTTCTCTATTTTTTATTTCACTCCATCCTAAGTTCCCAGATCCACTGAAGATTTCATCTCATTGCCTCACAGGCTGCAAAGTGATATGTCACTTTATAATCCTGTGCCGGGTAAATTACATTACGAATATCCTCTCATTAATTAAACCTGCTATTGGCAGCACCTGAGATAAAACAGATTATGAGAGCCGGGGGTGAAAACACTGAGCGTAAAATGCCAGCATCAGCACCTTGCGTGTGTGAAATCACACGTGTGTGCTCCCGAGAGCACAGGAGTGAGAGGAGAGGGCACCACCGTAAAGTCAGAGACTGAATCCCTCTTCTTGTTCTTGTCTGACTTTCCTGCTTCACAAAAAATAAACATGGAATTCATCAGGTGTCGCTCTGGAGAAAGTATACTTACAGTAACTAACCCTGGAGTCTATGTGAGGAAAACTCAAGCTAGATACCCCATTAAAATGTATCAGAGACACAGCACCTCCTTCAAACAGAATGAATGATGATAAAAATTCACATTAAACACACTACTCTTGGTAGCTCTCAGAACTGATTAATGCAGAAAAGAGAGGAAGGCAGCGAGAGGGAGAGAAGGAGGAAGAAAGTCTGTACACATATTAAGCCAGAGTGAGAATGCATGTTGGCTTTGTATGCACACGGTGTAAAGTCACTGTTGAGTTCACGAGGGTCCTTTACAAACGAATAAATCTCTGCCTTCGGACAAATTAATCAAAGAGCCCACATGTTTGTGTGCATGGCGTCAGAGCTGGCAGAGGCTGAGGCTCCTTCGTCCCCTACCTGCCTCTCTCCAAGCAGCCGACCCGAAAGTGGCAGATTGGGTTTGTCTCCCTCTCGGTGATCTATTGCCTCCTCTCACCTCACACTTTATCACCGGGTCAGATGTGTGTTAAACCGATTTGCTTCTCTCCTTCTTCCCCAAACATCTCCTGGCTCCTATAACTTCGGGTCTCACACAGAATTTTGTATCAAACATCAAAATGCAAAGACTATTTTAGCTGAGTTTTGGATGCTGTAAAATCTGAGAGCAATAAAAACTGAGGTCGTATTAATCCCAATTATCATAATAACCATCAAATTTGAATTTACTGGTAAAATGTGTTTCAACCCAACTTCTGTCCAATCTATTAGACATAGAGAATGAAAAGACCTTAAACTTAGCTCAAGAGAGACATCCAGATGTGCACTCACGTTCCAGCTGTTCTTTTTATATTATTAAATTAAATCCATTTTCATTTTTTCCACTCTCCCTCTGACTTCACCTGCATCTGGGTTCTCTCTGCATCTGTCAGTCAGCTCTACAGTCGGTGGGCCCAGGTAGCTCGTAAATGGGAACATAAGATATTAGGTATCATCCAATTGACCATTTATTCAGTGTGTTTTATGGGACAGAACACAAAAAAAATCTGTCTGGACAACAGAACCCCAGTCTGAGATACAGTAGTGCTCAATGCGCATCAGTTCACACCTGGTGGGGAAGCTAAATGGGCTCTACTGTACATTTATGCATGGCCTGAATTAGATGATGAAGTGTCTGGATGGGTCAGGACCTGAAGGAGAAAGTGAAGCTGTGGTGCAGCAGACAGTATCATGTCCTCACATCCCCCCTGGAACCCACCTCCAGAGCACACTCCACTTGTTCTGCTCGTCAGTGAGCGGGTGCAAACATGGTGGATGACAGTCATACATGTGACACGGCCGTCACCTTCTCTGCCTCTGCTGTCGCTGTGCACTTAAGCTAATGGAGATGTTTTGTCCCTCTGTTGTTGACGGCCCTGCTATTTCCTGAAAACCTACTGACCGTACTCCTGGTCGGCGGTTTGGGTGTTTTTGTTTTTGTCTGATTCCTGAACTTACTGTGAACCCACGGCCACACCCTGCTCTCCATCTCCCGCCGACTGCTCGTGTCCTCATCAGAGGGAAATCACTCTGAAGAATTTAACTTTGTGCTAATCTCATAAATGCCCCGTGTCCCCCCTCCTTTGTTCCCCCCTCCATGATGCAGGCCCGTAATAAACCACTTACATAAACCTCTCCTTTGAGACGGCACTGAAAAAATAGCTGACATGTTCAAAGTTCCACTCTGCCTTTTCTCTCCACCTTTGGATGCTTGTGATTTCCGCCAGGAGCGCTTTATTTGGATCCTTTATTACATCTGCTGTCCCACACACTTGAAGGGCGGTTTTAATATGTGAATTCTCTGCTCTGTAGTGTGTGAAACAAGCACGAGGCTCACAGAAAAATGTTGACATTTATGAGCACAAATGCATTTCAGTGGCCCGCTCGTCGTTAAAGGATCAATACAGGATGGCGTCAGAGGAGGTGAGGTAAGTTACTTTTATTGTTGTGAGCAAGGGACATTTTTTGCGACGTACTCCTAAACTTTGACTGTGCAGTAGCTTCAGTGAAGAACTAGTAACAACTGGCCTGTTTACCCCTTGCTCTAATAAACCCAACATGTGCAAACTGCTTATCAAATGGCAGACAAAGTTATTGAATAGTCAAGTGTTTGCCATGGATACCAAAACTGAGCTACAAGGCTAAGGTTTGACCATCAAACACATTGTCTGATCGGGTTTTATTCAAGTTTGCTTTTGCCATCAGTCCAGACCTAACTTTGCCTGTTGGCTTTTACCTGCCTCCACTTTCCAGATTACCTTTTTATTTTTTACTCTACTCTATCGGCCAGTCAGGACACATCGTCACCGCCGTCATTAATTACCCGTTCTTTTTCACTTCTCACATTTTTCTATAACCTCACACCTCACTCCATCTCCTCTGGCCAATTCCTTTCCCCTCAATCTCTCTCCATGTGATGTACAATCATTCACCTCCAGAGACCCGTTCTCTCTCTGAATGGGATCATAATCGGCCCAAGCTTTCATTTTAATAGTCAAAGTGACAATACCTCGGATGTGCATATGGGTGAATGTGTGTGTCTTTTTGTGTCTGACACCTCTGTGGCTGCATGGATGAGCATGGGCAGATGTACCCACTGGAGCAGAACTCCTTAATCGCGCAGAGGCTTGGACATTAATGAGATAGTGACAAAACTCACACTGTCCAATTAAAGAAAGTGAATGGAGCCATTTAAAACAGAGGGAGTGGGAAAGATGAGAAATGAGGATATCCTGTTGGGAGGATGATGGTATGGAGTGATGTTAAGAGCAGTCGTAAAGTATGAGAGGAATTACCCAGTTACCCCACGTTCCCTTCTGTCAGGCTTTATCTGCAATCTTTCTGAGCTGCACCTCATTAGACGTGTAAGGGCCTTGAAGTGTTTCAGAGATCAGTGTGTGATAGCGGAACTCTACAAGTACACTACACGCGCCGGATCAGGCCTGTCAAACTGAAATTACTGCTGAGGGGCAAGTCTCATTCTCCTGCCTCTACCATCTCACAGCGTGAGCCCCAGACGTCGCTCTGTCGGTGACAAGAAAAAAAAGTGCTGTAGGTCCAAAAGTGTGACGTTCCGGCTGCCGTCAACCAAACTTCGTTGACGTTACGGTTCGGAAAAATGAGGGAGGGAGCGAAAACAGTGACATGTAAGAAGACTTGTTGCTGCAGTCGAGCGCAGGATTCTGTCGCTGTTGTTTGGAGTTTAGTCGCCTACATTTCTATTCCTACTGATTTCTGTTAGAGCAGCGCCAGACTGTGTTTCATCTGCTTAATGTCTGTGTTGTGTCAAACAACTCTGAAGTCTATAGCTTTCTTGATTTGTTAAGCTGCTGAATACATAAACACATGCTGCAGCTGTTCTACAGTAGAACCATGCTGGTAGCCTTGTGGGGCTGTAATTTTCAGTCATTTGCTTCATACTGTAGATAGACAGACAAAAACACGTTTGTACCTGATGACGGTGCTATGGAAAGTTCACAGGATGAAAAAACGTGTTGTTGAAGTAATCGGGCTTAAATGTCTGCATAAATACGAGCAGAAATGTGAACCGTAGCTGCTTTTAGTCCTCCTCCATCATTTCACCTCTGACTGCACGGTGATCTTCACATACGGTGTGAGACAGAGACAGTTGCCATACTCAGATCACCACAAGGTTGCGTGTTGCTGTACATGTAAGGAATGGTCAGCCTTTCATCTGCGATCAGCAAGAGACTTATTACAGTAAGAAAACACAACATATCTGGTGTGTAGGTACACGGGTGGAAAGTTCTGCTCTCGCCCCTCTGGAGTCAGCGCTGATCGACCTCCCACCCTGGACACGCAAAGCAGCAGGACCCCTGCAGCAACCAGCCAGTAATTGATCCTGTGTTACTGTTGGGATTCCCATCACCTACAAACTCGGCACTCATGTATGTGTGTGCCTGTGTCTACTACCTCTGTTTGGCTTTGTTCCTAGCAGCGCACTAAGCTCCTCATTGCATTCAAAAGGTATCCAAAGGTCATAGTCATGGGCTGAGTATTACGCTTGTACTTAAATGCTCCTATTTTCACCATCTCTCCTTATTGCAGCTAGTTATCCTCTTATTTTTCTCCATACAGTCTGCAGCTTATACCTGCGGCCTGATGAAACCTCTCTTTTTGCAGTCAGGTTTCATTGAGACGGCCGCGCGAGAGATCGCCCGGTGATCAAATAACCCTGTGATTTTTATGTAGATGAAAGCAAATCGCGGCTCGCTCAAGTTGTTTCACTGCTCTGCTACGCTCGATTGTCTAGCGACTCTGAGCGAGTCGCTCACCATAAAAGAGCCCATTTCACTTCCATCCAGCTTGAGACAGGCAGAGAAAGGAGGGGTGTGCCAAGAAAAAGCCTCGGTCGTGCTTTCGGTGGAAGATTAGCAGCTGCCAAGAAACGTCAGATGCTCCAAAGGGGAGAAGAAGAACATGCACACATATAGAAAACTAGAAAACTACATGCATGATCACATCCACACACACGCACACGCACAAGCTTCAATCGTGGAGGCTGTTGCAGTTGCTTTCAGCCTCTGTAGCAAGTGTATCTGCAATTCAAACTACTGTGGGTTTTGCCTGAGCCAAATTACAAGCTCCATTTGCCAGCCTAATTAACGGTTCATAGCATTCTGTGAAATTTATTGCTGCAGCCCGGGCGCACGCCAAACTAAACAGGACAGACCTCACAGATAACCGTAGACTTGGCCGTGGAACCCGACACCTTGAAAAAACAAACTTGTTACAGGGAGTCTGTTTATATACTCCTCTCTGACTCGCTCTCTTTGCCTCTCTTCTCGCTCCACTGTCTCGGCTGACAGTTACTTGACTGTTTCACTTCACGGTCTCCGCGGCGATGGTTGTTAAGAGGGAAAACCCAGCCTCACAACCTACTCCTTTTGACCGCAATTCATTGTATGTTTGTCAGCGGGTGCCCTTGTGGTCAATACTGTTTAGATGCACAGCTGAAATGTGAATCCAGAGGAGAGGACACACAACAAGCAAGGCATGAATTTCAACCTTACTCCCAGAAATCATCCAAACAATCGCTTCGGTTTCTCGGGAGCAAAACAAAATCCAGAGGAACATAAACAGCTTAGATATAAACTGACACAAGTAGAGAGTAAACTCAGACTTTCACACTGTGTCAGAAGTAAAACATTTTGACAGACTGAAAAGATGGGAGACCTTAAATCTGAAAGTCTGCCACTAGTAATCTGCTAATCTCTGACACACATAACTGTAGCTTGTACACGCGTGTGATCACTGTTTGAGGAGTAAAACAACGCTGCCCAGAAACTGACAGCGTCGGGTTCCAATCCAAGAAGCACCAATTGCTTCATCCAGCAAGCTGTCCCCGATGATTCTGCTTTTGCAACAGATGTTGAAAGGTGTCTGGAGGGGACCTGTGTCACGTAGATGGAGCATTCTGTCGAATTCTTGCATCATGTTAGTCAGACATTGTCTGGCCTATTTGTATTGTGCTGGCTCTGACTGCAAGGAGAGGAATGTTCAGTTCTGTATTGTAATGTTCATACCTTGGTGACCCACACTCCTCACAGTACACAACTCACACACAGTCCACATACATACATTACAGTGCAAAAGTTTTAGGCAGGTGTGGAAAAAATGCTGTAAACAAAGAAGGCTCTCAGAAATATAAATAATGATTGTTTATTTTTGTCAGTTCACAAAATGCAAAGTGAGCGAACAAAAGAAAAATCGAAATCAGACCAATCTTTGGTGTTACTACGTCAGTACTGTAAGTCCTGGAAGTGATGGCACGGCCCCCACAGAGCCTTGACCTCAACATCATGGAGTGTGTCTGGGATCCCATGAAGAGACAGAAGATCTGTGGTTAGTTCTCCAAGATGTTTGGAGCAACATACCAGCCCAGTTCCTTCAAACAGTATGTGCAAGTGAACCCAGAAGAACCGCTGCTGTTTTCAAGGCAAAGGGTGGTAACACCAAATATTGATGTGATTTAGATTTCTCTTCTGTCCATTCACTGCATTTTGTTCATTTATTAAATTAAATGTTGAACACTTCCATTTTTGAAAGCATTCTTGACAGCATTTTCTCATACCTGCCTAAAACATTTGCACAATCCAGTACATGTAGTAAGAAAAGAGCTCCTCATAAAGGAGCTGCATTCACTTAGAGTTAGTTAGACTGTGCTCAGCCAAAGTGAGGACACGCTGGTAAAATAAACTGTAAAGTTAATGTAATGTTAGATGATGGACCCACTGTAAAATATTAGTTATCTAAAACTCAATTTTCCCCCAATTTTATAACTGAAAGACTCAATATCCTGTTGTCAGCAATCTAGGTAAACCTTGGTCCTATACGGTGAGTGGAACATTCCTTCCTGAAAAAACTGACGTCTGTGGTTAAATTACCACAAAATATTTATCTGTGGTTCCTCTACAGATATGTGTTCATGTATGCTCTTTACACGCACACCACACAAATTCAGCCTGACAGACAAGAAAGAAAGAAACACATCTTCAACGCTTTCTTTCAGCAGATTGCCCCTGAGTTGCACCACGAGTAACCGTCCCCTCCAGATGTAACAACCACCTCAAATCTAAAAAAAGCCGCCGCGACAGAAAGACACATTGACGCAGAGAGTGTAAAGATATCCTCTTCATGGATCTATAGGCAAGTGTTGCAAGTGCTTGGCTCACTTCTCATAGGATTTTCTTTGGTTTTGTTTTGGGTAGAACCAGTGTATCAATCAGAGCCGAGTCTAAATGAGTCACAGAGGGACACGAACGTAGCCGTGTAGCTAATTGATCGATGACTTGTTCAAGGAATTAAAAGGAGGAGGACTGGTTCATTAGCACAAATGTTCTATGTCTCTAACTCCTTTCAGCTCCTTTATAGCCAAAGGGCACAATTCAGAACAAAAAGGAGGAAAAAAAGAGAAAGACAAAAAAACATGACTGCTTTAAAAGCACAAAGGTTTAAAGCAGATTTAAACACACCATTAACGTCGCTGCAGCACAGAAACCGCATCTTACATTTTTGAGCTGATGCCCTCGTCTCTTTCACTCAACCATAACCTATGACCCTGTAACACGGCATCTTCTGTAATACAACTGGAGCCCAGTCTCCAACTGGACCACAGACCAGGTTTAACTTGTCACCGGGCTTCAAAGAAGACTGTGTGGGCCTCTCGGAAGCCTCCCCAGCTGATGGAGAATTATTGATTGTGTGTTCAGATATCTGGAGGCTCTGGTGTATAACACTGGGGTTTAAATTCAGCCCTAATGCTCAGCTCATGCATATTTTATGTAGTTCCCATCAAAAGGTAGCACCAATGCAAACCAAGGCGGCTTTAATAAGGGTTAGGCTGAAAGTTTTCACACATCAACAGGCTCAGAGTTCACGAGTTCACGACAAGTAAGACCCCGCGACCACTGTAATAAAGCTTGCTTTATTACAGTAGTCGCGGGTGTTATTTCTCAACTTGCTGTTGAGAAATAACACCATTTGCAGAGTCTGACCAACTTATTAATGGAGCATTTTAAATGCACAGTCAATTGCTTTCTGTGGTTAACGTATACTAAGAGCGGTGTAAGTGACATAAATGCGGCTGTTATGGATTATGCTATTTTATGCTTCTGTCACATGTAAAAACCAACATGCATTAGTTGAATAATAAAAGAAGTGCTTAAATATCGATCTGTCTACACTCAGTGGCCAGTGCTGCTCCAGGCTATGCACAGACACATAGAAAGCCACGTTTACCTCATCAGCACACCTGGCACATGAGCGTAGGCTTCTTTAAATATCAGATGCTTAACAGGTTTCACAGATGTCTGCTAACGTGCCACCAGAATTCTCACCGACTTTGCAGAAAGGAGAAGCGTTTCATTTCACAATCACATCTCATCTTATGTACGAGAAAACTTTCCTGCCAGCGCATCTGTGTCTACAACTTCCTGGAAAATATATTCTGACCTGCGTGTAACCTCCCAGCACACAGAGATGTGTGTAGGACTTTCCTGATGCCGTCTTGTTGGCTTACACAGTGGTTCGGTGTCTGCATATGTATGTCTGGTGTTTACTACCGTATACGTTGCCCATTTACTCAGGCTCGACTAATGTTTTATTTGTGTGCATGTATTACCAAAATACCCCAATGCAAAACATTTTTGCCCTGATATGTCAATCAATGTTGAGGCTTATGTAAAATCTTGGCTCTGCGGCTGCTGCTTGTTGTGATCGTCTCATAGACTTTACTTTCTATCTGTTTTTTCTGGGAACTCACTCTACAGTATTGTATGTCTGTGATATTTGTTTAGTCTCTCCCTGAATATTTAGCTTCCACCTCCCCTAGAGCCTGGAGATGAAAATGGCCATTAGGATAAATCTTGTAAATTTACATGACATAGATGTCAATTAATCTTGGATGCCTCTGGGCAACCAAAGAATAATGCATCCATTACCTGTAAATACAGCTGCTGTATATCTACACCAACTCCTGTTCAATGCATCTTGATTTCTGAGTTGTGTCTCTTGAACAGCACTTAACCCTTCAGATGATCCTTGTTGAACACAGTACTCAGCCTTCATTAATAAATGCTACTGGCCATCTGAGTGCATATATTTGCACTTGCGTGAAAAGGGGCTGCAAGGCTTCACAGGAAATGCTCAGCTCATACCATAACAGGTGGACGAACAACAGAGGATTTAACTATTTTTATTCCTTTACCTTTATTAATATGTACTGCTCATTATACCCTCATGTGTGTCTGGCACAGTGGGAGACTGGATTTTGACAGTGCTTGTCCTCATTACTGGCTGGCAAGCACCTGAGAGATGAGATGCATCCTGACACCCAGGGCTGATTCTCACCTCTATTATCGCCAGCAGGGGGTTGCCATGATCTGATTATAAGAGGAAATGAATAAAGAACAGAAATGTAGGGAGAAACAAGAAGGGAGGGAAGGGAGGAGGACAGGGGCAGGAGGGGATGTAGAGGAGAAAGGCCAGAGTTATCGAGACAGGTGATGAAGCAAGGAAGGGAGAGAGGGCAGGAAAGAGAGAAAGCTGGTGGGGTGGGTGGAAGCGCTTGGCAGGGGGGTTGATGACAACAGCACTTGTCTGGTCTGCATAAGCCGGCAGCTTTGGGGCCTAATGATGGAGGTCATTGGCACATAGCTCGTTAAGGGCGACTGGCCGTGATCAATACCACCTGATGAGGTGCCTGAGATCCCTCTGATGTGCATCAAAATGGAATATGTTTTTCCTCCCCATTTAATCGATGGGAAAAGTGTGAAACTAATTGGGCAAAATTGCAGGGGCATTTATTGATTAATCAAGCAGAAAAACGAGAGGAGCATACCAGGAGCCAAGGCCTCAGCATGTGAGGCCAACGACATGGTGTTTTGATTGGTGAAATGAATCGATACCTTGGAATCGTTGCCCGGCTCATAAAAGTTGGAGAGGCATGAAATATTTAAAGGCACCGTGGCAACAGCACCTGCAGATTCAGAGAAAGTGGAATGAAAACAGACTAGCATCAATTTTGAATGCCAGACGGTCACACACTGGAAGTCACCCCTGTAGATGATAGGATTTTTCCCCCTTAAAATGCTATCTTCCTTTTCCTATTCTCTGCATGTATACACCTCCTTCAATATGCAGCGACTGTGGTGTGCGTTCACATGAGCATACTGTGCATTTCTCTATCTTTCCCCCTCCATCACAAAGCCCTCATGGCGCTGGTCTCCTTCTGCCTTGAGAATGGCTTGTGCATGGTGGAATGTCACAGTGGAGACCTCTGAAGGACAATGTGAGTCTATAATATCTTGCCTGTGTAGTGCTGAAACCCCAGAAGGAGTTGGATCAAGCACGCGATTCAGGCTTTTAGTTCCACTGCGGTGAACTGTATCAAACACCAGTACAAAAGCCGTCTCCCTTGTTGAAGAAGATGGAAATAACATGGGTCAGGGAGGAGGGACGGCACCGCTGCCACAGCCACAAGTCCGCCGACGTGTCAGCTGAAGACGGCAACAGCCAAATTTATGTGGCCTATTCACTTCACAGAACATAAAAAAGAACAAATAAGATAATAAACCGTCATCTGGCCGTTAAAAGGAAATGGAAGACAGAAAAAGGAATCCTGGATAGGGTTTTAACTTCCTGATGCTTCGTTCCGCAAAACGTAATGGAAACAATATAGAAACCGCAATGAAATGAAGAGCAAGACAGACTGTGTAATTTGAAGAAGGGGTGTAGAGGGAAAATCAGCCATGTTTACTGAGGTCACGGAAGTGTCAGGGCAGAAGAACACTTAGTGACTTGCACACACAATTTACTTAAGGAGATGTTAACAGTCTGGAGGCTACCAGGAGCCAGTTGATAAGTGTCTGGATCATGTATTGACCTCTCACTGGCCTCGCAATGCTGTTGATTGCCGTCTGGAGTCAACAGGGAGGCTGCTGGTCTGGTTCTTGCAGCTCCTGGGCTCTGAATGTCTGTCAGTGGAAAGACTCGAGGCCACATTATTCTGAGTGGAAGTCCATCGGGTCTCGTTGTTTTGACCCACCACAGTCCTGTTTACATACTAATGAGAGATTTACTTTTCACAGAGTACAGGAGCTGAATAGTATTAACGTTTCTGTTCACTTGTCTAGGAGTTTGTCTGCACATAGAGTAATCCATAAAAACACAGCAACTTCAACACGGGCTGCATATTGTGAATCTCAAATGATCAACCCTGGACCATGTTTATGGATGCGGCAGGGTAAGGTTGATGCAAATCGATCGACTTTAGCTGCTTGTTAGGAGTTTAGCTGCGGTGCTAGAAGGATCTGTCATACAGCACTAATGTCTAAAATCAATGCATCCAGCTCATTTTGACTCAACATTTTAATGTTCATGGACATAAACTTGGTGCTCGTACGTTTTTACATGTTCAAGTGCATTCAAATATAAGATGCTGACCTAAGGTGTGAGGTCAGGTAGAATACATCCATACTTATTTTACTTGTCTGTCCTTGACTTATCAAAGACAGAGCTGCAATGTTAGCTATCATGTTTTTGCCATGAGCAAATACTATAGAAAGATCATTTTAAAGACAGACAAAAAAATCCATATCTGCCCCAGTAATCCATGGTGAAAAGCAGAAAACAAAACTGACATTTTAAGATGTCAGTCATTCCCAGAAATTCTTAGGAGACGCACATGTTTTGTATCACTCGATAGTCTGACTTGTATACAGCTAGAAATAGGGTCCAAAGGTTTAAATCTTTATCACGTGAAAAACTGTTTCTGTGCGTTTTGAAACAAACCACAATGATGGATTGTTTTTGTGTGGAGCGAGGGAACGGATTAGAAAAAGCTCTGAAGCGCTAGGCCGTATATACAGGTGCCTTATGTGCGCTCACTTAGAAGGTACTGCCTGTGATACAGAACATGAATAAAATTCATGCTCTGTGTATACAGGTCGTGCATATATTTTTAATAAAGAGCTTCTTGGATGATACCAGGTTTGAACATGGTGACTAGTCGAGAGCCGAGGAAGAGCTTTAACCTGGTGTCTAACACTCTTGGACACTTTATTTGACAATCCCTTTGTTACAGTGACTAACTCTGCCTTATGTCTGACAGGTAAGCAGCCCTCGGAGCAGCCACTAGCAAATCTCTGAACACTGGGAAGTCAGGTTTTAGCAGGGCAATGGGGATGTAGACAGAGAGACTAGAAAGGCAGACCTGCATTTACAACCTGTTTGGGATTTGGCTATTGCACCGTGACTAACACCCCTGCTGTACCACATATGCTGCTGAATTCTGAGTCTGGCATACTGCAGGAGGTACAGGGTTAGTGAGAGCAGAGAACAAATGCCATCTGTTAAATTAGCAAACACAAAATATCCCACCATCATTTTCCATGGAGGAGAAAAACTTTTCAATCCCTAAAATGAATGCACGCCATTACAGCTCCGCTCCAGACGGCCAATTGTGTTTTATTTTGGCACTTAAAGTTTGTGAAGGAGTACGGGATATTGCCCATAATATATACACAAGCAGGCTGCCACCACAGGACCACTGCTTCAATGGGCCCCTTGGGGGTCCTAAGGGTGGGGAGGGAGGACCCATAGAGTGGAGACCGCCACCTGTATGTGTCTCCTCATACTGTATCTGTGCCAATTACTCACTGACAGAGAGAAGAGCCTGACAGGCTACGGCCATTTGGCAGATGCCATGCAGAAACGCTGTGCGCCAGTTTGACGTCAACGGACGGGGCTAACGCGAGGCCTTCATCTGACAGCTCAGCTGGACCGGGGCCAAGGAGGAAAACAGCAGACATGAGAGCGGTTAAGGGTGTGCCACAAGTGCGAGGTGAGCCAGAGGGGGGGTAGTGGAAAAAGCTAAATTGAATTCATCTGTTCATTTACGGTCTAACCAGAGAAAGTTTGTACGGCTGCCCCAGTGTTTTGAAGGTTAACTATTTATGAGGTTTGCCTGAACCCATGTGGCAGCTTAGCGCTTAAATATGGATTTTACATAAACCTGGCAGCTATCATACAAACTACAAATACACAATGCAGCAAAACAATAAAGAACATCCTACCACTCTGTCCTACATACACAAACACTCTTCTCCATCTCTGTCTCACTGGCAATCTGTTATTCTCAATTTTGGCAATCTCCTTTTTTACCTTTTCTGTTCCTAGTATTGGATTCATTGTTAAAACTGTCAGACATGGTCATAAATCTGCTCACTGTATCTTCCTCTTGTTATGCAGATCAGGTGGAGGACAGCAACACATACGGTAACGCCGGCAACAACATGCGGCTGATGGTTTCAGGACTGTAAACGCAGTGAGACAATTTGATTCAGGAATTTTATTTTTAAAAGCAGCATTTAGTTCTTAGTAATTGAACAATATAATAGGCCTGTGGTTGTTATTTTCAATTAGTAAATTTGTGTTTTGTGATGTGAAAGTAAAAACTGGGTAAAAGAGCCTGAGACAGGCAGCGCTTGCTCCGGTTATCAATGTCAGCGTCAGATCCGAAAGTGAGATTCAAAAGAATGAAACAGCCCGACTTGGTCCGGAATAAAAATAAGCTCCAGAATGAATTCTAAACAGTGTGTGCAGCAGTAAGATTGGATGGGACGGAGGAGAAAGAATGGATAAGCAGTTTTATCCTCGAGGTGCTTACATGAACTGTGTGATTTCAAAGCCGGAAGAAAGTGAAAGCCTCCCCTGTGACACTGGCCACCTCTTTTATCCATGCTTCATATATATATCACATGATTACAAACCCAGACACAGGCACACAAATGCACAGATGTACACCCGCATGCAACAAAACGCCTGGCTGCTGCTTTGTCTGCATGTCACCGCCTCTCACAGACTCTGTCACAGTATCCCACAATCCCTGCAGGCAGCCTTTGGACAAGCAGCTCATCATGTGCTCCTCGCACTCCCAGGTGAATGTCAGGGGGTCACACTATGATGAGAAGGAATGGGTGGAGGACCTGAGGCCTATTGTGGTGATGGAGAAATATCCACCACATCTACTGCAAAGGCCACTCAGGCAGACAGCGTGTAACATGCACAAAATTGCCTCCACACGCACACCGCAGAGAAAGCTACTCAGACGGGCAGTTCTGTCACCAGTGATTACCCTCCTGCCACTCTGACATGGAGAGATTGGGGCCATATGAACGCCTCTGTAGCCATAAGCGATGTTTAGGGCAGGAATGGGAAAGATGCTTATGAAGGGTCATAATCAGATGTGAAAGCTGTCTTGTATGCTTACAGGCAGCATTGTGACAAAAAGCATCACTCCCTGTAATATTGATGCCGTTTTTCAGCAGGTTGCATTAAGAGGTTGGGAGGAAATTGCAAGCACATTAGCAACACCTGATAGCTTTGAATTTCAGGTTCAAGGATTCTGAACTCATCTCACTCTAACAGAGGGGCTCAGAATGTTAATCATTCAACAGGATTGTCATCGCGGTGGGTGGAAAAAAAAGAAAAAGAAATGATGGCATTGTGCCTGAATAAAGAGATGGTTTAACCTTTATTTAACCAGGTAGATTCCACTGAGGTTAGTAACCTCAGTTTCAAGGGAGACAAGCTTAAAGCTGCAACATTTCAAGTTTACTGCTATACTACTCATCCCTTTGAGGGCTGTGAGGGGGCTGCAGCCTTTCCCTGATGACACCGGGAGAGAGGTGGCGCATCACAGGACCCACAGAAAGATATGAAAACCATTCACGCTCACATTCGCACCTGCAGGCAATTTAGAGTCACCAATTAACGTAACCGGCGCTGGCACAAAGGGAACATGCTAACGCACACAGAAAGGGTCCAGTAAGCTGGCAGATTAAAACGCAGGTGAAAATACGAAGTAAACAATACTTAAAGCAGGTAACCATGTATGAAGACGCCATTCTGACTTTCTTTTCGTTTTGCTGTGTTCATGCATGCAGAAGACACGAATGCTGGAAAAAATAAAAAATCTTATGTTGAGAATAAAACCCAGACTTCAATGTTAGCGTCTACATAAGGGTTTCAAACATGCAACTCCAAACATAGACACGCATCCAACCCAGCACCAAGATATTTATAACATGTAACTTCTCTCTGGTTGTCACAACGTCAGCATGGTCGGATATTTTGTCTCTGGCATTACAAATTAATATAGTGGCATTAGCAATCATGTCCCGTGCTATTAACACGATTATTTATTCAAAATAATAGCCTTTGCCAATACAAAACAAAGCAAACTAAAATCAACTACAGTGCATACCTTGCTCTCATCGCCTATGCCACCATGTATTTTTTTGTTGCTTAGACATAAAATCTTCCTGCAGTCTGTGCAGACTGTGGAAGCGGATGGGATGTTTTGTTTTTCCTGCCCCTTTCCCCAGGAGTCACCGCAGTGAAAACTATTTATTAAATAGATACTGTGTTGGCTGGTCAGTCAGCTCTATAATAGGTGGGGGGAAAAGCTTGTGGAACCTTAGATTTATTTGATGCCACTCGTACGTTTTCCAATTTAGTACTTCTTGATGGCTGTGGCGCTCACATATAGAGGGGCTGAAAATAGCAGAGAGCACATCTCTGGATGAAAGGTGCCTCAAGGGTGGCTATCAGGGCTGAGGAACACAAAGTAAGCACCTCACTCACATGCACACTCCAGCCCTCGGGGTCTTTGGGAGTGATGAGAACTGACAGTGGTTTGCGTGCAATGACTGCATCTGTGTTTGAGATCCACAGCTACTGAGCCTTCTTCGCAAACCTCCACCGTCCACGGACGGCGGCGTGAGCAAGAGATGTTTTCACGCCACAGACCACGTACGTTCTTTGTCTAAATCAATACAAAGGGCCGAGTGTGCAGTAACAAACACACAAGCTTCCAAAAAGTGTTAGATGTAATGGAAAAACTGTGAGCAATCAATAAATGCCACTTAAAATACGAGGCTACAGTAAAGTGCGTAAATCTTAATCCACCATGCATAATTAATATGTGCATTAGACACTAAACAATGGTTAATGATTTCAAAGTGCTGACCAGCAAATTTGTATGCATTTAAGGATGTCAGAATGATTCCAGTCATGCACCTTCGCCTCTCCTCTGTGAGATGCACTCATGACAGAGCAATGGGTCAACATATACATAAAATATGAGACGGCCCCTCACTTGTACATCGCATGCAAGTCACTGGATGTTTTAACAATCTGAAACAATATATGAATATGACTAAAATGTCAAAACGTAGAAGCGAATATTAGAAGTAGTTTATGGCTTTAAACCTTTCACTTTAACTTCACCCCTCATGCCTGTGTGATTTGCATTGTAATGACTATGAAAAATCTGATCAATTAATGACACATCACTGTCATTAATTCCTATATGCAAATGCCGCGTACAATACAAATGATTTCAAATAACTCGAAATGATAAATTTGTGCCTATAATTACGGTGATGATTTAAGTCAATGAGCAAACAAATTTCATTAATGGATTAAAAGCTAAAAATGTTCTGTTATCCAGCACTTAGAAGGAGGGGATTAGCCAGCAACCATATTAGACTTATCTTCATGCAAATGAAAATGATTAGCAATCACTGGTTTCCCCCGAAAGCAACAGCGGCAAATAAAGAAAGTTACTGAGGTTGAAACAATAACGTTAACTACTGGAGAGAAATGAGTTATGTTTTTAACTATGAAGTACAGCCTGCCAAATGCTAATGTCAGTACGCCTGCTCCTCTTTTAATTTGTTGGGTGAATCAGAACAAAAGATAGCAAAGCTTAGCACAATGCAAAATAGCACCGCTGAAAAGAGTCGCATACTGTGAATCCGGCAGAAATAACTAGAGTGCTGTAAACTCGCTCTACAAGAGAGACTGCGAGTCACTGGGTATTTTTTGGCACGGATGGCTGCATCGGTGCCATGCATCTTTGGACCATTTTCTATTGGCATTCCACTTATATTGGCTCCAGTAGGGCCTTTGATGCCTGCCTAAGCCCGTATTTAGGTCTCTGAGCCTGTTGGCGGTGGCTGCTGCTCTTAGCATCAGAATGCAGCACTTCCTCTCAGTGGAACCGCACAGCTGATAGCCCTTATCTCATCTCCAGCAGCAGCACGAGCTTGGGACTTGGGGCACACTTTACCCTCCTGGTCTCTCTAGTTCTCTAACAACGCTTTCTCTCTGGGTGAATGGTCTCTGAGGGCTCAATTTAGACTGTGGATGGTCACCCCTGCCTCAGATTAATGTTGGAGCGCTGGGCCAATTCACAGGGATTTGCTTTGGCATGTTCAGTAGGCTGTGTTAAAGGTCTTGGAGAAACAAACTCTGACGTGCATGTAATGGTTATACAACTGGATCCACTTGCATGAACAGCCTAGTGGTCACTTGCCTGCCCTCCTCTCTCCCTCTCCGTTCCTCTGACAGCATTTCTGTCCTACAGTCAGATCCATGTGTCAGGTTCAAAATCTCCTCTCTTTTAAATTGGTGGCACACAAGCCCTGTTTTTTAATCTTGAATTCAAGATGGAAAGCTACAACAAAACCCTAATCCCTTGCCTCGTTATAAAAACATCATGGCGCAAATTATCTACAGTATTAAGGCTTGGTGGAAGTTCTTTTTATCTCCAGGGGACCAAAAAGTGCTCTGACTGACTGAGCCAGACTAGAAAAACACACACACCCGTGAGGACTCACATTGACTACTTGTCAAAGTTTCTTAGTGCAGCCAGCTCTAAGCCAGCTGCTCTGATGCAAGCACCTCAAATCAGTGCAGCATGGAGGAAACCTTTTCTTTTTGACAGATGACTGAATATAATCAAAAAAGCAAGAAGTCATATCACAAATGTAAAACCAACACTTCTAGCTCTTCTTTATATGTAGGAGCAGCAGTAATCCTTTTAATTCTGTTGTCCATTTTTTCACTTCGATTCCAACATGTGGATGTAATTTTCTTTTTAAAGAATTATTTTACTATATTTACTATCTGCATTAAATGTTTCAGTAAATTATGGTATCAGGAGATAATTAATGTAAACTGTGACTTGTGATGATCTGACTCTACTTATGTAGTCGCTACCAGTACATTTACCAAATACTTTTAAGTAGAATCAAAGCTAAAAAGAGGAAAAGCAATAGCAGTCAATCCAAACTCACAAGGTCCAAACTACTGAATTCAGTCTTACTGAATCCAAGACCTCTGTGGATTTTAAATTCTTTTGTAGCGCCTTCGTTGTTTAAAAGGCGACATCAGCACCAAAGTCAGAGGAAAAGTCATGAAACCACTTTAACATTAAACGTTTCAATTTTTGCTTTTACTATATGATGAAGTGTAACATGCTCCAAAGCAGTGTTTGAGAGATGAAACCAAAATGACTGAGTCTAAAATCCTATTACTATGAAAGCTTCTTATAATTAAGTTAGAAATTTCACAGTCTTTTACTAATCATGCGCTGCGAACACGTTCAAAGTCAGTTTCATGTTTCTCATGTCAGACACTGTCTAATCCACCCTTTTAATGTATCCAGTGCGACGGGTGGCTTCATTCTGGTGCCTATAGGTTCCTCTAGGTTCTAATGAAAGGAGTGTATGAAACAGGGATGGAGAAAGTGTTTGCTCTGGAGAGAAGCAGACACGTTTTTTTTTTTCCTCTTTAGACAGTGTCCTTATTAAGGCTTTGCTTCCCAAACCAAGGTCAGCGCATCTGCAGAATTTCTGCTTTGTTAGCCTTGGGCTTGTCCTTAGGAAGTAAGTGGCACACACAACACCGCAGAACGCAACCCTTGGTTGTGCCTTATGTCTCACTCTCCTTTTCTCTTCATGTTACACATTAGAGTTTCCTCCCTGTCTACCTCGTCCTCCTCTCTGCTGCCTTCTGTATTGAAGTTTCCCCGCCGCTCTCCTCTTGCCTCCACCCAAACAGCAGCATGGCTTCTCCTCCAATCCTCCTCATTAGATTCTCCCTGGATAACCTGAGAAAAAAGCGCTCCTCTGTCTCCTTCTCCTCTCTATCATAGCCTCTGCCACCCGACCACAGGATTCATCTGCTGGCGACGAGTGACCTTTGCCACCAGCACCTCGCAGGCAGGATTACCACTGAGTCCATCTCACGCTTTGTTCCTGGTAGCCAGGGGAGCCGAGAGGGTCTTTAATGAAATTCAAACTTTGGGCATGAGGAGCCATAGACATCTGAGGACTTCACTTCCCTTCACCTCAGTCGCAATGTGTGGAGATCAAAAAACCTTGAGCCAAGCAGCATAGAGGAATGTTGCTCCACTCTGTGAATGCACAATGATGATGAGAAACAATGGGAGGCTTAGATGAGAACCAAGGGTTTTTGAAGGACTCAAATATTTTTGCAAGTGCTGTCAATTACCACTTTCTCTTACTGGTGGAAGTCACAAAGATGAAAACAACGAACCTAGGCTGAAAGTTGAAATGAAATAAGACACAAAGTGGGATAAAAAAAAAAAAAGTAACTGCACATGATATAAGTTAACATGTCTCATTTTCATTCAGCGCTTTAGGAAATGTGCCCAACCGGCTGAGGCCAGTGGGTTTATCAGTCTGTCAGGCACATCTGTGAAGCCATCCATCTTCTCACTTGAGGTGCGGAGCCATAATAAGTGTGGATTCCATATGTTTCCTCGCCTTTCCAGATTGTGTCAAGGAAGTTTAAGTGTTTTCATTTCCACACAGTTCATGGCTGTGTAACACTGCAGGTGCAGGCTTAGCTCGACAGACAAACACACACACTGCAGCGTTTACGAAAATCATCTCTTGGCCACATTAGCGCAATTTTCCCAGTCAGCTGTTCATAGGCACGTACACAGCACATTTGTCTGCCAAGTGCTCGTTTACTATCATTACTTGAAGTGAATAAAAACCACGGCTGAGTTTAGACACCAACTTTTAATGATAGCAAACATGTTGATGACTCAGGGCTTTGAGGGGTATGAGAGGCTGTTCTGCTGGTCACGATATAGCTGTACAGTGAGTAATAATGCGTAAATGTACCAACAATTACAGTATGCAACTGAATCCCTACGGCTGGCCCAGGCAATAACTGTAAGGCCTCTGTGAAATGAGTGCTAATATTTTCCTATTGGAATTGCGGTTGGAAACTGTACAGAGGAAACCTCGCCATGGTAACAGCTGCTGGGATTACGGTGCCTGCTGCACAGAGATCTGTCAGAAGGTCTCACAGAGCCGGGCATCTGTGTGCTCAACATTCCCGAAACGCAGGAACCGGCGAACCGCAAGTATAAATACCATAACTGTCAAACATTTAGAAAAGCTTCCAAACACGCATCCACTAGAAACATTAGATATTGTTTTATCCAAGGAAAATTAGACATACATTTTATCTCTAATTCTCGGTTCTCTAATCATTACAGCGCATCATGTTATCGCTCCTAATGTATACAGTATAGAAGATGATTTGCCTGGAAAGAGTCTTTCAATTTCACCTGTCACAAAACTGTCTATTTAGAAGAAGCCAAAAGAAGCATGTGCATGAAATATATTGAGATGAGCCCCCCCTCAAAAAAAAATCAACAACAAACAGACAGAGGAAGGAAGCACAAGAAACACACAATCCTAGAGGGCTCATCAATCATCAGGTAGGGGGCTCTGTGGCTTGAAGCCTTGCTCTGGTTTTGTCATTGACGAAAAATGGCTTTCCATAGAAAAATGAGCAAGATCACACGCACGCACACACCCCAGTCCTGTATTGATTTTTATGGTGGATGGTGGGTAGTAGAGGCAATGCTCTCAGAGCAGATGTCTAATGGTGTTTAGAGACTCTCCACTTTATCAAGCCAGGCCAGCACTGACAGTTAGATGCTGGAGGGCAATTAAAATTAAAGCCTGCCTGATTAGAATATCATATTCATCTGGATGGTAATTACTATGTCTGGCTCCGTATAAATAATTAATTATGCAAAACCCATGCAGCTGCCACTGGCTAGAGTTAACTGACTTTCTGTCAACGTCTCACAGTTCTAGAAAGGATAAAGAGATTTGGGAAATAAGCTCTTTAGCCGCTATCTGGGAGCCCGCTGGGGTGTGCATGCAGCGCCCATTGAAACAGTGGCAGCCTGCCCTCTGTGTGCAGGTGGCTCCACCAAGACATTGTGGGGTTTCCTTTTGAAGACGCATTTAGTTTAAAAGAACGCTCTCTTTAAGGACATCCTCTTTCTTGTCCCTGCTGACTCCTTCGCTCACACTCGGCTCGTGCCTCTCTATTATTAATCTTTTGGAAAAATTAGCCCGTATGCAGTCAGGATTTCTTAGTCTTGTCTTTTTGCTGTTTCCATATTAAGTGGAGAGTCAGTAATTAGTCTGCATTAATTAGTCTGCATTTCCTCCCTCTTGTTAAAACCCATTGACATTTGATTGCATCATCTATGTGCAATGCTGTTTTAAGCTTATTAAATCAAGTTGTGGGATCTTATTATTAATAATAGCTAAAATAAAGGTTATGCTCTAATGTTATGTGCCTAATTTTAATCTGTGTAAATATACAATTAAAGTGTTTATTAAGTATAACTAGCAAGACGAAAACAAATTTAACAGCCCCACTATAAACCATGCCTTGATGAAAGCTGCTTTTATTTTAGAGATTAAAAATGTTTTAGAGAAATGTGAGTTTAACTTAATTGCTTTTTCCGTTCTTCATATCAGCTCATATCTCAGAAACTAGTGAGCGTTTACGGTCGTCACAAGACAACAGCTTTGTCATCC
Source organism: Macropodus opercularis (assembly GCA_030770545.1). Classification (NCBI taxonomy): domain Eukaryota; kingdom Metazoa; phylum Chordata; class Actinopteri; order Anabantiformes; family Osphronemidae; genus Macropodus; species Macropodus opercularis. The sequence continues at coordinate 7,443,903 of JAUCMP010000026.1, read as the reverse complement.
TCCTTTGTTCTAGAAAAGAAAAACTAAGAACTTTAACATCAGCATGTTAGCCTGTCACTGTGGTAGTGAGCCAGCATCATCACCACCACTGCACAACGAGTTACAGAGCGGCAGAAAGGGAACATGACAGTAACATGACGCGCTCTAACCATTCAGGCAGCAGCGTTCCCATGCATTGCCTCAGCACACACGTCTACTGTTCAGCCACAGCAGAAAACCATCTCTTAAATATAACAAGTCGAAACTGCCAAAGTGTCTAGTGTCATTGGTGATAATTAGAAACGCAGCGATAGCAAAGAGAAGAGTGGGCGGGTCCGCAGAAAGTAGACGACGGCCACAGATACTGTTCAAACGTTCCACAGCATTCTGCTCTTATTACAATTTCCTATCACGCAAATATATAAACAATTAGCAAATGTTTAATAAGCGAATGTGAAATCATGTTCTTGGTGTACACTTCATTACTGTGACCTTCTCTAAAGACACCCATAGCCCACAAATTAGCTCCATGCTGTTAAAGAAGTTAATATGGTAATCGAATGCAGAAGGTTATATAAGCAGCGAAGGTTATTCCATTTCATGTGGGAGATTGTGGGAAATGAAACTAAAAAGAGAGCCAAAAAAACCCCTCAAGATCACTTGTATTTATCAACCTTTTACATTCCCTCGCACAGCATTTAACCAAAACTAATTGTTACATTATGCAAAAGCAGCAATGCTGACGAGTTGGAAAGGGTTGGAAGCAGAGCAGCCTACCATGCTGCATAAATCATGCGATAAACAGTGAGGACTTATGAACCCTGTGCTCCAAACTTTCTGTGCAGCATTACCTCTGAAACCACAATTGCTGCTTAGGGACCAAGTCTGCCGCCCTGTCTGTTGAAAATCTCTTCAAATAGAACAGCTGTGGCTCCACGATAACTATATGTGCAGCTTTCTCTTACAGCAATAGTTTGATTTATTATCCAAGACAAGACAAGATGGGAAAATCAAATAAACAGCTGCTAAAGACCTGTTTTTCCAGAAGCATGCACTGACGTACTGTTGTTTCTCTGTTGTTTTACTAATGTTGCTATTGATTTTAAGGTTCCAGTGACCACTGGGGTAAGGTAGCTAATTATGTTCAGCAATGTTTTACTTGATGTATGCATGTTTTCCCTCTTAGCCTGGAGGACTCTGTGGTAGGAGATGACTAGCTACACGCGTTCTTTGATAATCTTTTCGCAGTGGGAGGTTTGGTGATTATGGAGCTCTCAAGGCTGAAGCTGTGGGATATAAGCTCCAAATGAGCATCATCCTGCCACTGCAGAATTGGCTCGTGCACAATGCTAAAGTAGCTGCATTTCACTTCTCAGGATGGAAGGGTGGAGAGTTCTTGGTTTGTAGGTCATTAAAAACATTAAATGCAGGACAGATTGCGAATTGCACTTGAACATCAAATCGTCTAAGTATTACTGAGTCAACAAACATCAGAAAATCTGCAAATGACTGATCCGCCAACTACAGAATCAGTCAATATTGTCTCTCCTATGCTCTCAATTGTCATGTAAAACAGCCCCGTCCTGGCCTCCACAAACACTTCTGGAGGGGCACCTGGTGTTGCTGGCACACTGGGCCTCACCTCCTGGGGAGGGAAAGTGAGGTTTTGGCTCAGATTCTGAGCTTCTGTTTGCAAGGTCACAGCTGCCTCACTGGTGACTCCCACTGCCACGTCTGGCACCGATGCAGTGCGTGTCCTTCACGGCCATCCCGTACCAGGCAAAGCAACTTGTGATGGCAATGTGGATGTGTTACCATCACAGTCGTACCGATGTGGGGCTATTCTGTGCCAGCAGGTGGACGAGGATTACACGAGAAGGTGAAGACCTTGACTCGCCGACTCAGGATGTATCCTACACATCAGCAAAACAGAGGCATTTAAACAACGGGTCTGTTTATTTGCTTGCGGTGTTTGTCGAGTAATATATATTCAGAGACAAACGCATCACATTAAGATCTTTCACACATCCACAGAAAAAGGAAATAGGCATCCGCAAACACAGACACAACAGCTGCTGATAATAAGGTGTGTCATCTAGCTTACCTACAAGATGGATGACAGTTATGTGAGCAGAGTATAAATTAAGTTCACAATACTTTTACCCTTTTTCAATATCACTGTTATCTTTGGGCTCGGCTCGGCACCTGCTGTGGGCAGATATCGACCGGAGGCAAAGGGGGTGGGGGGGTGGGAGGGGTCGGGTGCTGTGGCGAGCGTCCACAGAACACTTCCACATTCCTTTGACGGGATGTTGAAAGGCTAGACTCCAGCCGGTACAGGGGCGTGCACGTGTGTGTCAAGGGGATGCGGGCAGTGCGCTGGGAGGTTTGAAGACTTGGGAAGAGAAGCTCAGGGAAAATAAATCAAGACTGTTTCATGTAAGATATGAGATTTACATTGAGCCTTTTCAAATGAGCCCCTTCATGTTTGAAAATGACTGACAGTCGTAATAGGCAGTCGACTCGCAGACAGAGCAGAATGGAAGGGCAGAGAGCCAAGCGTAGCTTTTCCTCGTGAAAACACAGCCTCCAAAATAAAGCGCAGAGCTCAGGAGCAGCTGATTTTACTTAAGCACAGTGAATATTGTTAAAAAAAACCTGTGAGTTCTTCCTGTTCATAATTACTCAGTTTCCACTGTTTAAGACAACAAAAAAGAAAATCAAATTTTGTTTTAACAGTTTGAAATGCAAGAGCCTTCTGACTAAAAAGCCCATAGATTTGCCTTAAGGACACGGAGTTTGAGACTGACTACAGTGCGAGAGGGAATAACTGAACAGAGGAAAGGTACTGGTGATACTGGATATATGGTTACATCTGACATAAACGTAAACTCTTGTGGTGTCAAATCTGAGTGAGAGAGCAGATGTAATAGTATTAGCTGTGGTTATTCTTCTGTATGATCATGTGGCTCTGTGCTCACAAACACATGCTGATATTGCAAACACATAATCCACAAACAAGTAGAACTTTGATGCTATATGTGGTATAGAGCTACCACTAAGCAGAGCCCTGGTGGATACAGCGTTTGAGTCACATGCTGTTAATTCTAATTACACCAGCAGCAACGTGTTGGAGACAAACACAACAACTATGCATTTACATGTGTTGCAATTCGACGCCTCTGAAGCAGATGTGTTGTTGCTAACGTCATCGTGTTGCGGTGTCAAATCAGTTTGAGGCAAAAGGAATATTCAATTTGCCGTCGCAGAACAGCAACGTAGAACCGCCACAATACATTGTGTTTCATCATCAAACTCCGTGAGGTGTTGCAGGAGAAATGAAATAGGAACAGGGCTGCTAATTGAAACGGTCACGCTTCCCGATTTCCATTAGGGTAATTGGCATATCTATTTAGGACATACATATTTTGTAGAAACATGTGCAACTGAGCCGCAAATGACGTATGAAGGCATTACAGCAGCCACAGCCAACAGTCACGAAGACAGGCGTTAATATAGCTCAACTTATTTATCTGCAGCCTGACCAGGCTCTTAGCTGCCGCTGAGACTTTCATGATTTTAGAAAGCGAGTCACAGTTTATTATGGAAAGACACAAATGGGCTGTGTCCATTCACTCGTTTACTTATTCGCTCGTCACTATAAAATGTACGCAGAGAAGTGTTTTGAAATTTTGGACACAAGGCAGTTTGTTCCCTGTACTACCAAGGTAAAAAAGCATCTTAATGATTATGTATATGTGGCGGGAGACTATGGTTTCGATGCAGGGCTCGATCATCCTCTTTCCACTCTGACATCTTCCTCAGTAATTCCCATATTCTATCTGTCCATGTTCTTGCACACATACAGTATGTCATCTATTCTGTCTATCTAGTCAATACTCTAAACAACCTTTGCTTCCACTTCCAACAACCTAGCATACACAAGAGTGAATTGGCATAGTCCTACGGTCCTCAAACACTTCGGGCTGGATATTTCCCTGCAGCAGTCACCTGATGTTGGGGGATCTAATGGTTGGGATGACCGTGTGGAAAAAGGCAATGTGCCACTCTTGATCGTTCCCATCTGCTGTGTACAGGGTTTAGAACATTATCTAGTGATGTCCTTGAACAGAAATGAAATCAACCAAACTCTGTGACCAAGGATAGGGATGAAAAGAGATTGAAAAACACAAGCCAAGGACAACACATTTGAAACATTGATTGATTAAAGCCCTATGTGTTTATTAAAGGTCCCTGTGGAGTTTGTGACCACAGTAGTGTGATGGAGCAACAAAGTGATCTGTGATTTGTATCTTGCATTCGACTCTTGGTTTCATCAACATCAGTGAAGCTAACAGTGCAAAATGGATGTTGAATTGGGGGATGATTACGTGAAAGCAGAATGTGGTGCTGTGCAAAAGCTTTGATGCGACTGCAGTTTAGTTACATAGACACGTAACAGTAGGGAGCTGGGTTGGTGCCACAATAAAATCTATGGTGTTATACTAACAAAAATAGAAAATGCAGATGAGTTCGATCTGCATGAATGAATATGGTAGCCTATATAATCCAAATCAACCAAGGCCATTTCTCCAAACAACGGTAGCATCGCTCATTGTGCTAGTTGGGTGCACTATTGTTTTCTTGTCTTCCTTACATATGGAGGCAGCTATCTGAAGCGTCCACGCTGGTGGATTACAGCAGTAACCACCAATCCATTTGCAACAGTCAGAGAGAACGAGAGCCCCTATTGGATCACCTCCAGAGTCTTGTGTACTTCCAGAGCCGCTCCAGGACGATGAATCCCCCCACCTCATTATCCACTCGGTGCCACCTCTGGGTCCAGGCCACACCCTGGCAACAACTGGCACAGGAAGAGCTCTGAAGGCTTTCTGACGGCTGAATGCGAGCGACTGCAAGCCCAGATGGTTTTCCTTTTGATCGGCTTGTCCCTTAGTGTGTCTGTCGAGCCATTTTTCATCTGTTTGTGCTCTGAATAATGGCTTGCGTGTGTCAAAGCAGTGCAGGTGGGAGTAAAATTAGCTTTAACATCCAGGGGGACGACAATGTGCACATGCATCCATGCATGTCACACGTTGTGTTACTTCACCCATACACCAGGACCATTATCACATGTGCGCATGCATATGCAAATATAAACATAAAGCACATTTAACCATACAAACACCTGCTGTAAAGATACAGCAGAACACGTACATCTTGTAGACAGCCTTACTTTTTCTTGTCCCACCTACACATATACAGTACACTAAGCTGTCCCCAACACTCCCAACACTGTGTGGCCTGTCTCGCTTCTCTTGATTGGGAGTGCGCCCCAGATCATGCCATGCACGTTATAATGCCTAAAGACAACGAAGCCAATGATCTGGAGATGGTGCTCTATGGAGCTAGAACACATGAGCAATCACTCTGCAGTGCATTCGTTTAAACAATGTCTAATCACACAAAGTAACTGAGAAGGACGTGGTAAGAACTAGAAATGGATGGATCTGTAGATGGAGAGCGAAGGTTGTGTGTAAGACAAATGCACAATTTATGCTCACCAGCATCCAATCTAAGGTCTGCTCTTCACTGACTGGCTTAACCTAATGAGGTTAATAAGTAAACATGGGAAACAAAGCAACTCTGGGGATAAGCTGTGAAAATATCTCATTCAAAACTCAGTGTTGGGTTTGTCCTATTAGGACTGGAGACAGGCTTACACTTAGAGGACAAAAAGAAACAAAAAATACTGTAATGGCTTAATACACACTAGTTTACAAGACGTTGTCTGGGATGTTTTTCTAAAAGAAACTCACCTAAAGCTGATTTGTATGCAGATTTTAGCCGAGACCTTGACGCCTTCACCAGTCGCAGTGAGAATGGACAGATTGGCTTCTAATGGTTATCCGATACTATGCAGCAGTGTACCTATGTGTTGTTTAATAAGGTGAACTGACCTTTCATCGTGGTTGTAAATCAATGACATTCTCCCACAGTGAAGCGCTGCATGCAAATGCATAATATTATCTCCCTACGTTTGCACATGCACACACACACACGAAAGACAACATATTCACACAATGTCAAACATAAAGATTAAAACACACATTGTGGGGATTGTGGTCACACCATAGCATCAACTATGTCCTCATGGGCAACAGAATAAAGAAGAATCACATTTACAAACCATTACCACCATTAATACTCGCAGTGTAAACAATCTTCAGCCCCAGTTTTCAGTGATAAATGCTTCTCCTGTAACTACTGGACAGCCTTTGACAATAAGGCCTCTAAAATAATATTGCTAAGTGGAGAGAGGTGAAACAGAAATAAATAGAGTAAGATTGTGTTTGATGGCAACGCTAAATGTTTGATGTTGCTTTTGAAAAAGCCCACCGCCCTTTCATTCTGTGATTACAACCCTTTGCCAAGGCATAATGGCTGAGGTACAGCTCTGTAATGAAGGCATTACCAACAGCAGAATAGAGGAACAACTGTAATGTCCAGATTCTACTCATTTACTTTCCAAATAATACATCACCTCACCCCACTGCAGCGGCAATAACGAGTCACAGCTAATGCCAGCCTGTCTATCAGAGGAAACAATATAAAAGCAATGTATTTCTTATTACTCTGCTTCCCTCTCTGACGCTCTCTTCCTCTTAACTTGATCACTATAAATACAACAGAGTACTTCCACTGCAAGCAACTACCACCGCTCCTACTCCTGCTGCTGTTTATTCTCCAAATAGCAATTTATTTTTGTATTATCAACACAAAAGGAAAAGCCATAAACACTAACAATGTGCATGGACATACTTTCTCCTCACGGGTTCTGTCGCAGGCCCAGATAGAAACATAGGTCAGTGCACTGTTGTGTATTGGTGAATGTGTGTGCGCGTGTGTGTGTTTTTGGGGGTATTTAGGATACATTCCCTGCCTCTCTAATAAGCCACCGGCTTGATGCCACTGCTCTCCTGCATGGGAGGAGATAAGACCTGGCAGAGCAGTGGTGTGGGCTCCCATTGAAACTCAGTGGGCTGCTAAGCCCCCTTGCAGCCCCCCAGCAAACCTCCAAATGCACGCACACCATCACCGCATGTACCTACACACACAGGCTACAAAAGCAGCCCCCAGTGAGGTAACGTTGCGATTACAGATGCAGGAGCACAGACAGCGCATTGGGAATATGAGAGGGGAGAAAAGAGAGAGGGAGAGAGAGAAAATAACAAGTATTAAGTCCACTGAGACGGCATTAAAAAAGCACAATGCTTTGCTTGTTCAAAAAGACTGAGACTACTGAACTGAGGAATCTCTACTTTTTTCCTTGTGCAGCTTTTACAAAAAAAATTACCACACCAGCAAGACTCATCCCATCCTCATTTACTAGCTTTCTGTTCGAGTATGAATATTCTTACTTCACATGCTCCAGGAGTAGTCCCATTTACCTTACGTTTTTGAATTCATGGAGACTAAGGGGATGTCGTTTGCATATCAAACCGTGGCTTTCAGACCGCGGGGGTAGTTGAGTTCTTTTCTTTCACTGGACGAGTTTAACCCAATGTAAATGCGGCAGATGCCACAAACCGCAACAAATTAGCACTCAAGAAAGCCCACAGAAGTGGAAAACATTGTTACGAAGGCCAATTTGCACCTTCCACTCCCAGTCATCAGTAATTGCGAGAAGGTTACTCATTCATCTGCTGAGTGTTTTGTAGAAGAAAGAGACGAGTCAGCTGTTGCATTGAAGAAACACGGACGTGCTATTTTGCCTTTGAAGAGGATTCTATCACCTCGTTAGCACTTTTACCAGCGAGTGACCATCAGCTGTCAGCCATAAAAGTCAGATGCCCAGAGGCTGTCATGTCTTTTCTCTCAGCATGTGTGTCCACTTACTGTACAATTATTATGCTAATAGAGCAACAACCAAGCCCACATATAGGACAGTAGCTCATAAAGGTTTGTCAGGTGTAGTTGATATTAGACGTTTCACCATGTATATAGAACTTCCTGAATTATTGAGTTATTTTAATTTAATGTTTCCAATTTGTGATGTTTATGCTTAATTTAACTGTTAAATGAGGGATGCATCAAGTAAAGACATTAATAATTCTCTCATCCTAAAGGAAGAAGAAAGAAGACGTGGAGATCCACTAATGCAAGTATTCTACATAGAAAAATATGTAGTAAGATCAATGAGGCTGTTTACTCTAAAGTTTTATACGTTGTAACTCGTGTTAGTTAATATCGCCTGCACTTTGATTTAGGCAGTAGACAGTTTTTAAGGGCCATACTGACAGTCTAAAGCGGAAAATCCACCTCAGGAATTCCCCTAATACCAGAGTCTTCTGAAGGGCAGGAAGATATAGAGACCAGCGCTGAATGGTTGTAAGAGTGGGATTGAGTAGGAAAGAAAGCTGTACACAGAATCCATACAGGAAAATGTATATGTGAAAGAAGCAGGGAAAAAAATAACACAGATTTTAAGGATTTAGTAACTCAGTCGAGTTGTCAAATTTATCAGGTCCCTAAACCAACCTGAGGATGAGTCTGTGGGCAGAGCTGTCAGTCAGCTGGAGACTAAAAGGCTGCAAACAACTTAAGGTTACAGCAGTACAAGGAGATTTAGTTATATCCATTTCTTTATATGGGGATAAATCTCTGTGTAGCAGGACAGAAACAAATTCCCACAAAACTGTCTGTAAACATTAAGATCCCCGGCTCTGTCTGACTCTTTGTGACTCAGGCTCCTTGACGCGACTGAATCATTAAGTAACAAAAAGGAGGCTGATTATGGTAAGACTGGAATGAAAATGCATAACTGATTGGAGAGTAGGAAAAAAAGGGAGTCCTCAAATGTCACAAAGACCTTAATGATTCGAGAATGTCATTGCATATGGCTTTTTAATTGAATGTCATTACATTCAGAAACCATGTCACAAAAATTGAACATTACAGCATATGGGACCATCAGCTAAACCATATGAATTATGTTGATTAAGCCTTTTTAAGTCTTATTCTATCTCTTTAAAGCTGCTTTCATAAGCACCAGCACGATTCAAAGAGAAGATTGTAATTACGCTGAACATTAGCTAAACCCAGGTTCAATCACACTTTCAAATCATCTTATGACAAGGTCAAAGTGAAGCATCGCAGCCACGTGTCACTCTACGAGTTCTGCGCCAGTGTAAAAATGCTGACAGTGAAATCTGCATGGCCTCGTCCGCAACAGCAAATACGCTTCAAATCTAGGAAACAGTTTTCCCGTGTATCGTACATGTGCGTCCTGTGGGTCTGTGTATGTTTGGGTGTGAGGAGGGCTCCCTTTTGCTGGAGCCCTCTGTACAGTGTGTGGCACAACTCAGCCAAGCCAGCCTCCGTCTTGGCACGGGCTCCTGCCAGAGAGAATAGCAGGATGGAGCCAGCTCCCTCTGCAGCTGTCAGACGCAGTGAAAAGTAGTCCTGGAAACCTTCAGAGGGGTCTCGAAACACTTGTATAACTGCGACCCTGTGGCCTCCATTTCACAAACAGAGATAAATAGGAATGTGTTGTTATCACAATGCAGCGCAGACTAAATGAAACTCATACGACACATACTGTAACATATATCTCTAATATACTATACGACATAAAATGTGATTAATATAATAAAACCACCTGTCAGTAAATAAAATACATAAATGGCTCCACCTGCAGCACTGCTACTTTCCTCTCTGTGGTTAGACAGGTTGTGTTCTTCAATCTTTATTAATTAATCATTATAGATGCATTAATAACTTGGAACAATTATCATGTTTGACAGTCCTAGTCCAATCCTAATTGTCACAGTTTCAGAAAACCACTCTCCATAAATCTAATGTTACAGTGGTGCTGGAATGGAAATCTGACCCATAACTATACATCACTATCCAGAGCGCACACAAGCTCCGGATATTGCATTATTTACTATGCGCAGGTTTACATAGAGAGAGACAGACAGAGCAGAAAAACAACTTCCAGTCCTTCCTCACTCTAACTGACAAAAACTTCCCTTCTGATGACCAGCCAGCAAAGAGCAACTGTTATGTTGACTCAGCATTTTTGGCCAGACGACAAACAAGAGAGCGATCAGGGGCAGGCAGCTCATAGACACCTCAGGGTCCAGTCACCTGTCACCTCACCAGCTAGTTCCTGTTGCAAGTCTCACTCCAACCCTCCTACAAGCCTGCCTCCTTCATGGGGCCCCTTGGCCATCATGCATATCAATGCTTTATGAGCAATGGAGGGGAGGGGAGGAACTGAGGGATTGGGAGGAGAGGTACAGACGCAGGGAAGGCAAAGAGGGAGGATTGGGCCGTGCAGTGAGGCCTAGGCAACAGTCGGAATCAATCAAGTCTGTAGGATTACTGCTCCACTGAGTTGTGATCAATAGATCCTGAACACTATCCCCTGCTAGGAGGACTGACAGGGTAAATGAGGGTCAGAGAGCTGCACCCACCCTCCTCCCTCATTTCACCCTCTCTCTCTCCCCCTCACTCTCTGTTTCGCATAAGGAAAAGCAAAGAGGAAAAGATGTGGTTTTTGTTGGTGGTAGAAAGGGAAGAGACTCAACCAGGGTCCAGTGATTTTCTACAATGCTGGAGGAGCGTTGCATTTTCAGCGGAGAGCAACATCTGTCCTCTTCCCCGGGGCTTTTGTACCTTTGCTTCCTTGCAGATCAGACCTGTGGCTGCATGGCACAACAATGAAACGCTCGCCGTACTGTAATTGAACGTCGGTATTTCACAATTCGGGGTCATTTGGCTGTGTCAATTCTGCAACAGAGAAAACTTTCTTACTTGCGCAGAGAGTGAACATTCATGTGATACTGAAACGATACTGGCATCGGATCTAACGAACAAAGCATTGGTCTGATTGACAGGAGGGTTTCAGGCCCTGACACCAGTCTCCCCAGACGTCAGCAATGATGACTTTAAACTTTGTTAAGCGAGATAACCCCTCCTCCTCCAATTCCCTTACTTCATCTCTCGTGCCAACAAACATTTCTCGGTGTGACCAGCAGATGGCAGTCCTGTTATCCTGATCCAGTACTGTGAGCCTGCACACCCGCAGGCTGAGTTTTGGACTGTTCAGGGTTTAACTACGTGTAAAAGTACCCCAGTTCTCAAATGTCTGGCGGCTGAAGAAGCAAGAGAGAGAGAGAGAGAGACAGAGACAGAGAAAAAAAAAACTGAGGCAGCCCAAATAACAGGTTCCCTGGCCCTGAGCCAGCAAACTCACAAATGCTCACACATGCTGCAATCTAACAATAAAGCACACCATTCTTCAGTTAATAGCCAATCTGTGGTGCCACGAACATTTAGTCCAATAACTGTTACTGCTGTGTAAATGATGTCATAGGGCTGTCATTGTCTATAAATTATGTGGAGGTTGACGAGCCTTGCTGTCAATGATCCACCTTTTTTTTTTTTTACAATGTGACGATTCCCCTGGTTTTTATTGTTCTGAAACGAGTAAAACACTTTAATAAGTCCAAAGGTGGAGAGTACGTTGTGTCAAATATACAAAAAGTATAGGGCAGCAAAGATGTGTCCATAATGTGCACAACACACTGTCCTGCAATGACCTGACTCATGTATGACCGGAAACGCTCATCTGCTAAAAGCCATCAGAGGCAGAGACATTTCACAGGACTGCACACGGACCCAGCTCCGGATTAGCCTGACATGAGACAGAGGAGCAGAAAAAAGGAAAGCCTAACTTCATTACCGTAGTAATGAGTGAAGAGCAAGACTTGTGCAGAGGCAGTGACCCTGGCAGCATAGCTTACCTGCAAACTTGTAGCAGTAATACCTCTAGTCAGGTAATTAGTTATACATTAATACGCAGAGATGATCTGATCTCCTCAATTAGGAAACAGCAGGAGTATGACTCACAGAGACTCAATTGTCAATTTTGTGTAACTAAGTGGGGCAAGTGAGTCAACCCAACGGTATTCAAACATTTTAATTTAGTGTTGACCATTCAGTTCTATACCGTCTATTTTATTGTGTAGTCACATGGATTTAAAAAAAAAAAGGCTAAAACCGGCTGATGCACTAATCAAGTCTTTCGTTTTACCTTGGAGATCATTGTCGTCAGCGTTTCCACACTGCTGAGTCGACCCAACACAAACACAGATTTTCTCTTGAAATTGTTCTTTCTGCGAAAAGTAATTATTCAGCCCATGTCAATGCACCTCACAGGTCAGCAGAGTGTGAAAATGGCAACAGAGCTCTTCTCAAGTGTAGTGTGAGCCACGCAACGCAGAGAATGATAATCTATGAAAATTACTGCCACAAGTAAAAAAACAAAAAAGAAGTGTTTTGTTATTTTCTGAAAAGCCACCATTTCGTCCTCTACAGGTGTTGTTTTAAACATCTTAAATCCCCCAACACCCAGAGCAGATTTTCCTCAATCAGCAGTTTATGACAACGTAGGCGTAATGGAGATGATGTATGGAGACCTCATTTGTGTGTGAGAAAGGGAAGCTCAAGCTGTTGCCAAGTACAATGACCATTTTCAATCACGGAGATCTAAGATAAACTAAGCAGAGGCGGGCAGGAGCAAAGGGCGCAATGGTGATGGGTTGTCTACGCTTATTTGTGAGTGAGCAGCGGACTGGAGGCTGGATTTGTCTTGTCAATGACATATACACTTAAGGGCTTATGGGACAAAGCCTGAAACTTGGCCAGAAATCACTAATGAGTCAGCTCAGCCAAGAATGAAATACATGCATTATTCACTCACCAAAACCACCGCAACTTTAACAGCAAGATACTTCATACCACAGCCCCATGCCTGTCAACACCAGCGAAACCCGTGCTCTGTTGTGGGTTTAATACACAGGATCAAAGTCTGCGCATTGTATAATTACACAAAAACGTGCAACGTAAAAGCAGTATGCGAAACAAATTATTCACAAGGCTCTTTATTCACAGGGTTTCCTCATATCTGACTGATTTGTAAGTACAGTCAGATATGCCATGTAGATGTTGTTATCCAGCAGATAGGCATGACCCCGGGTAGAGTGGAAGGAGCGCCAGCCGGGGCATTTCCTGACTGCACATTTTAATACAGTGCACTAAAGCACACGCAGGCTTGGCAACACAAAACATATTGGTCTGTGTGTGTGATGAGTGCGTACACACACGTATGCTCACACATGCACAGGGTCCTCCCTGAGACCACACAGACTCCATACAGAGATCTCTTTCATCCCCTCCTATTGACTGCTGTTATATCCTGTGGCTTGATTGGACCACACCAGACAACATCTCCCATCCTCTGTACCCCCCCCTCCCCTCCCCATAGGGAAACTCCACATATATTGATTCGCATAAGTACTGTAGCATTGCTCATTCTGTTTGCTTTTAAATACTGCAACCATCTTGTCTCGCTCAAGGTTCACCACCTTCCCTACACTCACACTCACACATCGACGCTGTGCTGTAGCTGCTTGGTGCCGTTGGTCTGGTGGATTTAGTTTTCCTGCAGGGATGTGTGTTAGCAGGTGCAGCGTGGTCCTTTCATAATGGAGAAAGCCCTCAGCAGAGTCTAACTCTGCAATATAGAGCGTTCAATACAAACCATTTAGACCTGGATATAAGCCTTTGTAAATGGCTGGGTCTAGTTTTTTCACTGTGCATTTCATTTATATTCGTTGCAAATATAACTGGGTGCATGAGTTAGTGACCATCAATTAAACTGCAACTGTAAAACGGATCAAGTATGAAGGTATAATAATAAAATACTACAAAATAAAGGACAGAAACCAAGACCTTCTAGTAATAGTAGGTGTCCTGCCATATGTGTATTTTTATAGCTTTGTGGCATATTTTCTTTCTTCTTTCTCCCAGCTTTCAAAATTAATGCCAAAATCGTCACACTTTCATATTATAGGAATATTCTAATGCGGTAATTTCATCCCGAGTACAGAAAAAAGTATATGGAAAATGTATTTTTAACCTGCTTTGTTGTCCTGAATGACTACAATTACAGTATATAGGAAACGTTGGCTCAGTGTTACATCACACATTATTATAGCAGGGCCTTGCACATTTACTTAACAAGATTTTACCATCAGCATCTTGTTAGAAACTTGGGGAAAAAAAAGGAACAGAAATAGACTTTTCTAAGCACCCTGTGGTGTTAATTGTTTTGCTTTGTGTGTCAAAGCAGTCAACAACAGAAGACCCCCAGAAAATCAGGGGCTTTAAAACAAGATTAAAAAATTTTTGCCACAAAGTCAGAACAAAAGTCTAATGTTAAAATGAATAACTTGCAATGCAAATGAGGTAAAGTGATGGGGGCCTTGTATTTGAAGTTGAACCTTTTGTTGTCAGCTTCAACTGTACTCTCTGTTTTTAAACCCAGCAAGGGACCTTTTACACATTTCAATGGGGAATTTGGCTTTGAATAATTCAACAGACTAATCCGCCATCGCTTGTGCTTTGGTCTGTGTGGGCCTGCTGTTTGGAGCTACAGCCAGTCCACAGTCGATATACAGAGACTGAAAGGGATGGAGAAAGAAAGACAGAGTTACGGACGAACACAGACGGAGGCAAGGGTTAAGAAAGAAAGGTGAGGACGGAGGGGGGATACTTAATGTTAATTACAGTGTGCTTAATCCTGAAGGCTAACAATGATGTCATGGGGCACTGTGGCTAATGCTGTAAAACAACACCTGATAGCGGACAAATACACAGTGTTCTTTTAGTACAGAACAGCAACACAAGTAGTTGAAAATGAAATATATGGTCTCAACAATATTTTAAATATGGTTGTCAAAAAACAGAACCACCACCTAATAAATGCTCTCCAGTCTGACTGCACCACCCGCTGCGCCCTGAGTAACCAACATATACTAGAGTTATCGCCTTTCTGACAGCGCCAACGTAAAAATCGAATTAATGGCAGAGCTGCTGTGTTGGGTTGAATAAAACTGTACAGGTGTCCCGAATAAAGTGGTCAGTGAGTCACTGATGTACACATGCACAAAACACACTGCTTCATATAATGTTATATAACAGCAGCCAAGAATCACACAGTCCATAGAGACCCAGACAACTCTAAATGAGGTATGCATGTTTTATTCTGTGTTGCTTAAGCTTCATTGTTTTCCTCTGTCTGATCACCTTATTGCCATGTGATCACATTACTTCCACTCAATCCTTCACTGTGTGGCACTTTGCACCTCTGTTTCAATATTGGTAGTATAGTATAGTAACTAAATAATTTCTGATTGCATTGCGGTTGCGGGTGCATGTGCGATGAACGTGTTATGGCAAAGACACTACAGGTGCTAATAAAGAGCAGATGGCAGCCCTTGACAAAACAACACATATGCAGTAACTGAATTTGAAGTCTGCGTGTTCTGCAGTCCAGTAAAATAGAGGTATTTACATGTAAAGACGTGATAGAGGACGTTCATTTCCAGCTTGTGCACATTTTCACCATTCATAATATACCTACACAAAGTTTTACGCGACTTCTTAAAAAGAAAAAAGAAAAACACATGCATGTTTTTTGCGTGCATGCATGGCAGATGTGGGCTGAGATGAGCTTTAAGTCCAGCTATGGTAGCCAGGCTGTATAGTTAAGAGTGTTTCATGGCGTGGGGAGCTGTGACACATGCCTACAGGGGCCTGAGGAAGATGGAGCTGGAACCCCTGAGAAAATAAATACACACGCAGGCGCACACAGACATGATGTCCACAACAGAGTTAAACACATTAAAAACAAAAACAAACTGTCCTGAGCACCAGACACAGATATGCTGCCACTCAAGCAACTCAAGTATGTAAATACAACTATTTATGTACATGGTGAGCTAATGTTTTAGTTCAGCATTGTGCATCATACACAAGCTCAGTACATCTAATATGGGCAACAGCTGAACCCGAAAACATTTGCCGGTTTTATCTGAGAGAGCAAAACAGAGAAAGCAGAAGATAGGAGAAAGGATGTGGCAGCTCAAACGTTTCTAGTTAGAGTTAAAATTATGCAAAAGCACACTGAGTAGCATGAAAGATCAAAGATAAAGGCCATAGGGCATGCACATTAAGAGTTATAACGAGAGCCCTTAGCTGTACACTGTTTAATTATTGAAACAAGAAACATCTTAGATATTTTAAAAAGCCTCTAATAATGTAGTTTGAAATGAAACACCACCACGGAGACAAAAACTGGAGACAGTACAAGAAAACACCCCTTAATTTGCGGAGTGGTGTGAGATAGTTTGCTCAGAAGATGAGTGTCGGTTGTTGTTGTTGACTTGGTCTCGCGTGGTATGAAGCCGTTGTCATTCCCCCTCCACTAAGCCAACGCGGACTTGGTACAAACGAGGCCATATGAGCTAAATTTGTTGTATGAAAAAGAAAACAATTTTGCTATGGTGTTGAGAGCATAGTTCAATTTCAAGTACTTACAATTACAGAGAGTGATTAGCAGCTACAGTATAAAAAAAACCTCACAGTCCTGTCATTACAGGCTTAGAATCTTCACTGTTCTTGGGTACGATTACCAACCAGTGCAGTGAACTAAACTATGACCTAACGTAGGCAAAGCGTTATCAGGCTACCCTGGCTCCATATGCAAATTATGACAAAAAGCAGTTTGTCTTTCTACCACAAACTGCTAAAGATTGTAAAGTCCTAATGTTCAGGTTCATCGAATTAATCAGCATTTTGCTCGTAGCTCTTTAAAGTACGATTTCCCTTGATATAATATTGCTATATTGAAAACTTTCCTAGCTAAAAAAAATAAAAAAAGATTTAAAGTGCACACTAGCAGATACACAACCGTGTTGCCATTCTTGTAAAGGCCTTAGGGAACATGTCCAGGGCAATGCTCTAAGTATATAAAAGCATCTTTATGACGATAGGCTCTCAGTAGCAGCAGGGTTACGTCTTGGTCCCCGGCTTTGAAAGCTGATAAGAATTTCATGCATTTTGCTCATTAAGGCAGAGCTAGATTGAGGGGCCAAACATTTCTGTGACCAAACGCAGAGGGAGGAAAAAGGGGCTAAGGGCCACATTAATCCACGTCAGTGCAGGCCAAATTATTTATCACCTTGTGCAAACAAACGGTGTCCTGGACAGGCTGTCGGTGGGGGAGGAGGGTGGTGTGTGAGGTCCGAGAGGGCTGCCAGCAAAGCTACACAGCCTGACCCCCATCACTCTTCCCTTATCTCACCTCCTCTGCTCTGTCCTTATTACTCCTCAGACACATGCACCGAGCCCTGGTGACTTTACACAATGCAGCACACGGAGCAGCCGAACGGCTCCCGTGTCTTCATTTCAGAGTTTCCCACCAATTTTCCCTTTTCGTTTCGCTTGAAGCCCGCACTTGTGCTCCACTGATCAAGACTGGTGAAGTCGCTCTCAGTGGAGTCTGTAGTTTTATGTGCGCCCCATGTTTGTGTGTTTATGAGCAGCATGCGGAGACACAGGGTTGGTGGGGGCAGTCTGTGCTTGCATCTGGACTCTGGGAAGCAGGCTGATCAGCCTCTCTCACCCACAGCACAGCCCAGGCAGCCTAGGAGCTTCAATCAATAACCAGGCCCTGTAGCTGCCCCGAGCAAGCTGTTTGAAAAGTCAGAGTAGCATGAAATGGCCATTATTAAATTAGTGGGACGGACACATTTAGAAGGCCATTGCATTAAGAGAGCAAGCTCTCCCAATTAATGGATCAGCACATTAATAGCCCTGGATGAGAACACCATCTGATCAGAGATTAGACCCACACACAATCTATTGACCTATTTTACGGCGCACTGATTGCAACATATAACATTTGCAAAGTATAATAGTAACTCATGTCCTTTAACCAGGATGAATGGCTGAAGAGTGTTTTCTGGCTTTATGCATTTTGACCATACCCCCCCATTATCTTACTGCAGTTGTTTTTGTTGTTTGCATTGCGATTCAAGTCTCGTCTGTTGCGAGAACCATTACACACAGAGAGGGATTGTTGTGAGATCAACATTTTATATTACTCTGATTATGTTAGGGAAAAAAAAAAAGTAGTTGATTTATTGTCCTGGATGCATTAAGAAGCTGACTGCATCTGTTTAAAGTGAGCTTGAAAAGGCACGTGGCTGTAAAAAAAACAACAGTGTGACTCATTGAGTAACAGAGTTACTCCAAGCTTGGTGACCCGCTTTAGTTACGAACGAAAAATACAACATGGGGAAATTCACCTCCATTACTAGACACACTTATATCTAAAACACTGGCTTTAGCAAAAGGGGGATCTTTTTTTCATGATCTGCTCACAGCAACACACCTCCAAGTGAGAGGATTCCGTGTCCCCCTTCACAACGTGCACATTTTATACCAGCCTTCCTCAGCCTGGCACATCACTGGGTCTTCAGAGCTCTGGGCATATTTTTAGTGCTTTTGTGAGTGATGTTTTAATATGAATTATTCACCCGAGAGAGACACAGCTTTGGATGCTAGCCCTTGTTTTTAAAGAGAACCTTGTTTGCTCCTAATTTTACAGCCGGTCAGGCAGAAATACGGTGGCTAACCAGCAGGTCGGGCTGACAGCTGGGAATTGCTGTATCCCCCTGCACTTTCAGTGCAGTTGCAGTGCCTCTGAGCTCACACACAAAGAGGCTGAGTACATGTAGGCAGAGGTTATGGTGTACCTGAACTGCTGGGATGCCAGGCTCATTATTTCACTCTTATTTCAGGGCTGCAACCACCTCCAGACCCCTCTTTCACAACACCACCACCACCACCACATATCAAGCACATAACTCCTCTCCATCTTCACGCTGTGTAGTTTTGCCGTCTTATTCATCCTAAGGCGCGAATGTTTCCAACAGGCCACGGTAGCTGCATGTGTATATTGATTACACACTCTGGTATATTCTCCCACACAGACACAGGCACAGCACCCAGTATCCTTTGTTAACCCTTGACCCTTTCTTAGAGGGCTCAGTATAGCCGAGCTGTGCAGGCAGGCAATGTACTGCGGCTAGTTTATGTTGAATTTGCTATGGATGTTTTACATGATGTATTGTTTATTTATAGTATGCAAGCATCATTTCACAAAGACGCTGCATTCATTTTGTAAATAAGTTTCTTAATTAGTGCAAAAGATTTCGAGTAAAGAATCATTGGTGCAAAGAGGTCACTTGTGTTGTGGCTCTAAAACTCGTCCCGGCTTCCTCACGGCTCTAAACACTTGAATTTCCAGTCAGCTAAACTGGCCAAGCCAGGCAAAAAAAATGTATCTGCAAAGTGATGAAATATTGAGACTGTTTTGATTATGAACTCACTCTTACCTCTCTTACCTCCTGTGACTTGGCTGAGATATTGATGAGGTGAGATTTTTATTCACATTTTGCTTGTCCGCTGTATTTCTGGTTTTCAGCCAAGGAATTGGATACTGTTGGAAAAAAAACAAAAAACGCTCAAGTCTCCTGTTAGCTGGCCCAATCTCACCCTACAATTTCTCAGCTCGTCTGCAGTGGGGAGATGGAGATCGTTACTGCTCCTTTCTAACCTACTGGTCAGAAAAAAAAAAACAAATATAAGATCCATGTCAAATTATTTCACTTTCACTTCTCACGTTATGGTCTGGAAAACTGTAGAGCGTGGACACCCCACATAGTGAGCTGCCCTGTATGTCTTATCCTACTGACTCAATCCCCAGAAATCTGATTGGCAAACATCACCTTTAGGCAACAGAAGCCCTGGTACCGGCATGTTTCTCCTCTCTATTTTCCTCCCAACATCGCTCTCTGCTCGTCAACAGCACATTCGCAAGAACAAACAGATTAGATACCAGAAATAAAGCTGCCTGCTGTTGGCCCACATGGATGTGGCCCAGATCTACTGGTAAAAGGGGGGAGCTGTGGAAGCCTGCTGCCAGGCCCAGGGCCAAGGTTTGATCCCCAGTCGACTGGCGTCCTTCCAGCCCAGAGGAATGAGTGCTCTGTTGCAAAGCAAAGCGTGGGGCTCACACCCCCCACCAGCACAACCGTTCTCTTGAGGATGATAGATGCTCCGTCCTCTCCTTACAGCAGGGAGAACGCATTAGACATCTGTATAATTGACTGAGGATGAGAGAAACAAGGGGGGAGAATAGAATTGGTGGAAAGCAGCGAGACAGACATTTAGTAAGACAGTGGTCCCACAATGTGTTTTAGTTGACTCGTCTTCACGTCAAAACAAAACATGAGCTATGACAGAGACACATGAGACAGGTAAACTAGAGGAAAAAGGAAAAGAGGCAAAACGTGGCGGGAAGGGAGGGGTGGGAGAGGTAGGGAGCTGGCACAGATGAGGCTGGCTCCCACTCAACAGGACATCCTTTCACACACATTACACATGTCCTCTCCAATCCTCTCACAGAACCCGCACTGGAGCAACTGCGTCAAAAACAGGCCCGTACACACTTCTGACTGATGAAACCGCCGATATTTCATGGCAGTGTGGCGCAGCCTGGCAAAAGACTGCTAATGTGATCCAAAGTCTCTCAGCAACAGAATTATTCCAAGGACTTAACATTACCCTCACAATAGGGTAAGGGGTTGGCATATGATCGAAGGGGGTAATCTCATTGCGAAGAAAAGACCAGAATTTCATAGCAGCAACAAGAAAGATTTTTCAAACCTTTTACTTCGAACACAAGCAAATCCAAAGAGATGCGTAACCAGGGCCAGTGTGCCACAGACCAACCACATCAAATCTGTTCAAGCACAGTCTGTCAGTTGGTGCAATCAACCTTTCACAACACCAACACGAGCAACTTGATAAATCTCCCTCATGTCCGAATGTTGCACCAAATGGGGACATTTAAGGATTTACAGAACATGCTCCTCGGTGCTGGCTAGTGTCCAAGTATCAAAGTCACACAACAAAAGGGAGACTGAAGGCTGATGCACATAACTTTCCAGGGAAATAACACAATTATAAGAGTACACAGACTTGTTCATTATTAATGCAGTTGCTTTTCAACTGCCTCGCTGAAAAGATCTCTCAATAATTTATCACCATAGAGACACATGTCAAGTCAGTGTGCCTGGACACTTCATGAATATCAAATAAATATGCAAAACAAAGGGTCTATACATCATCAAGCACCCTTTAAAACTGCTTTACTGATGTTTGTAACAAATCAGGGATCCTTGATTGTTCTTTGCACCACTGCATAAATAATCCTCTGATTTGATCTCGCTTCAGATGAGGATTCTTGATGAAACACTCTAGAAGCTACTGTATCACAATGACTGTGCCACTCGGGGCTTAATGATCAGTTTGAGGGGAACTGGTGAAGACGGAGTAACGGCGGCCGTTAGATTATGTTTTAATGACAATCCTCGATCAGTTATTAACGAGACGTTTCTCATTAGTTAATTGAATAACTTGCAAAATGGAGCCCCACTCGCCTCATGACTTTGGATTTATTCAAAGCATTAGAAGATGATGAACTCAAGATGAGAGGGCTGACTGATACGCTTGTCTTTATCACTGCTAACAGCCTGATGAGACATATAGGAAGCTATGGGAATTGGACCGTGAGGCTCGTCGAGTGACAGTGGCAGTCGTTAACATGGGAGCAATGGTTTGTGTGAACACATGCACTGTGCAGTAAATTATTCAATATTTTGTAGTAATAGTAGATCAATTGTTTTAGTTGTGAAAGCAATCCCCCCATTCTTGCTTGATGACGGATTTCAGGAGCTCAATAGTTTGCCTCCTTTGATGCATTTTTCAATTCGTAATGTGTTTTCAATGGGTGACAGGTCTGAACTCCAGGCAGGCTTGTGTGCTGTAGCGTCCAAACTCTTCACAATGCTGCTGTAATACATATGAAATGTGTTTTGGCATCGTGTTGCTGAAAAATGTGTCTGGACTGAAACCTGTATATCATTCAGCATAAATGTTGCCTTCACAGATGTGCCGCGTGCACTAATGTAGCCCCATACCATCACCGATGCTAGTTCTGAACTCGGCACTAATAACAAGCCAGATGGTCTATTTCTTCTTTAACCCTGAAGAGACGCTGTCTATGATTTCCAACAAGTATTTGAAAATTGGACTCGCCAGACTGAAAGACAGCTTTCCACAGCTTTGCTTAAGTTTATCTTAAAGGAGCGAGGCCCAGACACAGCAGCTTCTCTAGACCTTGTTTACAGAGTTTCATAGAGTCATAACCTTCATTTTAACAAACCCTGGTCACTGATGATAGTTTTCAGAGGTCTTCCAGAGCCCTCACAGTTATTTCCACCATAAAATTGTGCTTGTTTTTTTTATGGAGCATAGCCTAAAAAAACAGACATCAATACTACAGACATTCAGTATTGGCCCTTGCGTACAAAGGTTTCTCTTCAGTTGCTGAATTACACAGTGTTCCCCAGAGTGGTAAACCTTACCCAACCCTGTCTTCTGAAAGACTCAGCATCTCCTCTCAAAATATTAACCTTATGCCAATTAACTGCTGGAAGCTTGTTTTATCAGCCTTTACATTTATGTCTTACTTTTGTAGTTATTTTATTGATTTGAATTCATTTATAGCATTCTGCTTTGCAATAGACGCCTTTGATGACACACTTAGCGAATAAACTGTGCCAAACAACGAGTGCCATGTACCAATGATAATTTCCCTATAATACTCTGAATGGTATTAATGCGGGTTCAGTGGTCTGTCAGCGTGTTGTGAAGGCGCTCGCTCTCACTAAATTCCATGCCATTCCAAATAACCAGCTCTCCCAGAAGACCACTACCGCTCATATGGTCTGCTGCTTGATTTGCTTCCTACACTTGTGCATAACACGCCACATGTAACAGTCTCATTTTCCTCCGCCGCCTCTCTCCGCATTCACACAAAGACTAAATTGAAACATCATTCACTTAGTAAGTTATAGGTAGAGATGTTGCCTTTCATTAATCCACCACATCGTGCTAAAAGAACTAAGGCACTCCAGTTTCAAAACAAATATATTTTCATATCCTCTCCATTTGTGTAAACACTTCCATGGCTGGAATGTGATAATTGAGTGAATAGCATTTGAATATAACACACAAAGCTACATCCTCTGGTGTGCATTCAAATCCGTGCGTATCTGTATTCTTTGTAGATCAAATTTATGTTTACAGATGCGAAACACACCCTCTTAGCTTAGTGGGGCTAGAGTGGAGTGGGAACTGTACAGTACGTTTATGTGTGTTTATCACAAAACTGGGGATGTGGTCCTGTTTGCAAGGTCTCACACATGCAGGTGAGAGTCGTGGTGTTCTCTCAGTTCCACGCTAATGAAGTTCAATCTAGATCTCTTTTTGCCCTATAGTTCTTAGTGCAAAGTAATTCTGGGCTTGAGCATTTGAGCTTTGCACTGCATGTGTGTGTTTTAAAAGCTGGTATCCACTGGAATCCTAAACTCTAGACATTATTTGGAAAAGTCCATTCTTGTGTGACATTGTATGTCCTCCAAACTAGAATGACAAAAATTCACTGATAACAACTTTTTCCACATCCAAATCAAAGTAGGCCTTGTGATAGATGAGAACCTGTGACATCATATCAACCGCAACCTCAAAAACGCTTAGGAGACAAAAATTAAAACATATTTGAGTAATGCCTAAAACTAACAAAAATCTAATGGCTAAAATTGATTAAGTTAATACAAAGTGTTTTATTCCGAAGACTGAAGGCTCAATATCGTATTTAATGTATTACTCCATCAATAAAGTAGTTAAGTAAATGTTACAATATGTCAACAGAATGGTTTCATAGGGTATAAACCCGTCAGACACAGGTCTATCTGTGTATCTTAACCAAAAGTGAGAGTGCTGATGCAGAAAATGTTAGCATTTTTTATTATGAATGAGGATGTGAAAAGAGCCTCGTCAGTGATTCCACATCAGCACTTCCCCTGACATTCAATACTCTACTTGATAAATGTCTGTCATTGTCTTTTCATGCAAGTGTGCTACATGAATTCACCTTCTGAGAGCATCGGGTCAGCCGTTTCTTTTCACAACGTGTGAGATTAAGCATCCGTGCCTCAGAACAGCCAGTTCAGCACAAACAAGGTGGGACAGGAGAATCTTGCGTCCAAAATAGGATTTGCATTACGTGTGATGCCTAGTATGTCAAAATACGTTGAGGCTGTAGGTAAAGGTTAGAGCAGAGACAGCAATCTAGACTGTGGTACACACTGTCCTGTGAAAAATGCCCTACATGTGCAGGTGTGACCACTGTAGTGGCTGAAAATAAACACGTCACTTTGTTCATGCAGCGCCATAGGGCCACCTTTCAATTCCTTCCTCCCTTTTGCTCTCTGTGTCCTTTCCACTTCTCTTTGTTCCCTTCTTCTGTTACCGTTCACCCATAAACAGAGGCGCCACTTCATACATCATCTGCCCCTGTGGAACGTAGAAATGTTCAGCTGCTTTCAAATGCACAGAAAGCGATCACTGCGTGGACCAGTCCTGTGATCTACAGTCTGTCCTGTTCTCCTCAACATGCAGGGAAACATGGTGCACTGCACAAAGTAGAAGATGAATTCACAGAGCTGTGATCTTATCATTTTTCACTTGCTCTCTGACTTATTCAGTCAGTCGGCTCATGCTGGAGTAGGGTGTATTGATCTATTTACCTGCTCCCTCCCTTTTCCTCTCTTTTTTTGCTTTCACCCTATTTCGCCATTGGACCTCTCCCACTCTCACACACCACACGCATCCTATTTCCCATAACAGATGTACTATTTCATCAGATGAAGGCCAAGGCCAAGCTTTGAGCTTTCAGTGCTACACAGGATCCATTTAATTTGCAGCATCATGACGGGAAATAAGACCAGATCTGCCAGCCTCAACTCACTCCACCATGCAGGTCATAATGTGCAGCAGCTAATCAACCTCATCCATTTTCACTAAAATGAGAAAAGCTTCACATGTATAGCCAAATGTCTCCATGGCGCCATCCACTATTATATACGAAATGGCATTAACTTCACTGGGCACAGTTTTACTGATAGCATCATATGGGTAATATTCAAGTGGCTGACATGCACATGTTTATGTGTGTGACGTATATTAAAGCAATTAACTTAACTTAGATGGATAATGTAATGCAGCCACATCTTAACACACACACAGAATAAGCTAGATCTTCTTTACCCCAGGCGATAATCTATCACCTTACAATTACTGTATGTATGTTGTGGTCCTAATAATATTTCAGTGTGTAAATGCATTTCCAGGAAGTGAAGCAGAACAAATGAATGAAAGCGTAAATTGTTTTTTCCTACTTAATGGGTATATATTTCCTATTAGACACAGAAATCAGCCTCTGTGCTTTATAGCGTAATGAGCAAAAGCCATACATTGCATTCATCACCAGCTGTGGTAAACATTGTTGGTACACATCTGTAGTCCGGCTCTTTAAAAGGGGAAGAAAAGTGAAAAGTGCACAGCGAACTTTTTACCATACACAGGCCATTTGCTATTCTTGACATGAAATAAGAGTTGGCCCCTCGGAGGGGAGGGGGATCTGTTTTTGCTGATTCCACTCTGGTGGTGAGGGAGAACAAGGTGGGCTGGAGGGGTGGGCTGCTGCTATGAGAGGCAGAGAGAGCCAGAGGTCTAGGGCACATCGAGCCGCCAGTCACTGCTGGGTGTTAATGTGCTGAATAACAATCTAAACCGATCCGTCATTAACATCTGTAACAAGAATGCCGTACTGAATGACTAACGACTTGAGCGCAGGAAGTAGATGAGAACCTGTGGAAACTTACAGCGATCATGAATAACAAAGTGTGTGCTTTTAAGTTCCCTGGGAATTCAGAAGTCGGGCACAGAAACACGATAAGAAAGTTCCGGTGTCTTGCTTTTCTTCGGGGAATCAGAGAATTTGGAATTAAAAAATGCCTCACATTCACAGAAACACTCAACACTATGAAAGGTTTATGAGATACAATCCCTAAAGGGCCTTAAACAATGACAAACTCGCTCTAACTACTGCACATTTCGTTTGCAGTTAGGAGAAAAAGCAACTGCACCACAGTCAACCGGCAACACCTCATTTTTTAGTTTTCTATTTTTCCTTCGTTTTTCTCTCTCACCGCTCACTATGGAATGGAAAAGCGTCATTCGAATCCGCACCAAATGAACACAGATTACACATACTGCAGCTTGAAGTGACTGATAAAAAAAGGAAAAATTGATTCGCCGACATGGCTGACTGAACGAAGTGACACCACATTTCCCCAGAGCTTTCTCTGTATGTGTGTATGGGCTTTTGTTTCATTCCCACTCCACCAGGACAACCCTACGTTTTTTTTTTTAGTTCTGCCTTGCACTGGGCTGCAGTTCCACCTCCTGAGACATCGTCCTTCTGGAAGTCCATCGCCACAACACGGTCAGCAGAGCAGAATGTGTGTGTGTGTGTGCATGTGAGAGATGGAGTTTGTGCTTGTGTGTGCTGAACAAGCACACTGATACACACAGCTCCGCTCCACACCTCTCCGTTCACTATTGCACTGCAGTTTCATCATCCATGGCCAAGGTTTGATAGGCAGTTCCTCTTATTAGAAAACCTGGAGGGGGCGAGCCAGTGTTAAAATGGAACCCTCTTTATCAAATTGTCATGAAGTACCTGAAGTGAACACAAGGTTAACTAAACTGCATATCCCTTCTGTTGAACTCTTTACACTCCACCATCACCCCAGCACACAGACTTTTAAGACACAGGGGTTTTGTAAGTACAAACGAGATGAGAGCTGTGTTTCTCTTTCTTAAATCACTGTGAAATGTGTCTCACTTGTTAGAATTGCAGCTCGGTTCTAGCCGGGGGCCGAGATGAAGCGTCTGAGGTATTTCTGGGTCTCCAGCATCACACCAGAGCTGCGACGTGCTCTCTCTCCACCACACCTTGACAGGGACTTTGTGTGACAGCTGATATAATGTGATTTCTCCTGTCCCCGGGGTTTGAGGCTGATGATGGAGACTTCTGGGCCCTGCTTTGCTCGCCAGCGACAGCCGTGACAGAAAGAAAAAATGCTTCAGCATGATGATCAGTGGCATTTTTCACATGGCTTGGAGATCCCTCAGTCTGTGCCACGTTGCCCATGCTTCACTGACAGAGAAATTAGGTCCCCATTTTTAGCCTGTAATTTTCTAGTCTGGCTTTGCCTCAGTTTAGGCACAATCACATTAAGTTACTGACACAATGTCAGGAGATTTTAGCATCCAGCCCAGAAAAAAGCACACCATAGATTCATGTAGATTTGGGTTTGTATTACAATAATGTCCTTAACTTACAACAATTGAACGACAGGGATACACAGGGCGTCACTGTTCTAAGTGCGTCACATCAAGTGAAGCCGTGGTGTCTTATACCTCCAGGCTTTACAGGCATCTGCTGTCTCTGCAGTTCATTGGCAAAAACAAAGCTAACCACTCCTGTCATGTGTGTTATGTCGGGGTATAAAAAACAAAACACTTAGGTCTGACGATTAGGTATAATAACAAAAACTGTGGCATCCAAGACTTAACCCTTGTGCAGCCTTCGAGGAGTCAAAATGAAAATAGGGGGAGCTCAAAGGTCAAAAACCACACAAGGGTTGGATAAAACAGCTGCAGACAAACGATCAATCACAACACGCTTTATCTAGATGAACGGTTGGATGAACTTGTTCATCAGAAGACCCACACATGTTCATTGCTTGGATGTAACACCCACAACGGCTGTTTTATCCAACCCTTGTGTGTGTTTTGGATCTTTGTCGCCTCCTATTTTACAGTGGGGTCGTTTTGACCCCTCGAAGGCTGCACAAGGATTAAACCATCATTCATTCATAATCGACTTTTACATCCTGGAAAACCATTATAGGCATTTTTTACTATTTCTCGTTTTGATGTAAACCACTTAACTGCAGTTTTTCTACAGGTTCATTGAAAATGAGCTCAAATTCTAAGTGACACTGAGTTTTGCCAAATGTTTTGTTAAAAGACTAGTTTGACATTTTAAATGTGTGAGGCCTCCAGAGGGCACTCTTTTATTCAGGGCACATCACTCGCGCATATTCAAACCTGAGGGGGTTAGCTTAGCTAACAAGCCAGAAAAAAGTCCAGCACTCATCTCTGCATGAATCTTTGTATGTCTAAACAAATAAAATTACATTTCAATTAGTGAGCTTTAAAAGCACTGCTTGCCAGAGTTACCTTTTGGACTGAGCCAGACCAACTGTTTCCTCCTGTTTCCACTCTCTGTGCTAGGATAAGCAGACCAGCTGCCAGCATCCACCTATCACACAATCATTAAGATGGGTATTAATTTCCTCATCTAACCCCCAACGAGAAAACAAACACGTTTCTAAAAAGGCCAAACGATTAATTTAGTTATTTGTCCATTGTTCTTCACAGTATGTAAAATACATCCAGCTAAAGTAAGGCATGAAACAATAACTTTATCTTGTTGGTAGCACTTGTTTGTCTTTGTCCTCACTAATGCAACACACAATAAAAGCACCCGAAATATATATCTGGGGTGTATTTCACCTTAATAGCTCCCTTGGTAGTGTAAAAATGCAGCTTCAGTCATTGTTACAGGCTCCAGTCAACATTTAGATGATAACACTGGATAGTTTATGAAGCACTGAATCCAAGCTTCCTTTCTTGCTTCCTTCCGGCATTTTATTCCATCTAAATAATGCAACCACAAGAAGTCATTTGGGGGGATCCATTATAGAGAGACTGATACAGAATGCAGGGATGCATGATCAGATACTTATGACTTTCACAGAGCATGTTATAGTGCAGTAGGGAGAACTTTGTATTGCCATGTCTCTCCTAAGTGCTTAATCCTTTGGTTGATGTGATAGTGATACGCATCCTGAGCAGTTTGGGATATATTAGGCTATGGGACTCTTCCACATTACATCCAGATGATTTATGACGAGACTTGAGTATGTGCTCATGGAGTATGGTTAAAGGACATTTCAGGGCCAGGGTAAAATTAACTTTGTGCTGCAACAGCTACTGTGAAGTGAGCAACTATAGCCGTCATGGTTAGTCAAAGCACATGGAGTGTGTGTGTGTGTGTGGGGGGGGGGTCTATCCACAAGCTATACAGCGAAAAACATCCATCCAGAATAGCATCTGAGGCAGTGAGGCCACTGTTGAAAAATGTCATAATAAGGTTGGAAGCATTGAAGAAGCCAACCTTGGCAGATGATTTATTTGATGTCTATTCGTTTTATTCTCAGCTGCTTCTCTAAGAGGATACTGTTAATTACATATAGTCTATTGAGGAGCAAATGAGCTTGACAGTGTTCCATCATGTTGTCACAGGGGGGAGAGAAAGAGTGTGTGTTTGTGTGGACACACACATTCACAGGTGGAGCCTGTTATGCTCTTTCTCCTTTCCACTAATCTGTCTGTCAGTAATGAAGTCTGAGGCTTAAGTGTGGGAGAGAGCAGGCGTCATCCATTAGTCTCATCCATTTCCATTAATGTTCACAGATTACTTATTATTCCCTGATTAATAAACACTCTGCAAGCGTGTCCTCATAGCAGCCTCAGTAAGGACAGCTTCATTAATGACTAGTATTAAAACTATTAATATACCAGATACTGGCATTCACAGCCTGCCGTATCTCAACCTACATTATTATAGTGACTGTTTGGTAAAAGCATCTTGTGTTTGCGAGAGATGAATAAATATAGACACATTAGTCACTGACATTAGCCTCTACTTTCAAGGTAATAATTTCATAAACAATTCACATTACCTTGGTATTTGGACATCCTCAAGCAAAAACAAGTAATCCAATTAGTAAACCGAGTGAGGCACTATTGATTTGAGAAAAACATTACCCAATCAATTTTGGGGGGGTAATGAAATTCCTTTACTTTGTGCTTCAGAAGAGTACAAGAGTGTGTGCACAGGCCCGTGCGTTCAGCTATGAGCATAATTTCATGTTAGGCATGCTTCTGGTACGACATCCTAATGGGGTGCAGAGGTCTCCCATCTTGAATAAAAACACACACACCAAACAATCATGTAGTTTATCACGTACAAACTTACTTTTTTCGACAGTTCAATATATTCTCTCTCCTCCTGCAAAGTGAAATTCAAACCTCCTTTGCATCTTAGTGGCAGTCAGTTAAACAGTGGCACACACAAATTGTTACACTTGTCCTCCACACCGCATCCCTTAAATATTCATGTTAGACAGGACTTGAACTCCTGCCACTGTAACTCTTAGTTGGATTATGTATTGGACACAATTAGATTCTAGTGGAGTGGTATAAATAGCCTAAGGATGTTTGCATGAATTACTGCATGCCGGAAACTATTGTAATGCATTGTGTTGCAGTGTACACATTCTGCCTGTGCAAATCTCCCTGGTCTCATGACACTAATCCCTAGCATAGTAAATTCTATGCTGTCTCATTTTACACCATGCCGGAGGTTGTTTTCTTTTCAATAATATCACAGGCAAGTATAACTTGATTAGACTCCAAAAAAATTCAAGGGTGAAACTATTGATTGTATGCAAATGGATTTAATCTGAGAGACAATTATGTTGTCCATCTTTCTTAGTATTTATTTCTCTTGGTCCTTTATATCAGCAGCTTTCACACACACACACTTAGGCACAAACTCCAATCCAATTATATAGATAAATAGGCTAATCATGCCACAAAATTTTAATATGGGGTCTACGGGCAGGTCGATAAGAATAATCATTCACAGTGCCAAATTTACAGCACAATTTTAGATAAGAGAGATGAGGAGAATGTGGGAGAGGGCAAATTGAACAGATAAATAGTTCCTTATTAGACATTAACATATGGATCATAAGGGAGCCAGATAAGGAGGAAGACATTTCATTAATGGAAAGAAACATTCAATGAAAAGACTTTCCTGTTTACATCACTTCCCATAATCCATGGGAATGTGATGAGCGCTGCTGTCCAAACATTGTTCCTGTCCTTAGCACAGTGATCCATTCTGTAGTTGGGAAGCTACAATGTTGCCAGAAGACAGTTTGGAAATTCATGTTAAAATATACTAAATATAATTTACAGACAATGTGAAGCCACTATTTGCCTGTAGTGTAAGTGGGTGGCTGGCTTCCAAGGTTGGACTGCACAAGTACTGCTACAACTGCTCCATTTCAGAGTCCTTGCATCACACACACACACAGTAGCTCAGGTTTTATGTGCAACATTACAGCAACTGATTTTAATTTTGTAATAATGATGATTATAATTGCATGCGGTGAAAAAATACCACTTTATAGTCACTGAATAATGACGGACTTTAGACTGGAATGAAAGTTGTCATCTTGAAATATGCCACTCTTCAACAAGCTGTATATCCTACAACTGAGTGCTCCCAATCACAAAGAGCACAGTGATGGCTGAACCATTAAAGAGCTTATTTCATTAAGCCTCTGCAGCGACAGTTTTAGTGCCAAAGTCACCTCTATTGATAGTGCGTTTCCCTCGTGAAACAGACTGATGATCGATAACAACACAATGTGTCTAGTGTAGCAAAATGCTGTAATAAAACAAGGATTTTTACAAAGTAAACCTTAAGTGTAAAACACCTCAAAAGGAACACAGGCTTAATCACAATCCACTAACACAACCATCAACGGGTTCAATCAAATATCTCCAAGAGCACTCAGACAGCAATTTAATCGGTGCGTAATGATGCAGATCGATGAGGGATGTGTTTTTGAAAGACAAACATGTGTTTTCACTCCGCTTTCCTTAATCAGAGTCTCCGTCCGATCACACACTGTAATTAAGGGTGACAGAAACGCTGCCCGAAGCGTCCTGAACTTTAGGTTCTGTCAGTCAGAACATCATTTGTTACCAAAAGTGCACGAAAAAACTGTTATGCTTCAGGTAGAAAGTTTTATAAGATCAATAGCACAATTTATACTGATGTCTCAGCCACTCACACTCTAGCCTCATATAAGGCTGCAGCTGAGGACTGTTAGGTCATCGTACAAGTCTACTTGTGTTAGCACAACTTGTCTTATGGTCAGCTGATCACTGATTACAGTCAAGTGTCTCAATCATGAAGAGAGAGCAGCCCTGTTAGGTTCCTTTAACTACTAAATGACCTTTATGTAAAGGTGTAAAACGTAGCTCATTTTTTCCTCTGACCAAGAGCTGACCCATAAGATGTGGCATTGTTACACTTTAGACTGTGTATTTGCACATATGCCAGTTAAGTACAGATGCTGAGGGAAAAAATTGAGTGACTCTACTACTCTTAAAATCCTCAGCCTTGTTTTTTTGCCACGCTGCTTTACAACATGATATGAGCAAGTTCATCTGTGGTCGAGCTGTTTTTATATCATCCTGAACCTTTATAGAGCGACAGACAATAATCGTAGCTGAGTCTTGAGAATTTAATGTATGTTAATGTCAAATCTTAACGTGATATTGTATCACCCATCCCACAAAACACATCAAGACAACAAATAACCCCAACACCTATATCATATCACTAACAGCATCACAACAATACTGTATTGTTGTATGTATATTATAATTCAATATATTTAATTCATGGAAGATGTTACTGGATAAAGATAATCAATAGAATTATAATCAAGTTAGTATAACAACAATACAATGCCGATTTGAGAAACATGACCAATGTTTGTGGTGCTGAATAAAGTACATGACCTGGAATGAATTGTTCTCTCAATCAGCCAATCAATTGGTAAAGCCGGGGGTTATGGTAAGTAAACTAATCCCCAGGGTGGCTCGAGGTGAAATCTGGGTTATATTGCATTCCCTCTCAGCCATGACTGGACCAGAGCAGACTAATCAAACAACATTACTGGAGAGGATCAATACACAGACACATTGATGTATTGTTGGTTTTGGTAACACAGACTATCTATTTCCTTTTTTACTAAAAGCTCATTTATACATTTACTCATATCTTAGTTCTTAGTGGTACCCAAACTTTTAAATGAGGTAACGAGATATGCCAGATATTGCATGTTTACCCTGACGCCTGTGCCTGACTAGTGCTTTGCTTCCACAAAAGTGTGACACCCAAGAAACTGGGAAAGCCCACTCCATGTCGTACAAAAACATTACAGCTGCTGAACAGCATATCAGAACACCTTGCTATATCTTATCAGAGCACAGCAAGAGGCAGTCTGCAATACTGATACGGAATCAGTCCCACAAAGGTTCAAAGTTGGTTACCACAGAGGGTTTCTGAAAAAAGGGAAAACATGAGAGATAGTATTTCTAAACAGACAACGTGTTCACGATAATCATGTACATTAACATAGTATCTAGATTGAAATAAAGTA
The DNA here is from genome assembly GCA_030770545.1 of Macropodus opercularis. Lineage (NCBI taxonomy): Eukaryota > Metazoa > Chordata > Actinopteri > Anabantiformes > Osphronemidae > Macropodus > Macropodus opercularis. The sequence continues at coordinate 7,410,586 of JAUCMP010000026.1, read as the reverse complement.
GGGCGATATCTACACACTATGGGTTAAAGCACGTGTGTATGCAAGGGTTTGAGGAGGAGGTATAATATATATAACCTGGCTATGTAAACTAGTGCCCACTATCAGTTGATATGAGCTGCATACATTTCTTTCACAAATAATCTAATCTTTTTAATTTGAGAGATAAGGCAGAATTGACTGTAATTATGTGCAGCTGGGTCTGTGAGGAATTCATAAAAAAAAAAAAAAAAACTGAGGCTAAGCCCATCTGCTGACTGGGAAGCTGGGGGGAAGCAGCGACATTGGGGGGTAGTGAAGGGAGAGAAAGAATGAAAGAAAGAGACTCTAAAATCATTAAATCAGCCACTATCTCCTCTCCTCTGTCACTCACAGAGAAAAAAGAGGCACTAATGAAATATTAATGCCTTCCTTGTTTTGAGATTTACATTAATCTTTCCCCTCTCTTTCTGTCTGTCTCTCTCCTCTTTCTCTTCTTCATATGTAAAATTTGAAAGCTGTGCTTGGAATGACTTGAATTTATATTTCTAATGAGACGCCCGTGTACAGAAAGTCTCATTTTTCTACCTGTTTTGCAAACCAAAGTTGCATATATTGTGAAGCGAAGGAGCGGGTGAATGGGGAGGGTGGGAGTTCGCTTGATCTGAAAGTGAAGACGGAGAGAATGAAAATTAAAGGGATAGCAAGAGACCGAATGAGAGAGCAAGCGATACTACCAGAAGCTGTGGCAGCAGTAGCAGAGAAATGGGTGCTCAGGCAAGAATGTTGCCGTTTCCGCTGGCCCCATCTCACTTGGCGCAGGTTCAAAAGGGAAAACAAAAACTCTGTGGCGCGGACGCTCCCAGGAGGTTGTGTGGAGCGCGACAGGTAAAGCATCCAGTTTTCTCAATGTCCACCCCCACAGTGACCTGAAGCAAAAGCGAATCTGATACCACCTCTCTCTCAAACACGTGCCTTTAAGTATGAGGGTGTTAGAATTACCTCAGCTGTGCTTACACACATACACACACGCACACACACACACACACACAAGGTTAATATGAAACCTCATGTCAGCCCCTGCAAAATTGCTTTGCATGCTTTTGACTTTGAAATGAGTTCAGAAAGTATAAAGTGAACGGTCCCTTGATACATATCAAAACTGATTTACCCTGACGACTTTGGTATGAACCTTCCACTGACATGCAGTATAGAAGAAATAGTAAAAATACTGAAACAGCTACAATTTTAGCACTGCACCGTGAGACAACACGAGTGCAGATAAGTATGGGTGGCATGGAACATTGATTCTGGAAGTGAGCCCTTCTCTGCAGCATGTTGCCTGCTGCTGTCCCGTCAGTGCTTCATCATTCCCAGAGTGAGACGTTCCTGGCTTTCCCATGCTGTCCTACACAACGCAGTCGTTTCCTTGTAGTGTTCCCAGGGCAGCAACATATATTTACACATACTGTACACAGGCTCAGTCTCCACTTCCACTGCACAGATCAGCAACGTGGCTCTCGGTGTACTGGAGTGGCAGTCGTACAGCACATCGCAGTAGATGGCAAACTGCAAGCCAGGTCTGTAGCTGCTACACAGGATGATGGGTCTTTGTGTGTGTGTGTGTTAAGAAAAAAAGGTTATACCATGCAGTGCCAATAACCATGATAGACACTCAAAGAGACAACAAAGAGCTGAGTTAATAGGCAGGCATGGCTCAGAGGACACTAAAGACAGCCTTCTAACCCTGACATCCTGAAGCAGACACACACACATTATTAGGACAAGATAATTGCCTCATTTTACTCATATTACTCCTCAGTGAAAGGGCCATTTGTGCAAACACATCACCAGGCAGGCGATACCAGGTATGCCTACTTTATATAGCAGACATATCTGAATGACAGCATGCAAAATAAAAACATTTCCTGGAAGGTCTGTCAAAACAGAAACAAGTTATCAACTTACTGCAAAGTCTGATAATGACATGATGTCAGACTGGTAAACTCTCTCAGTAGCATCAGCTGCAAATAAAGAATAAAAGAATACCAGTATCGTTTTCATCATTATCAGCACCAGAGAATTATAAAGCAAGTCCTCTTTCCATTCTTCAGAACGTGCTGTTTTAGATCAGAACCCGATAAGATAAACAAGGTAATGACCCCAAACGGTATCAACGCTGCTCATTATGAGCCTTTTTAAGAATTTGTGCTGCTGGGTTGTTGCTACGTTCTACTCTCAAGTCGAAGACTAGAAGGCACCTTGACAATGTGTATTTTTATTTCCGTTCCGTTCAGGAATGAGAGGGAACAGGGGCAAAATTGATCCAGAGGCTATTCTTGAAAATATGTATGAGTGATGCTGCTAGTCTCTCTGTCGCTCTCTCTCTCATTACCCAGTCTGAGCTACCAACATAATCCTGGAAGGTTTAGTGCCGCTGTGTTGTGATTGGTTAGACATTACATCAGGGTGATGTAATACTCCTAGGACTGGCTAGTGTGTCGGGCATGGGGAGGGAAGTAGGGAGGAGGAGAAGGGGTGGGTGGACTGAGTACTGAGGGAGAAGAGAGGGCTAGTGGGGGGGGGTTTATTGAACAGAAGAACTCTCTCTCTCTCTCTCTCTCTCTCTCTCTCTCTCTCTCTCGCCTGCAGCCAGTGAGTGTGCATGTGCAGCCGCCACAGAAAGCCTCTAATCCCAAAGCACACAGCGGTGCTTTGGAGAAGGAGGGAAATAATCAAGACTGTTTCCATAGGCCCCCATCTAAAGGCTGAAGATAAGCTTTGCTGTGCATGCTGCCGTGTGTACTGGTAGCAGCTGTGTGTATTGGGGACACATACACAAAGCAGAAATGGGATTTTTGGGGGCTGAAATTCAATCATTAATTGCAAATAGACAGAGGAGAGGAAGGATGATTGTTTGGCAGTGACAGAAAATGCCAAGGCATTTGGTGTTTGTGCATAATGACTCATAGCCAATTTCTCACTTCAGTGCAAGGTGCTTTTTTTATGGATCCAAAAGGTGTTATACCATATCTCTGACTTGAGATGAGGTCTGTGAACAGCAATGCCCAGGGCACAAGCAATGTGTTTTCACCTGATTGCTTTCATGCAGTGCTAGACAATGATTTGAAATGCTAAAACCAAGTGATGTTGGCAAAATGAATGATAAATGATTGCAACGTAAAGCTTTGGACACCATAAAATACCTAAAACACTTAATACAAAAATGTATGAACTCAACACATTTGCTCCTGTTTCCCATACTATTTCTTAAACACACAGCATGTGCCACATCAAAAATAAGCAACCTTGAATTAAAAGCACTACAATATACACTTCAAAAGGCATCTAAAGTTCAACGTCTGTCATGATTTCTATAACTACATATTAGAACACCTGATTAAAATGGCCGTCCAAACAACACAGGAACCACATGACTGTCACAATGGGCCCTAAGGCTCTATAGATGTCTTCAATCAGCATTAATTCATGAGTCTATCTCGAGGAAAAAATGCCCACTGTCCAAAATTACAGAATTCAAGGAGGCAACAGAACAACAGGTAAATATGGAAAATTCTTCACTGGGATACTGTACAGAAAACAGAGTTTTTATGAGTTGCTTTTAATACAGTGTCGCTGTGAAATGGGATTTGAGTGGAAAATAAGCCTGAGGAAACCTGCCGAATATTTCAGCCTGCTATGGAATGAAAGCCTGAATAACAGAATGAGATGTTGAATAAAACGTGTAAACTAAAATTATGAAAGGTTAAAAGATGGTTCAAAAGCCTGACAGAACCTATTTGCAGGGAATGGACTCAAACCAAACCCAAAAAGTTATATTTTGCCCTAAATCACTTACTCCTTTCATGTCAAACTACAAAGCCCTGCTTTATAGTTTAACTACAGTGTTTTATAACACATGTATTTTGTGTTGCATGTGTGTGTGTGAGAGCCCATATGAGGTAGGTAATGTTTATTCATGAATTAATGAATGTAAAAGGCTAACATCCTCTGTCAGCCACAAAACTGACAGAACCCTCAAAGGTATTATGAAAGCAAAGTTGGGCGGGCTTTGAGGGAAACAGGGGGTAAAAAAAAGAAAACTACCTGAATGACAACTTGTCAGAATGAAAGACTGCCATTTCTTACTTTGCTTCAGGCTAGGAATCGAAACTAAGTAATGACTACAATGACCACACGTACGTGCACACACACACACACACAGTTACAGTGTCCTGTTAGTTCAGAGGCTTTCTAATTCAAACCCAAGGTTTTAAAACTTAATACTGTCTTTCTCCAAATATTCTTCCTGTTCAATAATTCCCATTTTTGTATAAGCTCTCAGCAAGGATCTTTGTGAACGTTGCTCTCTACCAGCCAGCATGTCTGCGCTCCGCTCTGATGGTCTGTCCCTGGTTCTACTGCAACATGTTTAACGCATCTCCCTCTGCACTCAGGTCTGTGTGTTTATGCCCTGCCTGCATCGTCTGTGCTGTTATATGGCTGTCTGGAGCGCACTGCGCTCTTGCTGTGACAGAGGTCAGCGAGTGCGCCGAGCACAGCTGACGTCATGCTGCTGCAACCCTGCAGACACACCAGCAGGCAGGCAGACGGACAGGCTAACAGACAACCCACGAGCAGACTGGGGGTATTTATAGACTCTCCGCCTATGCATCCTTACAGTGAGCTGCAGGGTCACATAAGCCCTGAAGGCAAACCCATCTTGAATATGTAGTGCTTATTGTGTGGCTTCCACAAGCCTTCACTCTACAAGCACAACATATAGTGTCTCTCTGACTGAGCATCAGACTGATCACTTCAGGTAAATCTCTCTTGGAATGTTCATCTCCCAGAGATAATGGACACACTGTAACACACACCAGCTAAGAATAGTACAGATGTGCGTTCAGCTCACTGCTTTACACCATTACTTATCTAATAAACTGTAGGAGGCAACTGTCATTAGCACTGGCATTGATGCTGATATTTGCCTCCCACTGGCAGGCTTCTGCAAGCTAATCTGCCATATACTGTATGCAAATACGAAACTGTTAGTGTCAGGATGCAGTGTAATTCCACATTATTCTCCGGGTAGTGGGCCAATCAGGTTGACTTTGAAATGGATTGTGGGTGATTAGCCGGGAATGCTGGGAGAATGCTGAGGTCTCTCTGGTGAACCCTGCAGCTGGTGCTGGAGTCAGCGAAGCAACGATCCAGGTAATTAATTCCTTGACAAGCGTCAGTGATTTGGAAAATCAGTAAGAATGGCAGACGCTGATCAAAAGAGAAACACGTGAAGAGATGTTTAAACAGTAGGTGCTCGAGGTGTCAGTCACACACAGGTCCAGACACAGGGCCCGGTGCCCAAACATCACAACGCACTGAGCTGACGATCAAACAACAGGCTGGAGGATACACAAGGCGCTTTGGATTGGCACTTACAGAAATGCAGGAAATTATGGACCGAGTAATGCAAACACAAAATTAATGGAAGTTATTTCAATCAGAAACAGCCAGGCTAATGCAATCCATATACAGTACACACACAAACCCGCACAAGCATAAACCCAGACACATATGCAGCCTGTAAATGCGCCATTACAGTGTACTCAACATGTGCAGTAAACAATTCATGTATATGGACTCAATACAAAAATACAGATAAACCACACACGTTCATTCCTGTCACAAAACCCTGCATGCAGTACAAATACTACGACTGAAAGAGCCAGGAACATAACCCAATATACACATAGACATGTGGGAAAAATCAATTCATTTTCAGTATTTATTATACATACAGGCATTAAGTCTATATCTGGTGAATGAAATGCAAACAATGAAGTGGTATTTATGGGAATGAGATTACATTGATGCAAGCGCACATTCACACACACTGCACTCTTTATACATACACAAGATGTTAGATTGGCTTTACTGCCACAGTCTTGATTAAATCACGTGTATATGCCTTATTTGATTGTATGTATATAGAAAAAACAAACACTGGAAAACCACCACAAAACATAATTGGCACAACGTTTACAGACACATTCACCTGAAAACATATTTCCTGGGCTGGTGGTTTGTTTTCTGCGCTCACTTTTCATTATGCGAGTGCATGTATCATTAGAGTTCAGCAATTGATCCTGTATTATATCTCATTGTTATATTCCTATTCAGCTGCAAACCAGGTGAGGGGAAAAAGCAGTGTGAACAAATGTCATGGTGACAACATGCACCATTGTCAAAGGTAGCTTTATCGATCAAGATAGACACAGAGAGGGGGGGGGGGGTATTTCAGCAAGACCCCAACCGTCTGACATTTTAGAAAAGCTGTCCTTTCTATTTTGTCACCCTCTATTGTTGCACACAAAGACCATAGATGCCTTGACTGAGGCAATTTGAGCTATGACCTTCGCACCCAGCAGAGACAGTGAGCAGGTTCCAGTGTAGCTCTGCAGAGTAGGGAGTCTTGTTCATTATATTTATCAGAGGTAATTTCTCCGTTCACACGCTGTGTTTCAGAGGAGGTAGGCTAAGCACTGAGCTGGTATCCTGCTTTGACATTTTAAAGGCCTTGCTGTCGTACCTTGTCAGCCGGTAATCTGAAACATACTATGGACGGAGCCTCTGGTTTGGTAAGAGCCCAATTAGCTTGCCAGCCATGAACAGCATTTCTTCAGACAACTTAGATGACTCAGAAAGGCCCCCTGTGGGACGTTCTTTTTTTTCCCCACTCAAATCCACTCAGAAGTTACAGCAAATGGTCTGAAGACTGAAAAAGCACAATGAAACAAACAGGCAAGTGGGCATGAATGACTAAATGAGTGTTGTCATACCAAAGCAGACCTTGCCACCAAACATGTCAAACTACAGCAGCAAAACAATAAAGGGCAGGTCGGTAATGCACGTTGCTGACCAGGGAGAAATCTGGCTGCTGGACTGTAATGCAGGTCAGAAGGTGGGTAAGTTTGTTGGCAGGGCTTTAACATTGCTCTCTATCTCTTTCTGTCTGACTCACTCAGGTAATTAGCACAGACTTGCCTGCACCATGTATGGCTCAAAGCGTCTTGTGTTAAAGCAGTGCAGACCAAAACGGCATGTCATACCACATTATCTTCAACACTGCTCCACGGCAAAACCTGGCTCTCCACTCTGTTCTGCTCTTCCTCTGCTTCCCTGTGTTTATCCCTTGCTAGGACTGGAAAATCTCCACACTCTCTGTTTTGCACTAGAGGGAACTGAAGAGCGGATTAAGCAGATCTCCTGATCTATAGAATGACCTTCCACTGTACAGCAGGAAGACAGAAAGCATTAGCTCCATCTCTCCACAGAGGTCCCTCTTGCCATTCAGCACACTGCAAACCAACCCGTATCAATCTGCGTTCCGACAAAACAGCTGGCTGGTCCCACCTGGTTGGTCTCAGTCCGTAAGTGGACTGTAACCCTCTGAGCCAACAACATATGGATTTCAACAGAAATAGCTGCTAACTCCTCAAAAAAAGACAGAAAGCTAAAGTAATATTTATCCACGAGTACCATGGTTGAGCCGATTTACCGTTAAGTTACACCACATCTTAAGAATCATACCCTTCACACAAACTAAATCCTATAAAAAGCATCTCTTATCTTCGCATGTGATAACACTAATAACCGTATGTGCACTCATTGCATTGTAGCTATACTGGGGTGTGTAAACTGTGTCCAGGGGTGCAGATTTTGAAGTAGGTACAGCTGATACTGAACGTTAGCACCAAAGACGTAGCTGCGTTCTTCTCATAGGCCCAACATTTAAAACATCACATGGACTTGTTTTCATTTTACTCATCAGAAAAGACCTGCAACTCAAGGAGTCTCCAACTATTTTCTATATGACATTACAGTCGTTGCAGTGCTTTAGTTACACAATATATCCTCATCTTATGGATGATTGATTACTATATTTTTATTGATTGAAGTATTAAGAGTTGTGATTAATCATTTAATTGTTAATCACTGGCCTCCATAATGAGGACAGTATTCTATGTTAATTAGGGAATATTTCTGCACTGCCGCAGGCTTTTCAATTAGTCTGGTCACAGATGCCTTTGTCATTACCTGTCCAGAGCTTAGAGACGACCCTTTAAAAGGAACCTTTGACGTAGGTCGACTCAAAACCACGTTGTCTGAACTGAAATATAACTATGCAGACCTGAGCAGCGTGGGGACATCGTGCAATAAACTAATCGCTCGGTGGTACAGTACTTACAAATCCAAGAGTCACCTGGAGGATGAGGAACGGTCCAGATGGAAAGAGGCCGACCCTCTACAGCCGCACTGGCTCCAGCAGAACCCTCTAGAAACAAAACACACAAATCTTTACCCTGGCCGCTTTAATTAATGAATGTATCTCTTGCCGAGCCCTACTTATTAGCGTAAGCTTGCAGAAGAAGAAATGCTAACACGAATGCTATGTCGCTAGCGCGCAAACTTATAAACACAGTGCCATAACGTGGAAATTCACGTTTTCACCTTCTGTCGACTGTAATACGTCGTAACCTTGTGTTGACGGACGTCATGTACATATTTACGTATACATAACTATTAATATTTAGCTAACATCGACAATATTTATTATTAGACGGTGTCTGACCTGCTTCACCTCAGAACCCGCCTTCTACCTGCAAGGCGACAGCTGATTGGCCGGAAACGTTACAACAACCAATGGGATTGACTAAACGTCCACCGTGGTTATATTTACTGTAAATGACACTTTTAAAAAGCTGCCAGATTTAAATCTGACTGATTCACCCTTTGCTGGATATTCTTGTATCAAAAAGCTGTTAGATTGGAATATAACTATAATAATAATAATAATAATTGTTTGCGCAGTGTGTGAATTGATTTGCATGGGTTTAAAGTTGGCCAAGCCTCAACCATCACTTAGTAGCAAAGCTCTGTGCAGAACCTCTGGTTAACCACCTTTAGACAATTTAAAGTCATTATCTTTGAAGCCAGACAAAGGGAGATTGCAGAAAGTTTGTCAGTTGTCGTCTAGGGGATAGGTGCAGTAAATGGTGCGGCAGAAACTTTGACTGAAAACCTTGCACAGCAATAAAGTGATATACACATGAATAATGCAGGAGCATTTAGTTCAGTGCTTAGGCAGTGGGGGAATCAGATGTCCCTGGTGCCCTGCAGGATTCCAGTCTACTGAGCCAGCGTCTCTGGTCTAGAATGGACCAACATGAACCCAAAGGAGGTGCTACACACTGTCCACACACGTTCATCACGGAGTGTGCACACATACGTGCACTAACAACTGTGTATGCACACGTTCAGCCACCATTTCTCCCATAAATGCACACACACTGAAATATAGAACGTCCAGCACCACAGAGCACACACTAACACCACACACACAGAGAAAGAATCAGACGCTTCTTCAGTAACACTGTCACTATGCTGCATATTAGTACTGATTCTGTCACAAGAATATGTGACAAAAACACACTAATAATGTTAACTAGTAACAAGAATCGGCTTGCTGCTGGCTTTACCTTTAGGTAATACTTGTGAGATTTGGGGCATAAAAATACATTTGGAGAGCGAGTGACTAAGAGCCCGTGGAACCAAATTTGCTGGAGTGTTAATTTCATAAAACTGGTGAGAAGATCTCATTTAGTCATCACAGCTGCCCAAAGAATCAACTAATGACTAATTAATTACTACAAATACACCAATGAAATCATCATATTCTCTTTGCCATGCATATTCTCTCTGGCTGTCATTCAACTTATCTCGTTGTAGATCCACTAGAAATGAAATAATGTCATAGAGGTTTGGTTTTAAAGGAGCAGAACACAATTCTTACATTTCAGCTTTTCCGTTAGCCTTTGTGCATACAGCAGTTATGGAGTGGTATAGGTGTGCATGCATGTGTATTTAATATGTTGATGCTGCCACTATTTACCAGCTTTGCCTTGACATTAAACAGTCTGATACCCATTCAGCCAATGCAAATGAGGCCAGGAGAGCATCGCCTCTGGAACGTATGCAGCTCCTCATTTGCTGCCAGAACCAGTGAGCTGGAGACAGGGGCGGTGCCGCTTCTCACATGGGAATGGTAATTCACCAATCAGTGAGGTGACATGCTCGGCAAAAAGAAGGGAGAGCCGCACAGCGCTGACAGGGACATCAGTTTCACGAAACATTTCCTCCTCTGCACCTGAAAGAATGGCATAATCACACGCAGGGGGCGATGCACCATGAAATGGAATGGGCTCCCAGATCCGGGGGAGCGGACACAGTGCCGTGTCCACAGAAATGAGGGTCATTCTTTTCCCACAGATGCCAGTGTCAGTGGAAAAGGCCCTGCGGCTCCAGGTCAGACTGACAAGGAGGCAGTTTCATGATAGTTGTCCATGTCAGACTTAAATTTTTGCCTTTAATGATACAGAATTACTTATCCCATAGTATCAGTGAAGCAAAAATGTACCTGTATCCATTTTGTTTTCAGATACACTGGGAGTATTGTTAATTTCATCAGTATCTTTGTTAAGCCTGAAGCTTTGTTAAATTACCACACCATACCTGCAGCTGATGCACAACCCCCATGATGCACAACTGTCTATGTTTTTTTTAGATTGCATTCCTAAAATCCCCCACAGGTCATACATATTGTGTCAAATATGTGTCCAGTTAGATAAGAAACAACTGCCGCTAATAGACTTTGCTCCCAGAGAAAGTTCAACCTAGCTAGAAAAAAAAAACACTATCTCAATCTGGAAACGAGTGCCTTTCTCTATCTACCAGATGTATCAGTGTTCCTCCAAGCAATCAAGAGGTAATTCCCTTTTTCGGTTAACATGAATATTAAACCTTTGTGCTGGAGGGACTGAGTGTATAAACACCACTGTCACCAGCACCTGTCAGGGACTGTGTTGGGTAGTTGATGAGGCGGATGAGAGCTCGCAGTACAGTAAAGATACCAGTGGTGACACTGGTCAGTGATGATCGGCAAGAAATGCTGAATTGCGGGAGCGATAAGTATCAACCTCTTTGAGTCGTTCTCATTCCACACATGTAAACTTAAACCACCGGCACCAGCAACAGGCCATCACATTAATGTTGTTTGTACCCAATGCAAATGATGAGTAAACAAACAAATATCTGAATAAAGAGGCAGAAGGGGAGGGGTTCCCCAGACTGCAGACCTTTTACACATATGCAAATGCTGGTTCTCATGGCGTGCATCTAGCAGGAAATTAAGACAGAGAGAGGCTGAATTACAGAGCAGAATGTAAATGTGCAGATGTGTGGATACGCGATGTTGCTTCATTACGACCGGAAAAATGGCCCATGTTAATATTCAAACATCTAGATAAACAAAAGGCACAAATGAAGATGGTCCCCTGAGGACCAGCACAGAACACTGATGAGCTTAACACTCACCAAACAACATCCAACAACCAGGACAAGATTCATCTCTGGGCATCAAACAAATTACATTGTGTGCGCACACACACGCACTACACAGAACAAACAAAGACTGGAACATACTGGAACATTTAAAGTGCATCTGGGGTCAAGTCTGGTGATGTAGTTAGAAACAAGATCACTGGCTTTGGTCCTGAACGCTATCAACACCTGCAGATCATTTATCAAATGAGTTTGTGGTTGTCAAACTTTCGGAAGGTTTAGACTGATCCTATTATAAATAAACCTCCAAACTCCCTAAATATAAAGTTTGACATCTTGTCTAAAATATTAAAAATACAACAATGTATATCCCTTTCTAACAAATGGGCTGAACAAGCCAAAGCACAGGTTCCACTTTCTTTTTCTTTTTATTTTAAGTGTACGTCATCCAGTTAGTTACTGTCTGTGTTTACAGTGGCATTAGGGTCATCGCTGCATCCACAGGTAATGAACAGAGAGGAGAGAGAGAGAGAAAATATAACCAGTTGTCCTTGTGGATGTTGACTTTGTCATGGTGCCATGTTGGATGGCATCCACTCCATCATATCCATGCCCAGATGCTACAAGAGAGATAAGTGGATTTTACAGAGCAGGCTTGTCAGGGCTCGCATATATTCACCCTGAACTGGTGGCTAGTAGAACACAAATAAGCTTTTAAAGTGCAGTGATTTAGACTGGGTTTGTTTTTTTTCCCCAGTCTGTTTTATTATGGATTGTTTTACACTGAGATCAACTTGGCTGAGGCTGAAGGCATGTTTCTTGGAAACAAAGCAAAACTGCTGGCGGTGTCGAATGTTTTCAATGGCTTTTAGAGGCCAGAAAATGAAACATTAGCTACCTATCTGAATGCTTAGCTCATGAAGACTGAAGTAAACGGGAAGTGAAACATCATTAAGAAGACACGTCCAGGGTTGTTTCTAGAAACCAACGCAGTTGTCTTGCATTTTGAATTTCCTCCATCTCTGCCTTTATTATACCAATGATACACTTGACATTTAATAATAATGCACGTTTTAAAAGGAAAGAAATGTGTTAATTTAGCTCTTTTGATTGGAAGGTCTGGGCGTTCGCTCCGTGTTATCGTATTTTATTGCCAAATGATTATTTTGTGGAATGGCTCCTCACAATAACACCACTGATGCATTAAGTCAAGATAAAAGCAATCTAAATGTGAGCACGCGTGATGGCTTTGCCACATGCACCCAACTAATGGTTTCATTATTTCATACTAAAAGGTTAATCTAAATCCAAGATATCTGTTCAATTAAATTGTTCTTTCATACATATTTCCCATAAAAGAACCAACAACCTGCTTTTATTCGCACAATTGACATAGTTCAGATAAGGTGTTTGTTTTGAAACCACAGCTACACTGGTGTTCCCAATCTGAGATCGCCATTCAGCAGAGGGTTAAGAAAGTGATTAGTCAGCTTCCTGTCTCCTGCCCCAGGGCACACACTCACACACTCACACACCCACACACACTTCTCTACACTGTATGACCCTGTGTATTTTTCAGCCAGCCCTCTTCTTTAAGAGGCTCAATCCTGGTGGCTGCTAGTCAACTTCAAAGGAGCTGGGCTGTCTGTCTTAACCTCCAGATCTGGCTGGTCTTGTTACAGCTGCAGTGTGGGGACAGAGTGGGTAGTGTTTGCATGTGTGTGTGTGCCCATGTGGACAGTGTGGGCAATGTGCTGGGTCTGCTGATTAACCCCTGGGCCAGGGCCGTTCTCTGCAGCCAGACAGATTGGCTTTCAGCAGTACCGGCCCCTGTAACGGGAGCCCGCTCCAACAAGCCACTTCAAAGAGAGAGGGCCAGCAGGAAAGTCAGGTTCAGAACTGGGGGAGGGAGGAAAAAGAAAAGCAGTAGAAAGGAGGAAGAGGAATGTATACATCTGTGTGTACATGTGTGGGTTGCTATGTTTGAACGTGGAGCAGGGGGTAGGGGTTGTCTCACTTTCTGGTCAGCAGCAGGACATCAGCTTTATCTGGCCGTCGCTTGCGCAAGTGCTTCCTTTTTTCATTAGCGGCAGAGTGAAGTTGTTTTAATTTAATTTGGCTGCAAAACAAAAGGCCTTTGGGTTTGTTTGGCCTGCGTCTGGATCGGCCGAGCCTCTTTCGAGACAGGCAGCTTGTGTGCAAGACCGTTTTTTCCCCCCACTCTTCTGCTGCTGCAAGGCGATGCCTCATCCTGTCTCTGACCTCTCAGAGCCAAAGAAAATCTATCACGGTCACATATTTTTGGCAAGCTTTGCCAGAAATCGAACGATGCCGCAGCACTGTATAAAAAAAGAAGATATAACTTTACAACCAGCAGTGAATTTGTTTCATTGTATCACAATGCTGCAAAAAAGTGGGGAACTGACATTTTTAGATCCAAGATGTGTTTTCCATTTAATGTACTACAAGGATAAATGGTGAGATCATAGCTGTGCACTGACAGTACTGAAACTTTGATCTCATCCACAGTGCACTAGCAAAGCCACTTAGGCTACGTGATGTACGTAGCGAAAGTGTATATATGTTTATGCTTGTGTGCAGCATGTCAACCTAGGTATACATTTATTTTTAATAGTATTAAATTATTAATGCATTATGTCTACACTTTGTGGCGGTGTGTACAAATGACTCACTTAATGCAGACAAAATGCAGAAATGACAACATCCCACAGATTATTTGTGTTGAGTGTGGTATGAATATAAGTTTTCATAACTGTGACGGGACAGGATAGACTATATCAAATGCACTTTGAAGATGAACCACAAATCCTTCCTTGAAGTTTTGTTTGCGCACACGTGAAGGCGATTCCTTTTTGCGGCGGACACACCCACACCAGCGCGTTGTCATGAGATTTCTTGGAGTCACACAGAAGGAACCCCTTGTGGAGGGCCAGGCTCGCGGCAGCACAGGAGCTGGGCTGAGTCGCTCCGTCGATCACCCGACACTGTGCTGCCTTTTGTGGCTCAGAGACAATGGGCCGCTACCGGGGAGAGAGACAGGCAACCTGAACCTGACACAGGAAGCTCTTAAAGCTACACAAAACAAACTGCTGAGCTCTGGCATTCCCCCCCCGCTGAAAGACTATCTCCACCGTCATTAAAGGTGAACTCAATCGCCTAATCTCCAAAGTCACTGAGCAACCACGGCTGTCGCCCCCCCACGCTCCCCTCCTCCTCCTTATCTCCTTCATTCCTCGTTCTCGCGGTCCCTCTATTCTCACTCGCCTCACGAGGTGGAGCCCATCGGTGAAATGTCATCAGATCTCTGGGGAGGTTAGAGGTCAAAGGACAAAAATGTCCTGTTGAATGTGCTCTGCCCCAGACTGAAAGGAAGTACCGCGTGCTGTGGTTTGCTGTGATCGATGGAAGCCAGTTCACAGGAAGCTTTAGGCAACACGCTTGTGTTCAGGCTAATCATTCTGTTTAAGACACTTTCATATTCCTCAACAGATGCTAGTGATGGCTTAATAACTGTTTCATATTTGCTTCTCTGTGTGAAACGCAGGCTGCTTATACAGATTTCACCCACGTATGTTGCTTAACCTTGCGGAGAATTGGCACGCCACTCAACACGTGTGAAACAACCGTCGCAGGACATGTATTTTCACGTTTGAAACCCTCGGCGGGTAATCAATACAGTAAACGGCGCGTCTTGTGATGCCAATTGAAAAACAATGCAAAAGACCAACAGCAAACAAACAGACAGCCATCCGACCATCACCACTGAGAACATGATGAAATCGCTGAGGACGGACATGCACATTTGCACATACAAACACATTACATTCTGTGCTACCTCAATACATATCATTTTGATGTCATCCACATTCGGCTAAGGCCATTTGCACCTCGTGCGTAATGTGCTACCATCTATACAAATAGCACTGTTTGGAATTCAATTATCTGTTAGCCACAATGAAAAGGCTTCTCGCTTCTCTCGACCAGTGCCGTCATTGTGCAAAGATGGAAAAATGGTATTCACCCCTCCATTATCGCATCAAAATCTGCCCGGCCGTTGTGCATACTGCCTCATTACCTTGGTGAAAAAGCCACCTTAACCTCCATTACAAGCTGGCCCTGTAATTAATGACTTTTTAAGCTATTGAACCAAAAGCAATTAGGTTATAAAGGAGGGCTTGTTCAGGAACTTGAATACCTTTCCTTTATTAGTCGCATCCTTGAAGAGGAGATGCTAACCAAACCTGACAGTCCCTGGAATTAAGATGCTAATGTTTCCAGTTATTTGAACTTGTCAATCAAGCCAGTTTCATTGTTGTGGCGTGGCACAGGAAAACAAACCTGGAGGTCAATGACATTTGAAGGTTGAGGCGCTTGTGTTCGGTGGAGGTGCTCTCGAGATCGCGTCGCGTCTGTGCGCTTTCCCGTGCGCGTTAAGCGGAAGCGTGCAAACCAGATCCAGCCTGTTCTATCGGCGCAGATAAGACTTCATACGACGCATTTTTGCTCTCTATTTGTTTTAGACTTTATCGCGTGGTCCACTGGAGGTAGACACGGCCGAGACATGTGGTCTACGGTGTAATGCCTGGAAGGGTCAGCTCAGCGGTCAACCAGCACATTACTCTATGTCCACGCAGGACAGGTTCGAACGCACAAGACTAATGCTGCAGCTCATCCAAAAGGTCATCTGTGGATATTAATTTGTAACTTTAACTGAGCAGCAAGTCTCATGAACAGGAGGACACAGTTTAATGCACAAAGGCATAAATACACCTTCAGGATGCAGTGCATAGTTTATTTGGGTCAGTTCTTGCTAACCCGGACTTTTCCTGAAGGTAAATGAAGGCAAAATACTTCATCGATATTACTGTTACGGTTTTGCTCCAGACAGTAATCGAAGGCTCGAGTGTAATTAGTCAGGCTGGTATAAAGCGTGTTTTATTTAGATCCAGCCAAATGTTTCACTGCTCCTCATTATTCACCTACACGAAGCCTAGGAGTGCTTACCTGACAATAAATCTTGGAAGAAACTAAACTTCCTGAAAGGATCCGAAGCTACTGTAGCAAAGACGTTAAGACAAGGAGATGAAAATAATCTATAAGCTAAGGCCAAAGGTAAAGTCTGAGCAATAAAGCACAGGAGACAAATAAACCAGTGTTAAGAGAAAAGCATCACGGCATACATGTGTATCCCAAATACATCTTATAGATCTTCACTAATATGAAGATTTCCTTATTATGAAACAATCTACATCAAATGTTAGATCTAATATTAGGTCCTCACTCTAATGTAGCAGATTTCCACCTGCAGTTCAAACATCTCACTCAGAGCATCGACTCTCTCGTGTTGGTAATTTATGCAGATATCAAATCTAAATGAATTTGAAGCTTGTTTGTGTGCACATGTGCTTGTTCAAAAGAGCGATTGAGTGCGAGAGTAGCAGTAGTGGTGGCGTACAGCCTGTGTGTGTGTGTGTGTGTGTGTGTGTGTGCTTCAGCCCCTAATCACCCTCACTAAGTTCAACTTACAGCAGCAGGAAGGCGATTGATCAGCGCGGTCATTAAAAGGATAGCTCTGTAGTCTTTTCTGGCCGCTCACTTTGAAGCTGGCATCCATTCATACATCAGCTAATACCAGTCTGCCAGAGTCAATGTGTTTGTGAGAATGGATTTTATATAACACATTGATGAGTGTGATTACAAACAACAACAACAAATGCAGCTAATAACTGCATGGGGAAGTGTTTTGTGATGAATTTCCCTGTTATAAAATGACATCTCTCATTAATTAGTAGCCAGAATGATGAAAATTCGCCTTGAAAACTGACATTCTCGCACCAGTCCGGTGCTTAAAATGCGTCCCACGACTCTCAGGGAGCTCATATCTTTTTCGCAGATTTGTTTTAGTATTCATTATTTGCCATATAATGTGAAAAGTCTCCTTCATTAGATGTGTGTGAAATTCCTCCCTGCCTGCCTGTGCGTCTCTGAAGTCCAGCTAACCGTGTTAATCCCATAGCTGCGAACTCCATGGCTTCTCCCCCCCGATAGACGCGCAGGCCTTCTGTCTAAATAATTGCCTCATTAGTGTGTGGTGCACAGGTATGACACAAATGCAAACTTTAGACAAGTGTGTATGCAAATCCAATTGCTTGTCCGACACTCCTTATTCATGTGATCAAAAATCTGCAGAATTATACCACGGACCTCAGCCCTGAAATGGAAATTTAAGAATACCTAATGCATTTTCAAGAAGGCTCAGAGTGGCTCAGAGCAGCTGATATGCAAATAGTTGACAGCTTTCGAACCATGGTGGCACAACACATATGCATTTCTTAAAATTAATTATTGACTGCATAAATGTTATTTTATAAAACAGCGATCTGTAAGAGCACGCTAGTGAACGTCATTTAAAAATAAATGTACACCTAGTGGTTTTGGGGTTTTCCTGTAAGGGACGATCATTAGCTACTGTAAATGGCTCCAGGGTCAAAAGGCTCGTGTTAGTGCACTTAGCAGTAAACTGCTTGTTGTTATGTTTACGAGCAACATCATTTAATTTGCACATAGTCACATTTGTCACATAGTCTGATAAATGCAAATGCCACTGATTGACTTGAAACACCTGACACAACAAAGCACGCAACGTGAGTTTTAACCGTACAATAATAAATAGCAGCGCTTTGATGTCTGACACACTTGCTTGTTTTCAACACCACTGCAGTTGATCTTCATGAATTTCATAGAACGTTACGGAGCTAGTAAACATAAAAAATCATCTCATGGAGTAAGTCTATGTGGCAGCGAGTCCTAAATTTTAATCATCAGACCTAACAGAATTTTAATATCAGACTGAATGTTTAAACAGCTGAGTTGCTAAAATGTTTGACAGTATATGGAGACTGTGCGGAGCCAAACGACGGGAAATGCTAAAACAAGACGCTCCTGCAACAGTCGGGCCTCTTTAATCAGGCGGCTTCAACGACCTGAATGGGTGCTCACAAGGCTTCATCCTTCTCTGTGATGATGGTCCTGCTGTTGCACCTTTGGCCCCTGAGCTAAGGCTCAATGCGCGTCGCTGCCATGACAGACTTCTGCCTCCACTGTCTGACACAGACTTGTGAGGTTACCTTGAGAGGGCACGGACCTGATGGACGAGATGACTTTTCCATGTACTGTCCTAATAGGAAGATGGAGAGCACGAGGCCAGGCGGTCGACAAAAACAAATCACACTCAGGACTGGTGCAGTTCATCTATTTTGACCATTACGCTAACGAAACCAGCATCTGTTCATTGTAGATTGTAGTTCGTTGTCGATGCTTCACATCAACTGGACCTGTACTGAAGAGAAATCCTGCTTGTACCGATTTTTACACAACTATATCCTATGAATAATAATAAATAATCAATCGTTCCACGCAGCCATTACCAAAGTAAGCAGAAGAGCCGTGAGACAACTAGTCATGAGAAACAAACGTTGGCATCCTCCTCACTTTTGACCTAACCGCAGCGCCCTGCACTTCATAATCATATTAAGCTGTTTTGATGTGTTATGTCAAGTTCAGTGGCGACCTCTCAGCATAGAGTTCACAGAAGAAATTTAACATAGCTGTAGTCCATATGTAATTAAAAACGATGTTATCTCTGGCCAGACTGTTATGGCTGAGTATTGGCCCGGATCCAGCTAACGGTCACATAATCCCACCCAGCTCTGCTTCTCTGTGGATGGGGGTCACTGGGTCACTAACTGCCTCCTTGTGTGCTATTCAGCAGCAGCGAGACAAGTGAAGCCTCTCTGGAGAGTTTGAGTCACAGGGTACAAATACAGCTAGATACCTCCCACCCTGCTTTTAATATTAAAGTACAGCGGGGGATCTGTCACCTCGCCATATTTGTGCGTTTTTCTTTTTTTTTTTTTTTTACAGCAAAGTGTGAAGAAAAACACAAAATTGAGAGCAAACCAAAATCCTCCCACTCTTCTAATGAACAAAAATACTTGGAAAGCAACTTAACGCGAGCTTTAGAGGATTGGTTCAGTCGCTGTAGTTTACTACACTGAGCTGGAGCCAGTCGAGATGTAAACCTGTGTTAACTCCCATTCAAGGCAGCTAAAAGCTTTAAAGAAGCTGTAGACAAACATCCTGAGGTCTCTGTTTGTACTGATTTCCTTTGACAGCCGTCCACCTCACACCAAGTACTGTATGGTTGACGAGCAGGTGCAGACAAAAGCCACAGAAACACGGCTCCACGAATTTCATGGTCCGGCCGTTTACCTTTTAATCCCACGCGCACCAGCTTCACGACCTAATTAATCGCATTAGTCCATTAACCACCACTGTAGTTACTGCAGCTCAGTAAATAGTCCGCTGCTAACAGCTGTTAAATCTCTAGCTACGCGACGAAGCCGATTTTGTTTCTTATTTCATCTGACAGCTTACAGACGTGACTGCGAGTGCAGCGGGTGCTGGATGCCAAACATGTCTGAGAGCTAGGAAGAAGACAAGGAGGAGAGCAGTTTGAGGCATAATTGCCAACTACGGCCCTGCCGATCGCTCTGAGGCTGCGAGAGTGTGGAAGAGGTCTTGTTCTGACCAGAAAGGTCAGAAAAAAGCACAACTGTACTTACAACGAGAGAAGAAAAAGGAGTTTTAGGAAGAACAAATCTTGCATCTGTAATGAAATCCCATCAGGCATCTTGTATCAGTATTATGCACATATATTTGTACTTTTTAAAGAACATTTTCACAAGGCATACTTTTTCTCATTTAAATCCCCTTTGAAGAGGACTTACAGTGCTTACAGTCTTGAAAAGCTTTGGCGGTAAATGATATTCGCTCTCATAGTTCTGCGTGGAAAGCAGATGCTGTAATTGAGTAGAGGCTTGATTTCTTGCACATTTAAATTAGCTGAAGATGACCGTGCAGTGAACTGCAGGAGGTTTAATTCCCTGTGTTTACATCACTGGCAAAGCCTTTGTTTTGTTTGATTCACTATGCTAATATAGACTCCTCTCAGATCAAACACCGAACAATGACTCGCAGCGCACGAACTGAGTCTGTCTCCCCCAATAAACCTGCTGTAGGTGTCAGAATGAAGGGATTAAGTAGGACTGGCTTATTAGTGGCTGTGTGTGTGTTACGTTAGCCAGGCACGGCCAAAACAGCGGTGCTGATGGCTTAATTGGCATAGAAATAAAATCTTAACATAGTTGTTATAGTTTTTTTTAATACGCATACATAACAATTAGGATGTGTATGTATGTGTAACAATCGTTAGGAATTTCTCTTAGATGCCACTCAGTCTTTTATCTGGAGTCTATTAAACGTTTCCTTTCAGATCAGCGAGTTGTTGTTTGAGCAAATCTGTACACAGCGACACATTTAACTCAATAAAGCGTTTAAGCAGTCAAATCAACACATTTCCTGTGGACTCCCTCTCTCAGATGTGGTGTTTCTGCTCTACTTTTCATCCTGCTATCTGATCAGCGACCCTCCCATCGCATGCATTGCAGATGGAACCATTTTGCTGTACATGCTGTTGGACCTTTTATCCAAAATTAACAGAACATTTCTCTCTGAAGACAAATGTACCAGAACATGTAATGGAGTGATCAGTATCGCTGCTCGTGGGTCTATTGGTTTCTATTTGTTACAACGTTCCATATGTCTCCATCCCAGCGAATTAAAAAAAAACAACCAAAAAACATTCATCCTGTTGTTACTGGCAAGATTAGTGGGAATTAAATATGAAACACTGCAGGAAATTAGATTTCTTTTGTTGGATTTATTCATTCACTGCTTCTATATGCGGTCGGACTTGGCTCAGATGTAACCAGATGAAAACTGCAGCGAACATACACAGTTACGTTCAGCTTGACCCGTGAGCTTCAGGCACAACCTGCTGCACGGCCAAGAAGCCCTAGAAACACACGAGCTAAAGTTAAGTAGCTCACCAACAGGTACAGAAGCTAAACTATGATCTGGTTTAACCGCTGTGAGGTGGTTCATCCGCAATATTACAACGAGTGAGGGTTACTTTTGTTTTTTGACAGTGTGAAGAGTAGAAACTGAGAACATGGGCTAACACCTGGTGAGAGAGCAGAGAGACCAACGCATTCACATGCTCACATGTGTGAATCCCTGTGTTGTGCACAGTGACTAGAACGTGGTGGCAGATGAGGTCATACGCTAACTGCCTCTAATGCGCCTCAATGGGGCCTTTGTTCAGTGACCCTCCACTCAAGTTTGAAGCTCGCCTCCTTGGTAGAGTGTTAAGATTGTGAGATGGGACATTTCGACATTTCTTAAAAACCTAATGGGTTCGGCGCTGGGGGGAAAGAGGGTGAACCATAATTGGAATAGACTTTTCCACCTCTAAATTTTAATGAACTGCTGGGCTGAATGTCTCTTATTAGGTGAAATTGGCCATTAGCATTTTAAATGACCGGCTATCTTCATTATAATCAGGGTGAGATGCATTTCTGTGCTGGGGATCTATCGATTGCCTGGCAATGTCAAAGTCTGCATGAAGCCGCAGAGGCAGACTGCGTGTGACAGGCTTCGGCCGCGGCCGAGGGAGGCTCTGCGTCGTAGACGCAGCAGAAAGGGGAGTAATCCGGTTTGCACACTTTCAAATAATTACAGTAATATGAAGATAATTACAATGGAGGCGATGCAGCTTCATCATGAGACTAACATGTCCTATACAGTAATTCAATTTATGCGTCCTGTGAAAACAATCAGTCATTGTGATTACGCAGAGTGGAGATGACACAGTTGTAATTGTATTTTGTTCGTCTGTACAAGACGCATGGATTTTAAATCTGTGCCCTCCGTGTTTTCCTATAGCGAACCAGTGCTTCCCATTTGAGGATTCAGCAGAAATTACATTTATGCATATTAATTACATTCTAACAGTCTGTAGTGCTATTATCAATCATTTTCGCATAAGAGAAGCTGTGATGAGGGTGGAATACATGCATCAAATGCTTTTTACTAATTACTTTGAATTTATTGTGATGTATTGCCGCCTCTACGTCACTGCCATACATTTAGTAGTTGATATTTGACAAGGCGCTCGTTTTAATGGCTCTCATATGAAACCGAAGAGGAACGTTTGAAATTCAGCAGCATAGATAGATGTCTACCGCCGCTCTCTATTAAGTGTAATGAAAAAAGTGCCACTTGCTGTATTTCAGTCAGCTTTCAAAGCACTAATGCTAAGAGAATGATTACAGTGTCACAGAATAAATATTAAATGCCATTTTCATGAAAGTCTCTGTTTAATAATCGCTGATGATTTCTGATTAGGGTAGTTTGAGTTTTTCCACTTCTCCAAATTACCAGACTTTCTCTGACAGTTTTTCAATTTTTGACTCAAAGCAACCCCAGCAAATATTTGAAAGCCTTTTCAGACGAAAGCAAACTTGAGACCAAAGTTGGCAAACATTTGCAGTGTATATCGCAGAGGACTCTAACACAGGCGCACTCACATGTGCCCCTAAGTCATTATCAACCTCTGAGCTAAAAGTATGATCGCAATAATCTCATTTTAATTTGAGTTTTATTGGAGGGGGGCTGATTAATCAGATTGTCCTAGTTGGAGTGGGGAGAGTTGGCCGGTGTTTGAGAATACTTCCAGATGGTGTTGAGCTGGCAGACTGGCACTGAGGAAAGCTGGGGACCCCCTCCCTCAGACATCGTGCCATGCCCTCACCCCTCCACACGCCTCTCGCTCGCTTCTTCTCCTTTCTGCCACATTTTCCTTTTTTCTTTGCGAACTCATTATCCATGCCCCTTGTTGTCCTCCTGAATTCTATCCGCTATCTCTTACGCCCCATCTCATTTTCACCTCTCACCCGTTTCTGCCACTTCATGCAGCCCTCGCCCCTCCGTTCCTCCGCCACCTCTCCTCATCTTTATGCTTATTCAGACGTGCCTTGCAGCATGTTGCCCCGTCGTGGGGCCAAAGCCAAAGAAGCGCAGCCCCCTCCCCTTCCGCAGCCTTCTTCTTTTTCCTACGGGGGGCGACAGAGCCCTGCCCTCCGATTACACTGGGGGCGCAGGGTTAGAATACAGCCCCGAGGGCCGGCAGCTGTCAATTAGTGATAACTTGAGAGAAAGAGACACACACGCGTGTGCACACATACACCCTCCTATTCTCCCCCACCCGCTCCTTCATTAATCAGGGGGCCATCACCTAGCAACGGTCGTGAGGAAGTCCTCATTGGGGATGCCTGGTGAGAGGCACACACAGAAATGAGGTGGAGCGAGAGGGAGGAGGCAGAGAGAACGGAGGGGTACATGGAAAGATGCTCGTGAAGCCTCTCCAGAGGACATTTTGAGGCAAAACAAGATTCAACGTTGTACACTACCACATCTACAGGTGTTTGCTGAAGTTATCGTTTTAATAAAGGGTTAATGTTCCTTGAGTAGCAATGCGTTTTAACCGTGAATCACTCAGCGAGGCCTGCTGAAGGATGTGCGCACAACAACAACAGCTTCCCCCGAAACAGACGCCTTGCTCCCTAATACGTCCATTTCATCAGCCAGCCTCATTGCCTCGTTCCTCTAGGCAAGTTGACTTCTCTTTCAAACACATTAATATGAGGTGAATATGATGCTGTATGCCAGAGCCCCCTCGCCCCCTCCTCCGCCTCCGTCTGACAGAGTGGCAGCATATAGAGTCATGAACAGGTGATAAATCCTTGTCAGGTTTTATTAAAACCCAGCCAGGCCAAACAGAACACCTCATATTGAGCTGTAATACCCAAGGAGACTGTGTACGAGAGCGAGGGAGAGTCTTCCTGCTTGGTATGCTCTCCAGCAGCGAACTACTGTCTGCTGCCTGATGTCATCACAGTGGGGGCGGAGGGGGAGCACGCACACGCATCTGCCCCCTGCTGGTCCGCCAGACCGGGGGGCAGGGTGTCATTACTTTCTCCTAAAACGTCACTCCTACAAATGATAGGACGCTGAATTGAAAGCTTTGTTGCTGAAAGGATAAAAAGCAAGGTGAGGCTTCAGGTCTTCTCTCACTACACACAAACACGCCATAAAAACCTGAACACCCCTGGAGGCCAATCTGAGCCATTCCTTAAATATTATCCTCCCTGGAAAGTGTTATTCACAGGCGACCTCTCAGGAGGTCAACTTGCTGACTGGACAACAATAGAAATCATCACTTTGCTCATTATTTATTTACCTGACAGAGGAGCACTTTTGAGACAATTAATCAAGTTGCTGAAAGATTTATATGCAGCTTGACCAGAGTGCTCGCGGGGTAAATGGGGCAGGTTGTCAGATCCGGGGAGTGATCTGTGTAAACCAATTACTCTGTCATGTCACGACGACCCAAATAACCCGAGCTGGGTTTGTAGAGAACGCGATGCTCAAAGCATGCCTGTGATTCACGCAGCGCTGGTTTTGGGGTTGGCGCGGCAGACGCATGTTCACTGCTCGTCCGCAGGGCCTGACTCAGACGCCTGACGTCGCAGCAGCAGTGGGGAACGGTTATTTTAAGGAATTTAAAAAGTTCAAGTGCTGGCATTTATGCTCGTGGTGCGTGTGCAGCAGCTATTTGAGAACCAGATGATGAAGTGATCCTGACTAGCGCCCTCGTTAAATGCTATCAGTGACATCGGAGTCTCTCCTCCTCCTTCCTCCCTGCTCTCGTTTCAGTCAGAAATAAGATGTTTGTCAGCGGGTTTGCGTTAGGGCGTTTAGCAAACTGGGCTGTACCTGTTGATCACGACCGAACGGACGTCTTCAGCATTAGTCGTGAAAAACAAGGCTAAATTAATTTCTTTCAAACAACCGATCCTCTCTACATATCACCAGAAGCTTGGGTGGGCTTTTCATTCAACACCTCCGGACATGACTCTTTTTCTTCATATGCACCCAGCTGCTTTCCTTCCTACATAACATCTTATTTACATTTCCTATGCTCACTTTCAAATTAAAAGGCTCAATTTGTTTCAATGAGAAAGGCAGCAAGAAGCAGTTCGCTTCGAATTAGCAGAAATAATTTCATCTGCAGCTCCGGAGATGGATCTGGATCGGGAAACAGTGCGCTTGTGCAAATAAGCAGGTATTCAGTCCAGAACCACCAATTCATGAGTATAATATTTTCACATCTGGACTAATTTTGGTGCACGCAGATAATCTGGCTGCGTCTCTGCTGACACTGGTGGATCACAGCCAGAATCAGCCCCAGACTGAACTGCCATCTGCTGCTTGGGAAGCACAAGTCCAGCTCCAGAGTGTGTATTTTTGCAAAAGCGGGTGTTTGTTTTCAGTATACATGACTTATATATGATCTAACACAGTCAAAGTAATATAGTATCGACATCAGCTGGTCTGTCATTCAGTCTGAATAATCGCTTTAGGAAAAGAATTTAAATCAGGTGTGAATGTGTCGAGTCCTAATTTTATTTTCATTAGTTTGTATTTGACAGATTAAATTACCAGCCTTTGGCAACGTGCTTGTTGGCAACCTGAAGGAGCATAACTAATCTGTGCCATTCTTTATGAAGTCCAGTAAGCGCTGTAGTGTGTGTACGTGTTTGTGAGACTTACTGGTACGTCGTCCACAGAACCTGTGCCGCTTGGATTAAACGTATCTCCTCGTGAAGTCCCCTAAGCGCAAACACACAACGTTCGTTTTATTTTTAGTTTTTAAGCATTACACCTTCTCAAAATTAAAGCAATCCCACATTTCATCCTTAACCTTAACCATGAAAGCTGCGCCTGCGGCTGATGTAACTCAGCCTTCACCTTTTCCACCGGACTCACAGTACACAAACCAATCATTACACATTATTAGCTTTTTTCTGCCAGTGTCCCCTGAGGAGGACATCGCTTCAGTTTTATCTTCTTCTGGTGTGATGTTGTGGAAGATCAGACTGTTAATAGTTTCTTTATGTCGCTGTGCTTCTTTCATTAGTTGCATGTAAACGTAACTTTTAGAGACTTTGATTCTAGCGGCAGTGAGTTTCCAGCATGCTACTACATCAGCACGAGCAAAGCTGGCGACACGCGTGGATGCACGGGGGCGTGAGCGCCACATGTAAAAGCTTGTGTGCTCTCAGCACATTTCAGCAGTCTGAAAGAAGATAGCCGCTCTCGTTCACTCCCTCCCCCCCCGTTCTGGCCCGCTCCTTCTCCCTCGCTCGCCCTCCTCTGGGGCTTTGTCCTTGATGACCAAGCTGTTGGGTGGTCTGTCTGACCGCGCTGACCATCCGCTTTGGGGTGACGTAAATTCACTAATGGTTGCCACCGCGCTCCTCCTGTGACAGGCCTCTTGCCGCTCAGCTGATGCGAGCCTGTGGTCCTGCCGAGGTGGAGCACACTGAAGGACACCGGGGCACGTGGAGCCGTGGAAAAGGGGGAACAGTTGTGGAATCTGAGACGGACACTACGCTTCGAGCGCGGAAACACAAGCAGCGAAGTAAACGTCTAACTTACACAGATGTTACTGGGGGCTCAACTCAGTTCATACAGTCTGTGTGCTGCCATGGCCATTTCTAACAGCAGAGACCGGCGGTTTGGTCCAACCAGCAACTCTTCTTTGCTTCTTCTCTAAAAACAAAAGCCAGTGATTCACTTTTAAACTGACTAAAACACATCAGGCTTTGACTTCACGTCACGCGATCATGCGTTTAATCCGTGGGACCTTTCGTCTTCCTGCTGCAGCGTCCTGCATGTCAGAAGCCTTCTGGTCATCTGTGAGCTCTAACGTCCTGTTTAGCTTGAGAAAGGCCAGGAATTTAAATTTAGACGGCTTTTCTGCTGGTGTGCTTAGCAAAGACGTAAGCATTTGGTTTGCGGTGAGTGAAACCTGACCATCAAAGCCACTGTAGTAAATTTGCCATTACTGTAATTCAGTCAATTCAGCTTTTCTAGTTTCCAGTTTTACGGCCTGGCCTCACACATTTAAACGGCTACACCATTATGATTTCTATACAAATTGAATTTTTTTAATATGCTCAACATATTTACTTTCATCTTGTGCTCCCTTGGTAAACACATGTAAATCCAAGGCTATGAAGAGACTGCTACCCTGTCTTATTACTGTTACTCTATAGCGCTCACAGCTGGAAGGTCTTAGGGAATCTTGGCGTAACTATGTTAGGTGGTGTTCGCTCTCCTCCTAAAAATAACAGAAAACGAGCTGGAAAAAGGCAAAGCTCTGGGCGACGCATGGTGTTTGGATGGACAAATTAAAAGGGGATCTTACAGCATGGTTCCTATGACACACATGAAAGTGGATCTTCTGCGAGGTTCCTCTCGCGACCTCTTCTTATACTTCGCCCAACCTTTATAAACATTGCAACCAACGCGTCTCTCATTCCTGCCATGTCCAACCCCGCAAACCGAAACCAGATCATGTAAAACTACGCTTTAGAGAACGGGCTGAAGTCGGGAAGTGCAGGGATGCGGTAGCGCCCGCCGCTTCCTCTTACGACAGGAGACGGGGAAAGTTCGCTTTGGCGAAAGAGGGAAGGGACCATCAGAGATCCGGGGAGGGGTCAAGGTTGAAGTGCGCCTTGCTACCAGCGGCTGCCTGTAAACACAGACACACCTGCCTCATCGGCAAGTGTCTGAGGAGAGGTTAGTGCGGTGGCGTCTCCCAGCTCTGTTTATACAGTAACCGAACAGAAAGAGAGGAACCGAAGAGTGTCTTCAAAAGACCGGACTCTCTGTAATCACTCCTGTTTCGGGCTTTGATCTCGAGGAAGGGAGAGAGGAAAATAATTACATGTTTGGGGCTGCCCTTTTACAATGAATGAAAGGCAATGTTAGATTTGAATCGTATGGTAATGGGAGGCTGTCTGAGCGAATGTGATGGGGAGGTGTTGAATGCTACTTGAGGGAAATAAAACAAGACCCACTGAGACATTTTGTTCTACCAACCCTGAAAGCTTCTGGCAACCTGCCTCATTCTGCCTGCAAAGAACACCGGGGAGGGGTCAGAACACGATGTGGGGGCTGACATTATCTTGCCACCGGGACATTTTGTGAAAGGGGCGCGCACTGACTGACTGACTGACCACTCTGCATTTCAAAGTGCCTCCACTTATTTGTGCTGTGGTCCACTTGGAAAAGTGCTTTTATTCTGCGCTGGGCCTTTTTCACTAGTGTCCCTATGATCTGGGTGATAGCGGAGCAGACTGAGCATGGTATTAGGATTCTGTTTTGCAGACATTTTATATTCCTTTCATCTTTTATCAGTGCGAAACCCACAGACATCAAGTGGCCTGAGGCGTTGAGAGAGACGTCCTTTTTTTTGACGTAATGAATGTGAGCACACGACGTCTAGACAGCGTCAGGAAAACGTCTGGACAATAAAAACTGGACTCGCACATAACATCGTGAAGTGGGATGTTA
This sequence comes from Macropodus opercularis, assembly GCA_030770545.1. Taxonomy (NCBI): domain Eukaryota; kingdom Metazoa; phylum Chordata; class Actinopteri; order Anabantiformes; family Osphronemidae; genus Macropodus; species Macropodus opercularis. The sequence continues at coordinate 7,381,801 of JAUCMP010000026.1, read as the reverse complement.
TCGATGCTCGACCAGTCGTCATCGCCATCACAACGGCGCATCAGACGTAACAAAGCTTCTGTTTCCATACCGAGCCTTGAGTACTTGCTTCATAATAGATGAAAAGTGATCGAAGGCTTAGCTCAGAAGCCCAGCTTGCCTCGTATGCGTCTACGAGCAGATATGAGCACGTGTAATCAATTGAGAAATTCACGACAGATTGTCCATTTGAAACACATGGGAAGGCAGCCAGTCATCCTTCACATGCCCTTTGTGACTGATGCATCTACTCCCCATTTACAACATGTATGACCATTTTGCTTGCACACACAACATTGGATCCTGCATAATGTATTGAGGTTGTTTAAACGTGATGATGGTGCAGGCAGCAGTAAGTATTAATCATCCTGCTGGGACTTTAAACTTAAACCATTTTGAGTGATTGGGTTTTGAGAGGACTGAGCCTGAGTGCTTGGGTTTTGACTGTGATTGCATCTGTAGGCTCTGACCCGAGAAATAGAAGTGACCTCGCTCAGCAACTCTCCATAGCGTTCGGTTTAGCTGCTAGGAGTTTAGTACAAAACCACGTCCCCCCACCTTTCTCGTCGACTTCAGAGACTTGCTTTGATCCTATGTTGTTTTTAAGGTCAATGAGTGTCTGTGTGGCTCAGGTTGTGAGGTGGCTCGTGCACCAATCACAGATCTACAGAGACAAAAGGTGTAAACATAATGTCTTAAGGCGATACACGCCCGCCCAGCAGTATCAGTTTTACCGCCCTGTGTTGTACAGAGATGACACATGACTTCATGTAAGGTAGACCAGCACCTGAGGGAGTGTTTGCCGAGCTCTACTGTCACGCCTGCGATTGGGCAGAGAGGAGATGCAAGGAAGCAGGGATGGAGCGATGGAAGAGCGAAGGCGAACGGAAGCGGGAGAAGGGGAAGGGGGGTGAGGGGGTAGATGCGGATGAAAGAAATGGCCGTGACAGCTTCTTGAGGGCGGTGGAGAGGGAGGGGTGGAGAGATGGAAGCAAGGAGAGAAACCGAGGTAGCGGACCCAGCAGGTGTTCCCAGCATGCCCGCCTGCCTCCGCTGCGGGCTCTTAGCTTTAGCCAAAGGAACGACACAGCTGCTGCCGTGCAAGCCAGATGCCTCTGACCCAGCAAAACGGGCCTTGAATGTGTCTCACGCAACTTTGAAACCTCCTACAGTGTGAACGCAGCCTCGAAAAAACAAATCTATTGCATTCAGTTGTTTACCGACATGATCTGAAACGAAACTCTTCAAGCAGCTGACGACACACTGGAGCGTGTCCCTGCTACGGCAGCGCTCCACAGCTGGTTTCCAAATTCATTAGATGACAAAACGCCATTTACGATGAGGATAAAGACTTTTATATAATTTGATTGAGCAGCATTTGGGGTTAAATGACTGATGGCAGTCAGGCCTGCTGTTCTCCTCCGTAAGCCTAATCCTGTTTCTGTGTCAGCTGGTGTGTTTTATTGTGTCTGACACCAGGTGGATTATGTTGGTTAATTCACAATGAATCAAACAAAAGCTAATACTAATCCAGCACGAGGCTTTGGTGTGATGTCTGACGCTCGGGATTAATTCACAACATTCCCCAACCAGCCTAATCCTTAACGAACCAGACAGGATGGTATCCTAACTGACAGTTTCTGCCTCGTTATGGCAGTGTGATATGCTTCACCTACCTCTTCCCTCGGAAAATCTATTCTGATGAGCGAGACAAAGGGGGAAGCCGCAGCAGAAACGAATAAACTGGCTAAAAACTTTCCCAACAGCTTTTCTGTTCGGCAGCCATTAAGGCCGATTTGAAGCCTTTCGGAGAACGTTCTGCTCCTCTTAAGGTTTAGGTTTTGACATTTTGAAATCAATAGGAGGCAGAGCGATGTTTGTTTTTACAGTTTCACGAAGCCTGGGTGAAAACACTTCAATCAGGCCTGCAGAGGACCTGACACAGGAGACGGGGGGATCGATCCATAATGAGTGGAGCCCTACCTGGGGCTCGCTTCTCCTCAGCAACCTCAAATCCTGCAAATCCACCACCCCTGCCACATTCACCGACTTGCTAAAGTGTATTTGTGCAAAAAAAAGAAAAACTTCAGAAAGAAAACTCCCCGTGGGAAAATTTCAAGCTGATTTGTCCTGTTGCTTTATAGAGCTACAGTGATTTATCTCCAGTTTAAAGTGGAACTGAACCAAAGAGGATGACACCCAAGATCCATCGACTGATGACAGAACAGCAAGTTTTGCTACTGCAGCTATTGTGAAAGTGGAAAGAGGTGTTTTATAATAACATGGACGACATTAATGAACTGTCACTAAACGGCCTTTGCATGAACTAGAAAGACGTCAAAGCTCATGTGACAACAGTTCCACTTCGTCTACGTCCTGCAGCAGCGAACCGTGTGTATATAAATACAAAAAAGGTAAATTGGCGCGTTGACCATCTATCTCTGCCGTCCTCCTCCCTTCCCTTTCAGCTCTGCTGCTCCAGCCACTGCTTGAATGTACTGGCCATTTCAAAAGATGCTATTTATCATCAAGCCAGCCTAGTTAATTAGGCATCCAGCTGGCCTTCCTCTGTTGAATACACAGTCCCTCTGGGCCCCGCAGCTGCTTCTGCTATGTTAAGTTTAAGTGCTAAAACATGTTCCCCTGCTACATGACTCACAAAGGTGTAGCATCAATGGATTTCTAATTACCTCAGAGCACAGGCTTTGACAGACGTTGACAAAAGGAGAAAACCCAAAAAGGCAGTGATGTTGAGATATTTTTCACGTGTGAGCTTTTTAATTTAAGGAAAAACACGTTGGCTGCAGTGAGGAATGCAACACACTAGCACAGTTTCCCTACTTTGTTTGCGTGGAAAACTATTTCAAAGTAAATCTTTGATGGATAGAAGTGTCTCTCTCACCGCCTGACTTCAAACAGCATGACCTGATAAGAGCTGTTCACCTCCAACTCCCTTTATATCCAGGAATTCATGTGATGTCTCATCAAGACCAACTTGCTGGTTCTCCCTAAAATATGATTCACCCACAGAGACAATCGTGTGTCAGCATTTTGGAACATTATTATAAACACTGACCCAGCAGTAAAAGCAGAGATACTAACTGAATACGAAACTCTCTTGTGAGAAAGGTGTCAGTAAGAAGCATTAAAATGCTTCGTGGCATTTTAGCCCCTTGTAAATCTGCAGCGTAACATGGCCATGCTGACGTCCCTGCCCCGGCTCAGCCCCTCGCGTGTGACCGTGCATGCGCTTCCGTTATATGGCGAGTCAGTAAAGTGGTCCAATGTGAAAACCATCTTCCCAAAGTCAGAGAAATGCGATGTGGATCGACGCTGATAATAGATAGCTGCGATAACCGGGGGAGGAACCCATCATCCGGCGGTGAGATGGGTCTGCGCGAGGACGAAGCAGCCATAAAAGCCTGAATGAAGACATGTAAAACAATAAGGCTTGAGAGGATGGGAGGAAAGGAGGACGGGAGGGAGGAGGGGGGGGGGGGGTGACCCCAGGAAGCGGGCAAAAGACCGAGATGGAGAGACAGACAAAGAAGACTAGAATAGGAGGGGAAGTGGAGGAAAGGCATAGGGTGAGTCAGCCATGTCTGCACTCCATCAAAAACTCTCCCAGACACTCGCTACCACCGGCCGGCCCCACCTCTGCCCTCGGCCCTGCGCTCCGCTCTCCTGCTCAGCTTTCACATTAATTCCTCTTCTTTTAACTGAGAGGTGTCCTCGACTGAATGTCAATCCTCTGTTCAGGGTGACAGGAGGGAGGAGAGAGAGTGAGAACGTGCACAGACGTAGGGAGGGTGGAAACTGCTTTACTTGCTCAAAGGGTTTATTTTTTATCTGAAGGTCTTACTCAACATGACCCAGTCCTTTCCATTTTAATTGCGCTCTTTATTAATGTAGCTTCTTTTTCTCCGGCTGGCATTTAGAGCCATTTGATACGACACAGCGACGTATCATAGCGTTGGCGTGAAGACAATGGACATCTGACGCTCAGGCGCCCTGACACAGAGAGACGGAAAGAATGCACAACACCGACGGTGTCGCCAGACGGCCAGCCAACGAACGCGGAGAATGGGGACGCGAGAGATCAAGTTGGCACACGGCAAACCAACTGCTGATGTAAATTATGAGAGGTATTCACTGTGTTGGAAATCCCAATCAATCAATGCCAGCCTCATTCACATTCAAGCTAGATCTTAAATTTATGACCCAGCTTGGCGGGATCGTCTCCACTTATCTACCCACAACAACGCAGAGGAATCAGGTCACCGCTGACACATGTGCGCAACTGTACAGTGCGTGTGCACGTGCGTCCGCGCGCTGCCCTCATCTCCTACGGAAGGTCTGATAAATAGAACACAGGCGCTGTATATCTGCTCAAAATGGCATGCATGAAAAATAATTACACTTAGGCTGACAGCCAAGGTCGACAGGCCCCAACAGCTGCCCAGTCGTCGCTGGCTATTCCTCCTTCCCCCCACTAGGCTTAGCTTAAGGCTAAAAACCACGTCGCTCGACTGTTTCTCATGCTGTAATGCTATGACATGAAGAACCAAAAGAAGCGTCTGAGTTTTTCCACACGTAAGGTTGATTTACGCATAAAAATCCACATAGGAAACATTACGAATGTTCTGAAGGCGCCTATTTCGGACGTTCTTTGGAGAAACAAGCCAAGATCAATTCAAACGCTATATGATACTATATGACCATAATCAATGACCAGAGCTGAAGTGCAGGCCCAGTATCACTGGGATGACAACAGAAGGTTGGTATGTGACCCAGAAACATGAAATGAACTGAACAGCTGAGAAAAACACGCCGTGTAACGTTTCACTTAATTTCTTAGAAAAATCTGCAAACTAAGAGTGGCTGCAACCTTCAAATCAGACAGTTCTTTACTAAATGCATTTTCTCCAGACTGCTCATCACGCTTTGCTGCCTTCTGCTGACATCTAAAACAGAGACTTTGGACGTTCGCTACTTGCTGGAGATGTCAGGAGAGTATTTTGGTCTCAGTTCCAGCGGCCCACAGCAAACTCTCCCCTAAGTGTGAGGAACGGGTTCCTGGGTGAAACTCAGGGCCAGAGCGATCATGTCGTCTCCATCTACCACTTCCCACCTCAAGCGCAACGTATTACCTCCCTCCCAGATACAATCGCAGGCAGCCAGCAGTCGCGTTTGGCTGTGCTGTATTTGAGGGAATGGAGAGTGTGTTTGTGTGTTTGTGTTTATGTGTATTGTTAGGTGTGTGTGATCGAGCACATCAGCGAACTGGTGTGTGATGAGTGGGTGTTTTTTGCCATTTGGGTTTGTTTGTACTGTATGTGATTGCTGATGGGAAATACACTTGGAATTACACCCAAGCCCACGTGTCTCCTCATAAGAGTCTTTTTCCATCTTATTCTCTTTTATTAGCACCTCCTCTTTTTCATTAACTGAAAAGGTTACTGGTGCATTTGTAATACCCCCATATGAATCGCCTGCACCCCGCCTGTCTATGGTTAAGGCTGGACCTCAACACCCCCGCCCGCCCGCCGCCTCCACACAGACACACACACACACACACGCATGTAGCTTCTTGGCCTCCTTCAGCTTCAAGAGGACATTTCAATGGCATTGTCCTCCCCTCTGCCTCCTAAACATAGGTAGGGAAATATCACCCAGGGAATAAATAACTCAGCCAGGTTAATTATTTGGCAGGCGCTTCCACAGATTAATAACAGAATAAAAATGCAGCGCTGGACGGAGGTGCTCTGGAAGGTGTGTGCATGTGTGTATATGTTTGTGTGGTGGTGGGCGCTGGTGAGCTGGCGTAAGAGAAGGAGGAGGAGGAGGAATGATGGGCAATTGAGTGGAGTTATTGGAGAGCAACAGTGCATGTGCTGGCTTCAGATAGATGTAGAAGCAGGGTCTAGCCCCAAGGCTGTGAATATGCTGTCTGGGAGGAGAGATTAACTAAGGCAGCCTGGTGACATCATGCCTGCAGAGACAGTTATGAGGAGTATCCATCACAGGCATCGGCTGCAAGAAACGAAAGAAGAGCGAATAAAAAAAAAATCACGTCTTAGAGGGAAAAATTTTAATAAAATTAAATAGGCACTGGAAATGCAGTTGCAGATTTCCAGCGAGTTTGTACAGAGTAACAGGTACTGTTCTCCTGGAAATGCTCCCTTCTAGCTATTACTGACTAAAATAGACGCTACACTTTAACTTGAACCTTTCCTGAAACTCACTACAAACAAAAAGGACAATAAACTAAGTAAACGGATGTAGACACGTAAATAAATCCACCAGGAGGGTTGATCAGTTCCATGAAATGAGAAGCAGCCCCATGTGGAGTTATTATCATCCCAAATGCACAAACAACCCAAATACCCTTAATCTAGACAAGGGGTAAAGCCTGTATTGACCTAGTGGTGTTGTGCGTGCGCGTGCGTGTGTCTCGGTTTCTGACCTAGTCTGCTTGATGCGGCGCCTGAGTCCCTAAACCCAGTTCACCTGAGGAGGGCAGACTGGGGTAATGTTGCTCTAGCAGAAGAGAGAGGAGAGGGGAGAATGGTTTGTTTTCCCACTGATCAAATCACTGTTTATGTTACACTGTAAGACTTTTATTGGCCATTTGTGTTTATGTAATTAGTGAGAATTCTTAATTAGATACAACAAATGAACTACTCTTCCCTGTAGCACTGATGACTGTTAATATTAGTCAGTGTACTTGTTTACATGATGAGAGATAGGATAGTAGAGGAGGTTCATTTCATTCAGATCATTGCTGTAGACTAGTAGCTGGATATTGACTTTTAACTTCTGCAAACCAAAGCGTTTTCTAATTCTGTCGTGAGAAAGAACCACATGTAGAAACACAGACTGCAGAGAGAAAAACAGAGGCCACAGATCCTGGTCATTTTCATGCACCAGGCCCTTTTGCCTCTCCCTTCCCCCATCTATCCATCTATCTGCCCTCCACCCACCCACCCTTCTCCCCTCTCACCCCTTTTGCCCTGCAGGGCAGGCCCTGCCTTCCATCTGTTGTCTGTCCCAGCTAGGAGCAACCCTGTTCCCCCTCCACTCGAATTTACAATTCAATTAAAAGCAACAAGCCCCTTCTTCTTTTTCCTCCTCTTCCTCCTCCTACTCCTCCTCATCATCTCTTTTTTTCTAGTTGTGCCTGGATGAGCACAGCAGAAAGGCCAATACCCCACGGAAGGATGCAGTCATGACGCACACATATCGGGGGAACTGCTAAGCGATAGCGAGCCCACAGATGACACAAACACACACTGACACATAAATACACAAAAGAGCAAAGGAGAAGCACAGGGAGAGATGAACACACTCCCTCACACACTGATCTTTTTTCTTTATTTTGGTGATATGAATAGAAAACAGGGTTGGTGGGACTAAGCCCAAGAACAATACCAGGAAAGTGGGTCACACTTTGCATTAGAATAACGTATATAAGGATGATGTAACAAGCGAACAACAACTGAAAAACTGGGTTTTTGTGATCATTTACTTCAGTTAGGAGACTTTAAACATTGCCTAAAGAAAACACAACAGGCCTCCTTGTGCAGAGCATGACATGTGTCGCTATTCACTCACTTGCCTACTGGGCTTTGTAGCTGTCATGATTGTGCTTCATTTTCTTCAGAGCAATAAATACGCGTTTCCTGTCATCGCAGTGTATCAGCTTTTCACAATTAACGCAGCATTCCCACAAACAGTTTTCCCCATCATCTCTTATGACATAATCTATGGGTAAAAATGTATTATGAAAGCTTGAGAGTCTAAATTAAGTCCCTCGTAAATTTCTCTCTCACACTGCCGTAATGTGAAAGCAATAACCACAGGCATTGCTTCTCATGGAAAGAAAGAGAGGAAAAAAATGGGAGTCTTTAATATTTAATTATGGCGATGCCAACATGCAACTTTTATCACTTTCTTGTGTCATTTGCATTTTGGGTGAGCCCAGAAGATATACACAGAGCAGAGAGCAAGGGAGAGAGAGAGAGAGAAAAGGGAGGTGGGAAAACTATGGAGTCTGCTGTAGGGGGAGAAGGAGAGAGGGAAGTGGCTAAGGGATAAAAAAAGCAAAGTGAGGCAATGAGGGGGAGAAAACCCAAATGACACGGAGCAAACCCAGGAGAGATAAAGCTCCAAGACAGACAAGCAAAATAAAAAAGACCGGGCTAAACAGAGATTAAAACCAAGGTACGAAGAGGAAGCAGAAACCACAAGAAACAGAAAAACCCAAAGAGGCCACTGATTTGGCACAACTGTGGTATGTTCTGTTGCAAATTGTATGAGGGCTATGCAACATCACTGTCTGTGTACAAACTGGAGTGAAGGCTATCTACAAGTCCCCCAGCGCGTGGATCCGTCAACTGTCTCCTCCTCTGGCAAGGCCTGCTCCTTTCAGACTGTGTTAATGAATGATAATGTGTGTAATTACCAGGCCAACAGCTACGCGGAGACGATGACGAACCGCACCGGCTCCTCATCCAGGGACCCTCGTTCATTCACTCTGAATAGCGGTGGGCTCTAAATTAAGCCTGCTGGACGCCGACGCCGCTGCTGCTGCACTGAAGCGGGAGGCCGTCATTAGCGCAAGCGTCTAAATGAAAAGAAAGCTGGGCTCCGTCATTACCATGAGAATGCACGTCAAAGCAGTTTTGATTTGGCTTTAATTGTAACACGCAAGTGTCACGGGAGTGCAGTCTGCGCCCTCAGTCCAGACGTGGACGTAAATAACTAATGATGGTTATTGCTGAGTTGATCCTCTTACTCCGTCATTCTGAACTGTATTTTCCAGCGGCAGGATATCTGTAAATATTTTATACCCTGCGCTCACAAACGGGGACTGGAGTGCAGGACCTCCACCTGTGTAAACTCATAAAGCTTGAGTTAAAACCTCTGGGCTGTGGAATGGTGTTTCTGCTCCTTCCTGGTTGTGGGAAGCCGTGAGAGAGTCTGGGGCCATGCGGGGACGCCGGCTGACATCCAGGCCTCTGCGCTGTTGCTGGCAAGAACACACGTGAAATTTACTACGTGCCGAACAACCGATTTTTCCCGTCATGCCTTGGGCCAAGCAGTTCGAGCTGAATGCAGTACATTCAGCGGGGATACAGGGGGCAGGTCAATGGTGGACAGTGGGAGGACCTGTCAGTCAGCTCTCAAACCGCGGTGCTCTGGGGGTCGCGTTAGAAACGGTGGTGTGACCTGGAAGAAAGCCTTGACGACGCCTGAGACTAGCTGCAGCCTGCTGGTTAGTAAAGCTCAAGCACTATATGTTTTGCAAGCCATGAATTGTAAGTGTCAAGAAAAAAGTGCTGATCCAGTGGTTGGAGATCCTAAATCAGGACTCCTGCTGCGTGAACCTTGATTAGAAGCTCGACTGTTTTCTTACCCCATAAATTACTGGAACCGGCTTTACAGACACCGTGCAGCGGGCCTGATCTGCTTCCAGGGGCTTTGTAGGTGATGGAGAGGCTGGTCGATCCACGCTGGCACCACATGGTACTGCAGCGTAGAAGTGTGAAAGGCCCTTATGTTCAGACGTCATCAGTGATGAATGTGAGCACCCAGTAACCCACCGAGGAGGCTGTTGGTCTGGTGGGAGACGCCATTAGAGCACCCTGACCCCCCCCAACGACCAATGAGAGCTACACCCATCGACACAGAAGCATATTCTACCTGTAACGCTTTGTTGAATCAAGTCAAAAACAACATGGGTCTAAAAATGTGCTTGATCCAGTTATACAATTGCAGATTTTAAATTGAGTTAACTATATACAGCACTCAGCGTCTGACAGAGAAGTGTACTTTCCTCCATCCTGCATGTCAGTAGTTGTTTAGGGAAAGGAAACAGGCATAGCTGGCAAATCCAAAGCTCCCGGCTATGTCTGAAACGGTGTCTGTTTTCCACGTTCTCTGTGCTGAGCCTTAATACATCTGGCACCCTGAACCGCATGTTGCTGCAGCTTTAGCATAACAAACACTGGCTGTCCACAAATGAATGGACTCAGAGGGACCACAACAGACGCACTACAAGAGACGCACACACCGAGTGGGAGAGAGAACAACCGTCAGCAGACACTTCAATCCCAACCTCTGGCGTTGCAGGTGATGAAGATGAATGTGCGTCAGCAGAATTTCAGAACCAACAAATCACGTGCGCCGTTTCCTCCAGACTTAGCCGCGGCGTCGGATTTCCACAGGCATTCACGGTTTTCCACCCAGCGAAAGAAACAACTCCACGAAGCGAAAGTCGGACCTCATTAATTCCAGTTGTCCTCAGTCCAGTTGACTTTCATTCTCTGCTTCTCAGTGTGCTTGTTATCATTTGTATACCTACCATCCAATCGATGAGTCGATAGATCAATACATAACAAATGACACAGTGGGTGTTAATGACAACTGGGGATTAGGACGGATAATGCAGCCTTGGAAGATCAATCATTTAGCAGCAGTGTCTGCAGAGGTGCACGCAGCGCATCAGCTGGAGACAGGTGGACGGAACCCTCCCAGTGGGCGACGCGGCGGCCGTCGAGCCCTCGCATCCATTCTGTCCCCTTCTGAACAACTGTACCGTGACACCCTTTCATCCCTCTCAGCACAAGCTCTTGGGAGCCTGGAAAAGATTTGCCAGAATGCCAAGATGAGAGACCGGGCTAATGCTGAAATGTCAAAGCACCTCAATTAACACAGGGGCCTATAACCGTGATGGAGGCTCCCTGGAGGAGCGGTAGCTGTGTACAGCCCAATCTTTCTGCCTCAGCCGGGCTCTTCCGGATCGATTGGAATAGATTTTCTGTTTTTGCACACACCTGAATGCTGTCAACAGGCCATGTAAATGTGCTGCTGTGTCTGCTCCCCCTTTTTCTCCTTCTTTCTAATCCTGGCGCTGCATTCATTGAATCTATACTTCTTCATCGCTGCTCCAGTCGCATTTGAAAACAAGGCCTCGGTTAGGCTTGGGATTCTGTCCGGCTACCACGCACTCGTGAGTTCACACTCGTACACATACGTGCGCAGACAACGGTCTCTCTCATTACTCAGCGCAAGGCTTTCATGCTTGACCTGCTTTTTAGCTTTCTGATCTGGATTAGTGGCAGATAATTTAGGGAGGAGAGGAGCGAGGAATGTGTGTCTGCCTGAGCTGAAGGGCTCACAGGTAGTGCACTGTTATCATTCACAGTCCAACCGAAGACAGAGTTGACACAGCTGCCCCTGAGAACCGCTGCTGCTGCTTTTGTGGCGAAGAGGCCGAGAGTGATAGAGACAGAGAAAGTCCTTTACGACTGCGACAGGAAATATGTTGAAAGGCAAAGCCGCCGATTTGAAAACCTCTGAGTACCTTAGTTCCAGAGGTCTTCAATTGACTTATTAAAGAGATTGCCAAGTTAGCAGAGTGCCTCCACGCTAGGGAGACGGAGGGCATGCTGGGGATGTGAGGAGTGGGTGTTGCATGTGGGTGAGGGAGGGGGGAGGGCTCAGTGATAAATCCATTTACATCCTCCCCTGTTTTATTTGCTCCCATGGACTCTGCTCGCGTCTCCCCATTCAGGCTTGTTTACCTGGCAAGCCGAGTGTGACTAAAGAAAATTCCCACAGCCTGAGGTGGGATTGGAGCTGAGGTGCAGGGGGATGTGGGGGCAGGAGGGGAGGGCTAAGGTACGCTGGGGGGAGACAGAGGGGGGTGGTGACAGGGGGGCGCAGAATTACTCAGAGCTGTAAGCTGTAACCCACCTTCCCTCTCCCAGCCCCCCATGGCTTAATTATCATGTGCAGTCTAGTGGAGATGAAATAACGGAGACTCTCACACGAACACCCACACACCCACACGGGGAGGACTGGAGGACTCCCTATACATATGAACACACACACAAACGCACAAATAGGAGGAGAGAGACAACATAGTCTGCTTTTAATCGAAGCTAATCGGCAAGCAAAATAAACACGCTGCCATGGCAGACATCTATCTTTGGCTGAGGCTGAGGCTGCTAGATAAGGAGGAACAGGCCTCACAGACACGTGTTCTCCTCTTTAAAGCGCCGCCTGCTCCTCCTCGACAGAATAAAGCTTTAATATAGGTGGAAGCATCTCCGAGGTGAAACGCAGAAATTATGGGGCATATTTTTCAGTTATCTTTAACTCAGTTTTATTTGTTGGGGTTCGATTTTTTTTCAAGGCACTGATGAAGAAAATCCACAGCAATAAAGGCTCTGAAAGGCATTACTCAGCCCGTCTGCGACTGATCTGTCAAAGATGCCACATTGCTTTGCATGAATCTTTAATTAGCCAAGCAAAGCCATGTGAAGAGAGGAACAGCACGGCTCTCTCTCATCTTCCACGTCATCTTAGCAAAGTCATTGATCAGCGGCGGCAAAATAAAAACAGTTCTCTTCCACTTAGAGTAGATCATCGAGTCGTGGGGAGAGAGGACACAAAGTGGAAAAGGAGGAAGCAGAGGGAAGGGATCCTTTTTGTAAAATCTAGATGTTTATCACTTGTGTTTTGGAACAAAATCACATTAAGTAAGTGGGGTAAAAGACAGAAACAGAGAAAGATCTCGGGCATCACAAAGGAAAAGGAATGAGGGAGTGGAGCTGAGTATCAGTCATGGGCTAATCTTTCTATCATTGGCCAGAGTAATGAATCCAATTTCCCAAGTGGAGTCAGAGTCATTTAGAAACTGTGGAATGCAGATTCATGGGCCCTGCGTGTAAAAGCACTTTGAACCTAGACACATTCAAAGACGTACTAGGACACACATCCATATTGTCACAGACTGTATTGAATTTCCTTGGTTTGATGCGATGCTAGAAATAAATGACGTCTCGAACCGATTCAGGGCCAGTGAATCCTGCCTGGACGAGGAGTTTCGAGTTTACCGTTATCTGCGACACCAAGTGACACATGAAGCAATCCTGTAAACTGCAGATACTTAACCGCCTTTATGCACGGTGGGTCCTACACAGCAGTGACATTTAAAGAAAAAAAGAATTTCAAACCAGTCGGTCCACGGATCCTTGAGTTCGTGAACTTCAGTGGTTTACTGCATTCCTGCTCCAAGAATTTTAATTGTCTAACCAACTGCAAGCATATGTTACAAAGAGAGTGAGGGAGAGAACAACATCTTCATACTTCATCCGAAGGCTTTGATGTGAGACCACAAAATCCCGTCCGTTTTGTCGGAGGCTGCGGAGCAGCAGGGAAGCGGGGAAGCAGGCGCGCACACACTCAGTCAGGTCCGAGGGCTAATTTGCAGGGATCACTGTGCTGACCCTGACCAGATAAGGTGCCAGTCAATGAAACTTCATCATTTCCTCTTGTTGTTGCAGTACGGGAGCAGAGGCAGCCACCAGCCAGCTTAAGGACAGCTGGGCTAAAAGGTGAAACCCATGCTCGGCTGAACTTCAGGCCTGATCACAAGGAATGCGACCTGGGCTTGGGGAGGCAGCAGAGCTTATCGGCCCAGCAGTGAGGGCTTTGGAAGAGAAGATCCCAGGCCCCAGATAGCGCCGGGTAAAACCGGGTTTACTCCACAATCAAGTAAAGTCACCCATGTTCTTCTCGCTTTCTCCCATTGCGTCTTAATCTCATCTGAAGCAGCTTATGCTGAAAGTGATGTAAAGCAAATTAGCTGCTAGTTCCTCTTACAATGTTGAGGCCTTCAGATGTAATTAATTCCCTATGTGTGAGTGTTTTTATTGAGCCGAGTGGTGGAGGTGTCGTTGGAGTGCAGGCTTGCCCTAACACAGCGTCTGCTGCATCTGTGCTAATGTATCATTCATGATTTTAATTGCTAGTAATTAACTTGGGCCCAATTAGCAAGAGAGATAATCAATAATTGTTGATCAACACGCAGGTGCATTATCTTCAGCGCAGCCTGCAGCACATTTCTGGAGAACATGTTGTTTTACTGCACAACGCATGGCGGCAGATGTAAACAAGTCAGGTTAGACAGTGAACTCGCTTCTCTAACCCACGTTTACTTCACGCTACCGTGCAATCATCTGCTGACTAAAGGTTGGATGGCGACCGGGCTGACAGCGTGGCGCACAATCACACCCATGCTGCATCATCTCGCTCAGTGAAAATGCGGCGAGGAGCGAGGGGAGGTAGCGGAGTCACGCTGGAAATGGGAGTACGGGAAAGTTGAAACGGAACACGCTGCGGGGTTTAAAAGTGTTAGAGCTCCTCCCCCGCCTTGGCCTCACTAACCACACATCCTGCAACGCTTCTCGGAACGCTGATCAATATTGACATTGTCATTAAACAGCTCGCAGGTAATGAGGGTGGAGAAGCAGGGTCCTGGGAGAGACATTAGACCTGCGTGGCATGTGTTTTGCACGTTCAGCCCACTAAGCATCAGCGTTAGGACTAATGCTCTCCCTGCTTGGCACTTCACAGGGTTTCGCATTATTTTTTAAAATTCCAATCAACACGCAGCTTATAATTAGCGACCGGACGCGATGATGCATTCTGCGGGATTTTCCAGTGGCGTAAACACAACTTCCATAGAAAACTGAAAAGCTGTCAATCACACGGTGGTGAGTTTAGAACAATTTCAACCACATGAGAGTGAGAGATGTTTGTGTGAGAAAGAGGGAGAGAGACCGTGCTGTGTCACCAACTGCACAGAGGTCAAGAGAGTGCGCAGCTCCTCCTTCACTGGGCCTCACTAATGGCCATGCAAACACGCATTTAGTCGTGACACTAAAATCCAAGCGAGCAAGGCCGTCCATCATTGCTCCTGAGAGGCAATAAAGCCTCAAACAGCAAAAGCCCAGAGAGGGAGACACAATGAAAGAAGTGAAGCGAGGGCTGACAGATCTTTTCGCAGTTCATAGCGGGTGCAACAGATAAACCGTGGGTGCGTCACAGAACGGGACACGGTTCAAAATGAGATGGCAATTTGGGGTTGTGTGTTTCACTGTGGCCCAGCCTGTCTCTGCCGGCGTCTGGGTAAACAGTGCTGCTCCTCGGCTCAAGCAGCAGCAGCAGCAGCTGTGGCAGCTCACGGCCGCTGCCACCGCGAGAGCGAGGCTCGCAGCGTCATGGGTTGATGGTAGGCGGCCAGAGCAGACAAGATGCGCGTCACTGGATTATTCGCTCGAATGTTCAGCTGTGGCCACAAACGATGTTTTGCTTTGTATTGCCGATAGTTTATGAGCTATACCATAACCTAGTACACTGGAAAGTGTACGGTGAGCCCAGCGAGTGAATATAAACAGCTCGTTAATTACATGCTTAATGAAGGCTTATTTCAGATAACAAGCTGGTGCCAGGGTTTAGACGATCCAAAAACAATGCATATGCTTATTAAATGATATTTTAATGCTGTGTATTTTACTGCGCTGTGGAATCTCTGAAGTTTCTAAGGCTTCCGCCACACGCATCCAAACGATTCTAGATCATGAACACTTACACACGGGATGGTGCATTAAAACAGTGAAGAGCAGCTGGTTCTGCAAAGTGACAACTACACAACAAGTCTCATGGATCAAATACTCTTTACTGTTTACTGCTTGCTTGCGTTGCCTTGGGGTAAGAAGGAAAACAACCTCCTCCTCATTAACACGGGCCATTCGGTAGTGTGTCTTACCACCAGACAGTTAGCTCAGCCATTTCTGACAGATCTCACACTTCCTTCTATTTAATGCTTGTTGGGATGGAGGACATTGTGAATTTTTCATGTGGCGAGTGGTATAGTATGCGTGGTAGTAGCCTATGTGTCTTCTTTAGATTGCTCTCTGTGATATGCCTGAAATATTGCCGGTAGATTACAGACTAGCAAGAATGACAGCAGTTGCATTTCATACAAACGCTGTGAATACATAATGCATAGTAGTGTCTGCATCAACCCTTTCACATGCTAATACCAACCTTTTTGCAGATGTCTCAGAGGTATGTGCCAGTAACGGCAGAGTGGCTGAGACAGGGTAAAAATAAAAAAGGAACCAAAATGGAAACAAATGCACTGAAAAATCATCAGTGCTCCAACTGCCTTTGCACATATGTAATAAACCACTCCATAAAACATGTACGAGAATAATTCACCTTCATGTGGCGAAGGAAAAAGAGGAGGGGGGGGGGGGGGGGGCGTTCCTAAAGCCATCTGAAACTTTCCTAAAAAAAAGAAAAATCACAGGAGAGCCTCAGCAGTTTCGCAGCCATGCAGAGGAGCGTTCAGACAGGAGTCCTGTACCGAACGCACGGCGGAGTCAATAGCATCTGTGATTAACATGTCTGAAAGTATAACCACTGCTGAAGGAAGTGCTCTCAGCAGCATTCTGCCCAGGCACTAAATCCTGATTCCCTTAATTGTACGGTGCTAAGAAAGTTCCCACATGTAATTATGTTTCAGTGTTTTCTGCATCCAAAGCACTGTTGCTTAATGAGTTCGGACACTAATACTGGATTCAACAGCAAAAGGAATATTAAAAGCAAGGAAAGTTAGATTATATTAAAAAACGACACAGCTTTAATGTATAACGTCTGAGCACTTATGTGTAAATAGCCGTTTTTCCTAAATTACCTCGGCGCTGACAGGGTCGTGTTCACGCATGTTAAGTTGTGATGGACCATTGTTTTCAAGCCTTTAGCTGCATTTGTGCCTTCTTTTGTTATTCACACAAGACTTGAGGTGAATTGTAGCCTCCTCTGTTGACAGGGCCCCAGTGACCTCCCTCTGCAGCGAGTGCTAAACACTGGATAGGCTAACACGGCCAGGGTCTGTGTTGATCAAGCGTTTCAGGCTCGGGCTGCTGATCTGAGATCAGTAATCAGTTCTAATTCGCTGCAGTTTTTTACTCCCGCTGAGGTGAAACACAATACCCAGAAATCCCACCGCTGAGCTGCTTGACACCAGCTCAAGGTGTCTGGTCTCAGGTTTCTGGTGCTGGTGTGCATTTGCTGTCCTTCCCACTGTTGACTTTCCTGCCTGCTGCTATGTCTAAATAAACACCGGCTGGGTTTAGGCTTGCTCGCCCAACTATCCTGTCACTGCTCCTCATCCTTATCTGATCCAGGCCACAGAGTCTGGACCGTGTGGCACAATCTCCTTCCCATTCTTCACACAATCCCCCTGCTTCATGTCAACACACAACGCTCTCAACAGTTAAGTAATATGAACAAAAATCACAAACTTTTAAACCCGGAAACTCTGAGGACAAATGGAAAACACACATAAGTATATGCACAGCAATGCTGTTAATCAGTAAAAACGGAACTGAACTATTCACCCATAGTTTGGAAAACTGTAAACAAACCTTTAATTTATGCTCATCTCATAGACGAGTCCTTTTTCTGGCCTTGACCACAAAAAATAGGAAAATTGATCTGCACAGCTATTGATTTAAAATAAATTGTAAAGCAAATGATTGATTCTTTGCAAATATGCCAATAAAGTTACTTAAGACAAATATTAACCTCCAGATTTTTCAATAATGGTGGGTCTGCAGTTGAAAATAATTTATTTGGGAGCTAAAGGACAGAAGTGAGGGAAGAAGCAAGTGGCAGAAATAGAAAAAGAGGCAAGAAAGAGAGGGCAAAGGGACTGAGCTCTGAGGAATCCTCTATTGGCTACAAGCAGAGGTTCTAACACACATTTTAGTGACCTATTAAGAGTATTATGGGCCCCTCGTCCACATCAGCACTCAGCCCTGGTAATCTGGCCTATCCTCTTAAAAGTGGAATTGATTGAAAGAATTGATCTTCTCTGGGTTGGCAGACACAGCCCCAATAATTACCTCACGTAAATCCCTGCAATCATGTATGAAATGTCAGAATCTGCTGCTCCCAGTCGCTCTCTCAGCTGCTGCTCCTCAGTAGATGTTTTGGGGATCAGAAGACAATTGTCCGTTGCTTGATAACAGCAGGACGGGGTTGAGAGAAAATGGGGTGAAGATAATCTTTTTTCCCTCTGAAAGGTAGGAATCGTTTAAATAAAGCAACAATAAATATGCTTTTATATGCACCTGTATAGGACAGAAGTATCATCTGAACCATGATAATTCAAGAAAAGCAAACTACGACTTCAAGTGATGTAAACATGTAGACGCGTCTTATAAATTTTCACCTATGCGTGTTACATTTCATAATGTGATCCCGTGGTGTGAAGCTGCGGATGAACATTGAAAGACACGAGCTGCATCCCTCCATGCGTGTAAACCCATTAAGGGGTCGGGTACGTTGAGATGTAGGCTTAGCATGCATACACATCTCTCCAGCCATCTCTCACTGAATGCTACTCAGGAGACCTCCCTCTCGACAGGCAGTGAGTATGGACAGGCACCCACGGAGCCCTGAAAAGCAGCTGCAGAGATGGGAGGGTGCAGGATTAGGGCCTGAGCCTTGCTCAGATGGGGCATTTCCATGACAGTGAGCTGTGCCACGGCTTAACAGCCCGCCCCTGTTTTTGCTTTTTTGGAGGAGAAGCCGGATTCCCTCCCAGTGACAGATGGCCTTTCAGCCACAAAGTGCAGTGTTTAGACTTAGCTTGCTCTGGGGCGAGACAGCAAAGGTCTGATGACACAGCAATCGGCAAACAGCTCCCAGATGCAGAGGAGGTGGCCGCAGAAAGCGCAGAGATTTGGCCGATCTACCGAGCAAGTAACCAAATGACCAGAGAAACTGCTCAGCTTCAGACAAATTTGCCCATGAAAGAGGAGGAGAAACAAGGGACAGCAAAGATAATGACGGGGCTCAGCAAGCAAAGAAGTGGCTTGGCTTGAAGATACATGACACAACTCAATTTAGATTCACAGAAGTCCAATCTAGAGCTTTTGCTTACTTCAGACCAAACGCCACGGAATGAATCAATACTATAAAAAAAGAGAAGGCACCAGTTCTGCTTTTAATTAAGGGGCTGTTAAATTTGGTCAGTTGAAGTGTAAAGAGATTTCTTTATAGGCAGAGGGAGCAAAGCAGCAGATTTTGCATCGGAGGGTAAACAGTGAGTGAAAAGGACCAGCTGCTGGAGAGAATTAGCCCAGTCTCATCTGATCCAACACAAACCTAGTGCTGCTTACTCTTAGAAAAAAAAATTTGGCCTGACCCAGTCTGACCCCTCATACAAAGCCAGAGAGGCCCTGGAGGCTGTGAATTAATTGCAGCCCACTAAGCCTGATATAGTATATCTTAAATGGGAATTAGTTGCAGGCTCATGAGTGCTGTAGTCTGGACACGAAAAGGCCTCAGACATGAATTCTGTACTAAGTAAACTTGGGCCGACGCTAAAAGCTAGCACCTGGGTAGTTCACAAGGCTGTACATGCGGTGCTTGACGGCTACAGGCACACAGATAACTGTACGGCTTTTAGTAAACAACACACGCCTGTAGGAAGGAGAAGAGGAAAACTGCCTTCAGCCGCTCTCTCCCCTACATCACGAACGACTCGGGGAAAAGAGCTGATAAAAAAATAGCATCCCCTCACATCTACTCACGCTGAAACATTTAGAGAGTGGAGGCGTGATTCGCTGTGTTTACCCTGGTGCTCGCTCTTCAAACCCACACTGCTGGAGTCACCTAAATTGGCCTCTCACACCGTATGGATTTCCCATCACGGGTCCAGCATCTAAAGAAGACGCTGAGTGGAGAGCAAGAAGGGAAGCGGAGCATTCACTGACCCCATTGTCTTCCTCCAATAAAATACATACTCAGATTAATAGGCTCAACATTGCACCGCGACTGCTCATCGTCAGGGGTGATTTCAATTGCTGCTGTCACTGAGCCGGCGGCGCTATGTAGAACAAAATCAAATGTAAACAAAGAACCTGGGCTAACACGACGTTACCGCCACGTAAAACCAGAAAGAGCCAATTATCAATCAGGGTTACGTCGGTGCTGGAGTCACAGAGCCGCTGCATTGGGTGTCCCTAATAAAGTGGCCAGTGAGTGATGACGTTCGTGTAATGGTCCAGGAAACGAGAAATGCCATGTGGTGGCTCGTGACGTCAGTGGATCAATAGAGACTAACGCAGAATTTTAAAAGATTTTATCAGTCTAACTGCTGGTGGCAATAAACTAAGGATTAACCTTTACGTCCCTTCCAGTCTGGGGAAGTATCCTGAAGGGCACGCTCCACTGTTTGCTAATCAAAAAAAAAAAAAAAAAAGTTGCTTTTTCAATACCACAAGACCACAAGAAATGGCTTAGCAGCTCGGCACTAGACCCTGAAAGTTATTGACTTCTTCTCCTATATGAGCATCATAAATGTGAAAGATGAACACTCCACAGCAAAGTATTATATATCACTAGCAACAGCTCCAGAGATGTGTTCAGACACAGCTTGGTTTATTAAAAATAAACAACATATATTATCGCTACGCTGCAGCACAAATGTAATAATTCCTGTTGCCGTGCATAGAAACACGGAAAATGTAATCACATGACAAGAGAATGATGGAGTTGTTGTTTGGGAGAGTCTGCCTGGCTGACTGCGTGGCTGTGTCCTTTGTTAGCCACAGGGAAACAAGAGCTCTTTTTCTCCTCCAGAAGCATGATCCTCTTTCACCCCATACCTTTGAGCCAGGAGCCAAGGTTTTCAATGGATGTGACCTCTGTGGCCTCTGCTGGCCCACGCTGGCCTCCAACCCTCCAGCTGTTCATCTTTCCAGTCGAGCACACTGCCCGCTACCCCTGCTTTCGCCGAGGCAAGAGGAGCAGCACCCCTCTGGGCCACAGACGTGACCCACCCCCCCACCGCCCCAAGCCAAGGGCACAACACCACAGGCATAATAGCAGCGTTCCCACACGAGCGTTGGAGCATGACAAGCAGGAAGGAGAAAGACAGAATGGAGGGAATAAGGGGGGAAAAGATGAAGGGAAAGGTGCGTCACACATATGGGAAGAGAAAGGAGAGAGATAATGAAAAATAATGCGAGGAAGCGCGGTTAGAGACAGTGTGCAGTGACAAGGCAATAAGACGGTGATGCACAGATGCAGACTGACGCCAAGGTGCAACAGAAGAGCCTGCTTCCCCTTCTGCATGGCTGGCTCCGATGACAGGACAGTATTCCCTCAGCACCAGCCCCTAACTGCACCATCGCGCCGTTCTCTCCCTTCTCACTGCGCTGCTCCTCGCCGCCGTTCATTTCTCTCTCCTGCCTTTATTTCCTAATTTCATCCCGGAGTCACACTCAACCAGGCCTCTTAGGCAGGCGGCATAAATAAAACAAACATTAGCCCATGGCTTTGTTTGTTTACCTGTGGAAATCTTCACCTCGGGCCTATCTCTCATCAGAGCAGCCAAACAAAGACCACAGCAACTTGAGAACGCTTCAGAAATATCTATGATTTCACGACGGGGGGCGGGCGCTGGTGTTGTAGGAGGGGAGCAGGGCTTCGGGGAGGGTGAATGGAAATGGGCTCTGTACAGGATGAGAGCCTCTGAGGACTATCCCCTGCCTATGAAATGTGATGATCTCTCTTCACCTTCAGACGCTGAGGGCTCAGCTTAACATTGCCCTGGGCTCTAAACCTTGGAGCCTGCAGTGAGAAAGCAGTTCAGAGTGTGCAGCTATAAACACTTTCTTTGTCATAAAATAACACCTGCCTCATTCTTCATCGCTTTACTTTCTATACAAAATATTTCTAAATTGGATTCTGGAATCACTCAGGGAACTTGTGATTGTATATTTCCATACATTTTGCAGAGGCTCATAACCGAGATGATTCACTGGTTTTCTCATTGAATGGGAGTGTATTTGAATATGAATGTGTGTGTGTGTGCGTTGCATATGGTTCTTATGTGTGTAAGTGTGTATGTGTGTGTGTGTGTGTTTGCGATTTATGTGTTTCAGCACACATGCGCCTGGTTGGGTAGTGGGGTGTTGGCAGGATTGTTGGTACCCTGCTGGGACCAACCCTGCCCAAGAAGCCTGGTGTAGGGGACAAGCTGCGGCATGTACACACACACACACACACACACACACACCCACACACACACACACAGAGCAGCTGCTCCTTCTGCAGCTGCTGCTGTTGCCCAGCCCAGCACTCCCTGCTCCAAGGGAGGGAGAGAGAGGGAGGAGGCAGAGGAAGAAAATAAAAAGAGAAGGGGGGGCAGGTGTGGAAGAAAAAGTGGGAAGAGTGGGAGAAATGGGAAAAGCCAAGGAGCTGACAAAATAAATTGGAAAGATATGAGGAAGAGGTGAAAGGGGGTAAGGGGGTGGGTAATGGAAGTCAGACGAGGGAGGAAAGAGCAAAGTTAAAGAAAGTAGCAGGGAAACCGAGGAAGCTAAAGGGAGGAAGACGTCTGAGAAACACACTTACTCTCAAAGCGATCACACACACAAACACTCACCAGGACTGTCTCATCTATTATCAAGTGAGAAAGGCTTCACCATTATCTCCAAGGCAAACCTACAGTAAGCGTTTAGCTAAAGCAACTCATTCCCTGAATAAAAGGAAAAGCCTCCCGTCGACCAAAAGGCTTCCAATCAGTCCTGGCTTTATAAATTATACAACAATATGAAACATTACCAAGAACGACAACCATGAAATTCCCTCAGATTAAGCACAGATTAAATTAGATCCTGGCCCATATTCCCTGTGATGAAAGCGCTCGTTGAAGATAACATGTTACTTTTCAACTAAGCTTAATCTGTGCTGGGGAAGCGAACGCCCTACATCCTGCTACCAGTGCTCTCACTTAGGAATGAGGCGGCGTTTTCCAGACGCACGCTGACCTCTCAGCAAACTGAAGGCATCACGTTAATACCTCTTTGATTCATACATCTCCATGTGAAAGGCGGCGGAACAGATAGCCGAGCTGTTTGCTTCAGATGTGTCCAATTAGCAAAGTGATTAGTTACTGAACACGGAGGACCCTGAAGGCCTCCGTACGCAGACTTACTGGGTGTCGACCTCCTCCTAGCCCAGCCAGCAGACCTTTAGGCTTTACTAAGCAGTGCAGTATGGATGGACCAGCCAACCAGCTCACATCCTCATCTGTCACAGACACAAATGCACACAAACCCACTTCGGGCGAACCCACCATGGATCAGTTTGAATTGAGCGTCGGTGACATATTTCGTATTCGCTCACAGCCACTGATTCTCGATGTGACACATGCTGTCACCTCTTTTGACTCGCCTCTAGCCTGCGCTGTGCATCTCGAGGCCATAAAAACACGCGGATAGAGGTTCGTCGCTCTTACAGCACCTTCAGAAGGTGATGATGCTATATTTGCTCCCATAACAAATGACATCTACGTGGTTATGCAGATTTTAGTGGCGACGCCTGCGTAAACGCGGCCCTAAGTGAGCAGTGTTTTATGGATGCGCGGGTTTTTACCGTGACACTTCTCGCTGCTTTTCTTTCTCTTAACCTTATAAATATTGAAGCAATCAGCAGTTGTGTATTTACAGCAGGAGGGAGAAGCAGTCGAGAGCGAGAGAGGGAGAGTTAAAGAGAGTCTGCCCTGCTTATAGCCACAGGCAGTTGCACAGCACAGGAGAAATGTGCTTACATCATCACATGCGGTCCAGGCGTCCTGCAGAGGGCACTGCTAATAGCAGAAACGCAGAGGAGGCGACAGACCCAGGAAGAGCTCAGCACGGCGCTCCCACACAACTAGGATTTCTGGCATTCTTGGCAGCCTTTCAGAGAGGTCAGTCCTGAAGTATTCGGGCTGAGCTAACCTTCAAGAGGGACCATGATCCAGCAAGCTGAGACCAAAGGCTTAATTCAGCCCTAATTAAAGTCTGCATGGGGTACAAGGATGACTCTTTATCAGAGCATCGCTAACCCCACTACACACAGCATAGTCAGACCCTCTGATGGGAAAAAGAGGTTTTCCCCCAGCAAGCGCTGGGTGATATCATGGCAAAAGCTGCTTGTTTGAATATTTTCTTCCCTCTAAGTTGTAAAGCGAGCAGGACAGGGGTGGGAACCAGAGGGATTCCACATCAGGCGCTACACTGACCCACATAAGGTTCTTGCTGTGGAGTAGCCACACATGGAGCAACCTTGACTGTAACGCTCACATGCAGCAGGGACAGAAAGTGTAAAAATACTACTAAAAACACTGCTTCCAGGCCAAATCTGTTTTCAGAACAACAGTTATCTAACTTGATTACATGTTTGAGTGCAGCTAAAGTGGGAATCACAAGTAATAAATATAAACGTGGGCATCAGTCCCTGTGTTTTCCTGTTTTAACTTTGGCACTGTGTGTTTCTTATTTGTATCTGATTTACATTACCACGAGAAATGTTTTTGGATGTGTATTGAATCATTTAGCAAAGATGAGCGCTGTGAAGGAGCTGTGTCCTCAGAGGTGTTACATCACTAGGTCCGTTTCCTCGAGGACCTTTCACATTCACGCTTTTACTTTTACTCTACTACGTTTAATTTACAGCATTATTCACAAGTTGCCTTTACAGGTTCAAATTGTTTTATATATGGCGGTAAACTAAACAGTATTGAGGTTCTATTATCGCTTAGTCGCCTGTCATAACATAACGTGGTTAGAATGACCCCAAATCTTTACCAAACAATGTTTTGGTCCCAGGATTTCAAGACGACCTTTTAGTAGCAGTTCTGAGTTTGTGGACCGACTGCGCTTCTCATGACTCCTATTAAACACAGTTGCAGCGTGTGTGTTTCTTTAGCATGAGCGCGTGTAAATGTGTGTCTTTGCAGGTTCCGCAGGCGTGGGTAGCCAGCTGCAGAGCTGTTCTGGCTGCTGATTGGAAGTGAGTGTCGAGCGCTCAGGACAATTATGGAATCATTACCGCTGCTATGCCGGAGGCAAAATATGAACACCGTGCCATTTGTCAACCAACCACAGCTTTGTAATCAAGTTCACATGTGTCTGTGTGTTTGCGTGCGTGCACCGGTGTGTGCTCGAAGCCTTGGCATGCTGGCAGTACAAATGGAATGTCAGTCAGTCTGCGTGTGTGTGTGTGTGTGTGTGTGTGTGTGTGTGTGCACATGTTTGTGGGGGGTAACAGACATTTTGTGCCTGTATATTTGTTTAAATGTGCGGTGGCGTCTAAAAGAGTCACAGCACATGGACGCACTGGTGTGTGTTTGTGTGCGTCTGCATCGGCAGAGGGTGAGGAACGCCCTGCCTGAGCGCAACTGTCTAAACACGTCCCTTTCAGCTGTCCCTCCACTCCCTTCATGGAGGATAACTTAGCATGAGTTATTCCTTTTTTTTTTTTTTTTCACCGCACCCTGTGCTATCGCATCACACTGGGAACGTCCCTGTGTGGCCTCTTTTAGACTGGAAAAGTGACAAACTGACGTGGGAGCTTCCAGGAGGAGGAACAGTCGGGTGAGGAGAAGCTTTAATCAGCCTTTCTTTTTTCTTTTTTCCACGGGAAACACCTGTAATCCATCTCCTCCTTGTGCGGGATCAGCGTAATAACACGCGGCATAAATGTTTTAGCAAGATTTAATTAATTGATTTAGTGAGTGATAATAGCAGGTAGTATTTATCACAGGTGCATTCGCTTTCATGGGCAGGAAGAGCCAACGGCAATGTCAGTGTAATGTGCAGGACGGACTAAAATGTCTCCAGCAACAACTGGACACTTTTTTACTCTTTACCTTCATAACTTCTTTCGTTTCTTTCACCAACTTCGACCACGTGGCCACGTTCTCAGGCTTGTGTGCCTGCATCAGGTCAGCCATTGAGATATGAGCGTTGTAAGTGCAAAGGGGATTAACAGCTCAAACACTGATCAGTGATAAGCTACAAAAAAAGTGGTCACGCATCCTGTCACTGTCTCTGCACTGGTCTTCCTCTCAGAGCTGAGCTCAGCCACATTCTGCTTGTAAAACAATACAACACACACACACACGTTGCCAGCCCCAGTGAAATCCCTGTTTGACATAGCTCGCCAAGATCCCCTCAGACAAAAACAAGCCATAACTATTAGTCAGAAGAGATCAAAGGCGTGCCCCAGCTGAACAGTGTCTGTGATTGCAGCGCCTGACAGCCATCTGCACTGGTAAAACACAAATGAGAATTAGACATTGATAGCAAAAGAGGGCCAAGTTTTTTTCCGAGTCTCAGGGCACGGAAAAGTCTGAAAAGAAGGACGGTAGAGAAGGAATGAAGAAAGCAAAGATGGCAGAAGGTTTATATGGTGACGGACGGGTGAGGGTTGGGGAGGATTGTTTAGAGACAAGAGGGAGAACAATAAAACTTTGCCTTTCGCCTCTGAGATAAATTGGCACGGAGTTCACATCACTCGATCTCAAAGCCTGTAGAGCAGTAGACGCCCTGGACGAATCAACACGTCTCACAGTTTGCCTGCATAAAACGCATATACTCCAACCGGCTTCAAAAACGACCATCTTCCCTGGAGCCTATGAGCAGGAGTTTCCTCCTCTGGGCTTTACTGAATTGGTCTGTGAATCTATCCCAAAAACAGCATTTCAAAGGGTTCGTGAAACTGCAAGGTCTTTCTCAGACTCCAACATGCACTAGACAGCCCTGCAGACGCTTGTGGCTGTGGCGTCCCAAAAGGCTTAGAGACGTCTCTAGTCTTTTCACCACCTCTCATAAGAGCCGGGCTGAGAGCAGTATATCAGCCGAGCTCTGTGCAGCCAATTGAAGGGAACGACTGAGGAAGATAGACGTAAACAGATACAACTTAAAAAACACTTGAGCGAAGACGGAGAAGATGGGAGTCCAGATAAAAAGTTTCCAGTAAGATTTAGACGACGTGGTGGAAGGGTGCCATATGTGAATTGGTCACACTGACCAGGCTTGAACCTACACGGAGCAGCTTAGCTGGGACATGTGTTTTGGCGATCAGAGCCATTAAAATCCCATCACAAAGTGCAACAGCGTAGATTGTACGTCCGTCTGAGGCATCATTTATCACGTAAATTTACCATGAGCTACGTATTTACGAGCATAAAGGTGCACACTCTTTGACATTTTGCCGTTGTGCTACAATGTGTCCGATTTATAATTTGAGACTGGACTTTTAAGATGAATAAGATGAGATGTGTGATAGTGAAGTAAGTGACGTTTTTCCAGATCACTAAAGCTTCCCTACTTTCCTCCCCAAGACAATTGGAAAGAGGCCGTTGGTGACTTGTTTCTCATGTAAATGTGTTTTTGTCAGTGTTAAGTCATTACGAATGGTGTTGCATTCTTTACAGTGAAGGATAATGGTGTCCTGACCTACCGGGGAGGAATGCCAAGTCCCGCCACAGCTGCACACTGAGGCCCAGAGCCAGAGGGGACCTTGGGGTCAAAGGTCACCCATGATGTGACTTGATCCTAGACAATCAATGGACACAGGGTCCTGGCCTCTGGCCTTTAATGGTGGACAACAACCGGACAAATGGTAAAGAGAAGAGATCAGAAAGAAGCTGATGGTAAAAACAGCAGTGTCACATTTATTGAAAACTATCCAACATTTATATATTTTAAAGTAAGAAAACACCTGAATTTGACTGGACTTGGCACATAAAATAGAAGATTCGCTGTTTCTTGTTAAGTCCGTGTTTTTCTTCCACAGGAAGCGTCACTTAAAGCAGGTCACTCTGCTGATGACAAACACACCCAGGCAGCTACACAGATAATGAGCACGTTTGTGTGTGTGTGTGTGATTGTTAGGCTGTTAGCACTCAGGGTTGTGTGTCTGAACCATTTTAATTGCAACCACTGGACATGGGCATACGCTCTCTAAATAACCACGCCACTTTGTTAATGTGTTCATCATTATCCCATTCCATCATGTAGATGCTTTGGGTTTAGCCCCAAGGAACTAGCTGAATAACAATTGACCAGAATGAACCAACTACTGAAATATTTTGTACTAGTTAAAAGTGCCCATGGACCCATAAACCCAGTCTTCCAAACTGGTGGGATTTGGGAGCGTGTGTGCCTGTAAACGTGGAGTCACCTCCGCAACGAGCCGCCGGAGCAACACAGGCAGAGTCTTTGCATTGGTCCATTTCACACTTCATAAAGCAGCGACGTATTTATTCCATGCCTTCGCACTCATATGTCCCCTCAACCAGGTAATGGCTGTACAACTTGAAATGATTCATTTGCTCGGTCACTTCGTCCATTTAGTTCTGGGTTGTAAGTGCAAATTTTAGAATGCTGCATTGTGCAATCGCATTTTTACCTGATGTTTTCATCTCACTGCAGGGAATGAGTGAGGAATTACCAGTTTGCCCGTAACTACATTCGTTAAAAACCCAGATACACAGTGGCTGTTAAATGTGCTGTGAAACGGCCTGGTAAATATGCCACCTCTGCTAGGAGGATTTACTAAACCCTGGGAAAAAAACACTACGTATTTAAACTGCTTTCCTTTCTCCAAATTAGTCAACAACAGTTTAATACAACATTTTATGATAACGACATAGAAACTCAAGCAGGAATATAATTTGTTCCTTTTGGACACATGCGGAGTTAGGGTCAAAGGGTAAGCCTCAGGTAAATGCAAGGCAGTGGGAGTACACAGGCCTGCCTTTTATTCCTTACTGATTTAGGAGAATCCATAGGGGGCTGTGGTAAACACAGCAGGAACATGAACCTTCAGGATTGGGTAAATGAGGGGCTGGTGTTGTACTTAGGCTTCAAATAATGACCAGAGAGGAGCCCCCCTCCCCTTCTCCTTCCATCACCACATACCACCTCCCACTCCAGGATCCCAATTCCTGCTACAATTCTATAGGTTTGACCACTAAGACCCTCATTCATCGCGTGTATGCGAGAAACCTTTTCCCCCCTCCACTCTATTCCTTCTCGGTACTCCTTCCCAGTTCAGTACTCCCTCACTCCAGTGAGAGGCTGGGCCTTTTCAAATGACTGGCCAAGCTCCCGCTGCTTTATGGGAAGCATTGTGATCCCACAAGCTCTCTCAGGGGGGATCAGCTCTTACGAGGCCCGATGGAGCTTCTGATTTGATCTTTTTTTTTTTTTCTTCATCAAAACCTCCACTCCACCATGAAGCTTCAACGTAAATGTGATTCTCTGTGTCTGTGAGAGAGGAGCTGCCGAGGACAGGGATGCTAGAGAGGCTGGAGGCTGAACTTTTACATCGGCGCACGCACACGACAGTAGCGCAACTGTAAATATTCATCAGACAGTTTATCCCAATATTTAACAGCCTTTGCTGCTCAACAGACAGTCAGCTTGAATGATGAGCCAGCCTTGCAGGAGTTCAGCCATTTTAAAGGGGTATTAAATAATCATTTACTTCAATTGAGCTCCTTACACATCCAGAGATTTGCAGAATTACACTTTGCAGTGCCATAAACAATTGTCATCAAAAGTTATGAAGTTGAAAGTGCAACTTTCTTGTGGTGGTGGTTCAACTTTTTTCCTTGTGCCTTTTAAAGGGTTTAGTTATAACATTGTCAAATATTAATGCATCGTGTCAGACGCTGTTTATTATGTCTACAGGACGTCTAATGATTTGTCACAGTTTCTGTTTCATCTTTACTTGGGACGTTGAGGTTAGAAAGTTAAGCTACTGGCGCTTAAAGCTAATCGAACTGTACCACCATAAGAACATACAGTGCACGTTGTGGGCCTAAGGGAAAAGCACTACTTACTCCTGACATGCTACTTAAATTGAAAAGACTTGTGTCGCCATGGATACACTTTGGACTTATCATCATATGTCTGCACTGGGTTTTGTAGTTTATTCAAACTCTCCCACTACAACACAGTACGCTAGTTTCTCTCTTTGCAGCCTTGGGATCTGGGAATTGCACATATTAGCTGCACTGCTTAAACGCATCTAGGTTGCTCGCTCTTGTTGAACTGTGCTACGTAATCTGCTTACTTGCTTATAAATTAGGATGTGTCAACGTTTCTACCTAGAAACACCTTGTTTACAGCGTTTGCTCTCGGGACTGTTGCTTAATGATGTGAGTGAATCGGCGCAGACCTGTCGTGTTTCACTCTGATATCCTGGTGGATAACAGCAGAATGCAACAGTTATTGTAAACTGATAGCGGAGGCTTATGCAGGAAATCCCATTGGCATCGCCAGCATTTACTGGTAAACCAAAACACAAAGCCAATAATCTCTGTATCATTAAGAGTGATTTTCCTCCACTCAAACTAATGTGATGACGGAGATAAAGCCACGTTGGCCTAACTGTACATGGGAGAATCAGAGTCCCGACATGAAGTGATTCGATGCTGCGCGGTGTAACGGCAGCAGTGGTAGCACCTGTAACATGTCTGAGGAATTAGTAAGACCTGACTTCTAATGCTTAAAAAGATACAATTTAAACAGTTAAGTGCTTTGCTGTATTTTCTTTTCACCAAAATTTTATGGGGTCGTCTAAATTGTTGCGTAAGACCACGAGGACGTTCTCTACGGCACCTAAACTTCCAGAGAGAGAGAGAGAGCTCTTAGATGGCACTTTTCACAAAGGCAGCTTTTAACACAGCAATCAGCGGCTCGCTACGCGGAGGGGTACCGGGCAGGTCACGCATTCATTTTAGCAACAAGCGGAAAGTTGTCACACTTACCAGAGAGAAGCCCTGGTGTAATTACCGCATTGGCAGATAACCCCTGCAATCTCCCCTGATACTGAGACTTCCGCTGCACCTCAAACAGCCTCGCACAATTGTCCCCGCTCCTTTGAGGGCCTTGCTAAACATGTTTGCTTTGGTTTTGACAGGTTTCTGTCGGCGTCAGACAGAGACCAACTACCTTTCCAGTCGTTCCACTGTTTCAAAAGCTTAATAGCGCCCTCTTAATTTCCAGCGCCTGCATCCGAAGCTCAGAGCAAACACGGGGAAACGTCTTCTACCACATCACACATCTGTGCTTAAGACAAACTACATTTCTTTTCCCAGTGTGTCTTTGTTGTGCCGTATTTGAGAGCATTCCTTAATAACGTCAGAATGAGCCACGGCCATCCCGTGGTGCAGCAGTCGGTTAATGTTTCATAAACATCATTTGGAAGTAATTCAGTAAGCACCCTCATGAAAAAGAGATGAAATACAGATTGCCATCGGGTATATTAACACCTGTCACATCAGACTGATATCATATTGCATTGCTGTAGTTATGCAGCTTTCTATTATTTTCTCGACTCCCAAAACATCACCTTGCCCTCTCAATCTACCGGTGTAATTACCTCATCAAATCAACCATCAACAAAGCCCCTAAAATAGGATTTGTGGAAGTGGGGCAAACAAAACAAAAAAAAGAAACATATTGTCACACCAAACATATATGAGACGTATGACGTTTAGAAGACGGGGGAGCAAAGCCTCGAGGGCATACAATCAATATTACATTTTCCATTGCCACCTTCATAGCTATTGTAAATGGCTTGTGTCAAAAATAATAACAGGTTGTATCAGGAACCTTGGGTTTGCAATTTCGCTCCTAGTGCTTGGAGGCCCCGTCCGCCCTCCCTCCCTCGCTCCAGCACCACTGGGTGTTAATGACGCGATGGTGGCAGACACTTCTCACACCAAGGCTCACTTTTTTTTTTTTTTTTATTCCCCCTCCTTATGCCCCATTCTTTATGTCTTTACTCCTGACAGTTGTGAGAACTGCAGGGGGCGGAAACGCGTATGTGTAAGAAAACGCGTCGTACGAGGGATGATGAGCTGCTCGTTGCGCGTGTTGGCGCTCAGCCAGTAGCATAGTATTATTAGCAGGACTGGAGAGATTAAATCTATTCTCGCTTCTGTTGTCATAGCACTCTAGGCAGCAATAAGTAAGATGAGATGCAGTAATACGCACACTAGAGGGACGGACTCCTCTTCACTGGAATCGGAGCTACTTTAAGTTCTTGGGAGAGAGAGAGAGAGAGGTACTTAACTGAACTGTTTTCTTTTTAGATGAGTTGATTGCATTAACTCATCCTGCCATTATCTCAGGTGTAGACGGGTCCTCGACACATATTAACATGGATGCATAAGGATTCATCAATTGGCTGCTTCTTAAATTCTCAGCAGGGAGAACTTAAATAGATGTAGCTCTCGACGCCCCCGTTTGAAAAGCGTCATTATTTTACATGCCTCCACTGTGATTCCTGTCCGTATTGTTTTAACAAAGCAACAAAGCCTCATTAAAATTCCAAATGTGAGCCTTCCTGTGTTGAATTTCCATTTTTATTCCTGCAGCTACTGCCCTGGTTTACTTCAAAGAGGACGTCCAGTTCGGAGCATTTCCAGCGACGCGGTAGCAGCCAGATACCGCCATCATCGCGTTGGCCTCCGCGAGGCTCAGCGTGATCGTTTTCTCAAAATCGTGCATAGCTAAGGTGAGCAGAGAAGCAGGAATTACACTGTCAAAGAAAAATGCTCAGGTGAAGCAAACAACGTGATCAAGTTTCAGTTTATTCTTTAGGATTTAAAGCAACAGGCTACAGTTGTTGTTCCTGAGAGTCGTGCGAGTGCTTTACAGAACATGCGGCGTTCCCCTGTATGACGAATGGGTTTCAGCACAAACGTTGTGTAGTACAACCAACGATACAACCAATCATCACCACGACAGACAGGAGCCTGGCAGATCTGGCCTTTGTGTGTTTCCCTCTTTTGCTTAGTCTTAGCAAGGACTTCTTTTACACTCACGTCTCTGTCTGTGGAGGCCTTTTAAATTGTTCTCCCTTATCTGTGGAAGAATCTGCAGGAAGTCACAAAATCTCAGCTCATCTCAGCTAAGTGTGTGTGTGTAGGACAGGAGGAGGGGACTGGGTGCCAAATGCCTCAGGATGCAACAGAGCACGTCAGGACAAGATATGCAGGAGCACCGGCAAGACGGATAGACACAACACTAACATCTGACGGAAACAAACAGCGCGAGCACGCACACAACAACGCCCGCGCAGAAACCGAAGGAAACACCCAGGGCATAGGTGACATTTAATCCATCCATCACGCTTGAGCCAGAAGGCAAAAGTCAAGGATGTTCAGACATTGGGTGTGCGCCGCTTGGACAGGATATGTAAATACTGGCTTGATTAGTGACATGAAAGAATTTCAGTACAATTACATGATGCTGCCTAAAACAACCTTTGACCTACACGGGTAGTCTGACAGAAATTAATCATCATATTTCATATTTTATTTTGCTAAAGGCCATTACTTGTTAAAGGCAACAGAGCACCAAAAGGATGCGGCAGCCACTAGGACAACACGAGAGACGGCTCTAAGGGTTGTCTTACGAAGGTGATAAAAAGGTCTGTGACCTTCCCCAAATGAAAGCTCCACCTGATTTGTGAGCCGCAGCCATGGAGAGTGTTATTTGAGGCAGAGAGAGTGGGTGGTCTGTCACTGGGTTCATGCACCTCTCTCTCTACAAACAGTCCAAATTTACATCTTTTTAATGGCTGCTGTGTCCACTGGCTGTTGTAAATCAGCGGAGGGGTTTTAACCTCTAGGAGCCAGCAGGGGTTAATGCCGAGGGTAACGGCCACTGCTGTTCTGGCCTAAGACTGAGCAAAAGGACGCCCTTGAAAGCAGCGTGCTTGACTGTTGGAGGGCATGTGTCGCTTGTGACACACTTTCTTCTTACCTTAGCTGGTCTATATACAGCAATAATTCTCAAAACCATCTCAGTCAAGAGCTTGTTAAGATGAAAATCAAGTGGCCTATACACACCAGTGCAGATTAGATTGAAACTTGTAATAAATGTTTACTGTGTGTCTCTCTGTGATGAAAGTATGAATCTCAGTGAGCAGTTGCTCACTATAATATCTCACATTCAACACTCTTTCTACTTTCCTCTACCATCATTAAGGGCATTCACTGTCTGGCACAAATGAGCAAATACTGGAGCAACACACATGGTAAAGCTGAATACAAATCTGAACTGACAGAGGGACACCACAAAAATTAATAACCTGAGTCCAGGAAGATTATTATGTTTTGATAGTTTAATGACCATCTGAACAAGATCTCTCTAATATTAGTCTTATTTGACCAGGCACTGTGTGCGACCCAGGTGTCAGACAGTTACTATCCTTCACTTAACTGAATTCAAATGTAAATGTGAAAAAGAAATGGAGAGAGTCATGCAGGCACAATGATTAACAAGGTACCAGAACCAGATCTGATGAAATCTAGGCTGCTGGAAGAGACCACCCACGCGCAAGAGGAGAGCAGCTGATGGAAAGCTATTACAACAGCAGAACCAGTGCGATGGACCATATGAAACGCATGAGGAACGCGTGGAAAGAAGAAACATCCAGAGTCAAGGCTCAGTAAATAATACCAGCGAGCAGGTTAAATGCTGACGTCCGTGGCAGAACAATTAGAAGTAGCTCAAAACACACAGCACAACTGGGGTGGAAAAGCTGCGTCCAAACGCGACTTCCTGGACAACTTCTGTGAAGCAGTTTGGCCTTTATGTCCAGAGACTTGTTTGCAAGAACCAAACAGAGGATTTGAACAGAAACGTTGAGCGCGGCCACGGAGAAGCGACGATGGGACCTGGACACCTTGCACACGCTGAGTCACATCAATGATGACTGAAAAAGCACAACGTGTGGGTCCACAAGCTAATAAATGTCTACGCAATGACACGGTGGAAGCTGTATGTTGGTGATCACACCTGATCAGATTCTTTGCTTTATGTTTTTATTTTAAAACTAGAATAAAAGTGTGTCATGACAAATAGATATAATAAGGAGACATGACAGTTGTCCTGTGTTCGGACTACGGAAGGAGCCTAACTCATGACCAACATTACAGGTGACTTTCTACGCTGTAAAACGAGCAAAACTGTGATTGATTAGAATTTTCCAAGTGGCAATTTTTGACCTGTCAGACCATAACTCCCATTCGTCATTGCTTCATCAATGTTGATGGGGCTATTTCCAAACCAATTCTCCGAGCGGTGGAAACACGAGGTTGACCTTATGCAACAATATAAAACATTTCCACGATTCTCCATCCACATAGAGCTCGGATGAAGTTATTGATTATGTTCCTGCAAATATGCGGAGGAACGGGAATGACACCGCACTTAGAGATCATTGCACAAATGTACCCTAAATCACAAAAATGGAGGCGCGGCAGTTATGGGCATGGACGCCGGGCTTCGCAGGGGCGATCACTCGTGCATTTACTCAGTGTTTAATCAATGAATAAAACTGTCTATCCATTCGAGTATTGATGTTTCCTATGACAACTGCTTATCCACGTTGAGCAAGGAGACACCAGAGGCCTTTCAATCATGCGCCAGCTGATGGGAGCACAGAGAGGAAGAGGTGGGGTGACACACATGAATCTCTAATACTGGATTCACGCTGCACGCTCAATTATTCCACTGTCACAACGCTGGTTAAAGCCGGAGAGGAGTCAATCACTGTACACGCAGCGCAGGTAGTGCCACTGTGTGAGCGCTCGACTTGGTCATCCCTTTTCAGTGGCACCTAATCAATGCGGATCCTCTGACCAGCAACGATCGCTAACAACAGTATAATTGCGATGACCATAGTGGCGTCCATGCTTATCGTCCCACGCCAGAGGAAGAGGAGGCGCAGGGACGAGGCATAGCAGTCGCTGTCACGCGCTTCTTCTGCGCCATCATGCTCTGCGGTCGGCCCACGTTATGTTATTAACGTCGTGTTTAGACACATATCGACCCGACTACAAGAAGAGACGATAATGCTGAGCTCATCTCTTTATGGCCTAAAGCCCTTAGCACGAGTTTTACACTATACTATCTGTTATTTCCTGCTGTGGTGTCAAGTACAAGTTAAACAATTCAATTCTTATAAGTCCAGCTTCAAAGCGTTTTGGAAATATTCACCCACAACAGGACGGGACAAGCACAAAATGAACACACACCGATTTGTTGAATCCTAAAAGAAATCTTCTGAGATGATGACAAGCTGTGCTCTAATAGGGCCAGGATCACTTAGCCTTTGATGACTAATACGGCTTCTTAATCTCGCTGACACCGTGAGTCTATGACAGATCTATGAGATGATGGCACAGAGTGGTAACATAATAAAGGTGAACCGTCTTCTCACTCAGCATCTCTCATATTAACATTTTCATCCTGTAATAACTAAAAGCCATTTCATTACTCATTAATCAGTATCTAAAGCTGCCGCTTTCCTGTACACATGGAAATATGAGCCTACGATTCCACAGGAAGAGTGATGTATAAAGACCTCGCAGCTGGCGGGTAATAAAACATTGTAGCACGCATGTTGTCTGTCAAGAAACCATACCTAGCTAAACCAAAACAACGCGCCGGCCAACGTGATATACTAGACTCATTCCAAGCGGCAAGACACAGACGCTGCCTTGTTGTTGTGTTTGCTCCAGGCCCCTGTGACAATCAATACTTGAAACAACAGCGAGAAAATATGTGGAATCAGCATCTATTAAGTAACAGAGTGACAAAATTGATTTGCAAAAAGTTCATTCAAGCATTCGAGGGATTTTAAGCAGTGCACAACGTTGTCAGTCAGATCACTCATCAGATCCATACCGAGCTGTGGGCCTGTGAGTTTTGGTGTTTATTATTGTGAATGGCAGGTAAACAAGATGGGTCAGCATGAATGAAAATGTATAGAAATTGAGTCTGATTTATGTGTATGGTCATCTGTGTCAGAAGTTTGTGTTTCATAGATGTGTGTGCGCTTTCTTTGTTGTGTTTAAATCAATGGTCATCCCCTGATGCAAGATGGCCTCATAAATCATTGTTTGTTGATCAATTGTCAGGAGGTAGGGGCCTTATGGCATTCGCCTAATTATTCCAGCTCACAGCCTCACTACATGAATGAGGACAGGTATGCCAGAGAAAATCAACACGGGGGAATTTACAGAAATGTGGCCATGACAGTGCTGTGGATGGGATGGATGGGATGGATGGGGTGGGGGTGGTGGCGTTAGGCAGGTTGGATTCTAGGGTGCACCGAAGTGAGAAATGCATCGTGTGAGATAACGCGATCATGCAATTCCAGTGTGCTGGGGGGACTCAGTCATGACAGGAACAAGCCAGCTGCGTGATTGAAACTGGAAATAAAAAAAACCTACTAAATCCGTTATTGTGAGCGTTCAATCTCTTTGATGCCTTGTATCTCTCTTTAAAAACTATTTGAACACATCCCGGCTGCCACTCGTTTTCACATCCGCGACTGTCGGAGCTGACAGACACTACATGACTTAGTTTTTTTGTTGTTGTTTTTTTTTTTTTTTACATCCCTGCCCTTGTGGCGTTAAGAGCGAACGCGGAAAGTGTAGAATCCCATTCGCTTTTGAGTAAGGAACTGTGTAATGACAAATTCTGTCAAACAACAGGGCTAAGTGGTTGGGGGTGTAGTATTGGCTTTCAGTGTCATTAACTTTTCAGCAGTAAGCAGGTTTCTGACGCCACTGACCAAATTGCTTCAAATGCACAGCAATTACTTGGTTGAGGCTGGCATTTAAAGGATGAGGAGAGTATAGCTTCCGTAGTACGACCTAATGGGATTATTAGTGAGTTTTTACCAGAGGAGAACTTGCAGCTCAAAGTAACACTGGAAGCAGGATTAAATGTTTCAGTGATATACTCTGTCAGCCAGCTGGTTAATTACTGGATTACCCTTTCTAATTAAGAAATCTGTAAAGGGAAGTTTAATAATTCATCAAATCACAGTGGCACACTTTCTGGCATTACCTTCTCTTTTCCCTCCCCCGTCGGCAGTTACTTTGTTATTCAGAGTCAGAATGTCTTAGCATGAGGCTTTAAATAACGCTGAGCACATCGGGGGTCACGCAGGCTGTCCCCTTTCATATATATTTGCATCTTAATGTGCGGTTTTGAAAATCAATGTGAAGTCCTTTGTTGATCACAGTAGTGTCCCTCATGTCACCGCTCAGCGCTGCACTGTCAGGGCGGCGTACGGCCGCGCTGCCGGAGGTAAGCCGCATATAGACACAGCGTGCAAGAAGAACTGCTGCAAAGGCAGGGGCCTGCGTGAACAGTGGGGTATTGACCAAGCGTCTGTTGTGAATGCATAAACACAGATTGACCCTATATTCAATATGTGCCATGTGCATAAAAGAGATATCATCAACGCACATCGAGTCCCGAGGGATGCCAGGGCACCGGGACCGTCTCTAGCTGCTCACTGCCCACAATCCTTCTTTAGCTGTACTTCCTAAGCGGTTTATGTGGATATTTAATCAAATCAAGTGTTGTTTAAATAGGCCAATATCATATATCCCAAGATTGCCCCATGGGGCTTTATATTCCGTACAACAATGACACCCTGTGTCCTCAGACACCGGCCGCATGAGGAGCAAAAGCTGTAATGGAAATGAAGAGGAAAAAACTGCAGGAATAGAAAAAATAAAAAGAACACATAGGCAACAGGGTGAGAATATATTCTATGACTATATAAATATAAAATACTCAGGGCTAAATACAGTAGATTTGGACACAATAGTTCTATAATAAACTGTCTGAAGGAGGTAAATAGGTCAGAACACCATCACACTGCAGCAGCCGACAGCACCCAGGCCCGTGTTTGTCTCCTGCGTCTGCGAGGACATTTTCAACCGCCTGTGGGTGTTTGTAATGACCCGGTGACAGAATTTCTCTGCTGGTGGCTGAGGTGCTCGAAATGAATAACTCTGACCAGCCAGTGGAGAAGGAGAGAGCGAGAGAGAGAGAGAGAGAGAGAGAAGCCCAGCGCGTGTGTGTATGTGACGACAGCGTTCGTGAGTTCGGCCACTTGTCACATCTCTGTAGAGAATACAGCTACAAACAATCTACAGCCACACGCGCCCGCAGAGACGGCCTTTATGCCACCAGCATGCAAAAGGTGTCTGCACGGTCCTGCTTGGCACCTTGGCGAGGCGGCTTGGTCCTCCAGTCAAGGCCTAAAACATCTATATGGTACTGGGAATGTCGGGAAGCGAATAAAATCCACCTGTAAGTCGCATTAGAGAGAGATGGAAGCCGCCGACTGTGTTTAACTACCAGAAATACGACTTTAATTGCTTGCTGACTATATAATATAGTTTTGGACGTGCTGTATATTTCATGAATATAACATTTTTACATAATAGACATAGATTCGGTGTGATGCATATGAATTGTGCGTCGGCATACATATGAATTATTCAGGAGTGCCATTCGTTTTGCCCTTTTTGGGCTCTACATGCACTTCAGGGCACAGGAGGAGGGAAGTCTTTTTTAAAGACCCACTCAGGCCCTGGCACATTTTCATTTGGTCTCTCCATCTCTTACAATAACATCTGAAGTTGTCTCTGCGTCTATAGTCGGAGGGAGCCATTAACATCTACGTGGAGTTAATGGATTTTTTGGCAGCAGTAGTCATTTTATAGATGTGGTCCTGAGAGGGCACTGCTTTGCCTGAGTGTCTCCTTTGCTAATCAGTGAGGTCAAGCATCCATCTGGCAATAGCTTGATGTTTCTGGTTTAGTAAAATATGCATTGATTTATGGGGACAAGTATAATAGTGCTCTGATTTAAACAATTCATCATCTATAGCTGTTATTGTTTCATTTGACTAATTGCAGAATCTAGTTTAATTCAGAATATTCTAAACATCAGCAGCAACATTTTTTGACAGTCATGCTTTTAAAGTCTCTAAAAGTCTAAAATAT
Organism: Macropodus opercularis; assembly: GCA_030770545.1. NCBI lineage: Eukaryota > Metazoa > Chordata > Actinopteri > Anabantiformes > Osphronemidae > Macropodus > Macropodus opercularis. The sequence goes on along the minus strand of JAUCMP010000026.1, from coordinate 7,342,227 downwards.
TAATCAAATTTCCAATAATCAAAGGCTTTAGAATATCAATCAAGCCAGTTTAGCGACATCAACATTTTAAAGTGTTTCCTGGAGATGTAGAGTTTTCCACGTAGGCAGGGAGGCAGGGAGCCTGCCACCAAAAAACCTTGCAGGACAGCAATCATTAGAACCGTGGCCCCCTGGTAAGCAAGCCATGCTTCCTGTATAGGGCCCCAGAGGTTTCAGCGTGCTAATTATTTACTGAAGCAGCAAAGACTATCAAATGAGACCCTGCGTTGCGCCCGACCGTGAGGGGGTACCCTGACGGTGTAACCTGGGTAACATGCAAATCCACAGCGCGAGGGGGGGGGGGGGGGGGCGCAAGGCGGAGAGGGAGCGGGTGGAAGGACGGGCTCAGTATAATGCTCGGAGTGCGCTGGAGGAGTCGAGGTTCACTGGTGAGTCAGGAAAGGTGGGGCCACGGAGTATTAGATTTCAGATGCATACGAATGACCAACTGCTGGGTCTGCTCTGGCTTTAGGGGGAAATTGCACGGACTCCCCTTGAGCTGCAGTTTTGAATCTAGATTACTGCCTGACTTAAACCTGGGGTAGTCAGGCAGGGGGTCATGAATGTCTGCGGCGGGTGCCATTAAAGTGAAAAGTTCCAGAGGGCCAGGCTACTTTTCTCAGGCTGAGCCTCATTTCAACTACTCTCCTGCGTGTGCGCGTCATGATTAGAAGCTGGATACTCGCGCAAACGGCCTGAGGTTAAATCGGCGATTAAATCTACACTGCTGCTAAGTGTCTTTTACATGTATGCATCCTAAAAGCCAAACAACAAACATGACTCTAACCCCCCACACGCAAATGTCTGCCTCCCAAAACGGGGGAGGGGGTAACACAGGGGTCCTAAATCCATGCATGTGGGCACAAAGCCAAGCAGACTTTCCTCAGCAGATACACACTTATAAGGTATAAACTCTAATAATACACTAATATCCACTTCATTTGATTAGATAGGAACAACATTATCTGGTCAGCATCCACAAACAACAACGGACTAATGAATTATCTAAACCGATAAGAACTAAAGCAAATATAAGTGTAACTTAATAAAAAACACACTCATGCACTTTAATCTGGATTAAAATATTATTCGAATTTACCAGTAACAGTCTGCACGTTGATCTTACTGGAAAGCGCCGCAGCTGCTGCAAATTACAATATCAAGCACAAAGTCACAATTAATTCCAAACAAAGTTATGTAAATCCTAAACTTGCGTGGCTGCACCCTGCGCAGAGCTAAATGTCATCACGACTTGGCTCTAATTACACTGAGCCCATTATTGTGGGAAAGCTCGATTCGTTTTCACGTCCAGCGAGTTTTGTTTGTTTGTTACATATTGGAAAATCTGCAGAGTATCATGGAAGCAAACTCCATTCAGACAGTATAATAGTCAGCGGCTGGTTGAAAAAGAAGAGCAGGTGTGCAGCCCAGTTCCTGCCCTCTCTAGAGATAATTCACATGAGTGATGTGCGACCTCCAGCAGCTCCCCACAAAAAAAGTGACCTTCTCCCAATGAGATCTTACACCGTGTCAGGACAGATTCTGGGAGGAGTGATTGAACTGTTTGTTTCTGTGTCTGCGAGACAAAAGCGCTGCCAGCTTAAACTGCTCAAGACATCCTGCTGTGTGTGCTTTCAGTGCCGCAGCTCCCCCAAACTTCTTTTCAATGTCTCATTGCCTTTGCTAAATAATGAAAAACTGCAATGAAGCTGTGAATGGAAAATTGGGCCCCAGCAGACTGTGTGGGTTACTCGCTTCCAGCTACACACTTATTATCAGTTACACCGCCTGTTTTGTATCAAGTTAAATCTGAGTTTAACTCTGGTTCATATGAACAACGCTTCTTTTTTTTCGCTGCTCTGCCCGTTCGTCGCTTATCTCTTTTTTTCCTTGCTCACGCCCATCCAGTGTGTGTGTGTGTGTGTGTGTGTGTGTGTGTGTGTGTGTGCTAAAACACCATGAGGGAATTGGGCTTTTGCCACTCCTCCTTATCACAAATGTGAAGGCATAGTAAATATCGGTGCGGCAGATGGGGCCGACGCTCCCCCTCCAACCCCCTCCCACACATGGGGAAGGCAGAGCAAATGGATAGCCATCAACAGCAGCAGGAGTCGCCCCAGGCCACGACTGGAGCAGGGGACGCAGGGTCTGGGCTGTTGCTCAGGCAGGCAATTTAATAGACAAATTCTCTCCGATTATCAGCAAGAGAACAGCGCGACATTAGTAACGAGTACTTGTAAGGTCATCTGCTAAGGTTTCACGGTGGACAGGGATTCCAGAAATAAAAATGCTGTGGTCTCCTCTAGATTCAGAAGCTAATAAATGATATATATGACGCGATCAGCTTTTTGCCTGCTTGGATCATGTCTCAGGACTCACTGTTGCACACGGGACCAACTGCTGGTTGGACACAACGGGTGTCATAACATCCAGACGTCAGGCAGGCAGATTTGGAGTCCGTACCGTAAATCCTGCCCACTTGTCAATTACCAGATAGTAAACAGATTTAAAATTAGGCTGGCGGTGTTGTTATTGTTGTTATGAAACCTCCAGCACGGAGAGCATATATCAGTATTCCCACAGCAATGCTGGACAGCCTCCCACTGGGAGAAGAGGAGCACGTGTGGATCAACGATGACACAACACGGAAGCTTACTGCGCAGCGGCGTAAGCGAAGGCGGTGATGTAATGCGTCTGAGCTCACTGGGTGAGAGTCAGTTCAGGGAATAGAGAAAGGAAGAGTGGACCGGTTGCTGCTGGATTGCACGTGTTGCAGATCCACTTTAAGCAGCGCGTAAACTGTGAAATCTTTGCATAGGTGTCACGTACTGCACTTGTCTGGGACATGCAGGGTAACATGCAGGATTTAAACGCTCCAGAGATGCTAAATGACTTTCTATCGCTCCTCTCGTCTTCTATCCCTTTTGGAGGATGGTATCCCCCCCAGAGCCTGCTGAGCATTCTAGATATCCATTTATTTATTTAAGGAGGAAATAGAAGGAAATTTCAACGGGTCACTAATTTCATTTCAACATGTAGCCCTGGCATTAGCCCTGAGCAGATATTTCAGAGCAACACAAAATCAATGTGGAGATTCTACTGGGAATAGCCCTGGAAGCCATTAGCAACTTTGACCAATAGGTCAGGTAAAGTAATAGCTGGATAAATGTTTTATTACAGATTTGCAAACTGACTTAATGGGCTGGGGGGTACCTGTGCAGCCATGCATGGGAAATATTCATCATTAGATCCTATTGCTGTAATGAACACAAATCTCTCAGCATCCAAGGTCGTTGATTCTCTCTGATGTGATCTGTTGAAGGCGGATCTCTCGCCGGGTCTCAGATGAGGCGAGAGGCAGACAGGACCCTCTCCAACACTGTGGAGACCTACTCACTTGAAATGAATGTTTTGCTAATTGTTTTCCAGCTGCATGGATGTTGTCTGGTGAACGACGGCCGCACTTTCCGACGGTGACAACGGGCATCAGAGTCTGATGCTTTCTGAAATCCCGTGTGGGAATCAGACAGTAAGTAAGGAGAGCCGTCGTGTTCAACTACTGCAAAAAGCAGCCATTGTCTTAAACTAATAAAATAATTCCACCGGACAAATGATTTTACAGCATCTTCCGTTTACTGGTGAGTGAACATATGTCCCACTTAGACGCACTTTCAGCTCTCGAGCCGTTCTGTGCTGGGCAGAGTGCTACTTTTCTGAATGGGAGCCAGACAGACTGCTCCCACATGCTGAGAGGAGCGGCTCCTGTTTCCAGCTCTGCCTCCAAGAGGACCACGGAGCCCACCAATCACAGGCAGGCGGGCGATTCAATTTCTTAAAGCCGCAGCCCCCGCTTTGAGGGAGTGAAGGTTCAGCAGAAAAACAACGGCACGCTTGGAAAAACAGGAAGAGTAAAACATCCCCAAACTGCAGGTTACATGTTTTCCTTTTTTCCTTTTTATTAAATGTGAATTCACATGTTAGTTTGAGCCCATCAAGTTCAGAGTATCCGCCTAAATACAAAATAGGCATCATTCTGTCATCACATCCTTTTCAAACGCAACAAATAACACATTTGTGTACATATATTCACAAACTGAAAGGACAGTCAATGTTGGTATGTACTTATTTATTAAAAGATGAGTCAAAGACAGATTCACACTTGGAATGTGAAGTAACTACTGCCTAGAACTTCAACAAAAAAACGTCTGGGCATATAATTAGGTCATATTCCAAAAAACCCCTCTATCAAACAGACTTCATATGTAAGACCCACATAAAAATAAACAAGATCTGCTTTTTTTAAGTGCAAGAAATAAAAAATACAGGTTTATGGTTAATGTCTTAAAAAAACAAGGCAGTCTTCAGTTTTAAAATAAAGTTTCATTTTATGAAACAGGACTATGGAATGTTCTTTTTTGCTTGTTAGTTAACCTAATGCCAGACCACCGCTGTATCAGACTGTGTCCTTTTGCAGAACTCTGTTGCCCCTAATTTCCAGTCAGATTCAAACTGTTTTGGTGTCAGATAGTATCCAATCATATGTGTCAAAGAAACATTCAAATTGTATGTTGTTCCTATTGTACGTATCACACAACGAGGCCATATTTTATCGTTTTGCATCAGTTCCAGCTGATTTGTTTATTTTTTTTTCTGCCTGGACAGGCTTCAGCATCATAACATGAAATGATGTTGACAGTGCACAAGTCTGTTTTCCATCACTTGCTACAATTGTTGATGGTCTGTATCTCAAGAGTATATATTGCACAAAAAATGAGAGGGGGGAAAAACAGTATGTGCCATAAAAAATACCAAAATCCAGTTTCACACCTGCGATTGGGACCCATCCACATATCACGAGTATGATATACATAAACTCCTAACTTTACTATATTACAGTACATATACAATCTTGAAACTAGTTCCAGCTCTGAGGTATGTGTTCCCCATGATGCCATTGTATCGTCTACAAATACTCAACAAATCTGCTCTACAACTGTACAAAACCTAGTTTAAAATCACAAGGCATTTTTGATGCAAGTCTTAATTTAACTTAATCCTTAAAACCAGGACTCCCTTGCATGCTAAAAACAAATGATAAAGGGAAGAAGTGCCTGAAACTCACTGAAAGCACAGTAAGAACATTCCCTTTGAACTGTACAAAAATATGCCTGAAAATATCTTACTTTTCTTTTAAAAAGATGAGGTCTGTTATGTATCAAAATGTTTCCTCCACGCCTGTATTCGGCAGAGGTTTAGGCTGCTTAATTTTCCAAACCAGGAGGTAAACGGAATCAGTTACAAAAAACAAACATTTGCGGCATTTAGAAATTACATAAACCGTTGTAAAGTAAAATCCTGAACAACTGTCAGTTCACAGATTTGCTTTGAGTCAGTCCACAGTCCGTTATCAGCTCCCTGCAGTTTTTTTTTTAAATTTGAAGAGGATAAGATGCATAGAAGTTCACGTATTTTTCCCTTTTGTGGTCCGTTTAAGCTGAACAGTAAATGCAGACCTATGGGGGGGAAAAAATCCATAAAACCCTGTCATGCTGCCAGAAAAAAACGTCTGCAGACTTTGCTTTTTTTTTTTGCTACCAGCTTCATAAGCATCTCATTCCTCAAACCTCACCTCGCCTCTTGGTCCTCCACCTCCCCCTAGGACCCTTCAGAAAACCCACAGGAGGCAGGGCTAGGGACAACTTGACCAGGACACGTGTAATTTCAATTCTCCCTTCTCTGTTATTACTAGAGAAACTTTTTTTTTCATCTTTCATTTCAGTATGTGAACACCAGGTCGGAAAAGTTCGCCTCCAGCCAGTCCCCGGCGATCATCTCACTGAGCTCTGGCGTGCAATAGTCTGGGAATTCAAAGTGAGAGCCCAGGCTGCCCTCGCTGAACGAGTCCAGGTCCTTATCCACAAGAGACAGCGACAGGTTTCCTGAATTGGGGTTGCCCAGCTCCGAGCCCTGGGCGCTGGGGGCGAAATTCAAACTAAAGTCAAAAAGCAAATCGTCCGCGTCCTCGCCGGAAGAGGAGCCGCTGCTGGAGGAGGAGGAGGAGGATGTAGACACCGACCTGGAGGATGCTGGTGAGATGGCAGCAGCGTGCAATGTGCTCTGCTTGGTAATGTTTTTGATATTGTAAAACAGTCTGTTGTTGTTCCGCACTTCTTCGTACATGCTCGTGCCCTCGGACTCGGCCGAGGAGCTCAAAGTTGGGCTCGCGGGAACTTTGGCGACATTGTACGGCCTCAGGCGCTCCTCGCCCCCCGCCTTAATCCCCATCCGGTAGTCTTCTTCGTACTCGTCATCGTCGTCCTCATCGGTGAGCTCACTTTTCACAGTCTTTGTAACTTTTAAGCTGGGAAACACACAGTCCTCCCCGTAGCCCTGAGAGGACTTCGAGCCGCTCTTAGTCTTTATCTTTGAGCATTTCTTGCTGGGAGTCTTTGTAATTTTACCGCACTTCTCCGGAGACGGTGCTGATGATTTGGAGCTGTCGAGCTTAGGTTTTTTCTTGGGTCTGTACTTGTAGTCGGGATAGTCAGCCATGTGTTTTAGCCGCAGCCTCTCGGCTTCTCGGATAAACGGGATCTTTTCACTGTCCTTCAGCATCTTCCACCTCTTCCCAAGGCGCTTGGAAATCTCTGCGTTGTGCATGTCCGGCGACTGCTCCATGATCTTTCTCCTCTCGATCTTGGACCAGACCATAAACGCATTCATGGGTCTCTTGATGTGCCCGGTGGCTGTCTTGCACCAGTCCGGGTTTATCGCCACCGGACTGCATGCCATAAATTCACTCTCCTCCGAATCGGTAGCCTCCCTGGACATGCTCCCGTCCGTCTCGCTGTTGTCTGTGTGCTGCACCATGGTGCCCTGTTTCAAGTCACTTTGTGTCCGGACGCTGCAGTGTCTAACAGCCCACACTGCCAGTACGGCTCAGGTCTCTTGTGTGTGCGCGCCGGTTCGTCCACGTCTTCCTGCGTAACGTGCGTCTCAAGCTCTGCGCTCTTTTTCCAGAGTTACAAACTGCCTTCTTAACTAGTTATCAGCTTTTTCATGTCCCCTGCGTCACGCGCAGTCATCCAATCACGTCCCTTCCACTCCGCCCAGCAGTCTGCATCCAAGACTCCCCTTAACCCTTTTATTCCTCCCTCCCCAACTCTCATTGGAGTGGAGGTGGGGATTTGTGGTACACAGCGTCTGGGGCAACACGCCGGGCGAGACAGGCATATTAAACACACAGTTAGCGCTGTGCGCTCTCGAGATGAACGCCACTCACCAACGCGCACATAAACTCAAGTCTGCTTCCCTATTTCAAAGTGAAGAAAAACACCTCAGAGACAAGAGTTTTTACTTCACGCAGATACCTACTATTTTACAGATGTCTTGAGAAAAAAACAACAAGCAGACAATGCGATGATTCGCTTTTTTTTTCTTCTATAGGATGGATACTGAAGGTGGCGCTTGGACACTGTTGCAGGCGCGTGGTGCGTCGGCGCGCCCGCCCGCTTGACTGGATGCCCGCCGTAGATGGATGCGTTTAGCAGCTGGTAATGGCTTTAGAGGAAGACTCGGTGCTGCCATTAACGTTTGTATAACCTCATATATTTAGCCCTTATCTCTGAGTGGCCAACTGTTATCGCGTGTTTTGTTGCGTTCCCGGTTGTTGTCACGTCTGATTTTAAAGAGGCAGGATGTAGGTCAGTAGTGCACTCTGTGTTTGTGGTGTGTGAGCAGTCAAAACACGTGTGCAGCATCACACAGAGCCTTCCTGACAAGGACGGGATAAGAAAACGCTTCATACACACGCCCATTAGTCTAGATGTTTGCTGGTATCTCCTATAATTTCTAGGTGAAATGTGATTTTTACGCAGAGGGTTTTAAAACCACACATTATACGTTCTCATCCATGGATTAATGCTCATGCAGCTCAGTTTGAATCTATCAAGCGAAGCAGAAATACTATGTCAAAAGGCAACGTTTGCTGTGCGGCTCTGAGTCGAGCATAGAGCCAGACTCCCTGCTGAGTGTGCTGTGTCAAGAGGCAGTGTAGCATCTAGCTGGATTCTACCAGCGCCCCATCCACCCTCCTCCCCTCAGCTCTGGGAGGTAGCCAGTAGTGCTATTGGAGGCTGGGGCGATAAGGCGTCCTGCTTTTTCCCCCTCTCTCCCTCTCTCTGCTTCGTCCCCTAGAGGGCAATCACTTACCCTTTTGAAACCCTCCCCCCACCCATCCACCGTATTTTCCCCAGCCAGGGCTTAAGAAGTGTCTCTACTGATACAGGGCTAGGCGGCTAGTCTAGAAACGCACAGAGGGCAGCGGGAGGAAAGAAAGAGGAGGCGCAGAGGGGGGAAAGACGACAAGGCTAAGGAGACTGAGGCAGCTTGAGAGGGAGAAATGCTAAGAGATAGAGGGGCTCTTGCTTTTCCATCCTTGGAGCACAGAGCCAACCTCCTGTCTGTGCCTCTCTCAGAGAGAGATAGGACTGAAATGCTTTATCATGACCACCCTGTGCTTATTAGGTCTTATCAGATGTATGTGTCAGAGCAGGGGTCTCAGGAGGTTGACACATGCACATTCATGTCTTTACTGTCAGTGGGTTCTTACTAGTGAATGGATGAATGAAAGGTAGTTTACCCTAATTTACGTAAAAAGGTTCGAATCGACAGCATCGCATCATAAAGTAAAGGCATCATTTGCACGTGTTATATAGACTAGAAGTGTAGAATTCAGTTTAGTGCCCAAATCTGTTTTTGCGTGATTTGTTCCTCGCCTCTTTCATATCACACCCTATCCGGCTCCAGCCAGCCTTATCTCTTTATATGATGGTTTCATGCTGGACATGAATCACAAGACCGCTTAATGATGAGCGTGCAGGGTGGCTGTTCTGCTCATTAGCATGGCTCATTATTGGCTGTGAATGAGGTGCTGGTGTCAGCCTGTACAGCCTATGAGTCATCTTAGGGAGGGTCTCACTGCCATGCCTGCCTCACACACACACACACACACACACACACGTGCACCAGTAATATACCAGCCCTTCTCCTCCTCCCATCCCAACCCCAACTGCCTCGTTCAGTGACTGGTGATCAAAGTGAAGAAGAGAGAGAGAGCAGTGTTTTCATTTCATTTTCACTCTATAGATTCCTGATTGCTTATGATTAAACCGAAAACCCAGAGAGCTGTTCTTGTATCACTGTATGATTTCTAATACTGTTAACTTTCCAATACCCTCAAGGCAGATGTTTTAATGCTTATTTGCTGCTTTTAATGTCAAGGGAGTGGGCATTTTATTCCAGCGCGATGGAGTGTTGAATTAAACGACGGTTTTCATGTATAAGCACCGAACGATGGTTTAAGGAAAAACAATTCCCTCAGCTTTGCTTATCTAAAAGCCCCCCAAAGCAGCTGCTACCCTCACAAAGGCCCAGTGAAGCGTTAGATCAATACTAACCCTGACTGGAGGCTATGCAATGCTCAAAATGCATGGATCCATCTCCTCTGCATTGCCTCGAGACAGGTGTGGACTTCTGGAAGTGGCTATCTGATGGCTACACAATGAGAAACAGGAAGGCGGGGGTGCTTTTGGGAGCTAAAACAGTTGGAGGGAAAAAAGGAGGGGGTTGTTTCGGTAGCACATAAAAACGCAAATTAACTTTTCACTTGACAGACACATTCTTGAGTGTCCCGTGTGCTCGGGTTACAATGTGTATTGCAGCGCAGTGAGGTGGTGTTTTTCTAGCCCCCACAGTGAAGCCACTTCATGCTAATCTGTTGCTATGCGAGTCCATGCAAAAGTTCCAGCAGTTCCTAAAACCTGCGAACGCACCCTGGTCTCAACCCACGTGGATCTGAAATCTGTGCCTGGAGGTGAAACCTGATGACATCATCTGTCTAAAGAGTTATAGTTGGCGCGCTCGTTGCCAGTTACTGTAACTCCTTCTGTTGTCTTAACACGTGAGAAGATACTAAAAGGAGAAACGGTCCCATTCCTTAAAGATCATTCTGTCTTCTTCTTTATCTCCACGAGATAAGAGCAGCTTTGACAATGAGGAGGATCTCACAGCAGTTTGGAGGTTGTTGTTCCACCACTTAAGTGTGTGGTGCCTTCGAGGCCATTTTATGCCCCGTTGTCGCTTTTACATTCTCGACTCAATGCAAATGTCTCCCCGGGGTGTCAGGTTCTTTGTTGACCTCCTTGATGTGGCCTCTGTCTCCCAAGGCCTGATGCTTAGCAGATACTTGAGACTGGAGTATCTTGTCGTGAATGTAAACAGATGACGCTCGAGTACTGCGCTGGAATGTTTTTCACAGGGACATAAACACAATCAGACGCCCAAGCTGCTGGTGCTCTGTTTACACGCTCGCAAACAAACGTCTTATATAACTGGGAAAACTATTATCTATATGCACAAGCTGAGTTTTGTTACTCTCAAAAGTTGACTCCTCACTCTACGATATCACAGCCTCAGCCGTAGATACTCACCCAACTTGCAATAAACCCCGAAGCGGACTGTAAACTTTCAGCACAGCCGACACGAGACGAGAAGAACAGCGTAGGTGTAGGACGCGAGTGAAATTTTAACACAATATGCAGCTATCGCACTCGGGAAAGTGAGACATGTGAATGAGACTTTTCTTAGCCGCCTATATTTAAACGGCGAGACGCGTAAAGAGCCTTTTGGTCTTCATCTCGTCTCACAGGGCAGATGCTTCCCCGCTGAACAACGGGAATCCACTCTCGCCTCAAGGAGATGACATCATGCTGGAGCAACTCGGCTTTACTCTGCACTGTGTGCTCCGTGATAAACATATTGCTGTGTCATTCCCGATAAGCTCCGGCCATTTAAATCCTTTAATTATACACTAGCAGCGCTGAAGCAGTGTTTACTGTAAGAGCTCAGTGTACCTAGTTTTGTATTGCACTTTGTGTGTTGTGTTAATAAACTTGTGTGGAGGAAGACCCCTCCAGGCGCTCGCAGCCACTGTAATGAGAATGTGTTTAGTCTGGAGACTGTGTAGGACTAATGCTGATGGATTGTATAGCTGCAGGTCAGGTCTTGCACTCTCACACACTGGTGGAAGCTTTAGAAAGAGCAAAGAGGGAGTTTCATTTGTATGACTGCTAAACGTAATGCGCGACAAAGCAGCATAAAGTTATTATTGCCACGTTAATACGGGCTAGATGAAAACTAGACATTGTTACCATAGGCGTACACAACGAGGAGATGGTTTACAACTGCTGCTCGGTGGTGGAGTTGCTCATCAATATAATTTAGTGTCTGTACTCAATAAAACCCAAACACCATCAATCTGCGAGAAATAGATCAGTTGATGGCGTCTCACCCAGGCAGTTAATGTGGGAGCCGTGTGGGACTTTTCCCGCTGAAGCCACGCTGCCAGGCCCAGACTTGCGTTGACTACAGGCCAGTCTGTGGAGAGACTGCTGAGGGGCCGCCGCCGTGCTTAGTCATCCTCAGTCGCATCCTGTGCTCTGAAGTTTTACTGGTTTATGATCTTTGCGCCACCAGTCGAACAGTGACAGTTCAAAGCAGCTTGACAAATTGAGACTCCGAGCCCTGTCGACAAATCTCAGGCAGGCTTTATAATTAGTAGGCAGGCAAACCCGGAATTAAAGTCACGAATTGTTTGGCTGAAATCCTGATTTCAACATCAAACTCACGTGGCACAGGATGAGCTCACCATCTAGTTTTTAAAGGTTAGCTTCCTAAAATAGGTTTCTAAAGGCACCTGGCACGAAGAGAGCGTAATGTATGAACTAATTCAAGCATAGCATGGCTCACTTCTCAATCATCCCCTGTGTATTACCTCTTCAGCAAATAAACCAAGGAGACTTAGTCACAAGCTCCAACACGGCTGGACAAAAACAACATTGCGAAAAATCAGCCGCATCAATCAGGCTTTAACCTTGAAAACAAAGAAGAAGAAATGGACCCACGGAGAGACAAACACCCGAAGCAAATCTGAGCATTCACTCTTGTTTGAACAGTGAGCAGATAAGATAGCTCAAAGTTATCAGCACAAGATGAATTCCCAGAGGAACCCCCAGGAGGGGTTTCATCAATGTAGTGGAAGGGAGAAAATCAATCCCTCAAACCACATATGGTGACAAATAACCACCTGAAACTGGGGTGAAATTAGCTGCACACTCACAAAGCTTCACTCAGTCACAAAACAATATGTCTGAAAGGAAAATGGATGCAAAATATGGAAATGCCATTCCTTCGCGATGATAAAACATCTCGCGTAAACACCATAATAGTTTGTAAACATAATCACAGTCATGTGGGCCACAGTCGAAGCTTTTTCCAGTCGCGGGGCCAACGCTGGGGACCTTGCACGTCGTTCTGAAATCAGATTATCTTTTGGCCGTTCTTCCAAGCTCGTTCATCACATTCATTGTGACGTCACCGTCGCGGCTGGCTGGCATTAGAGAGCGCGTTGCTTTGCATTCAGAACCGAAGGCAGCGCGGAAAAAAGGTCAATTCAAGCTCCACCTTTATGTGGTGGCTGCATCACACCTAAAGTTTTGCTCAAATAGATTTTTTTGTTGTGAATGCATGTCTAGAGAAGCCAACTGTGCCACAGAGAAGGAGGAAACTTCAATAGAGTCCTGTGACTTCCTTTTTACTTTGCATTACATATGCACATATAGACTGGTATTTTCCCCAGCATTCCATCCATATCAGAGCCTCAGTATGTCCTCTCCATATACCCACTCACTCGCTGCCCTTTCCTTCATGTCTATTAAGGATTTCTTAGACAGGCTTCAAGAAAGATTTTCATAAATGTCTTCTTTTGCAAATCCTCCACATCCGGCCGTATGGGCTGAGAGCTATCTTTATCTTAACAGTAAAGGTCACTGGAGGACACTTAGGGATATGGAAAGGCTAAGCTGTGTGCATGGGAAAGTGTTTAAAAAACTCTCTGGAAATCAATATTAGAAGGTCTGGTAATGAGTTTGTCAAGTCACAGAGCAGCTCATGTGTGGCAAAGCTTGACGCTGCCATTTGACTTGTCATCACATGTTTTTATACAGAAACAACTTATCTGATTTAATGTATCTAGTCTTTTAGGAGCAAAGATACATGGTCTTGGGTTTGTTGTGGTTCTCAAACGTCCATCTGAGGTTATTTACAGAGCCTTTAAATGAACCGTTACATGTTGTACATATTGTCAGTCGTCTCGAATTCTCGCCCTTGATTGCGTATCCACAGTAAATATTATAGTTTTGTGATTAGAAAAGCGATGCGTGTTGACTGATTAAGCAGAATTATGAGCTGTAGATCTACTTGTAAACATGTATATAAATCTAATTTTGCCAAGGCGGAAAAACCCGTCTCGTGGGATCTCTTTAAACTGAGCCCCAGCGCGACTAGAGAAGCTCGGGATTACAAGATGAGAGCCAGAAGACAAATCAGATAATGAACAGGCAAGCAAAGTTTGGAAGAACCGCCGAAAGAATGAATTCAGTCATGAAAGTGCGAGCGGATTAGCTCTTCTCTTATTTCCAACATTTCCTCTTTGATACCTCCCTACACTAATCTCATTATAAGTGTCTGTCGAGCATACATGACAATTCAGTTTAACAAGGTAGAGTTTCCTGCTCGCTTTAAATTCACAGGCTTCTTCACAAATGAAAACACATGAGAGGGTCCTGTGGAACAGACACGGGCTAACAAGCAAACGAGAAGAAACTCAGCACTTTTGATCATTTCTAACCTCGACTAACAGAAATAGTTTAAACGTCACCGTGTTTTCCTTGCAAGCGAGTTCACTGTGACCACTGCACTGTTGAATATATACTGTAGATAATGACCTGAGAGGCTCACAGTGGGCGCTCACAGCTTTTCCTGCACTCAATAAATAGTCCTGCATCATGTTCAGTGTGCAGCCTGGTTTTGTGCTGTGAAGTCTGCTTAGCAATGATCTTTCTCATTTTTTGCTTCAGGAATTTCTTATTCCCCTCAAGATTAGTGTAACTAATATTATCAGTATTGAGTACCTCAGAAGTTTTAGCGCTGCTTTCCATAAAAGGCTATAGAAAACAACACAGTTAGTGTCTTTAATTAGAGTGAACTATAATAGTGTATTTAGTGTTTGCCAGCACAATATAATGATTTTACTCCCTGTAACAGAGTTTTGTGTAAGAGCTGCCTCGTTTTTCTTCCCTTTCAAAAAGAAATGTGAAAAATATCCTGAGGCATTGTGTTTGAACTACTTTTATATAACAAGCTGATAGCATAAATATTACATCGGCTCTCTGTCTGCACTGTATAGTGCACATCTCATCATGTCTGGTGATGTATGTAACTTTCAAAGCCACACTAGTGAAGGTGGCTATAATAGGCTTCAAACCAACTGTCTAGATATATCAAGGCCCCTGCGATCTCTATCTGCACATCACTGAAGTAATCTGACCGGCGCTGATAAATACTGTGAGAGGTCTGAAAGCGGAAGACCGGTGCCTTAATCACGGCTAATCCCTGGTAGCTAGACATGTCTTGGGGGGACACGGGACGGACACATCACCCCAATTAGCGGTAGCTCTAGCTTTAAAACCCTGTCATTAGAAGCCCATAACCTTTCTGTCAGTCACCGTAGCGGCTGCTGCTGCTTAGTTCACTCGTACAACTTGTCACATTTATGCCTACCAGTCATGCTTGCACACACCCGTTAGACAGCCTCATGCAAACAGCACCAACATCTCCAGACGCAAATGGACGTGGATGCAAAGACACCAGTTGGCAAAATCACAAATTAACATGGATGCTCTGAAGGCAAGAGAGTAAAGTTTAATATACTCTGTGGTGGATGTACTAGAACTGTAGCATGCATGTCATATTTTGCTTAATGATTGAAAGGGGAACATTTATTCTGAATCAACGTATACCAATCCATATCAGTTCAGTATGCAGATACAGGCCTCGGTAGTCTAATGTAAGATAGTCTGTGCAGGTGATGGACAATGGAGCATTAACTGTTATCTTGCCAAACCACTACCGTTAAGCCTTTAACAATACGACCGGGGTCAAGGATGAAGTTGAATGACAGCTCAGGATGAATATAATTTCCGTGGAAGCGATAAAGTGAGGTCTTGTACTCGGGCTAAAAGGAAGAATCCTTTTTTTTTTGCTGGGTTGGGTAGTTGTACATATTTTCATTCTTCGCTTCATTCTGGAGTGAAGGGGTCACACATAAAGGCAGACAATGACCAGGGCAGAGAGATTGATGGTGTGGATGAACAGGCCAGCGAAATCGCGGCTAAATCAAAGCCATTCACCGTTAATGAAAATAAGAGAGAGAGCGCACTGTAAATCATCTTATGGTCTAATGTATTAGTGATAATGAATTCACGCTGCCACATTTAACCTTAGTTTTGCAATTCATTATATTTGAGATTAACAAGGGAGGGAACTTAAGTGAACTGTCTGCAGGGAATTACTGCTGAGGCCTCATTGTCAATCAAGGATTGCATTCCGATGTCTTTCATTAGGGTTGGAGGAATTAAATAAGACTTTCTTTTAATGGCGGATGGCTCTCCCATTTAACGCTCCTCTTGCTCTCCCAAGATGGTTAACTCTTCATTACCCAAATTAAAGGCATCCATCTCTGTTGGCTCCTGCCACATTGCCATGACCTCTACCTGTCAAAACTTTCCTGTAAGCTCGTGAGTGATGGATGATACCCCTGAACCCTATTGTCAAAATTATCCAGTGACTGTCCAACCCTCTCTGATCCATTCAATCCATCTCCCCAGGCTATGTGCCACCAGCCATGATTTAACAATGAAGCCGAGGCGCTAATTTACTCTCATAGAAATTAGAAACTACCTTTTAATTATATGCCTGGGAGTGTTCTAAGAGTTCACAAGGATCACCAGCAAAGCTTTTAACTCGACTTTGCGGGGGCTGATCATTTATATTCTTCAGGGGTCGTTCGACTTACCTAAGACCAGAGGGAATTTGAGGAACCATCAGGAATAGGAAAGAAGGAAAGTGTTGAAATCAGTGTTCACATTTGAAGGTCACAGGGATACAGTGGATCGTAAATGTAAATAAATCGCTCAGTGCTACGTGGTAAACATATTTCTGGACGCTTATGCATCACTTATTACTGAGTAAGAAGACGGTTTTAGAGCAGAATTAATTGAATAGTCAATAGGGACTTGATCTGTGTTTTTGAAAGGCGTAATATATGCAGGTTGAGCACTGATCAATAGATGATATGCACTGTGGGTGTTACTGGGTCAGCTCTGGAATTGCATCACGCTCAACTGTTTACAGAAAGTCTTTGTTGACAAAGGAAGCACAGTCCTCTCAACTTCTTTCCTCTATTTTCTTCTCGATTTGCATCACCTTCAGACATATGTAAATATTCGAACACATGCCACATGTCATACATAAAACATGATATAAACGGTCCCATACTTGTCTGACCTCTTGTCCTGCTGCTTCTCTGGCAGACAGATCTAGATAACGCTCCAGACACACCTCACTTCCTGAGAGGAGAGTTATAGCTTCCTGGGAGAGGCACTGCTGTCCCCCAGAGCCCCACAGAGTTCGACAGCTACCTATGGAGAGGGCACGTCTCTGACTTGTAGACCTGCTCTAAGGCTTCTCCTCTCACTTTGAGATCCTCCGTGTACCTGTCAAAAGGTCAAAAGGGCACGCTGGCAGCAGACAGCAGGACTGTGTTATTTTGTGTGGGTGCACACGTGTGTGTTTGTGCCCATGCACCCCCAGAACCCACCCTCTGTGACAGATGCCAGGCTGTTTATGTGTGAGGTGGGAATGCTGGGAGGGCAGGTGGGCAGACATGCATGTGTGAAGGGAAGCGTGTGTGTGTGTGTGTGTGTGTGTGTGTGGTTTGTTGCAGGTTTGGGTTTGGAGCAGTACTATAATGTGAGAAACTGCACTTGTCAGAATTTGTTGACGTGTGTGAAAATATTTGCATACAAGGGCGAATGCGCGCACACGAATGTATGCCTGCGCAGCCTCCTTTCCGACTGCGCTGGGAGTCAACCTGTTATGTACGAGGTGCCATGAACACCAAAACTAAAAAGTGCTGTCCCAGAACCAGAATATAACAGATGGGGGGGGGCTGCTGCTCTGGCAGCTCAACAAATGATGAGCTAATCGCAGCGAAGGAGGTGACCATAGTTGGTTACAGCTTATTCAGGATTATGACTCAATCACAGAGGCTTATGCCACTTAGGTAATTATTTAATCAAAGACTGGACGTGTCGATAGAAGTCGACCAGAGATTAATTATAAGTCGGGGAAGGCCTGAACTCATTGTTTTTGCCTGTCCTCTCTCTCAACAGTGGCAGGAGGGAGAGTTGATAGGATCATAGGGAAGGTGAGTGACAGCTCTAGCGAAGCAGGGATAATCAGAATGGTATAGTTAACACCGACCCCCCCTTTAGCACAGATTGAAATCAATACAGTGCTACTCTTGATTAAAATGTTTAATTAGCTGTATTAAGGTGTAATGCGAAGCTGGGGAGAGGAGAGAAAACATCCTTTCTCGTCTGTGTGCGGATCAGCGCCCGTCTTCGCCGTCACTCGGCGTCGCGCGCTAACCGTGGCTGTGCATCCGGCGCAGCTCTCGCCCGTAGGATCGGGACTAAGAACAACAGTGCGAAGCTGCAAGTGTGTGTTGTCATGTGGGAAAGTGCGAGCGCTAAGCCCTCTGTGTGACAGCGGTATAGGAGAAGAACCAGGCCAGTGGCAGCAACGCGAAGGTGTATGAGTCACTCAGCCTATGCTTAGTAACCTGCCATTATTTATAGCAGACTGTAGGAGGATGAAAGGCAGTGGAAAATTCGCTCTTAGTTTTCTGCCAACAGCTTTCTACTAATAACTGTCATACTCAAATGTGTGGGAGCGTTCGTGTTGGCAGGGGTGACCTGATGTGCGCTATTTTCTCATCTTGAAGATTACACTGATGACGCATCAAATAGACTTTGCCCGAACCATTAACTTTAAACGTGACCTGAGAAAGTGTTTTTTTCAGCAATAAGTGCTCCCAAACATCTAGAGGTGTTACTGCTAGACTTTCTTTACTGATATATACAGGCATGTGCTACGAAACTGTTTTTACTCTTCTACGTGTCTTTCTTTCCATTTCATTGCTCCGTGAAGCTTCACGTATACAGTTTCTAGGGATTCCCCTCTGTGTATTTCAACTAGTCCTGCTGTTTTATTTGGCTTATGGGGAGCAGGATGTGATGATTTACACCAGCAGAGAAAAACAGTTGGGCAAGCTGAGACACAAAGATGGACGTGGCAGTTAACTCCCTGATTGTGTCACCAGAGAAGACAGATAAATGGTAAAAGGAAAACAAGCAGGGGGAAGCCGACTATTTTTCTAAAAGCCGCACGGAAGTTTCTAATTATATCCACTCCGAGACCTGTAACCTCCCACCGAACAACTCAGCCACACTCTGACCAACATCTGCACACACAGTGGCCGGGACCTAACCCCTGCTGGCCTCGCAGTCCCCTTGGAGCAAGAGCCAAATTAGATGGCGAGAGCAAAATGCTGTTTGCTGCTGTTAAAGGCCCAGTAATCTCTCATTTACACTGACATTAAGGTGAAGCTTTCACGGCTAAAACACTCCTGTCATTAAAGAGGCGAGGAAGATGAAGAGCAGAAGATGAAGACAGGAGACGAGAAGGTGTCTGTGTGTGTATTCGGGGTTGATTGAGGGCAGGGCTGTCATGCTTGGTAATATGGAAGCTCTCAGCCCCGGGCGGGCAGATGGCAGGGTGGGCAGCGAGGGGGCGAGGGTCCCCTATCTGTAATTCTCAGCTGCACTTGTAAGATATGTGCTATGTATGAAATGTGTTGGCAAGGATCCATGTCCTTCAACTCCCTGTGTACCCTAGCAGCTCCACCCAAGCCAGCTGTGTCTGTGTGAGCTCACTGGGCTACTGACAGCAGGGATCAAAACAACATGTGAACCAGCCGTGACACCGACCACCATCAAAACAAGCGAGCAGCCACGACAAGGCTCCCACAGCTACATCACAAGGGACTGAGGTGTGCTGCGAGCGGCGCCAGGCAGTGTGTGTGTGTGTGTGTCCTATCAAACACAACTATTGCTAATGCATTAGTCAGTCGTCGTGTCACACTGTGATGTTCCTGAACACAATTAGCTCTTTGAGCGGCAGGGGGAAACGAAACGTGAACCAACACGAAGCTCAGAGCTTTGTATTCAGATCAAGGGACGTCTCAAAGCTCTGGCAAACTTTGTTACCTGTTTTATTGAAAGTGAGCGCACACTCCTGCAGAAGCATAGCTCACAGAGACAGAGACAGAGAATGAGAGAGACAGACGTTGAGTAAGCAGGAGACAGCGAGAGGCACATGAAACAGGTCTGAGCAATGCTCGCTTATCCCGATGCTTACCTTCCCGTCCATATGGGCCCAAGACAGGAAACGTGCGCCTTCCTGTTTGAACTTACTGGAGGTGAAGAAGCTCAGAGACAGACGTGTTAGAAAGCTCTGCTTTTGTTTGCACCGCTGCACGCCTGTTCCTCAAAAAGCCCGTTAAAGCCGAGCGTGTAAAAAAAGTCGAGACAGGTGACGTCTCAATCAATTTCTAAACGCTCCGGGACCAGCTGCTAAAATAAACTCATTCAACCTGTATGAACGGACGGCATCCAACTTTACTCCAAATCAGGCGAGAGAGCGAGACGGCGCCGACTGTCGCTATATAGAACTGCAGCCCTTCCCTCAGCTACACGCACGCCGTCCTTCGCGTCTGTCACACTCGGACCACTTTGTCTTGGCAGAGAGGTATTGTCAGTCGTGTTTGTGGGTCACTGGAACAGATGAGTTGTTTAGCCGTCCTCGTCTCCCCACAGGATAGAGCTGACAGATTCAGGCCATCACTTAGGTCACATATTAGAGGCTATCTGCAGTAGCTCAGCGTCCACACGCACACAGCAGATGGACCCCTGAGCAACACGTCCTGGCAGAGGAAGGTTACATCATGTAAATAATGTGATACTCTGCCAGACTTTAATGACATCAGATTTTAATTGCACCTTTGTGTCTTATGCCACACACACACACACACACACACACAATCATACACAAGTCATCCAGCTGTTTACTATTCTGGTTTGCATCCGTAAGCCTCAGCTGCCAGTGAAATGATATTTATGGTAATTAAACATTTGATTACTGCGTTTTAACTTAATGTATTTTTAAGTTCAGAATGTTCGCTCGCACACGTATTCGGTATTTCGCAGATACTCTCCGCTTGACAACGCAGCCCTGCTAACCATATGCCGTTGAAAATTGATTATTAGATTTGATTAATGCGAATCATACACAATTACAGAAATGTAATTGAACACAGTGGTCGTTTCTGGCGCTGCTCTCTGACAGTGGACATGTGCCTCTGTTACGACTAAGAGAGTCAAAAAGGGCCAAGCAGCTGCAGGGGGGGGGGGGACGTGCCTCCTGTTTGAGCCAAAAAAAAAGTTACAAGTTGAAAGTATATTTCACTGTATTGTTTACTTAGAAGTCCCCAGATGTTGTGAACATGTGGATGTTTTATATGGTCGTTAACAGTAGGTCACGCTTGGCCTGCCACTCCCTCTGAAACAATTAATAAACCATAAACAGCCTAATGTCCTCTCCGCTGAGCATTAAGTTCATACTGTTTCCATGCAGGGAAGAAAGGCAGTGGGAGGGTGGTGGCGGGGGAGGCCGGGGGAGGCGTCTTTTAACTTTTTACAACTCTGCCGCAGAGCTGTGGCTGTGTAAATAACACGCTTCATTCACGCAGCGCTGCAGAGAGACGGCTCCGTGACGGTAAACTGATCATGGCGCTGAACCTTGTGACCCCGGCTGCTGTTGATGTTGTTTGCTGCTGTGCTGTTAGGCAGACACCTAATGCGAAATGTAACAGTGGTTCGTTTCTAACGGGGCATGTCCGAACACGGCGCAAACAGCGCGCTTGTTGTCTGGCGGCGTCTGGCCTGATTGGAGCATCATGAAAGGCTCCACTGAGCAAAGGAATCGGCTTCATGCAAATTGGTGACTAGTCTTTAAGATCAGACGGACTACTCTTAACATCAGGCTTAAACACGAGCCATGACAAAATATGGCCTCTGCTTCTGCTTTGCTGACTTTGACCCTTCATAGTAATCTGAAGTGGTTTTGTGAGCGAAGAAAAAAGATTGTCTGCATGCAGATCCAGTGTGAAGGACGTGACAGCTCAGCTAGAGAAGCTAGCCTTCTGAACTCCTCCATTACCCAGGCTCCTCTAGCAGGGGTGAGAGGTCACCAAGCCGTTGGACCCACAGCTTTCACCTGTCTCTCTGATTAATTTACCCACGAGACCCAAATAGCAACTTAAAAGGAACCGCCTCATAGACACCCTTGTGGGAGAATCTCTCAAGCACGTATAAATTCTTGCCGCTTTACTAGTGGGTACCTTTCCAATTACACCAGAGGAGGTTGGCCTTTAGATGTTCACTGTTCATGGCTCACAGCTCTGCTGGGTCTGCTGGCTTCCAGAGAGTGAATTCATCCACTTGCCTTCAGCAGCATATCAGGTGTCCTCCGGCTTGTCTCTCATGTGTGATTGGTGTGTACCTACCCTGCAGCTGCAGGTGGGGCTCTGCTTGATGTGGTGGCATCCAATATCCATTCAATGCAGACATTATGTAATGGACAGCTAAGAGGTTTGAACTGCACATTGCTGCTGCCTTTGTAGAGACATTTTGTCCTGTTTCCTTTTACTTCTGCAACGCTGTCCCTAATATGAAAGATGTCACATAAGATCATGACTCATATCTTAGTTTGAAGCTACAAAAGAATTAAGTCTAAAGTTGCTCTTTAGACAACAGGTGCCTTTGTAAGGGCTTGATTTGAAGATGGCCTTTCGGTTTCCACTTAGAGACGCATAGACTGTGAGTTGATGCAGTCATCAGGGGGTGATTTGGCTGATATACGAGGAGACCTATTGCTCATCAGAAAGCTATCCGCCATGCTGATTGAGTCACATGTAGAGCCACTGGGATAATTTGTCACAGGCCTGCTAGGTCAATGGACTTTGATTGGAACACGGTATGAAGTCGAGGATTTCCACTGAGTTGAGTACCCTCACAGCCTCACTCTGTCTCAAGATCTCTCTCCTCACCTCACCCCACACGCTCTCATTCTCCTTTCTTGAAGCTGTCTGAGTTACACTCCTCGTTTCTTCTTTTGTTTCACCCATTTTTAAAGTTGACCAAAATCTGCCCAGCCCCTTTTTGGTCCCCATGTCTCTCTCTGCCATCTTTCCTGCCTTCCCGTGTTCTCCTGGCCTCTCCGTGCTCTCGGCCTCAGGGCGAGCTGAAAGGTAACAGAATCTGCCAGAATGACCTATTGAAATTTGTGGATAGATTCACTCACATTTCTGTCAGGGACAGACACAGAGTGTAGGAGTGTACCCCCCCCCCACCAAAAAAAAAAGAGAGGTGTCCATTACAGTAAGTTCTGTGTAAAAGGGAAGAAAATAGGGGGCCCTGGGCCTGTTTGACCTGCTTTATTGGGACAGAAATAAGAGGAGGTCAGTGTACGCTTATGCAAGTACATATTTTCCAAGAAGAACAGAAACCTTGTCTGAGACACCTGTTCGCTTTGCTGTTAAGTTTGAAACTTTGAAACATGTGGCTTAGCCAAGGAGCTGTAACTCTGCCAAATGCTTGAATATACATGTTCAGCTGTGCTCTGTAACTTTTAACACTTCACAGTGAAAATCACAGTCTTGGCACTCCTAAGCTGACTAACTCGGTTCCCCTTCATTACCTTCCTCAAGCAAAACCAAAAAGGAAAAGAAAAAGGAAAGACAGCGAGGACTGAAAGGAGAGAAAAAGAAAGGACGTGAACTTGAATGACTTCCAGACGGAACATGGCAAAATACCTGCAGCGAGTTTCAAAAACCCACAGGATCTTTCATCTGACTGTTTTGGCATCGCTGGGCAGGAGCCTCGGCGCTGACCATAACATAGGTATGCCTAATCCTCTTTCATCTACAATATCACAGAAAGGAAGTTTCTGTCCGAGCGAGGAGGGAGATTCTGCAGACATAAAAGGCTGACAGGGGGAAGAGTTGCATGTCTGTACCAACATTGTCCTGCTCCTTATTATTCTTTGCACATAGCTGTAAGTCTAAACAAGACTGGCTTCCTGAGGAGGGCTGCTGTGCACTCACTGCACTCACGCTGGCCCTGGTGTTGTTCTGCTTCGGCGTGTGTGCGTGCGTGCGTGCGCGCGCGTGTGTGTGTGTGTATGTGTGTGCGGCCACTGTGCTGTTGAGATGACCCAGCTTTCTTTCTATAGGGGCTTTCACTCTGCAAGAGCTCAGCCCCTGTAAAGAGGGAGCCTGTGCTGGTACCTCTCTTAGCCTCTCTTTCTTGAGCAGGAGTCTCTTCTGTTTTATTCTCCCTCTCTCTCTCTCTCTCTCTCTCTCTACACCAGCAGCTTGAGTACTTCCAGCTGCTGACACTGAATACCACGCACGCTCTGATGTACACGCAGGTACAACCCGGACCACTATGGAACACATGGCACACTCGCATGCAAATGTACACGTTCGCCCTCATTTACCCGAAGGCCTGAAGTAGCTTCTCTACTTTTATAAGTGGTGCATTTATGGTGCGTCTGCACGTATGTCAGCCCCTTCGTCCTCAGCTGATGTCGTCCACATTCTCCAGTCGCGAAGGTTGTGTCACAGGCATTTGCAGTACAATAAGTAACAGGTTGGGGAAAAAGTCCTTTCCCCGTTTCACAAAGAAACCACAGACAGGACAACACAAATCACTGTCGAAGATCCTGAGTACGATTCACAAATGAATACCACACATACACATAGCAGAAGAAACTAGAGTCCCTCAGTACAAGCAGTATGTCCGTCAGGTCTTTCATCGCGTTATGAAGTAAAAGAGCACCAGAGGAACCTGTTGCTGGGCTATAAGACTGAAGCAGCCCAAGGAAAAAATGGTAATGCAAGCGGGAGCAGCGGCAGGGGTCTGCAGGGGTGTAACCATAGCTGCTAAACTTGTATTCAGGCCTTTTCCAGAGCTGGGCTCGGGGTATGCAGACAACCCAGGGGCTGGAGACTTAGGGAGGACTTTAAGCCTCTTTGTCAAGCTCCTCTGCACTCAGTCGACTGCTGTGAGGAGGCCGAGGCACGCAGCTGTCTAGCAACAAGAACCCCTCATACCGCAGATACTGGCCTGTGGTTAAGTGTGTGTGTGGTTCACATTGTGTGTCTAAACATGTGGGTTTGAAATTATGAACGTGGGCTGTTGATAAATACTGCACCAGGTGAGGCCCTAGGTATGTGGGAGGTTTAGGAACTTTTTCTTGAAATAAAAAAACATCAAAAACACACATGTAGTAACATAACGTCAAGGGGGGAAAAAAATAATTTCAAAATGTATAATGCAGTAGATTTACATCTATAATCATTTTCATCTACCTCTGGTATATACTGTATTTGTACAGCAGTGACAGACTTTCATTTTTGTCACCACATTCATACAAACTACCTACATTATCCCACCACAGGCTTATCCTGGAGCCTTGACATGTGTCACAAACACAGGCAGACTCTGGACAACATGGCAAACCTAAGCGCTGCATTTCCGCGAAAGTATCATCAGTGAAACTAACACCTTCTTTGGAATGCCACGACCTGCCTGGAGACACGGAGGAGCTGGTTTTATGAAGCCCATCACTGCACTGCTCCAAATGAGCCACAGTGAATTCTTCACCACCAGTCAATCCCTGGGGAGGCAGTCGAGAAAACCCCATTATATTTGGGGGCAGGCACCGCTCAAACTGACAGCAACTGCTGCGACAGCAAAGCTCGCAGAAGGAGAGCGAGCGAGCGAGGGAGAGGTATGTTCGCCATCTCTACGTGACAACAGAGTAAATTGCGCACAAGTTGGTCTCATTTGCTTTGCATGGCGGCGCTGCATAAAGAACAATGCACTTTGCAGTTAAAATTGAGCAAAATGTCGAATTTATGCTAACAACTCATATTCGGAATCGCTCACTCCTCACGCTGCTGTGTTGGTTCCACATGAATCCATAAAGCAAGAATGTGACCTGGCTGCTAGTTGAAAAGAACATTTTTACTGATTACAGTCTTTCTTTGTTGGCAGATACTTCACATATAGAGAATCCAGCTTCCTGCTCTGCTTCTTTTAGGGACATTTATTCAATTGATAGCCTGCTAAACAGCTTCACACCTGCAATTACAAACCTCAGTTGCTGCATTTGTGCCCACAGACACACACTAAACCACAAACCTGCCCTGGAATGTTACTGCAGCGAGGCCGCTACCACAGGCATGTGGTCAGATGCCCTCTTCAACGCGAGCAGAGTGGAAGCATGGGAGGCAGCGGCTACATGAGAAGTGGTTTCAGTCTCAGGGATAACACGGAGAAGGTCAAGTCTGAGTCGGCAGATCACACACGCCACGATCCTGCAGCGGCCCGCTCACGAGAAGACCAGATATGCAGACAGAGAGCGGGCGACGACCAGCAGACGGACAAAAAGCAAAGCACAAAAGAGCGAGAGAAGGGAGCAGAGACTGAAATAAGAGGAGAAGGGGGCATTATCATTCCAGCCATCAGCCCCATAGCAGATGTGCTGCTTGTCTTGAGCTGTGAAGGAGTGGCGTGTGACCCCGCTCACCTCGGGCCTAATGAAAGATTGACTGACTGACTCACCTCTCTATCCCAGTGTGTGTGCATGCATGACCAAATATTATTGGATGCAGGGCCTGGAAATGATCTAGGAGCTTATGAAAGAAGGGAAAAAAGAACATAACAGAACATTGTTGAATGCAGGGCCGTAAAGTGAACTAATCAGAAAGTTAACTGTGGTTTTGAGAGCACAGTGCAGAGGAATGAAGTGATTCACGTGTGACTAGTTATGACAACGCTGAACTGAGCTATGAAAAAAAAAACAGACTTTACATATTATGGCCGATTGTTTTTCTAGCAGAAGGATTGGATGCAAAAACAAAAACACCTTTTTACATTTTGAGAATTAATAATATAGACGTGGCCTCATTCGTGACCTTTAAGTTACACTGGAGCATGCACATGCTCACATGTACAGCTGCAGACACACCCTGTGAATACATAAACACCACTTAATATTCAAAGTTCTAGGTCAGTCATTCTTCCTGTGGCAGAGTGGCATCGCTTTCTGACCTCATACAGTAAATCAGCCTCCATTCCATCCCCTGCTAATGGTCAATTTGTGTATGTACAGCGAGATATTACACGCCCAACGCACGCTGGCTGACCTTGGCTGGTAGAATATAAACCGGTTGCACATGAAACACCGTGTTTTGCGGAGCACGCACCTGATGGGGACTCCTAAAAGTATCACCGAATGAACGCGGCGGAGGTCACACAGCAAGGATAAGCAACTACTGTAATCTTGACTGAATGCAAATAGGGCACGAACATAGGAGGCGAGTCGTAGTCGTAAAAGCACCCATTCAAGGGATTATGAAAAGGAAATTATAGGAGAAAAGATACAAACACATAATTATTAGGTGCAATAATTACAAGTAACACACAGGCCATAAAGCAGCAATATGAGTTCAGCTCAAGTCTTATTCCGTCTCAAAGAGGCTGTAGCTCTTATTTACAGTAAGTCATTAAATGCTGCAAATTAACATTAATGGAGAATGTGTCAATTGCTAATAAGCACCCATGAATTTAAAAGCAAGGCGATGTTAGTTAATGGACGGAGAACTGATCTTCAAAGGTGCAGTGCAGAACTGAGGCTGAATTAAGCGTCTTCGGTCTGCGAAATTACTGCAGCTATTCGTGTTGTGAATAATGTTTGTTCTCCAATTAAGTTCTCCAAATCAGACGAGTGAACATTGAATTATTATATGTCAAAATTATAAATGAAGTTCCACGGACATCAAGACAGGTGACTCTTTTTTGCCATATCCAATTAGTTCTTCTGTGCCGTCTGGGTGCCTTTACAGTGTCAATCAGCAGGCAGTAAACATTGTCTTTCAGCAGCAGTCTACCTCAGGGGGACTGTCTTTAAACAACAAAGTCAGCTCTTTGATACCTCCCCTTCTCGCCTTTCAGCACAGCCATCCCTAGACGTAGAGGCACACCTTCCAATAAAACGCAGCCACAAAACACTAATACACCCTCTTTTTAGACTTTATAGCCTCTCGTCACACAATTACCGATGATCGCACAATCAGTGTTTGAGTTTACGACTCAGACCCGAGCTCTTGGTGTGTTTACGCGCGGGTGTGTGTGCGTTGGAAGGCGAGAGAGAGGCAGGGGAGGGGAGGGGAGGGGAGGGGAGGCCCGGACAGGGGTCGCGCCACAAACATGTGCGAGCAAAGACAGCCCATTTATATCCAGGCAGGTCGGCTCACGTAGACACAATCGCCGCCGCGCACGGTGGTGAGCAGATACATGCTCTTCCCCTTCACGCGCCGCCTCTCCGTGGCCTTTCTCTCCTTGCCCTTAGCTGTTTCCCAGATTCCAGATGATGTCCTGACAGGAGGTCTGAGTGACTGGAGGTAAGGCTGTGTGATGAAAGATCAGGGCCTTTATCAGTGACCAGCACACTGCCAGCTTGCTGTTTGAAGATTAACTGGCAGATTGAAACCCCAAACTGCTGCCGTTCCTGCTTAAGTCGCTCTTTACATATTTCTTTTTTTTTGGTCTGTTTTAACCCTTAGCTCATTGGCTGCAGGAGCCTCCTGGGTTTAATGTAATTGGCTTATTTCCTGCATATGAAGTTCCCGGTTTGTTGTAATTGACTAGGTCTTTTATTGGCTGCGAGACAGGTTAAATGAGAACCAAATGGAGACGCAACACAGGAAGCTCAGGTCTGGGCTATGTGATACTCGTCACATCGGCCGACCTGGACACAGAACGCGCGGCGCTGAGAATGTGGCTGCAGTGATTAGCAGCTGCATGAGGATTAGTATGTATTAGCATATGTTAGTCGCGTTGGCTGTTCTAACGTGGCAGTTGTTTACTATGCTCAGAAGGATATTTTAAGCTCTCTGCAACGTGTTTTTTTTCTCTCCACGACTCCTTGTCAGCCAAGATGTCAAGATCAACTTTGTTTTTTATCTATCTGATAATGGTGTTTTGTGGCTTCAACCCTTATCATTTCTTGTTTCATCAAAACATCTCATGCCAGAGAACATGTTCTGCTCTTTGATGTTTGCCAGAGTAAATGGACTATCGATGCAAAGTATAACCACTCCTTTATGCTAATCATCCTCTGGGGGTCTTTGATGGCACCAGTAGTATCTGTGGAGTGTGTTTTGAAAAATTGTATTGGTAAGCCATCCAAACAGCACAAATTAAAGCCTATTCACTCCCTGCGCCTTTTCAGCTGTGGAGAAAAGAAGGAGAACATCTAAATTTGGAAAATGGCATCTTTATCTTTGATGAAAGCACAAATACGGTGACTTCTAACAAGCAAAGCAACAGTGTGGCAGGCGTCCAGTTGACTGCCAGGTGACATCATTTGGCATTGTTTCACCACTCCATTTCTTTTATTGTGCTCATTGTCCTCCCACATTCACTAAATCAAGTGGGTCTGTTTTGTGCTGGTTGTTTAGGTAGTCCAGGTGCACCGTGCTAGAGGAGGCTTCCTGTCTCCCCAGAAGCCTTTTCAATGCCTCTCCTGCTGTGGGTATTGTCATATCCCACAGTGCATCTGAAAAGAAGCAGCAGCCCTGCGTAAATGTCAGAGAGGTGACTTGTTTTTAACTCTTCGCAGGCACCAGAGCCGTGTGTGTGAGTGGAAGTCTGGGTAAACCAGCTGCCTCCTGTTAGCGTTTTCTCACTCCACTATTTTAAGTCTGGATTTATAGTGTGGTGCCCCCTGTTGAAATACAGCTTCCCTTTTACTGGTTTGCTGACTCTGTAATTTACATGGAGTCATCTTTTTTTATTTTGCCTGTTGATTTCATACAATGTGTCGTACGTGCGTGTGTTTGTGTTCACCAAGAAGTTCACAGAAAGGAAAGTCAAAGTTTTGATTTGAATGTGCCAAAGAATGTTTAAAAACAAATCCCAGTCGGAGGAAAATGGTGTAAAAGGACTCAACATACGATGACAGCTACATGAATTCTTCATTGTGGCATTAAATTGGCTAAACTTCATTCAAACACTATTTGTAGGGATTTCACACTTTCCAGCAGAGCTTCACACTTTCCAGTAAAAAGAAAAATAATTTTTGATCATAGATGTGCTACTGTAGCACATACAATGAAGGCTTTATTAGGTGGACGTGTGTTTTAGCAGCACAGCAGGACAATGAGACAAACACGGCTAATGACTGTAACGCGAGCAAGACGACGGACAGAGGCCGAGCGAAAGGAGTAAAACCGCGTCAGGTTGTATTAAGAAGAACAAAGCAGGCAGAGGTGACGAGGTCCAATTTGCCCGACATGTTTCACCCTACCTTCCCCACATGCGCTCCCACAGCTTTCAGCGCCAGGTTTGGACAACTGTTCAGCTGTTCCCACGTAACCCTCTGCGCTGGACATTCAGGGGGTTCATCTTATACAGCAAACCCGTCATCCAGGTTTCCTCTGCATGTAAGTTGTACACACACACCCCAGCTGACAAGATATTAATCCACAGAAAAGGGAAAAGAAATGACACTTTTCCGTCTTAATGTTTTCCTGCTGTTGCTCGTTTTCATTCACCCGCGGTCTGACTTTCTCTTGTACGCACGCAGACACACACGGAGCTGTACCCTGTGGTGAATGTCTCACATATGCCATCCAGTTAGCGGGGTATTTTTGTCTGTGTGAGTGGGCAGCGGTGTCACTCAGCGAGCTTTGAGCTCAGCCGAGGGAGAGCTGTGAAAGCCAGTCACTAACAAGCGGAGCGATTCCCTCCCTGCATCCCACAGCCAGATGGCTAATCTCAGCAGAATAAGGAACATACTTTATAATCAGATTTAAGAACGCCAAGAAAAAACATTCAATAACACCATAACCGCTCAAATGCCCTGTGGTCACAGGCTGCATGGATGGAGGTGACAGCATCATAAAACAAAGTCTCTTCTTGTCAGAATGGATTTAATAATTTGACAAACTGGCCTTGGTTTGCCTGCAAACTAGACACCAGTGCTGGAGGCAGGCCCTGCAAATTGGAATAATTTGTGTGTTCAAAAATGGATGCTAGCTGATCCATTAATTAATTCATTTCATATTTTTATTCTGCTCACCACAAGACAGTGTCCACACCTTTCCTGCTTCCTCCCAACACCTTAAAAATCCTAAACAGTCTCCCCGTGCCTGCCTCTGCCTGTGGCCCAAATGATGACAGGCTTGATTCCTGCTGGCGCCGTGCCAGTGCATTGCCCGAGGATGCCCGCGGGTGTCTGAGGCAGCGCATCCATTAGCTACCTGTGTAGACTGCTCCTCGGAGACGCAGACACCGATGTCTGCTTTCCTTCCTTCCCAGACATCCCTGAGCCACATAGATACGCGCGCGCACACCTGAAGCCGACCATCTGGCCAAGACGCGAGGACCGTGCCGCGGCGGCCTCACGTGGTCTGCCGCTCTGCCCTCTACCCGTCACTCAGTCACCATTCAGTCTCTACTGAGGAAACAAGCCTGACAAAAATTCGATTATTACGCTTTAAGCTGTGAAAACATAGTAACCAATAGAAACCAGACTGTAATATCCTCCCTGCTGAGAACTCATTTTTAGATTCCAGTCCCAATGTTTTGTGTATTTTAACAACTTTATGCTCAGTTTATTAACTTTTTGCCAAATAAATGCATCTCTGGATCAGAGAGTTCCCCTGTTGTTGCTCAGGTGAAAAGTGTTGTTCAGCGGGTGCATTAAACAGCAAATGTTGGTTACCTCAGCCTTGTGATTAGTTTCAAATGAAGAAGGTTATGTATTATTATGAAGAGTTGATTTACCACTTCAGCAACCATGCAACGCGTTGAGCCAGTGTTGATTTGTGCAGCACATGCGAAGCCTAATTAATGTTATTTACACGTGGAATCAGACGCCTGATTGTACGAACACCAGGAATGGAGAACAGCTGTTTGATAGAGAGAAACTAATGATGTCATGCCCAGAATCATCGGCGGGGAGCACGACACCGTGGGGGCTGTCACTCAACAACAGGATGTCAGCAGCAGTCGCGCCTCTGTTTGGGGAAGGCACTTGTCAATCACCTCTCAGACAGCGGTGGAGCAGGTGGCCTGGCCAATCCCAGCACAGCAGGCCCAAGACCAGGAAGTGAAACACCATCTGGAGTGAAGACGAGCTGTGAGTGGGCAACTGAAACAAAGTGATGACATGCTGGAGGAAAGCTGGTGGAGTGTGCTGGTGGATATAACGAGGGCATTTGGATTCATGCTGCATATCACACCAATTCTGTTGTTGATTCTGCTAGTCAGATGGTGCTTATTAAGGATGTGCACAGGCAGCTATTCCTCTCATATAGGGCTGGAATATCAGTGCATGTGTGTGTCTGTGTGTCTGTGTGTGTGTGTGTGTGTTGGCCAAGCAATACGATGGCTAGAATACTATTACTGGCATTAATAAGGTGCACAAGACATGGTATCACAATATTGGCACTGATTAGTGTAACAGCCCTTCCATCACATACATCGCCTACTTATCAGTCACATATTATTCTTATTCCAGGACCAGTCTGGTGCAAGGTGTCAATTTAACTTTAACAGTGAACAATTTGCCAGCTCATAAAGTGAAAAAGGGAGAAAACGGTGACAGTGAAAACCGCTAAATTGAAAATGATGACATTGAGCTTGATTTGGGTGATGTAAAAAATCCATTAAAACACGTTCTGCACGGAAGCATTTCTTTCTTTCCTCCGTTTATGTAACAATGATCTTTTATGGAGTCAGATCTACTGTGAGATAGGTGAGAGGATAAGGAATTGAATAGAAATCTTCGCACTACATTTACAGAATATCAATGTGATTAATAGTGGTTAATGCCTCGTAAAAATAGAGCTGCAATTACAGCGGAAAATTAGGGGCCAGCATTACGATCATGCTAATAAGTACGGAATATAATTACATTTATCGCAGTATTGTCACAGAGATTGATAAATTCACGCTCAATCTCGTTAATCTCTCAATAACATCCAGCTCAGAATTTAACAATTAGTTGTTTTTTTTGCAGAACTCCAGCAAAAAATGGCAAAAGAGAAAGAGGTGAGAGATTACGAGAGACGACTGAGGTGGGAGGAGTCGGCGCGACGCTGCGTGCGATGACAGAGAGCGAGCGGATATACTCCTGTCCATCTCCAGTATTTTCCATCCTATTCCCAGCAGAGGGAATATAACAGATAATTACCAACTCTAAAAACTGAGTCTTTGTGTGCTGCTCTGAAAGGAGAAACTCTCCAGTACTGAAGAGATAAAGCTCAAAACAAAAGCAGCCTGAATTGGAGCAGGATTAGCTTTAATGGTGGTAATTACCACAGGGGATAACAGCCTGGTCCTCTCTGCCCATCACCGAGGCCCAGAGCAGAGGACAGCAGGAGGGGTAGAGAAAGACCTGAATCGGAGCCCATGCTTGGCTCTGTGTGGCTGCACGGTGGCAGCGGTTTAGCACATTCAATTGTAAAACACTTGGACGACCCATCTACGTCTGGCCTCTCCTGTGCTAAAAGCCACTACTGTATCTCGCCACCCCAATAATGGCTGTGCATAAAAAAGACTCGGGCCCTCCACACTGTTGCTTCTTGAATTACAATCTGAGCTGATGGCACGGATAAGAGTGCCCTAAATTATAGCAGCGGGGGCACTGAGGCCTCTCTTTCTCTTTCTCTGTGTCTACCTCATCTTAATGGTGCCGAATCATCAGCAAGCTGCAGCGTGTGCGGCGATAAAACGTTATTATGTGGCCCATTGACAGTGATGGGCTCTGCTGCCTAAAAACAAGAGAAATTAAAATGCAACATTGTGCCACCTTATACTCTAAATGGAAGATGGGCCCCCAGACGTCAATGAGAACAAAAGAGAGAAATGAGAGGAGCCATGTGCAGGACATTCAGCTGCTCCGAAGGCTGTAATTTATCTAGTTTTAAATCTCTGCTCCCAAACCTTAATTTGAATGTCAGCCCGTTGGGCCCCGGAGCATCACACACGGAATCTAAATGAAATGTACTGGTCCAGTGTGCCGCTGTCACTTTTACTACGTTTATTTCCAGCGTCTACATTCAACGCATGTCCGACCTGCCCCGCGTTTGTTTCCTGGACCAACCAAACCGCCAGACAATCAATCTGCAGGGGCATCTATAAGTATCTCATATGTCCAGCTAAGCCAGACTGTCCACAGCTTCGACTGTAACAGCTGATCCTATGGATTTAGGACACGCAGATGGGAACGCTCTCGCTTACTCATCTTCTCATTGATCATAATAAACGTGTGACGTGTTTCGATATTCGTATCCAATACATAGTTTGTTGTTTTCCAGTGTTGAGAACGTCCAGTGGTTTGTTATCGGTGCATATTTCACCTGTGGAAATTCAGATTAGGGCCTAAAGAGAAACACCTTGCAACCATGTCCATAGCCTCATTTTAATTGGCTCCTTTGATTTCTAACAGAAGAGCCTTCATGAGAGAATGGACCTGCCATTCCAAACTCCACCCGTGACAGCCGAGCCTCATGGAAGCACGTCTCCGTGTCAGTTCCTCAACTCTTATCTACAGGTGAATCAGGAGGCATCATCGCTCTACTTAATCTCGTCCTGCTCCTGGCTGACCTTCTCTGTACTGTACACTGCAGCTGGATTTGACCGTGTTAGCGCCGCGCGTCAGACCAGCTGAAGTGAATTCTGGATTTCAGATGTGCGCGCACATTTTGAACGCTGCTATGAACCGATACAGGTAACGTGCACTTTGGTTGATGCCAAGAAGGTGATGCAAGATAACTCAGCGAAGCAGAGTTGCATCAATACAGTCAGCACATGAGCTGCTTGTGCAAACAAATTCCTTGAAGCTGACATCAAACGTCCAACCACATGTCTGTCCTTGTGGGGAAGTCAGAATGGAAATCCCCCTCCTTCCTCCATCCCTCTTAAATAACGTTGCGGTTAGTGTTGTTTTTTTTTTTTTTCTCCTTCGTATTTTAATCCAAGAGCAACTCTGCAGATGAAAGCGGAGTAATGTTGCTAATGTGTGCAATAGTCACAGCCACGTTAACCAACACAATAAATTAAAGACCACAAGCGTTCATCTTGGCCTCATGTGAACAAGGCCCCCACCCACCACCACCACCGTCACCCCCCCGGATACAAACAGACATACGGACACACAGTCACGCATTGTCCTCTAACGCCCTCCAAACCAGAAGCAGCCAGCAGGCAGGCGCCCACGTTCCCCTCTCCAGACCTGTCTGGCTGTGGAGATAAAACCATAGTGTAAACACAACAACAGAGTCATCTCAGAAACCCGACTGGGAGGCTGAGCGCTGCGCGAAACCCGTTCTCTGAGGGTACCTGTGGCTTACGCCACAAAGTTTCAATTAGCTGCATGTACGAGCAGGTGTGACCGACGCTCGCCGAGCTGGACTTCATCTCCGTCACGTGTGGCCTTGCTTTAATGTGATGCCGACATTTCACACGAAGACATGTGATTTGAATACGCAAAAACAGACAATTTATGTGCCCTGCTTTTCACACACACACAAACATAAAGCTACACACACGGAGGCCATAAAATTCAGATGTCTCCACACTCCATCCTTTGTGAGACCTTATTGTCCCGGTTATTACCCCAGGTATTGTTACAGAGAATTGGTATGCTTATCAAGGCCTTTAGTCTAAAGTTGATACGACACTGGCCTGGCAGCTTCATTAAGATTGATATCCTGCTGCAGCACACCCAGATGAGCCCATCTAGGACATGGGAAAGCGCAGCAGAGCAGAGTTAGAAAGAGAGAGAAGGAACGAAAGACGGAGTGGGAACACAGAAAAGAACGACTGCAGGTTCACCTCCCAAGTAGCTCAATTGCCATCCACTGGGCCACTTGAGCCCAGGAGAGGGACCAGGCATGCATATCTCTCTTTTAAGGGGATGCTCCCCATGTAACCTCACCCTGCCAGTCATAAATTACTTTCCCTGGCTCCTTCTTTTCACAGTGGATGCACAGAAGGCCCCTACAGCCTCTCTATGAGCAATTAAGGACACAATAGCGTGGTATCAAGCCACCCTGACCTCATGCAACCTCCGCTGTCATTGTCACCTCCTAAAAGGTCCTGTCCACTTTAGGACCAGTACTCCCCTAGAGCACAACGCTTTTTACGGGCCTCTCGTCATCCACCGTTTTATGCTGAGCAACATAAACGAGGTCAAAGATCAACTGGACTGATAGTTGTCCTCTCGTGTGTTACAGAGCAGCGTCAAATACAGATAGTTCATTCAGATTGTGCTGAACTCCCACCGTTTAGTTTCATTAAATGTGTGACGCCGCTGTATCATTTAACAGATTATTTTCATTCCAGCTGATGGCCTTTGCAGACATCCCATCATCTGGAGCACATTCACTCGGTGTAGTCAGCCGGAATAAAACTTCCACTTTATGAGAAAGCCCAAGTGCTAAATTTGGCCAAAAAAGATCGCAAGTGTGTACATTAACTGAGCACACAGCTAATTCGCTGAGGTGGACAAAACAAAGGCTTTCATTGATATCTCCATATCACCCTGGACGCGGTGGATGGACCTGGTTTCCACTGGCCAGACCCAATGATTTATTGCACCACTGACTAGCCTGCACACTATCTGATTGGCAAGACCCGAGCCCACGAAAAACGATATGTTTTTAATCACTGTTTACCATGTCAATAGCCATGCTAATCACTTGAACGGCGGGCTAATAATCCAGCGCCGGGTGAGGAGACCTGATAAATGAGACTCCTTCCACTGTGTTTTATTTTAATCATAATAAAATATGCAAGCTATGACAAGTCAGCGCATTGCTTCCTAAGCTTAGGTTTCACCTTCATTAAAGAACGGGGCCGCAGACGCGAGCCACAGGGTAAACATCTGTTATTGAAAGGCGTGATGTCAAAGCAAACGCGCACCCTTGACTCTGTGTCAGCTTTAAAGAAGTGGTGTGGAAACGATAAGACGGGTGGAGCAGAGTGAAATTAAATTCCTTTCATTAAGACAATCGTCCGCAGACACTTGTTTAATGCCTGAAATGACGCTGTGACGCTGCATTCCTTTATTTTTACGTCGTGTTTCGTTTCACTTCTGCACGTACATACTATGGATTCTCGATGTCCTAGAGGAAGATGACGTGACAGCAGGTTTAATGCGCGTGTGGTGAAAAGTTAAGCCGCGTCAAAGCGACTGTCCAGAGCAGCGGACACAGAGAAGTATTATGGCAGCGAGGCCGTTTCATCAGGCCCTGCTCGATGGCCTATAGAGTGCTCCTATACGCACACAGAGTCACTGGGCAGATGTGACCTCACCAGCACACAGAGGCTCTTTGTGTCTGAGGGATTTAGAGTCCCCTGGGCCTCCCGACTCTAAACATTAACAGACCTAGTGCAAAAAGAGAGAAAGAACCCTTACTCTGCTGACATGCAACATTAACCGGGGCCAACTCTCTTTCCATACTCGCAGTATCAGGAAGGGCCCGAAAAAAGTCGCAAGCAGCTGGTCGGCTGGATGCAGGGCCAAGGCCTCAGCGAAGGCACACGCTAATGAGGTGGAGCAGCGCGCTCGGTGAAAATATATCAGCTACTGGACATCGGACATATTTTCATACGGCAGTTCACGCTTGTTTACATGCAATAAGGGCGACGTCTCGGAGCACTCCACTTAGAGCAGCCCCGTACACGGTCTGCCCATTTCATTCATCTCTGAGGTCAACATCCCCAACGTCTTTCGTCTCATTTCTCATCATATGTCTCTTTTCTTGTTACAGAAATGTGTTTGGAGGGCACGTCCCTCACGTGTTGTTAGGAAAACAAATGTCTTAAAGAGAGGACTCAGCGATCTGTCACGGATTGATGTTATGACACACTGACATACGTGAACTTATCAACTTATCTCTTTCCCTCCTCTGCCTCGTCTTTCGCGTCACTTTTTTTGCTTGCTAATAATAATGATACAACATTTGCATAAAGGAAATGAAACAGGTCACATTTGCATATATTAAACATTTATATGTATGCATATAATATGTTTGCTCATTTCAGGAAACCAGCCAAGATAATAGTAAGACGAAGACAGGAAATAGAAGAGCACGATTCCACAGTAAATATTGCTCGTTGTTATCTGCCATCCCCTCAGACAGGAGGCTGGATCATTTTTCAGCAAAGAGCCCCCTGTTCTTGAGGACTAGGCCAGGCCTTGCCTTATTAAATTATCTCCATTGCTTCGCAAATACAATTTCCTGCATAAATCACTCAAATGATCCTTCAGACTGTCAGGTCCGAGAGCATGTTTTTCTATCCTATCTGCCTCGGACCAGGTTATGCAAATCCCCACCGCTGTGCGTTCAATATCTATTGAGATGCTTCAATTGTCAGCGTTTGGCCCTAAATCCTTAGCTTGTCCCCATTTTATTCCCCTGCCCTTGATAAAAGTGACACTAAGCATCAAGCCATCACCAAGTCACTAATCCATTACCAAAAAAAAAGAGCACAAGCCAATTTAACTAAGTCAGAAACACTGACCCTGCAACCTTGACCTTGTAAACATCACAATAGGGGAAGGCCACAGTTTGTGCAGTGGAGGAGCACTGGGAATGACTTATTACGTTCCCTAAACCAGGGGCTGAATCCAGTCACACAGGAATCGTTACTAGGGATCAGTTTACTTTAAGACCCCAATAGAGAAATGCATAGCTGCACCAGGTTGTCCAGTTAGACGTCTACAATCTCATCCTCCCTTTAGCTCTTCAGTCAGGACTCTCATTCTGAAGGATAAACATCTGTAATGCATTGGCTCAAACGCAAGTCAGCTTAGAGCAACTCCAGCTTTATCCCACACAGCTGTTTGGGGAGCAGTTGTGGCCTGACTGCACAGGGGGTCGTGGTGGATGTCCTGAAAAGAGACCTCCAAAAAACTAAAGGGACAAAGGAATCTCCTGAACAATGTTCTCGCTGATACAATGGAGGTGCACAGGGAGGAAGGGGCAAAGAAGCACTGCCTATTCTGGGGTATGAATGACCAGTGCATTCCTCTCCAGTGGCTGAGCAGTGAGCGCAGTGACCAAGAGTGACAAGTCTTTACATCGCTTTGTTGACACTCTGTGTGCTTGACCAATACATTCCTCCTGTTCGCTCCCTCGCCCTCTTTCTGCTTTCTTCACCATTTGCTTTTAGTTCTGCAACTGCACTGCTGTTGGTTTGTTTTGTTTCTGTGTGGGTAGCGCTAGGCCCACTAAGCGGTGTCGCTCCACTTCTACGTGGCTTATGTTCATGATAAAACCACGTGGACACATGTGGTGTGGGGTCACTGCGGAGCATTTACAGACACACCGTGTTTGTTCTGTCTACAAACCACACATCGACTCTTTGACAAGTGAAATGGGTGAATAAAACAAATGGGACAGTGTCGAGGGTTCATGTGTAGGACAGGGAATTACAAGCTTCCGTCAACTGACACACACACACACACATCGTCGCTCTCATACAGTCACACACGCACACGTCTGCATGTGAGGAGGATGATTCCTGGATGGATTAAGGACACAATGTAAAAGGCCAAACGCTGATTAAGTTTAAAGTTATGATGAAGTTACGCGGTTGCTCTGCTCTCATAAGGAATTCATTTGGAAACCAACAGGAAAATGTGAGGTAAGGCCCACAGAATGAATCGCGCCTTTACGTTCAAGGCAGAGCCGTAAAGAAATCAAGGCCTGTCTGTTTGCATTTCCGTGCGCGAGAGGCCCCGTGTTGTCACCGACAAGCCGCTAATTTAAAGAGAGGAGAGAGTGACAGTGGGAAAACAAAGCTACACGATGCACAGCTCGGGTGCCTGTTCTGTGTGAATGTGCTCCAAAACCGACTGGGTAAGGCCTCTGTTAAGCCCCACGGAGCGTTGGCATCAGCAGATCCGCACCTGTGACAGCAGCGCAAGAATAACGGGGCTCATTAAAGGCTCGATTCGCATCTTTGGCGGAACCCCGTCGAGTTGCTTTAAAGCAATGCACTAATCAGACTGATAGGTGGCAAATACACTAGTCGGGGAAAATAGGACTTGAAACGAAACGTCGTTCTCCATTTTTAAAGTTTTCCCCTTAATAACCTGTTTTCCTTTGTACTCTCAAACAAAATGGCACCTATAGTTGAACAAGGGCCCTTTGAAGGTGAGCTGCGGATGTCTTCATGTAGGACCTTATTTTGATGCTTGAGCTGTGCTGAAACTCCCATGTTGTGTTGCCCTCTTTTGAAAAGAGTAGACTTTCGCTTGAGTTAGAGTAAACTGCATCAATTTTTCATGCACCTGTCCTAAAGATAGGCATCACACCTTCCCCGCTGCAAGAGAAGGATTCATTCTGTAAACCTGCATCCGGCAACCGATGTCTGACCTTGTAACGCTGCCTATCAATGAGGGAAGCAGCTCTGCAGGAAAGGGTTGAGGTGGTCGGTGGTGGCACACTGTACAAGCAATGAAAATGAATTCAGGACAGTGTATGACTCCTGTGATGGGAAATGTTCTGGTAAATTATGACACAAAGCATAATTCATGTGATAAAAAGAGGGAAATATTGCATGGATGGAGCAGATTATTGGTTTGAAGGCACGTACCTGCAGGCTATGAATATCTAAACTACCTAGTGTAAGAGATAATAAGAACCATCTTAATGGTTTATGAATCTCGTGTGATTTACAGTTATTAACCATAGGAGAATTATAGTGGGGCTATGATGAAGGACAGGGGCATTTCAGGATAGAGCTCGTGATTGAAATAGCACAACGGGCCAACTTACAGACCGATATAACACAAATGGTTAATGCACAGTGAATTGTACAGTAACCCGCAATAAACCTTCATCTTTTCACTTCCTGACAAAAATTTCACTGTTGAGAAATGGAAAAAAAACCTTATCCAGCTAACAAGTTGCTTCAAGCCAATCATCAGTTCTTCGATTTTTTTTTCTTCTTGTTACTCATGCTCGAAGTAGAAATAAAAGGGGCGGAGGGAGAGGTAAAAAGAGAAGGTTGCATCTTGAGGGACTGGCACCATTCCTATCCCGCACACACCTCGGAGTGAGCACATCCCCTTGTCGATCTCCCTCCCCAGGAAAAAAAAAGAGCTTCAATAAAGAACCGTGGTGCAGATTGGAGAAGGCATGAGCAGATTTTCAATGGGATTTCGGGAGAATAGCACAAGGGGCAGAAATCTTTTGCTTTTGTCTGCCATTCAAATGGTTCTGATGAGCCTCAAGCTGCAGGCTCTGCTTGTCATAGAGGTCCTGATCTCTTGTGAGAATTGATTTCCATCATTTTGGGGGGGAGCTGTACAAATCGAGGGTGTATTCCTGCCTGGAAGAGCAAGATAAGGGCAAAATGAACTAAGACCAACTTTACTGTATGAAAAAGCCTTAAAAAGCCAGAGAAGAGGGTTTTTTTAAAGGGATTGAAAGATAACGAAACAAAAACATGTTAAGTTGTCTCACAGTCCAATCCTAAATGTAACGTTGGTTTTCAAAGAGAGTCCTGTCCTGTTGTGACGTTTTCTCTCTGCCGAGCATTTCATCTGATTATGAGTACTTTGCAATCTGCGACAGCATGATTGATGCTCCACTTTCATGAGGGGAATTTTAACAGCACCTCTTCAGCGCTCAATGCGCACCCAATTATGCGTCTGAGCTGGTAACCTTGAATTTATGTCACCATGGCAACAAAACCCCCGGTCATGCATTATGGATTATCATTGAAATTCTACACCCCTACCTAACATAATGAGAGCCCAGGACTTAATCAAATCAGCCCATTCTGTGTGACACAAAGTGAAGAAGGAGCCCTCATTGTGTTGGGGTTGAGGCTGGGAGAAGCCATCCAGGCAGGCAGGCAGGCAGGCAGGCAGGCAGGCAGGCAGACGGGAGGGTGGCAGACTGGGCTGTGACGGCCTCGGCAGCTGCGGGGCCAGCAGCCTGATAGATGGCTCCCATATACATCAGTGAACATATAGACAGATGGCCCTCAATGCCTGGAATTTCCAGCCCAGGAAGCAGCTGCTCAGCCTAACCTCTGCTGTCCGTCTCACCTTGTTGTCATGGAACATTGAGCAGAGAAGGAGAATGTGGATGGTGACACGGCGGAGAGTGTGGCTTCAGGGTTGGGGCAGGGAAAAGGGAGCTA
The DNA here is from genome assembly GCA_030770545.1 of Macropodus opercularis. Lineage (NCBI taxonomy): Eukaryota > Metazoa > Chordata > Actinopteri > Anabantiformes > Osphronemidae > Macropodus > Macropodus opercularis. The sequence continues at coordinate 7,300,801 of JAUCMP010000026.1, read as the reverse complement.
GACTAGAGGCTGATGCAGGACTTGCTGAATTTATATCCGGATGAGGATGTGGGAGGATGTGGGTGGCCCTTGAGTCCTTCTTTCTTACTCATGACCACATAAATAGAGGTGGATAACCAGAATCATTCAGTCCTCCTCTCTTTTTGGCTCTCTGTCTATCAGACGGATGACATAATTGTTGTAAATCACTGCGCTGGATTAATGCAGCCTATATTTCATCTCCTCTCTGGCTTCTCTCCCTTCACCACTGCAGGCCCAGCATAAGCTGTTACATAAAATATTGATTGCTCTTGTGCATTTGTCTCATTATATGTAAGCATTTTTATTAGCTAACAGGCAGTTGCCCCCCTGTTCTCTCACTCCCCAGTAAAAACTTTTAATAGCTCTGCAGATTTTTTGTTCGCCTCTTCTCCGTTTGCTTACATCATCCCTGAAGATTACAGTAAGAGACTAGAGCTGGATTACAGGAAGTGCAAAAATAGGCTCGTCGCAAGCGATGCTGAAGCACTTGTAGACGCACAAGTCTGTGAGATTTTAAAAAATCACTTTCTTGCTGAGAAGTATGGTTTCACTGAACTTACAATATAAATAATAAACAGTAACATTTTAGACGTTCAGTTGAGCAAATATTTCCAGTTTTTTAAACCAAATAGTGCAAATGCATTATGACCCAGATTCAGCAGACGTAAAAGTAGAAGATGCTTAGCCAAGCAGTTTGTGTCGCATGTCTTTGATGGTAATGTTGTGCAACTCACCCTCAGTTTTTAAATGAACATAAATACTTTAATGGTTTTTCAGGAATGAAAGCCTCCCAGCTTCAAACACATGACTCATGTTGACTGACTCACCGACTTTGCCGAAGTTTCATGTTTTGGCCGCAGCCTTACGTCACTAGAAGGAGCATTTTACTAAATGCCTCGCTTACATAACTTGCTCAGCCTTTTTTTTTTTCTTTTACTGGATGAGGGATGTGAAGCTTGGGTGTTTGTTGAGGTTCGAATCAGCAGCACACACTCAGACAGAGCACAGCGGTGAAACGCAACAGTCAGCATCCTGCATTATTCCATATAACACGAAACAAATAAAGAAACGTATCTTGAAGTAATAGAAACGCTTATGTAAAACAAATGGGAATTCAGTAATTCATCCACACCCCAGGTCCTAAGCAGCCGTCTAATACATCTGCATATTTCCAATAAACATAACAAGGTAATAAATGTTATTTTCTCTGAAGTAAGCGCATCACAAGCAGAGGTGTCATCTAAATGTATTTTTGATGTGCTTGATGAAGCCTGCTCATCCCTCAGTAATGACACCCCAGCCTCTCTCATGTGTTATGCATCACATCTTGTTACCATCTTCCTCTGAGCACGCCTGTCATCATGTGTCTTCTTAGGCCCCTCCGGAAGCATCGCATCAGCTACGTGGCGGAGGGAGGGGAGCGGCGTTATTAGATGCTTCTTCAACTTCTCAAACTCCACAAGGTGTCATTTTCATCTATATTTGCTGAGGCCACCTTTCACCCCCTGCCAGACTGATTCATTACAGAGTAAGAAAGGAGAGAGTGAAGTAGGTGTGAGAGCAGTTTGTGTTCGTCCATTGTCACAATATATTATTGATGCTCTATTTTTTGTTATTAGAACATCTCTCCTGCATTATGCATCATCAAGTTCACAGCGAGTACCAACGTTTTATTGTTGCACAAACCCTGATAGTATGAAAATTCGCCGGCTTCTACTTGAACCTGCTGTGGAACATATAGAAAGTACTTAGACCGGACGTTTTTGCACCGGTTTGTATTTCACTGGATGCTTTTACAACCTCTTTCATAATTCTGAGCCGACAAATGAACAAATGGCAACAAAAAGAGAGAATGAGATCCGTGTTGTACTTACAGCAGACTAAGGGACAAACTCAGGTCTTCTACAAGAGGCATTAATTCCCATAGATTACTGGTGGATCGCGGTTCATCGGCCTATGTGCGTGTGTGCAGAGACAAAGAGAAGCATCTAGAAGCGCATCCATCACTGAAACGTTCCTGGTTTAAGCTTAAACATTAATCATCACGAGCACGACTGGATTCATACACAAGAACTGCAACAAACTAATGACTTTGCCTATTTCTAACCTTTGTCTGACGGCTATAGCACTGGGTTACAAGGAGAGTCGCACTAGTGCAGTCCCCACTGCTTCATTTGCATAGAATTAATGATGCATGCATATGCAAATGAGCATCTTAAACAATGTTGATTGCTGCCTATGTATTCAGAGGCCAACGGTGGCCCGTGTCTGACATGCCACTTCTGCATGTAATTTGCAGCAAAGCAAAGGGCAACTGGTCCTGCCTGTGACTGTAGCTCATCATGACTGCAGGCAGCGGCGATAACTGCTTAATCCATGTCCTGACTGATGTTTATTTATTGTTCTCAATTTATTTTTCTGTTGCAGCCAGTCAGCGGAGTAGAGTCAGCTCTGCAGTAAAATCCAGGATTTGCATTTGGTTGAAGGCTACAGGAGGATCAGCAGCATTTAGCGGGTTCTGCGCACACGCTACATGTGTTTCAAGTATAATGTTAATGCTTTAGCAGCGTTTTAGGCCTTTAGTCTGCACTAACACCACATACAAGGGCAGCCGCAGCGTTTTCTTCTCTCCGTCAAGACAAGTCGAGTCAAAGATGAGATCTTGTTTCAGACCCCAGATGTTCACAGCCTTTCAGCCTGTGGATACTTCACTGGATGCTTTCATCCCGCTCCTGGCCTGTTGAGGCCCACAGAGGCCCGAGGAAGCCGTCGAGGCCCAGCCCTCTTATTTGGTTAAGGGCTCTCCGGTTGGAAGCCAGAAGCATGTCAGTCCCTCCCCCCGCGTCTTCCATTCCTCTCCCCTGTTCACCTCAGGTCAACCCTGTGCTTAGACTGTTGCATTTCTAATATGTACATGTCGGGCTACGTCCCACCACAAGCCTGGAGCTACAGTCAAGTGAAGAAAATATTGTTAGAAGACGTGAGATGAAAGAAAAACAAAGTTCAAAATTTACATAATTTAGGAAAAAGTGGACGGAAAAGCAGCTATAACACGGTGTCACTGAATCCAAACCAATATTCCAACCAAGTCGGAAAAACCTAACGTAAAGAAAACCTGCTGCAGGGTTTGCAGTGGGAAGAAATTTCTACATTTCAGGGTCACGGCCTCTGCATTTATAGGTTCCATTTCAGCACGTATTACACTTTACTGTGTCAATATTTACGATCTGGTCGTAACCTACATTCACATTCATACTTGTGCTTTATCACTATTTGCGTTTGTGGACTTGAACTAATGGTCTGTTTTACTTTGAAAGTCTTGTGTAAATTAGTGTATTTGTAATACAGGGGTTACACGTTTTTGCATGCGGCACATTACTTGTCTGGGCTGTCACCTATGAAATCGTATTGAAATCAATATACTAATGTCTTTTTTCTTTTCTTTTTAATTTCATTTCTGTAGCCTGATACAAATGCTAATGCCTGCTCAGGGGATGCATACCCCATTTAGATTTCATTGATTAATGTGTGCCTGACCTATGTTTTCATTATGAGAGGAGGTGGCGTGAGCATGCTTATGTGTGACCGTGTGCTATTGTGCGTTTGTGTTTATGGGATGGATGGGGGTTATATTTTGGGGTGGTATGATTGAAACCCTCCCTTGCTCAGTGTGTAGGTAATGAACCTGAAGACAAGCTGTGGCTGGCCTGAAATTTCATACACTGAGCGAGAGTCAGGGCACACGTGAGCCTGACTTGGTCATTTGTTATCATTAATCTTTGCCTTTATGGCTGCAAATATGTTATTAGGAGGCGTGTCCTAAGTGTTTCATTTTGATTGGACGGCCCTCTGTAACATATTGATCAGCCGAGGAGGGGAAGGGACAGGCAGGAGGCCAGGGTGACATAGACCTTGGCTTTGGTCACCTGCAAATGCATGACCGTGAATGTGGTGCCAGTAATTTCCCTCTGTAGGGGAAGCAAATGAGCCTGAAGCCCATCACATTTAGGTTCAACCGTAGCTGGTTGGGTGAGTAAACAGCAAATGCAGGAACTAAAATGGGGGCCAGAAAATGACCAATAGCCTCCACTGGATTACATTCCAGGAGATTCTATCCATCTTCATTCAGGCGTTACAACGCAGTGAAATGGCTTCGTGGGACGGAGCAGCTTCAGATTGGTTCTACGTTTTTATTTCCCGTATCTAGCGTGTTACACCAGACTACACCAGCTATTCCAAGCTGTCCTGTGTCTGATGTGTTTTAACATGCATCCTCACACCATCCACCGGCTGCTGAACTGAGGCTTAATAAGCTGACATGACGGTTGTATTAATCATCCACAGAATTTTTATAGGTAAGGTCCCACACACTAGAGCCCCAGGTCAAAGCCGGCTGGTTTTGCATTATACTGCATGCAGAGCTTCCCTAACACGCAGAAACAATAGCGTCTGGATTTCAATCTATTCTACCACAACAGCACTCGCTATTTGCCAGTTCAAGCAGCAAATCCCCCTGATAAAACCAGCGGCAACCTATCACATGCAAAAAGACAAATGCAAGGGTTAGTTTATTAATGAACCATAGCCAGCTTTCCTATTTATGCAGTGGCATTGCTTGCACCATATCCGTCTTTGTAAGTCAGAAAATAATATCCCATTAGTCATATGAAAATTCAGGGATGGAAAATTTCCAATTCACGACAAAGGTCTCATATATACATACACATATGCATTTGGGGGCAATGTTGCGGAACTCACTGATCAGTGTCTGATGAAGGTAACATTCCTCTCCGTCTGCTGTTAGAATAATGTGAAGGGAAATGCCATTTGGCACTGGCTGACATTTGTGAAGATTTAGCGATTTGCGCGAGGACGACAATTGAAACACCGCGTGCGTGAATCGGTGTTGCTCTACAAGGTGATATCACACGTTGTCATTGCGACTTCCAGAAACATGTAGCGTGTGTTAAAATGGGGATTAAGAGAAGTGTTGGCATGGCGACTACGCTGGACTCCCAAGCGCAGGTACAAGTTGCGTTTTCTACTAATAGCAGTTCACGTTATTAATTCGCTATTAAACATAAATAAATGATTGTGCTAGAATGTCATCAAGATGAATGGAAGGACCAACAGACATTGCATTTATGGAAATGATCATATTACTCTTTGCAAGCCGTGATTCCTCGTGATGCACTTTACGCACCTTCATGGCAGGAAGCCATGGCACCGAGAGAACAGAGATCAGGTGGAAATTTGTGGGTCATTATGCATCTGGACCCAACCTTCCTGTCTCCTTACACCAGTGCCCAGCTCCAGGCTGTAAATTAAAAGGACAAGTAGTGAGCAACACTCGCTGTTTATTGCTCTATTTAAATTCACTCCGCATTCAGGGCGACATACTGTATTATAGGGTGTCGCCTTTAAAAAAAAAGAAGAAGAAGAAGAAGGCATTTAATATAAATGATCTGGCGTTGATTGTGATGGATCAACTATGTAGAGACACCTTGCCTTCAAGGGCATGGAGGGATAAGCTATCATTTTCTTACTCTTACGCATGAGGGGAAGGATGACTGAGAGTCCAGTGTCATCTCAGCGTCTAAAATAACACACCACAACTCACACAGCCTGATATGAAGGAACAAAGATGCCTATAGAGCAAAAAATAGTTTGTTTTTTTTACACATGTATCGTGCTGCATAGTTTGCATCATTTTAAATGGACAGTGAAAGTGCGGGTTGCTCGCATTGTCCCCGTCCCTGGCTGCCGTCTGTAAAAGTGGCCCCAGACATATGTTTAAGTGCGCTACCGCAAAGAACAGGCTCCTGGTGCTGTTGGCGAGCGGGTGACCTTCTGTCACATATTCTGCTGAAGCTACAGCAACTTTTAGTCTCAGTAGTGTTTTACCTGCTCTCACCTTTGCTGATATTTCAATAAAAAGAACCAAAGTGACCCAGCTTTATAAACCTGTGCTCAGCATAATAAGCCTATGTTACGATTAATGAGATACCCAGGGCATTATTTGTTATCTTATATATCTTATTGATTGCATTGTCTTTCATCTTTGCGGGCGCGCACTCTCTCTCCGTCTCTCTGACTCACTCCACCTCTCTCTCCACCCTCTGGCTGTCTGTTTTGCTTCTCTCCCGGTCTCAGTCACTCGCTCTCTCCCCCGAGCCCCCGGTTCTCGGTTATATAGGAGTTGGTGAAGGTTGAATAGTCATGGCATGCAAAGTGCAAGCTTGTATAACTACGCTCCCATTACCTGCAGCGTGTGTGTGCTAATAAGTCATCTTAAGCCAATGACCTGTATGTATCAAGCATCTAAGAGGAGTCATCCAGGATCGCTGCCCATGCAGGTCCCCTTAACCATCTTAGTTATGATAGACTTCAAAGACTCAGCTGATTTTTTTTTTTTATCAGGCTTCCCACTTGGAAATGATGTGGAAAACCCAAACGGCTGCAGGGGAATTGGGAGTCACTCACACACAAACAAATATGCACACACACACACGCCCTCCACTAAAATAGCGCCTTAAGTGTTGACTGAGCTCGTCTCAGCTCCTGGGTGCGAGCGTGATGCCGGCAGGAAGCTGGACAGCCGCATTTCGTCCGATCGCACCCGGCAGCGCGGCTACTGGCGAAATCCAAATGCCGCTCATTTAGTGAGGGAAAGTTCCTCCGTTTAGTGGGAGCAGAGAGGATTGGAAGTGACACAGCATAAACAGGAACTGTCAAACAATTAAACAGTGTAAACAGCACAGATGAGCCACTGATGAATCTGGCTGTCAGAAACCATTAAGCCAGGCTAAGCCCCGTTGCCTGAAAGGTGCTTCTGTCTGTCTGTTCTTCCATCTGTGACAGTTGCCCACAGTGACTTCAAGACATTTTTACTGTATGCATTTGTGAGATTGACATAAAAGACTTACTACATATTATATACAAGTAAAGCTTAAAGTGCCCGCGTCTTTTGAAGATCTTCCTGCAAAGTGAGCTCTTTCACTAAGGCTATTAAACCTGACACCATTAAGCAAAGTTGAGAAGAATTGCACTTAAAAGGAGAAAAAGTCTCATAATAGAAAGATTACAGAGAAAGACACAAGCAGGTAAGTCTCCTCCGAATGAAAGTGAGAGAAATAAGAAACACGAAGCAACAGAAAACAAAACAAGTCCAGGGAGGCGATAAATATTAATGCACTGATGCGCGGTTTGTAAAGCCTGAATCGCGGTTGTGTGTTTGTGATAAATGAGCGCTCCTTCTCTGTGTGTCAGGGTTGCTTGACCGACAAATAGCAGGCTAATGACAATAGCTAAAACATATGGTAATGGACCCGCACAACACTCTGCTATCAATGACACCTGGAACCTGCAGGGCTGCTATTCACGTGAGCTCTACAGTCGTCTTCATATTTGGAGTCTGCCGTGTATTGTTTAGGATGATTGAGTGTCTGATTAGCATTATGCTTCATGCCAGCTCATTGTGGCTCACTGAATGGTCTTCACTAGACAAAATCTGGTCCTTTACAAAAGCATGTGATGCCTCTTCCTCAAAATGACGTGGGTTTATGTGACAGGTCATCTCCCCAAGTGAATGAATACTGCCCTGACCATCATATCTCTCAAAGCTTGGGATTAATTAAATAATTGTTAATTCTACCTCAAACATCTCCAAATAGTGGCACAAACAAACAGTCACTACCTCTCAAAAGTCTCATCTACTCCCCAGCTCCCAGTACGCACTGATCTGCAAGCCCTCACAGCCGTCTGTGAAACGTAGAATTGCCTTCCTCTCCCTGGTGTTAATCCAGGCCCATCCATCCCCACAGCACTGGCCTGTGACAGATACAAAATATAGAGAATGCTGCTAATCTCATAGCCCCTGTAGCCTGGGGGTCAGTGGGGAGGCCCTCTGCCTGAGCAAAGCTGTCCTGGGAGGCCTGGGCACAAGATAGCTTGGCCTCAGCCCCAAGCGCAAAGCCCTGCCTGCTGGATTAATGCACCTAGAGGGACATGGTGTTTCTGATGGGCTGCAGGCTCACAGGATCACAGGATCACAGGATCACAACGCACGAGACTCTGTAGTTATTACGGGGAGGAACCGGAGTTAGCATCCAATCCAGGGCCACATTTCATAGCAAGATAAGTGATGGGAAAGAGAAGAAACAACAGCCAATCAGCAGGTCTGAAACATGAAGAGATTTAAGTTATGTTTACATGCTAAAGTCAAAAGTGGGAATTTAGCCCAAGGCTGATACGTAGAATAATAGAGTGGCTCATATTTTACATTAGAGAGAAACGTGTTCCCTTCCCTGAAGGATGCAGCAGTGCACTTATACAATGATGGAGAACTAATTCAATAATTAATGGTGATAACCATCATCAGCAGCCCAAATCGATTCTTATCTTTGCCTGTGTTGAGCAATGCTACATTTTTAATGTTCTTGTCATTTTGATTAAGATCGTGTCTTTGCCTTTGTCCTTACTCATAATGTGAGACAGAACTCAGGGCTACTATTTCCCCCCTAGGTTTAATTAGGCATGATTATATTTTACTCTTATCATGCAGGATCAAAAATAAAAAATAAATACATACGGAGTCCGTCTATTACATCTATCAACACTTTGATGCTCGTTATTCACTCGTCGCTATGTTGCTCAGTAGGTCTTCGTTAAAGACGTCATGAAACTACTCGGATGACCTAAGAAGGAAGACGTCCACATGCCGTGACTCAGCTTCACACAGCATAGACAGCAACAGCCCTGTTTTGTTAACTATTTCAGGGAAGCCCTCTGACTAAATACGCCACAGAGGTTGTTAATTTCTGCTCCACGCCACACAATCCTCCTCGGCACCAGAACCTGCTCCCTAACTCACCTCCCCAGCGTAGGCAGCACAGCCGCATCAGTATCCTGTGGTAGATGAACACCTAACGACTGGAACTCCGAGGGCTCAGACAGCCATGATGAGGAGGGATTAGGACTAGTGGGTTGTCAGCAGGATGCATTTATGAGTGCGCATCTATCCATGTGTATGCCTGTCACTCTGCGTGTGTGTGTCTGTGTGTGTGAGGGAGAGAAATCTCATTGTTTTGCCATCGCATGCTTGCCGAAGCCGGTGGAAGGAGGCTTTTAAGGCCGGAATTCAGCTTTGGAAGTGATGAGGCATTAGAGTGGGATGCGCAAAACAGGTACGGGTCTGAAATAGTTCGGTAAATGTCACAGAAGCAATTTCATGTCATAATCTTGGCAAAAAGTTAAAACCCTGATTCCTATTCAGGTACATAACTTGTACTCACAGTGTAACAATGCTGCATTTATATTTCTTCTGCACTGAATATCAATTTCTCTAAAACCGAGTTAAGTGATGAAATAACAGCTACACCGAATGCTATTCTGGGTCATAACCATAACCCTGTTACATATTCATAAACTCTCCACACAACATTTTCCCACTCTGGTGTGATATCCTGTGTCCACACCGCACTCCTGCGTAGAGTGCCTTCTCATGCAAGCTCTAATTCAAAGCCTAAAATTACGCTTGAGTTAAATGTTCTGTTCCTAATGCACTGAAATAATGCTAAATTACAGATGACTGGTTTTATTTGTGTGAATAAATTTGTGAGCTTAATGGTTTGTAAAACATGTTTTCTGTGCATAGTTTACAAACAGGGAAAGATACAAGAGTCTGTTATTCCATGAAACACAATTATTGTCGATTTACGCAACAGAAAATAATTAAGTGAGGAACTAAAGAATGATTCCAGAAACAGTGGTGACTTTATTTCTATGCTGATCAAAGATTTTTTTTGTCTTTTTATGGCAATAAACTAAGTAACTGTGGGGTATGGCTAACCTGTTAGCTGCAGGTCACCCTATAAATAAATACATATTGTCTATTTAGGATAATGATAGCGAATGTGTACCATATCTGATCACTCTGTCTGAAAATTATATCTGCTCCTAACAGATGGTAAAACACTGCCCACAATTAGGCAGCACATGGCCAAGATCTGTCCATTTCTGGAAAATAAAGCTGACATATTTTCCAGTTATCTGCCAGAATCTGACATTAATCTGGCAACAGAAAAAAGCACTTGGCACAGCCTGCAGTGCTCGTAGTGGTGTGCGCTTCCTGTCTGCGTCTTCAGATGAATCTTTATAAGATCATATCTTTTTTTTTTTTTCCTTTTTCTTTTTTTGCTTACGCTGGATTGAAAACTGAGCATGTGAAGACAACCTGTTGTCATAATAATTTCCAAATGCATCTGAGGAACAGCTGCTCACTTATGAGAAGTGCTGCACTTGCAAGCTTGCAAGTTGTGTTGGTTTTATTTGTCTTTTTGTTTGCACTGCCCCCTTTCATAAGGCCCAAATTGGACTTGTCAATTATTTACATAAAGAATGATACGCGAATTATCTGTCAATTTATCAGCATTACAGTTTGTGACATGCTAAATGTGCGGCGCTGTTGACAGTGGCAGTTCGGAGCATGTGGGGCGGACGCTGCGCGGACTTGATCGAGATTGAGCGCAGCAATAATCAAATAGTTTTGGACCCCAACACCTGCTATCGCCGCAGAGATCTCAATTGTTCCCCCTCACGAGAAGGCCGGGTACTGCCTGAGCAACCGGGCAGCATAACTGAGGTGTTGGCAAGAGCGTGAGACTCTGGTCCACCCCACCTCCTACTGTTGTGTTTGACACTTCACACGTAAAACACAGCAAAGGGGGAGTTTCAGGCAACTGCACGGAGTCTTTTATTTTCAGTTAATGATTGAACACTCCCAGCCTCACTGTCCTCTGGTGGGTGTGTCTACCCCTGAGGTTGTAGAGCTGCTCTCTAATAAGCATCCTTTCACCCAAAAAAAACCAAAAAAAAACTCAATATTTGCTCAGCAACCGGAGGAGGAGACGCAAGAGCCGTTAGGGAGCAGGATATTGGCTGGCTGTGACAACGCAGGACGGAGATGGAGGGGCAGATTGAGGGATGGATGGAGCAACAGAGGGGTAGGAGGGAGCAAGAGGGGGGGTGAAGTAGTGGTGAGTGCTGGTGCTTGGGTAGGGGGCCTTTTCTGCCACATATAGCACTACAAGGAACAGATGGGGCCTGATAAATCCTGAAAGGGAGGCATTACCTGCCCAAGTCACCAAGCAGCCACAATTATCACAGGGCTCTGGGTTCATTGTCAATTAGAGTGGCAGTTAAAGCCAGGCAGCAGCTGTGGCAGATGGCTGGGATCCAGAGAGGCTGGGGGAGCCGGGACAGAGGCCAGCCCCCAGGCTCTCTGCATCTACCCCTCCTACTTTCCTCTCCATCGCTCCGCCGCGTTCTCCAATACAGAAAGGTCCACACTTTTATTTTGTGCGCGTGGCAGAGAGGGAAAATGAGGCAAGGTGAGAAGAGCGTGGTGTCGTCAGGCAGAGACACGATGACACGAGTCATTAAATACAAGAAAGCGGTGTCTGACATGGATGTAGTTCAAGAGTGACTCAAAAACACAACAACAGTGTTTGTATTATTAGAAAACAGCCTTTTCATTATTTAAGGGAAGAATTAATATTTTCCATTTTGCCTTGGTTGACCCACCACCAGGTTATGGCCATGAGATCACGATCAAGAGTGGAGAAGACCAGACACAGCTTTAGAACAATACGCTGGCTTGACTAATTGACTGCACACAGTCATATGGTAACAGTTGCTATTTATTGCAAGTGTTCTCTTCTCTGCCAGGATTTCTCACTCAAACAAAGCAGGAGACTGCACAAACCCAAACTGGCTCTAGTGGGTTTGATTAGGATTGTGAATCTCTTGGTGGAAAGCTCTGATGCAGACGCTGCGCTTGGGTGCGGGTTCAGGCTCCAGCTCTTTATTATTGTGATTACTTTTCTGTTACCCATTTCTATGGCTGTGTGCCAGCCGCGGGCCTGCCATCTTGGTGAAGGATGGGCGACTGAAGAGTACCCTTTGCTGGGTTTGTCCCCGTGATCTTCCAAGCGGTCTCCCTCTGGCTCCCATCCTGAGCCAAGGCTCACCAGCAGGCTTCACTTTCAGCAAGCATCACCATTCATCACCAGGCAGGGGTGCTGGAGGGTGGGGTTGTAGGGGTGGGTACAGCAGGGTGCCAGTAAAGGGGCAGTGTGTGCACCCCCCCAGCACATACAAACACACACTCCTCCTTTCTTCCCCACAGGCTGCAGAATATAGGCCTCTGCCTCAGACAGCAGCCACACTCCTGTCTTACACCATTTACAATGGAGCTCCAAATTTATTCAGGGGAGGAGAGACCTGCTCCCTTCTATGGCTCCCTTGCTCCCTCACCCCTGTCTCTTGCCCCTCCTATTCTGTTCTTTCTCTCCCTGTCGCCCTCTTCCTTTGACTCTCCTCCCTCAACCCCCCCCCTCTTTCTCGTCCCACTCACCCCTTCTCTCCCCACTGGGGCATCATTCCTCCTACTTTGTTCCGCCAGTCCCGGGCCCAGTGTCTGGGCTTTACTGATAGCAAGAGGAGAAGTAGCAGCCTATCCATCTGCCTGCCCGGGGCCTGCCAATGAAGAAAGAGGAGCAGAGGTCCTCATTCATAACAATAACCATTAACAATGCTAACAGCACTGCTGCCGCTGCTGCTCCTGCTGCAGAGGCTGGGGAGCGTCAGAGTGCAAGGGTCAGACTGAAGTGAGAGCAGGGGCCTGTCGCCAGGCAAAGTTGAGGATTGCAGAGATCTGATAGGTTTGCGGGACAGATAGTGCTCTAGAGCACGTTGTTAGGGCGTTAAGCAAGCCCTCGGAGTCTCCCAGGCCTGTAAAGAAGTATTGATTTCTCTTTTTTAGCCTGTGGACAGAGCATGTGAAGTCCTGTCCATGTGAAACTAGCTGCTCTTTCGCATCGCCTGGTTGCTTCGTGCCCAGTTACCAGACGTCTGCCGCTTAGCACTTGTTACCGCCGATGGAAAATAAAAATAAACACATTCATGAGAAGCACAAGCGCATTTTAAGAGGCGAAGAATTCTTTTCCTAACCAGACACTAAATCAGCAAAAAGATACAGCGTATGATTCCTGACAGTCACACAATAGCTGTAATGATGCCCAAGTAGGCCAAGTTTACCTCTGGTACTTTCCCGGCTTCCCTCCTGAGTTTTGACACATTTTCACATTTTTCAGGAATGCCTATCTGTCTCCAGCAACAACAAAAGGCACCCCCTCGAAAGAACAACACTGCATGGAGCCTCCTGTGAACTGCTTACAGTAGGCCCTCCTTCACCGAGCCTCTCCGCTCTCCAATCAAACTGTCAAAAAAGCAGAGGCCTTTGTATGGAGTGTTTTAATTAGATTTGGATGGATTTCAAATCTGCTCTTGTTTCCTGGAATGATCCTGAGTGAAAGAAGAAACCCTGCAACAAGATTAAGCACTAATCTATCCTTTAGTTACAGCTACTAAAGTCTGTCCATCTGCCCGTCCATTCAAACACACTGGAGCTATTAGATGCTATGTGTTGTCTTTTGTTTTAAGACAGAATGAATCGAGACCGTGCTGCAGATTTACACTGCATGGAGGAGTTTTATGTTTCCTTCAATAAACCGTCCTAGGACACCACTTGCACGCGGGCAGGTTACACTGGTGAGTGTGCCGCTGCCTGATTCATTGCCTGCATGGCGTTGTTCTGTGGATGCAGTATGTATAGCTACGCACTTGATCCCTTCAGTGGGCTTTCCTCAATAAAATTGAATTTGTCCACAGGCCAGTGAAACATACTGTATACCATCAATGATTCTGATCAATATGATCCGGTTATGGCAACTTATTCTAGGTGGCACAATCGATACGGCACATCGTCAACGTCGCTGTCTTCCAGACTATTAGTCTTCAGAATCCAATATGGGCCTCAGCAGTGGCTTTGCAGGACTTGCAGATATACAATAGAGGCTAAAAGAATGAGCTCGTGTAAAGGTATGTGCCGAGCAAATCAAAAGCGCATTTTAAATGGCTTTCTAGCAGCTAACGCGGCGGGTAAACAACTTGATGGCTCATAAGGAAATTGCCCGGAAACCTGACACAGACTGTGCATAATTTGCTGACAAAATTGTCGATGAGTTAATGATCATGGAGAACTGGATGAGTGTCGCCACTTCTCCGTCCACCTCGTTTCTATTGGCAAGTGCTGATCCCTCTCCCGTGGGTGGCAACAAAGGTTTTCTACCAAGGCGGATCTGAGAGCTGATCACACAGCACAGCAAGGTAAAAAAGCATTTTGCTCGCTGTAGGCCACTTGTTTGATTCTGTTTTCTAAGCTTTTAAATAATTAGACACTTTTCAGGATCATAACTAAATGAAAATTTACTGCTGAATCTTTGTTTTAGGGACATTTTTTTACATTTTATTGTCTAGTACCTGTTAAGGTTAGTTTAGATTTTACCTTCTGCACTAGAGAAGAAGAGGAACTTGATTGAAAGACGGATTCATGTGTTCAAGGCTTAAAGGCATCGGAACACTGCGCAGCCGTTTGTATACTCGCAGGATTTGCTGTGCTGGAAATTTATCACAGCAGCTACTGTTTTACATTTTGTCACAGCAATTACAAGGTAAACAGCGGAAAATGTGATGTGCTCGTTATAACGTCATCCACAGGGGAGGTGTGTTGTTTTGTTTGTTTTGGAACTAAGCAAATCTGCTTCGTTAAAATGTTAAAATAATTAGAATTAGAATTATGGATAACTGACAGGAAGCCTGCCACATAATGAGCTTCGTACAGAGAGAAGTAGGACTAGATGTCAGGTTTACTGAGTGATGGACATCAGATTGTTAAACAGCTGACACATCACTGTATGATTTATAAGTCACATATGATCTTTAAGGTCTCTTACAGTATATTAAAAGTTTTCAAACTGACCCGTTGTTATTTATGTCAGATTGGAGGAGGTGTAATACTCCATTGGCTACGTTGCTCCTGCATCTGTCTTCATCCAAGGTTCATTATTCAAATGCTTTCAAAAAAGAAAATGGTTTTATTTGCATTAGCTGAAACTGGTGTTTTTTTTTTTTTTACTAGGAAGACGCGCCAACAGAATCAACTCAGCCTCTGTCAGATATACAAGAGCTTTTATCAGAAGTGGAGCAATGTATTAGGACGAGCTGCAACTCATACTCCCACGTCTCCTCTATCAATGAAACCCAGGATAATCTACACAGACATTCTGGCTCCTTTTTCTTCTCTTGAAAAAATTCTCTTGAAAAAAGCAAAGTTGGAGGGAACTGTCTTATTGCTTTTAGATTATTATGGGAGCTGATATGTGGAGAATATTAGTGTCTTTAACAATAATTCTAATCTCCCTGGATCCATTTGCAAACCAGGGCCCCTTGCTCTTGTTTTCAAATGGCCAAACCTGCAAATGTTACGGGAAAGCAACAATGTCTACATAAGTACTGCACACACATACACAAGTCAAATACATTTTTACAAAAACTGCACTTACCAAACAAAACTAAAAAATAACATAATTTGAATAAAGAAGAGGACCTTAATTGCTTCAGTGCGTCAAATGATATGGACACATTGACGTACAGCAATTGATCCTAGTTTCTCCAAATCCCCACACAGTAAATTAGCCTTAGCCAGGAGGTAATTTATTGCTGGTCTCTAAACAGCAGGCCTGAGCCCAAATGTACAAGACATTTGCACATATATACTTCAGTCTGTGTCCCTGCCTGTTTGCTTTTCTCTCCTCTTATAAATAGTCAGTTTGTAGCCCATTTAATACAGTGCAAAAAACAGTAAAACGTGACCAAACATGACACAGCTCTCCCTATTTTAGGACGCAGGACTTTTTGTCAGTAGTTCGAACACACAAGTGAAATAAATGTTCTTGTGGAAGGAAGGAAACAAAATAAGCCTCGCTTTACTTTTATTCGTGAATCGACTCCTGCATTGGGTTTTATGCAGCAGTTGACACTATTCCATAATTGTAAGCTCTTGATACATGTCATGAAGCATGAACTCTGCCTGCTGATAATGAAGCAGGTGACTGCTGTATGGCTTCAGAATGGTCTCAAATGCACAGTTTAATGACTGTCTGTGTGTGTGTGTGTGTGTGTGTGTGTGTGTGTGTGTGTGTGTCATCCTTGTGTGGCTCTTTCACAAGGCTCCTGTCAGTTCTGTAATTGACAGTCTAAGTGGGGCAGCCGAGAGGCCAGGCCCTGTTAATTTATTTTCTCAGACTCTCCATCCATATTTATGAGCCCCTGCTGTTTTGTCTATCACTGCCGATCAAACTTACTGCGTAATTGTACTCGCTAAGGCAAAAGAGGCACGTACGAGTGGTCACTCGGCCTGCAACATTAACATTAGTCTTTATTATTTCATGAATTCATATCCACAGAGCAGGAGAGAGAGAGAGAGAGAAAGATGCCAGTGGTGACCATGATTAGAGATAAGGAAGAGAATAAGCTGCCAGACTCAGGTCATTATGCCAGCAGCCCCTGATCTGGCTGAAACTAATTGCTGTGGGTGTGGGTCCCATCTCCTTTTAACCCTAATAGCCTTTTCTATCACGATGTGGCCCAAACTTATTCATCATAAACCGTCATTAACGCAAATGAAAATTCTAAATATAAAAAAACCCCAAAAACTTTAAGCTCGCAGAAAACAAAGTGAAATCTAAACCGCTGCATCGTCTACTGTAGCGTCTCTGCGAGCTCACCTGCTCCGCTTTAAGCCTGTGATGTTTTCGAATTGCATTACAGTTGCCTCAGCAGGAAAATCCGATGCCTACACCAGCAACACGCGAAGCATGTAGGTGTTTACCTCCAGTCATCCCCCCTTAATGAATTTAATTTGTTTACAAACTAACCTCAAGGAAATATTTGCAGGAGAGACCTTGATGTCTGTGGTATTAGATGGGGGCATACCTGTATTGTCAGGGGTAATGGTGTAATTATGTGCTATCTTGATCCCACAAACATACATTCATTTCCATTCATTATGACTTGTTATGTTTTCATCAAAACAACACTGCAGACTGATGTAAGCATGCATAATTGGGATTACTGTAAGCGGCCCGTCGTCGGCCGATTCCACTTTCTCTCCAAACCACCGCTTAAAAAAGTCTGAGCAGCCTCGGTCGATGCAGACCCGGGCTCCCTTTAAACAGTTTATGATCATAGGAATTAATTACATTCTTCTTTGTTAGAATCATACTGCTCTGTGGTTGCTCTGAAAAGAAATATTGAATAAGTATTATGAATCTGGTTTTTGTTTTAGGTCCAGAGTCTCAACAATGCGCACTTAAAAGGCACCGCTCAATGCACACTGGATAAATCATTTAAGTTGCCCATTTACTTCCTCTCAGAAGCTTTAATTTGCATGTTTTCACATTTTCATTCCCACTTTTCTTGTCTCTCTCTCTTCAAAATCACTGATTGAGTGCAGTTGGTAATGGCTGCATTGTGAGTTATAAACTACAAATGAATTCTCTTCAGTCCAAATGAAACTTACTCTCAGATGGGCTCCCAGCATGCATTGATGATTATAGAAACCCTCCCCGTGAAATTGTCTTTGTAATTGTCTCCCTGCTTATAGTAAGCCAGATACTTCCCTAATAAGCCAAACAGAAGAGATATCGAAGGTATTTAGATAGCCTTTCACAGTAAAATGACTCCCCCAAAGGTTTTCGCTTTGAAATTTTATCAACTCTACTCACTTCATTTGGTTTTTTCTAAAGATGCACGGACCGTATCGGTTTTATTTTCATTTATCATTGTACGTAATGCACTGAAAACACACACAGAATATTCGTTTTCAAAATAACAGTAAAGTGTGCTGCTCCTTTAGATGGCAAAGCAACATGCTACTTGCTATTCTTCTATGCAAATACCGGACAGTGAAGGTCGCACCGGTCTGTAATTTCCGCACGAGGAGCAAAGCATTTGTTTACAACGTGTTCACTACGTACCTGGCTCCTTCTCTCTCTCCATGCATCAGCTCCATGGTCTGTCCTGCTCTACATGGGCCAGTCTCGCATCTTTTTCCTTACTCCCGCATGTCACGTCATGTTGTCTGAAACACACACAAAACACAACAAAACGCGCTTCGTTATTATTACATCACCTTCTTGTTTAATTTAGGCATCACAGAGCTTCTGTGTTGTCACTTCAAGGAAAGAGGAGATTTAAGAGAACTGACATGAAGGAAGGAAGCAACTTCACACTATTGGAATGTGCCCCAGGTGAAAACACGTCATTGAATTGACTTCTTTGCGAACAGAGGTTGAAGCTGCATGCCTTGATTAATCAATGTACAGTGTTTTCTCCCCTACTTGAACCCAAGGCCGAGCCATATTTCACAGGAACAAATTGAGCAGGGGACGGACACGGGTCTCACCATAAAACCAAAGGTAATTAGGAGCCGCTGGAAGACTAGTTCTATAAAAGACACCTTCAATATAAGCTATGGAAGCTGCACAGTGACGAACGCAACCACAGGAATATGGTGGCTGAAAGCAGAGACGAGGCAGATTTCACCAGATCTGAAGTGATCAACTCACTGTGTTGCATGCGTGGACATTTTGATAAATAATACGCTCACATCAGGTCGGTAATTTGATTTCCTTTCAGGTAATGTAAACTAATTGGCATAAGATTTGAGTGAACAAAACACTGATGGTAAAGCTTCCTGGCACCACAGCAGGATGTTTTCAACCTCATCTTTTAGCGAACGAAGCGAAGATCTTGTCGGGTTGGTTAAAGCCTTTTATTCAAGAAAATGTAAAACAGTTTACTATAAAGATTTCTGTTTCACGTCTGTCCTTCTTCTCACCTGTGAGGAAACACCAGCGCTTCTAATTGTGGCAACGCGACAAAAGCACACTGTCAAGAATTTGTAGAGATGCCAGAGGAAAGAAGCTTCAGATGAAGCGGAGCAGCAGAGAAGCCAAGTAAAAAGGAGAACTAGCAGTTAGTCATTTTGCCTAAATGCCTTCGCTGCAGCACAGCAGTGGTTAGAGGTTCCCTTTTTTTTTTTATTATACCACTGTTATGAAATTTGCCAAGAAGCATCTCTTCTGGCTCTGTGGTTAATGTAGCTCGAAAAGAAAATGGTCAGACATCCATTCTCCAGAGCTGTCCTCATTACGGAGAACAGAGACTGAGAGAGACACAGAAAGACATATCGCTACGGCACTTCTTCTCCTTTTCAGCCGAGCATTGTGATGTTTATATGCACAGTAAGCGAGGGAGAGCAGCAGACTGCACTGTAAGCATTTCAGAGCACTGATGAAAAAACAGGCGCTGTTATTAAATCTATATTTAGATGTATGGGGTGCTGTAGCCCAGACCCTGTTGCATGGGACTGATTTGTCATATTAATGCCTGTGATTTAATCATCTCCAGATTGTGGAAATCGGGAAACGTCAACACAAAATAATAAATAATTATAATAAAAGGGAAAAGAGCGAGGGAGGAACCGCGCTTGCCTTTCGCTAAACGTTTAAAAAAGTCATCCCTGCATTAGACGGAGCATTTGCTTCTCCAAACGTCACACGCGCCACATGCACTGTAATAGACTGGACGGATGTAGTTGACTGAGCTGGATTAGATGTGGAGGTATGCATGGAAACAAAAGAAGGAAAAGTAAAGCCAGTCAGTCTCAGAGCTGGTTAGATCACCAGTCCAGGGTGGCCTGCGAAGCTTGTGTGGCAGTCACGCAGACCTTCCAGATGGCATCCGCAGCATATGTGGCATGACCTTCTGCAGCGTGGGTACACAGGGGGGCACAGAATCACTGTGCAAACAGCAGGCAGGGTCCTCAGATGTGTGTCGCCCCCCTGGGACACGGCAGCAGAATGAGATGCCCATCACTCTTTGGCTCTGCAGATGCACCTCACAACTGCCAGGCTTTCAGCTTCATTAGGCCTGGATCAGATACATACAGAGGAGTGCAGCCCGAGGCTATCACTGCAGCCTCCCTGCGATCCACACACACACACACACACACACACACGTTTGGAATCATTTCTAAAAAGGAGCCAATTTCATCAGCGGGAGGATGTGATGGCGAGGGATTTCTTTTTCTAGTTTTGTTTTGAATATGTGCAGGGGAGAGGAGATAATGCCCTTGTGACATGAACACGTCTGCAAATGTAAAAATCTTAATGAACAGGGAGAGGGAGTCGTTTCAAGTTGACTAAATTATGATGAGAAGCAGTGATACGGGAATGTCACTCAGGCTTGTAGATCTTAGGAAAACAGCCGGAAAACCAAGTCTTAGAGTTTTTTTGTATATTTTCAATAAATATTTTGGGGATAGTGACGAATAAACAGATAAGACTGAGGTTAAGAGGTCTTACTCTGATTCACCAGCGTCTTTACAGTGGAGCCAGACTGATTTATAAAGAGCACCGTTCCCCCTCTGTGAAACAGAAACACTTCCCTGTGAGCAGTCAGACTTTTATTCATCATCAGCAGAGACATTCTCCACCATGCAATATGTAATTAGTGTGTAATCCCCTGCCTTTTTAAAATGAGACCAAAAAATGATGATGCGGAACCATAATGAGATATTAATTCAGAAATGCTGCAGATAGGCATTTATTTTCTTCTTTCTTTGCCACCTTAATAAAGCAACGCTGTATAAGTTATTACAAAGCTTTAATGTAGATATGGTTATTACAGCAATTTGTATGGGCAACCAATGTTTCATTTCCGCTTCTGTCTGTCTTTTTCTCATTAAAACCTCAATCCCTACCCGTCAGTTGTCTGTTTGTTTGGAATAACTTATTGCTGTAAGGGACACACAGGAAGATAGTACAGGCGGGAGCACGCAGATACAAACATTGCACACATTTCTTGCCAAAAGGGACAAAAACAAACACCCGTTCTAATTCAGCCGGGCCCCTTGAATGCTGTCGTGTGTGTCCAATCTCCAGCATTTGGTAAAAAAAAAACCGTCCCGGGTGACAGAAGCAGTTGGTCCGTGGTTTAACCCCAGCACCGCCACCACTGCTGTTCCAGGCCCCTCGGCCTGTGAATGCGTCCGTTTTTGACTCTCAGAATATTTGAATTAAACACAATTTACGTCAGGGGCTTTCCCAAGTTAGATTGGAGGGGTTTGAGCAGTGACAGATGAGACGTGAATACAGGAGGGGAGACGAGCGTTGTCCAAATCTGATTAATATGAAGAAATATTTGAATAATTGCGTTTAAATATTTGGCCAATCTATCAAAAAGCCGACGACAATTTATCTCAGCTAGATTTCTTCCCAGGAATTTCACTCGACAGTTGTCGCTTTTGATGTGAAAACACAATATTTAACCAAATGGCCTCAAGCACAGTTTTCCTGCTATCAAATCATTTTACACACGGCTCTGTTTCTGACTGGAACCAACCCCCCCCCCCCATTATTTCCATCATTCGTCAAAATGCCACACAGTCACTACAAGACACTTTTAATCAAAATTAGAGACGAAGCACATTTGAGTCTTCAGCAGATTGTTGATGTTGTCAAATTTTGCTTATGCAAGAAACTTCACACTGAGTAATTTCACACTCTTGACTTTCTGATACTGACTGGATGTTTGTATTTGTCAGCAGCGTTGGTTCGTATCTCACCTCAGAAGGGAGAAGGGGCTCTCAGACTGCATTTTTGGCAACTGAGCATGTGTGTTTGCGGGCACGTGTGTGTTTGGTGGGGTGGGGAGGCTGAATGGGACTTAAGAGAGTTGGGTCATCCTGTTGCCTGGTAACAAGCCTCAGATTGACAAAGGAAGAGCAATTTAGGACTACTTTCCCCAGAAATCAATACAACAGGTCTGATGTGATGATGTGAGATTAGCCAAGGGAGAAAAGCCAATGTATTTGGCAGAGGTTACTTCATAACCAAGAGAGGAGAGTGTGGAAATTGCATCTGAAACATTGAATATAAAGATATAAGGTCTGGGTACCTGGCCTCTGAAATCTCACTAAAATTAGACTTTTCTAGCTCGTGTCTCCCTGAGGTGATGAGAACTTTAGCGAAGTGAACACTCGTGGGGAGGGAAGAATTTGATTTTGGTTTTCTTGTTTAATACCTTCTGTCAGACTGTCACTAATATTGGGTGAGTGGATACGGCGCGAGGCCATACTATTGGAAAAGACTGGAATAAAAGACGGATGAGAAACTTTCGGACAACTGACCCATCCTGTAGACCGTACGCACTCTGCAACACAGGACCCACTGTTTTCTGAGCAGCATCTTGGAAAGTCATGAAGAGATACTGTTGGTGGGAGACAACCTGAATACATTTTAGCTACTTCTCAACACAAAATACCTCTAATAACCATAAAAAAGTTGCTATGGTTCGATAATTCTTTAGATTTCACATTTTTTCAACCCAGCCTGCTTCTGCTTACGGCTTCAGAGCCAGACAGTGGAGGCTGTGCAGACATCTTGTCCAGGTTATAGATGGAAACAGTCCTTTCATCATTCGTGTAAACTTTAGTCTGAGTTTGTACGGTGAAGTGCATGCTGCGCCTTGGATGTGTGCAATAAAGCAGCTGTGGCCCTGAACAAAATATGTTTCACATGCACGGATGACTGTATGGAAGTTGGTGCATAGCAATAAGTTGTGCTAAGCTGATAATAAAAAGTCAACCTGTGTGCGGCTCCAGGCAGGTAGTAGTTGTGTTTACATGCAATCCACATTACATTCTGCGACTCAGCTGCACGCTACAGAAACTGAGAAGGGCACGAAATAGAGACAGTGAGACGCGCACAATGGCCAGAAATGGAGACCAGATAAGCAGCTAGATGGAAAAAAGAGACAGGTACACGCACAATGACTAATCTGGGCGACTGGAAGAAGAGATGAAAGATTAGAAAAAGAAATGTTCACACGGGCTTCTCTCCCACCAGCGTCTGGTGTAACCAGAGCCCTGCGAGGCTGAACGCTGGGAGCTCTTGATGGGCAGGAATGTAGATCCTGAGAGCACAAGGAGCAGATTGGTGGGGACCGAGAACAGGGTGGAATGTATTGACTCTTAGGCCAGTGGGAACAGAACGGCATGAGAGGATCACCGTGACCCGCGCTGACACCTCTGTCATCGCACGTCCTCGGTCTCAGGTCAGGAGAAAGAGGGAGAAGCAGGTAGGAGGGAAAAGATGAGGAGGGGAAAGAGAGGAAGGTAGAGGTGAGAGGAGGATGGGTGTCTTCAGCTCTGACAGCAGGAGGCAGAATGTGCCCAGGCTCCAGAGGAAACGCAGGAGAGAATCGACAAGCGGCAACGAGAGCCAGAACCCTGTTTGCTTTCATTGAGCTTCATTCAAAATCTAATTCCTTTCGATTTAAGAACATGACCAGACACAAAGTGAATAATTTTCAAGGCAAGTTAAAGCTCAGGTCAACGTGTGTCTCTTACACAGTGACGAAGCAATCAAGCCTAATAATCTCTCTCTCTCTCTGTCTAGCGTCATTCACCAGCGTACGGATCATTGGTCTGCCTGGACCGGCCCTTCTGGACTGATGTGTCTGTGTCAGGACCCGCCGCATTAGACCGCAGCTCAGGTGCCATAACTCACCTCAGTGTGGGCGAGGGGTCAATAGAGGAATAAGGCCTGCTGGCCATTAGCTACTCGTAGAAGGACAGCGAGGTTGTGTTAGGGTTGGCAAGGGTCAGCATTGTTAAGCAGATTACTACAGGAGGAAGTGATGTCGGTATGAAAATGAAAGAAATGGAACGAAACGCGGACTAAACGTGCGAATAGGTTCATTATGAGGTATCGGCTCTTTGGCTTGATGGATGAGAGGGAGTTAAGAATGAGGAGATGAAGTATCACAGTTCAAAAGTCACTGTAATGATTGTTAAACTGAAATATTTGAGTGGAAGCCAAAAAGCTGTAAACGAGCGAAGGATGACTCACAACGTTAGTCAGGAAATAAAAACAACCAAAGCATTTCTGTGCTGTATGACAGAGCAACATGAGACGTAGCTTTAGGATGTGAAGCATTTCTGTCAGCAAATGAGTTTTTGTAGACTTCTGTATCAGTTTGTTGATCTTTTTGTGGTCTTTCATAGGAGGTTACACAATTGCACATGTGTTGATCATCCTCTCAATCTGACAAGACTTTACATGACACAAAGATAAATGAAATGAATGAATAAATGAGGTAAATGAAACAGACTACTCTGTTTTACTCTGCCCTGTTTGACGCCACTTTTCTGTACACAGCCTTTGAAAACATCCACTGATTGCTGAGTGGGAGCGTTATCTCCGTACAGTAGCTCTCAGCTAAATAAAGAAATAAATAAAAAAGGCGTCTGAAGAACTGAGTGACTCAGTCTTGGCTGGCAACTGCTGCGACTCAAATATCTGTTAACAGACTGCTTCCTGGCAGAGTTACATCAACCCTGGCACCAGCCAGGCACAGAGAGACATTAGTCAGCACTTCTCTCTCTCTGGCTACATCCCTGGCGCATCCGGTGGGCGGTGCACAGATCAGCTGACACCTCACTGTTACTGCCATTTATTGGAATCTAGGTCACTTACTATATAAAAGTCCGACTTGATGCCAGCGCGGCCAGTGCAGAGTTGCATTGCAGAAGACTGTGTCGCTGTTGATTAATCTACAAAGTGGTTTAATAGAAGAGCTTTGCATGGATGTAATGCATATTCAGCATGACGCATTTTGTTTTATCAGTCCCACTGTGCGTTTGTGTTTACATACACTGGGTGCACAAACCTCATTGAATGTCACTCCTGTGACATGACAGCTGCACAGACACCAGCATTTTGCATGCAGGGCCACTTGCTTGATAGAGCCCATTATCCTATGGCAAATTGCTTAATGCTGGCATTGAAGGCGAGGTGACAAGGAGAATGCATGGAATGAATCCTCTGCTTGTAATCTGAGGCGGGATGTGTCACGCTTTGGAGTGTTATCACCAACACAGCATGAGATGAATTCCGCCATTTTCTCTCCACAGGGCCATGACAGAGCTCTCCTTTCTAGCAGGCCCCGAGGGGGAGGACGAGGGAAAGAGAACCCGGAGAAAAGAGCACAAAGAAGCAGAAACGGATTGACTAGAAGCTGTTGATAAACTTTCAGAGTAGCTCTCTGTTGGACGTGGCTCAGCGGCCTCGGAGTGAAAGGAAGAAGAGGAAAAAAAAACTGCGGACTGTGCAGCAGGGATTGAAAGGTTGCCTTTTGCTTAATCAGAAGCAGCTGAGTGAAGCGAAAATTTGGAAACAAGTGCTGTTTCACTCTGGGCTACGTTTCAAATCATTTCCAAAATGTAGCAAACTCCTGTACAGAACAGAACTCAACGCTGTTTGCTGTAATGAACATCAGGCCTCTGTGTTCTTGCATGCAACAGCATTTTTTCACTAAACCAAGACCCAAATCCTGCAAAAATGTTGTCTTCAATCAAAAACAATTTGTTGTTGTGATCCTACGTAAGCCCTGACAAGCCCTAATAAGTAAACTTCACAAAGTAATGCCTAAATAATGGCTTATCCTAATTATGATGGCTGAGGAGTGTTATGCATTCCTTTTCGATGGCAATTCCCTAATTAGCATATTTTCATTATCCTGGCAAATGAATAATTTAGAGGGTCTGTAATAGACATGAAATATTAGCCTGTGGTACAGTGATGGATTTAAAGGGGCACTACACTCAATTTGTGTCTCAATCCCTCCCAAGGTGACATGAATAATTACTAGAAGACTGGCCTTCCAGGAGTCTTGGCAAGTGTGTGGCACTGAATGAACAACATCTTAATAAACACAAGATCTTTTTTTACATCATTATTTAAAAAACCATAATGACCTATATTATATACTGTATCTAACCCGCCAGTTGTTTGAGTTGTTAATAAATAGAACAGGCTGAACTGAATAAAACAATTCGTCCCCACTCTTCCTGTTGCTCCAGGTGTCCCTTTGGATCCGATTTGCCTCTTCCTGACCGTCACCTTCATTCTCCATTCCCCACCGTCTGAGCCCTTCCTCCGTGGTCCAGTTCTAAACAGACTCTGTCAGAGTAACACGAAAATAAAATGATTTATGTTGTTCCCCTCCCCACTTGTTCAAAGTAATGAGATTCCATATTTCAACTGGCTTGACAGATGGATCTGAAATTAAAAGCCTTAGATAAGTAATGCCTTTTTGATGTTGGACTGTGAATAACTCACACAGCCTGATTGATTTCAAAACTCTTGTGACAAAGTGCACGTGCTGTACAGGGGACAACACGCTCGTACCACTGTATGTCACACATTAGTTATTGTGGAGGGTCTGTCTGTGAGAATACACTTTCCAGGAAGCCTTTTTTAAATTCATTGCAATGCATTAGAATAGTATAGGTCGATATTTACGGGACGGATTGTTGTCAAACCCAGTGGAGAAGCGATGCATTATGCACGAGTAGGCGTTTCACCTTGAAATACTACAGCGGCTTTAGCTCAGTTACTTTAAATTTAGCTCAGTTCTTCACCAGAGTAAAATCCCCCATCATCCCATGCATTCGCTATTCATCTGAGCTGCGCGTTATATAATTTCTGCATCTGACCTTTACCTCGCTGTTGTTGCGCTCTCGTTCTCCGCGGAAGCCGACGCTTTCATCAGCACCTGCAGTCAATTTGTGGGAACAGACAGCCGCCTATTGCTTTGGATGAGGCGGAGCGAACATATCGAACCGGCTCATTGTGCGAAGAGACAACGCCATCACCGTAACAGTGATTCCTCAGAAAAAGTGCTTGATGAACAGAGTCTCCCTCTTTTTTTTTTATTCCTCAATCCAACGTTTCAGCGCCTGAAGCGAAGCGGCCTCGTTCAGGCGCCTCAGTGCGGGGTGGTAACGGTGATCTATGCTGTCACCTGTTGCTTAAAGGACAGAATCTTAAAACATGAGAGCAGGTGATTGATTAGGTTGGTGTGTTTTCTAGCAGCCGTATTGATTGGGAGCGTAGGAGGTAAACTCTTATTTTTACTGTCTGACCAAAGTGAGACTCCACCGACACAAGCCTGCATGTACCTTCAAAGACTCAGAGAGTAGAAAAAAAGTCTACTTTAAATTTACTGGCGCGGTTTAAGACGATTTAAATACGCTGTGGATGCTTTCAATTCGGCCCTTCTGCACTTTTTATTTCTTCTTTCTTCCCTTGTCAAAGAAATGCGAAGCTGGATATCCTGTTAGTGTTTATGAGTGATGTTCGAGCAGCCAGCCTCATTAGGACCACAGGTGTGTGATGCCATCACCCTCCCCTGTCGTTCCCTCCTGATGTTTTCCAGGCTTATTTTCTGTGAGGGAAAGCGCATTAGTCCTTGCAGAGAGCTAAGAACCTACAGCTCGCACTGAAATGCGCCGCAAAGCCAAAAAGCACAGGCAGCACCACGTCCGCAGAAGTTAGGTGCGTTTCTCCTAAACTGAAACTGTTGCACAAATAATTCATCGCACAAACAAATACATACAAATCACTAAATACAAATGAATTCCAGGAGCTGCCTGCCATGCTTAACTCTTCCTTGTGTCTCTGAGAACCAGTGGGCGCTCTCATTAGGTACGGGGACGACATCTAGTGATTCATTACCCGGCTTCATGCAAAACCCTGCTATTAAAACTCTAAAAGCCATTAGAGAAATCCATAATGAATCCCACCAGCAGCAGGTGCACATGGGGGGCTGGCTCACAGAGATGACACAAACAACACTGGTACATGACAGTTTGGGAGCCTGTTGCCTATTAGTAGCTCCACCGCTGCCACCATTTTGGTGTAGTTTACTGCCGGTTGGTTTTTAAGCAGTTCTCGGCTGGTCTTACTCGGAGTTTCTTTCCCTGACGTGCAGCACAAGCTGGTCTGGCGTGAAGGTGTAAGTCAAACGCCGTGTGACAGTATTGACTGTGTCCTGTTTACTGAAAAGAGTCAAGAACAGGCTCAGCTAAACATACATTATGGTAGATCAATATCGGCTGAAGAACGGAGCAATGAGCTTGATATTAGTCTGGCTTCACTACCAGCTGGCACTTTGTCTCTTGAGACGTCCCTTTCCTGCAGCTTTTTCCCATCTTCATCACAGGGTCCAATCACTGCCGGAGGGAGTTTTTCTTCTGCTGTACCACACACTGAACCGGTGTGAATGTGGTCTGAGGCTAAATAAGCAAACATCTCTAGACCAGCCAGAAGAAAAAAAGGAAATGAAATGCAAAGGAGAGCAGAGTGAGGAGAGAGAAATGTGTATTTGGTCTCCTGGGTTCCAGCTCCCCATCATTATTACCTTAGTCATACTTCATACTTCCTTCCCTTTTATGTTTGACACGCTCCATCTGTTTCTCGTCATGTTAAACCCTGATATAGAGACAGAACCAGGCCTGTGTAGCACACTGGGCACTTTATGTTTAAGATGCTACTAGTCTAGATGGTCTACAGTTCACAGAGTGCAGCCTAAATCCCAGTTCGACCAAACGACAGTCGCAGGTACGCACAGACTGCAAACCTTCTGTCAGAGCCCTTACGAGGTTCCAGATGAACTGACCCCTAAATTCTCCATCAAGCACAAAAGCAAAACAAGGGGTCACGGTTTACACCCTGCCTTTAACCTGCTCAACCTGCAAAGAGCGTGTGGGTGGATGGAGGTGTGATCCATGGAGAGAAGGGGAATGAATGCATGGCCAGGCGGCTGTGATTGCCCCACCGCAGTGTAGCTCATCCCTTCATCCGAGCTATGCAACCATGAAGTCAATCGGCATGACACCAGGACATCAATCACACAAACTCGCTTTGGGGTGACCTGCTTCCTCCTTGGAGTATCATAAAAAACACGCCGAGCTTGGGGAGGTTGGTTTACGCCACTTCTAGCAACTGGATTTATCAGTTGAATTTTTAATCTGAGGGGTTCTCAACGTAGTTTTGATTCAAAATGACTGGGGTGAAAGAGGAACAACGACACATCCTGTCCGCATCCTCATATCCTCCAATATCACAACGTGTGAAGGGACAGAAAATCAGTTTCTTCCCTCGCGATTATCGCGTATGCAGTTTTGCATCCTCCCCCAAACAAATCTCCTGCTCCAAAGGGTCCTGGCTCCATTAATAATTCCCCCTCTAATCTCCCTCTTCCATCTGATCAGGTCTTTTCTTCACAGCCCCTCTCCATTTCTCACCTGCTCGGAAACTCTATCAACACCTCCTCCTCTCCCTCTGTGCAGGGTTCACCGCTTTTGATGTCCCGTTGTTAGCTTAAAATGAGCTTTAACAACTGTATAATCTGAAATAACATTGCCTCAGCCAATACCTGGAAAAAGAGGAAGACAAGAGAGGGGGGGGGGGGACACAACCAAGAAGAAAGAACAGAGCTAATGGATGTTCCCTGGTGGTGTAATGAAATAATTTTAGTGAAAGGAGCAGGAGAGTGTATAAGGAAGGATGAAATGGATGGATGGGTCAAGGAATTGATGAATAGTGGCCTGGGTGAGAAGCAGCCAGTGAAAGAGTGAGAAAGGGAAGTGGGCAAAGCAGATGGAGCCGGAAAGAGGTTGGGCTGATTTAATCTATCCGCAGGGCCAGTGGACGCTCCGCTCAGACCCCTCTGACAGGCAGCCAGGATTTGGCAGACCGACCAGATTCATAGTCTCGTAGCCTTCTCGCATCACGTTGGCAGATGGCACGCACGCGGTTACTCTCTCGACTTCCTCTCGCCAATGATGCCATTGAAAATGTGATAATAGGTAATGAACTGTGCTCAATTTGGCCAAACTCTAACACCACGGATTGAAAGTGTAAAAAGACCAAGTTAAAACACATCTATATTGAAACTGTTGATGTAAAGAGAGTTTGAGCATGTCCCTGTGAGCCGCATGCTCCACTGGAGCTTCCTCTGATGTTTAAATCATAATCATTATGCAACTCAGCGCTGGACTAGCCTTTGTTCGACCCCGCTAATCTTTGAGGATTTCATTATTAGAGATAGCAATCTTCCGTGCTGCAGAGGAAAAAGGACCACACGCTAATTCACTCTACCATGACTCATCATTGTGCTCTAGAGCTTCGGCAAATAGCTGCACCCTCTCCTTGCTGTCCTCATCGGAACTAATTCCCATTTCCTCCTCTCCAGCCCTCCCTTACCTAACATTAAGCGGTCGGCCCTCCTCCCTCTCTCCGTTCAAATCTTTGGTGTTGGATGTCACTAACAGCACTTACTAGTCGCGCAATACAGCAAAGAAGTCTGCAGCGGCCTGGCTGCCAGTCCCTGGTGTGGTCAGAGTAGGAGGCCTATTGTGGCCAAGCTATTGATTGGGAGGAGTAATGGATCTGGCTTAGGGTGATAATGCATGATGTAATTGTCAGAGGAGTTTAATTATATGCTTATTACATGAAGCACTGTGTTCACGCTCCCTCCAACAAAAAATAAAAATAACATGTCATTTGACTGGAAGATTTAGTGTCACACCTTTAAATCATGGGATTCAGACTGAATGACTTCCCGAAATAAATAAATAATAATAACAATGATAATAACATATATTTGGGGTTTTACGACTCCAGATGCTACATACACAGGTATTTCTAATTCACCCGATGACATTGAAAGGGGCGTGAGGGCCCCGGTTAATCTAAAATTTCTATCGTGACATGCAGCCCTTCTATTCCGCCATCCCCTCATCCCTCCAGGCCATGCTGAACCTTAATGGTGGCCTCATCGCATGTCTGAGTGCATACGCTACACTGAGCAATGCTTTTCAATTACCTGCGCTGGAGCCTCAACGAAAATACATAGCAAAAATGCTTAGGTCAGACGCGCAGAGAAATAAAATATACCTTATGTCATTTAATTTGACAGTTGTCCTTTCCCAGCTATTGAACAGAGGTCGTCCCGGGCACCGCTGTGGTGATGTGGATGTGTGCAGTCAGTGCAGATGTGTTTACGAATCGTTCCTATTCATTCTGTGATTTAGCTTCGAGTTCGCTTCAGTCCATACACAACATCCCAGCGACATCGCTCCCCTCGGAGCGGTGAAACAAAACAACACGGCCCTTATCACCTCATTATCAGCTGTGTGAGGGAACCACATGGTTTAGGTGACTCCACAGGTAACGCACGACGATGGAAACCTAGACGCTGGCACCAGAAAACCCGATCGCTTGCCGCTTTCGAACACAGTGTCACTAGTTGGATGACACACTGCACACGGAGGAATTGCAAATAGACAGTAACGAATTCAAAAGCGTAAACGCTCACAACAGATTTACGGCAGGGAGGAGAAATATGTACAGACAAGCAAAATGCATAGGAAATAAAATCTTAATTTCCCTAACAGCCTCGAGGAATTCCCACGGGATGCGTTTAGAAAAATCCCTCACCAGACAGCTCGCTCCTCTGTTTATGGTGAGATCTGAACTCACCCCCACTATTTCAGGTGCCAGACAGAAATGTGTCAGTGCCAAGCGGTGCCCTGCGCTGCTCAGCCCGGCTGTACCTGGGGTTCTGACCGCTGAACAAATGCCATTAATCATATTTTGGGGGGTTAAAGGAAGAAGAGAAGGGGAAGTTGGAAATCTCCTGGTGTCCACCCATGTCAGAGGCTGCATTAATGAGCTTCAAATAGGGAGCAGAGACTGTGGCCGGGTCTTTAATGGTGTCCGCCTGGAATAAATGGGGCTGTGTATGTGTGTGCGTTAGTGACGGCCAGAGAGTTTCAGAACACATGGGGTTGTGTGTAAGGAGTGAAACAGGACACCTCTGATCTCTCACACGCAGATCATAGAGAAGATCACTGGCTCTGGCTGTTACAGTCCGCTCTATGCATCTGCCTCCCTACACAACATCCAGCTGGGCTGGCATCGCTGTTTATGAAGCTGGCCAGTACCCAGCTATGCACTTTCTGTGTTTCTGATAGCTATAGAATCACCAGGGCTCTGGCAAAAACACACATTCGCTTCATTGCACACAAACTTTGGAAAAGGCAGATAGAAAACACAGTGAGGCTTTTCAAGCAAAACACAGCATCCAGTCACCTTGTGAACGCTGGTTTGGAGGTTGCACTCCAACCCGGTTTGCAGCATTTAGCAATTAGGTGGAAATGCTCAGATCAAATATGGAACAACAAACACTAGCAGTTATCTTTTTATATAATCTCACGTATGGAAATGAGTGTTTGATTTTCTCCTCATGCAAATGAGATTTTCAATTAACTAAAAAAAAAAAAAAAAAAATCTAGGTCTCGGCAGAGCGTTGCACGCTTGTCTATTGTGTCCTCACCACACAGAAATAAATGATGAATGCCTAAATAGCATTTCACATTTGAGATAAATATGGTCCTGGGAGAGAGAAAGAGAGAGATGTTTTAGCATGCAAATAAAATACACCACTATGTTTTTTCTTGCAAAGATCAATCATAATTGGGCAGGTACACACAATCACAAGGGTAATTTGATGACCCATTTTATTTTTGGATCACGTATCCCAACTCTCTGTGCTCTGCTCCCATGTGCGCTGCTCCGCGTGTACTCTGACTTCAGTAAAAGAATAAAAAGTCTGATTATCAAAAGGTTCACCATGCTGATGGCACAGCACCACGGCTGCATTACATTTCACTATTCTCTCACTCCAATAAGATATCGCCAACTTTTCTTTTCGCTCTTTAGAGAAGAATAGCGTGTCGATTCACATTTCAGCTTCCCTCACCGAGGACGTCTATCTGCTTTTCAAATGGCACAGAAGTAATTGAATGGAGTTGCACTCTGATCTCTTGTCATTCTGAAATCCTTATCGCACTGTCTGAGCTCCAAAGATAAGGGGTTACAGTGTGGAGCAGCTCCTTATGCACCACTAATGAATGCCGTGACAGTGGATTGGTGAACGAGGCGCCGCACAAGTCATTAACTATGAACAGTATACACACACGTGTACGTTGCACTGTATGAACACACAGAGACTACCCACACACCCACACACCAGCCCAGTGATGTGCACACAAGCAGAACATATTCCATGATTGCTGAGCCAATTAGGTTGCACAAAAGTTGACATCAATGCTGTAAATCCTCAGCTTTGTCCTCTGTTACTGATGGCTTGTAAACCTGGCCCAGCGTTATCTAAGATGCTTCTCTTGCCTCCTTCACACGTTCTGTGAACAGTACAGTCGTCGCATCTCATGTGATCTCGTGGACTCTGGGGAAAGAGACAGGCAGAAGAGACTAGAGGGGGTCACTCAGACGTGTCTGGAAGGAGATATCAGTGAGTACTGAGACCAAATGCCCACCCGGAGCTGAATGCTTGACACGTACCAGAGTCCGGGCTCCCCAGAGAACAGTGCAGACCCGTTAGCACGCATTGCTGCAGCTTTAAAAGTGCTAAAAGCCAAACGCCCAGGTGAAGACATGAACACGTTGTGACGCATGTGGCTTACTGTGGTCATGAAGAGCTGCCGATCACCTGGATAAGGTGAAGTCAGCCAACGACAAACTACAGATGCAGAAATGTTTGGAAAACCAGCAGCGCTGTGGTGGACCAGTGGCGACCACCTCTGGTCTGAAGGATGTCTGCATTTTACACACCACTCCACCGAATCACGCAGCTGAGAGAACCATGTCCTCCCAGAGGGAGTAACTCCCTGCTTCCTCCTCCTTCTGCTCACAGCCTCCTTTTATTTCCCCTCCTTCTGTTCTCTCATTTCATCTGACTCACTCTCCTCGTTCCGCCGCCTGCGAGCCGCCCTTCCTTTCGTTTCCTCTCCCTCCATCTCTCTTCCTCTATCTGACCTCATCCCTCCGCTAAATCTCTTTCCTGTCAAGTGAAGTACCAGGAACGCGGAAGTTGTGAACTTGTGAGGAGCGAGATCAATAAAGCAAGGACAGACTCAACGATCTAGCCGGAGACAATGCATTTTGTGGCGAGGATGGGCACCGCGGACTATAAATCCTGCCACCCAGGCCATCTACTGGGCAACGAGCATTCACCATCATCATCATCACCCCCCGTCATCTGGAGAGAGCATGAGTCAATGTAAACAGTTACGTCAGCTGTCCCATCACTGCCACCGGAACAGATAAATCCATATTAGCAGCAGTGATGAAAGCGACGTTGATGGATGTTCTTAACCGAGTCCCGTCGATGAAATACGAGTGGGCTGTGTCCTATATGTCATGACAACATACTGTAGATGGGTTTTCACATGAGAGATGCACACGCACGGCCCCGGCTGGGGTGAGCTTTCCATAAGTTGTTGATGATAAGTGTACATAATCTGCAACATCTGAGAACTTAAATGCTTCTTTGACCTTTAATATTACTCTGCAATGATCCATGTTATTATAGACGCACGCTGCTGTACTGACAGATGACAGATATGGAAATGAAAATCACAATACAGGGAAACACGCGTCAACACACACGTTTGTGTTGCAATGGTTAAAAAATAAATAAATAAAAATTCAGTGACACTAACCGAACAACTTTTGGACGCTGAGGGGTGAGGTGCTGTGTGTGTTTGTATGTGTGGGTTAAGAGAAGCCATACAAAATATTTTATTTATATTCCATACATAAATAGTAGGCTGTTTGGTCCCATCCCAGCAGTCTTCATATTTCCTGGTGACATTATCAGCTGTCTCCATCGTGTGCAGAGCGGGAAATAAATTGCATTTTTGCCGGTGGTTCTGTGGCTGCAGACGGCAGGAGGAGCATTATAATATAAAACATGAATAAACAAAATCACTCATGAGCAAATGTGCAGGAGCATGGGGAGGTAATCTCCTTTAGGCATGGTCCTTGAAATTAACTCAAAGAATCTGCACATGAAACGTGTTAAGAAGATTAATCAAATATTTCTCCTCCCCTCCGCCCCCGCAACTCCAGCTACCATTCAAACTTTTTTTTTTCTTCTCTCTCTTTTTTTTTATTCAAACATTATGGTAATTACTTATTATTGTGCTTACTTGAGGAAGATTGCTTGGCCACAGGTGAATCGGAGTGAAGCAAAGGATAACGCTATATGTGTGAAATTGTCATATCATCTATTTTCTAATGTGGCTTAGGCTGGGCATGAGTGTGCCAAATGTGAGAGATGTGCATGGCGGAGAAGGTGCTGCATAGTGTGCACAGGGGCAGCGGGCTTGAATAAGCCAGAGAGCAAGTGAACTAGGCAGATAATACTTCTAAACTTTGAAAACTATAATTGGAAAACTTGAAAAAAATAACACACACACACAGAAGAGGACGAGCAGAGGGTTGGAGCGTATGGGTTGACTTTCACCGTAGATGTTCATGGCTGAATGCTCAAGGTGCCTGTTGATATACAGCAGACATTTTCTCTCCATGCGTTTTATCCAGTGCACGGAAAATAGTTTTTTTGCACATTAATATAGTGTCATGGTGATTTTAATGGATACAACTGTCTTTTTATTTTTATTATAACTATAGTCATAATAAAAACTACTGCTAAAATGCTACATGCTAAAAATGCTCAGACTATTTTTTTGCTCTTCTGGCATCAGATGTTCAGGGTGAGTCTCTGGATAGTTTATCCCTCCAGGCTCCATGAGCTTGAATGCGGACCATCTCCACAGATACTGGTTTAAGTCTGGGTTCGACTTGGCCACTCAAACACACAACAGGCTCACTTTAAATCACTTAGTCCCGTCTCGCATTTCATAATCAGATGTGTATGTGTTTACCCTTCAAGCCCAAGCAACCGAACTTCAAAGTGTAACGTCTCAAGAATTCATTAACACCAAAATGAAAACCCCAATAGTTCAATGTATATTTTTACAAACGTGATTGAGGGATTGACTGTATGACAACAGCTACAAGCTAAAGCTATAAATAACAGTGTGAAAATCCATCTTTCATGAGCAGCCAGTGTGACAAAACTGGCCTCTGTGGCCTTCACTTTCCTACACTATCTAACCAGAGTGACAGAAATTTGAGAGGCAAAGTCAGACGCAGACCTTGGAATATGTTATGGTATGGTTTCAGTACAGACTGTGGGTATTGGTATGGATGTAGGCGAGATGGAAGGAGGAGCTGTGTTTGTGAACGTCCCCAGTGACCAGAGAGTGTACACGGCTGATCAGTTTGTGGCCCAGTCTGGTCCACGATGACTGATGAGTTGGCGGTGGACCTTGGAGGTTTGGGTGATAGCCTTTCAGTACGTGATTCACGGGGAGCGCCGAGCGCACTGACATCCCTTCGCACTGTGATTGAGTTCACAATCCTGCGCCATTCCTCCCAAGTATATATGCCCACGGCAGAATCAGGAAAACATAAATACAGCAGCTGTAAGACACACAGGGTGTAAGACCAGCACTGCACTGTACATTCCAGATCAGATTTTATGGACTAATGCTGCTTCATCTGATCGTATGTGCTCCAATGAGGTAAATCTACATGTTATAATTACACCTTCGCGTTAGCATGACATCATTTTTTTTTTTAAACGATGCCAACGCTCGTTTGTCCTGCGACTCCCTCCCTGTTGACTCAGGCTGATGTTAGCAGTCCTATCACCACCCTTTCCTTCCAACCAGCGCCTCTCCTTCATCTGCCCCGTTAGTAATCGCCGAACTCCTCGAGTCGCTCGCGTCGCTTTGAGCCTCGCACACCAGACCTCTGAAATCATGTAAAAAGAGGATTTACACAAATAACTCCATAATCTCCGAATGACGTAACCGTTGCTGTTGGTGAATAACGAGGCAATGTGGAAGTGAGTCATCCCTAAGTGAGAAAGAGGTATTAGCCAAAGACTTTAAGAAGATAAGCTTGTTTGGGCTAATGAATGGACAGATTCAGAGATGTCATCTGAGATTTCTCTTCATCATGTAAATGGCATCAGGACGCAGCGGTGAAGGGCATACAGGTGTACCTGCATAAAACCCATAAAGGGATTAGTGGAGAGACAGCTTTATTAATAATATTATATTAAATCTTGGTAAAAATCCACAAGTAACATCATCCTGTACGACGCACACGCAGACACCATAGCAGCTGTCTCTGATGTAGACTATAAAGCATGACTACCCAGCCGCTGTGGTTCCAGTATCAAAGCGTCACTATCAGCGCCGCAGCATTTGTTTTTCACCACCACATCTTTATTAAGGGTGAAATTAGCTGTGCTGGAAATCAGCCGCACGCGGAACTACACACAGTTCCCGGCGCTGCGCATTCAGATAGGGATCGGGCACCGAGCAGGACGCTCTGTCTGTCCAGGCCTCAGATGTGCGTTGCGAGAGCCGCTCGTCTTATCAGTTCGCTGGAATGGCCCTCTAATTGGAGACATGTTTCTATGAAATGTGTAGAAATTGACGGTAATTGCTTTTGTATGCATGAAAATGCTAATTTTCCTCCATAATGGCCACCGAGAGAAACATACAAAATATTTCAGTGGCTTCCCGCATCATGGTCGACAGAAAAATAAAATAAATGCAAAGCAGACGCTACTGAAGTAAATGTACATTTGAAATGAAAACATTATATGGCATAGTTTTCCGCTCTCTATTGGTTATTATAAGAACCTACAAACATTACAAGCTACATAATTGTGGGCTTGCATCTCATGTTTTCTCTCGAGGGAAATAGCAGCATTAGAGCCTTTTCTATGGCCATGCAGCCACTTGAGATGCAGACTGCTTATATTAACTCCTGGGTTCAACATCCCATAAGCAGAGCTTTGGAATAATCCATTCTCCATACAGATTTCTCCCACAGAAGCTGCTCTAGCCCATTATCACAGGCATTATACCAATGTATACCACTGTAATCCATACACTTAGAGCCCAGCGATTTTGGAAACAGCCTTGTTGTCTGTGACAAACAGCTTCTGATACAGTATAGTACAAGTGGAGTCGATACATGAACTGGAGGCTGTGTTCAACATTGATCATGTTAAAGTTTGTTTGTTTGTTTGTATGTTTGTCTGTGTCTGTACATGTGTTACTGCAAAAAGAGTGTTCTGAGCAAACGAGGCGCTGCTCGCTGAGAAACTTGGACTCGGCCGTATGGGGGTGTTTAACATATCCAAGGTCTCCAGCAGAGACATACAGAGACACAAGCGGGTCATGGGGGATGCTGATAGCTCTGTGAACTCAGCAGGTGGTTGAGCGCGAGATGTGATAACTAGATGTTCTCAATGACAACAGCGGTGGAGCTGGTCTGTCCCTAATGCACTGCATTTGCTTAATAATGCAGCAGGCAGTAGAGGTCCCCCAATCACAAATAAAGAAAAAGACAACAGAGCAACGCACATGTCCCATATATGCTCCAGGCTAGAAAGCAGGGAAGAAAGCAAGACAAAAAAAAAAGAAAGCAGGAAAGAAAGAAGGAAGGCAGAACATTTCTTCTCATCTGGCAGCGTCTGGCAGACGTTGTTGTTAAGGTGAGACTTGCCAACTGATGGTTGAGGTTTCTGCTTCATTGGCTTGCACAGTGCTGGGGGAGACATCATCCACTGGCACATGTGCACAGCTCACCACTCTGCCACCTCTATAATTGACATCTGCATGTAAGAGAATGGCAGCGGCACCGGTCTACGCCACGTTCCAGGGAAATAAGGCAGCGAATAACCAGAGCACATCCTGAGAGGTTTGCATCAACTGTCTCTCTAATGCCTGCGAGTGCTCCAGCATTAATGCAACATATTATGCCTCAAATTATGGAATCATATACAGCAGCTGTTGATCCAATTTGAGTTTGGTGCTGCAGCTAAAACAAGTCCCTCTAGGGGGGAAATGTCTAGTTTAGGTTCGTACAGCAAGATTTTTGATCTAGTCAGCTGGTGTCTGTGGAGCGATTCATGACTCGATGCTAAAACACTCCATTATTTTGGAAAGGATAAAGACATGCCTCTGAGGGTGGAAGTACAGAAAGAAGTACAATAGCATGATCAATAGAACGGTGCAATAAGCAGGAGGCCTCTGAACAAGCCACTACATCCCAGTGATTAAATCCATACAAGTGCATCCTGTTATTGGTTCAAATCTCGGGCTATTGGATTCATTCAGATGTGACAAACAGTCACAGACGTGTGTGATGATTTTTTTTTTTTTACTTTTTTGTCTGCCTGGCTTCTACTAAACGCATGTCTCAACACAAACACACCTCAGTAAAAGATAGTAATATAGGCTCAACTTTGCAAAACATATTACTTTCTTTATATCTGGAACTGTTGCAAAATTAACTTCCACCTTCAGCTGGGATGAAGTACAGCAGCGTAACTAATCAGATAGCGACGACAGAGGGAATTCTTTAAGATTTACTGTGGGCACCCCTCCATTTGGGGTTAATGAGTGTCTTCCAACGTCTGCTCATAGCTATTTCATACCTCAGGGATTTGAATAATTCCCATTGATACTTTCGAAATCTCAAATGAGACAGGATTAATCAAAAGCAGAGAAAGTAAATCTGATGAGGGTGAAGCGGCGCATGAGGATGAGTATGTCCAAATCAAGAGGAAGGTGACTAGTTATAGACTCTGGGCAACTTATTCAAATTATTTTAATGGCTGTGGGGGGTCGGTGACTAAAACGCAGTAAGTACGAGAGCATAATGATATTTAGAGCTCAAAGTGTGCTCTCTCACTTTAATCAAAGGATGTGTCCGCATACTGTAGCTGTCATTTCTAATAAAAAAGTAACGATGACCCACGCTATCATAGTTTGGTTTTTTTTCTCTCAATCTACTAAGGCTCAGATATGGGCTGTTCATTATGGTGCCACTTAATTGGCAGCTGTCTGTCCTGTGTCGCGTTTCCCGTGTTTTTTTGCCAGAAGAAAAAAAAGAGCATTTTGTCGTACAAATGAGAGGCAGTATGTTCAAGAGCTGCATGTTCCAGTGAGTCCAGAGATTTAAGCCTACGAAACAACAAAACGCTGTATCTACAAGCGTTTAGGCTGAACATCGTCTGTCATCCCCACATCCATTCATTCGTGTTGGACAAGTCCATTTCATTATTCTCAGCAGGACCACTGTAAAGCATGTTCAACACAAGCGCTGCCCTATAAGATATCAACCACTGCTATTTAGGTTCCCCGGGATAAATCATTTACGTCAATTCAGTTACTGATGAGGCATGAATACATATGGCGAAT
This sequence comes from Macropodus opercularis, assembly GCA_030770545.1. Lineage (NCBI taxonomy): Eukaryota > Metazoa > Chordata > Actinopteri > Anabantiformes > Osphronemidae > Macropodus > Macropodus opercularis. Next base: position 7,260,744 of record JAUCMP010000026.1, on the reverse strand, counting down.
TTTGTTCAGACGTGATTTATTTTAATTGTCACGCTGGGACCCGCTATTACACTGCTGCACAACGGGTCACTGCATTAGAAAATTAAAGCAGAGGCTCTAATTTGAAATCTATTTGTAAATTCTGGCCGTTGGGATAGAGATGTGCTGAGAGCATAGAAATTCCTTCCCAGAGAGGCTTGAAGTTCGTCTAAAACTGACGAATAGTCACCTAGGTGCGTCGCTCGCTCCCAGACGAAGGGGCTCAAATTGAGCTGCAGCAGAGGCACAAGTCTGACATGAATGAGCGGACGTGTGCGGCGCACGCTGTGAGGTCAGCGAGTGTGCGGCGTGCCAGAGGCGACTTACGCTCTGGATGTCACGGGCTCCATTTCTAAGGATCATTTAAAGCTTTCCTACATCCACTTTTGAGGGGAAGTGGGTGCAATTAAAGTTATGAAACCTGTGGCTATTACAGGTTTCGATATAAACTGGTTGCTGTTTCTCCGTGTGAGCTGACAAACAGTCAGTGTAGAATGAGGAATGATGCCTAACCCTCCAACTGTGTAGTTTGAGAGCTTTCCCAAAGGTGCGCTCCCTGGTGGTATGTCATATCTACTGGCAGACAGGCCAGGACCCCCAGTACCCTGCCTGACAGGTTAGAGAGGATTGAGTAGCTTATAAACCTGCTCTTTCACATGGCCTTTTGTCTTTTGTTGTCATCTCTGCTTTTGACGTATCACTGTGTGGGGCCACAGTGTTTCAGACAATAAATGTTCACGCTGTACTTGGTTTAAGGGAGAAAGGAAGGTCAAAGTTTTGCCTGTCCGTCTAAACCTGACTGCGTCGTTTGCGGTCAACATTTCAATTGTCTTGTCTCACAAATATTGGCGACGTCTGAAAACTAACGATGTGCAAACGTAAACGTGAAACCAAATCTGAAAGCTCCCCAGCAGGCCCGAAATGTCCAGAGAGCTGCGAGTACAAATATGAAATGACACTAAATTAAATAATGTTCACCCTGGTGTTTTTCAGTCAGCGTGATTGAGATTTAATTCCTAGAGCAGTGAGCTTCTGGTCAGTGGGACACATTCACATTTAAAAACCATCTGCTCCAAACTCAAAGCGTCTAGCAATCAAACTTTTCCACGTTCGTAAAAACCAATAACCAGCCTCACGAAAGGCTTGTTTTATGTGCATACTGAAAGACTGATCATCTCCATCCCAGCACTGGCACAGAGCAAAAGTACAGCTTCCTTTATTCTGTAAGAACTTTGAATATCATTTTTTTTAATAGACCTATGTACTTGTTCTCCTTCAAATGGGCTTTTTTTTCCCCCCAATAATGATCAATCATGAGCACAGGGAGCAGTGGCTCTGGAATAATGAGATCCTATTTCCCTTACACTCTACCTTTGCTTTCCTGTAGTAAAGTCAAGTTTAAATAGAGAGAGAGAGGATGATAGATTAGTTGAGAGGGTTTCTGACAAGACGTGGAGACGAAGATAAAGAGAAAAAGAAGCCAAGGAACAAGCAGCTGTTCCACCGAGCTTGGATAAAAGTGCTGCGTAATGTGCCCGTTGCATCTCCCATGGAAGACGCACAAATGAGATCAAGACAATTGGAAAAATTCCAGGCAATGTCATTCAAATCTAAAAATAAGATTCAAGGTAAATCGATTACTCGGTCCATGGGATCCAAAACAAGGAAGACGATGATGAAGCAAGCATGTCAGGGCTTCTGAGCTGCAGAGGATGTCTGGAAGTGACATTTCATCGCATGTTGTCTGTCCCCTTGCAAACGTACAAATCAGCACAGGGAATGTCATCATTTCCATGTGCAAACATATCTGCTGCTCACGCTTTGGCCGCGCGATGTCAAACACCGTGTCCTCCTGTCAAATGTCTCCAGCGTCCGATGATGTAAGTGGGCGAAAAAAACGGAGAGCGGCCCTAAATAGCCTCAGTTTTGCATTTGTGCAACAACTTTGTGCATCACAGCACCAGAAAACAACCTCCCTTAAAATCTGTTCGCTCCGCCTTTGTAGACTCACATTTAGGTTTGAACATTGTGTCCAGATCAAACAAAAACACTGTCGCAGCTCCAATGAAAACCAGCATCAAAAATTCATACCCCTGCCTCTTTCTTGTTGGAATGAAAAACATTACTCTAACACCCAACTCAGGGGCTGAAAATAAGGTCTGAATCATGTGAATGAATGTGTTTTGATTTTCTCTGCTACAGTAGCTCCCCACTGCTTGTCCACATTTCAAATCTCATGATTGGCTGTCAGACAGTGCATAATACAGATGTGATGCGGTTGTCCCAATACGAAGGTCGTGTTGGATGCATGATAATCAGTAATCCACTTTGCTCTGGCTCTGGCCACTGAACCCAGCTGAGCCTCTTGGAATTGATTTTTACATTTTAATCCAGAATAAGAGAGAAGGAGAAGAAGACGAGCAGAGAAGAAGACAAAAAAGACAAAAGGGCGCTGAACTGTATTTTGGGCCTGCTGAAAGAAAGTGTTTAGCCACGAGAAGGATTAATGGTCACGATGACGTCCTTCCACAGAACATCTGTATGCAAGCAGGACAATATGATGAAGGTCTTGTGAAAAGCTATAATTTAATAGGCTAATTTCCTGCCCAGCCCAGCAGAAATATCTGTCTAACACTGACAGCTGATGAAAATGCACCACGGTATGATATTCTCCCCAGCGGAGGACGAGTTCAGACCCATCTCCTGCTCTGTAACGTCCCTCAGGCACAGGTCTAGCTGCGTGCGTCTGTAAGAGGAAAGACGGGACTCGAGGCCGTAGCCGCTTCCTCCTCGAGGCCAATGACAAATTTAGTGATAACTGTCATGTTTTAATTCATGTTTGCGCACCACTGACTCAAACCACTGGTGGATCACATCAGGGATCAGAGTTACGGTAGTTCAGAGCCTGTATGGGCCTCAGCTCCCTTTACTGCATTGGTTCACATCCGATCTGTCCGGGACTCAACGGCAGCACGACCCTCGCCCACAGTCTCTGCGTGAGTGAGATGGTGCAGTGCATTGTGTTCCATCTCCGTATGGGTAAAAAGCAGGACTGTACATAACAGCAAGCTGTTTGATTGCCTCGCGGCCCCCCCACCACGCTGTACTACGGAGGGGACTAATGTATTTATAACCCCTCTCATGTGTGCGCTGGGAACAAATTAGAGACAAACGAGGCAGGATTCCTCGGCTCGCCCTGGAAAGCCGTGAAATTAGGCCAGCGTCGTTTACATTTAACACCGGATCACATCAGCGAACTACTGCAACTTTAAATATGCTTCTAGAAGTGCGCTGAAGTGCCACAATGGCGACGGCCTGCTTCCACGTATCACCTTCATGTTTCATGTCCTTTGACGTGTGTGGAACTGGGAAGCTGTCGATGCTGTCGCGTCAGACGTTGCCGAACTCCTGTCAGACTGTCGCTCGCACTGCCGTGGAGGACGTGTGCGTAGTTTGTCTAAACGGCCGGTCGAGCATGTGCAAAAGTGTTGCGGGTCAAGCTGATCGTCCTCTAAAACCACCTGGAAAGGTCAGAGGCGGGTAAAAGGGCCCAAGGCAGCGTCAGGAAGACGTTTACACCGAGACCAGATTTATCAAATAATGTTTGTAGGTTGCTCAGCAGAGTCGATTTTCAGCCGCATATTTGTTCTGAGACAAATCTTTCACCAGGTGTAAACATCTTTCTTCAAGCAGACAGAGAATGTCACATATTTTCGATAGTTCACTTCCAGACACGCGCTCAGCAACAAACAACAAACTCTATATGTAAATCAGATCAATAGGACATCCATACAAACGCCCCACAGCTGTGTGCTGCCATCAAGCAGCTCACCTAATGTAATAAGGAACATCAATAGTTGATTTTCAAACCTAGCCGTGCAGAGAAACAAAACGAGGATGATGAGATTAGCGCAGCTTGGCTCCGGCGTCGGGCTCCATTTTATAAACAGTCACAATTAACACAGGCTGTCATTATACAGAGGACAATGAGATGAGTTGGGGAGAACAGATTAATAACTTCACGGCGCGAGTCAAAGTCTGCTGCACTACAAAGACGCGCTCACATTTTGCTTCTCGGTGTCGCCGCTGACATGTGGACATTTGGATGTGATAATTAGTCATAATAACCTGAAGCACTGGCATGTTCAGACGGAAGGCGGCCTGCGGCAGCTTACACGCGTGTTGCGTGTCACTCTTCAGACAGATGTAATAATGCAGTTTGACAATCATCCGCACTATATGATAACACTAAATTAGCAGGTGTGCTCGCTAGTGAAATGCTTCCATTAACGCTACATCCTGGGCTCGGCTCCCTGAGGTGGATTAAGCCGGGTCTTAACTAATTATGATTTTACTGAGAAGAGACATTCATAGAAGCTGTCACCGAATGCAGGTTGGAGAACGTGACCTTCACAATAAGCTGTGTTTACAGTTGCATATTTTATAACCCAGGAAAAGGATCACGTGCTGCACGTTCTTCTAGAATAATCATTTCTCCTGTCCACTTTGTTTTTTCTCCACTCTCTTAGACCAGTAAGAGTACGAGTACGTTCAGAAGTCCCTCGTCCGGCATTTGCAACGTTTAACGACAGGTCTGAAGCCGGTGAAGCTCCCAAGCTGACTCTCACTCTCTAAGTGAAGCCAATTAGTCAGTGCATGGGTGAATCAGCCGTCACTGACACGACAACAGCTCAGCAGTGGCTTTTATAAGCACCAGGTGACTCAATAAAAAAAAAAAAACTCAGCTTCGCCAACCACTGGCCAACAAAATGGCAAAGCATGAAAGAGATGTGTCAAACATCCCGGCGGAGGCGCGTTGGGTGGTTTTGTATCTCATGTCATAAATCCTCAGTTCCCCTGCAGGCTCACACCAGCCAGTAGCATACACTGAAAAATATCTCTCTTAAGACGGAAGCTTGCATTTTAAGATACGGGACATTTTAGGGTGGCCTGGTAGGTAACGCAGCACTGTCTGCTCTAATTGGGTTTGGTAATACGGCTCTGAAGTGCTGTCACTGCTTTTCATGGTAGACGAGCTGGGGAAAATGGCTCTTCCCGCCCGTGGACATATAATCGAGGAGCCCGAGGAAGATTAACATGGCAACGAAAAAAAAAAAACACAACACTGGAGGAAAAAGACAGTTTTGGTAAGAGGATGAAGCAAGAGCCAGAAAAATCGGGGAGGAGAAAGCGGGGAAGAAAGAGACAAAATACGTCTGGAAAGTGTTCAACCACATGTCTCCAATTTATAATTAACTTTTTAGAACCTTCACAAAGCCACGGGTGCGGGGCTCATGCCAGCAGAGCTTTTCCTTTTCACTGGCAGATGTGACTCGCCCGTGTTTTATAATGTTTATTTACATACTTTCTCCGTGCCAACCAGCACAGGAGGTAGTTTGAGGAAACACATGTTGCCAGAGGGCCAACAACGAGCACGCAGCGTGTCTGCAGGAGGAATACAGACGTCGAGACGAGACCCCTGCGCGACGGAGGGATGGCGAACGCTTTGCAGCTCTCCTGGACATGGAAATCAAGCAGTTTATAGCTGAAACATTATCTGAAGCACTAAAAAAAAGTCAAATAGAAATAGATTTTCATTAAGTGCTTCCTCAGGCAGCATTCAGGTGAGTTAGGTACGTGACTAATAAAACAGTAATTGTGCAAATTAGATGTTGCGGATGTCTCACTGAGTCAAGCAATCATCACCCACAACTGCGTTTGGTTAGTAAATCATCGTCGAGGGTTGATGATTGAGGATGTTGACTCACTGCAGGTTTGAACACATCACGCAGCTGCTCACCAAAGACGTAACCGTGAGTCACAACCCGACGGCGTCAAGCAGTGTCCGATACGTCCAGCACCGATGGGGATGGACCGAAAGACTGAATGCTTCATAGCTGGTCGTGTCACTCCTGTCCCGAGGCCTCTATTCTAATCACTGACCAGTAGATGCTGAGGCGCGGGCACGTGGCCCCTCGTTAATCCTTTGCCTTTCTTTTCAATAAATTATGCATCAGAAAAAAGCTTTTTCCACCTCAGTGGATGTGTCCCCTAATCCCCGACTCCTAATCTGAACTAAGTCATTAAAACAGTAAAAGGATATCACAAAGGACTTTCAAGCCAATTGGCTTAAAAGTAACGTGATTAGATCATTGATCTCTGGGCAAAGCCTTGGGCTTCCAGGTGCGAAATGACTATTTAATGAAATCACAGAAATCTTGTTACCTGAAAATTACTGATCTAAGTTAAGACCAGGTGACTGGGGTGGCACTGGTAACCATGTATGTGGGCAAAGGTATTTATTCTCCAGATCCCCTCTTGACATTATCCAGAATATATGAGAAATTGTGTCCTTAATCCTTTACCAGCCACTACACATATGTCATCATTAACAGGGATGATGCTTCGAGCTTTGATACGCGTTTCTTTACCACATGGACAAAAAGAAACGCTGGTAAATCTCAGTGGCATCATACAAATCAAACTCTGCTGTTTTTCCCGACATACAGTATAGGATGACACCGTTTATTGTTGCTCAATAGCTCAAGTAGCACCTACTGGTACTTCAGATTAATCTTAGATCAGTTCGAGAATCACTAGAATCTGACCTTGCTACAGCAACACCTGACGTGCTCACAGGGTTACAGTTGCCTTCTCCTATAGTCAGAAATAAATTAATTAATGAGAAGAGATGAAATATCACTTAATTTCAAATTTAATTATGAGCCATAATATTTTCTTCATTGGACCGCCTGCTAATGTTGTGCAGTTTCCCGCTGCTGATGAACACACGGAGTATTAAAAACAGGAACATTTACAGTTCCCTGGACTGCGCAGGAAATTTCCCATGATAGGAACCTTCCGTAGGAGGTACAACAAAATAGACACACACACACACACAGTCATAATCTACACAGAATGGACCATCATGAGAACTACATAAGATAAAAAGGTTAATAAACACTTGGTAATGAAAATTAATGACACAAGGCTCTGACACACTTTTCCCTGTTTAATTGCAATGGCTGCGACGCACTCATTTTAATTACCTATATTGCAGCATTGATGTCCTTCAGTGTCAAGCTGCAGATTTCTCCCTGAGCAGCTCACTATATATGAGCATTTAAGACCATTATCATAACCGTGACAAAGGTATTGACTTCTATCCTCAGATGAGTTCTGCTTATGCAATAGGAATTGTCATTAATTGGGGTAATGAGGCCTGCACACTGACTTTCACCACCAGTCATATAGTGATGATTTTGCATAAAGGGGATGGAGGCCATTAGTAATGTATGTTGTCATTTAGTTCCACTTTAAAAGGAGGACGCACTCAATGGCCTGCTGGCTTCTGTAAAAACCTGGGAAAAGAAGCTTTCGAGATACTTGAGCAAATATTTCTAAACCTTAGTTATCACAAAACGCTTTACTTAATTAAACAGCACAAACCGGGATGTGAGCCTTAATCAAGGACATGACACAATCAGTCAGAAGCCAGACATGTGCTTTACAGATCCGTTAATGACTGCATCACCAACACGCGCGCACAAATTCAGGTTGTGAAATTCCTCAAAGGCTCAAAACTAAACTGTTTACCGAGAGCTGTCTGAGGGATCTCTGGGGAGTGTGTGGAAACGCATTTGCTGATTTAGCATTTAGTTTTAGAAAAAAACAACCCAGAACCTGCTGCTGGCTACATTGTGATGATGAATTTCAAATAATGCAAATATGATAAATTAGCCAACACGTAGCATTTGACTAATTAATTATAATTAATCATCTTGAAGTTTTCCGACGTGCACTCAGTGATAATGCTGTCTGCTTGATATATTGCCCATATGATGCCCAGCGTGTGGATCAACCTGTCTCTGGGCAGGAGCCTCGACTGGTCTCCAGAGCGGTTTGGTTCGGCTTGTGTGCGTGTTTCGCTGTATGTGTCCTCTTCATTCAGCTCCAGACGGGATTTCAGTTTAATTGACAGTTACCGAGATCCATTCGTCAAGATGACAAGCTCAGCGTGGGGAACCGTTCAAGTGCACCCTGAATATACTCACTGATATTTAGCAGAGGAAGTTGTTCAGTTGTGTGCATGTGTCTGTCTGGGCGTCTCGTCTATACGTATGTCTTTCTCTAGTGTTCGTGACAGGCTCCAGATCCTGTGGGTCAGTCTCAGCATGCAACTGCACGATCATGTGACGGAGCGGGAAAGGCTGGTTGAGGTGTGTGTGTGTGTGTGTGTGCGTGTGTTTACGAGCGCGGGGTGCATTGCCTGCTGATCCACTGATCTAAAGCGTTTCTCTTTGAAGCCTGGCCTTTGTCTGCCAGCTCTGCCTCTTCTGCCAGCTTTCTTTTCACTGTCATTCCCTGACACATGCATCTGACACATCCTGAGTGTTGCACCAGTGGGAAAATAACACATATCTCTGACCTCTCGAACTCCTCCTTTTCTATGAGACCTGGAGAAAGAAAGCTTTACCTACTCACACCTCTTTAAATGTCTACCAGGGGACAGGGCTGGTGGGGAGGGGGGGGCAGACAGATACAGCATTTTAAGATGCGTATGGATCTTCAGCTGGTGTCTGGAGCAGGTATCGAGCAAAACAGCTGACGATTTATAACATGTCCACTTCATGTATTGTGCATGGGCCAGTGCTGTCAGCATTTGTCTGTGCGTTTTCTCTATAAGCTGCGTTCGCTGTTAAACCACAGTGTGTATACAAAGCCGGTCAAATGTTTTTTCCGGGCTGCTGCGTTCGATGTTTACAGTGTCATGCTTAACATCACAAAACAGGCCGACAGGCAGGACACCTTTTCATACGAGCAGGCCGAGGTGCCAGGAGACGGAGTTAAGTGGAAATGCTAAGTTATACAACTAAACATAAACAGCCTCAGATGATGATGCTGTCATATCAGGCCCTCGCTCAGTATTCTGCTCACAAACGCCCATAAACGGGTGACTCACTTCAAGTGGGTTTGTGCAGAGACGCTACAGGGGGCGGTTCTACACCACCGCACGATGTTGTCTTTGGATCGGCCCAAAAGAGGCGATGTCACGGATCATTCATGGGACCGGTGTCGTATACATTAAGGGAGGGAGGGGAGGGGATTGGTGGAGGCCGCTCCACAGCAACAGAGGACAGCCTATGGAAAATGCCCCAGCCACCCAGCCAAGACGGTGATGTCATCAGAGCGGAGCAAGCGCTTCCACGCGCCGTCTGCGTTTCTGCTGCGAACACACAGACACACACCTCCGACATGCTGCATCACCTTCAGGCCGTCCTCAGCTGTACCGCAGCGACGTTCCCCCTTGAATGATTCTCTCATGTATATTGAATGAAGTGCGCGACGAGCTCATGTTCATGGGTGATTTATGCTCAGGTGTGATCATGTCAATATATTGATTAATCAAGCCGTGATTGAGGAGCAGATGCTTTACTGATGATTAATATTGATAACTACGCATTACCCCACAGTGGATAATACACATTTAATCACACACGTATGTGCAACAAAGTACAAGGTTGAGTGTGTGTGTTTAAGAATGTCTTACCATGTGTAACTGGTGACCCGAGGGATTACATCTTCCCCCTAAAGCTCCCGCTCACATTGTGCACGAGCAACAGCGTATTGTATCACTGTGGGCAGCATCTTAAAGAAGTTTGAAAATGTGTGCAGCGCGCTCTTTATTCTGCGCTTTCTAATCCTTTTTGGGCTCACAAAGGCGCTTTACTCAACAATGGTAAAAGCAGTGAAAAGGGACAACTGCAAGCGTGGCCGCAGTGTCTGAGAACTGATTTCATGCATAGGGAGAGAAGACGTGCGCGCAGGAGTGCATACACGTGTGTGTGTGTGTGTGTCTCAGTGTGCTTGGGGTAATTATACTGTGGCCTATTTGGACATAACAGAATAAGTGCTGTACGTACGTTGCTGGCAATGTGTTAATCTAGATCGACGGCTTTAAATGTATTTAAAGTCTATATTCTCTATATACAAAACTGCAGTTTATTAGAATATAGGCCAGGACACTGAACAAAATGTGGCTTAATAAGGCTTCACGGTGAAGTTTCCAAGAGAGAAACCTGTTCAGACTGTAAATCTGACGCCGCTTTAATGCAGGATCAGCCGTTCATTAGTAAGACTCATTCTGAAGTATGAGAGCAGATTCATGTACAGCTCCCAGCAGCTGTGACACACTTGGAGTCTCTTTTTTATTTTTTTACAGCATTTGGCCGCAGACCGAGTCGGGTGGGCAGAGCTGATTTGTTGCGCCGCATTATGTTGACACATCGACTGATTGTTGACAAACAGCTCAACTCGATGGCAGCGCGCCGTGGTCATCTCCACTTCATTGCCCGACTGTTCACTGTGCTGTGGTGATTTGCTGGAGCTTCCCTGGATGACAACTACGCTTCATCCTTCACTTTCATTGTGCCATAAAAGGCTGTTGTGTGGCGCTGGATGCTGCTGTTTACTGGTTAGCTTCTGTCATCATTACGGTCTCCCAGACAGGATAACTAGGATGGAAGAAGGGCTGAATGCACAGCAGTCAGAGGGCATGAGACTATGTAACCGTAGAAGGACAGTGACAGGAGTGACCTCAGGCTCCACTAGAGCCAGATCAACTGTCCATTCATCTTCATATTACTGAATCACATTCATGCAAAGGTAAATATTTGCTGACAATTAACTGTGAGGCTAAAATCTGTTGCGTTATAAACAATAAAGACAATTCAGCAAACAGTTTTGTCTGGCTTTGTGTTTTTGTGAGTCATATATAAAAAGATTTAAACTAAATAAGCTCTCTAACTCACAAAGAGTCTTTGATCTGGAAAATAATTTGTATGCTCTGTGATCACACGGCAAACACCACGGGGTGTTTGGGGGGATTTGCAAGTTTCCAAGTGTCTATGTCTGTCTGTTTGTTTGTGCGTGTGTGAGAGCAGGTCGTTAAAGCCTTCAACAGATTCTCTCCGCTCCACACCTGAAATAGAGGCTTCACCTGCGGATGAACCTGAGCCGAGCTCTGGCTTTTTTTTGGGGGGGTTTGTGTGAGCTGCAGACAAACGGCGTCTAACATATTTTCTCCGGCAGTGGGAGAGGATCCTTTAGGTCCTGCAGCAGTCTGCTCTGCTACAGGGATAACAAGGGGGCTGTGATCTCATAGTGCCGCGGCTCACTTTGCCGGGAAGCGGTGGGATGATGTAATGCTGTTTGCTCTGCACCAGCACGCACTTATCGGATGCATTATGGAAGAAATAGCCTGAGGAACCAATGCAATAATAACACCTCTCACGCCTTTATGAGGCATCATCATGATTACAGTAACAGTTATTGTCATACTGTGTATATTTATACACTATTCTGCTTCCTACACACACATTGACCTAATTATGTGCATCTCATGTGATTCTATTATAAGATGCAGGGTATGTTTATGCATCATTCTTTCGCTGTATAATTTCCATATGCAGATGAAAATGCTTGTAGAGCGCAGCAGTTGTTCAGTGCACGCACACACACACACACACACACACAGTCGTCCAAAGTTACGAAGGTTGTGTCGGACAGTTTAACTGCGAGCACATTCACACATTCCATCCACTTCACCTTCTACAGAAATATATAAATTACCTAAATTAATTCATTGCTTTTTACAGCAACCTGCAAAGGAGCCCATCCATTTAGATTACCTTCATCTTTCCCCTTGCCACAGCCTGAGACAGTCACCTCCAGAGAATCATATGACTCCAGTCCTGTATAATACTAGGGTGAGAGTCTTATACTGTGGGTTTTATGTTAGGTAATTAAAGAAATCCCTGTTTTATGTCCTCGGCAGTGATGGGCCTTGCCTGATTCACAACCCCACACACTAAAGTGGAAAAGCCTTGTTCCCACTCTTGACTACTCCAGTTTAATTGCTCTTTGTGTCCGACCTATTTCTTTTCTAACAGCCCTAATATACGATACAGTGAGTGCGGCATTCTTCTTTCATATATTAAAGGGCTATTGATGCACTGAAGCAAAGCATTGCACCTGTCCGCGTGCGATGATGAACGAGACTTCATCACCTACCTCCGCTCTCTCTTACCTCACCTGCTTTTCACACGGTCTTGGCATAACGTAGCAGCGTGACGGGCCACGGGCCGAGCCCTCGTCCTGTCCAGCCCTCCCTTTCCCGTGCGAGCGCCTCCGAGGTAAAAGCGTGTGTCAGGGGCCTGCGATGAAGCCAGAAAACAGGAGATGAGTCAGATGAACACTTGTCAGGTGATGTCATTTCCAGTGAGTGCTGACGGCCGGCCCCAGCTGTTGAAGTGTGGTGAGACACGCCGTGCAGCACCTGTCTGAAGCCGTTTCTGCTCAACACAAGCAGTGCAGAACAGGAACAGCTACTGTACCGGGCGATAAAGCCGACCGAGGTCAAACGGGACATATCTCACAGAGCATGACTCCATAATGCCACTGCAGCCGAGAAGACTATAGTGTAGTGAATGGAGAACATCAGTGTCCATGCTACAGAGTGATGATACACATAGAGGGTCACAGATGTTTGGACTCTGAGTAATGCAGCTGATGACATGGTTTCTGACACACACTTATACAGCAGGTCATCCGCCTTATGCAAAGATGTGGTCACGCCGTCAGACGTTCACCTCGTGTGCTCCCTCGCTCGCAAAGACGGTGCTGGCAAAACAAGACAGACAAACTCGATCCTCATGCAACGTTGTGTTGTAATAAAGCTGAAGGGGGTAAATGGAAAAGCAGAGACATACTGTGGGATACGAAAAAAAAAAACACACACACAAACACACGCTACTAAAACAAGCAGATCCTCTCTCGCTGTAAATCAAGAAGTGTTTCACTGTAATAGCTGTACTTTGTAATAGCCATCGCAGTGGAATAACTCCGATTTAATCTGGCCAGCAATCAATATCTTTTGACCGTTGTGATTGATGAGTATTAAGTAGGACTATTAACTGAGAGGGGGGAAAAGTGTCCAAGTCTGAATTCCACTGCCCTTCGCTCAGTCAAAGCACTAATGTGAAAGGGAATAATTTGTCAGCTAATTCACAAATAGGTTTAGGACTGTGGACATATTTTCCTAATGAATATGTGAATTACTTGTGCATTGATTTCTATTGTGTGGGAAAATGGGAAATGTATTAAGGACTGTCTGCACAGGCGCCTGCAGACACACTTCATTGATGTTTCACTTGGAGACTACGAGAAATATTGCATATGCTGAAACCAGCAGATTGTGTATTTAGAGCCTCTGGTGACTGAAGGTCACGACTGTGACCCTTTTAGTAGTAGCCTGTCATACATTTAGCAGAGGAGGTATCATTTCAAACTGTCCTCCATCACATTATGACAGATCTTAATTGACTACCGATGCAGCTTTGCTGACTTGACGGAAAAATCAGATTTTAATCTAATCACTGCAATATACCTGATTGGATCCTAGCAACATTGTGCTGAGTTAAAACCTTTGCTTGCAGAGATGAGTCAGGGAGCTTGTGAACAACAAACTGCTACACAGGTTTTGCCTTTTACTGTGTACAATTTTATAAGCACTGACTGAAATGTGCACGTGTCTATGTATATTAAACAAAAATGTTTCTCCTTTGACAAAGTTCACGTAGTTTTTCTCCGCCACTCTAGGATTTATTAAAATCAGGCCCCGCTGCTGGAAAAAACATGTTTCAGACATTTTATACATAATGCGGCCTTTATGAGAATGACACAAGTTTGAATGTTTGAAGCGCTGAACTTCGGTTCCCCTCTTCTCTCTCTCTGCTTTTCTCCAGCACTCTCCTTAAAATGTGCCTATTTTTCATTTTTGCTTTTCCTACCAGACAGAGACGATTTTCAGTCAGTAAGTCTTCCCAGGTTTATCACTGAACCACATCATTAAGAAGTGCCCCACGGATCCCTGTCTAAACTGCTGCCGCCAGCTCCCTGGATAAAAAGCCCAAGGCTGAGCTGGTTGACATTCTCCAGCACAAAGGTAAATGATGGCACAGAGGATGGTGGTCCAGAGTCCCCTCCGAGGTCTTGGGGGAGAAGACAGAGAAGGAGAATGATGATAGATTGCATGGCGAGCGGGCTGAGCGAACGGATCGGGCCCTCTCCTACCCAAAGAGCACCATCTGCTGTCAGTTCGGGACTCATTCAACTGCGCTGACATGTAAAGGAGCTCACTGAGAAGGCATCAGACTGCCGTCAGGCGCACCAGTGACGGGCTGAATATGAAAGAGAGCGGGGAGTGTGCAGGGGGGAAACTGTGGAAGGAGACAGGTGGGGGCTGAATATAGCACGTTTTTTATCCAAACAGGAAAATGCATTCACATAAACAAACAGAATCTTTTTTAAAAAATAAATGTGTATTTCACTTTTTAGTGATTATGCTCTTTCTACATCTATCCCAAGTTCACTTGTTTCGGCAGAACAATTTCAAAGGAAAATGCAAATGTGAGACAGCACAGTGGACAAATACATTTGAGGCAGCTGACATTTCTGTAAATGAAAGGAAAACAAAGCTGGTAAAATGCACCGTAACATTAATATCTGCTGCTGGTATTTTGTCGCAGCTCTTAACATGACTGTACACAGACAACATGACAGATACTGACAATATTTCATCTGCAGGACCCTACGGTGCACGGAACTGCTAAGGGGCGAGACGCCATTTTAGTGCCAGTATCAGATGACTGCGTCTGGACCTCTTAAAACAATGAGCTGTTTATGGTCAATTTTAACAAGCTGAAGCACTTTTGACTGCAGCCTTCCCCTGAAAACACACACTGCCTGAAGGACCGGAGAGGAAAGTGTAGCATGAGATGAGCCATGAACGCATCAAAGCCATAATGCTGGACAAATATATGCTTTACAACACAGTGACAATCATCTCGCCTTCTCTTAAAAACCACAGTCTCATAAAAAAGCTAATTCCCAGAAGGCAGCCACAGAAACGAGGTGTAGGGTCAGACACAAAGTCAGGGTCTTGTCATCTCTGATTTCATTTCAGTTCTCCAGACGAGACTAACTGTCAATAAGCAGCGGCTGTATTGACACCTGCGAAGCTGCACTAGTTTGCCCCGGACGCTCGCAGTCTGTCCCGCCAGAGACACGAGAGGCGCGAGCGGAACGGCCTGCGAGAGTGACGGGGCCTGCCAATACTAAAAAGGTTGCAATTTATGAAGGGCAATGACATCAAAGCCCTGATCAATAGCTTCCACTGCCTTCAAATACAGGACTGAGATTGATTGTAGGTGATATTGTTACTGCAGAGGTGCTGAAGTGTCAAGAGGGGACGAATACTCAAGTTCAAAACAGGCAATTGTAAAGGATTTGCGTCAGTCAGACTAGATGGTTGAACAGTGACGAGAGACCCCACTGACCCCAGCGGGTGGTGCAGGCTCGTCAGCGGGAGACAGGTTGAAAGTGCAGACTACAGGGGGAGCATTATATCGTGGTGAGCAGCTGTCTCACTGACCAAGAACAATCAAGTGTCCTCTCTCAGCTAAGGCCGGACGCTGGCGGTGTAAAGCTGCGTACGACAGAACGGGTGGATGGACGCGATTGTGATGAGATGGCCCGGACAGCTGGAGTACATTAGTGGGACACCGTGGAGATCCCCGCACAGAAACCGTCTCCTGAGCCGGAGAGCTACTAAAGAAGCCTCAGATCTCACCCAATCACTTGACCTGGACAACAAACGCGTGCAGCCTTTATTATCCACTGTGAATGAGTTCACACACACTACACCTTAATGTAGGCAGTCGTTACTGCATATGTCAGTATATGACATGGACGGCTGCGCGAGCACACAAGCCTGACACCGTACACAACCGCTACTACCCGACTTTTATGATCCGGCAGTGTAGTTAGAGCAGTGGCTCCATCCTCGCAAAAACAGCGAGAGGAAGCAGTGACAGGAACGCTACAATAATATCTAGAACGGACAGGAAGACTCCAGGGCATCATGAATAAATAAAAATACTCCAAAAGCAAGCATTCCTTTATTGTGTTGTATTTGTCAAGCCTGGCAGAAGCACAAGGATGTGGGTGCAGCAAAATTAATAAATAAGTGACATGTTCAAAAGGGGCCAGCTTTGGTAAATCTGTGTGACACAGAGTACAAGCCGTGTCCAGTGTGTTGCACTACAGCAGCAGGTATTGTTTCGCTCCGTCTTTACGAGCATTCCCACAGATTTATGACATCATTCGACAGCATTTGGTAAATAAATCAAAATAGCAGCTTGCGTTATTTTCAAAATATAAAACTATATTTTTGATTATGTTGGCAGCTCGCGCCCGTCAGGAGGATAGGAAACCTTTCATTTTTGATGAATTACAGTGTGTTCATATATAAATAAACAAGACTGATGATGTGGAATAAATCCAATTTACCATGTGAGGATAATCAATACATTAACCTGGAATCCCATGCTGAAGCACCTTGAGTCGACTGTACAATATGCGCTTGTTTACTTTAATTGCAACAGTGTTGGCTGCAGAAAGCACGAGCAGGCAATTGATAGCAGACATTAGAAAACGATTACGTGGACAGAGATGAACTCTCCGGCATCGATCTGGCTCGCTCGCATTTCTGACTTTTGCAGGAAAAATGAATAAATTCACCTGCAAATCTATAATGCATGACTTTATATTCATAATTTCCACCGGGGAGGCTCCTTGGCTCTCTCCGCTTTCCATCGTGTGCACAGAGAAGCTGGCAGCTCATTGAAGTCGGGCGTCCACTGTGTCTGCTTTCTGCCAAATCATAACTGTTTATTCAGCCAAACGCACTATTGTAAAATGTATTGCTGTGAAGATTTATAATGAGACTGAGATTGTGAAACTGCATGCTTCCCTTCATATTGCCTTCTAGACATGGTGAAGCCAGCAACATATCAAAGACGTTCTTTATCATTTCCAATTATTGAGAAATATTGTCATTTGAGCCATCTGAACCGCCAAGTCTAATTTGTTTACTTCAAGTGCGTCTGAAGCCTCTTTAATGTTTGAAATGAGAATCGTTTCCCTGTGGGTTGTCTATTGCCCCGCAAACAAATGACAGATTGTACAGAAAAGTCCGAGCTTTTCAACAGTAACTGACACGCGGTATTGTTTTCCTCCCGTTGAGACGCAGCACTCTGCCAAGCGCTTTACCTCGCTGGCTCAATGCGCTCGCTTTCTCTCCTGAATTTTTTTTTTTTGGTTGTTGTTTGAACCGCATGAGTTCTCAGCCAAAACGCGGTCGGTCTGCAGAAAAGTTCAGTGTTGAATCCTCAAGGTGACTGATGTAGCGTGGCTGCGCGCTCGCCTTCAAGCTCCCAACGTTCGAGCTGTGCTTCGGTTTGTTTGTCCACGTTCTGGGGCAAACGGCTAAAGTGTAATCAGATAGAGGGGAACTGAGCGCACAGTGTTCTCAAACCTAATTTGGCTGCTTGCAGCTCTGACCCCTGACCTTTGACATTCTAGCCTGACTGGCGAGGACACCAAATCATTTATTTACTTGGTTAAGACATAAGCCAGACAAAGGGGACCAAAAATCTTTGGAACTCAAAACACTAATAAAAAGCTTTCTAATAAATAAACCCCACAGCCCGGCCTGTTGGAGTAATAATCAGTATTGATTCACAGAAAACATCTTCACCTATTAAACCAGTCATTTACTTGATGTCCATTCAGGCTGATCAATTAAATCAATTATTTAGACAATAATTTGTGGAGGCAGCAAATCCTCGTCAATAAGAAATGTTGGGAAGACGGAACCCGTTGAGGCTAATATACATATCAATACCGGAGCCATTTCTCTTGTATGTTCACAAAGAAACTGTTGTGTTCAACAAATGGCATTAATCAAGGATCATTCTGGGGTCAAAGGTGAAAAGGAGAGAACAGAACCTGAGAGAGCACTTATGACAGACCTTATTGACACGAGAGCACCAAGCCACGCTCCCTCGCTCTCTTCCGCTCTATCGCTTTATAGCTTCTTTGCCTTTGCCAGTTCCTAACCGTGTCTCAGGAGGATTATGCAACGGTGGCTTGCCACATGTGTTTTTTTTTTGTTTTTTTCCAGGGCTATACTTGTGCAGCTCTGCTCACGCTTTGCACAAACTCGCGAGGCACGCCCAACATTAAAAACTAGTTTTAGGAGTTAACAGTGCCTCTCTACAAGCAATTCATCCCCAGCCCTCTGGTGCTCCTGCTGAGCTCACGCTGCTCCTTCAAGACTCCGCCAGCAACAGCATACACACATGTGCTGCTCAACAGCTCGGTCGGAGTCCACCCCCCTTCCCTCCAGTCTTCTCCCAAAATAGACCCATCGCTGGGCCTCTGAACATTTGGCTGCTTCCTTCCTCCCATCTTGTCCACGCCTGTTAGACGGTTACAGCTGCTCTCTCACTGACCACAGTTTCCATTGCTCATCACTGTTTAACTCCCAGACCCCTTCTGGAGTCCATTACCAAGGCCAACTTCCCCAGATTTATCACCGCTATGACCTGCAGCAGTCAAAACAACAGCAGCATGAACGCGCTGAATGCTGAATGGGCCGTTATGGCTGACTACAGGCTCGGAGAAGGTTCAGGGCTGTGAAGAAATGATGCTTTGGATTATTAAAAGTATATTTCAAGGATACCTTCCGTGCAATCTGGCAGCGTCTAGACGGCACATGGTGCGAGAAGACGTGCAACATCACGGAGCTGCAGCGAAGATCTCTAGGCGATAGAGTCACTACAATTATTTCCATCTGCATTTAAAAAGACACACTCTCATACACACCCAGCCTTGTGTCTGTCATCACCGTCAGCTTACTGAGATGTCAGGAACCTCCATTTTGGAAAGGTTCATCAGCGCTACATGTTTCTGGTTGGCTGTAGTTTAGAATTCACAGCACAACAACAACTCTATCCTCTATAAGTAATGCATACTGGATGAGGTGCAGCTGATGGTCAATAGATTTGCCACCCAGACCTGCACCGCTGTCTCTGTTTGTTTCCATTACAAAGCAATACATAATGCATTTCCAAAATCACTCTGTCGTTAATTCATCAAACGCAGAAAGAGAGCAGGACGGTGAGGGAAGCAGGAAGAGAGTCGCGCAGCTAGATTATGCATCCCTGACAAAGCTTATGGGAGAGACAATGAGTCTGCGCTACAGTATTTTTGTTTCACATGATGGGCTTATTAATCACAGTAATGAATCGTGAGATGGTTTGTAGAACAGTGGAGTCGAGGGTAAACAAATGCAGATAATAGGACTAAATGCAAGCAGCGCAACCGCGGTGACTTCACGGCACCACTGGAAAACGCAGCTTTTCCGGTTTCTCGCCTCTTTGTTTGCTGCGTCTTTGTCGCGTTGTTTGCTTAGTTGTTCATTTCAATACTTGCTTTATAATATGGTAAAAAGCTAGTTGCGCATCTAAGTAATTACACTGTAATTGATGAGCTAATAGAGATGTAAATTATGCAGCAGTGTAGAAAGACTGGAGTATGTTGTATAATTACAAACTCCAGCTGCCACGCTGCTGTACAGGAGCCATAAATTAAGCTCGCCAAACCTGAATAACGGACTGGAGTCGTTTTGCGGCGCACCTTATGGCGGTGCTCCTCCACGCGGCTTCTATGCGCTGTGGCGTCTTCTTGTAAACACCCTGCTCACCTTCGCAAGGCGCGGAATCACGTAGGTTAGGAGTTCAACTCCCAGTAGGGTCACTAACGCTCTCACATTACTGTAAAGCCATCTGCAAACAGCACGTAGACCCATTTTACTGCTGTACCTACTGCAAAAGCATTTTTAAATCGCCTCTATCAATTTCCTGATTTATTCTCACAGACGACGCCTGCGCGGCTTCTCTTTGGCCGTTTAAAAACTGCAGGCATTTATGCGTTGCTGTCACATCTTCCAGTACCGTTTCATCCTTCTCCTTCGTTTATCTGATGTAATTCAGGACCAGCTGGAGACAAGTTTAAAGAAGCCACAAAATTATTGAAGCAATTTGTCTTGTTTCTGTACACAATCCAACCCACGAGCAACTTGTGTTTGCCTGTGTTGAGGTGCACTGTGGGGCATTTCAAATATTAAAAGTTCAGTTCTGTCGGTGGCACAGAGAGAGGCATGATTATAACCTTGGCATCAGAGAAGTCATCAGTACAAGCTGACAGCCAGTAACACTATCAGTTACTGGTTCTGTCCCAGTTCTCCTCAGCGCTCCTGTGTGTAATTGCAGTGTTTAATCTTGTGGCTCTGCTCTGTCTCCTGCCCACTCCCTGCCTTCCTTATTAGTCCTCCTTTGCCCATTTGAGATTTTTGTCTTCTTCTCTCCATTTTTTTCCCCTCCTAGTAGCAGAATAGACCAATCAGAGTTGCCATTGTTTATTGTGATAAGTTGGGATAATGAACAAATGACCTGCCACCTGGAGCACTTAGAGTCTGGTGTTAAACTCGGGTTATAAAAACCTCTTCCAGCTCTATTGATTTACTGGCAAAATTTGATTGTACCCACGGGGCAGGGGGGCCTGCAAGACTGCACAGAGCTCTTACTGTTTTACAGTCCTTATTACACCAAACAAATAAATCTCCTGACCATTAATTCACTGCCTCTGCCCTCACTCTCCAGACTGATAGGCAAAAAATCAGAGCAGATTGAGGCTGCTTGGCAGACACTGCCAGATAACTATGTAGTTAGAGGCAATGTTTCTTTTCCATGTGCCCCTTTCCATATTGGATTAGGAGGCCCAGACAACTTTGAGTGTTCTCTGAAGAGTTTATGATCGCACAGGACAAATACACGAGGAAGTGATTTGAGTCGGCCTATCCTGTTTTTGCAAACAACAGTCATTATTTCAATATCCTGTGTGGCTCTTTTACGATTCCCCTACGGTGCCTTTTGGGCTCTTTCTCCTCCTGTACACAACGGGGACGTGGCACCTCACAGTTAACAAAAGTCAACCGCAGAGAGAGTCAGACCAGCCTGATTTTTACAACGGAAGGCAATTGTAAACACTCGGGGGGGGCCTGACAAATGGAACTGAGCGGAGTGAAGCACGAGCCCCAGAACAAAGGCTGAATCCGTAATTCATTCAGCCCGGATGGTAATTTGAGAATGAGACAATACTCTTGTAAAACAATAATAAAGGGCCGTCGAATGAAATCCAGTCCAGCAGTTAATGATTCTAACCTTAGCTGTTGTTGGAAAAAGGGGGTTGATGAGGATCTTGCCTCGCAAAACCAGCTGTAGCCTGCGATGTTGGTTATTTATGGGAACAGGGAATTTTACACCTTCAAAAAGTTTTCTCCTCCTTGTCTGGGTCACACAGATACGTGTTATGTTCCCTCACACAACTCTTCTAGATCTCAATGGTCACGTATACAGTGCTGTGTCTGAATGATGAACAAACTGCCAC
The DNA here is from genome assembly GCA_030770545.1 of Macropodus opercularis. NCBI lineage: Eukaryota > Metazoa > Chordata > Actinopteri > Anabantiformes > Osphronemidae > Macropodus > Macropodus opercularis. The sequence goes on along the minus strand of JAUCMP010000026.1, from coordinate 7,239,312 downwards.
CAACACCAGAAGATGAAAGATCCACTGATTAGCCTTCGCCAACATGTTTACCGTAGTTCGAATTACTACCATACCCACTGATTGTGGACTTATGTAATCAAGTTTTTTTTTTTCATGTGGAAACTGATGTATAATTGTCAGCATATGTGCAACGTACACAAACTCCCTCGCTTCACTTACATAATGTATACACTCTAAAGTACGTGCACGCTCTCCTGCAGAATCAGAATGATGTCACCTTTAAACCGAAAGACACGCAGCTGCCAAAACCGCGATTACGCGCCAGGGTCCTGAAGTGTTCGTCATTCAACAGGAAGTGCAGTGTCGGCGTAGGATTCGTCAGCCGCAGCGAGAAAGTGGCTTTGAACACTTAAGCTTAAGAAACACACAAGCTTAAAAACCTAGAAGGTATGGAAGAAGTTGGCTCATAGATATTTCAGCCTCCAGTTCAAGGAATCGTTCTTTTCCCTTGTGGTCAAACGTGGCACGTAACTGTTCCTCCGCGTGTTGCTTTGATTCGTCAATGCGCAATGCAAACATTCAGAAAGATCAACCCAGGCCTGATCAAAACGAGGCCACGCTGCGCTACACACCACCTGGGATCGCTGCCACTATCAACGGCCTAGTGGCTGGATAAAAGACGGGACCACCAGACAGCTAACCAGCTAATCTGATGAAAACCCTGACAGGCCATGATGAATAATGAATATGTACATTATAACCTAGGGAGATATCACAGGCGAAGCAGTGGATCATTTTCAGGTTGGTAGGTGGACATGACACGTCTGTTATCAGCGTGACTCCTAATGAGCTCATTCACAGGTACATGTACGTTTAGTGAGCCAGGTGCACATCTAATTATGACAAAGTTATCAGGATCAATAATTACTTTTGAAAAACAGATCCATGCGTGGATTTTATCAGCGCGCATGCTATTGTACACGCACTTGTCCGGGTCATTAGTCCAACAGCAGAAGCATCGTTTAAGAATAATACGAGCCGTGAGTGATAAAGGGAAGCAGGCGTCATGAAAGTGTTTCTGATGCCACAGTCATATACGTTTTAGAGTTCCAGCTTCACAAGTTCACACCCAACACCAGACACGGGGTCTACATCCAGGCCGTGCGTTCATACATCTCATTTTATCCTTGTGGCCCGGCGTTTCCTTCTGGGAATGGGGCCCAGCTTTACCTTGCGAGCACGACACGCTACCTGTCACATCCCTGAGTGTGGTGCAAGAGGCATGTGACATCTGTTCGCTCTCCGGTGGGCTCCTCACGTCCACGACCTCATCTACATTGTGTCGGTGCATCTGTGGGTGTGTGTCTGTCTGTGTGCGTGGGGTGGGGGTGGGGTTAAACTGTATGACAAGGGTACTAGAGAAAAAAGGTGGATGGAACCTGGGTCGCGTGTGTTGGTGGAAGTAGGTGGAGTTACAGCGAGCAGTCGACCAGAACATCAGTCAAGGCTGCCTCTCGCCATCACTAGACTTCCCCTGGACAACCTTGACCTGAGTTTGCTGCTTTTTGACAGCGTAGGTCCTAGTTGACACCAGCTGTGGCGCCACACTGTGCTCTGTGCCAGACACTGAGAACACGGGCTAGAGTGAGGTTAACAGAATCAAGAGAGACCAGTAGAATGTGCACAGATGGGTCATGGGGAGGTCCAGTAACCCTAACGCCTGATACCGAAGAGTTGTGGAGCTGTTATAATCAATGCTATCGTCAAACACTGATCACAGCTACTTCGACTAAACTAAGACGTGTTTTGTTAGTTAGCGTTTCCCATTTTGCGCATGACGTGAACTTAGCTGCCTGACGCCGAGCCTGTGCCTGTTTAACACATTGAGTCAGCAGGGTCATAGGTTCATTGGCCAGGGCTGTGCTCTCTAATGGCCTTTTCAAATCATTAAGTAATGAAGTGGGTGCCATTCACATGTAAATGCATCCACAAGCCAGGATCCTTTGATGCTTCAAGCCATAAATACTCCTCAGAGCCAATATTAAAGGCATTTGCAACATCTGTTCCCCACCAAAAAAAAAAGAAAAGTGCAGGACACTGGGCCAACACCAAAGTGTTTTACAATGGTTGGTTACAAAGCACTTATGCTTCCTCTCTTCATTTGTTTATTGATTATTGTCCAGTCTGTCAAAGACACTGGCTCAGAGTCTGTTCCTGTAAATACTGCAGTTGTGTTTAAAACTGCTAAAATCATATGAACATACAAACACACCGCGCGATAAACACATCTCCAGATTTACAGTACGTCTCTTGACACCTGCTAAATATTGCGAGTGCAGCCACCACTGACCTTGGCACTCGTACTGTATCCATAGCAAAGCCTCCTCCCTCACCATCCATCTCTATCTCCTGTCTCTGGAGTGTCCCCTAGCCTGCAGCTTATTGGGGGGCCTGGAGCCAGCTTCCCATCTCAGACGGGCCCTAATCTGGGAGGCAAATGATAAGGCTGGGGTTTACAGGAGGGGCTTTGCACAATCACCCAAATTTGCATTTAAAGGCCCTCTAGTAATTTTTAGGCTTATTTAAATCTAGCAGCAGCGATGGAGGGGGACATTCAGCAGATCCTCCGCCAGTGCTTCCTCCCCACGATAAACCAAATCCGAGCCATAACCGAGTAAGGACGCAGATTGTTTTGCGGTTCTCACAGCAGCCCAGCTCTGTATTACCAATAGCATTCAACTGACTGGGAATTATTTTTGCTCTTTGCAGTCACATTAAACTGCCACATGGGACAAAAGCTTTAGGCGTCACTGTAAAGCGATTTGCGAAAAGGGGTGATTTTGCCGCAGAAATAAAGGGCTATTGACAAGGACTTGGCCGAGCAAGATTTGACAGTTTTCATTTATTTCAGATTTTACTTATTTTGCTTGTTTTGGTTGTTGTTGCATGAGTAGATTCAACAATTTTCTGTTTTCATGCGATTGTCATAAATGTAAAAGAAACATCCTCATGTGTTTTAAACCCTGTCAAAGGCTTTCTGCCGCATGACCACCTAAGCAAGACGTTGTCGTCACGCAGGCGCTTCATTATCCTTATTATTTGATGTGTTTTCGCTCACATCTCAGAATTATTCATCGTATGAAAAGCCAGAATTAGAAAACGCAACAATGAAAACTGCGTTTGCATATTTCTTAGCTGCCGCAGCCGAAGCGGGTGCTGTGCTGCACGTGGCACGTTCGCTGCTACACTGGCATCGTGTTCAGCTGTACAGTAAGTGAGCCAAAACAGCACAGTTCTTCTGCTTAGCCAATTTGTGTCAGCGTCATGGTGGGGGGGGGGTATTTTTAGTGTGGGCCTCTGTGATGCATCCTACACATGCAGAAGGGATTTGAAAGATTAATCCTCACCTTTCCAACTTAATGTATGTAATTTGGTTTGACAAACACCAGCCCTACAGGGACGTTTTCTTCATTAATACTTGACAATATGCCTTGCATATCAGGCCCGCAGAGATGTAGTAGTGTGACGGACAAGACTATTACAGTGACCCAGATTCAATATTTCTTTCTTTACGCGCAAGCTTTTAACACTGAGGGTGATACAAAATTCACTTGAGAAAGCAACAAAGACGCGGCGTTAACGGCGGTTGCGACGGGCCACGCAGACGAGCTCAGATCGTCCTCTCAGACTAGAACGTAAACTAAAATATTCAAGACGTCGAGGAGCTGTTCAGAAGGAAAACCTTAAAAATCTGTGTGACAACCATTACATCCAATATTGGTTAGAGGATTAGGCCAGTCCCCAAGTCACTCGCCTCCACTCACTCATCCGTCAGCCTCCATCCTGCTTGATTAGCAGGTTATTACTATTCAACTATTTACTATTGATGGAAGTTTGTCATTAACACAAACACACACAACAAAATCCACAACGTATCATAAACATATTCCATGAGACAATGTTTTCCTTCAAGGTGTTTCTTTACCACAGGGAACCTACAGTATAAAGACACTGTAGGCTGTAGTTCAAACCCACGATCACAACGTGAACCAGATGTAAACCACTAAACCAGATATCATATTTAATATTCTGCCTGCTTTTTTTCACCTTTTGCATACACGCAAAGCCTGAAGACAGGTCAAATGAAGCTCATGCATATAAAAGCCGTTGCCCTGGGCGAAGATTTAACCAACCTCGAATGAGTCTTGAGGCTCAGTGTAGTGAACAAACCCCCCCCTGACTTATTCCAGCTCTGAGAAATATAAGGAGATGGGGGGAACAGAGATCAGACCAACCCCCCTCACACACACACACCTCCCTCCATGTCCGAAACCAACCGTTAGCTTGGCTTCCCAGTCACACTATAGAGACTCTGCTCACTCTTCCATGGCGTAGCCACTTCCTGCTGGCGCTAAACAATGCAGACTCCATTTGGATTGCCGTAATGGCTCACTGCTTGACATAACCCTTGTCAGTAAGAGCTGAGATAGGTGACACTTGACAGATGTGTAATTGCGGGAGGAGCTCACTGACAGGTGGATGAGCTTAAAGACACCTGATATGCTACGGAGGCCGTTGATGCAGAGGATTACACCTTTAAGCAGCGTCGGCCTCTCAGGGCGTTTCTCTCTTTACGCCACGAAATATCCAGAACGTCTCCTGCCATGGTCTTGAATTTATGCATTAAAACATATTATCTGTGACTGTATGTATGGATCTAAAATCATCTGAGTGGGCTTGTAAAGCCTGCGCTGTGGTGCGATAGCTTTCCCTCTCAGGTCATCTCAGGTGAGGTGCAAGCAGAAGCCAGCGATAGCATCACCCCCATAAAAGACAGGAAGTGAGATAAACGTTCGGCCGTTGATTAGAAGCCGAGGTGTGGGCTGCATGTGGGGGGTGGTGCAGTCATAGGGGAGGAGCAGTCAAGGTGTGTGTGAGGTTGTGTTTTATGTGCGGGACTGTGATGCAAATCAATGATCTCCTTTAGTGCAGAGCCGAACAGCACAATGCCTGCACACCTGTCCATCACTCATCATCTCCTGTTCCACCTCTTCAAACTGGCGAGAAAAAAAAAAAAAAGCTTTAGCTCACATTCAAGTAGTTGAAAGCAGGGGGAGGAGGTGTGCTTAGAGGCGCAGACATTCACTTTTCTTTTTCCTTGCCGACAAGACTGTGTTATTAGAAGTGCAGTTACTAAATTGGGAGGAGGGAGACCGATGCTTTTGGATGTGACCTCAATTGCACTGCTGCTCTGAAAAGTCTCATTTCACTGAGAAAGACGGGGGAGGACGAGAAATTGACAATATATTTTGTACCATCATGCACAGACAGTGTATAGAGATTTAGTCATGATATAGGGGAGTGGTGGCTCCAGCTGCACCCCAGAAGCTCAGCTCGGTTCATTGGGGGTATTTTCACTTATAATTGGGGTAGCTTTCATCTTGCCTGCCAAAAGGCGTAGCAGCGAAGAGGAGTACCAAGAGGGAGCTATCACTTCCCCTATTTCCTGGCCCCAGACAAAGGCATCCAGGCAGGCAGCCTGCTGAAGATGATGTATTTCTGATCAAAGAGCCTGGAGTTGTCAGCAGCCCGAGCTAGCACAGCAACCTGATTGCTCCTGGATAGATTTGTCCCTTTGATCAGAGCAGGCTCTGACTGCAGGCACTGTTTATGCAAAGAAAAAGACGGCGGAGCGAAAATCTCGCCAGTGTTGTGTTGAAACCGGCTGGTTGGGCTGGTGAAAGGACCGCTCCAGGATATGTTGGCTCACGCCGTAATACAGGATGATATCTGTTATAATTACCGCTAATGAGATAACGTTGCAAAAGGCTTTTCGGCAACTTGTTGCTGTGATTTTTTTTGTGTGTGCTGACAGCAATAAAAAAAAAGAGAGAGAAATCCTACTTATATTACTTGTGATTAGCTGATAAAACCGTGTCTAATTACAACCAAATACATCAGATGAAAGACGGAGATAGTGTAATGTACTTGAACAACTGATATTTTTATAAAACGATCAGTTAGTTACACTATGCAAACATCCTCCCCATAATGCAAATAAACCAGCGGCGATGAATGTACACGGACTCTAAAAGGCACAAGTTTGTCATAATAAATTGATGTCAACTCTCACGGCTCGTTGTTTAAATCGGCAGCAGAGAAATATTAATGCCGCGAGTTGCTGCACATGTAGCGTGACCTCGGACACGTCTTGTCTTGAAGAGAACAGCCTTCCCGCACCCAGCTACACCGGTTCACACGCAAAAACGTCAAACACACTTTAAAACGCCAGACCAGGAGACGACACGAAACACCAGGAGGCTGTGACGCTTCCGTGTCCACAGGGGCAGTTCCCCACCATCACTACCGGGGAAACTGTGTTTATATATCAAGCGTTGCTGAGGCTAAACTTGCAAAAAATGTTTGAACAGTAAATGCAGCTGTTTACGTCCTGTAAAACTACCGTATCTACATAAATACATATTTCATTAACAATGTCAAACTATTTCTAGAAAGAGAAGAAAGTCTTAAAGCAACAGTCAGCACAGCGTTCATGTAGTTTCACTCCTCACTCTGCATATTGGAGCGTTCAGGTCTGTCAAATGAAACACTAAGGTACAGCTCAACGCACTTCCCACACAGAGGTGTCAAAGTCAAGGTTAATTCAAGGATCTCAAGTATTAAGCCTATTTGTTTTTTCTTGTTTTGCTTTGTATTGTTCCAGTGGTGACAGGTGCTATTTAAAGGCGGATGCACGCACGGTGGAAGCTGTGTGGGAGAGCGAGTGGTTATGTAAGCTGCGATTAACATATCTGACTGCTGCATTTAGGTCAAACGGTGACGGGTAATTCAGGTCAGTTCTGACAGCTGATGAAAACAGAAATCATCATGCCGGGCGGTGGGCGTAATTATGTATTTATGAGTGGAAGAGGACCTTGGGGGTAGCGAGCAGACGAGACGAGCGCAGCGCTGAAGTGCCCGAGCGCTGCTACTGTAATGACAGCTCATTTCCCTGTGTGGATGTTTTTCTCAGCTTGGCACCGTGCTTTTGTTGGTCCCAGCTGCTTACTGTACCTGCCAGCCAAACCTTTTATGGACAGTACAGGAAGGTTAAGTGTTGTATTATTAAGGCGTGAATGTTCTGCAGAGACTACAGCCAAGGAAATGAAAAGCGGGTAGCTCTCATCCAGAGGGTCCCCCCATGCCACCTCCCCCCCGCACGGTAGAGAACCGCTCTTATTGTTTTAGAAGGACGCTTGGTAAAACTTAAGAAATCTATATTTAATAATCTAAAGTCTATGCATCTTTAACAAAAAAATGACTATTTATATCACAGCATCCTCAGTTTAATATACAGGTCATGCGACCTGAGACTAGACAGTGTAATGGAAAAGATATGACAGATAAAGCTGAATGCAAATAACCACGAAGTTCAATCAAAGCCATCTTCACATCACTCTTACGCTGTCAATCCATGTGTGACATCTGTGATACGGGCAACACTGTCAATGTATGGCTGCCTACTCCATCGGCCATGTAAAGTTTAATGAGCACCTTTTGTGGACTGGTATGAATAATGTATACATTATAGAGCTTTAAAGCACCTACAGTGCATCTGTCTCCAGGACGGACAGAAGCCACGGGGAGGACTGGTGGAAATGAAAAGGCCTGAGGGTAAAGAAGGCGAGAGATAGGAAAGGAGAAAGTTGAAGGCAGTCACATTAATTTGACTGCTTCCGTGTGCCACTACCAATGCAGAACAGGAGTCATCATTTAACTCCGCCGCACAGTCTGCCTCTCGTCTGCTGTTCGTCTGAGCCAACCTTCCTCCTCACATCAGCAGCTGAACATGCAGTGACGCGGACGGGAGAGGGAGAGCGGTTCGTGGATATTCTGGAGAGCGCAGCAGGTGACGGGAGGAAAACACAAGTGGAAAGCAGACAATCTTATTTCGGCACTCCTGCAGATGGCATTGATCTGTGAAGTACAAGGAGACGGAGATGCACTGTACTCTGAGTGACAAGCTCTCCATTGTAAAAGGGAAAAGCATTAAAGACTCAAACAGTGCACTTGAAACACAAAACATAAGAGGAGAGGAAAATATACACTTCAAAGTTTGCTTGAACTGAAGCAAGGAGAGGAATTATATGACAGGATGGAAGTTTTAGGAGTTATTAAATAAATCTGTTGATTATACAACACTGCTGAAAAAGACCGACTAACTCCTTTAGCACCTGACAGCATTACAGACACAACCTCTGCCCCTCTGACCTCGACAACCAAATTAGAAATCCCCACCAAACCCTGCCATTCAAGGGATCGGTGGGCCTCTATCTCCTTAAAGATCTCTTCCCTGTTGAATAAGCAATGGAGCGTTCCCACCTCTCTTGATCACGCCAGGCTGGCCCGAGCGACCCTTTCCTCCCTTAGCCTTTCTCCTCCCATCACCCCTCCTCTAACCCTGGTTTCCATCTCCACAGATTGACTGTCCCTCCCCATCCCATCCTCCTGCTCCCCCACCCCAACCGTCGCGCTCAGCCGACGTGGCCACACAAAAGAAGGCTCCGGCTTAGCGGCCTTGTGATGGATGCATTTTCATAGGCCAATCTCTGTTATCTTGGAGAAACAGGTCTCAGCCTCCATTCTCTCAGGGCTTTACAGTTTTCTCTCTGCCACTCACCCCCTCCCCCCATCCCTCCGTCCTCCTCCACCATTTTTCGAAGGTCACTCATTAATACTCCTGAGCATTGACGCTGACCCCGTGACCCAGAGCTTGAAAGCTCGACTCTCTCGTATTGAGGCTCCGAGCCCTTATCCTGCTATTCTCACCCCGGCCTGAGCGTGGAGGCCTGGATGCCCCCAAGGTCAAGGACTTGGCTGACATCGGGCCCCAAAACAATAGGAGGCCCTTCCTCTTTGCATCCCCATGGACACCCCAGGGTTTTCAAGAGAAGTCAAGGTACATTTTATTTATATAGCCTAGTATCACAAATCACACATTTGCCACAGGGGGCTATACAAGCTGGACAGCATATAATACCCACTATCCTTAGCTCCTTCGACCAAAGCCCGGACACCATCTAAGTCAGTACCAGTTTGGCTCAGTTGGTCCTGAGAGTCAGCAGAGGAAATTGGGTGCTGTGTAATTTAAGGTGTCTAACCTGAAACTACACCAAGTTAAAAATCATTTTACCACTGTAATGAGTGAGGTTTCAGTTCTGTGACAGGCCCTGAAGGCAGGCCGGAAAAGACTCAAAGCGATTAGTGTTAGATATGTGGGCTGAAGGCTTCTAGACGCAGACGGAGTGGAGGATCAGAGGCTGTTGCCCCTCTTCAAACTGACCGAGAGCACGGCAACGTCTCAAACTTCCACTAACGCTTCGCTCTTGTTAATAAAGGTGCAAATCATATTAAATAAAGTATTTACTGCAACAATGCTCTGGTTTACATTGTGCCTCAAAGGAATAACTATCAAAAGGCAAAACGTCTCGACTTCAATCTCACAATGTAGCAACCTCGGATCACCCCCGAATAGGAACCACGCGTTGAAAAATCCCCCTTCAATAAGCTGCTTCATTTTCTGCCCACTTGGCAGTTTGCTGCTTCCTCATTCCCAGCCGTGGATTTTTCGCTAGGCCTTGATGTATCATATATCTCTCTCTTTTTCCTGCGTGGCTCTTTTTGGGGCTGAGGTCAGGGGGTGAAATAAAGCAGACCCCATTTTGAAGCTGACAGCCTGAACCCGAGGGCAGTCCTCCCAGCCCCGGCCTGACAGAGGCCGCGCTCGACAAAGGTGCAGTTTGTTATAAGCTTCTGAGGAAAAAAAAAATGAATCACAACAGGGAGGGTTATTTGGTGTTCCTTTGACCCCTTAAGTCCTCTGAGATGAAAAGGCTTTCAATTTTTACCAGACGAGGACGACCACTTCAGCACACAACACCAGCATGGGCTTCAAAGCTCAGCAGAAATTTTAATCAGAGACAAATTACTGTATATTGTGTGTTGTACTGTGCTCCGACGGCTCGGTCTGAGGGGGCAAAGGGGCAAAAATAGGGCCACACAGACGTCACCGTCTCACAGGCTTCCTCGGTCGCTCGTTGTCATAAATCTTTGAAATCTGGGGCCAGACTGTGTCAGAGTAGTTAGCTGCGAAGCGTACGGCAGGTACGAGCGGAAGGGTTCGCGAAGGCAAATATCAATAGCACACAATGCTGCTTGAAAAGGCATTCTGTCTAATAAAAACATATCTATCATTTACAACACAAAGGTTAGAGAGAAAGCCCAGGAGTGCACCGTGCCTTTCGCCATTTACTAAACATTTTATCAAATTTTACAAAGCCTGCTTAATATTTAAAGCCTCTGTCGTGCAGCCTAATGGTTCGGGGCAGGAATAAGCTATTCAGGGGTCAATTGTTTTATTAAGATTAATGAAGGGGAGCAAGAGGGTCCGTCATATCTGTGCTGCTCGGCCTCTTTCTCTGAGCACCGGTGAGGCATATTAAAAGGAGTGAGTAAGGTTTGCCACTTAGCTTATCTACGTAAGTGGCTTATGGATGTATTTGTCCAGGACGCTCAAGGTACATTTTTTCATCAATTCATTTTTCACCAACTGATGAACTTACTTCCCCCTCAGAATATATCAAGTTCTCTGCTCCACCACACACACACACACAGTCAAGCATTTTAGATTAGAACAGAAAAAAAGGCTCTGATAGGACTTTATGTACCGTAGGTGCTGCAGGTCCAAACGTTGGGCAAGTGTTTGAGAGTAGTAACATCTGCACTGCAAACTGTATTAACAGTGTTAATATTGGTTTTTCTTCCTCTTTTAAATTAAAAATGAAGAGCAGCAGCTATATTTCACTGCTGACCATTTTATTACTTCTAGCCTATATTTAGATTGTATCGCCCATCATTTGTTTTGTGTACTGTAAGCTTCTATTTATCTCCTGTATCAGATAAGAGACAGATTGTTTACACCATGAAAATACATTTGCCAGACAGGAAATAAAGGAATTAATAGGGGCTGCAGATGGACGGGTGCATCTTTTGTAAAAAAAAAAAAAAAAAAGCCCAATTTGATGCATCGGAAAGAGGAGCAGATGGAAGTGGAGAGTGGGTGGTGACATCGGAGAATCTGTCGGCGTTGATCTCTGCAGACATTTACACTCCATCAACCATAACCCCCAAACCATGCTGATGCCATTGTTGTAATTGTTTGACACTTGGAAGCTGGAACTAATCCTTTTTGGACAATGACCTAAACTGTATGGAAAGCGGACACATCCACCAGTACATCTGTCCCCACTGGCAGGGACAACATCTGTTTGCACTGCGTGTGTGTTTGTGTGTGACTGTGGTGTAAATGAGAAGCCTGAACTTATTATAGCACAAGTTTAAACAGACCTATTTGAAAATACTTGTTTGTTTCCGTGTGGTTAAAATCCTCTTTAAACCTTACATGATTCAAATCCTTGCTTAATCCCACAAGAAGAGAAGTGTTAAAAAAAGGACCTGTTTTTAATTTGTGGTGCCTCTTGCTCTCAGTGATCTAATGTGATGTGATGCTGAAAATGTTTTCGGCTGAAGCAGAACGACGCTTGTTTAGAGTGCAGTTTTAACGTGCGTGTGTGTAAACACAGATTATACTAAAGCTGGAGTTAAATGCAGGGTACACATAGCTGTGGTGGAGCCGCTGACGTAAAGAATGTATAGGAGTGTTAATAATTAATCTTCAATTCCATGGCAAACTACTAACTATGGATTAAAACTGGAAATGTGATTCATGCTGCTGGGATGTCTGAGCTACACTCGATATTGGCTGGATCACAGACTCTGAAAACAAATATGTCACACGACAGCAGGTCCAGAGGGGTCACTTCATTTCCACCGGACTGCCTTTTCTCCTCCAGGCTGAGCATAATGTGAACGATGTTTTTCAGGGGGTGTCTTCAACCGCCATCTTCACAACATGCGAGCCTTTCATGTGCCTGTCTTTCAACTCGCCTCAGCCCTTCCATCCTCTCCAGCACGCCTGCGTGCACCATGACACGTTGACAAGCTGGGTGCGCGTCGGTGCTGCGGCTGACCTCGGAGGCCAGGCCAGAGAGGTTTGGTTCGCAAAGCGAGAGATAGACAACAAAGTGCAATGAACTAAAATGCCCCGAGTCAACCTTTAGGGTCAACATCTGCAAGCAGTTGGGACTGGAAGACAGAAATGGTGCAAGAGGACACGGAAACTCGACCGCGGGCCGTTCAGACCACAACAATAGTTCTTAAGAGGACAGCTCACGTAAGGCATGGCTGAGCAACCTGTCAGAGTGGAAGGATTTTCTAAAATATTACTGTCTGTGACGTCTGCACATAACTGTTTAGGGTGAGGTCATAATTAAAATGATCCTACGGCCAATTACAGTACCTCCACCAACACTGGTTAACAGTTAATTTCTGTGGCCCCTGGTTGGATGGAGGCCAGTATTTATTCCATTTATGCGTATACAAGACAGAGGAACAGTGCAGTCAAACACAGCTTAATAAGCTCAGCTACAATAGAAATATTAAGTCTATGACGCCAGTCCTGTTTGCTACAGATGCTCCGCTTTAGAAACGTAAGCAAGCAAAACAATGATCTCCACCACGGCTTCGAGATAATATGTAAATGATCAATACTTCTAATTGCAGAGAGAAACGATTGCCATGATTATGTTGACTCTCTAATGAGTCCACCTGTTAGCATCACGCAGAAAACAATTTTCCACTCGAAGAAACATGGCGTATGTAAACTCTGGTGAAATGTAAAACCCGTGGAGGGTCTGTCGTGCTCTGGCAGCTGAAGCCTACAATTATGCTGCATCCAGTGATAACTCGAATACCAATCGGACAAAACCGCTCGTTTTCTCCAAAGGAAGAGACGGGTTTTTATTCCTGAAAAGAAAAGTGTGCAGCACATTTCCATTGCTTTGAGTTATGATTACCACTGAAATTTAAAACTCAAGCTCCAACTTGGACATCCAAGCTGGAGTAACCGTTGCATATATTAGATATGTCTGGAAGACTGTGGGGAATATAAAAAGCTGTGAAGTTTGATAGTTTGCTTATAAAATATGTGGAGCATCAATTCCAGGAAAACAAAATATCGTCTTCTATGGCTACTGTAACCCCACCGCTTACTTCAAAGGCTTGTCCTGAAATTCAGGAGGACAGTTATTGATCCAATCCCTCAATGATTGGGGAATTGATAACTGGACGCTCCAGAATGCACTTTTATGTCTCACTCACTTTGAACCCTCCGCTCCCATCTTTCCAGGGGATATTATTCTGCGCCAGTACCTCTTTAAAGTCTAAAGCCCACACTTCGCCTCATTTTCACCAGCGCTCGTAAACCTCGTCTCTGTTCGTTCTCTGGAGGCACGTTGCGATTCCTCGCTCCTGATGTAAATGTAAAGTCGCGTTGGCCACGACAAAGGGCACCTTCCTTTCCTTTCAGATACATTTGAACAGTTTCCAGGGCAGGAGTGGGTCAGGCGTCGTGAAAGGAGCACCCTGGCCTGTCTGTCTCTCTCCCATATTGTCACCCTCAGTATCCCACTGGAGCCGCTCTAACCCTCAACATCTGTCCCGCTTCACCACTTTGATGGTACGATGGGCAAACTGCAGCACTGTGCGGGACTTGGAAACTGCTTCCAGACATCTCAGAGCGCTGTCATCTGTAATTATGTGCATTTACCCATTCAATTTATTTGTCTGCAATTTCCCACACGTAATGAGAGGTGTGTTGGCACTGTGGTTGTGAGCATATGTATATGCAACGATTTGTAGCAGGTTAACTTTTATTAATACAAAGCTGTATGTTCTGCACAAATACGATGAAGTGAAACACAAGTGGAGAAAAAAAAACCCTCAATTTAAATAGCTTGAGTGCGTTTCTCAGTTGAGTAAATCAACCGTAAAGAGACATATATGGAAACACCCGCAGTAGACTGTTCCGTGTAAGAGATCATAAACTCGTGTAAGTCAAAAACAGGATGCTGTATATTTTGCAATGGATGTTCAGGGCAGCATTATAATTGCATGCCAGCTTTCCCTCAGGGAGAAAATACTTTTCCCCATATGTGGCAAAGATAAAGTATAGGTTTCTCCTGTCTGGCAAGAAAAGGTATATCTGCCCTCTGTCCGGACAAGAGGGAGCCGCACGCAACACGGTGACTTATAAAAGCGTCTTGAGACAGACAGGAGCAGCGGAGGAGAGGGAGTCCAAACCTCGCTCCGTGCGGTTAGCGGGTCGGGGGTGATTGCGTAGGGGACAGACGGGGCCTCTATTTACATTGTAGCCGCAGAATAAAAAGCAGCTCGGCTTGTCAGTTTTTTGACTAGCGTCGTGAACCAGGAGATGCCCATGGCTGCCCGTTCTACTTCAATGCAGCTCCATACCTGCCGTCCTTGCCCTTCGTCTAGTCAAAGAGATGAATATACAGTCGCGTGCGCACACGCCGTCCCTCTGGTGTGTTTGTGTTGCTGTTTGTGAGCATTTGTTCTGAATCAGGCACCTGGCATCTTTTGGGAGAGCAGGCTTCACCAATGAGGCCCCCTGGACTGTCATATGTCTGGATGCAGACCAATACCCATCACAGCAAACTGATCAAAAGCAAAAGGGAAAGTACAAACCTTGAACTTCACAGTCCAATATGCATCCCTGTTGCTTATTACACACACACACACACACGCACGCACAGACACGGGAAAACCCAGCATGTAGCCTTATGAATTTCCTTCTGTTGATCAAATATTCCAGGGAGCTATTTCCCCTCTTGTTTTCAGTTAGAATTGAAATTCACTGCAGGTTAAATTGGACCCTCTCTCCAGACTGCTGTAATACCCCATAGTAGGTGTAATCAAAGTAATTACAACAACACACAGGTGTTCTGCGCTGCACGCCGCTGAGCACGGCGCACGTCAGTGGCGGTGGATGGAGTAAACATCACTAAAAACAAAAAAAAAACGTGTCATTATGGCTGTTTTATCGAAACGTAAGTGCACAATCAAATGGGATTTTTGTCATTTTATGATCTGTCTGTTCATGTTGCTTTACTTTCACTTTTCAATTATTATAATCTAAATCCAGTTTAGTAAATTGTGGAGGAAAGACTGTTCTAAAAGGTCTACAGCAAAGAAAAAGGCACAAAGTGTAAATACAGCATCAGCAATGCTCTCATGGATGAAAATAAAGTAAGAAATACTTTATTCCAATAAGTCGGCAATGAAATGATGTGAAGCAAAGCTCAGCATATGTTTGTGTTCTTTTCAAATCAGAGAACATGTAAAGAGGCATACAATCGCATTAAAAGCTCCCCACCTGTATCCTCCAGATGCGTGATCTCAGTGAGAGGGAACATGAAGAGAGGGGAGTGGTGGGGGTTAAAGGAGCGAGCGAGCGAGAGAGAGAGAAAAGGAAAAGGTGCAATTACCAAGAGCGTAGACTGAGGGATCGACTTCACTTCAAAGAGGCCGGGTCTCGCGTCCCCATGCTCCACACAGCCCCAAGTACCAGTGTTGTGAGAGTAGGTAAACACGAGTAGAGCGTAAGACTGTTAATAGCAGCCAGATCTAAGGAGGTCTCCACCTTACGCCTTCCCGCCTGCCTCTTAGACTCACAGACAAGCCCCTTGCCTGGGAGGAACGCGCTCACCCCGCGCACCCACTTCCTTACTGTGCGTTTGAAGGTGTGTGCGTGTGCGAACTCAGAAGCGTTACCCTAGCAGCTTTTTTCACAGGACTGTAGCCGAGCAGCATAAGCACACAACTGGAACTGATTAAACCCAGACTAACAGCTGCCATGCACACCCCTGAAATCCATGCACGGTAGATGTGCTATATATGTCTGCATCACAACGCTGCTGCAAACGGGATTAGGGTGTGTGTGCGCTGCCTCTGCATTATTACAGTTTTCACTCGGAGACTCAATGTGGAGAATTATCATGTTGCACTACGCAGCTGAGTCAGTGAGTGGATTTTCATCCGTCCTTTTTTTTTTTTTTTACAAAAACACACACTGTGCGTCTGAGCCCTCCCTCCTTCCCTCCCTCCCCGAAACACGCCGTACCAATCCGGGGCTGATGTCTACTACTGTATGTGAAGTGCATTTAACGCCCACTAATCTGTCATCGCTGGATAAATACGATAAGGATAGCAGCGATTCCCCGGGAGTTATCACAGGCCTCATGGCTAAACAGGATTAAACGCTTGGCATTATGCAACGCAACGAGTCAACAGCCATATATCATTTTTTTTAATGAGTAGGACAGCGATGACCCGGTGTAGAGAGCGGCTCCGTTCTTGATTTTGAGGTGGCATAATCTGCAGGCTAATTTCAGTCACATGCTCAAGGCTCAAATGCATAATGATTATGTGCCATTGATTAAAACACTGGGTCTCTGCGAGCAGAGGGTGAGATGGGAGATTATGCCTTATCTGACCTCACATTCTGACCATCCCAGAGGGGGGGAAGCAAAAAATAGACTTTTCCTTGGAGAATCAATAAAGAATCCCATTACCATACATGATATATATCAAAGTAAACCTCAGACTAGCATGTGCTCTGCTTTGCTGGTCTCAGTGCAGTGTTTGAAGCTGTGGATGTAATTCATTCTCAAACCAGTCTTTGAGGCAAATCAACTGGAAAGACTGACATCTGTTGGCGAGGACTCGTAACTGCAGCTGAGTGGGTGGACCATGAGGGGAGAGAGTGGTGTTAATACACCCGGGTATGAAACAGTTCAGCGCCGAACTACAGGAATGGAGCAGAAAACACTTAAGGAGGCACAAGGGGCAAAACTCCAGAGTCGTGAACTGAGATGAAAAGATGCCTCGAGGCTAACCTCACAGCTGAGGCGGAATCACCCTGAGTGCTTTTAGTGTGCCTTTCTCCTCGGATGTCATTTGTTAAGAGAATAAATCCCTTCATTCTTGTGTGAAACTTAATTCCCAGCTCTGTCCTTGAGCTGTACACTCTCACCCAGCTCCGTGGCAGCTAAGAGTGACCCCTTAGTTTAAAAGAAAAAAAAAAACAAATCAACAGCCCGCAGTCCTTCTCTCCTCTTCCACTCCCACCGAGCCAGATGTTACTTTTCGTCTGTGATTTATGGCACCGTTTAGATAAGGGTAAACAAATAGTCATCACAGCTATAGCTGCAAACACTGCTGTTGCGTCAGGCTTATTGCAGGTCACAACACACAAACTTATCAGACGGTGTAGAGGCAGGACGGGGGGGGGGCTGAGTGGAGGGAAAAAGTGACAAAACTGCATCTTTTTCTCTGACTCGCCAAAGCAGAAACATAAGAAAGTCTGACAGCGCACACACACACACACACACACACACACACACACACACACACACACACACCTAACCCTGAGACCCTGACCTGTAGGAATGCGTACTCTCTGCAGAGGACGATTAGCTGGCCAGCCTCTTCGCTCCTCCAACACAGAAACCTCATTGTGATAAAGTCCAGTCAATGTTTGCTGACACACCTTATCTCCCATCCCCTCTCTCCGCGGGCCCCCGGTCGGATCGAGCTGCCACGGCCCTTTACAACGACTTAGGGAGCCATTTGTTTTTCAAGGAGCTGTTTACACAATGGCCACCTACCACACAAGGGAGCGAGGAGAAGGGACAGCGGAGGGAGTCATTTGAAATATAAATCACGGCCGTGGCAGCTTTTATCGGCGACAGCTCCACCTTTTTTGTTTCCAACTTCTTTTTGCATTCTTTATCTCGGAATAGGGAGATAAGAACAAACAAGATGAGGTTTTGTCAGCGTTGCCAATGCATGAGACTACTATGCCAACTATGAGAAAAGAGGGAAAATCAACACTTATCTTGCATATGTGTGTGTGCGCTTGCCTGCTAGTAAAAAGGGAGGGGATAAAAGAGAATATTCCTCAAGGAGGATCAATAGTTGTTATTCAGACCTGCATGGGTCGCTCCATAGGAAGCACTGGCACTGTCCTAAGAGTCTGTCGGCTGTATTGATTTTAATTTATTTTTAACTTAGTGATGGATATGGGACGTGTCATGAGAGAGAGGCATTGGTCAAATAATTACCTACATCTATTCATTAATTGGAAGGCAAAAGAGATAGAACACTCAATATTCATTAAGGCCTGCAAAGAGTTTGCAAATGTGTTGCCTTGACACAAGAATGTCAGAGAAATATGTCGATCACCTAATCACGCAATGCAAATGTATCTCTGCGATGGCAAGAGGAGCGTAGGAACCCAGAGGAAGCCTTGTCCCTACTCGACAGGCCGTCTCTGGCATAAATACTCCAACATGGATCTTCTGAGTAGCACTGACGGGTCAGCGGGTACAACGAAGCACAAGTTGCCTTATCGGGTCAATTTGAACAAATTAAGAAAAACGCCGCACGAGAGGTGAACGATCGGGCGACGTATCTGTACTGCGTCCCTGGAAGTTTCAGGCCTCCACAGAATACGAATCAGACTATTCAGCAGATGGAAGGTGCGGCTGTCGCTGCGCTGTAACAGAATCAGCAGTCTTGTCGTACACATGCTGCATAAATATATCATCAAAACCCTTGTAACCTGCAATAATTCGCTTGATTGGCTCAGTGAGTGCAAGCTCCTTTGGTGTGCATCACGACAAACTGACCAAAGCGGTCCGCGGGTTGTTGCAGACAGGCAGCCATAGTTATTGAGTACAATCGCTACACTAATTATCCTGCACGCATTGTACTGCCGGGCTGTGCCCTTTGAGAGAAGCAATCAAACAGCTGACGGAAGGCTGAATAATCGCACTTCACTGGATTTGCTGGCCGTAGCACATTTGCGTGCGTGTGTAAAGTGCATAAACTTCAGTAAAGGTCTCGTTATTTGTCAGACGCTTCATAACGTACTGCTAAAAAAAAAAAATAATCATTGCAGCATCCTCCTGACGTGACGAGGCTCGGACTTGGCTTAGCCTTCAGTTGCAGCTTGTTCAGGGATTTAGATAATAGAAAAAACTCCCGTGCATCTGTGCGAAGAACCAAATCAATGACACAACACAAGCTCTTATCTGGTCTCGTGTTGCATCATGAGCGATGTTGCAGCCTTCTTGTGCCACCCAGAGCTAGACCAAGGTCGTGGTTAAGTTATTATTACCGCATGATGCATTCAGTGAAGTCAAGTAATAAAGAGGTTCCCCCTGAACCATAAAACTGTCAAAATACATCACAAAAGTGCCAGATGCTCCACATGTAAAAATATATTAATATGACTCATCCCCCTCCTCTCTGCCTCAACTTGAGACAGGCTGAATATTACATCGTATACATAAAAATCTTTCAAAGGACAAGAAACTACGTTTAAAGCTCCTCAGTAGTTTTACACGTAGCAATGATCTATTATTTGGATTGTACCCGCACCTTTTTAAGAGCATCCGTCCCCAGCAGAACCAGAACAGTAAGAGGCTGAATGCACAGTGTGTTTTCCAGTATAGGGCACGTTACAAAGAGGAGGTAACTCCTCTTCATGTACGTCTTATGTACCAAACTTGGAAAGTCCAGCTCTTTGTGGGGACTGAGGATAACAACACACCATCAGTGGGGTGTAGCACACATACTGGATCTATAGGCAGAGCCATTATGCAGTGAAAATAAGCCACAAGTGGAGCTTTGTGAATGTCCAGGACATCTAATGCCTATGAGGCCTCATTTCACAGAAGAAGTCACACATAAAGTGAAAGGAAAAGTAAGAAAATATGATGTAACGTGATCTTTCTCGATGCCGTTTATTAAACGTTACCACAAAAGGTCTCTTTTCCCAACTTTGAAATCCAACTCACAGCAAATGTGCCATTAGACTCCACCGGCACCTGCCGTGGTCTCATTTCAAGGTGATTAAGATACTTATCAAATTTATTTTGCTGGAAAAACATCAGTAAGACGAGTATGATTTTCCCCCAAGATCCCTACGGAGACCGTATTTTGACACATTTCCACACTCGGTTTGAAAGCACCATTTGAAGATGACGGTAAATCACACTACACCACAGGGGCCATGAAGCAAACGGCACTTCGGTCCAATTTTTAAGCCAGGCTACTACTCTCGCTCCCCTCCTTCACACCTCAATCCACTAGCCCAATGGAGGGAGGCAGCCTAAATGCACCATCAGCATTGAGGTTTGGCTGAGCTGCAACGAGGGTATTAGGTTTCAGATTCTCTCCAGGCTCACCCATCTTCTTTTTAACCCGTCCCGCAAATCACGAGCACAAAAACACATTTTCAGACCCTCCATTCATCGCATTTGTCATCGCGTGCGCAGTCTCCACGTTTTAATGGTTAAAGGATCAGGCAGTTGGTAGCGTCTAGGTAGTAAAAGTCTTCTTACAGTGTGTTACAGGAGCGACGGGAAGAAAAAAAAAAAAAAAAAAGCACAGAAAGAGACTGAGAGCGGGGGGGGGGGGGGGGGGTTGAGAGGAAGAGAATCAGAGAGAGAGGAAAAAGGAGAGAACTGCTGGGGCAGGTGCAAGCCGTTCGCATACAAGGTGGCGATTAGGGGGAAAGTGGCCCTGTGTGAGGCAAGAGGAACATCTGTGCCTATTACTGCAGCACACAAAAGACCGAGGGGGTGTGGGCGGGGGGGGGCACAGTCTCCAACCTGAGCAGGGCCTCACCAAACACTGCGGGCTGAATTACATGGTCCAATTTGAGGCTTTCAGCGCCGTTCGTCATTAGCATTTGAAAAAGCGAGGCAGGAGCTCGCTCAGTGAGTAACTCATGGGTCAGAGCAAGAGGGTGACTTAAGAGCTCAGAGGAGGTGGAAGCCCCTCACCCAGCCTCATGCCTTAAGCACCTCTCTGTCACATCTAGATTCCTGCTCAAGATTGTGATGACTATGCAAGAGCGGCCAGAAAAACAAGAGTTAGACACACGTTGGTGGAGAAATGGCGCTGACAGCATCTCTGCTGATACTCGGCTGACGTTCCTTTTAGGAATGAGATGTTCTCTGAGGCTTTCGAGACTTGCACAAAGCCATTATATGCTTTTCAGCCGCATACTTGCAGCCACAGGCGTCATCCCCATTCAGTCCGAGGGGGCAGGTGTCCTTCTGTCTTTTCAGACGGACGGCTGGGGAAATGTCATTTACTTAGGGTAGTAATCATCAAATGTAGCCAAAAGTGTGTTCGTATGTTTACACTGACCCAGGTACAGTAAACTGCTTCCTCGGTTCCTATTCAGCATTTACAGTAGAAAACAACGAGCGCTGGCTTGTTGAGGAACCTTGGCACAGTGGCGAAAGTTTGTAAATGCATTTGAAGCCTTTTGCCCACAGAGAATCATTATTAACGAAGAGGTTTAAAAACAATAAATGCATTTTTACGACCACCACAAACCCCATAAATGAACTAAGTGGATGATTTTATAATACATTTGATTAATTTGGTGCCTTTCCTATGGGAAGAGAAGTTTAAAACAGCTGTACGATTATCTCAATCAATCTCTTAACAGCCAGGAGGCTGTGGAAAAACGCAGGAAGTGATTCAAACACATTTCTGGATATTTTTTCTTGACTTTCATGACAATTTTCTTAAAGCATCTTAAAGCTACAATACAAGTATATAAGTATAAACATACATTGCATCATGTATTTTCATTTCGTCTTGTAGTAGTTCATTTCAAGATTAACTCTGCATAAATGTGATTCACTTAATGTATCATCAGATTCACTTTTGATCTGTAGGACTGCACCAGGCTTGTTCCTTCACGAGGCCCCTGCCTGCAGCGTCCAACCAAACTTGCTCTGCGGAGAGAAGCGCAAAGCCTCGGCTGCACCGTGTCTGTGCAGTATGCATCGCTGCGCTCTATATCTAGGATATATCTATATCTAGCAGAGGCAAATGCATGTTCGATTTGACACAAACATTTTCAAATAACTGCATTTCAAAGTGTGTCAACGTGGTTCAAAACCCTGCTAATGGATGGGAAAGCATGAAAAATAAAGCAGTCTGGTGAGCTGTGAATCACACTTGTGTACTAGACTGCACTCTTATTCAGAATAGAAAATACATGAGAAGGGTGATATTACTAATTTAAACGCCACAAGCCATATATCTGTTTACTTAAATATTCCAAGACAGTAAGTGCATCGAGTGAATTACTGACAGTAAATTAAGATGCTGACTTATTTATCATGACCAAAGCTCCTTTTCAATATGTCTGTCGTTTGTTGATGATGTTTTTTATAAACGGTGAAACAATCATGAATGACTTTAAATTCATATTCAGGTTCAACACAAGCCGCTTCGGAACCTAGGAATCCTTGGCATTCACTGTTCAGTGTGAATTCATTTGCGAAGCGCAGGGTCAAAGCGGAATGAGTCGACTGTGAGGCGGACGCCGACGTTCTGTGGATGTCAGGATTTGTGCACATCCAGGAAGTTCTTTTGAAAACAGGCTTCGTTTTTTGCCCCAAGGCCAGGACCCAGTGAGTCTCTCTCTGGGACTCATCTGTGAGAACAGGCCCGGTGCCTCCTACAGCCCAGAGCTACACAAACCTCTGAACGCAGAAAAAAAATGGTCAATACTTAGAACTGTTAGAATGTTATTTACATTCATTTAGCCTTAGGTTTCATTTTAGGCAGCTCCTCGCTCAAGTTAGCTAGTGTAGAATTCAATTGACTATTTATTTGCAAATAATGATAAGCAGACAGTATATTCTGTTAACAGTGCAATTATATTCTTTTAGTAATATGTTTAATAATGTTACTGAAGTCCTGGGTTCTCCGGGATAATGTGGCTCATTTAGACACTTGTTAATCCACTAGGAACGAGCCTAATGTCTAACGTGGCTTCGTCAGTGCAGCTGCCAGAAATGAAAAGTGAACTGAAGTGACACATTAGCTGTAAAACGTTGCACATTAAAAATACTGCATGCATGACACTGAAATGGTTTCAGTGTCATTAATGGCTTTCAGATGGAGCACAGAGTTCCAGTGCGGGGGAACTCGGCAGGAAGTGGCGACGCTATCTTTTACTTCGTTAAATACATTTTCTTCATCTTGAGCTAAATGTATACAGACATAATGATACATTATGCATGTGAGAGAAGTAATTTAGTCCTGTGTGATGAAACCCTGCATTAAAGCAGGTAGGCTGAGATGCATATGCACGTCTTAACACAATTATCACCATCCTGTTGTTCATCCAGATGTTGCTACATGCATTACTTCCCTGTCTGTGTTTCCAGATGACGAGGTGGCGATGCTGAAACGTTAAAGCGTGTCTGAACCCAATATTAGGAGCAACTCATCATTTAAGTAAGCGCTTTCAAGAGGTTTCAGGATTCCAGGACATATAAATGTTTGATGTGCTGCCAGACTAATGTATATGGGCCCAGTTGAGCTTGAGGAGCGCGCTCGGTGAAGGTCATCACATCTAATTGTCAGGTGGACCAAGTCTGGATTGCTGCAACAAATCCCAACAAGAAGAAAGCCTGAAGGGAAAGTGCAGAGTGTGTTGTCAGCACATTTTTATGTTTATAGGAAAAAAAGAGAGCATTTAGGTCAAGTACTGTACTGGAAAACCAATCGAATCCAAGCATGCAGCCTGCATATTGACAGTCATTAACAGGCACTCTCTGTCTCTTACGCACAATGGACTGGATGTGTGTCTGCACTTGTAGAGGGATAACAGCAAACAGTCTTCAGAGCTCGAACCTCTCCATCACTACAGAAAGCAGGCGCCGGCTCAATTTTCCCCTACACATAATGTAAATGCGCTGTGGTGCACATTTAATGTGATGTCATTGTACTATTGACATCCATGGATGGACGGGCGGCCGAGGCTGATTTGTTTAATATGTAGTTGAGAGAATTCTATTGACTTTTCTTTTTTTCCCTCATCTGCTCACAAGATGAAAACATATCTTCCTACCCAGAAGCTCTGACCTAATATGCCTTTCTAATGTTTTTCAGAAGGACATGCTATATAGCGCGTGTGTGTATGTGTGTGTGTTTAGCTTCACGCAGGACTTATATCGATATAAGCCAGGCTTAATCCTTTCACTCTGATGGCTTCAGTGACAGCAGCACACCATCAGATAAGAGGTCATTGAACTGCAGCAGCCACCTCTTCATTCAGAATAAATAGGGTGCACCAGGAGTGCACCTTACTATGTGCCACATTGCTCTGGTCATAATGAAAATGTAATGCATTGTGGGTTACAGCCACCATCACTACCGCACGTCGCAGACCTGATACTGTCAATATTACTCGCATAACTTGCCCAATTTGTTCCTAGAGATGATGGACATACAAAGAAGACCATTTGAAATGCAGCCTGCAGGTGACGTACTCTCCGTGACTTTTTTTTTTTTTTTTTCCCAATTGCGTGTTTCTTGGTGCTGATGACTGCATCGCGGCTGCACATTTCCACTGCTTTGAATTGCTTTTCCTGTAGAATGGAGTGTAATATGCCTTTTGAGATTCCAATCTTGGAAGTGAAAAGCTAGGTGTCCCAAATGTCCGTCAACCTTGAGCCGGCGCGAGGCGTTCGTCAACGCCGTGCCGGATTAATGCTCCTTCCTGCGCCTTGGCGCAGCGGGACCGTATGGAACTGTAGTCGTTTCCTTTTGCTTGGCTAACCAGTCAGGCTGGACGGAGCGAGGACAGAGTGCCTTCTAAAGCTCAGCTTGATTGAAACACAGCTGAAACATGCTAATGTCCTGATTTTGTTTTCATTGGGAAGGCTCCCTGGCTGTGGCATGTCATTTCATTTTCCCGCGCAGCGAATTGCTCCGTGTGAACTGTCACAACACGCGCTTCTGTCTGCCGACGCCTCGCCGAGGACCTCTCTCCGAGCAGTCGTCCGGGGACTACGCTGGATGTTTATTTTAGCAAAAATCACATCATGGATTCATGCTCATTTCCTTTTGTCCGAGTTGTCGCCCTGCGTGTCGTCGTAAACGAGAAAATTTTACACGCTCGTATGGAGGCCTAAGCTTCACACAAACAGGAAGATGAAACCCCACGAGCTTTAAAATGTTATAGAACAAGAGCAATTTGAAGTAAACTAATTATAATCCTAGTTGTTCTCATCACTATATTCTTCCTCCACAGTCTTGATATTTTAAGACCTGGCCCATTAAAACAACCAGAGCTTTTAACGTTAACACAGCACGAAAAGAACATTCTCCTTTTCCATTTCTTCATTTAAATTCAATTATCACCGAGAACCGTTAGACAGCAATGGAATAATAATAATGAGGGGAGTGCAGGAGGATGAGGGTGCGCAATGGCCGCGCGGTGACATCTTTTGTTCTGTTTTGGGATTGGCAAGATAATGGCGAGGGCTGCGACGAGGGGGGCCAGGAAAAGTGGAGCTCACCGCGCAGGTTATCTTTCATGCTGTACAGGATAATCACGGAGTGGTGAAAGCTGGGGCGCAGCGAAAACATATCTTCTAAGAGATCAAGGTCAAAACAACTCAAAGGAAGGTGGAAATTCAGTTTCGAAAACACTCACACCTGCCTGAAACATATTGATCTTGCTCCTCTTCCCTCTACCTCCAGAGTCATTTCTCTGATAGACTCTGGTAGAAATACATTATTTTCTTGTCACAGGCACCACAATGGATCACTGTTCTGGATATAGTGCACTTATAGAAGGAAGAGAGGCAGGAACCAGAACCGTTAGGAACCAGGCAAGTCATATTTGAAATAACAACCCACAGAGCGGCATCTGCTTGCCGTCAGTCACGTAACACTTTCCCCACAAGCACCGATACTCACATCCAACACAAACTACAAATTAAGAGCATCAAGAAGTGGAATTATGAGAGAACCAATAAGCTTTGTGTCCTCAAAGAATTGCTATAATTAGGTTTTAGAGTACAGCTAAAGTCCAGTTTGGGCTGTGGCTTGGTTTTAAAAATGCATAGCTGCTTTGTGCAAGGAATCACTGTGCAGAAACTTTACACAGACAGATCAATAAGAACGCCCAGCGCTGAGGCCTCTGAGGCATCGCAGTAAGCTCAGCCACTGATGTATCTAAGCCAAGTGGCCTTTGCAACAAAGGAATAGCAACTCGCTCTTATTCCTTTGATTCGTGCCCTTGAAAGTAGGCACATATTCCCAGCAAAGATTGTCTAACTACATGATTGAAGCGCTTGATGTTAAGCAAAAGTGTTGTCTTTAATTCACAAAGAGTTACAGATCAAAGTATATGAGACAGGCTTTAGTGAATGGATTATTTTGTATTTGATTTTAATTCCTTCAAATGGATGAAACCGTTTTCAGGGAATAGCAAACAGTGATGGACAGTAACTGAGTTTCCACATAGCTCTGCTACGTAGATCTAACATTTGTAGGAAGGTCTTATTGGCTTCCCAAAATTATTTATTGTCTGAGACGCCGATGTCACCTACGACTGGATGCCAGATGCTTGTTGCTTCGTCGTCCACCTCTCCTTGTTTGCTCTGAGCCCAAATCCGTCTTTTGTTATCTAGGCAGCAGCGGAAGGTCCTGACCGCACTTCCCTGTTGCCGTCTCCTCCGCGTTTGAAGCGCAAACCCCCTCCTCGCAGATTATTGTAATACTCTTTGTACATGCTTTGATGTAATAACTATGTGCGACTTGTAGCCTGCGTGGAATGTGATGGAGCAATGACCTGACGGATGAGAGAGCGCAGCAGACAGCTCGTGTCAAACGTACTGATGTTTTGGTTTGGTCCTACAAGCGTCTGGTTTGTTCAGAGACTGTGCCTGAAAAGCAAATATTCTCTACTGTGGCCTTGTGTATAATCACCTGCATGAATTTAATCATTTAATCAATATGTCAAAGTCAAACACAACAGTTGGTGGTGGCACCATTGCATGTACAGTATTTCTCATTATCTTCTGCCAGTTTCATTTATTGGTGAGAGAGTTTAATTCATTTACTGAGACCATTCTCAAAGTCACCTCATCTGAGATATTCCCAAAGAACATCACCGCTGTTGTGCATGAGTAGCTTATCCAGCTAATTAACTGATGTTAATCAGATCAAGATCCATCTAATTTATCTGTTTATGAGCTAATCCCCTGATAACAATGTGATACCGATATCAAGCACAGCACAACAAAACATGATGACTCAGGCCTGTTTAAAAGTCGTGACATCATGGGTTCAACGTGCTGCTGAATCTGTGCACATACAACAAAATTAAAAAATTAATCACTTATGCTCCAGCCCTGACTTCACACAGCACACCTGACTAAAACAGCTGATAATTAAGGACGTCCTGGGTGCAGATACGCTCCGTCATTTGGAGATCGCAACCTCTTTTTGAGCGCAAAGCATGCTGGGGGACTGAGTTCACGCTGTAAGAGCTCACCTGCAGCTTTTTGGGGCGATGGGAACACAAGCTTTCATACACGCTTTAAGTCTCCCCAGCTTTACAAACACACAGCAAGTAGCACTGACCCAGACACGCACTCACCAACATGCAGTGTTCCTGGGTAGAATAATTGCAGCCACTGCCTGTCAAGCCACGTCACTGTCTCGTTAGCGCTGGCATTGGCTCCACTGTAGACGGTAGCATCAGGAAAGGTCAGAGTGGCAGCGTCGGCACCGTCACACTGAGCCCGGGCTGGACAGACGCAGCGAGCTCTGCCCCGTCTGTCTGGGCCACGGAGGCAGCGTTTACACAAACTGCTCGGTTACGTGTCGGCTGTGAACACAACGCAACGAAAAATTGCTGTTTTGCCGCGGATATTACATGGACTCAGATATGGGTCAATACAATTTGGAGGTTGTACAATAGTGTTTGTAGTCTGTGATGTGATAAGAGTGAAAGGAAGAATGCGAGGATCCATTTCAAGCCCACAAATGTGGGATTTGGAGGTTTTAAACGCGGTTATACAACAAATTGGATTTGCATTACATATAATCATCATTTCAGACGCTCAACATCTTACTGGCCCTCATATGCACTTGTGCAGTTGTCATATTGTAGTGCTCTTCAACAGCAGAGATGAAACACCGCATGCATAGTAATTAAGCCTCAGCCTGCATCCCTCACACACACGGTGATGCCATATTGTCACCAGCAGCTCATACTCCATGTTTCCGACTTCCCCGCTCCCACTGTGCCGTGTCTGTCCTTCACAGACCTGAGTTTGACTCACAAAAGCATCCCAGAATATGCTTCTGAGTCAGTGAAACAGCAGTGATAACAGTATTCAGATTGGGGAGTGGATGAAGGCTGACAGGTGGAGACACGCAAACAGGAAACCTCGCCGATGCCCTGTCTGCCAAAACCCTGTGATTCATGTCCAAACTCTGACGGGACTGAGACAAAATACCTAAACCCAATTTATTTCACTCCTTCCATCCTTTCATTTTTGTGACCGGCGCCACTGCGCTTATCAACCGCAGAAGTATTAGCCACATCAAATCAGTGTGTTCATTGCTCTCTCTTGCCTTCATCGCTTTGCTCCCCCCTCAGTCTCTCTCTCTTCCACTCAGTCTCTCTTTTTCTGCCAGACAGGTCAGATATTAGAAACCTGTATTATCAGGTCTTCCCAGGATGCTGGGGGAAAAGTTGATTTGCAACGCCTGATTGAATCTACTTATCCTTCATCCCTTTCCAACCCACAACCAGCTACCCCAGCAGACAGGAGCCCAGTGGCCTATCTACACTAAGGTGCCAGGGAATAAAAACATCTATCTGCAGAAAGAGGGTGAGAGAAGGTGGGAGGAAGGGAGTGAAGAGAGGGACAGAATCACAGTTTTGGCCACAGTTTTGAACGGCTTGGGGGGTAGAGACAGCAGACGGGTGCATGAATGCCCACCATCCATTTCTGCAAACCTTTATCCATTAGCATTATACGTCAGCAACACACACACGCACCGACAGGAAGTGCACGGCAAACCTTTTAAAACTAAATTAGTCAAACACGTGAAAGGAGCAAAGGCCACAGGTGGTGCCGATTATGCGACTGTGACCTGTGCTCATTGAAATCAGCTCGTGATATAGAACAACAGAGAGAAGTAATATGTATCTGTTGATGGTGATGGAGAAAAGGGCCGAGAGTGTTTCACTTCCACCCCGGACGGTGGATCAAATCTGGACATTGTGTTGAGTTGTCCGTACACGCAGAAGCACACTTCAACCCACTAGGGTTTCAAACGGGAACAGGACCAGGTAGGTCTCTGGAGAACGTCTGTGCGCCACTGCTCACCCGTCTGAAGTCCTGGCATGTTCAGGATTCCAGCGAGGGCGGAGAAAAGGGAAGGAAGTGGGTGAGGTGACTGATGATGGTGGAACAGTGGCTGCAAAGAAAACAGGGAAGAATACACAGAGTGGCAGGAGAAGGGAAACCGCTCCAGAATTTCATCAAGAGGCAACGGCAGCGTCTGTGTCGAGAGGAGGGGGGCTCAATTTGTGAAAGCAATTAATGCAGACCTCCCCAGTCTGACTGCTGAATCGAATCAACGCTGTGGTGAAAACTCAAGTGCCTAATTTCATTCTGCATGCCCTTCATTCGCAAGACAAAACGGACAATTAGAGTAATCACTATGCCAGGTGTCCTCACACAAAGAGGTGTCAGCAAAAGACGCAACGGCCACGAGGCGGCTATGACAAGCAAAACACAGAGTTGCAGAGCAGCGGCTGACTTGGAGCTCAGCGCTCGGCAGCAGCGACACAGCCGCAGATCGAAGAGGACAGCTGTCAGAGGAGACGCCGATGTCACCGAGCCACGTGGACGAGGCTTAGTGAAGTTTCGCCCTTTGATTTTAATCTCAGACAGAGCTGCTCCCTTGAACAAATCCTGCCCAGTTAGCAGTCTTTGAGATACTGGCACGGGTGCACCTGCAATTAAAGTCCCCCGAACACAACCTCACTTGCAACAAACGTGTTTTGGGATTTTTTTTTTTTTTTTGCAGATGCCGTGTGACAACTGAGCCAAATGATATTTGACTTTTGGGCTTTGGAAACTTTTAATGGAGTTCATTCCGCAATCAACTGGCCACGGAAGCCAAGTGAACTCTGGCTTCGTTGTATCGATCTCTGCCAATGTGTTTACAGGCTGAGGTCACCAGAAAACCTTCTCCAGCCTGTAGAGGGGTCAATAATGTCAATACAGTAAATTAGGTAATTCTGCTGTAAAACAACCGACGATGGTCAATTTCCATCTTAGTAAACTTTATATGCGTGACCAACAATTACGTTCAAGCATCAAGGTGTCAAGTTGTCTCACACTTTCACCGGACAGAGGGAGATTGAATCTGGGTCTAAAGGGGAGGTTCCATGAGTAAACAAATCACCTTTTGTCAAGTCCAGTGATAAATCACTCCAGTATAGAAGATGGATGATTAGTGTCATTTAACCCTTCAGTAGCCCACCTCTGGAAAGAAGCGTCGATAGGACACACGGTGATGCCGCATACAAACTGAAACAGAAAACCTGTACTTGTATGAAGCACGGTTTTGCTTTTGTTCGTCAAAATCCTAGAAGATCCTAGAAGACGAATGAACCATCCAACCCGTGCTCAGGGGTCATTTATTTAAAATATAGACTCCATAATGTAAGCAGCAGAGCTAAGTGTAATAAAAAAGGGAAAGTCACTAGGAGAAGCGTTACTTTAAGTGCTACAGCTGAATTTACATAAAACGTGCAGCATGTGATATCACAGCTATAGAAGCAGCTAAAAGTTCTGTTCACTTTTTGAAGAAGTACTCGTACGGAGATCGGACTTTATGCAGGTGACACCATTTCTGTGATAGCGACTAGATGGATTTATATTACATCTGTGCCAGTGGTCTCTGCAAGATAGCGCTACAATTCAGCACAGTGTGATAAATATATATATATATATATATATATATATATATTTTACAAAGAACCACAATTTTCTGAAAACGCCGTCCGTTTAGTTCTGCTCAGGGTGGACACAAAGGATTGAAGCAGCAGTGAATATTGGGAAAGCGAATAGAGGGGCTTATATAATCAGTGAGATGTTCAGGGGGCCAGACAGAAGCATCAAGGTCCTGTAAAGCACTCCAGACAGACACACATCACACCGCGCCTTCTGAGAGGCGAGACCTGGGTAGGACTATTGCTTGATACCACAGGGGAAATAAACGGCCTAAAATAGGCACAAGGGCAGGAAATGGATTTTATTGGAGAACTAATCAAGCAGGCCGATTTAGTGGGGCACAATTTAGATTTTGATTGGATTCCTACTGACATCGGGGTTATCAATGCGCCTCATACTGGGAGGTGTAATTTGATCTTTGATGTCCACACTGCGGGCTTGATGTATGTCCTGCTGCATGGGCAATGACTGCTGTGCATGCGTTTGTTAAAGCAGCGTGTGTGTGAGCAGATGCCAGTAGTCGTGGAGTTTGTGTTTGCGTGGATGTCAGCTGGGAAGGTGCAGATTACAGAGCGTTTGTAGGGTCTCAACACGCTCTGTGAGGCTTGCGTTTTGTTTTTTTATTCATCTGTTTGACTGAATTGTCCCTAAACCTACTTTTAAATACCATTAAATGTTGTTAAGAAGCAACGGGACTTTTCTCTTAAATGTATTCTTCATTAAAATTCATGTTGAGAAACACATCCTTAAGAACACTGCATAATTCACTGTGCTGGCAAACTGGCATAGCCCTGCGATGAGCCTTGAAACCAATCCCTAACTAATCAGCTGAGAACAAAGCAACAAGCAATAAAAATGTTCTTAGGATGACATGTTACAGGTCAGTGCAACCTCCTGTCTTATTATTTACTGCATATATGATCAAGCACAGCAATATTGTATAGTTAAAGGGCTAATGCTGCTATTCCAGTCTCATTGCAACCTCCTTTGAACTGCTTAGCCCTCTTGTGGTCAAAAAGTGGCCTGTGCAGCTTTTAAGTCCCTTTAAGTTTTTCTTACCAATTAAAGTAGCAGCTTTGTTACAGTGTTATCATGGACCAACATCACTGCCAAAAATTATTCCAGCTAGTTACAAACAATAATTAAAAGTAGAATAAGTAATAATTTGGCATTTAAATTCCCGTCTGGACAGTGGAACATGAACACTGGCTTCTACCCCTGACATTTGTTTTGCCCATATGATCAGGTGCTGTCTGAAGAGCTGTTACTGGCTTGTAATAATGTTGGACGCGACTGGACCGTCCGTGAACCGGTCTGTTAAATCTACGAAGAAATCACTGGATACTCAAGTAAACACCCACGATACACATGCATATTCAGACATTTCATGGACTTTCTCGTTATATTTTCATATGTGCTGACATAAAAAAAAAAACGTACAATATCCTGTTATGCCGAGATCAAGAGTAGAGGAGCTTTTTTAACTTGCTCTACACTACAACGCTCTAATCCCACTTAACTTGCAGCCAACGCAGAGCCGTGCCAAAATATCATCAAAACCAGGCGGCTTTGATGCCTGGGCCAAGACTTTAAAGACGGAGGAATGCAGTACTGGGGGCTAGTGCCAGGTGAATACCACAGTACAATTAGGTCTGAATCGCATTATGAAGCAAAGTATGAAATATGTCACTTATTAGCAACATACTTTAAGTGTGTTACTGTTACCAGGATTGCATTTATTCGAACATGTGTAGAAACCACATCAGCAAACAATAAAGTACAAAAGAGTCAAACAAGTTGTCGGCACATAAAAAGGCCCAGCACATGAGAGATCCATATGAGGAAGAAGCATATGTTCCAAGTACAGTGTCAACAATTCAAGCTCAGCTGGATAATGACTAGGACTTTTTTTTTTTTAAGGAAGGGATTGGGAAACGGGCGTCAAGTCTTCAAAAGCACTGAATGACCCACGCTGCTTTTCATAGCTTGACAGCTCATTCGGTGTCCGCGCATTTCCATGCAACTATTTTCACGTGTGGGGCGTTTGTGAGATTAAAAGCACTTCAGCGCAACATGCGATGTTTGCATATGAATGGGAGCCATACAGGGAATGTCACATCACTTATCTTTTGCATAAAACTGCGGCGTTCCTCTTGTCAGCCGCAAATAAGCCCATTGTATCCTGCTGATAAAAGGCAATCAAACAAAGTATATAATTGTGAAGTCAAGCATTAATTGCTTGTATAACTACCGCCTAATGCTGAAATAATTAAGAATGTCTCTTACTGGGGGACTGGCAATACAATTATCACCTTGATGACTGTGCCATGCAAAGACATTCAAGGGAGGGAGAAGCAAACAGGAGAGAAGCAAATAACTAAAATGACGGGGATAACGCAATTAGAACATGGCTGAGGGGGAAAGGAAACAAAGGCGAGACAGCCCCAAGGCTTTTTCCAACAGGGTTGTCATGTCTACACAACTTCATTTGCATCCTCATAATGTCACGCAGACAGACAGAAGGCGCATCCAAAGCTGTGCAGGGGGCTTACGTAACTATTTTAGTATTTGTATTTCTCACCTTGAAAGTCTGCAAAACAACTGAGCAGCTTCCAGTCTCCAGCCACCTACTGGTGCTCGAAGTCAACTCGGTTAAAGGTTTACAGCGAGCAGGTGTCAAGCAACGCTTGATCACACTGATTCACTCCACTTCAATGACGGCCAGTGTGCCCTAAGCTGGGGCCTAATATCCATTACAGCAGGTGCCATTTTTAACTACACTTACAGTATATTATGTATACTACAGCTTGTAATCCAACACTGTGTGTGATATACAATAGTGGACAAAGTCATCTATAAGGAAAGGGGCAAATGTTCCATTTCTCATTTTGCATTATTAAAGGTGCAGATCAAATGATCAAATATTCAACAGATATGCTGCTTTAATATTCATAGAAATGAACTTTATATTAGAGAACACATTTTTATGAGAAGTAGACCGGAGGCCACTGATTAAATTTCATTGTTTGATCACTATGCAGGGACATTATGGGGTATTATGAAGGCCGGTCAGTGCACCCCTTCAGCAAACATTTTGGGGCAGTTTCCTAGACCAGGGCACCTCACAAATATAGGACTTTCTTAAAAAAAGCAGACTTCCTCTAAATGCAGTGCCTGAAACATTTGTGCATAAATAAAAGAATGCAGGATGTGGTAAATATGTAAGTCACAGCATGTCTCAAAAAGCAGGCATGCATATTCATGTATTTACTGGCAAAGACATCACCAAAGGCAATTATGATTCTGTAAATATGAATAAATCAAATCGGTCCCTGTAGTGCAGTTTCTCTACTTTTATAAGCTGCACGGGCTCTTGAGTTGTTTTATTTTATTTTGTTTTGTTGTGTTTACATAACAGTAATAAAGAGTTAATTAAGTGTAAACTAAAAACAAACACAAGTGAATTACACAACTATCATGAGGGACTCTTCAGATGCCATCTATACTAGATGAATAGCTGCTATAGGACCATTTCTCTCTCCCTCTCACGCACACACTAGTCAAAGAGATCAAGAGAGAGAGACAGAGTCCTAACAAGATGGCATTCTCTGAGGTCACGGAGGTTGCCAGAGTTCATGTCTACTTTTAAGAGACGTGAAACTCTACTCACAGGTTTCTAACAGTTATCTAATTGGATTAGGCCTCAAAGAGAGGCCCCCCTTTTCATCCCTGGCTTTTGTCCATTTGCCACAGCACTGAATGGAGCTTAGAGGGCTCCAGACGCTGAGGAGGACAGGCGATGGATTAGGTGAGGTATCCTGAGCAATTAAGACAAGGCCAGGTGTCATGCTGATTGAAGGAAAATTGAGCCCTTGGCCAGCATGCGTCTAATTCCCCACAACCACTCATTTGCTCGTCTGCTTTCCTCTCTCCCCCTCCTCCGCTTCCTCTCTTCCTGCGAAGGTAACCTGAGATGCCTCCTCTTGACCCTCCTCCACCATGGAGAGCTAATCAGACGCACCTGAAGCTCCCTGGGGCTCTGTTAGCTGCTGGCTCAGCTAGCAACAGCTGATGCAACAGGGAATCCCTGGGGCGAACGCTGTAGGTCTGGCACCCAACACACAAGGACTCGGGATTAGCAGAGATTTTCCCACTGATGGTTGATTGTACCTCGAGGACAATCACCACGTCCCAGCATGACAAGGAAGGAGCGAGTGCAGGGGTACAGTACATCTGCAGCACCGCTAGACGCTGCATCCTGATTCTGCAGGCTGCTAGGCAACTTGCAGCATCAGGATATTTATATTAAAACTGGATCACATGACTGCTAAGCCAGTGACTATTATCTCCAGCTCCTGCAGTTACTCTTTAGCGCAACACATCGATTAGCATAATTTCTCCTGCAGCACCTAATACAGAAAATAGCTGAACTGGACTTTACCATAATTTTATTGACGCCGTTTGTTTTTGTAATCACAAACAGAACAGATTCATGCGGTATACACAGTCTAGTTCATATACTAAATGTGCTTTTGGTTTTTCATGCTCACAAACATCACAGTCACAGGACTGTCACAAACAAACAACCTCATATTCCATAAAACATGCAACTCTGATTCCCTTAACTATTTATCAAAAAGCAATAATAACAAGAGCTTTTTTCATATTATTTGGAGCATTAAATTATTCTAATATACCCGAAGGCCAACTGAAATGGAAACGGGAACATGCAGATCTGGTCCATTATGCATTGTTAAACGTTGATCTATGGTTTAATATTTGCTTCCCAACAGCAATGACAATGTGTTATTACCTTGACACAGGGCCATAATGTGCGTTGACATGCCGGTGATTATTTAAATAAGCTGAGACAATAAATACAATTCAAATGACCTGGAATATGAGCCGCACATAGAGGGAAGTTGCAGACGAATGAGTCAAATTGAAGTTCAGAAGGTCAAGAGTCACAAATCTCACTGAGGTGCATCAGAACCGGTTCATTGTTCATACAGCGGAGACAATGCACAATAAAACAAATACGCATAACAAGGAACGACTGAGACGAAGGACTTTCAGTAAGACCTTAATGTGTTGCAGCAAGCAGAGAGTTGATGATCTTTGATGCCAACATAGAAATAACTCAGCCTATATGCTTAAGGCCTGAGGAGCTGGTAAAGCTGCTCATACACCGTTTAATCTCCACAGCTGTGCTACAGTGTCTTTTTCGCTGTGTGCAGAAGTTTCTTGTAAATAGTTACAGAAAAAGAAAAAAAACTAAAATCAACATCAGATTGTTGCTGGAAAATTTCAAAGGTGGTTCTTTCGCTGCAATGTGTCTCCGAGCAGTTGGTGTCCATATCCACGAGGGACTCGCACATTTCGGTTCAGCTAAGGATGCGAACGGATTCCTTTGACAGAGACACAATGAGCAGCAAAGCGACAGCTAGAACCAACATGAAAGCCTCTTGCCAAACACCAACTGTTATGAAAGGCAGGGGATAGCGAGCATACTGGCATCCGCAGCAATTAGAGGAGAAGGGTTAGCGAGGACTCCGCCTGTCCCAGACTCGCACGCCCGCTCCCACACCTGTTTCTGCTCCCGGTCCAAACCAAAGAGAGAGAGAGAGAGAGAGGCCGGTTGCCTTGTCGTTGTGCCATCTTAGCCCAGCATTGTCTAATGAGATTAGATGGTTCGCTAATGAGCTCTACAGTGAGGAGAGTCAACTGTGGAGTGAAGGTCAGGAATTTCATCACTCAGATGTGCTGTTGGACTTCAGGAGTCATTAACTAATAACAAACAAATGATTCAAAAAGAACCAGCTACGGTATTTTCGCTGGCCCTTTGAGACTTTCCCTCTCATCTCTCTCTTTGATGAGCGTCGAAAGTATGGAAGTAAAAGCTCCACTTCATGAATGGAAATGTTTTTGGAGCATGTGCGTGGCTTTATTTCACATGTCTAATGCTTTTCAGTGCCCAGCCACAAAGACACAAAACACTGCATTTGTCATACATCTTAGAAGTTAAATGGCGTCTGGAAATAAACCCGTGTATTGTACATTTTCAGCAGATTCAGGTCGAATCCCGACTGTAAGCACATTGTGTCCATCATAGGTCTTTAGGAGAGCACACAATCTGCTGAGAAAGACGCCAGGCTTTTATAATAAGTTGTTTTTTTATTATTATTGTGTAATTTGTACCAGACGCCCCAGTGATGAGGTAAGCATCACAGCAGCAAAGGACCATTTCTGCTGGCACCTTTAATAATGTGCTGACATGAAGTCATACAGGTAACAGAAGACTTTAAAATAATAATCACGCATACTGGAGTTCAAGACAAGGCATTAACCACTGCAAACCGGCAGGGTTAAAACACACTGACCTCCATTCAAACAAAAATTAATATTCATTTCGCAGACGAGAGAAAAGCTGCAATGCTGGTGAAACGTTTACCCACGCGTGTCAGCATTTAGAGCCAGTGGCACACAACTGGATGCCTGCGTTGATTTTCTATTCCAGAAGGATTTCTGATTAGGTGTAATACCCTGTTAACCGGCGATACAAGGAATTTCAGTTGCAGCAGTATCAGGGAGATGTAATCAACACGCAATTTGCTTAAGTGCACAAAACTATTTTGTTAGCGCTGCATATTCGCAGGAGAAATATTGCATGCCAGAGTGTATTAACACGAGGAGGACGTCATGCGTCTTCACGTCAGGCCTGAGACATCCTAGTCGACACCACCTCCTGTAATCTGTTTAATACTGTTTATGTCCATCCAAAGCGAGGATGTCGTATGGAATGACTAATGCCAGGCTCATAATTCAGTCATAACACTCCGCACCCTATAGGGGCCATCTATGGATGTCCAGTTCATGAGTGCACTGCGTGAATAGTGATCCATTCACCCCTCACCTTTAAAAGCCCTGATGGCAAGTCCCATCCACATGTAACTGCTCTATCATGTCCAAACCATCCTTCAGATGAAGCAATAAAGACCCGGTGCGAACACCTCCGTGTGTGTGCTTCTTCGAAACTAGTTCCTGTGTCGGGATGATCTCATTGACCCACGTGCTGAAGGAGAAAGAAAAAGAGAGCGCTCGAGGTGATGACTTCTCCACTCACTTAGGGAACTTTGACTTATGAGGTGCACTGCATTTAGCCAAGCTAATGCAAGCGAGGGCTGTGCCATTAACCTCGGGAAGAGAGGCAGGCCTCAGCAGTATGATGCATTCAGATTGGCAGAGGACAATATTTCACCATGACAGGTATTACCAATGAATAATTAAGTGTTTAATATAATGATCTTGAGAGAGAGTGAAAGAAAAGAAAAAGAGAAGGAGAGACAGAGACAGAGAGAGGAGAAAATGGTAATTCCACAATTCATTGCCCTTAAAACCTATCTGGCATTATTACCCAGCAGCATTGCATGGGGGAGAGAGCTTTTGTTGAAACAAATAGGTTTTTGATGGCTCCGCTAGAGTAGTAACGGTTATTAGGTTTGAGAAGTCTTTCATGATGGAAGTGGTATCCTGCCGAGCGGAGATCATGAAATTTTAAGTGGGGAATTTACAGCAGAAAGACTGCGGGACAGCGAGGCCGTCTGGGCCGTGCCCGGGGACACGTGTTTTGGTGAAGCATAATGCTGGTCTAATGTCACCGCAAATAAATAGTTAACAAGCTGGAGATAGTTGTGCTCGTTGGAAGTGGAGTCTGGCTTTCAGCAGAGGAAGAGTTTGGCTTAAGAAGGCAAGCGACAAGTCGGCCGGGACGGATGGAGTAGACTGAAGTCGAATCTGATTACAGCAAGTAAAAAAAAAAAAAAAAAGCTGCAGAGAGAGTAAAGTATGAACATCTACTTTGTGTCGGCAAACAGATGAGGTCAAAGGTCACGCACGGCCCTTTTTCATCAGGAATCGCAGTAAAACTGGATCATTTGCTTTACCTAATAAGCATGACCACAGCTTGAGGTGTTGGTGGAGAACACATCGACGTTTATTAAAACGTATTTCTCGTTTCATAGGCTAAAGCCGTCATTACTCTCCAAAGCACACACTGTATGTAAGACTGTCCCGTTTTTCTTTTACCGATATATCAGTGTCAAGCCAGCATCAGCTCGTAACAGATTGCGTGTATTCATGATATATTCCCTTCTAACTGTATTACTTCCTACAAACCGTGTTATCGGTTTTAAGTTCAAAATCTAGAGAAGCATTAGTGGAGCATCGCATCTCTAACGCAACCTCGAAGCCTTGTGCGACACGCACCCACTAACCTTCCTGTGCCCAGCTCTCATGAAAACACCTACTAGTGGCCAAACTTCTCAATCAACGTTGCCCTCTAAAAGTGAGCCAAGGACTGCATTCACACATTAGCATGCTTCACAGTCCGCCCACGCCTTCCCAACACCGTCTTGCATGTCTCCAAATGCCCAACAGAGCTAATTTCACTCCTCACACCGCTGACCTTTGGCATCATATATATGTAGTGCTTGTTGCCTGTATGACAGATTCCCATGCATATTCATACTTACATATGGCCCACCAAAATGAAGCCTGTCTACTCGCTGCAGATTTTTGTAGAGCACATGAGGCAGTTCATTACTGGGCGTTCTCAATTGGGTCCAGTCTAACCCTAAGGATCTGCCAGTATGTGTGTGTGAGAGTGTACGGGAGGCAGAAGGAATCTGTGTGTTTTGTTGTGAGTTGCAAGAGAGATTGGGCTTGCGTTGAAAAAGGAGGGATAAGTGTGTGTGTGTGTGTCTGTGGTGAAAGTGGGATGTGTGCATGTAAATAGTGGGGGTGGTACATGTGTGCATGTGCTTGTGTCTCCGAGTGTTGTGTGGGAGTGCGTTTGTGTGTGTTGTGGCACACGCTCACAGGCTTCTCTTGTTTGTGAGGTGAGAAGAGAGAAAAGTGGAGTCCCTCAGCATGCCTCCACCTCCTCTTGCTCCATCTGCCCATTTTGCTCAGTTCTCCATAAATTAAAAACGCGCTACATCTGCTTTGGGGTACATTGTTAGTTGTGTGCATTCAGTGGTTCCTCTGTTTATGAAAAATTAAACACTTTCGCGCATTTGATTATTCCCTCACTCCCGAAAGCCCCGCTGCAGCAAACGTGACAGAGGCCCGCGATTCACCCCAACGGGACGAGGAAAAGGTCCAGTCCATCCGCCCCGCGACGTGAGAGACAAAGTCAAAAAAACGTATCGTAATTATCTCATGTTCATAACGGTAAACATGTGTGAAGCAGGAAATGCCAGTCAGCTATAGCACAACGCTCTGCTGCAGCATAACACGAACATCAACAGCTCTACACAATATGTTGGTTTAAAAAAAAAAAAAAAAAAAAAAAAACTTTGTCTCCAACTGTCATACTTTTTTATTCTAGGTGTCAGTTATAACAATCCCCAACGTGCACTTGTTTCTTCCCTAAATGGATTCACTGACCTGATGAAATCCACCTTACAGTAAGTCAGGGCAAGAAGACGTGTAGAACCAGATTAATGGACATTTTAAGAGACAGTGCAGCTAATTGGAACAAAAGGGACCCCAGGACTTCCCCTTAGAGCAGCCAGCCTTGAGTGGAATAATGAGTGTAATCAGAGGTTGTGGTCACAGGGATGGCCTGTGCAGCTCTACCCGGCCACTGGGGAGGACCTGTGTTTGTCTTTGACATTAACATGCAGGGCTCCGGGGCAGTCATATTTGGCCACGGCTTGGTTACTGTGAGCCTCGTAGCCGAACAGGTGCTGCAGGCCGACGAGGCCATCAATCTCTCGCTGGCCTGTCTCTGTAGGATTCAGGGTTAATTATCATCAAATAAGTCATTAAGGAGAAGGATGGAAGTGCACAGGATGAGGGGATGCTAACCTTGGCAGGAGTGGGACAGCTGGGCGACGGGGTTGGTTCAGTTTGCTTTTTGATTGTGTTGCTAAGGTGCAGACGTTTGTGAGAGAGCCAAAGAAGGCACGAATATGGAGGCCACAAAAACCCAAAGGGAAAGAGTCAAAGCTCCCATTTACTGGATGTTACATAAAAATACTCGTCCACAAATATCACATCTAATTCTTCCTAAAAGAAAAACTTTCAGTCTCTCAGCTGTTCTGGTTCATTTCATGTTTCTGGGTCACATACTGCACCAGGCCTCTGCATGAACGCTGCCCCTTCAGCCACAGCTCTCTGGTCCAGACCACGTTAAAAGCTGCAGTAGCTTAGCATCACTGCAGAGGGATGCGCAGATACAGAACCAGGACAGGGAGGAGCCAAGAGCTACTGCAGGTTCTACAGGGCCTTTAACTAGTTTTACAAGCTGTAACACGGCTACTCACTACAATAAAGATTTTCAAAGTTAATATAGGACAATATAGATTTCATATAGTTTGCATTTAAAGAAGTGGAGGAAGAGAAAAGTCGATTTTGTCAGGATTCTACAGATTCATACCTGTATATAAGACCCTGATAAAGCTTTCCTGTGTGTAGCCCCTTCAGTCTTAATGGCATCCATCTCATTGTGGATTACTTCATAATTCATAACTGGAAAGCGCCATTAGGGTTTCTTTTCATGCTCTTAACATATTAATTGGCATTAGAGCGAATCTCAGATCCCACAGTAAATTGTATCCTGTTAAGTCAGCGACACCTGACCTATTGAAAATTTTACAGTGTGCTTATACCTTCATTTATCTACTCGGTGTCCCCATGAATATTTAAGGCCGACAATTAAACCCCAAACTGACCTGCAGGATGGAGCCGGACCAGCGCTGTCAGAGTGATGCAGCATAAAAGCACCCAACCAATTATACTCGTTAAAAAACTAAAAATGCATATGAAGCTATGATCAATATTTTAAGATGAAGAGTGTGGCTCTGTAAACACAGTCTGCAGCAGGCTTTACGTAGCGGTGGTGAGGACTACAAACATGACCCTATAGGAATAGTAAAGGTGCTTTACGTCGGCGTCGTCGTACTCCATGATAGATGTCCAACGAAATACAGCAATTATGAATAAAACATCGTATTTCGCTTGACTGATCAGAGCGTCTCCTTGGAAAGTACCCATGCTGTCACTGTATTCTCCAACTTCATCACTTGTATTAGTGCATTTGTTCCCCGACGATGGGTTATACACCGGTCCTGGTTCTAATGATGTAAATAATGCAGGATTTCTATTGAAATTAAGCAGACTTATACAGATGAAGGCCTCCATATCCAGTAAGAGCCGCAGTGTCTATAGGTCAGATTATTTTTTCATATGGCATAAAATATGAATGAACTAAAGCTTTTTCTACCCCTCTAATCACTTTCTTATATTTTTATCACAGTGGCCATGAGGACGGAGGGGGAACGACTTCCCAATCCAATCACATCGTCATACCCTCAGGTTAGAGCGTCTATTTCACGTTGCAGAGGAAAATGTCACTGGAAGCGAGGCTTGATGTAGCGTTACAGTGTTAAATATGTTTTGGGAAAGTATTCCATTTATTCAGCCATGCATTATGTCAAACATAAGCCCATCATTCAAAGAAATTATTTAAAACAAGCCAGACCAAAAGCTCACTTCCAACTTCCTGTAGTCTGTCAACAGGACTCGTTTCAAACTTTCACAGATTGACGGATTCAACCCAGACAGAAACTCTATTACCGCGGCAGCATCGGTGCTTCGGTGCTGCAATTTACTACAAAAACATTTTCCGTAAATTGTCTCACTTGTCCTCATACACACCCTTGATGCTTTTAAGGCCCAAATCCAAGTTTTCATTTGTGAAAAATGTCTGGTTAGGGATCTATCATTACAGCAATCACTCCCTCACCGTTGTATCATTTCATCTCAGTCACACATCTCATCTGAAGGCCTGTTGACTGTCCCAGGGCCGGTATTTCTACATACACTATCATTTCACGCAAAACGGTGATCTCCACAGGCAATCTGCATCTAGCTGTGGCATGCATTCGCCATGGGAACAGGAATCAGACACCTGTCTGTGCAGCAGGAGGTATTTCTTTCCAGCTACTAAGCAGCCAGGCATATCAAAGCAGCAGAGTGAAAATGACTCCTTGTGGAGTAAGAGAAACTTGGGTTGTAAAAAAGGAGGGGTATTATGGTTGTCAGGCATCGGGGACCAATATCACACTCCCTCTTGTTGCCGCCATCATTACTGACATCTGGGACAGTAATCATACCTTAAATGGAATCACCACGATGATGACAGTATTTTAAATTCACCATTTCCTGTAAAATAATATCTTACTATGTCAGTTTTCCATCAGTGACAGTGAGAGTCTTGTAAAAGGCTTCTGCATCTGTGAATGATGACTAAAGCAGCCTCAGGTTCTCTCGGTTAGCAGATGCTTCCTCAACCTACGCACCATCACTGGACGTTATTTGCATGTTCTTTTGTGGGAGTAATGCAACTGGTGGTGTCTATGTTTCATTTCTATTTGTTTTTAGTCTGTTAAAAGCTGTGGCGCGACAGTGAGATTTGAGTTACCAGCAGTTTGCATCAGTCCGCTGTCATTAAGTCCCCAGAGGATTGTTTCAAATGTGCTATTCGACATCCCGAGGGAAATAACAGCAGCTGT
This sequence comes from Macropodus opercularis, assembly GCA_030770545.1. Lineage (NCBI taxonomy): Eukaryota > Metazoa > Chordata > Actinopteri > Anabantiformes > Osphronemidae > Macropodus > Macropodus opercularis. Next base: position 7,195,916 of record JAUCMP010000026.1, on the reverse strand, counting down.
GAATGCCACGTTGTCCATGTCCTTTACCCCGTTTCCTTTGACAGACACAGACTGAAAAAAAAAATGATGCTGCAGGGTCACGAAGCAGGATGTACAGTAAATCTACTTAAGCAGGTCTGGTGCACTTGTGCTGATTTCATGAACGCTTCTGTATGCAGGCTCAGCGGTTCTACAGTATCTCCACAATACCTACAACTATGGGTTAAGGTCTGCAAACCAGTCACAACATCTGCTCTGACGACCGAAAAGCTCCACTTTAATCCCAGCAGACCACAGAACCCTTCAAGTTTCATACATGCCTTCTGGCAAACTCTATATCTGGGACTTAATGCAACTCTTTTCCTCGTTGCCATTCTCCCATAAAGCTCCGGCCGCTGAAGAGTCCAGCCAATTAGTTGCTGTATGTAGAGTCTGGCCCGCCTCCGCCGCAGGAGCTTGTAACTCCTTCAGACTAGTCACAGATGTCTTGGCGGAGTCTCTTTCAGCAGAGTCAGTCCAGGTTTGAGGACGACCCGCTCTAGGCAGATTTACACCTGTAGCCTACAACACAAATACAACTTGACTACAACATCCAGTGGGGGTGAATACTTTATAGACATTAATTCTTCTAGTGCAAATTTAATCAGTGCAACTTGACTAATTCACAGATGCATCCGTCCCATCCTCCCTTCTTAAGCCTCTTCTTCATTAACTCAACCTTTTTCTATGGAATACGTAATGTGAGGCCGGTCAGGCAGGACCGCGCAGCCAGGCACTGTGATCCTAATCGTGTGCAAGAGGACAGCATTCACCCGTACTTGTTTAATTGGCTCGTGTGGCCATGTTGAGCAGGTGCTGAGAACAGTTTTTCATAAGCGCACCGCTCCTCCATCACCCCCCCCTCCCGGTCCCCCAGAGAAGCACAGAGGCCAAGTAAATGGATAGCCTGCAGGAAAGCTCCTCCGAATAATTTCACCCTTTACGTTGGAGGGCTTCGTTCCCCACCTCGCTACATGCACTATTATATAAAAAACATGATTAATATTCAACAGAAATTACTAAAGAGAGCAGAAGAGAGCATTGCCATATCCAGATGGATGCCCCTTAAATCTGTCTTCAATTAGTCTCCTCTAACTTACATCTTCTAGTTGAATTCTGATTAGCTGATCTGACAATTTGCTCAGCCTGGCTAGAGAGCACTTGGTCCCCATCCTGAGTGCAACCTAGATGCTTTGGAGTATTTTGAACCTTTGATCAGTGTCTCCTTATTACCCATAAAAGCCAATACCATTAAATTTTGCGTTGCCTCATCTCCTCGTCCACAATACTTCCCTACTCTTCTTTGTCAAAGATCATAGACTCGTGTAATGGAAAAAAAAGTGATGTATAAATAAGATAATACATTTTAGTTAATACATCTCCCATCTCACACTGGGAACCTGGGGCCTCTCCTCTGCCTCGGTAGCTAGCTACTTCCCTCTTGTGGCCAACCATGACACCGAGATCCCTGATACACTGACTGAGGTCAACATGTTCACTTTCCACCCGACTGCATTTTAAGGCAAGAAGGAGGAGATTAGAAACGTACCTAGAACACAACGGCACGACTGACATTCATCTTCAGCTTTGGCTCCATGATCCTGGTCCTCCCTCCTCCACCTCTGTAGGAAGCAGATCGCCAGGGGAGCCAAGCCCTGCCCATTAACATATAGAGTCTTTATTTAAATCCCATTTGCTTCTTCATCCATTTAGAGGAATAACACTTGCAGGTTACATTGTGTGAGGCCCTGATTTTATCTGATTGTGGGGTAAACAGTATCATGATGGATAAGATCTCGTTACAATAGGAAAGTGAAAGTTTAATTTCCTGTACGTGTTCCATCTTTATTAATGTCAGAGGCAGCAGGTTGTCAATTGCATTACAGGTCTGGGTGCTGTGGCTACGCGTCACGTCTGACACAAACAAGGTCGGCGAGCTAGTTAAAGGGATGAGGTTTGGCACAGTAGCCCAACCAGTTTTGACTGGATCTTGAAATTTAGCTGCACCGTGTGCTGTAAAACAGTTGACGACTTCAAGTTGTCAAGAGTCGACCACATTAAATGTAGCGTTGTGCTGTTTAACTAATCCACGCGCCTCAACGGCTCCCCTGAAACGTCTGCCTGAGTGGCAGGAGACCAGCTGGTGCAGAAACAGCAGCATTTGTCAGGAGAACTGCTATGACGCCCCGATACTGTCCGTAGACAGAAAAGCTTCAATAATAAACCTGTCAACACTCCAATCTGAATACTCAGGAGCCACAACGGTCTCCATTCTCCTCCCCTGGCGATAGTCATCACGGACACTCTGAGAAACAGCATTTCATCCATCAGTCAGTCAGTACCGCACATGTGCGCACAGAAACACACAGAAACACACACTCCCCTCCATCACTTCATCTCTGTTTGTCCCATTATATTCTTAACACACTGTAAAATACCTCTGCGGCTCCAGGAAGGGCAGTGTGAAGGGTTGAGGGCTGTCGAGGTGTGTCTGTGCATAAGTGTGTGCCATCAGTGGCTCATTACTACCAGGCTGCGTTGCCCGTGCTCGTCTCCAAGACTCAGAGGCAGCCTCGTTTGTTTGTTTGTTTCCCCACTGTAATCCTCAGCTAAGGTTTGACGTGCAGAGCGGAGCCTTAGCTTTGTTACCCACGAGCCTCCGGGACCTGGGCCCGCCGCGGTGTGTACCAGCCAGGAAAACGAGAGCGACCGAGAGGCACGGGAGACCTCCGCTACCTGCAGCCGATCATTACCATGCTAAATTTATATTGATTGCTATAGCTTAGGAGGTAAATGTGAGTTATTCCCCTGGCGCGGTCCCTGTGTAGCATCTGTCATGGTGGGCTGCCGGTAATCCAGTGAAAACCGCAACATGTGCACCCTGTTTGGCCACAGATATGGTTTCACTAATTATACAGTGCCAGGAAGCGTTTATGTAAACCCGACTCCCTCCTCCAGCCGCGATTTGTATGATGAGTTCCACACCTCTTCCATTTTGCATTGCATCCAAATCTGAGTGCGGGGGTCCAGGGGGTGTGGCTGGCTGGGTATTTCCAGGACATCCCCATCCCTCCCTGCCCTCCCTGGATAAAGGTGTGCATTTGTGTCTACCCTCCTGGAGGCAACGTTCAAAACACACATGAATATGCGCTTGCCCTTGACATTATCGTCAGCATATTTGTGCACGTGGCCCCGAGGTAAGGTTGAAATCCAGCTGAGGCTTCTGAGAGAAAGGCCTGCTTCAGAGAGAGTGTCCGAGGGCTAAATACGCACCCGGAGACGGAGGCAGAGACAGAGGAAAAGGCTCAGTAGCTGAACCTAGCAGAGCACCCCCCAGGGGACAGCAGTAATTAAACAGTGATTAAATTAAGGGGCGATGCGGGCAAAACGCCGGCTGATTGACACTCTGCTGGCTTCTCTCTCTCCACCACTCGCTCGCTCTCGGCGGGTTCAGCTCTGTCGCGGAGCAGTGCTTTCCATTGACCTCCAATTACTCACCCACTCTGAATTCTTCAAGGTCCAATTTTCGAAAACTATTTTCTTAACTGTGTTAAAAGTATGGATCACTGCACATTTGTCTCCGAGAAGGCTGAGCTGCAGGATTGGAACAAGTAGGAGAGAAAAAAAAAACACTTAAATGTAGAATTTCATTGTGTTTCAATACTATTAATGTTTATTTCAGATAAACTTACAAGGCATCGCACCCACAGAACCATCAGTCCTCACTACAAGTACAATCACACCACAAGTACTCATGCGGAAAGAGATCTTCCCCTGTTTTCCCCTCTTCAGGCCTGTAGTCCGACAGCTTTAGAATGCCTTATCAAATACTCTCCTGAGGGGGAAATACTATAAATTACCTTTGTCAACTCCTTAAACCCAAAGCAAATAGAAAAGCCGAGCAACAGCAATAAAACCAGCTTTAACAAAACAATCAGAAGAACCGAGTCACTGAAATTGCCTTTTTCCAAACCTAGAATTCTTGACACGTTCTTGGCTTCACCAACTTGCCACAGTCCTCAGGCTCCTGTGTGGACTTTTATAAACTAGATCTTATCTCGGGCTTATGAAAATATACACTGAAGGTCCTCAAAAGAAAGGCTTCTGATAGTCGAGAAGGTCCTTTTGTGTGGAACACGAATTGAAATAGCTGCATGGAGACAGATTACAGGGCAGGCAAAGAACAGGGGTCCACTTTAGCGGATGAGTTTAAGACGACAAGTATTGATTAAGTGCTGGACGAGAGCGCGCCTACGAAAGACCAGACACCACACAGCTGACGAAAGAGTCATGCAGCTCACACACGGACGCGCCGCTCAGCAAACATGCAGGCGTGAGGTGTGGGCGCTTCCTCACAGGTCATATCACAGAGCAGTCAACAAGCTGCTTGCTGCTCTGTGGTTATAAGTCCATATAACGATATTGATTTTTATATCACATATTGTATAAGTTCCTGTACTTTTGTTAATACTTCTGTATTAAAAAATTATCAGTATTAAAACCACAGACACTTTTACTGAGTGAAAAAGACTGAGGATGTTCCCAAAGACAATATTCATTTAATATCTTTGTACAGCTGATACGCGGCTGTCAGGGTTTGTGATGCTGCCATGAGAAGACAGCTGTAATCGCAACCCCACTGTCAGCCTGACCCCCCCACACCCTTCATCAACCATCCGTGACATTTAGCACAGCAATGTTCCTCTCTTCACGTCTTCTCAGTAAACACATACGTTATCCCTGATTTGTATTCGTGCAACCAGAGCCAACTAGAGGGTGGGAGGTGGCACGGAAACTGAGGAGAGAAGGGAGGTGGAGGAAAAAGCGAGTAAACGATGAAAACGGAACGAGGGGACGAAGAGGAAAGAACTACAGAGAAGAGGAAAAGCGGAGCAGCAGGGATGGCAGTGTGGCCAGACTGCTGCCTAACAGGGGGTATCGGAGTAATCTCTAAGGAAAGCTGTCAGGTCTCTGCAGATGACGTCCTGCTGGAAAGGAGGCAATAAAGGCTTCTTCAAATCAACATGCAGCTTCCTGCAGACCTGGGTCTGAGCTCATTATCCTGCAACCAACTTAAAGGCAGGATCACTCATTTAAATCAAACACCTCAGGAAGGAGGATTGTACAGACCCATCTATCCCTCATACAGTATGTTTACAATTTGAGACCCTTGAATAGCACTGACAAAAGGCACATTTGACTTGATTACCTCATGACATTTCCCTCCCTGAATGAAGGCTGCACTAGATAAGGCAATCACAGCACTGACTAGTGTAAATATATAAATGTGCTCATTTATCCTGCTTCTCAGATAAAGACATAAGGGCACAGAAATGCATGAATGGACACGGTCTTTCAGCAGCCAGCAGGTCCCTGTCTGCCCGTCTCTGCAGAGGCTGACAGCACAGCAGCGTGCCCTTCATTATCACAGAGTAATGCTCATCGCAACGGCCGAGGCTTTTCTCCATAAAAACCCCAAGACTCACTCACAATGAGAAGTCGGGGAGATAAGGTGCAGGAGACCATTTCTCTTGACATTCACAACGGCAAACTCATCAGTCATGCTGTCAAAGGCAGTGGTCTTGGCTAGTTTGGGATTTATGAGAAATAATGACGGGTCGAAAATAGCCGGTAAGGTTCTGCTTTTAGCTTTGGTTTGGGAGTGTTGTGTATCGAAGCACGCGCTGCATAAAACCCAATTTCTTTTGTCGGTGACCCTTGCACTGATTTTGCATCCAATCTCAGCATGTTTGGGAGGTTTGACTGGGCCTGTTGTTGGCGCTGACATTTCAGCCTCACATGACAAGAGTATAGCAGAGATACGTTTATTTAAGCACACCAGCAGGAGCTCGAAGAGCGTTCTACTGCCACTTTGTGCACAGAGGAATATATCCATGAACAGTTCTGGCAAAGAAACATCAACTAGGAACCGTCCTCTCCTGGACCACATCTGAAAATATGGCAATAACTGTAATAGCACGTGTCAAATACTCGTGCTTTCCTCTGTAAACTCGTGACAGGCAGCGACAGGCCGCCCCAGAGCTGTTCTCTTTGTAAACACTCCATCATTCACGTACAGCAGAAGCACCTATTGTGACGCACTACAAGGTCTTTTAAACCTAATGTAAATTAACAATTCCAAAGTCATTTCAAAGTAGATTTCAACAGTGTCGCAAGGGCAACGTGGCTGAATCATAAAGAGAAACTGCACAACTATAGATTATAGTAGGACTTTTAATGGCGTCCCTATGGGACCAGACTGCAGGGATGTCCTCAAGCGCCAAATTATTAGTCAATTTCAGATTATCAAGTTTATTAATTACTATTCTTAATATATCTTATTAGAGTACCAGGAGATAGCCTAACTACCTAAAAGCTGCACATGACATGACATACATTTATATGTATTAATAAAACACCGTATTGCCTGGCTGTGTACACGTAGCTCACCTTTCACATCAAAGTTCACAAAGGTGCACCTGCTAAAATTACTCAAAGTGCAACGTTGCTTACGAGTGAAGTGTTGTAAAACTAGTGGACGAGAGAGTTTGGGGCAATTTTGACTCAAGTATGTGAATGAGACCCCTTGAAGCTCAAGGGTACTTAGATCTGTGTGGAAATTAAACCATGAGATTGTAGCTGAGGGGACGGTGGATTGACAGCAACATTAGCCCCTCAGCACCTTTGCTGTATCCCACTGTAGCTCCGTAAAATAGATGGACAGGAATAGCAAATTAAATCTTCTTAATAGTAGCAAGGGACATGGAGTCAGGTTGGTCTGATTTGCAGGATGGTACAAGTGCGGGACATGAAGGATGGTGCTGTTAGTGGAACAAAATGAAGTGGCTCTGAAGTGTTTTGGTTAATGAGCCTACTCCAAGCAACTTAATACAGAAGGCGCTGTCATATTTATATAAATTCAAAATGAGCTCCTTCATGCAGCCTGCTGCCCTGTTCTTGAACCAAGGTCAAAGGTCAGGTGCCAATCTTTGCTATTTATTAGAATAGATTCATTAAATTAATTCTAACACTACAGACTTTGCCGCAGCTGAAAAGAAAAACACTTCGCTGCACCGCTGCATTTTGTTGTGGCTTTATAGATTGTTTTCTCACAAGCAGTTTTTTGTTGTTTTGTTTTCCTTTCAGGTATAGTGACACCACATTGCTCTAACCTCAGTGTAGATAATGCCAAGTCTGCAAATTGTTAAGCATGCACGCGCACACACACACAGACACTCACGAGAGGGAGGTACACGGAGGGGGACAAGCGTTTTTCAATGCATTTAGATGAGACCTTTAACAAAAGGTCTCTAATGCAGATATCAATGAACCAGGGGGCCGGGCCATCGGAGCTAAATTGGCTGACTGAAGGATGTCACTCCTTCGCATGAAAAATGATGGATCCCCCCCCACTTCTGTTCTTTACACGCTTCATTCCCGTCATCGCCTACTTTGTTATTAAACACAAAGAGAAAACCTATGACTCCGCTGGAAAATAAAAAGCGGTCGTTAAAATTGGCTTTTGGCTGGTTCTTTTATTGAATATCAGGGAGCCAACAGACAGGCTCCATCTTCCTTTCAATTTCCACACAGGCTTCCATCCATTTACTTCATGATTAGACTAGATTTGAAAGGCAACAATATCCAAATGCTAATTATTTGTATTTCAACACGCATCATTTGTAATCTGGAATGAAATTGATTTACGTTTCCAGCCCATACAGTAGGACACACACAAAATTTACAGAGCTTGCAAAAACCATGCTGAGTCTATCACACGTACTAAGCATTTCTGCAGAAACAATGATATGAGAGTGAGGTGGAGCTTTTAGAAGCAGTGTGTTGAGTCAACGCTGCAGAGGTTATTCTAGGCGAACATCTCTGCAGGAAAATAAAAGTGATGGCCGACATAACTGCTGACATTGAGGTTTTAGTGGTGGAGTGACTTTGGTTTGTGGTCTGCCAGTGTTCAAAGCTGTGCCTGCAGGGCAAGAGGTAAATTTGCTATGTTAATCACATAATGAGGCCAATTAAACGTGGCAAGACGCCAGGTGAAATGGGAGCTGTCACCGAGCCTCAAACAAATGAGGCTCTCTGGACAGCGGCTGGACAAGCCACATCCACGCTCACCTCAGCGCTGGTCAGTAGTCAGCACATCCACAGTGACTTCAGCTCTCAGATACGTTAGCAGCCAGCGGCCAGCATCAAGCAAAAACCTCTTTTCAGCAAACAAACACCATCCTGCCAGCTCCACTCACCTTACCAGACACAACCTACGACAACACGGGTCAAGCTTTCATTTCTTAGGTGCTGCAGCTATTCTTTTTTCTTACCTGTCATTGTTCCACTCTGGTGCCACACCTTTCCCATAATCCACAGGTACTGACTCCTCTGAAGAGCAGCCATGTTTGTCACTACATACTTTAGGCCCCTCCCCCTTTTATTTACAATCAAGTTAATTGAGCGTGTTTCTTATATTGTACATGTTCTATTTATGTGTAACTTAATGCCGTGCAACATTTCATTTGTATTAGAAAAGAAAACAATAATAAAAAAAAATTCTATTGAACTGATTCATCAGCTACTACATCAGCAGTAGTGTGGATCAACCCAGTGGATGTTCAGGAGTGTCAGCAGAACCTTGAATGATGCCAGACCAGACCCATTTCACATTCGCCTCTCTATCAAGAGTCATACCTGCTGGGGTGCGTCGCTGACAGGCAATTCGTGTTCCCCACTGCTGTAACTCCAACAGGCCTGAGGTCAAAGGTTCCATCTTACAGCATTGTCCTCCTGCATCATTACGGCTCTTTACCTGTTTGACTGATTTAAGGCCAGTGGGTTAATTTAAAATGCAAAGCAAAAGTGAAAGACTGCATCACTATTATGGTCACAACACAAAGCAATAAGGAGGCTAAGACTGGGAGAAGTGCTCTGAGACATGAATACATGGGGTGATATATGGACACTAATGAAAGAATATCTCATCACCATCAAGGGTTTATAAAAAGACCCAGCACTTTGCCCACCATGATCCAGTAATCTGCATGTAGAGGATTTATGCAGCGCAAGATGGACAAGGGAAATTATGGGAGGCACATTTTACCAGATATTATTGCAATGATTTGTTAATAAAATGCAAAGCGACGGGCTGGATGTGAGACGGCGACTACAGCATGGCCGTGATTTAGACTTAATCCGTCATTATCCCGCCTTTGAAGTGACCTCGCTGCGCATGTCTCCACGGTGACCCAGAAGCCCACTCACCGCTTTTTCATTAGCCGGGATGAAACACAGCCACATCACTTATGACTCTGATGTCCTGCAATGTCCACACAGACATGCACACATAGACAAACACACTGTACACACTCACTCACACATGTCACTGATACTCTTATCAGGCTACAGCGAGGCATGGAAAAACATTATGGTTTTTAATCAATTACGGCTCTCACCTCTGGGGCAGCACATTCATTACATATGATAGGAGCAGCTAAGGGACATTATTCCGATTGCGTGCCGAGATTGAAATGAAAGAAATTGTATGGTTAGAGGGGAGACAAAGACTTGCAATTTTGCACAGCTGAACATCCCTGGCTGGATTTACATATGTGCACACAAAAGGCCCTTAGCACATATGATTCCACCAATGCAATTTATGCATACCCCGTGATTTATCCTGCTTAGATCACCGTGCAGAAATCAAGCGCGGCTCTCCTGAAGAGATCCACACATGCTGCCAGTAAATGATAGCTGTTATAAAAGTTTATCATAGCAATGAAATGGAATCGATTAATCACCGAGGCACAGGTTGCTGTCGTGCAAAACAGTGACCGGCCAGAAATCATTACGAGATGAGATGATGAAAAATTAAATTGATGCAGCACATATATGCAAAAACAAGTGTTTGAGACAAGTACAGTAGCATAGAAAGAGGACATTTTATATAGATATGGTAAGTGTACGTGCATGTAGTGGCAAAACACAGAGTTAGACACTAGGTAAACATAGAAATGATAGTGAAGCCAAAATGAAACAAACAACTACACAGTTGATGAGAGTCAGGTTTATTAGTGGAGGATTCACTGCAACACAACATCTTAACAGAGACGCAAGCAGGTGAGCTTCAGAGAGATGACAGCACTTTGTCTGGCCTGAAAACAATAACACACAATAAGCAAATACACTGTAAGATACTGTACTATACTGTATACGGTGCTATTTTCTTTTTACCCTACTAATGACAAAGTTGATCAGTTGATATTTATTCAAAACACAGGAGAAACACAATAACTACTTAGACACTAACTCAAATACAAAACAGGCTCATATTAATGAGGAGACCTCAAGTAAACAAATATTAACATGCATATGCTGCTATACAATACTCACTCGTGTGTTTCATCCACAGAAATGAAGGTTGTAGTTTTACAAACTGAGACTTAATAGTGTGCTAAAAGCATAAAACTCTACATGTGCTCATATTTTTTATGCAGATAAGTGGAAACACTGAAAGTCTTGTCTTTGCAAACATGTCGAATAAATAAAGGTTCACGAGAATCATCTTATCACCAAATGCTTTTTTGTTTCGTTTTGTTTTAACATGAACATTAGGTGTGCGTGTTAGTATCGACTCCTTTTTAAAAAAGGTGTGAGCACCCATGTGGTTAGTCGCACAGCAGACATTTGCTGCATGGTGTAGACGTTCTTTTTTTTTTCCCCCAGGCAACGTCCCATCAGGCCAGACAAGCAGGGCGGCTGTTAAAGTGTGAGCCAGCTACACAGAGTAACAACGGGGCCATCTGCCCTGGGAATGCACACATCCATCTTAGTAAGGACAGCCATGTCTCTCTGAGAGAGAAAAAGAGGAGGACGGGGGAAGTCAATGAGCGACAGAACAGGAGGTGATGGGAGAGAAGAAAGAGGAAAAAAAGTAGACAAACAAACGTGTACTCGTGCACGTGAAGGTGGTAAAGAGGTGAGTCAATGTGAAGCAGCCAAATGCTCCAGAAAAAAACATAATACAACTGTTTTCTAGCAACGAGGACGATATAAATATAACATCACAGAATTACGCAGCGTTACCATTTGTTCGTTTAAAGCTAAACAATGCTATTGTCATTTAACTTATTATGGATGACATCAGGAAGGTCACAGCGGTGAGTCTCCGCTCCTGCTGTCATCCCTGCTTCATAACCATGTGGATGTGACTCTGAACAGTGCAGTCGACAGTCTGGGGGCAGTGATATCATCAAACGTTGGGCCTTTGTTTTTATTTTTAGACCTTTTTCTCATCACTGTATAATCAGTATATGGTCCTACCTCCTGTCTGACTCCACATTACCTTATCACACTGAGAGCTTTTAGCTGTGCTTCCAGCCATTAGCTTCAGACAGTCGGAGTTAGCAGGCTGGAAAAGAGAGAGAGAGAGAGAGAAGTGACCTCCTGATGGCTGGGGATGATGTCAGTGGCAAAAAGGTCTTTTTATAGCACCGCTTGTCCATCTTATCTAGTAGGTGGCACAATACAAATCTCCAGGCTGGAGTTTCAGTAAAAAACAACCTTCAACTATTTCACTCACATCCACAAGTTCACAGACACATTTGCCTCAGCTTATATACAAGCCAGCGTGTGCCGCGAGCCACAGAACCTTTCTGAATGCTCCTACATCATATGCAGAACATACTTCATTTTCTACTATGTACTACTATTTTGAATAGCGTCCATTAAGATGCCCTTCACATCAATTATATCACAGACGAAGAGAATTAACGCAGCCCTGTTATTTCCAGGCGACTTTGTGGACCCCTGACTGCAACTGTAACCTCGGCTCTCTGTCCAGAACAGAGCTGTTGATTTAACACGGCGCTGAGGACAATTGTTCAGCTGCTCACTGAAGCGCCTCGGCCAGTCAGTGCACCGCCGTGTGATACGACTGAAGTTATTGACAGACGGCCGCGGCTTTGCCCTCCACAGGAGACTTCTATACCAAACAACTACTGGATACACACAGAAGATTCTCGCATCGCTATCAATCAATTATTTAAATATTTGCGCTGCCTTGTGAAAAGCAGCTTGACTGTGTTTCCTAAGTGCTAGACTGACATGTATTTCATAGGGAGGCTATTACCCTCGGTTTGATCCAGTGCTCGTGGTGAGCCAACACACGACATAGAACTGGGTCAGTGATTCTTATTTTATGCTGCATTAGTTTTTAATCCAACAATACAATAAAGGCAGTATTTGAAATAAAATGCAAATAAGCCTGTTTTACTTATTTCCAAATCTCTTTGGACAAAAACTGAGTGGGCAAAGAAAAACACAAGTACTAGGCATGATAGGCAGCAGTGGCACTAAAGTTATACAAGCAAGGACTAGAGGGAGATCTGCTTTATTATTCCTTGTTTAGTGAACCTCTCTGGACTCTTTTTTCCCTCAAAGGGCTGCATATGAAGTATAAAGCACCAGTAAGACGTGTTTATATAAGCACACCATCATATGCTCGCTTTCTGTTTCCCTCCCTCATATTACATAGAAATATTAAAGCTGTGCCCTGGGGTCAACAGCAGCGGCCCTCATTCCAACCATCATGGTGCCCTCGTGTTCTTCATAGCCACTGCTATGAGAGCCAATGATTCATTTTTTGATCCACTCCAATATCATTAAGTTATTAGTTGATTTCGGTGGATTTAATCAGCATAGTAATTCCTCTCCATGGACAGATAAGTCTCTCTCAAGAGCAGTTTGCCGTCCACCGCGCCTGCTGATTAGACACAAGCCCCCAAAATAATTCATCAGAAAACTGCAAAAAATAATTTATCAAAAGTGCTTCTCACAAAACCCGCTCAGGACCTTTGCTTCTTAATAATTAAACTCCACAATTAGGCATCTTACCATGCGCTCAGTGTGAGGCTCCATGTAATATTCATAACCATACATAATTATGCAATATATTCAGTGAAATAAGAGGCCATATATTCACGGTGGGGCTGTCAAAAGGCAAGACATTTTTATTTGGTTTATAACACTGTTTCATCATATACATGAGCATCTGGCTTCCAGAGAAGGTGGTGAATGAGGACGTTTGCTTCTTAGGAGTCTAAGGAGACACTGTATTCGGTGGCTCTGGGTCTTAGAGGATAGAGAAGAAGAGAAACAGAAAGGGAGGAAGAAAAAAGAAACTGAATGGCAATGCTCTCACTGCAGGAGTCAGTGATATCAAAGTCTATACGCTGGACACAACAAAGACACAACTTAGCAGTATCATACACTGGGAAGCATCAAGACGGTGCAGATAGAGAAGGCATTAAAATTAAAATGGAGACGAGACATTGTACAATAAATAATACATCATGCTCATCTCTATGGTAAAGAACTAAAAAATGTCCCAAAGCCTTGATGGTGCCTGGAATAAGCAGCAGCTTCTTTCTACGGTGGACACAATGTGGACAAGGTTGGCTTTCATCTTACGACGGAGTTCAAAGCTACGGGCTATGCACAGAACAAACCGGCAATCAGAGCTAATGTGTAACTGGCCAGTGGTGTACTTCACAGAGCCTGTCATCTCAAGTGCAGCTGAGATCACACGCAGACATATTTCTCACATCACAATGGCTGATTTTCAACAAGCAGTCTTTGGAACTTATTATTTCTCACCATGTAAACGCATAACAAAACACCTACTGCCTGCTGCTGGGGGGCTGCTGCCTTTTGATCGCCTCTCATGACATGTATACCATGAAGGAGAAGAACAGCATACGTTTTCCTTGAACTCCACTGTAGTTAACAAAGGCTTCCATGTTCTCTGTGAGGAGATCCCCAAGGATAGCATCTGCTCTCTACTTTAAAAAACACTCTATAAGGATCCGCTCAAACCACACCATGCATCTCTAATTCTCACAAGCTGGCGAAGTGTAACAGTAGCATGAAGCATGGCGTGGACAGTACGGGTGATAAGCGATGCGGTTTTGTATTTAGAGCTCTATGTTAGCTGGTATGTACTGAACATGTTTGTGGGAAGATGAATTAATATTACGCTTATATTTTATGTATAGTATACGCCTTCTGAAAAACCGTGTGTCAGTGTTTCACTGTTTCTGAAGCGGGAGCAGGGTAAGCAGTTAATTGTTTCTATCAACATCAACACCGAACCCTATCTTCTTAACATGTCTAATGCTAATAATGCTAAACAAAACATCAGCCTTGTTTCAGCTCGTGTCACATGCTGCACTGCAAAACAATGACCTTTAAAGATATGACACAATTTCACTGTCACTATAATACAGATGTGATTAACATAAGTAAGAGTTAAAGTCAAATAGGCGTAAAGGTCGTCACTCAAGACTAGTCTCAGGTCCATAAGGTGATTTACAACAACTTAATTTGACTGCGAGGAGTAATTTATCTGTGACAGAGCAAGCCATGCAACTCTCAGCATGCTGTGCGCCCATACAGGCGACAATACTCCATGACTGCACACATCTCACATCTACACAATCAGTCAAGATGCTTTACAACTTCTGTCAGAGGACCTAACAGTCCTCGTAAATTACAAGGCCATTGTCCACGTTGCCAATAACTTTTGAAGGAGATTCTGAACCAAACTGAACATGGTAGTATCTCTTGCCTTTAAAGACGGATGTCAAGATGGAAGACTCCTGACAAAGCGTATGAAGGAGGCAGGGTAAGTACTGCGATGAAAGAAGTGCTGTTCCCCTACTTTGACTGAGCTGAGAATTCCATTCAAAGATAAAAACGGGTCAGAACACTGACATTTTAATGCAAAGCAGGCGGCAGGCGGGTTTCAGTCTGTCGAAGATCACTTGCATTTCGTTTCTCATCACACTAGGACTGTGAGGGCCCAGTTATGCTTTGTATCTGTGTCATCTGCAGATCCATATAACACCCAGGGAGTATCAGGCATGACCGATGCAGACCCATTCATAAACAGCAACAACAATATAATAGGGAAAGGGACAGAAAAATGAGTTTGTGGGTCTGGAGTCGGCAAGCAATAATGTGCTGTGATTTATTTCAAAGGCCCCCCGCAGTGTCCACTGATATTCTGCAGGGAATTCGTAGCAGTACAGCAGTGCACAAGGCTGTATCTGGACCTCTAGTCTTCTAGTCTCACATGGATAATTGAAATACAATAAATGTACAAATATAAAAATCACGCACACTTGATTAGGAATATTTGATGTCAACTATTGCCTGTTAAATCGGCACATGTGTGCATGCACATGGAAGTGAATATCTATACCTTTAATAGAGCACGGATGGCACATGTGAAGTATGGAGCCTGCTGTTAGCGCGGCATGCAGTGATTTTCCTGGTGTTACTGACAGAGTGAACCTCAGATTGAAGGGCAGGCGGTGACGGCCACCTGCAGGGATTCACATCCTGTTCTATTTAGTCACCTTTGGAATTTTCACAAGGGACCCTGACGATGCTAGGAAACCGCTGCCTCACTATCGAAGCACGTGTTATCTCGGCAATTAGACCAAAATTGCCTGAACCAACTGAAAGGCACATCCTGCCAACAACAGACATTGCCAAGCTTTGGTTTGCGTTTTAAAACTGTTGTCTTTCTTCCATAATCAAATGTAGACCAGCTGTTCAGTCGTTCTATGAATGAATTGTCATAGGTACAAGATACGGGTCCTCCTCATTCATTCTGAGTGGTTCTCAATTATAAATGACATAGGAAATGAATAATCCTAGTCTCTCAGCAAGGCAAACCTTGATGCACAGGTGCCTTTAATACTAGAATAAGTCATCTGAGATTGGAGAGAAAAAAAAACAGGCTCTAAACCAGATGGTCTCCATAAAGCTTGACTTAAAGCTCTCCCAGATGTTGGGAAGCGATTGGGGATCCAGTGACATGCAGTGTGAGAGGAACTGGTAATTCAGAGTGTGTTAGCGGTCTCTTTATGGGTGCATTAGGTGCTGCGGACTACCAGCCTTTATGCTTTGATGAACCTACCCTTGAAAAACCGGGACATCCGTGACCGTATTCTGTCGAAGCTGGAAGACACCTCCTTCTCTTTAGCCTCCTGGAAAACATAAATCAGTTCCTCATATCATCATCTAGTCATATTCAATGCATATGCAGTTTTAATCAGTAAATCTGTCAGCGTTTTCCCCTTTTAGTGATATATCAAATTCACATTACTCCCACCTATATGCGGTAAATCTCTGACCAAGCCTATGTTTTTTAAAATCCAAAGACACGTGTAAAGGACTTGACACAGGGAGTAGAGTAGCAGTTCAGTTTCAGTTGTGTCATTTCTCTTCTTACCACTAAACAGTGTCCCAGACAGGAAGCCTGAATGCATTTCTGCAGTTCATTGTCCCTGCTGAGGACTAGTGGAACATCTCAGTCTGATTAATGGCTGTACGCTGTCTAATGAACAGTAATTGAATGGTATAATGCAGCAGGTCCTTAAAAGCCCAAAGGAGTCGTCTTCCTCTGCCTCGCTCTCTGGAAAAGCGAGGCGGTGACATTGTCTGGAGTTGATTATAGTTGACCTTGCATGGGAGAATCAGGCCTTTGAAACGGCTAGCCTAAGCTTTGGGGAATAGAAGCGCGGAAAAACAGCTCAAAGACAAATGAAATGGGATTGCATTGGAAAAGGAACGGAATGGGTCAATACAACAGTCAATAATGATTCGATTTTTTATCACAAAATTCTTAAGAAGAGGAAGACAATTGATCAAACATCCCTAGTCTTATTGGCATTTCTAACAATATTAATTAAGAAAAAATGCTTAGCCGGCCGGTTGATAAATCAGCCGATATTGTTAAATCAAAACAAATGATAGTTGTAAACACAATACCACACTAGTGAGTACAAATCTACCCTTGTCTGCCTTTTCTCACTGTAGATGACATCTACATACAGTACAGTATAACATAGACATTGTCCCCCCTCATAAAATCAATCAACTCTGTGTGTGCAGAGTGCACTCTAAAGGAAACCCCAACCTTCAAAAAGACCAACAAAAGTCAGTCAAGTGATTATATGAAAAGCTTTGATAAATGTGCATCGGGCTCCAACCCGCCATCCGTTGCTCTCTTCCACTGAGGTAACCCGCCTTCACTCCCAGTGGACATCTCCACTTGGCAGAGATGCTGAATCTCGTTATTCTTTATTTGGCCTGGACCACACAGGTCAATATCACACAACTGCCTCACTGGTGTACTGTCTGGAAATGTATTCGCTATTTAAATTTGATGCAATAAATCATTTAAAGCTTTGGCTGAAAATGTAATCATGTAATTGAATTTTGTCATCAATATATAGGGTAATATATACATGCACATATACAGAGTACACGGCGCATTTTACGTATATGAGCACAGGAGTGGGAGGAAAATCTGTCTGAACTCAGCTCAAAGTATGAGTCATAGCAGTGCAGTTATCCCTCATTATTATTCACAGCCCTCTAAATGACGAGATCGTCGACAACGAGGCAGCGACAGACTGTTTGGCCTCAAAGGGAAAAAAAGGGAATATTCATGAATGATGGTCAGCCTTTAAGTTGGAGGTTCACCTGCTGCATCATTTCTGCTCTGATAGAATATACTTCAGTCCTCCATAAAACACCAATGAAGATAAAGCCCATTTGCCACAAAGACAAACTTTAGTGAGGTACAGTACAAGGTGTTTTGAAACATTGGTCACCTTTATGAGGTCTACAGTCATTTTTCACATTTCAGGCTCACGTGAGTTCCTGGACACCTGTCCTGCAATAAAGTCTGCTTCGGATGTGTTCTGGCACGATCTTTTCAACGGGAGAGCTTTCAATAAAACTACCTTCTCTTTATGTCGGTGATCGTTAGCTGACAAATCAAAAACTGCTTGGCAAGATGATTATTGCAAAAAGTAGCTGACTCTGTACAAGGATTATTATTATTATTTTCCATTATCTAATGGTCATTACCAGCAATCCATAGCCAATCTGAATCAGCAACATTCATGTATGACTAAAAGCAATAAGTAATGAATTAAGCTATTGATGAGGTCTTTAGCCAGGGTCATAACTGGCCCCCAGAAGTCAATAATTATCCAGATAAGAATATCTTTATTGCAAAAGTGCATACGGCAGCAAAACCATCACAAGACCAAAACATTCCCCGATGGTGTAATTGCCACTGCTTGAAATTATAGTTTTCATTAAAACAAAATGTTCAAGGTTATTGATTGCTTAAATAAGACTCGATATCTTCTCATTTCAAAGCCAAATGAAATTGCCCAGAATAGTAATATCACCCAACTATTGTGTGCATCCATCATAGTTACACAGCTTCATTTTCATGTCCCTTGAGGATTATTGGAGCAAAATAAGTGCATTTAAATGAGTGTTATTTCTAGGAACCACAAATTCATGCAAAAACATCTCGTCTCAGTCCAACTCTATCACTGTGAACATGCACAGTTACTAGAGAACAGACATCACATACTGTTACATACTGTCACTGGGCTCTCACAGCTAACATGCACTTCTAGGCTTTTTAAGCTCGGTGCTGTAATAGCTCCAGATACACTTTAAAACTCATACCAAATCAAGTTCTACCTGAGGCTCAAGTGTTTTTAATTCTCTTTCTCCAGCACCAGCACTTTCCCTCATGCTTTGTCCTGACCCTCCTTGCCCTGAAGAAAGGCTGCGCTGCTAAACACACGGTACACAAAAGCCAGCGAGAACCACAGACACAATAACAGGTCACACACATTAACTGGATGAAACTACTGTATAGTTACTGGAAGCAGGTCTATGTGACTTTCTTGCAATTATGGAAATGGTAATTATCACAATTGCTGGTTAGACCATTTTATAAGACCTAATCTAAGAGCAAGTGAAAAGTAAATGTAAAAAATTATAATAATAAAGTACAGATTAACTATTCATTATAATACATGCACTTACATCCTTCCTGGAACCTGCAGAGGACGACCTCTGCAGATTCAAGGCTTCTGAATCACGTACAGAGGCCTTGCGGGGACTCGCAGAAAAACTCCTATCCTCATACTCCTCTTCTACAATCTTGGCCTCAACCTGCAGGGAGGGAAAAAACAAGACCCCCCGCTGGCTTACACTGTACTGTGCTGCTGTATTGATTTTGCAAAAATATTTATATATTTATTTAACTTGTTCTGTTAGGCATTTATGGGCTTTTTCTGAGCAGACAATGCCAGTGCACTGTAATAGAAGAGTATTTTGAAAGTGAAAAACACAAAGATGAATGAAGCCAAAGGGATGAGAACTGCAACAAAAGACACATTCCATTAATCTATTACGTGTAAAATTAATGCAAATCTTTAATACTACTTAATCAAAGTTTGCACTATACTGTTAAATGGTGAACTATAACGAGTAGAATCTTCAGCATAGTGTGGAGTTAAAGAGAAAGAGCCCATGGACCCGTGGTGGATGTTGATGGCAGTGTTTTTAAAATGGGATCAATTGTTGCTTCCTGTTTCACAAAGAGGCTGAGTGACTCAACGGTTGTATGCTAAAGATCTCATTGAGGTCCAATACTGTATGGGACTATGTTTTACCTGATCAATTGGCAGGTCCACCTTCAGCTGGTGATCGTCCTGCACCTCCACCGCTCCCGCCATCTCACTTCTTTTGTTTTGCGCATTGAACACGCTGCCCTCTGAGAAAAGTGATTAATCACAATTACCTCATCTGCTGGCAGTCACCATCTTCTCCTTCGCTCTCTATCCCTCCATCTCTCCCTGCCCTCCTGTCCTCTCCCTTTTCCTCTCCTGTTCAACTTCACAAGAGATCAATGTTGCTGTCAAGCCATTTATTTATTTGGACTGGTCCCACAAACGAAAGGGCCGTAGAAAGCCACAGCTGGCCCGCCACAAATATGACTAGCCAGCGTGAACTTTCAGTTCAGGGTTAGATCCTGACAGTTGCTCCTGATGCATGTGGGGAATATGTTTTTTCTCCTTTCAGACAAATTCCTTTTTGTCCCTGGCTGCGATGAGGACTAATGAAACATATGACCAAGCTTCCACTTCAAAAGGCTTTAGGTTTATTTAAACAATAAACAACCAGGTGTAGGATATTAAATCAGTGGCAACCAAGACAAAACATTATTTTGGTGTATGGATTCAACTCATGTTGAATGTGGTTATGGTTCAAACGATGATCACTGCAGCTAAAACACTTTATCACGTCACACTTATACAATATTTTACTTTTAGATTTCTTTATATACTCACTGTAATAAGAAATTAGAAAAAAGTTTATTTCCAATGCTCTTGCCTCTTCAGGTATGTACAGTAAATAGTTGCCAGTACATTAAAACTGTAATGAGCTCTAGTACCTAATGAAGCAGCCAATCAGTGAAAATCATATCAGTGTATTATTGCCCAGATGACAAACCATGGAAAAACGACTGCACAAATTAAAAGAAGAAGAAAAGAGACAATTACCATCTAAAAGCCAGTCATTAACAAAACATCACTTTTATACAGTGGCAGTAAAACTATTACAATGTCCAAACCTATCAATCTAAAGACGTATCTGTCACAATTAATTGTGATGAATAACTTATTACCAATTTCATTCCCACAACAGGGGAAAATTAGAGCATTCTGTTTCCCCCTACAGGGAAAACACACCAACTCTTTTTGGATTTATATTCAACAAAATAGCATAATTGAATTCATCTATGATTTAAAGCCCCCCTTGACGGTGCTTGAAGTCTGTTTAATATTCACAGAACAGAGTCATATTTCTTTCAGATTGCAGGGAGATCTGGTCTGTTTAGACTTTAAAGAACAGGTTAAGAATCTGAAGAAAGACCCTCAGCCTGCTGAATTTTAGATTTTCTCATACCCTCTTCCACGCACATAGACGAATGACCTGTGAGGCTAAATGTAGCCCTACTGCACATGTAACTATACATTTTTAACATATGGTAGCAGAACACATACACGGAATAATTGCTCCACTTACCCCCCGCTGCAAAGAGACCTGGGTTTCTGGACACCTGCCTCTTTTGTGTGGGTCCTTCTGGTTTGGATGGGTACTTCTTCATCTGGCCCCTGGCTGTGTGTTCAAGGTCCTCTCTAAAGCCTGTGTAAGCAAACTACATAGAGGAGGGAAGAAACAGGAGCACAGATTAAGGCATATTTCCTCAGGTTTATTGTGATTCATCATCGACTTTTTGCTCTTGTTTTGTAAATAGGAAAAAGACGAAAGACAAAACATGCTGGGGCGAAACTTGTTTCTTCTCTCTGTTCAACGTTTTTTTTTTTTTACATTTTCCATTGACCTCAATTTTTCAAGAGCTGATATGCTTTGTAGCTCCCCCGTGACTCCCACCCTATTGAATTCATCTGGTTCCAATACATCCCGTGCACAACCTATCAATCACCAGGGAGCATGGCAAACTAATCATTTATTGATGAAATGGGGCAGTCGTGAATTTCTGACTGCATTTGTCTTATTTATCAAGCCAGATCAAACAATGAAAGTCCAAACAAGCTTAAAAGGAAAGGGAGAGAGTCGTAGGAAATAACTTATTCTTCAGCGGTAGAGTGCAGAAGGTTATTGATGGGGAGTTGGGGGGGGGGGGGGGAGGCTTAGGACATACAGTAGTAGCATGGTGGGAGAGTGGAAGAGAGGGGAAAATAGAGAAAAAGACAGAGAGGGAGCTGTGGGGAGAGTTAAGAGCGATGTTCAGACAGCAGGGTACACATCTGAATTAATGCTTCCACAAAAGGCAATTTTCTCCTCGCAGGCTCCTCATCCTCTCTCTAGGTAGCAAGGAGAGGTATGTCTCCCTTACAGAGAATGAGAGACACAGACACGAGGAAGGAGAGAGCAAGTTCTTTACAGCTCCAGAGCTCTTTACTGCAGCTGCCTGTCTGGATTCCTGAATTGGCTTGTGGGTTAGGGTAGTGATCTCAGGCTTCCACCAGAATACACTTCTGGCAGTGGTGTTTGCAAGCCCACTAACATGGAGTCTGGGGAATAGCAGTGCTGTTTCTTCACTTGTTTGCTTTCTTTAATACAGAGGCAAAGTCTGCTGATATTCTTTTGAATTTCTACAGCCGTTGGTGGGCCAAGGGAGAAAAATAAAACAACAAAAGGAGAGTGAAGTCCGCCTTGTATATTCATCGAAGGAAAGTTGAAACAGAGTTCACATTCTGGCACTGTAGTGTCCACAAACTGCACAAGATCAAAGACAAACGAGCAGTGGCAGTGTCGCAGCGGTAAGCTCTAACCTCAATTCATCTGCGAGTGAAATGAAACAACTGCACGCTAAAGTTCAAACTCAAAATACATTTGGGCCATCAAAAATTGAACAGCTTGTTCTCCATGTTTACAGCCTCGTGGTGAGATGTAAATAGATCTTATTTAAATCAACAAATTTAAATGAAGACTGTCTCACTCTGGGAGGAGGAAGCAGAAGACGAGGGGTGTTGCGGAGCCGGGAGACTACAGCACTAGTAGCAGCGCAACTAGAAACACGGCAGTGGAAAAGCTGAGGTCATCCAGCCTCTCATTCTGCATTACATATCTACAGTACCATGTCCTGTGGGAGCAGACAACTGTGTGTATCAGGAGGCCCCAGAGAGAGAAAGAAGCAGAGAGAGAAAGAGAGTGCTAGAGTTAGTGTGGGACTCGGGAGGGCTGGGCATCAAGTAATCTGTGGCCCTCTCAAATGGCAGAGAACAGGAGTCAACAAGAGGACATTGAGATATGATAGCCAAGGGAAATAAAGGGGTCCCAACCAATTGGACCTGCAACCTCTAGCTATAGTGTCTGTAGTATCAGTGGGAGCCGCTCCCAGGGCCAGGTCCTCACTGAGCAGACATGCTGGCTGCGGTGAGAGGGTATAGTTTTCCACAGGGCACTGCCACTTCCTCCAACCAATGAGATCATCCAAGAAAAGCAAAGAAATGGGGAGCAGCAGTAAGTCATCGCTGGTGTCAGGGAGCGCAGCCTTTTAAGGTTTCGTCAGCCTTTCTGCGCCGTTTTCACAGAATGTTCTGTGTGAAGTAAAGTACATGTTAATTTTACTGAATATTATGAGTTCTATCATATGACTCCTTTGCATTGATGCATGATCCTCTGTGTCTGTTTGCGCTCCTCTCTTTGCTTTATACCATGTTGCCCTTAAAAGTTTCCGTCTCATCACATTCATGAACACCTAGCTCAGCATATATGCACGCTTCCAGTGGGAACATGGCGTACCATGGAGTTTCAATAATATGCTCTGCAGAGCAGTCACTTTAGATGTCAGTGGTTGCTCCACACCAGATGTCCCATTCACAGGAGTAAAAACGCTCTGTTGCTTGTGCAGACAGGACAGGACAGACATGGCTCCCATACAAGGTTACATTTTATACAGCCTCGGTGGACATGTTTAAAGGAACCTTTTACAGGCATTTCAAATCAGCCTGCTGTTGTTTTGTGAGGTCAAACTAAAATTAATTATGGACATGACCCAATAAATGTATGTGTAATCCGTAGGTTATAGACATACTGTAGTGGGCAAATTTTGTCAAGTATCTTTCCCCTATGAAGGGACCGTGCTAACTGGTCATATCCTGCTCATGAATTTATGTAAGCTCAGGCAAAGAGATAAGGGGAGTAAACTGCAGCAGAATCATGGTGTAGTGTGTGACTAATACTACAATGAGCTGGTGGATGGAAAACAGAGTCATAGCTCTGTCTCTGTCTCCACCTGATGGTGCTATGTGAAATGGCAAAGCTTTGCATTCATAATTTGGATCATTCAATGTGTTAAAAACTTCAGCAATGAAGATTTTAAATTTACGGTCTATCTATAATGTGTTAATCATCTGGAAAATCTTTGAAACAAAGTCTTAACATTTAAAAGCTCTTGTGCTTGTGTGTTTCAATATATTGGAGGTCCTGCGCAAATAAAGTAATTTTTCTCTATCTGAAAAAAAATTGGCACCTGCCACAGCGTTGTCATCTTTCATGTTTAGAAGAATCAGGTGTCAGACAGGCGTCTTATAACGGGCCCCCAGCTCCACCTCAGCCTGCTGAGTGGGCATGTTCTCATCCTCACTGTGTGATTTGGGGGCCCACAGCAGAGCAAATCTCATATGGATTGGAGGCATTTCAATGTCTACTTAATCACAATACAAATTGTCCTGGTTCTAGTTTGAATAGCAGATTTTTTGTTGTACCCCTGGTGCATATGATATGTCTACAAGGCTCACTGCACTTGATCAAGTAGGCCAGCCTGTCTCTGTGGGGATTACCCATCAAAGTGGAGAGCAACGGTAACTCAATGCCTCCTGCAGACAGTGATTGATGATAGAGCTGTTTCATAACGAATTGCACCCCCACAATAAGTCTCACATGTGGAAAACGTTAATTGAAATGCTGTGTGTGCACAGATACACTTCTCAACCGATACGATCAAGGTGTCACTACAATAAACCAGAAGGGATTTAGAAAAAAAACCGTAGTACTGACAGGATCCTTTGCATGTTTCGTCTTTGTAATAGCAGGGGGAACATCTTGGCTGCAAAGACAAAAATGGAAATAATAATTTAAACACATACTTTAGAGGTATGCAAATATTTAAAATGTAATATTAAAATATTTTGATGACTGAGATATGTTGCCAAACCTATGAATCGTGTCGTTCTCCCTGATTACATCTCTAGGAAGAAACTGGTCATATGGGAGAGCTTTAAACTTTTCTGCACCAACTGCGATGTAGTACTGGTTGTTTTCCAGTTCAGTGGGACCACAGAGCGGACGCCCATCTAAGGTGTAAAGCCTGGGAACATAAATAAATACCACAAAGCAGAGCGAGGATCTGTGATTGATTCTACTGTGCATCTAAATATCAGGGTTTGACCATAATTAGATGCCTCAAATACTGTTTGTGTAGTTAAAGTTAATGGCAGTTAATAGCAGCATAGCATAATTGTATAAAAATCAATTAAAGCAGTCTTTAATAAATTCCAGTGAGCTCATCACAACACAACAAGGTCCAATCGCAAATTAATTAGAAAAGTCCTTCCTCTCTGCTATAGAACATGTCGCTGTGTTTCAACTGACTAGAAAGCAGCTGATCACTAATCTACTTCACCTTTACATAAACAAGAATCATTATAAGAGCTGATTCACTTTTAACAATTAATTGCACTGTACATTTTCTCGGACAAATTACAGTATGTTTATGTGAAAAACATGATTTGCAGTACATTTAAAAATAAAACACGACAAACCAAACTAATTACATCTGGTCTGTTGTTGGCACATGATTCGTTTATTGTAGGGGACCGATGTCAGACGTTACCTGTACACAGCACCTGTACGAAGGCGGACTTTATCTGTCACCATGGCTAAAACATTTTCCCAACTTCTCAGAGTATACTTTGGGATGCGTATACGAGCTGGAGGCCCCGCGACGTCTCCATTGGTAAAAACACTGTGAAGCACGACAATACATGACACAAACTGACAACAGGTGGACAAAGGATTCATATCACTGCATAGGCCAAACATGAGTTTCATTTATATCAGTGCTCACTTTATTGTACAAGACTCATCTGAAATTCTCCTCCAGCGAGCAGAAACTACTAATTTACTGTGAACAACAGGTCGGATCTGAAATTAAAAAAACAAAAACATCAAACATAGCATAACTTAACAGGATTTCTGTGTTTATCATCATATTCACTGATTTTGATATTTCAAACCCTAAAACTACAAATACACAATAAAATGGACACTTGTCATTTTATAGCATCAAAACTAAAAGTGACGTTTTGTAATTAACTTTAAATTAGGTTACCTGCTCAGTTTTCTTTTGCTGCGGCCTCCTCGTCGTGATCTCACTGTAGCTGTAGGACATAAAGAAATCATGAGAATGACTCAAACATGGGCTCAAGTGCTAACACACTGTGGTGTTGAGTAAAGATTAACCCGATAATAACAGCTGGCATTAAAGACGTGCCAATGGAAAACTGCTTTAACTGCTGAAATCAAATTATAAATGGTTTAAACTTTAAGCAACGTAAATAAACACAGCTCTGTTCTGTTCAGGACCCAGGGCGCATCCCATGCTTGGTGAAAGTGACCTATGGATTAAAACACACAACAGACACACAACAGACACACACACACACACCTTTGCACCGTGATACCTACTCCAGCTTTTTGAACTGCTCGTTTCCGGCTGCGACATACACACTTCCGTGCTTCAGCTCGTCCAGATGCTGAACTTTGTGGCCGTGTGTGGGACAGTACAGCCTCCTCACGGCGCCAAACGGAGCCTCGATCCCTTTCGTCAGAGAGGTCAAGAAGTTGTCAAAAGTCCACACCTGCCGCGGGTTCACGACCACTTTTCTCCCGGGATAGAAAGCGTCCCCGTTCCTGTAGACAATTATTGTTTTTGTCGGTGGCAAATCACTTGTTCCTGGCGTGCCTGGCATGCTTAGCCTAGCTTAGCTTAGCTTAGCACTTAGCTTCAGTGACCGCAATCTAGCTGGCAACTCACAGTAACCGTGTCAAAAAGTAAGTGTGTCAGTGCTGGGTGTGACGAAGCCTGCGGAGACGTAACTGGAGACAGCTCCTGATATGTGAACCAATTCTTCCACATGCGAGGTGTAGAAACCGATCCATCTTATGTTAAGCTCCTCATTTGATGGGTAACATTAGCTAACTGTAATTGACTATTTGCGTTTCCGTGGCAACGTCAAGGAGCCAATCAGGCGTTAGTTAAGTATTTATCATAATTGGAACAGTAGGCCTGTATAAACCTATATAATCAGAAGAGAAGAAAGATGTATTGTGTTTCATACACACAGGACAAATCACACTCGGTTAACTTTAGTCTATTCATTAAGCTTCAACATCTCTGCTCCAGAAAAAGTTTATTTCCAGGCTGATCACAGATGAAGCATTAGATACAAATTTAAAGGAGGAGGATGTTTTTTCTGCCTCATTTTCATGCACTGCAGGCATATCTCACAGTCACAGGCCATTTTCACCATAGATTATGTGCCAGTCCACTATTAGACAGAGCTGTCTAACTTGTTTACCACAGAGGTAACTAGAGATTGCGCCATCAATGGCACCTAATTGGTTTAGGCCAGACAACTTCTGGTCAATTAAATGCATAATTCATCTCAGCATTAATTATTCATTTCTTAAGGGACTGGTGCTGTGCTTTATTAGGGGAACTGCATCATGCATATTCAAGTTCCCTCTCTTGGAGGCACGCAATAGGATATCATCTCAGCTGGGATGCCCGTCGTAAAAAACAATAGGCGCCAGGGCTGTAAGACAACTTCTATTAATCACACAAGCAAAAATTAAATCTTCAAAGACGAAACTGTCAAACTAAACTACAATGTAATGTCAGGTTTTGTAATTAAGCAAAAGCACTTAAGCAGTAACCATGCATAATTGATTTGGTTTTGTTGTTAATTCGCCTTTATTTAAACAATATATTATTTTTCACAGAAAGGCTGGCATTTGGCTTAGTATAAAAGCCGACTTTGTGAACTGAAGCGTTCCGCATGTGCAGCTTTAACAGTGTCTGCTTACCCACAGAGGGTATAGGCGTTGGAAAGCTTCTGTTAATACTCTTGAAGGTCAATGATACTCGTTTGTAAAATCAGATTCGTACTGCATTCAATTGCCTTATCCCAGTGGTTCTAAAGTGAGGTCTCTCCAGTGTAACTGTACAGTACTGCTGTGTCAACCCATAAACCTGTTTGTGTTTATGTTTTCACTTTTATACATTACATGTCTAAATAGTTAAGACCTAGAGCCGTCTACATCTGATTTCAATAACACCTGTGATTGTCAATATGAAACATGAAAAAGGCTCAGCAGCTAAAAGCCACAGAATAGATACTGTATTACAGTTTCTGAAATGATTCAGAACAGCAAAAATATATACACAGGGTGGAGGCTGCCTTGCACCGTCTCTGGATGTGGTACAAAAGCACTGAACCACAAAATAAGTGAAATCAGCCCAAGAGCAGAAAGTATTGTATCGGCACCATTTTTAAATTATCAGTGAATGTTTATTGTACAACAAGTGGCACGTTATTATGTAAAAAATGAATATAGAATATATACTGTGCACTATTAATCTAATTAAAAGCAGTCAACTGGAACCAAAACGATTGTTTTAATTTCATATTTTCCACACAATCTGCAGCCCTCTCTGTTTTGTTGTGTTTGTTGACGGTACTGTTGCAAAAGATTGCTCAGAGCATAGTTTGCATAGCATAAAAACTCAATATATGCCTGACATTCTGCTGTAAACAGTAATAAATCACAGCATATAAGATTAAGGCTGCTCTTAAAATAAGTGAAAAAGTAAATCCTCATGTTGTTTGAGATGAGAAAATAAATAGCTTATAAGCTGCTGAGAATAGTAGAAGATAAACAGTACTAGTCTGTGCAACGTGCATGTCGTTTTGTCATGATTTATTTACAGATAGGAGACACAGCACGAGCCATGTGAAGACATATTAGCTCTGTTCAGCGTTTGGTCAATAATCTCTCAGCTGTCTCGTCAATGAGGACTGTACTTAACCACTGTCTTTGTCAAATTCACAGACAAAATACATGGTGGGTTGGCAAGACACATCAGTCCATTCCCCAGACGCCACCATCTCGGCACAGTCCTCGTCATCATAGGCGTTGTTGGGCTCTCCTTTCCTCCATTTGCTGAAGGTAGTCATGGGAGAGCGATCCACATAGGT
The DNA here is from genome assembly GCA_030770545.1 of Macropodus opercularis. Classification (NCBI taxonomy): domain Eukaryota; kingdom Metazoa; phylum Chordata; class Actinopteri; order Anabantiformes; family Osphronemidae; genus Macropodus; species Macropodus opercularis. The sequence continues at coordinate 7,167,150 of JAUCMP010000026.1, read as the reverse complement.
GAAAAGACCCTCATGGTCCCGATCTTGAATTCCAATGTAGACCCGGCTCAGCCCTGCTTCGGTAATGTACCCCGCAATGGCTGTGTTGGCCCCCTCATCCTTGGGCATTGCCAGGTGCCCTCCCCTCGTCTGACAGTAGGCCTCAGCGTCAGAGTAGCTCTTCTCCTCCTTCACCAACAGATAGACCTTACTGTCTGTCTCTTTTATGCCAGCGACAGCTGCAGGGGAGGGCAGTGCTGAAAAATGAGCACTTGTATTTCTATATATTTCACATCGACATGCCCGGCATTTTAGAGTTTTATCAGCATAGCGAGTGATGAAGTAGTAAGCTTACAACAAGTGGCAATGTAAGTTACAGTAAATGTTAAAAGCCATGCGCTTCTTTTAAAGAATGCTAAGATCATACCATTTTTAATGAATTTCAGCTCTGAGGACAGCTGAGCCACGAGAATGTCCATTTCTCCAATCAGCTTTCTCATCGGTGTGCACTCACACGGAACACCTGTTGGGGGGTTAACGCATGGCTGTCATCATTTATTTTGGAAATTTTACTAAAGTGTCAGGCTAATTCTGAAGCACTCTGTTTGATAAACTGATCAAGATGGTTTGTAATGTCTCACCTGGGTCTCCGTCAGGGCCCCTTGGACCTGGGTCTCCCATGTCTCCTTTTACACCTGAGAGATAGTAATTGTATTCATTTAGTGACAGATGAAAGATGGCACAGGAAATAAATCCCAAACAACAAAGTACATTTGGATAGTTTACGGTTACCTTTCAATCCACTTGGTCCCACTTTTCCATAACGTCCCATAATTCCTTTCTGTCCTTTAAGCCCAGGTTGGCCTGGGAAAAGGGGGTGATGGAAAAAAACCAAAAAGAACATCTTTCATTTTTGTAAAAAAAAACCTATTTACATTGCCTGAGACATGTTAATCAAATGAGAAGTCTGCAGAATCTGTTTTCGACGGCCTCATTAACATCTTCAGTAAACACTTGTCCACAGCAGCGAACTTTGCAAAGCCTCCCTCCTTCAGCCATTCACCCAAATGTAAACACTTGTTGGCGATAGCACATTATCAGCCCAAGCAATGTGATCTTTACCCCAGTTCAGTGGTGCTGGCGAAGAAGCAAAGATGTGCTTGTGTGTATGGTGAATGTTATCCCATGCACTGAGAACCAAGCACATTCTGCTCTTCTGTTCCATGTACAAAATCAGAAAACTATACCAATCTCTCCAGGAGGTCCCACTCTTCCAGGTCTTCCCGGTGCTCCTTTCTGTCCCTTCTCTCCTGGTTCTCCTTCGGGCAAAACAAGAAAGCAGAAAACATGTAGGCTGAACCAAGTGTCCTGTACTTTGCATGGTGTGTGAGAATTGCCGACCTTTAAGCCCAGGAACGAGGATCTGAACAGTGCAGGTTTCCTCTGCCAAGTGCTCTCCGTTTGATGAGAGTATGGGTAAAAAACTCATCATCGCTGACATGAGTACCATGAGCAGTAGCAGCTTCTCTCCTCTCATTCTTCTACATGGACTGGATGGTGGGCTACGCTGGAAACACGTGAGAAATGATAAGAACACTAAGGGGCATTCACAAAAGTAATGTAGACGGATATCGTTTCAATTGAAGAGCATTTATCGAAATGAATTTCAGTGATGTAAACCTGAGCATCCAACAACGACAGGCACATTTCCAAATGTTTAACAGTGCATGCGTTTCTATTGAAAGTCTGTTGCTACTAGCAATAAACATTTTACCAGAAAAGATAATGAATTATGTAATTAACTGTACAGAAATTATGTTAAATGCATTAATCTGAACGTCCTACCTGCAGAGGAACTTTCCAAACAGAAGGAACCAGGATTGCCCGCTTGCAGAGACCAGCAGGGCTTTGAACACTAGTGGTCCTACACAAACATTTCATGGTTCTCCACAGGCTTCACACAATGAGTGTGATAGGACATTTATAAACACTTCACAGATAAAGTCCAAAGCAGCTGGGGCCCAGCAGATAATTGGCTGGGAAAGTGATTGATAGCGGAGGCCACTGATACATACACAAGTGAGAAGAAGGATTTCTTGCATGTGTCTACTTTAGCAGTGACATGATTAGGTTTTACTTAAATAAGCGCGTGAGTCACTGTGATTCACTTTCTTTATGTTTTAAAACATGATTGCGTTTTTTTTGTTTTTTTTCTGCTCCTGTGCACTAGAGACACTTCATGACAGATATTAAGATGTGGTCAGTGATGTTGTATGAAAGCCATAATTGGGCTGGTGCCACTATTATTTTGTGCGCTGATTCTTTGAGATGATCAGCTCTCCAGTGCATTCCTTCCCTCGTCTTGACTCCTCTCTGCCCTTCCTGGTAAGTGAGTAATAATTGGTTTGGGATTTGGCTAAACAGCTTCTACCCGTTAAACACGTGATGGCGCCATTGTCCACGTTAGTGCAGTAGCCTTAACTGTTGACCTAGATGTTTGAGTTAATATTATTTTTTCTAATACTACATTTTTAAAATACTTGAGAACGTGGCTTTAATATCAATATAATCAATCCAAGTTGTAATATTTGTCCATATTGACCATGGATGGGGAAACAGGAAAATTGTACTTTGCTTGCAGTCACACTATCCACATCATGTCAGTATATGGTGAAGTGCTGCTGGTGCTTGTTGCATCATGTTATGGTTTTACAAAGATGTGAGTGTTTACATGCTGTCATCCAGTGGCAGTAATCAGATATGGTCCAGCCGCAGAGTATCAGGTGTCCTAATTAGATTTACAACCCAGTATTCAGCGCCCGTTCAGTGGTGTATTGGGTGTCTCCTTCAAAAATCCCAACAAAAGTTTTAGATTACCTGCTTCTTAAATATTCATCACTCTCAAGTCACCATTTGCTGTCTTTTCAGTGTAGTCAGTGAAGAACCCGAATCAGTTGTGACGACGAAAAACAAAATCATAATTTACACACCTAATTTTATTTTGTATGCATATGCAAATATGTATGAAGCTCTACTACTGTACCATGAATGGCATGATGCTTTTCATATAATTTATTCAAAGCAGTTTTGATAGATGTTAGATACGCGTACACTTGCACGTAACGCAGGTGAGTTCAGTGCACCTGTGTATTCTTCTTTTTTCTGTTCTTTTTTTTTTTCTAAGTGAAAACGCTGCTGGGCAAAACAACAACTGCTCGACACAGGATCGTACGAGCAGCATTTTAACGCACCTTCGATCGTTTACAGTCAGTGACGTCACGCGTGCTCACCGGAGCGCGAGCGCAGCCTGTCATCCGGACAGCCCGCTGCCGACGCGTCCTGTCCCGAGCAGAAACGAGCCGCAGAGCTGGACTAACGCATCCGCATGAGGGTCGCACACTAACCGCCTGAAGGATACGAGTCGTAAGTGGCGCTGCTTGTGGGGAACCTGTAGCGTTTGGAGGGAGTAGGAATGGCCTGGCACGGCTCGGGGCGCGTAGAGGGCTAGAATAAACACGGGGCAACTAGTTGTTACTGCTGCTGCTATTTGTGTGTTTATGTCGCCTTTGCTGAGTCCTGACATTTTTCAACTAATTGTGAGGTTGACTGGGACTAAAAGTAAAAGTCACCGCACGTCATCACTACATCTGTTAATGATGTGCCTGCTTTTTATTCCTCGTCTCTTTCTATGACTTCTGACTCGTTGCCCTAGCATCGAACCCATATGTGCTCATCTCTTCATCCTACTGCTTTTTCCATGAGCCTTTCTGTAGAGAACAGGAAACAAGTGGCAGGAAGCCAGAGGTGTGTTTGTGCGTCCTGCTTTAACTCAGCCAGTGTCCATTCATTCGTGTGCTTATGCGTCTGTTTCCTGCCCTCCTCCGTGTCTCTGTGTTTCTGATTTGCATTGTCCCCGCAGCACGTCGCTGTCTTGTATTCGCTGGGCTTAGCTGTCACTTGAAGTGCTTCACCTCTCTGTGTGGATTAGGGTCAAATGCTAAGAGGATTTAAGGCTGCGGAGTCAAAGTTACTCGTGCGGGACTGGTCTCGGTGTGGTTGAGGGCCGCAGACGACGCTTTAACTTTGGGATGTGAAGGCCATGAGCGTGGGTGAAATAGCAGATAGTGCAGAGGTGTCCTTGCTGTGCTGTAAACTACAGTATAACGACGTGTACTCTGTTCATCTGTGTTCATGCGGCTGTTGAAGAAAGATGTGTGCATTCCTGTGGACATACTCTAATCAAACTAACACTGATGTGTATTTATCATATTTGAAAATCCCACCACCCTTGATGTGACACTTGAAGTTTGAAGATGATGGCCTGAGACTGTAAACTTGTCCACCGTCCGTCTGCTTACTCGTGCAATCGAATGTGTTTATAGGTGCTTTACATGTCATGTAGACTCCTGCTGTTTGAGTGTTTGATAATCAAATGACTGTCACTGCACATTTTCATATAGTAAAAAATATGATAATCGTGTTACAGTAAATAGATCTTTCACTTTTTAGACTCACATTAAAGCGAGGAGAATCCAATGGCTCGTCTCTCTGCAAACAGCAGCCATGTTTAATGAGGTTCCAGTCAATCGTTGTGTGGATGCTCATCATTTCTTCTCAACCACAGTGGGAATCCACCTCTTCTACGTTTCCCTTAGATATCAAGTTGCTTCTTAGCGTAAACAGTCATAATTATAGTTCATAATACAAGAAACTTGATTATTTGTCCTCCTGCTTTTTGTTTGAGGCTTGTTTATTTTATGTTCAAAATATGTTTTTGGTCATTTGTGCTAGTAAAATATAATTTTTTCTCTAGATTTTATAAATGTGACATTAAAATGGACAGTGTTCACTTTTAATGTCTGATGTCTGTATATCCTTTATGTGGCTGACTGGAAATTGTGGCTTGAATGACGTTCACACCTCTGTGCTTCCTGTTCATTGTGATAATGACACCATAAAAGTCTTCTTGTTTATAATCATGCAAATAAATGATCTTGTGTCAGGGACAAAGACATTGTTGAATGAAGAAATTAGTATGTAACACGAAGGAGTGAAATATACGAAAGATCATTCAGTGATGTCATTCATACATATTAGCTAAAAATATGTAGACTAGGATAAGTGTAATCTTCTTAAATGTGGTTTCAAATGAAAGACTGTAATTTATAGAGGATGCTACCTTCAGCTGGATCCAGTATAATCCTGCGTAATGTACCTGATGAACCCCAGGAGCACCATCAGCAGTTTCCACCACCTTCCTTTCTGACATTTGACCTCAATCCCTAAAGCTAATTGGATATGCAAGCATAACGCACAGTAAGCACTTTTGTGAAACATGTGGTTGTAGGATTAACTGTCAAGAGTTGTCAAAGACACACAACAATCACGTTTAACTAGATTGATATAAGAGGGGTCAAAGATTCAGACAGAGCCCTTCAGCAGAGCCCAGGGGCCGTTGTCAGTGTAACGTCAGACAAGGACACATTTCACAACGGGATTTTTGAAATTGTTACTAAAATCTTAAAACGGGAAGGAAGGGAAGAAGGGCCACGCAAACGGGCATAGGAGCGACTTATAAGCAGATTCAGTTCGTGTGTGTACAGTAAGTAAAAGATGCAAAGAGCGTTTTGCACTTTACATTTTTGTGACAGCGTCTGTTTACCTCTCCTACTGTAGGTGTGTGGCTGCGCTGACTGGTGGTAGGCCATGGAGGACGGGAAGCCGGTGTGGGCGCCCCACCCAACAGACGGGTTCCAGCTGGGCATGATCGTTGACATAGGAGCTGACGCACTCACCATAGAGCCACTGAACCAGAAAGGCAAGGTGGGTCATCACACAGATGATGTACATGAGCACGTAAACATCCCATATTAAGCCCACACACCTATTCACAGTGCAGGTGACAGGCCAAGGAGCAATAGCAGCAATATTGGTGCGTGTTTGCCTTTTAATGGCTCTAGTTGTCCATCAGAATCATCACCAAATGTACAAAAATGCACCGTTGGCTGCTATTGGTTGAAAAAATTGAGGCTATTTTGTGCAAAAGGCGTTAGCACTACAGTGTGTAAAATGTGCGAAACATGAGAGACCACATGTAGAGCAGCATGAATAAATCAAGAGAGCGGCAGCAGGCACGCTGATAGTGTTGCCTGGAGGGAGAGCTGCTCATTAGGAGGTAAAGGCCACCTGTTACACCTGAGCCGTCACATGTCTCCAGCAAGGACACTGATGTTTACAGCAGACGCGTACTGTGCCGTCTCCACCGCTACAGCATTAGGTTTTATCACGGTTGCTACGGAAAGTTATTATCCCACCCAGCTGGCCAATAACTGCTTAGCGTTACTTAGCTACTCTTTTTCTTTTGCATGACTCAGAAAAATATTCTTGCGTTCACTATCCTCACTCTATGCTAATGTGTTTCTAATTTGAAATAGGTGTGAACTTTGATTGGTCCTAATCAGTCTGTGCTTGATTACAAGGCAGAAACTCTGTCCCAGTTAGTAAAGCAATGAAAGGCCCATTGAGTGGATGTTTTTTAATGCAGCGTTGAGCTCATTAGCGCGTCGGTCTGGCTGCCTCTTTCCTCTCTTTGTCGATATTGTTAGAAAGACATTTCTCACATAGTTGTTAATTGTCACTGGGCATTTCCAGATTGAGCCAAAATACTGTAGCAGGCCCACAAAGCCTGTTCTGTCCACGCTCACAGGCTGTTTGGCTGTTCAAATATTGGGGCAGTTTAAAGCAGTCACCATCGTCTTGTCTGACTTAACTCGCTCAGGTGTTCAGATTATGTTGCTCTCCCACCGAATTATTCATGACCTTGCCATGTCTTCCCTTGTTTCTCTCACAGACGGCTTGTTCCATTGAGTTTGTTTCCATTAACTCAGACTCTTAAACAATAGCTCGAGAATATCAGAGACTAATTTGGCTTGTGAACATGTCTCATGAAACATCATTGGTGTAATGTTTAAGCATAATGAATGATTCATGTTTATTCATGTCTGCTTAGTGTTTTATGACGTTTAATATGTCTTCCCATTTTGGGTAATACTATTAAAATTAGCTTTGTGTGATAGGCTTTTCATGTAAACAGACAGGAAACATGGCAGCGCTGACTGAAGCTTTAGCATATCTATCTGTCATTGTTGTTAAGGAAACTGTTGATGTTACAGACCTTTCTTGCTCCAATGAGCCAAGTCTTCCCAGCAGAGGATGATGTCAACAAACATGTCGATGACAACTGTAAGCTTCTTTTATTAAGCTATTTCTTACAATGGCGGCTTTATTTCAGAATTTAGCTGTAATTCTTGTTTTCTCTGTCTCCAGGTTCACTGATGTACTTGAATGAAGCCACTCTTCTCAACAACGTCAGAGTGCGATACAATAAAGACCACATTTATGTAGGCTTCCTTCTTTTCCTACACATGTATTTTTCTGCTAATCTCCCAGGAAGGCGTCATTGTTACTCGGTGTTGTTCCAATGCTTAAAAGGAAATGAGTATAGCTGCCTCATAGGGAAATGCAAGAACAGGTTGGGAGAGAGGATCCCTGCACTTATTCCCCTGTATCTAAGTGCCAGGTGGTAAAGGGAAGGCACAAAGGTCACAGAGTCACACTGGCAAACCCAATCCCGATCCCAGACGGTCACTTAGGAAATGAGGGACAGCTGGTAAATATGAAAAGCAGGGTAGGGAAGCAGGCTGAGGCGTGTCCCATCGGCCTTCTGCAGGCTCACTTTTCATCTCTGTTGTTGTTTATTTCTCAATAATTCATGGACAGTTTTCATTTTAGGAACTTTATTTTGTAAATGCAGTGACCTTAACCATAAAGTGTTTATATCCCATGCAGACTTATGTGGCTAACATCTTGATAGCAGTGAATCCTTACTATGACGTTCCCAAACTCTACGGCTCTGATACCATCAAGTCGTACCAGGGGAAGTCTCTGGGCACGCTGCCGCCTCATGTTTATGCTATAGGTAAGAGCTCACAGCAGCAAGTGTATGCTGCAGCCTTTTATAAATGATGGAGGACTATAAGCATACTTTATTTAAATTAGCTGTTTCAGTAATAAATCATATATTTTCTTTTTAGCGGACAAAGCCTACAGAGACATGAAGGTTCTAAAGATCAGCCAGTCCATCATAGTTTCTGGAGAATCTGGTGCCGGAAAGACTGAAAACACAAAGTTTGTTCTCAGGTGAATCGCTCTGCATGTTTGTCTTTACACGATTCACAGCAGTGTGCAGCAATACTAGCAACACTGCTTTAAACAGCCTGTAACATGCCAGACTTCAATACTGAAGCTACTGTACACTATCACCAGATTATCAATTACTTCTTTTACTGCGTTTTGTATTTGATTCTGAAGCTTCTGGTCATTTCTAATCATAGCTGCTGTCTCCACTTTTATTCCCGTCCTGTAGATATTTGACCACAACGTACGGAAGTGGCCAAGACATTGATGAGAGGATTGTAGAAGGTAATAACAACATAGTAAAAACTCATCAATGCGCAGTGTTTGTTTTGAGGCTTAAATGTGATCATGATGACATTTTTCCCATTTCAAACTTCAGCAAATCCCCTTCTGGAGGCCTTTGGGAATGCAAAGACTGTCCGGAATAATAACAGTAGTCGATTTGGGAAGTTTGTGGAAATCCACTTCAATCAAAAGGTACAGTGCACTGATCACTGTTTATCTTGTTGACCGTCTGATTGGTGTAAGTGGATTTAGAAAAGCTAATCCTTAATGCTATAACATTGTTATTAATCTCTTGTGTGACCAGAATGCGGTTGTGGGTGGATTCGTCTCCCATTACCTGTTAGAGAAGTCAAGGATCTGTATGCAAAGTAACGACGAGAGGAACTACCACATCTTCTACAGGCTGTGTGCTGGGGCCTCTGAGGACATCAAGAAGAAACTGCACCTGGACTCTCCAGACAGCTTCAGGGTCAGTTTACACCAGCGCCTGTTCCTGGAATCTGCAGATACAGCGTGTAGCGTTAACATAAATTTATTAAAACTAAAACAATTTAAACGAAAGATCTGGATTAGGGCAGAAAGCAGTTGATGCCCTGACACACATAAACAGGTCTTTCCTGGTGAAATGAATCATGCTCAAATAACAAATATTACACATATGAATTTGTAACATTTAGTAATTATGTCTAAATCATTTTTCCTTGTTGCAGTACCTGAACCGAGGATGCACTCGATATTTTGCCACTAAAGACTCCGACAAACAAATCCTGCAGAACCGCAAGAGTGCTGAGGTAATGCTGCGTTCTGTCCTGGTGTAATACATCTGGCTACTCATTTTTTTGTGGTCATAAAAGGATTGATTTGAACTTTAGATTGGACTTACACTGAGTTTTCTGCAGAGTTGAAAAGAAAGTTTCATGCAGTGAAATGGACTCAGATCATATGATTATGTGCATTATGTCTGTGGTGCTTTATTGAGTTTAATCTAATATAATCACATGTAATAGTAAATTAAAGAGGAGCTTTAATTATCTGTTGATAGGTTAAAGTGTATGACAGCATAATTAGAAAAACACAGAACAAGTATGGTTGCCAGGAGAAAACCAAGGAGTATTCAACAGGCAAATGTGAGGCCATCTGTCCCACAGCTAAAGCTGGGGCGAAATTAGGTCATGCAACAACGAGCTGAAGCAGACCAGTGACTCTGCATCAGGTTTTGGAAAGGCCTGGTCAGACAGCAGACCTCAAGACCCAAATGCTGCCAAAAACAGAAAACAGAAGAAGCTAGAAGAATGAGGCGAGAAGCACGAAGCACGCAGGGACCTACGACTTACGCTATAAGCTGCTGAATCATTGGGGCTATCAACTATTGCCTGCAGGTCTTTTTCATGACACTGTGCAAGTACATCTACGATCCTCTGCATTCTGATTAATTTTAATATGATTTTGGACAAAAAGCATAAAGTTAAAAAAGAAGCAGTTGAGTTAAAACAACACTTATCATGTATTTTAATCTGGAAATTCTGCACTATATTAGTACAGTTTTTTTTGGATGACTGTGGTTGAACATACATTGTATTGTTATTAATATGTTTCCAATCTGTTTTGCCACATGTTGCTGTTATAAATAGGACAATAAGGTGATATTTCTTTTTTTATCTGGCTTTGTGCTCTCATCTCTATGCTGCAGAGACTTTATTCTTCTAAAGTCAACACTGACAGTCTCGGGTTTTTCATGCTGCTGTTTCCCTGTAAACAGGAAATAAGAGAGCGTGTTTCCTCTTTGCATGTGTGTGCAGTGTTTGGACTGGCTGGAGATGTATTAGCGTCATTGGTTTGGGTTTCAGCTGGTGTGTGCTGTTGGTGGAGGCTCTTTTTTGGGACTTGAAGGTTTCCCTCGAATTCAGTTGGACTGAGATTTACTCAAAATACAACAAGTTTATTATTTTAGTACCTGCAGCAGTTTGACTCATTTAATCTTCTGTGTCTTTTGAAGCATCTAAAGGTCGGTGTCCTGAAGGACCCTCTTCTGGACGACCATGGCGACTTCAACAGGATGTGTGTGGCCATGAAGAAGATCGGTCTGGATGATACTGAGAAGCTGGACCTGTTCAGGGTGGTTGCTGGAGTTCTGCACCTGGGAAACATTGACTTCGAAGAAACAGGCAGCTCCTCAGGTGAGGACGAATTAATTTTAGTTACTGGCGAATACCTAAAACCACAATATATCGTTTGTGTTTTTATCACTAGCTTTAAAATGAAATTATTGACATTGCCATAGCATATGGCTCATGGTTACATTCATTACATTATCCTTTCTAAACAGAATCAACATCTCTTTGGCATGAACAAATTAAGGAGCTTATTAAGTTTAGTTTGAAGTCTGACCTCTGTTACCCCTGGCAACCGTCTCCTTTTCTTCATCTTTCTCTTACAAGTAGAGAGAAGGAAGTATCTCCAACATTGTTATAGGATAAAACTGTAATTGTTCTAGAGTTTGTTTGTATTTTTTATTCGTCAAGTTGTGTGTTTCAGGTGGTTGTGTCCTGAAGAACCAGTCTGGCCAAAGTTTGGAGTACTGTGCTGATCTGCTTGGCCTCGACCAGGACGATCTGCGCGTCAGCCTCACAACTAGAGTCATGCTCACGACAGCAGGCGGCGCCAAAGGCACAGTTATCAAGTAAGCGCAGCCACAGTAGGGAAAAGGTTTCTGTGAAAACAAACTACAACCTAATACTTCAGCTGAACTGCGCTACAGTAATTAAGGGCAAGGACTTCGTTATACAGTTCGCTAACATCCCCTAACCAATAACTGTTGCTAATATTCAGCTTTTTGAATGGCGCTGTTGTCCAAATTAATAGGATTTACGTCTGAAAAATAACCAAAGTGTACATGCATTTGAGATATTTATCTTAAATAAACTTCACTTATACATGATCTGACTGCCTTCAGGTCAAAGTTCATATGTCCAGAGGAAATTATAGTGCAGATTCAACAGTGTTCCTGTGTATGTTGTGGCGGTTTGAGTGATGGGGACAGGTTTAGTAGATTAATATTTCAAAAGGGCCAGATGCTGGCCTGGACTGGAAGTGTTTTCTCCACATAAATAATGCAGCCTGTATCTGAGGAGGCAGGCGAGCATGGCTGCAGCACAGTAAAGGCCCAGTGTCTGGGGAGCAGATGGAGCCAAGGGGCCTGGCTTTGTCATTAAGCCCCAGACGGATCCACCCTACCACCCTGTGGGGGCTGAGGGTTAGAGGCTGGTGGATGTTATGGGATCACTGACGACTGAACTAATGTGCATATGATAAAATGCCTGTAACTCGGTTGAACTAAGGAGCTCGTCTATTTTCTAGGAAATGAAACTGCGCCAGTCAGAACTGTTTTGTTTCTTATAGATGAAGATTTTTATTTTCTAATGACAGAATATAAAGAGAAAGAAGGGGGGAAAAGTGCTGTCGTGGAAAAAAACAGACCTTTTGGTTATGAAATTCACCTTCTTCCCAGCTGGGATGGTTGAGCTGAACTCTGGGCCACCGTGGACATGCACTTTGCTCATACAGTCAACCTGTCTAAATATTTTAAATGCTAGAGTTCAGGGTTCTAGTTTTAAAGTATCCTTTCAGGTTCAGAAACCCTCATTTGAAATAATGACTTCGCTTGACTGTAGAATTGCCAGAACTGTCATAAAACTATCCAGTCACATCAAGACAGCTAAACTTTTGCAGCCATGTGAAATTTGTCCCATTTGTGGACTGTGTGTGCCTACAGGGTACCTCTCAAGGTGGAACAGGCAAACAACGCCCGCGATGCCCTGGCCAAGGCCGTGTACAGCCGCCTCTTTGACCATGTGGTCAAACGAGTAAACCAGTGTTTTCCCTTCGAGACGTCCTCCAACTTCATCGGTGTGCTGGACATCGCCGGCTTTGGTAACGAGTTGCATTTTGCGCGTGGAAGGTTTAAGTGAACGTGACTCACTGTGTTGATTTAGCCCAAAATAGATCCTAATTGACGACTGACTAAATTCTGTGGCCGTACACTAGCAGATATTTAAAATTGGTTTGTTCAGAATTCTCTTTGCCTGTGTGGCGTGTGTCCTGTGATATAATATAAGTATCCTAATGCATGCACACACTTTATTACCAGGGCGCTTGCTTGAGAATTAATTTCCCTCACTGACATAATTAACACAGGCTTTGCACTTTTTTTTTTTTCGTTTTGCAAACTAATTGAAATATATGGTTTTTTTTTCCCTGTTTTTCCCCATTAGAGTATTTTGAGCATAACAGCTTTGAGCAGTTCTGCATCAATTACTGCAATGAGAAACTGCAGCAGTTCTTCAACGAGCGCATTCTGAAGGAGGTGGGTGAGCAGCGTGTGGGTTAAGGTGACTCTGTGTGGTTTACTTCTTTAACCCTGCTCCAGGTAAGCTGGGAGGAAGTGGCTGGCTCACAGGCTCTCTGCCCTCCTCATTATGTGCTCACTCCCATAATATAGCTACTATAAGATCTCAAGGGACAGGATGAGACTTTGTTTTTCTTTTTCAAGGTCAATTTATTCTCGTTTAGGCTTATATCTCATTATCTACATCATGTGTTGCCAGTTCATGTTGTCTTGTTTGTTGTTTTTGTTGTTCTGAGGTTGCTAATGAAGCTGTCATATAAAAAGCTGAAAAATGTCCTGTGTTAATCCTTGACTTTAACTTTGTGCAGGAGCAAGAACTGTATCAGAAGGAAGGTCTGGGAGTGAATGAAGTGCATTACGTTGACAACCAGGACTGCATAGGTAGGTTGTGTGACCGTCCCAAGCCTTGGACAGTGTGCAGGGATTTCGTTTTTCTCCACTTGTCAGTTACATACTACAAAGAAAATGAGAAGTGTAACAAAGGTCTTTGAACGCATCTCCTTCAAAAGCTGATGCGATAGCTGACTTGAGCTGGTTTCAAAGGATCTAAATCAAAGGTATAAACGTGTAGGAGTGTGTCTGGTAGTGCAATGTGCCTGTACTTAAGGTGATCTTTAAAAGTGAAAAGCCAGGTTGAATGACATCATGAAGGTGAAGTTTTGCCCTTTAGCTAAATGTGGAACCCAAAGGCCCCAATAGTTCAAGATGTCACCTCATTCACAAGGCAATAATTCACTTCACATCAGCGCAGCAAAACTACACCTGTCACAGGGCAAATATACAGTCTGACTTTCACTATTCAAGAAGCCGACGTGTCCACGAGCGTAGGGGGAGAAGGCATAATGAGCGTTTGTGGGATTTAAGGCCCCTTTGTGCTATGAGAAGCCGGAGACATGAGATGCCCTTGTTTTTCTTCTGTCTGTGCTCAAATGAATCCTCAAATTAATGAGATGAAGTAGTCAGTGTATCAAGGTGAAGCAGTCTGATTTGTATTTCAAAGGTTGTGATTATTCAGGTGTGGGGTTAACTGACAGCCGTGAATAACGGTTATGACTTGCAAATGACCATTTGAGTTGACCATTAATTCACTCATCAATCTTCAGGATTTATGCACAGGTGCTTGTTCATGCAAATGTTTTTTTCTGAGGTCCTTCACTATTAGATTATATTCCAAACGCAGCATGTCATATGAATAATTCAGATATATGGTTAAATGAGCTTCCTGATGAACATGTTTTGTGATTTGAATATTCACATCCAGAAACACTAAACAGTGGAAATTTCCAATAAGACTCGTCTGCAGAGACTGAATGTGATGTAGTAAGTTCTGGGTTATAGTCTCTAAACATAACCAAAAATCATAACAATAAATATGCGTTGCCTCCAGATCTGGTAGAAGCAAAGCTGGTGGGAATCCTGGACATTCTGGATGAAGAAAACCGTCTTCCTCAGCCCAGCGACCAACATTTTGCGCTGGCTGTTCACGGCAAACATAAAGACCACTTCAGACTGACGGTCAGACCTCTTGCTCCTCTGTGTCCTGTTCTCCTCCTTCGCTGTGGTTTCGTTTCTTTGTCTCCTTTTGGCCTCGCTTTCCCTCTAGTATTTTTCTTCCTGCTCTCTCTCCTGGAGGACGCACTTGGACTCCGGTTTTGTTATGGTGATCATTTTTATTCCTGTACACTGCGTGGTTGCTACAGCGGTTCTCTGAATGACGCACGGTCCTGGTCCCTCCCTCCGCCGCTGTCGCCATTGTTCGTCATTCTGCCCGTTTCACCGCAAAGCATGAAATCCTTTTAGAAGTGCAGCCCTGACATCAATTCAAGCGTCAGATTAGAGGTGGCTGGCTGTAGCCAAACCCAAGTCCAGATGGTAGACACTCATTATTAGCATAAAATGCTTAATTGAGCTTAAACTGCTACTGTATGTCTGTGTGAATAATGTTGGTATTATTATTGATTCATGATTCATAATTATCAATATGATTTGTCTCTGTCTTCTCACACGTAGGTTCCCAGGAAGTCAAAGTTGACCATTCACAGGAATCTTCGAGATGACGAGGGCTTCATCGTTCGCCACTTTGCTGGAGCAGTTTGCTATGAAACTGTATGTCTAAGAAAGACCTTATATTGTTAATGCTAGTGTCACAGTACATGAAAAATAATATATTAATAGTGCAATAAATAGCACAGATTTAAAAAACTCTCTTTAAATCAACTCACATGTAAAAATAATATTTTGCCAACATAGTGATTAATTAACTAATAGTTCTGAATAGTTTTTAGCTGTGACACAACTGTCACGTGTTATTAGAAGTTTATTATAAAATGTTGCTTCATTGATCGATAGTTGATGTTATAATGGCCTTTAGCTGCATTGAGGGCTGCAAGGACTTGCTTTGTGGTTGTATTTGTGTGTGGAACTACTAGATGACAATGTGCATTTGTGTGTGTGTGTGTCCACAGACTCGGTTTGTGGAGAAGAACAATGACGCCCTCCACATGTCCTTGGAGAGCTTAGTGTGTGAATCGAAAGACAAATTTGTTCGAGAGCTGTTTGAGAACGCCAACTCCACCAAGGACACTAAACATAAGTCGGGCAAACTCAGCTTCATCAGCGTTGGCAACAAGTTCAAGGTCAGAGGGACTTGTTACTGTCTGACAAACAATGCTTGAATGAAACCAACATCCAGAAGTTTTAGGTTCATGACAGTACTTTGTACCTGCAGTATTCCACACTATGATCACAGGAATAATAAGCCAATGATGCTTTTTATCATACGACGAGGAATCAACTATGCCAAATTAAAAATCTAACTGTCTAATAAATCTAATAATGTAATATTCAGTAAAAAACCTCTTTCCTTTCTTCTTTTCATACTTTTCTAGCTCTAATCTCCAGATCTGTTCTGAAACTACTCCTCCTCCTCCTCCTCTCCTCATCCCTCTGTCTCTTTCTTGTTCCTTTCTCTTCCAGTGCCCCCCCTCTTAGATTTCCTACAGTCTCCCACCTCTTTCCTCTGAGAAAACCTGTCTTGATGGATAAAGTTGGATAAAGTCAGCTTGAGGTATAATAGAGATGAGTTTGAAACCAGGGCAAGTGCAATGAAATAGGAAACAGAATGTAACACGCACTTACTGTGTGTTAAAGTCTGCATTGTCTGTCAGACTAAATGTTGTATTTTACTATTTGGATTCATCTTTTTATACACGTGAGGCTTCCTACTTGTCTTTTATTAAGTCTGAGAATCTGCTCTTGCTTGGTTTAAAGCTCACCTCATCTATTATATATATTTGTGCCTCATGAAATGCTTGTCTCGGAAAACAGCATCACAAATATTCAAACCAAGAACAACTAAATTTATTGCTTTCCTCTCTCAGACTCAACTCAACTTGTTGCTGGAGAAGCTCCGTAGCACCGTGAGTACAATTTCATCGTGCTTTCAGTGGATATAAAGCCCAAAAGCACCGCTCAGCGATAGGCCGAGTTTACCGAGGATCTTTGTTTGTGCAGGGCTCAAGCTTTATCCGCTGTGTGAAACCCAACCTGAAGATGGTTAGCCACCAGTTTGAAGGAGCACTAATCCTCTCACAGCTGCAGTGCTCAGGTACGTGTGAGACACTGTGGAGTATGCACTGTGAACGCTTCTTTATTAAAAGTTATCGTTCTAGCGATATTGGAAAGAATACTTTAAATAAAATGTGTATTTGCAGAAAGTAGCTATTGGAACAATAAATGAAGCCAAATCTGACATTAATAAGACACTTAGAATGAAATAGTCTCTGTTTAACACTCACAAAGCTTCTCCCCTCCATCGATCCTTAAGATGTCATGGCCATTGTTTCCTTTGCTCAGGGATGGTGTCGGTGTTGGACCTGATGCAGGGCGGCTTCCCCTCCAGAGCTCCCTTCCACGAGCTGTACAACATGTATAAACAGTACATGCCGGACAAACTTACGCGGCTCAACCCAAGACTCTTCTGTAAGGTGGGTTGACTCCTTCACTGGAGTTTAAATAACGGTTTAATCTGTTTAAGATGAACCTTGATTAGTTGTGTAAGAAAGTGTTACTGATCCAATGAGGAAAATGTTGACAGAAAATCTTCTTACCTCATGTAGTCTTACCTCAATTACTGTGTCACTGAATGATTTTTGTTCTCTCTAGGCTCTCTTTAAAGCTCTCGGACTAAATGACAACGACTTTAAGTTTGGTCTGACCAGAGTCTTCTTCCGCCCTGGAAAGGTAAAATAAAATCAGCCTCAAATCAGCAAAACATCCTGTCTGTAAAGTGTAGCATCATTGTCATATGTAACATGTGACTGTGTGTGTGTCTGTGCATCAGTTTGCAGAGTTTGACCAGATCATGAAGTCGGACCCGGAGCACCTCGCAGAGCTGCTGAAGAAAGTCAACCAGTGGCTGGTGTGCAGCCGCTGGAAGAAGGTCCAGTGGTGCTGTCTGTCTGTCATCAAACGTATGTCGAAGCAGCCGGATCCATTCTGCTCACCAGCAAAATGTGTGAACGTCTGGTTCTTTGGCTGAATTAAATAACTCCAGTTCTAAACATGGCTGCATCTTACTGTAGCAACTCGACTGTAGAAAAAGACATTTACACAAAAACTCAGAAATGAATAATTGATAAAAGAACATCAGCACAACTTGTTTTTAATAGTTAAGCTATTTCACTTTCCAGTGGATGACTGTAAGATGCTTTGTCATTTCCTCTCAGGTTATTATACAGCACAGCCGCGGTGGCTGCACTCCATCATATTTCACACCATTCGTTCTGAATATTGAAAGCAGCAGCCTCTAGCTATGTGGACTAGTACGCTTAAAGTGGTTCCCCGAACCACTGCACTCTATAAGTTATTGATTTTCACCATTTAACAAAGTGCGCACTGGCTTTTTTTTTTTATATAAAAGCATCAAATGAAATTACATTAAAGTTAAACAGAATATTGCCTCAACTTGACCACACACCAGGGATATTTATGTTTCTGGACCAACTGTACAGTACAGGGTAGTATTCTATTTACCTTCTACTTGCTTTTTGGGATTTAACTCACTGCTGTGTGCACTGCTTAAAATGACAAATTAAATCATTCTCCAAAATGTTAAGTGTTTAGGAAAAAAATGTTAAGTGCTTTGGAATAAGTATTTTTCTTTGTCTGAGACCTTTGTTTTCCTCTCCTGGTTTTTACCAGTTCGGAATAAGATGAGTTACAGAGCTATGGCGTGCATTAAGATTCAGAAGACCGTCCGCATGTGGTTGTGTAAGAGGAAACATAAGCCACGGTGAGTCTCCTCCGTCTTCTGCCTTTTTGTTTTTCCCCCATTCTCTGCGCGTGCTTTCATATTTAAACAGATTCATGCTTGGTGGCTTTTGATGGCTTCCCCACATTGTGCATTTAGAGGTTCAAATCAATCTCGAACGTCATCTATGGAGAAATAGTGTTTCACTGTGCCGCTCTGGGAAATACAGCATGCCTTGCTGTGTTGGGTTGCATCTGGGAAAATGGCTCTGGTAATAGCAGTCATCCAAATGGGCTTTCAGATTTTGATTGTGAGTGGCAGTATGTGTATGTTCACTGACGCATGTGGAAATGTTTTGTGCCGATATTCAATATGAAGGGTGCATACCTGAAAGTAATATGCAATAAACAGCATAAGAGTAAACAGGTGGAACTGTACAGTGTAGGGGTGCTGGCCGCGCCACGTGTCTATTACACACAGTCAGATCAGAGGTTGTTAAAAAGGAACAGAGCCATGAAATACAACAGAAACACCTCTTATGGATATTATTACTCCTATCCTCACTGAGTTTTAATGAAGGTTGACCTCAAGCACATTTTAGTGACAATGATGTCATGTCCATGATACGTATCAATAATGTTTAAAAATGCCATTTTGACAACAACTATTATAGTAAGAGCATTAACTGCTAATTTCACAAGTTTATATGTTGCCCTTCATACAGTATTGATGGTGTGGTGAAGGTTCAGAACCTGAAGAAACGCATGGAGCGGTTCAATGAGGTGGTGAACGGACTGAAGGAGGGCAAACAGGAGATGGCCAAACAGGTCCAGGAGCTGGCTGCTGCCATAGACGCTCTGTTGGCCAAGATAAAGGTGAGTCCCTGACAGTTACGCAGCCCTGACTGCACGTGTCACTACGGGATTATCGTTCATCTCGACGGTTTCTTGCCGTTGCTGTTATGCAGATGCATTTTATTCAGGAAGGATTTTTCAGAGCACGTGTGTTGCTTTCAGCTTGACAGTTTCAGTCTTTCCTATATTGAGCCTGCTTTGCCAAACCATCTAACCTGGTTAGTGAAATCCCACCCCAGCCTGTGCAATAAACACTCACCTTATAGAACCCTCTAGTTACGGCAAATCGTCACAGAAAGGTGCACGTTGTTCAGACATCCAGGCGCTGAATTCCTCAGCGATTCCCCAGAACAAAATCTTAAAATGTTGTACTGTGTATGCAATCAGCAGATATGATTAGGGGTGAGAGTTTCCTTAAGGCGTCATGACTGTGACGTCTAACCCCTTTGCTCCACTCTCCCTCACTTCCCCTACTTTCTCCTGTTAGCCTATTAGCGGCTCTGCTGTCGGCACTCATGGTGCACGGGGTGCTGAGAAATCGCTCTTGGCATGGCTTCCCCGAGTGAATAATTCATGAAATGCCAATGGCTGTCATTCAGACCTGTGTACGTTGGGGACAAGACCTTGTCATCTTCCCGCCCTGTGTCGGTGGTAGAGACTTACTCTAATGAATCTCCACCATACGGTGACCTCTTCTCCCCCTGCTGATTGTCTGACAAGTATAGTGGGGAATTGAGCATTGTTGCTGCGGTGTGCAAGTGACAGACTCTGTGTCAGTCAGTGTCTTGACTTTTCTGACACATGGGAGCATGTGTGGAGTCTGTGACACTTGAAATTTTCCAGATGGAAAGTTGGAAAAGGACTGAAGTTTATTCCAACAAACTTAGGGATGCATGTTAACATAACAGTCTAATCTCCTGGTATTACTGAATCTCAAACCTGATTAAACAGTTGGATAAACAAAAAGTCAGGTCTTCACATTGTCACCTGCCATTGCGATGCTTCTGTTGATGCCCAGGCCACAGTGATGACCTGGAAGGAGATCGACACAGAGTACCAGCAACTGGTGAAACGCTCAGAGCAGCTGCTCGCCTCCATGCAAAAGAAGAAACAGCAGGAGGAGGAGAGCGAGAGACTGAAGCACATCGAGGAGGAGATGGAGAAAGAGCGGAAGAGGAGTGAGAAGGAAGAACAACGGCGCAAGCAGGAGGAGGAGGAGAGAAGACTGTGAGGGCTGGCAGGGGGAGATATGTGTCAGTAACACGTTTTTGAGTTGTCTGTCAGACGTGGTCACGCTTTCTATTCCCCAAATGTTTTAGGAAAGCAGAGATGGAACTGAAGAGGAAGCAGGAGGAGGAGGACAGAAGAAAGAGAAACGCAGAGGAGAAAGTTATACAGGTTAGAACCGCGCTGTTCGTTCTGATGAAAGGTTCAGGTGACGACCCAGCAAAAACAGAAAACTGCCACCACTCACAGTCCACTGCTTCCATTTTAGCTGATTTCCTTAATTTCATTTGTAAATGTTAATAAATGCACCACTCCCCACAGTCTCGTCTGCGATGATTTAACACAAATAAGGTCGCCCTTGTAGTGACTGCCCGTGCAGCCACAGACAGTTTCAAGCTGTCCCAAGGTTAAATGCATAAAATTAACCAAGCAACGTTAAGAGTTCGTCACACATTCTCCTCACAGAAACAAAATGGCAATAAATGGCTTTGGAAACCAGCAGAAAATGAATAAGCAGCTATTTCATAATTAATTCGTGATTTGAACCTCTATTTTCAAATTGTACTGTACACTACAGATTCAAACCTTTGATGATTGGCACCACAGATACTGTGCACACACGTGTCCTGCAGGAGCTACAGTAACGTACTATGACTCTTGGGACACCATGGTTCTGCTCACACTTCGCTGATTCTAATTTTAACTAGTGCGTCCTAACTAAACGTTTTATTGTCCCACCTCTTACTCTTCCTGTTTTACTTACTCACATCTCATTGTCATCATTTTGTTTCGTCTCCTTTCCCTTCGCTCATCTGTTCTTTTTTTTTTTCTAGTCATCCATCTGTTACGCACAAATCACACTTTCTGACGTACACACACCTTTTATTTCACCGGGGGCCAGTTGGGCATTTGCATAATGTCATTTTTTTCCATTCTAGCTTTGAGACATTTGACACCAGGCTGTCATAAGCCAGATGCCTCAGGGGACTCTGCAAGTTTGTTTATCTCAAAGCAGCATTAGTAAACCTTCTATGTGAATATGAATATCAGAGGTTGCTCCAGTCGTGTATGATGCATTCACCAAATGTTGTGGTGTCTTTACGCCTGATCAGTAAATCTGAGTTTATTTAGGTTTTGGATGTATAGTCTTTGCTTCTGATTTTTACAAAATGCTCAGAATTGTTAGAACCGAAACATTCAAACTTTTCCAGTTTCCAAAGTTTTCAGATCTTGTCACGCTTCTGGTCACCATTAACACTTGCTTCTGTTTAGTAAAAGGAACATAAAAAGGTGGAACTTGAATTTGGGTCAGGTCTGTGAAAATGCTGTTGTTGAGGGTTAGTCGTGTCTAGACAAGTGGCCAGTAAAGCTTTATTAGCAGACCCACGATGTGGATAAATAGGCCTAATCAGACTTGGGCACACAGTCGAGCTCTCATTACTACGAAAGGTCAGAGACATAAGTCAGACATGATCTAGATTATATAGATTTCTAAGGCCCATTAGCTGTTGTGAAGCTGTTGTGGTGGGATTTTGTGTGTGTTTCCAGGCAGAGCTGGAAGTCCAGCTGGCTCTGGAGCGTGAGGAGCAAGTCCAGCGCACCACCATACTGGAACAGGAGAGACGAGACAGGGAGCTCGCCATGAGGATCGCCCAGAGCGAGGCGGAGCTCATCACTGAGGAGGGACAGGTGGACGCAAGCCTGCGAAGGTACGGGAGTCACGGATTTGCACAGTCGCAAACAAGCAGTGGTGCCTCAACGCGTGTGCGTGTAACTGTGATTCTCCTCTTGCTGTGTTTTCCCTCAGTGATGGCTTTTTTTCAGATCTTCCTATCTCTACGTCCTCAGCCAGAGCCATGTAAGATATCGGCACAACTTTTTGTGAACGCCCCGAATCAGAGCGTGTCTAACACAGGCTATTATCACTCCCTCCCTCCCTCCCTCGCTATCTGTGCTAATCTCTGTCAGAATCCTAAATCCCTCAGCTGCTTAAAACAGATGCACAATTATACCAGCAATGCAAAGCCAACGCGCAGTTCTATTGATTTTAATCACCAGTCAAATTCAGACGTGGGGAACGGGTTATTGGACGTAGCATGAATCATTAGGCGACAATTATGTGCGATCACTGGCTGCTTGGAGATGAAGCTTGCACAGATCTGAATGTGTGCTATGTGATCGCGCTGTCGCTGGTTCTAATTGGCTCTGCATG
Organism: Macropodus opercularis; assembly: GCA_030770545.1. Classification (NCBI taxonomy): domain Eukaryota; kingdom Metazoa; phylum Chordata; class Actinopteri; order Anabantiformes; family Osphronemidae; genus Macropodus; species Macropodus opercularis. Next base: position 7,144,741 of record JAUCMP010000026.1, on the reverse strand, counting down.
AGTCTGTGGAGGTTAAAGCTTGTTTGCGTCAAATGGCTACAGTATTACCCCGTCTCAGTATTGTAATTTTAAGAAATCCTTATAGTTGCACTGATGTATAATCACACTATATTAATGTAGGTCATAACTCTCTGTGCACATGGTTGAAGATACAGTAGCTACTAGGGAATATTTGATACTGAGCTCAATATATGTGACAACCACGGCCGCTGAATAGTCACTGCACTGCTCTGTTAAAAGGTAGGATGAGTTTGTTGGTGAAGTCGGGTGAGTGCAGAATAACGTTTGATCCAGTTGTCATTAATGTCTCAGACATTCAGGGGCCACGTTGCGTCAGTCTCTTTGTGAATCAGCTGATCCCAAGCTGCAGCCTCTCCAAAGGCCACATGTGTTGCATGTGTACAGAGCAGAGCTTAAGCACATGAAGGTATGCGTGCGTTCGCCTGGCTGGCATTGCTGGCAAGGTAGCTGATGCAAAACCCAAAGACCCCAGCCTCCCCCAGCCTCCCTGCACCTTCCTTTAAGTCCAGCGGTTTAGCTCCTGTTTACCTGCAGCAAAAAGCAAAACTCTGGTTTCGCCGCTTCTCCATTTTCCTCCCTGCAGCCTCAGTCCTGTTCGTCATCATTACGCTGTGGCACGTGTTGCAGCCAGAATCAGTTTCATCGTTCTAGTCAGTATGAATAATAAATGGTAATCTGGCTAATGATTCATAGATGAGTAATCCTCTACTCGGAGACGTTAGCAGCAAGAGGCTAAATCCTTGGTATTACTGAATTAGCAGCCTTAACTCAGCAGGGAAGCTGGAGACATGACTACATGATCTCAGACTGCTAGAGTAGCCAATGTATGATGCAAATCCAACCTCAGCATCTTTTTCATTATTTATTGTTCTCTACAAAAACACAGAGGTATGACTTTTGGCACGACCGTATTTAACCCTAATAACCTTCACTCCCCTCAGGTCACACGTGGTTCACCTGCTTACTCATCCTTCTTTTTTCTCTCACTCACCCACGTTCGTCTGTTCCTTGCCACAGAGGTCCTCAGGTGCAGGCGACCAAAGTGGCTGCAGGTGTGAAAAAGTATGACCTCAGCAAGTGGAAATATGCTGAGCTGCGAGATGTCATCAACACTTCCTGCGGTGAGAAATGCCAAACGAACCCGGGTCCATCACCTGAACACAAACACAGGATGGTTACAGTAGAGCAGAACGAGCCACATCAACACAGCAGAAGTACATTTGGTTTCTGTCTTTCATGCCACGTTTATTTATTTTTCCTCTCTGTTAATACGTTTCTGATACCCAAATATATGTGGATCCATTTTCACACAAGCAAGTTTTTCATGTGCTCTCTGTGGAGTATTTCCCAGTAATTTCCTAGAGTAGCCAAAGTGCTTGATACAAAGCTGAGACTGCAGCTGGACACAAAAAAAAATCAAAAGGGCCGAGGTGAGGATGTTCCCACAGCTGCTCCAGCTCATCAGCAGAGTTTTAGTAGTGGGAAGAGGAAATGATCCATTATGGAGGATGGCAGACTTCTTCCTAGTCGTTCCCAGCCAACCCTCTCCTCATAAAAAGCAGATGCCTTTCTACAGGCTGACCAGCGTTAGCCGCTGTGATATCCCTGTGGGATCCCAAGGACATCTGGCTAATGTATGGACTCTTCTTACTGGATTCTGTGGGTACTCACGGTAACGCGTACGGTCCCTAAACGTTTGTCTCTGTTGTCGAAGCACGTCACGACAAAGGAAAGCACACATCGTCTGTGTCACCGTGTTACCAACAGCGGTGCTTGTTAATAGTCGTGTACTCACTGGTGTCTTGCTGTGCGGCAGACATCGAGCTGCTGGCAGCCTGCAGAGAGGAGTTCCACCGCCGACTGAAGGTCTACCACACGTGGAAGTCCAAGAACAAGAAACGCGACGACGACGGAAGCGATCAGAGGGCTCCCAAATGTGTCACCGACTATGGTTAGTGGAGAGGCTTAGGTGCACACTTTACACTGTAGGTTACAGGTGACGGGTCCTTATTTTCCTCATTTAAGGGCCTACGCGCAAGATAACCGGCCTGGGCTTTCTATCATTCAATTACCAGATGAAGCATCAAGGCTTAAAAATGGAGTCAGCCCCCCCGCCTGGCTCCGTCAGAAATATTTGTTCTAATTAGAAAGCGACTGTCAGCCATGCCTTGTCAGGTTCAGTGGCTGCTGCTATGACAGCTCCCTGCTTTGCTCGTTTCGTTCTCAACTGATCCTGCCACGGCTGGCAAACACACACACGTTCTGCTTTACCCTTCGTTTTCATCTACAAACACACACTTAAAGTTTGAAAGGCAATGGGGAACATTAGATTCACTGCTGCTTCTACTTCCGCTATATTTACTCGCCTTCTCCTTTTGATAGGATTCCTCCTGAAAGCCGTACCAGCTGTGTTTTGTTTGTCTTATATTTGGATCCTCTGATGCTGCAGGGGTTTTATAAAGGCCATTTCATAACAGGCTAAAAGCTTTACCTGCTTCTCCTTGTGGCATTTCCCAGCAGCTTCTTTTGATCTTCCATGGTTTGAATTTTTCTATTTTGTTTTCTTCCCCCTAAAGTCACATTTATTACAAGCAGACGCTGTAAACAACAACCTCCCCTACTTTTTCATTCACGTCTAGCGTTGAACAATCGCACTTTGTCACACTGCAGCTGAACAGAACCCGGCTCCTCCGATGACAGCTCAGCACCAAGAAGTGGCCATGAACCGCCAACAACGGTATTTCCGCATCCCTTTCATCCGTCCGGCCGACCAGTATAAGGACCCCCAGAATAAAAAGAAGGGCTGGTGGTACGCCCACTTTGACGGGCCCTGGATAGCCAGACAGATGGAGCTCCACCCAGACAAACGACCCATTGTGTTGGTTGCAGGTTAGTCACCAGCTTTGGCCTCTGCCTTAATCTTTTTGGAATATAAATAGTCAAAACCTAGTGATGGAAATACTTTTCACAGTCTGGTAAAGCTGTAAGATGACAAACACAACTCAAACATGCAAATTATTATATTTGAGATGCTTCTAACTGATAAATCACTTCAACTCAATTTAAACTAGTGTAAATGTTGCCCGCCAGGCAAAGATGACATGGAGATGTGCGAGCTGAGTCTGGAGGAGACCGGCCTGACGAGGAAAAGGGGGGCAGAGATCCTGCCCAGGCAGTTTGAGGAGATCTGGGAACGCTGTGATGGAATTCAGTATCTCAAGAAAGCCATTGAGAACAAGCAGGCTCGTCCCACCTACGCTACAGCTATGCTTCAAAGTCTCCTCAAGTGAACCAGAGCGCATTTAATACAGCGCTAGGAGTTTCCTGAAATGTGACCCTGGTACACAAACACAGCACAGGATCCCTGTGGAATTAAAGCCGGAACCACTGGGAAGGCTTTTCCTGGCGGTTACTTTCGTTTTACACTTTATTAGTATAGTGTTTTGTCTTGTGCTCGGTCCGTACTTGAATGCAAAGTCACACTGTGAGGCCTTAAAATGCAATATCACTGCACACCACCAAGTCTTAACTGGTGCATTTAAATGTCTACTATAGCTCTTAATGCTGTGTGACAACAGTCTCACTTTACGGTCATCTGAACATTAAGCCTACTGTATATTTAGCAAACTATTTCTCATTTAGGTTGTAAGAATCCCATTTCCACACTAGTTCAGAAAGTTGAAACAATGGATACAAGACAAAACAGAAAAGTTAGAGTATAACGTTTTAAATGATTCTCATGACAGCTCCGTCCGTTCCTTCTTACGGTAGATGTAGTCACTTGAAGTGCTTCACACCACCTGAGACGTTTTTCCTTTTCAGCTACACATTGTGGCTGCGTATCGGTTCTACACTCGTAAAAGTCTTAAAAATGGAAACTTTTTGTATTGTTACATATTTCATATGCAAGAAACAGAAATCTAGACGTTTGTTTTCAAGTTTGCCCTTTTTTTTGGGTTTGGGGTTGCTTTACAGATGTTAATTGTTATTTGGGTGTGTTGTTTGTTTGTGATATTCAAAGTCAGAGCAGTTCAGCATCTCTGCGCTTTTGTTTAACACTTATTTACTGAAGCATACATTTAGCCATGATGAACTTTCAGAGGTTCCTGCTTTGATTTTTGGTTTTAGTTCTGCCTTTGCACTGAAATACTGTAGAAAATAAAACGCCCCCCCCCACCACCACATGTTGTTGATTCTTGTTTCTATTCTGTTGGGAAACGAGAACAAGTTCATTCCCAACAGTAACACAGCTGTTAGGATTCAGCTCTGTGGAAGGATCTGACATCACAGTGGTTAACACCAGCTAACAAGATTAGCGTGTAGATTAATTAAACGACAAAGGCTGATGCACGTCACTGAGCTTAGATTCACTTCAATTAAGGAGTCAACTGGATTAAATCTGGTTTAAACCTCTGTGGCCTCCATTATGTAAGAAACAAAACTGTCTTCCACGACAAAACGATGCTTAGAGGACTAAAACATTTTAAGAGTAGAAAATCTGTTTTTTATGCAAAACACATTTTATTGTTTGTTTTTCCAATGTAAAATGTGTAAAAAACAGAAGGAAGGAAGGAAACGGTCCAAATGTCAAGACATGATTAAAGGGAGATGTTTTGAATAAGAAACTGGACAGAACATAGCAGCCAATATATGAAACGTGTCACGACTAGAGCTCATACATTCACTCTTTTTGGAAAACAACAGTGTTTAAGAGTAGCATTAAAATAAGCATTACAATCTAAGATACCACCACGTGCATCTGTTGGTTAATATAAATACCTCATTGTGAGGAAAGAACAACCTTTGCCAAGGGTTTACAGGAAATGTTCCTACAGTTCAGTTTAAGAAATAAATATTAGGTTCCACACAACCTCCTTAAACTCCACAGCTCTGTCTAACGAGACACACAAGACCTCAGTCCCTGCTCTACAGCTCATCTGCTTATGTCACACAGTTCATCAGTGGCATCTTCTGCTGCTCGTCATTACAGAACCGTCACTTCCAAACACTCGTTATCTGATGCCCTGAAAAGACAACATGTTCTGTTTTCATTTGGGGGTCGCCACGTCTAGGAAAGACAAGAGGGAACAAAAATAGTTAAAGAAATTGACTATTTCCTCTATAAAGTCTATGCACTCATTACTTTTCTCATTTTATTTTAGTTAGGGGTTAGAATTTTGCAGATTTTCTACAGTTTATATCAACAGCGATTTGGTTTGTGAGTTGCAAATCAGCTATAGCTGCCTGCGGATATTTTACCTTTGTGTGCGTCATAAAGCTGTAAAACGTACGTAAACGTTATTGACATCACTGACAAACCGTAGTTTGATGTAACGCGAGGACATAAAGACAGTGGGTACACGTCCACTGTTCGGTTCTCACCTCATTGTGTGGTATGCAGTGATGGAAACCCACCATTTCCGAGACTAACTTTTCTGATCTTGTGGTGTAGAGTTGTCTGGGGATCTGTGGAGACAGAACCGACAGGTGTGTTTCATTAACGCGCCTGAGAAGCACCACAATAGTAATAACCTACCACTGCACCAACCAAGTTTTGTTTGATTTGACGCAGATCACCTTCAAATCAATGGATCATCTGCACGTTAAACTGATGATTAAACTGAGGACAATGTACGTGTGTGAATTCAAATACCGTGTAAAGACACAGACAAACTGAACTTTGATGGTGAGTGAGAACGAGAGCAAAGCAGAGTTTGTTAGCGCGCATTAGTTCGTAATTGAAGGTTTGAGGTTAGTTTAGCCCGTTTAGTCCTTGTGTACCTCAATACTCAGATGTATGTTTTCAATTGAGGCAAAAACTTCTTGCTCTGACTGTTGCGACTGGGAAGAAGCTGAACTTGAAGAACAGGGCAACGTGGACACCTGAGTTAAGACACCGTCATCGTTCTCAAACACTGGGTTCACCCTCAAAGTATTCTCAAAGGCATAGGGAGCGAGGGTGTGCCTACAATGTGAAGGAGACGCGCCGGTGAAGACAAAGGGCAGCAGGAAACACCTGACTGTCAAACGTGGCTCATACTTACACCAAAGTTATAGCCTTTTTGCTCTTTATGCATTTCTTGTTAATGAATATCAGAACGCCAATAACGGCACAAACAAGGCAGAGACTTCCCACGAGGCAGGTTATAATTAGCGGCGGGTCCACCGGCATGGACACCAGCTCGCTGCAGCGCTCTCCGTGGTAGTGCCAGTATTTACCTACGGGGCACCTGAAAACGCACAAGGAAATTAATTAACAGTTTTCACACAGGCTAACGTCGCAGTGTTTTTGTTCTGCGTGTACCTGCAGGTGGCTCCGTGCCCGGGGATTATTTCACACGAGCCTCCATTCATGCAGTAGTCCGGCTGCACGGAGCAGGTGCTCTGGCAGGGCAGGCCGTCCACCGCGCTGTAACCCGGATCGCACAGACACTCGGCCTCATTGCTCCAACTGTTCACCACACAGCGGGAAAACTCGTTGCAGGCCAGGAATTTACAGGGGTCGGCCTGGTCAGCTGAAGCCCAACAGAGAGGAGAACACTGCTCAGTTCATCTACAGTAGTACAGGTCGTTTAATCCTCCGGTGTTTACAAACTCCAAGCGGGCATATAAGGTTATTTCATTAATCTGAACGGACGTGCATCTTCATAAGAATTCACCTGAGGTCAAACTCAATCATCCGGCTCTCAAACGCCCCCAAATAAAAAAAAGATGCATTAACAGTAAACAGATCGCAAAGGACAGCAGAGCGAGGCCGTCGACAGGCCGCCTGACCTTGTAGCATGAATGAGCAGAAGTCGCAGCGAGAACAGATGATGGATTTTCCTTTTGTGCAGCGGCTGCCTGCACTCTGCCATCAACTCTTCTCCGACTGCAATATTTCAGTCCAGCCACACAGAAATGTGTTTGTATTTGAACTGAGCTTTTCTTGCCCGCGTGCATTTTCACATTAAAAAGCCGCTGTGCTCCAGTTTACAGCGACGTCACGTGCAAGTATATTTCACCTGGTTCTACTTCCAAGGAGCGGCTGTCGATCTCGATGTCGAGCCGTTTAGACGCAGCGCTGCAGAAGTCTTCCAGGACGCAGTGCACCGCTTGCGTGACGTTGTACGGTACCGGCTTGTCCAGTTTCATCCTGCTGTTTACTACAACGCTGCCATTCCTGAAGTTGAGGATTTCCAACTGCTTAAATCCAGTCAGGTTGGACTGGAGATACGGCAGAAGCTGTTGGGAAAGAAGAGGGAGAGCGCAGTCATTTTTCTGGGAGGTGCACCATAAAAAACTAAACTGATCATCTCACACAGAACGAAGAGGAAATAACTTCACAATGAAAATGATTTCTGCTGTGATGTTTAGGTCAACATGAGAGACCTGTCACTGTCAAGCATCAGTCGATTCCCCGCGTCCTCAACGCCAGGGGAGCAGAAACCACACTGAAACCTGTGGCTTGTCCACATGACAGGACTGATGTCACAGCACGGTTGATTTTGAATTATTCAGGTCACATTTCAAAGTGTGAACACTATAAATAGTTCATAATTAAATTTTGATGTGAGCATGAAATCCTGCCATTACTACGCTGACTGTAATTAGATCTAGAGCAAAATTAGGATTAGGCTTAGAAGCGTATGGGAACACACTAATTCTAGTCAGGGGAGGAGGAACACACGGCACACTGCAGTTTGATATATAAAGACTGTCCATCAGTAACACCTACTTTTAAAACACATCTGACGTAAAGCCACATTTTCCACATCGTTGCGTTTGAAAACATTCCCACAGACTCAACCTGGCAGTTCAAATAGCTGAGAAACCAATCTGGTATAAGACTATGGACCCGCGCCGGTGTTCATCGATCTGAACCGCTCTCCGTTCAGCCACTTCGCGTTCGCTAGAGACGAGGCAAACATCAAACCACTGCTGTGTGCGAGGGGGAGATTACGCTGCTTGGGCTGGCCCGGCTGTCTAGAGGGAGATAAGAGGCCTTAAGGAGCTCTGCTCTGATCGGGTTACTTCACTTATCACTGGCAGACAGTTCAGCGAGGTCCGGCTCCCTACAGCTAATAGTCTGAGAAAATGGACGAGTACGAGAGGGTCCAACATCCAGAACAAATAGGAGGCTTCGGTACCATTGGGCACCGCTCAGCGTTTGTTCATTCATTTGTCTCAATGCAGAATGTCACTGTAGCAGTAGGCTGTAGATTCAATCTGTAGACCTACTGTATTGCTTTCCACACAAGGTCAAAGCCGAGTTCTTCCACAATCAGTCTTACTTGCTGTACTGCATGCAAACAATGACGCCACACATTCCCTCATACACCACCTTTAGAAACAGCCATAGATTCAGGAACACGTTCGCATGGTTACACATGTATCTACTGGTTCTTGTTTTTGAAAAACGCAATGAAACGGCCGTCCACCAATGGAAAAATAAACTAAATGCAAAGGTTACAACGCACCCAATGAAAGGTTACCGATTTAGTGCAGCAAAAAAAAAAAAAAGTTATTCCAACCTCCATGTCCAGTTTTAGTGGTTGCTTGACAAACCAGTAGGTACAGGAGTAATGGAAGAGTGTGGCCAAGGAAAACAGGGGAACTAAAAGCTACCGACAGCAAAACATTACATTAGGTGCGTTTAAATGGGCTGCATGACGTTTACAGCATCAACTGACGTTTGGTTATTCTCGTGTCCTGACGCTTACATTTCAGTGATTTATATAAACCAGCTCTGTCCAGTTTGAAATGCTGGAAGTTCCTCTTCCGCGCCTAAATAGCCCATTTAAAGGAAACCATCCTAATGGGGTATTGACAGTAGACAGAATACGGTAAATACTTACCACTTCAAACTTCTGACCACATTAGTTTTGCCGGGAAGCTAAACACATTATTAGGAGAACTGCAGAAACCACTAAAGACGTTGCAACCATTAAAGATTGGAGATGGAGTGTTATGGCCCAGTATTAATCCAGGTACAGTACCAGATGTTAGTGCACAGTATGTTTTGTATCACTGCGTCATGAATAGCAAAGACTCTGCACGAGTCAAGCTTTCAACTTGCATATCATTATGATAACGGACACCTAAGACCCAATTATACATTTCACATAACCCTGAAATCGTCTCTCTCCAAAAGCTAAACCCATCTGATCACATTACCTCTGCTCCTCGGCACTGCAGCAAAAGACATCAATCCAATTTGCAGCTCCCCAGTTTTAGGCTGAAGCCTTTACGTAACGCACGGTGCACCTCTGAGCACGCCTAAAAATACGCCCGCTACCTCCACCCTCAGGGTAAGCCTCAGGACTAAACCGAGTTCAAATGACGCTTCCTCTCCTGATGCACAGAGTGTCCTCGCCTGCTTTTTTTAAAACTCTTATTAAATCATATTCATAACTTCCATATGCAGCCTAAAAAGCAATAGTCCTATATGTGCACCAGATCAAAAACACAATATCCTCGACCCTTCTGCTCGCTGCTCCTAGTTCGGACGCAGGTAAGCGCGCAGCACGCATACAGGTGTCCACGCGAACCGGCGTGATGTCAGCCTAAGCAGATTAACCATTAATAGCCCAATGTGTGCGGTGCTGGAACTGACCAGAATGACTTAAGCTCCTTACAAGTCACAAAGAAATGACTCAGGCAGAAGCAGGTCTCATGATACAGCCTAGCTGGGCTGGTTTGCTCTCCACTGTGTCTCTACGACACATTTCTAGCAGGAAAAGACAACAGTTCATAGATGGAAGCTGTGGTATAAACCACGAGTTCAGTTTATTACTAATAGATGAGTTAGTTTCCACTTAGATTAGGCCAGAAACAAAACCGAAAGTCTAAAGGTTGCAGGTTGTACTTTTCAGGGTCAGGCACTTCCTGTTGGCGTCTTATCGCCTGATCGTTCCTATTGGAGATCAAAGTACTTACAGGTGCCCACAGTGGATTGTCATTTTTAAGACAGAGCCAAGATAAGAGGTGTCCTTTGTTTCCAGAGTTTATATTTAGGTCAAGACAAACTTCATTCTGAACAGACAGGGGCAGTGTCACATGTACAGTACAGTGATACAGATGAGGGCCCTTGATTAGTTAAACCTTTACTTCTTCCACAAGCAAAATTAGACGCCCAGTACGTCAATCTGAACACAATTCAGAACAGTAAGGCAAAACACACTAACATCAGAACTTCACACAATGTAAAATCTCAAAAACAAAACTGCATCAACAAGTGTTAATGTCTACTGTGAGCATGAAAGTTACAAGGTAAAGGTATTTAGTAACGACAGGTGCGTTCGGGTTGTTAGATACTGCATTTCAGAAAGGTTAGTTAAGGAATCGGAAGATCGTGCGCTCGTGGAGGCACTGATTCGAAGTTCCAATATGGAAACAAGGTACCGGTATGGAGGCTAAAGTCGTCTGTCTCCTAGGCCCAGATTTACTGGAAGCTCCAGGGTTTGGCGAGTTTCTGGACCCAGAGTGCTGTGTCTGAGCGAAACAGAACAGTTCAACCATATTTTACTTATGAGAGTTCCTTTAAAATTAAGCTTTTGCATACTGCAGATCGGATTTGACGATTAGTTCAATCCTTCTCAAATATATATACACTTCATATAAAAATAAAATTTATTGAAGAAAAAAAAAAGACGCTTTATCTTTTACTGCTAAATAACAGAGGATAAGGCAGCATCCTCAGTTTAGGGGCTACTCTGACTTTTGTTTTTTACAGAATATGAACTAAAGACACATCTACAGTAAGCTCACAAGAGTAAGTATGTGAATAGACCATGAAAAATCACAATGTCCAGCACAAAGGCTTGTGTACCTACCAGCTCGAGAAAGGTATTCTCCAGTGACTTATATTCTGGGGAGCTCCTGTTGAACAGGTCATCAGAAAACATCATGTTAGTGACTCTCAAGCTAAAGAAAACCACCAACTCTTTGCTCTTATCCAAAGCCGCCATCAGAGGGGTGCTGGCTTGTCTCATTGCAGGTGCAGCCGTGGACTCATACGGGCGTTCGTCAGACTCTGAAGGGAACCCGCTACCGTTCTCCTCTTCCAGCGGGTCAGTCACCCCTGTTCCGTTTCGACTTGATCCGAGATCTTCTCGAGTGCGTGCGTTGTCAGCAGGAGAGTCCGTTGAAGGTGTGGTCCCTCCGCTAGATCCATCCACGTCTTCGGGGCCTTCGCCGCTCTCCACTGAGGCGGGCAAAGGCTCAACATCAGCTCCTGGCTCAACGCCTTGGGCTGGATCCTCATTGGACGATGGCGTGGACACTGGGGCTGCAATTTCTGCAGCTGGAAGATCTCTGGACTCTGGTGGGTCACTGTTAACAGGGAGAATCACATCTTCGGGCTGGGAGTCTGGAGTTGCCAGAGGAAGGTCCACATTCTGTAGCTCTGGAGGTTTCTCATCAATACCGTTAGGTGCTTCTAAATGAATCACAAATATATATACAAAACGTAAGTAAGGGTACACTAACAGATTTGAACAAATTGCTTTTATAGGGCTTCATCTGCTGGTTCCAATAATAACTCATGCTCAATATTTTTTATGTCTCAAAATATCTAGTTATTTACTTACAAACCTGTGGTGTCAATGAAACCATTTACTATAAGCTGCCAGACTTATTTTCTGTGTGTGTGCTTGTTCAAACACTTCATTAACGCTGCAACATGTGTGCACTCTGGGAAAGTCCAACCCAATTCTCCATGCTACAAACCCATCAAATGAAAATACTGCGTTGATAACGTTTCATACGCACATTCCTCCAGTTCACCGTGACGAGCCTGATGTGCTGGACAGTATGTGGCGTCCGTGGACTGCACTCAAATATGTACAAGTGTCGTTCTGCGGGTCTGAACAAAGTTTGGCTGCGCAGCATGAGTTTGTAATGACACGACCATCGGGCCTACTGCTGCTTGTTAATGGGCCTTAATATGATGCATTGCCTCAGCAGGGACAACGTGCATGAGCAAAACCAAAAAGCCAAGTCTAATTGTGCTGCCACTTCCATTTCCCGAAGGTTCTGAGCTGATACGAGCTGAGAGAAAAACAGCTCACTTCTTATTTGGCCAGTCCAGGATGTGAGACGTTAAACGCCTGTGAGGTTTTAAATGGCAGTTTCGCCTTTACTGTAAACCAAGCAGTCCTGAAAGCAACTAAATGTCGCTTGTCTTATTTGTAAGAGTAGCTAAACATAACTGGTCAGTACATCTCGATTTGATGACGTCATGGTGCATTGTGCTCTGCAAACAGCCTTACCCTCCATCACATGTTCTGCAGGCTCGGCCTCGTGTCCACTGCTCTGTTCCTCCACTGCTTCATCTCCCTGCCGTGTGGAACTCTCCGCTATTGCATCCGGTGTTGAAACCTCACCGGCCTCTTCAGCAGAATCTTCCGTGGACTCCTCTACTGTTGACGTTAGAGGAGTCTCCGTATCAGCAGCGGCGGCTTCTGGAAGGATGCTTGGGATGAAAGGCACAAAGGTGTGAATTTGTGGTTTGAGTGTGGAAGTTCCCAGAGAGCTTTGCATGTCTGCGACTGTAGGAAGGAAGCCTTGTGCAGGGGGCGTGGCCTCAGTCGGGACTCCTGTGCTGTCATGCACCGATGCTACACTCTCCGCAGCCTTTAATTCCAGCTCAGCAAGTGGGTAAATTGTGGTCACTGAAAAAGGAGGAACATTAAACACTCACAGCTTCTCTTCTCAGCATTTTATTCTGTTGAAACTGAGCATTATTCTCACCAGCCTCAAAGCTGAGAGTCTCTATATCCAGCGGTAGTGATGGCTCCCGTTTCAACGCCGTTACGATAATGTGCTTCAGTTTAGGAGTATTTGCATCCTCGCTTCCCTCCATGGCCGACTCCTCGAGACCCTCAGGATCATCACTGAGCTCCGTTTCTCCATTAAAGACCACAGCGTAACGCATAGACACATCTTCTGATCTGATCAACAAAACAAATGGTGTCAGAAACCCTTAAAGCAGACAGGCTTCGATGATAATGGCTTTTTGAGTGTATCCCAAAGGAGGCATTTTTGGGGATGTTACAGGTTCCCTGGAGACTCGGGCAATAAAATGCTTCAATAGAAGCTACTTCAAGGGAAAAGAAATGTAGGGCTTTGGTGGCTTCCTTTGCCCAAATCAAATCATTATTACAAAAAGAAACGCTAATGCTTCACCTTTAATAAAATCTTGAATAAAACATAATTCAACCAACCGAAATCCCAGAACACGAATCTCTTTGAATCCCGGAACTTTTTCAAACACATGAAGCATCTGTGAAAAGAAAAAGAGTCTGAATAAAAGTGTTTTCCTCTTCAGCGATTCTGTTTCCAGGACTGAGATTTGCTGTCCTATAAAAACCTGCTGTTATTTAGGGGGATATTTAAATTCCACATGTTGTATTTCTGCTACACTTTATAACCTAAAAAGCCTTTTCATAAGCTGACTGGTTCTCTTATCGGGATGTTTTTGTCTGGTTAATCCGAGCAAACAGACAAACCGGTAAATGGAGCTCTCACCTTTTCTGTCAACTCTCTCGTGATGTCGTTGAGATGCGGAGCCTGGGGGTCACTGAGCACTTCACTGTACGTCGGGTCCATGATGGTGACGCTGAACTCCACCACGTACTCCTCAGTGTTCTCCTTGATCATGTTGGGATGCTCTTTGGTCTGAGAAAGAAAAGCTGAGTACAACTATTCCATCATGCGATTCAGCCGCACAATGATGCTGAAACGTGGATGATTGTGAACTTACTGCACCGGCCTCAGTTGGAAATACAATCAGAGGCGGCGTCCACGTGCCTGGGACAGATCAGAAACTCATTTTTATGATTCTGTGCAGATCGGCCAGCGTTGCGTTCATTTTAAAGTTTCCATTTAACAGCACTGATGCTAATGTCCAACTCACATTCTCTTCCTGGCTCTGAGGTTCCTGTGGCAATCCTTAAAAAAAAATGTTTAGTTGACAACTTATTTATAGATTAGTAAAGATTCCATCTACTTAAAATCTAACTTTGTCAAACTCGGGCTTGAGCAGAACAGCAAACAAAACACAGACAACTGACCATTAATATGACAAATAACCACATTTAGAACAGAATATAGGAAGAAGGTTTGCACATACCCTTCACCCTCACCCTGCTCTGCGACTCTCTGGAAATAAGACAAGATGTCAACTACCACAGGCGCACGCACACATGCACAGGTTGTGTAGTAACAGTAGCTGCACTCACTTTGGCAACCATGTCCAGATGCTCCTGTGAGCTGCTGAAGTTCTGGGCCAGGTCGTCCATGCAGAGGTTTTCATGCTGACAGGCGTAAACCCAGGCTCTGTACTCCTCCGAGTTCGGAACTCGGTCCAAGAAGACCCGAAAAGCTTCCCAAATGGCCTCCTGACAAACTGAATACATATGTATTCTTTGACGTCTTATTGCGGAACACGCACCAAACTCATAAATAACTGAATATAAAGCGGAAACGCCGGCTCCTCTATTAAGCACAAGTAATATAAAACATGACCAAACATTGTACTTTGCGTGTTAGCAACAAGGAAAGACAGGATGGAAATGTCAAAATAAAGAAATCAAATAACTGAGGATAAAGAGGATATTTAAGAGGTTTCATATCTGTGACGTTTTCTGGGAATATTAAAAACAGGAGCACAAACACCCCCTGGAGCTACACACTGTTTTATTTGCCTCTGTGGATGAAACGGGATTTTACATTGTCCAATATCTTGATGCCTGTGGGAAATTTATTCTCTGACAGACTCATTTCTGCACCGATGCCACCGTCTCCAATAAACCAAATTAATCTGAGTCATTGGAAAATCACACACACCACAGCAGCTGTTGAACATTTTACATTACCAACCAATAGTAAGAGCCAAGGCGGCAGTCAGCCAGTGAATCAGACGCCTCCTACAGTCACTCGGACAAAGGAATAGTCCATATGTTTATAATGTGCAAAAAAATATTGGATTATAATATTAGCATAATGTGCAAAACCAGCACATTTACACCCTCACAGGTCAAGCAGAGCGACATGAGCTCTGCGGGTGTGAAGCCATCTTTGTCGCCTCTGAAGTCAGACGTACCTCTGAGTTTGTAATAGGCTCGATGGCTGCCTACCACCGCTTTCATGGTCTCCTGGGGACACACTTTGACGCCTGTGGAGAACAGCGCTGACCGCTTCGCCCGACGCCCATCCTGCCCTGCGCCGACGTTGGGGGCGAGTCGGATTGATCTGGACGCGTCGAGAAAGTGTCGATACTTCACATCCCTCAGTCCAGAGAGGCCGTCGTCGTGAAGGCCTGCAGAAGCAGTCAGGAGGTTGGAAGTGAACGCAGTGTCCAATATTCTGCACACACACACACAGACTGTATGCACATACTGGATTTGTTGCCCAGTACTTAGAATATTTAGTTTAAATTAACTTGGCTTGAACGTGCACAAACGCATGGCTGTGAATTACAAAACCAATATGCGTGCAAAGCAAACCCTAAAGAGATTACGCCTCGAGCCGAGCTCGGCCTGAAAATCTAACGCATGTTTTGATCACCTTAGTGAAGAAAGCAAGCTCGGTCAACTTGGAGAGTCATTACACAAGCCAGCGTACCAGTCAACAGTGTGAATGAAGCGGTTTCAGAAGAAAGGCACTCGCTGTGGTGCCAGGTGGCAAACCTCCGAGGACTCCTTAAGACAATAAGCCAGGATTTATGAGCCCCAAAACACAGACTGGAGGTCAGAGCTAAACAACAAACTATCGCTTCGCTAGATCCGGAAACGGAGAATGACCGACACCGGCTTTAGACACAGACGTGCGGCCCTTTGGGAACAAGAGCCATCTTCATATCTGCATCGAAATGTGCAAAACAATGAGCTGTAACAACTGATCATCACGTTGCGCTGCGTCCACACCAGCACTGATTCAGAAATCAGAGCTGGACTGGAAGTAAATAGCCTCAAGGCAGAGAATAAATTGTAGGGCAAAAGCTAAAAAAATCTTTTAATCACTGTATTACTTATAATAACCTCTACAAAGAACAATGTTGTTTTGCTCAACCAAGTTTGGCCCAACACCAAGAACATGCAAAGAATGTGGGCACTGACATTAAAGCCTGTAGATTTATGGGTAAACACCCCCTCCCCTGTCTAGTGACAGTCAGGAAGTCATTCAAAAATAAAAACGTCCAGTTCCGGTAGGTCAGATCAATTTCTGGGCAAATCGTGAGTGATTTCACCGGTAGTCGTGCCACCAACACACGTTTGAGAAGGGTTTTGGTCGGATCGAAGCCTGACTTGCACATGCACAAACACGAGGACCTGACAGAGGAGGGAGCACTAGAGGGAGGCTTAACGCCCGGTGCCGCCGCAAAACAGGCCTCACGGCACAATTACGAGCCAGAAAAGATTAGCGTCCTGCAACACTGGGAACAGAATGGCTTTTGTTTCCTCCAGAATAATGAGCTCACCCGCGTACGCCGCACTGATCACGGCAAGCGGTGCAGATACAAACATTATTACGGGTGAAATGACGGAGTTTGTCCTCAGTGGACGTCTGTTATTCGCCTGCACCTGTTAAACTCACATCGAACAGACCTTAAACGTGGCATTTAGGACTTTGAGCTATTGTCTTGTAGCTGGAGAAAACTCATTAGAAACCAAAGACAAACAATTAACTGGAAAACCCTGTTGCCTTTGAAGTCTGTCATACGTTTAAACCTCACAGATTCGAAACACGGAGGAAGGTTTATTTACCAGCGTGTTCATTCAAGACATTAAGAATTTAAAAGAAGCCATACGGCCTTACTACAACTGCAGGTTAGTTACCATTTCATCCGTCTCTGGGAACAATAATAGTATTATTCAAGTGAAATATCTCAACTATGGCAACAGAAATCCCAGCGCACTGATTTTCTCACCTTGTACTCGACTTGCTTGAAGGGTAAACAGACACAAAGCGAAGAATAGTCCTGCCTTCAAGAGCATGATTTCATGTGGTTCTCAAGCCAGAAGCTGTCATCTGTAAACCCACTGTCTTTATCTCGGGTCCGTTAACTGCTTGCTCCCAAGCTTCCTCATCTGTGTTTTCAAGGTCTTCAGCGCACACCGGAGGAGGGAGTCCAGCTCACGGCAGTCGGCTCCCGGACGCTGTTGAATGCCTGTACAAAGGTGACTGCATGAATGGATGAGCCGAGGGAGGAGAGGCCGACCGAGCACTGACGTTTGGCTCAGGAGTTCCCCCTTCCACGCGCTCAGTGTGACAAGGTTAAAAAAGCAGGCTCCGTTTTGAGTCTAATCTCTTTACCTTCGTCTTGCTGCGTGTAATCCCTGCAGAACCACGTGGCTGCCCGGCATCATCCTGTTAGCCGCCTTCTGGACCCTCATCTGCCTGCTGAACAAACTCCGACATCTGTCAACAAGACTAAGACCAAATGCTGTAACTGCTCCCGGCAGTCGGTTACTGATCTCCTGCCCGTTTCTGGATTCTCATCCACTTTTTCTCTCTCGGTTCAGATTCCTCGTGTCCCGCGGCCAATCCCCGCTTGTCCGGCTGCCAAGTGAGGTCAGGATTGTAGTTTGGTTCTGTAGAGCTGTGCTTACGTCCAACCCTGACCTTAGGTCCCCTCTGGGTACATTCAACTGTTAAATGTGAGCTAAAGCACAACAGCACTTCCCAAAGTGTCTTTGCTGAACGTGTTGCACCAGTGTAGGGACACTGCGTGTTGTTAGTCTCCACCCTCGCCTCTGTGTAGAGGATTAACCACTCGCTAGTTAGCAACTAACAAGTCTCAGCAAGAAGCAACATAATCCACCAGAGTTTTTGGACACACTAATCTGAACCTTGACCCGCACAGCACCTCTGTTTAAAACAGCTCGAGTTAGATGCTTGGCCACATGGAGGCAGAGTTTCCCATGTTCTGTACGTCAGCAAACAAACGTGTAGACACGGAGCAGCATCTGTTTCTGGCCATCTGCCTTTTGCGTCGGGTGGACATTAATGAGTTTAACCCACGTTCTGAAGAGCTGACAGGACAGATGAGCACAAACTTTATCGGTTCTGTACATTACATCTCATGAGGTTTTAATACGTTTTATACCAACAATAAACCAAAGATAAGCCCATGTACCGGTCAGTGTTCAAATAAATACTGTGCAGCCCTTGTTATGCTTCATAATTGCAGCATTATACAAATACTGACTGTACCACTAGTCAAGATTTTCCAGGACATTTGTTTTTATTAATAATGCAAAGTTGCATTTCTCTTAGATATCAATTTAACATTAAACAAAAAGTTGTGGGAGCAGCAGAGGCCTGTAGACTCGGGATTCGCCTTCCCTGTAAATACTGTGTGTATGTGTCCATGACTCGCTTTGATCGACAAATACTCTTTTATTTTATTCAGGCTAGTTTGACCTTCTCCAACCAGTTGAGGACTTGAATCATTGTCCAATTAGGTCACTTTAAATTATGCAGCGCTGGGAAAGCGGCACTCGCCATCCGTCAGAAAGGTTTATTTCATTAGGAGCAGACAGGGGTGTCTCTGGCCGGCAGAGCCTGGCACAGCAAAGCAAACCTCCCGTGCGTTACAGTAAGTTGAGTAAGTACGAATAAAATGTTGATGCCATTAAACATTGTTTCACTCTTTGGGTCGCTGTGGTTTAATTCCTCAACTTGTAATGATATAGATATAGATTTGCATTGAACTTCGGAAGAGGTTACATCTGTTAGTTTTGCTTTTCATGTTGTCTTTTTTAATCACGCCCTCCACAAACTTTGGGTTTAATTTGTTGCGCGGCTCCTGTTCATGGCCTCATTGGAGTCATTTGAACGTTTCAATCCCATCATCTTTGTCATTTCCTTTGGCAACATCAATAAGTAATGGTTCAAGCTATAAAATTAAAAACCAGACACATAATAAATGATTTTCCATTAGAGTCACACCTGCAAAACAAAAAGGTTTTAACTTGCATTGAGCATTTTCACTCGGACTGGTGAAAATCAGAAGATAAAGCCCTAAATGAATTTGCTTCACCTCAAGAGCAGCTTGAATTTAAATTTGTTTCAAAATGTTTAAGTGCTTGGAGCCTAACGCCCTCAAAAAAAAAGATCTGACCAAGAAATTCTCCAAGGAAACAATCCAGTAACAATGTGAGGCTTAGTCAAGGCAAGTCTGTCCAATACCAGGCAACACTACATATAACCCAGCTGCTTTACAAGTCATCAGCCTTGCTGAACACATTTCCTCCAGAGCAAGAGACACGTAGGAGACTTAACTGCTTCATAGTTCATCTGCTGAAGGACAGACATCTTGAATGACAGACATCTTGAAGGACCTACCCAACGACGCCTGGCCTCAGCTGCTGCCTCCGGTGGGATCAGGAAGAAAGGCCCAGGTGACGGTGCAGCCCCACTTTATAGACTCCGCCCCTCTCCTACTATTACACCGTTACCTTTTGTGTTATCCATACACAAAACCTCAACACATTTACATTTTCAGACAACACATATGATAACAGTAAAAACCAACCTGTACAGTCATTCATTTCCTGGAGTCATTTTCATGAACATGACAAAATATAAAAGGCTTTAAATTGGTTAGTAAATGATCTTCATGCTCTGCAAGCTCCATTTCTGCACAGGCAGACAGGTGGATGCCTAGAGAGGCATCTCCCCACAGAGGTGTGAGTGCAGATGCCCAGGAGGCTCACCTCCAGCTGAAGCGGACTTCAAAGGCTGAGCTCCCCCTGCTCCGAGGAAGATTGGTGACTCTCAGCATTCTGTTCCCTGTGGGAAGGCTTCATTTTAAAAAGGAGTGAAGCATTATTTTAACTGTAGGAAAGGAGTAAAGCAGCAGGTGGATGAATGGGACAGAAGACAAGGAGAGAAAGACAAAGAAGCAAAGAATAATGCATGATGGAGGGAAGGGAGACTGGGAGAATAGTTGGCTGAACTTGGGAAGGCAGCATCTATGGCAGGGGAACAAAGAGGGGGAAGAGTGAGAGGCAGAGAAGCAGGTCAGGTCAATCGACAGCCCATCAGGGATGCATTTGTGTCTCAGCATATTAATCCACACCTGCTTACAGCCCATGGCAGCAGCACAGCGCAGGCAGCACAGACACCGTGACTAAAGCGGCTGCACAAGAGCAACCTGTCAAATGCGCCTCAGCTCCAGACCAACACATGCAGCTTAAGTTATAAACCAGATGAAACCAAGGCAGCGACTGACACGTTGTAATTTTAAACCAGTCTGAGAGGAGGCTTTGCTACGCTCTCATTCCTGTGCACGTTCGCTCATCGAGGTGTATTTGTGCGTGTTGACATTGAGATTAAGTGGTTCGGACATTTTTAATCACGACACTGTGGCTTCACCGATGCTCGAGAGCTGTCGCTTTGTCTGAAGACTTCTCTCACGCGTCGAATTTTGAATGATGAAACAGCCATCGAGCTCATTTATGGCAGGCTTCAAAACAGGAATCTGTCAGGGTGCAAAGAACAACCTCTTAACCTCTCAGTGAACGAGAGGAGACCTGAGATTTTTTAATAGCTTTCAGCTCAGGTGGCCTTTTCTTCTTGATCTCGTGTGGTTTGTCTTGTCAGAGCTGTTCTGTTCTTGGTCAGTCACATGTCACAGATGGAGAAACGCATTAACAAACTGTTAACGGATGCGCGTCATTGCTTCGTCTCCATTTTAAATCGTTACGTATTGGCCTACATGTCCCTGCGTCCTTAATGACAAATCAATTACCGGCTCGCCAGTCACGTTAAGCAGAGGCCCGACGTTGGGCCGGTGCTGCTGCCTGGGTTGGAATGAGTTTTCTCTGCGGGGTGGCTGGACTCGCTGTAACGTGAGCATGCACGCGCCGACACATTACGGAGTAGGTTGGAGATAAGTGCCAGTAGGATTCGAAACTGCTTAATGAAGCAGCCTGCTTTTATTCATGTATGCATAAAGGTGTGTATGTAATGATGCCATGAACCGACGCTGCCTAAACAGACGAAGCCTTTTCCATACGATCTCACCCTGACAGATATGATTCATGCTTCATTTGAGGATTTCACCAAGAGGGATGGTTTTTTACGGCACAGCTGGTTAATTTCAACCATCAGTCAGAAAAGTGTCTGCACAGTGCATATAAAAACAATACACGGTAGAATTAGTTACATTAACTTGTATTATTCGTGCCATTCATGCTTATATGTAGTTGTGGCTTCTCTAGGAAGGACTTTACAATAGTGAAATGAATGTAAAACTTTGATGAAAACTGATGAAACAATAATCCTACAACTGTATGTGTCATATTTTTGCTGATGCTTCATTATTACAGAAATATTCCTGAGACGCACGGACAAGCACAATGACCTCCTGTGTTCAACCTCTTTGGTGCTGCAGCGTCTCTGCACTCCTGCCTTTAAACGAGGATAAATAAAGTTTACTGTGCTTTTCCTCTGAGCATCTTATTAAGAGCAGGCTGGTTTTCTCTCCTTTAGCTTTGAGCTTCCAGCAAATGGCCGCAGCTGTGGCGGCGGTCGTTGAAGCATTCATTACAGATTCAGTCTGGACACTGAGCTCCTCCAGTTTCTTCACCTTTCCTTTCCACTTACTTGCCTCCATTGCATTGCGTGTCGTTAACCGTTCTTGTCTCTCACGTAGCTGTGCTGCCTTCTCTCTGCATCTCTGTTCCTTTCTGCAGGTATCGTGTGCGAGAGAAAACTGTTTTTTTAGTTGTTGTCCTCTTCCTACTTTGCTGTCTTCCCTATCTCCTCACCCCGACCGGTCGAGGCAGCTGTCCGTCCACCCTGAGCCTGGTTCTGCTGGAGGTTTATTTTGCTAAATGGCATTTTTCCCCTCCACCATTGTCCAGTGCTGCTCAAGTGGGATTTGCTGGAGTAACAGCTTCCCTGCAGATGAAAATACACACAACACATCATATTAGTGTTAGTGTTGTTGTCCCAAGACTAAATGAGATAACACTATAGTGGATGGGAATGTATAAGAAGATTGCACTGTAGTCGATTCAAATGACGTATAGAGAATGAACTAAAATACCTACGTGGTTTGTTTGTTTATGCTTTTAGCAGTTTTCCGGTTTTCATGCGTGAACGATGCGCACAAAGCTACAGCAGGGATTTGGTTTGGTTTGGCATGAAGAATAAAAGCAGCTGGATGTCCATCACTGGTGATTCACATACATTATCGAGAAACGATATAAGTGAATTCTCAGCAGTGGGCACAGCCCCTCAACCACTAATGTGGTGATGTATTGCTTGTCAGGCCAGCAAAGATGCTAAGTATGACAGATTCACCAAGCTCCTGCCCTGACTGTCCCACAAGCATAAACACAGCCAGTCAACAGAATCACCAGCAGAGTAAGATCACTTACTCCATTACTAGGACTCACTACATGAAGGTATGGCAGCACGACTCCACCCTATTCCACTGTCCAATTACACTGCAGCTCGATACCACAGTGTGTTATCGCCAGCTATTGATCAAACTATAGCAGAAATTCATGGACGCGTCGCTACTTATTGATGACCTTCGTTTTTACGTGCACACAGTTTAAGCAGAAGCTGTTTTGCTGCTACTGTTGCCGTGACTAGAAGGCAAGTGAATTAATGTAACCATGCAGAGACATGGAAACGCACATATCCAAAACCACATACTCTGAGTTTGATACCAGTAAACCTTTACTAGAAGGCCCGTGTGTCGCTTATTGGAGATGATAATTATTGCCACTGCAACCAGCAGCACCCTGCCTCAATCTCATTACCTCCTCATGTTGCCTAATAGATGACTTGCTGACTCATTTTCCCCCCTGTCAAGGTCAATCACCTCAGTGAGGTAATTTCACAAACAGATGGGTCCGTGCGCCTCCATTTTTCAGGTGATGAATGCTACCACCCTTCTTTGACCATAAAGGGTGAAACAATAAAGCGCCAAAGCCACCGTGAGTGAAAGAATACTTTATAGGTTCATTACCCATGTGTTCAAGCTCAGTGGCTGTAGCATCCGCGGCGTCTTTTACTCCGCATCACACCTGTGGAGCAGCGGTGATGCAGGACATTAACCTAATAGAATATAAAATGGATGAACAGTATTTGCTTGCACGGTGCAATCATGCTGTGTCAACAGTAAGATCGTGTGTAGTGCTCAGCAGCGAGGGATGAGGTACGACAGCGTCACCATTCAATATTTCTCTGACTGCACAAAATCGTAAACCGTGTTTGTTAAACACCAACAACCTTCGGGTCCGTTTTCGTTTAGCTCTCCCTGTAGAGGCAGGACGAGGCCGTGGGACATGTAACAGTTCGAGGTATGACAGTGCATCGTATGTTTGTGTATTCAAAATGACTCACGTCACCAACTGTCTACAGGTGTCTGCATCCGTTCAGTCAGTGTTGGTTGAGTCCAAGACGAGTCTGGCAGGGAACTTAGCAGACTTCAAGCTATTTGTGAGATGTAAAGTAACATTTCATTCTCTTTCAAGAAAATATTTAAACTAAAACAATACCTTAAACAGACAGGATTGACAGATCACAAATATTTTCCTCAGTATGTCTTTTATGTGGTGTTGTAAATACATATATTTCTTTGGTCCACATGCTTTTGCCAATTAATCAACCTCCAGTGACTCTGAAATCCAAAGCATGTTGTGCTTTGAACGCCTCCTTTCACAGGCCAGCCATCATCCATGCGTGATGAGCCATATGAAAATGAATCCATGTAAAGCCAGGGGGTGTGTTTCTCCATGTGTGAGGTGCTGTAGCGTACTGTACTGCACCAGCCATTAGCCACACGGATCGAGCCCTGCTCTGCAGACAGAGAGGCTGAAAGGGTAAGAAGATCACGGAAAGACCAAACGTCACTGCTGAAAAAGAAGAAAGAGTCAAGAAGAGCTGGTGTGATATGACGCACGTTTCTCTAAATCAATCTTTTAATGCTCTGCCACGTCTGCAAGTGCCCTAAGAGCTTGTTCGATTTCAGTCTGACACTGTCACAACGAGCTGGAGCCATAATCGTTTATTAAATTTCAAGGTAACCCTTTTAGAAAGTGATAAAGCTGCAAGCTGCCTGCCTGTCAGATTATCTGTGCTGCTTTCAATGCTCAGACAAATTGCAAGAAACAAAGCGTTTACTGCTGATTTGGAATCATGGACCCTCGTGGACTTAAAACTGCATTAAAACTCTCACAGAGCAGTTTGTGCCCAACACCAATAACAAAAACCTTTTATTGCACAGCATCTCTGAATGTGAACAAATGAACTCCAGGAGCAACGTCCCTTTATTTCACACCATGCTGACAAATCCTCAGCATTGGTTTGGCAGCTCTGAAGTCCAGACTCAGTGGTTGAAAGCAGCAAATGGGTCTCCACTACCATGAGGTGGCAAACCATTTCACACAGCAACACAACATACTGTAGATAGATACATATTTAATGTAGCAGCAAACAGACCCTCACACAAAGTAAAACAAGGTGATGTTTGTTCACTAAAATTGAACTTATCATCTGTGCGGCTGAGTAAATATCAGATACAGTTTCTTTGTTTGTCGCTGGTATTGTCTGAACCTTAGTACCTGGCACAAGTAGACTCTGACTTTTATTTTCAGCTGCATATGTGCAATACGCAGGGCAGCAGCAAGTTCCATGATCACAAGCTGCCTGTTTCATCAGACTGCTGTTGTTATTTGTACACACGAGGCCTGGGTCGTTATATTTGGTCTTGATAAAGGATGTCAAATGTCTGTATTACCTGCTGTTTACTTGCATTAACGCGTAATTCGTCGCATGGGAATAAAACATTGTGCGCTCGTTTGATGTACTCTGCGTCCTCAGGAGGACTCCGTGGAGAGTATGAGCGCCTTGTTACTTGTTGGACGTCCAAAATGAAGTGAACATGCCAATAAAACGCTTTAAAAATCTGCTTCTGCGGAGTGCGTAAAGTCTTTGCTCCCATAAATGACGCTTCCTATTACGCAGCTAAAGAGTGAACTTTATAGGTAAATCAATTACATCTTATTTTATATGGAGCAGTGTCAGCAACTACGGCGTCATATTAGAAAAAAAACATTTTGGTTATTGTTGTTTAAATCTACAATTTTACTGTTTTCATTTCACATTAGAAAAAATATATATATATTTTTTTTCAGGAACATGCACAGCTTGGTTTTCTATAGTACGTACAGTATCAGAGAAGTCTTTTGGCATTCGGAATATTCTTATATGTTTTTCTTATTTTATATAAAAAATAAATACATAGATGAGTTTTACTAAAGGTGGTGGAACACTGCTTTCACACTCTGCAGCATCTGAAGCGCAGAAGTTTATGGAAGGCTTTTTTGAAGTCTTCGTTGGACATGGTGTATATGATCGGGTTGATGAGGGAGTTCAGATATCCCAACCAGGTGAAGAAGTCAAACAGCTCTGGGTTTAAACATGTCTCACACGTGGCCACCAAAAGTGTATATATGAAAAACGGCAGCCAGCAAATTATATAAGCGCCGAGGATGATCCCCAAAGTCTTTGTCGCTTTCCTCTCTCTGGCTGCTGAAATGCGTTTTTTCTCCAAAAGCGCGTCTGACACCGTCACCTTCACCTGGTTCTCGCTTGTCGACGATCCGGTATCGCTGGATGGAGTGTCGTGTCTCCCGCACTGCAGGGAGGCTGTAGATCCGGGAGAGTTGGTGACCAGGTGCGCAGAGGTGAGTCTCTTCCCCAGCTTTTTGGGGGACTGCTTGAGAATCCGCTTTCGAGCCTCGACGTAAATCCGCCCGTAGAGAACAATAAGCAGCAACGTGGGGATGTAAAAAGCCCCAAAGGTGGAGTAGATGGTGTAGAAAATGTGATCCGTGTTGACGCTGCAGCTGGTCAGCTCCTCCGCTTTCACCTGCCTCCAGAAAAGAGGCGGCAGGGAGATGGAGATGGCGATCACCCACGCCGTGGCCACCATCCCGGCTGCGCGTCCAGGCGTGCGCTTTTTGGAGTATTCCACCGCGTCCGTGATGGCCCAGTACCTATCCAGAGCGATTACGCACAGGTGGAGGATGGACGCAGTGCAACACGTTATGTCAGACGAGAGCCAAATGTCGCATACAATCTGCCCCAGCGTCCAAGTGTGGATGACCGTGTAGAGGACGCAGATGGGCATCACTAGAATCGATACCAGCAGGTCTGTGATGGCCAGGGACGCAATCAGAAAGTTGGCGGGAGTTTGCAGTTTCTTCGACTGGGAGATCGTTGCGATGACAAACGCGTTGGATAAAGTGGTAGCGAGTGTGATGACAGATAAAATCACCGCCAGACTGATTTGATAGGCGAGACTTTCCGTGTTATTATCCACTGCCACCGAGTCCGTGGTAAAGCTGTCGTTTGTGGTGTTCACCAGTTGAGTTGGCTCGACTTGACCGGGGCGCTCCATAACTTTTAGTCACTTAATGTCACCCTCAGATGAGCGATGTCTAACAGGTTGCGCTTTCCTCGTCATTTTCGTCCGCTATATTCGCTTTAAACGCGTAAATGACAAAACGGTGGAGCTGGTGTCCGTTCATTGTGCATGTATGCGTCCTCCTCCTTCGGCCATGAAAAGAACTTTCCAGCTGTATTGATGACAATTAAGACAGGAAAGATGTGTGCGAGGAAGTGAGGAGCTGTGCGTCCTGATGTGTCCCCATCTGGGAATTGTCACAAATAATCATCTAGGGCACATGTTCTCCAGAGCTAAATGGCGAACCAACCCAAAGTCTCGTTTTTATACGGAGTCTGACATCAAACAAGCCGTTTTCCTTTTTTGTGTGCATCTGTGTTAATGTAGAGTAGTGTCTGCTGGGTCATAGTGCCCAGTGTTTCCCATTTGTCACATACACCTTTAGGTAAGAGCCTGAATATAAACAAAAAAAAGACAGATGCTATGGAATCTAATCTTTATTAAGCCATGTAAGTTTTTATCAGGGTGACGTTAACAGGAGTTGTCAGAACGCCTGCTAAATCAGGACCATGGACAGATCCTATGCTTATCACTCACCTGCCTATTAAAGGACACAAAGGTGCAAACTAACAGCACATTCACCTGAACTGCTTCCACAGACGTGACGATAGTTTCATAGTATCAGTATTCAAAACATATGACTCAGATCCAAGCGTGTGTCCCCCGTTAGGATACATTTCAACACTGAATGATTGTATTTCTACCTTCTCTTATGTGTAGGAATGAATATTTATGAGATTAAAACGGCTTTTCAGATCCTAATGAGGTGGAGATGTTCGACTGGCGATGCTATTCCAGGGAGAGTGAACATTACGGAGCACGGTGATGCAGTACATCGTCTATTGAATCACACACTAAATGAATCCATACGGTATGATGTTTGTCTGATACCAGGTAATTGGTTTTGGTGGTAATAAATTCTTTGTGGAGGGACCACATTCGTTGCACAGTGGTTTTATTGACCTTAATTTCAAATGATTATAGCGTGTACAGTACTTTACCCCCAGCTGGACATAACAAGTGAGGATCGGGAGGATGGAGAGTGTTGTTTTGCACCAAATTGTGCAGGAAGTGACACGGGGCTCAGTGATGCCGACCCCGCTGTGGGTTCAGAGTTGTCCGCCCCTTCACTGACCATGACTGCCTGAAACACTAATGCACGGGAATTGGGCACAACATGACCACCATTACCACGGCTCCCACATAAATCCCAAATGCAGCAACACACAACAACAGGCTGAGGTGAGATGGGATCAACACAGAATCCAGAATTAAATTAAATGTGGTTGATGGCTGCAAACTCACAAAATTTAAAGAAAAATGTTAATAATGTGTTTACTTTTGTTTCTGAGGTGTGTTGAAATATTTATTTATATATCGAAAAGCTTCAGCGCGAGTGACCCAGTTCAGCAGCTGCAGCACAGGATGATTTCTGTGACTCTGTTTCTGTTATCGCGCCTCATCTCTAAACCCATTGCAGCACAGCGGACTAGCTACACAGCTACAGCCAATCTCACACACACCTATTTCCACTGGGGTAATACAGTACGGCATCCAGGGAGCCGCAAAGTCAATACGTTACGCCACATACAAGCACAGGAGGCTGTGGAATAACATTTTTGTCTCAGGTTATTTGCATTGCAAGTCTGTCACCAGGGATGATTCTGAATTATAACTTGTTGTTTTGTACAGACAATAGCATTGGATATTTTTTCTGACTTTACCAGCTATGACACATCCTGAGCAGGTTAGTGAATAAATGCAGCTAAAAGAAGGTGCCCCAGAAGAAGAGCAGGCAGGAATAACTACAGTAGGTCCTGCTACGAGATGTCAGGGATTTGTATAGTACATTGTGTTCAAGATAAACATCTTTTGCTGTAGCTGTGCAACTCTTTTTTTAAGGATTAGTGTATCTTTGCACTGCAGACATTTATTACACACTCATGCCCACTTGGGGCGACTCTTTAAATTTTAATGGTCATTTCTCTCTGTCCTTGATAACTGACAGCTGTACAGAATGAGACCAAATAGGACAAACCCAAATCAGGGCAGATCCCTTGTTGTTATGGGCATCAGCCATCCCTGTTTGTCTGTAACCAGAACCGTAACTGGAAGGAAAGTGCTCCTTCTTATCTAAGTGTTTATGAGGTCAAACTTCGGAGAACAGCCATGTTTGGAATCTGGGTTTTACGGCCTCGCGTGACACAGACACATTTTGCTGTAGTTTTCATAGTATAATGTAATATTGCTACTTTACCTCAGTACAGGTTGGTAGTGCCACCACTGTGCTTCTGACAGCTGCATTAAAGTACAGAGAGAGACTCCATATATAGGACACATGTTGTGTTGCAGAACAGTCCCACTGCAGCGTGGCCAAGCCTGATCCAACGGCATATGGTGCACTCTGCTCCGCCAATCAGCTCTCGAAGGCTTCACGCTAAAAATGTATCAGGAGAGATTTGAACTTCTATTTACACGCCGAGACTTGAGGGATTCTAACTTTCCAGATCTGATGATCGCATGAAGAAGCTGGTGCCACCATGTCGAGAATTGTGCCACTTTTTCTGAAGAGTCTGTGCCCCATTTTTGTGGAGATCCTACTGAGTGTGGTTCTTTAGCTTGCTTGAAAAGCCTTTTAGGAAGCAACTGAGAGAGGGGAGGAAAGGAAGCGACTGCTAAACGAACGGAATTGTCTTCCCTAGAAGAACACGTGTGATAGAAAGCCAGTTAAACGGCGATGATGTCTGCTGATTGATAACAGGCCTCCTTCACCGTGGTCAGGCTCATTCTGGCTTGAGTGGAAGTGGCTGAATCCATTTAGAGACCGAACAGTCTGATGGGAAAGTGACTGCAGGCGCTGATGAGTTTTATCAGTGCTTTTAAGAGCTTTGAGAAGGAAAACGCAAGCGTAGAAATTGATTTATGGAGCCCGTGGCAACGATGCTGCAGTGATACCATTGTGTCAATCAGTAAGATTTTGTTGCATAATGCATATGATTATTTAAATATTCACAGCATGCGGCTATAATATAACAGATGGCCTCATTTTAACAATTAAATGGAGATTACCCAGTGGTATAGATGCAAACATTGTAACCGGTACTGCTCTGAGATTTGCAGTCAAAATTAAAATTAGATAGTTTGTGGGAGGTGGGGGGGGGGGCATGTGTGTGGGATCAGACATGTTTTACTGTCTCCTTTAAGTACAAGCTGGGACGCGTACAGGGTCAGTGCGAGGAACACGCATCGCTGAGATTCATCACCTTGCCAGCAATATCTGAAAACCAAGGCTCAGGATGTTCCTGGAGAAACATTACATCATTAAGTAAATGGCAGAGACACAGGGTGTTCTCCAACTGCAGCCTCAACTTCAGGAACGACACGCAAGAGCACACTGATTATTTATTGAGTAAACAGTTCTCACCTTTCTGCCAGAAAGTCAACTCAGTCAGGGTTGTGTTCGCTGAAAGTTTACTGAAAGAAAAAAAATGACATAAAAGCTTATTTGATCACAGAAATACGTCTGCATGGTGAAAGCAGACGGACAGATTTGATGTATCCTCAAAGGCTGCGGAAGTCTAGTATAACTATATGTGTGAAGCCTGTTTACACGTCAGCGTCACAGGCGCGACATCTGTCAGATGCACCATATGCAGCGTGACACACTGTTTCACATCTGGTGCATGTCCAGGTCCACTGAGCCTCCTGCCTTAAACTGGTGGCACAAGTCAGCTGATTGTCTGTGAAGGTGCTTTGTCATGCTGCTCGTTCCATTTCCTTCTATGCAGGACTTACATCACCCCTAGCATCTGGGCTCATCCGTGTACTGTGCACAGTGTTCTCTTATGTTTGTGCTCTAATCTCACTTTCATTTCTTGGGTTCTGTAGACACAGGTGGAAGGGTGCTCTTCTCTTATCCGTCCTTCAGTTAAGATGACAGATTCCGGACACAGGGGAGTCACGATGCAAAGGGCGGATGTAGATTTTCCCTGACCTTGAGTAGATTATGTTGCAGGTTTACGCCGGCCTCATCATAAAGAGAGACCTCTTGTCTCGGTCATGCAGAGCTTGGCTGTGGTTTGGATCAAGTACCAGGTTTGCAGGGGTGACTTTTTAAGAGTGTTGTGCTCATGTTTGCGTTACCCTAAGTGCTTAGTCCTTGTCTGTCCACTAAGGGGTGCTGGTGGGTGACGGCCATCGTGTTCAACAGAAACGAGTGTTTGGCTGATTCACTTATACACGAAACAAAGACAAAGAGGACACTGATGCTATAAGAGAAGAGATGCCATCTAAAATACATGTATTTCTCAAGTAGCACATGGTCACTGTCATGGTTCAACTGGCAACATTTTATTCTTCTTATCTGACTTGTTTTTCTTAAACTGGCCTATGAACCAAATTATTCTATTGCCCGTTTTAAATCTATTTTTCTATTTTTCACTGTGGTGTTTCCTCACGTGTTTCTCCCCCTTTGTGTTTCAACACACCCCTAAAGAGTGAGACCTACGCCTTTTTCCTGTGCCAAACATTTTGGGCACTGGTGCGTTTTTACGCACGGCGACATGGTGAGCGCCTGGACGTCTCGGCCTGCTCTCTTGACGTCGCTTTATCTCTTTCGGGTTTTAAACAGCTTGGCCACTGTGTCGACCTTCGAGCTCACACTGCTTCACACAAATGACAACCATGCGCGGATCGAGGAGACAAGCGAGGACGCGGGGAAGTGTCCGACCGGCGGTCGCTGCTTCGCGGGAGTCGCAAGGAGGTTCACCAAAGTCTCAGAGATCCGGATGAAGGAAAAGAATGTTTTGTTTTTGGATGCCGGAGATCAGTTCCAGGGAACCGTCTGGTTCAATTACTATAAAGGCGCCGAAGCAGCGCACTTCATGAATAAACTTGGTTATGATGTCATGGTAAATGTTTTTTACATATTTATGGGCAACCACGCAGATTTTTGCCTGGTTTGTTCTCGCTGATTTATTCTACTACAAATAATAAGGTTTACTATTCAATTTCATTTACTTTTAATCAAATTAGTCTATGAAAATTCACGTTGTCTTCTTTTTTTAGGCGCTTGGAAACCACGAGTTTGACAACGGAGTGGATGGTCTGATCCAGCCCTTCCTCCAGTCTGTTAATTGCACTGTGGTGAGTGCCAACATAAAACCTGACAAGACTCTAGCTGCAAACTTCACTAAGTACTACGAGCCTCACACGATCATCAGCGTGGGTTCAGAGAAAGTGGCTGTGGTTGGCTACACTACTGCAGAGACCCCCGTCTTATCCCAGCCAGGTAAAAACACAATTCGTTGTTGGTTTGAAGCTTAATTGAATGCGTTAATGTTCTTTGTTAGGCCCGTACACAGCAGATAAATCTCTGCGCTCAACGCAGACTGGCATCAACATGCATTAAACGCAACACTAGATGTTGTTTTTCTGTTTTATAGTGCTCTCATCTGGGCTGCAGCTGTTCTCTGTGTCAGTTTCAGTTTTATTTACACTGTGGACTGGAAGTTCGCCACCATGTAAATAACTTAAGCTTTTCCAACTCCCTTTGTCACGATAGGCCAGCATCTAAAGTTTGAAGATGAGGTGTCGTCCCTTCAGGTGGAGGTCAACAAGCTCGAAGCCTTGGGCTACAACAAGATCATTGCTCTGGGTCACTCTGGTTTTGATGTGGATAAAGACATCGCCAAGCGAGTGAGGGGCATTGACGTCGTTATTGGAGGACACACCAACACATTCCTCTATACTGGTATCTTTTCACTTTTATTCTAGTAGCTGGTGTTTTGTAACTTGGGGGGGATTCACTACAATGCATAAAGTCCCTTTCTCTGCAGGAAAGCGTCCATCTACTGAGTTTCCAGCTGGTCCATACCCATTTATGGTGATGTCCAATGATGGGAGAAATGTACCAGTGGTCCAGGCTTATGCTTTTGGAAAATACCTTGGATACCTAAAAGTTACATTTGACAAGGCTGGAAAAGTGACAGAAGCCGTTGGAAACCCCATTTTGTTGGACAGCAGCATACCTCAAGGTAGAATAACATAATAATCTTCTAATCTTCTAACTAGACGTGTGTTGTTTGAAAAAGTTGAGGTACTTTTCGGGAAGGAAACAGGTTTAATCGTGATAAAAATGACTAAATGACTGACTTTAGTTTAAAGTGTATTCATCATGTTGAATTTTACCTTTTAACTCTCTCAGATCCAGATGTTCTTGCTGATGTGGAGGACTGGAAGAAAGGTTTGGCTCAGTACTCCACGCAGTACGTCGGACAGACGGTGGTCTACCTCAATGGGACGTTTGAAGAGTGTCGATTTCGGGAGTGTAATCTCGGAAACCTAATCTGTGACGCTATGGTAGCAATTACAGTTCATCCGGCCATTAATGTTGTTCTTGGACCGTTCAGCTGCAGAGAAACAGGAAAATTTTCTCACAGCAGAGAAGCTCAACTTGTCTACATATCTTCACCATGTTCATGTTAATGTGTGTTACCAGCTTTACCACAATATAAAGGATCCAGACAAGCTGCAGTGGAATCATGTGGGCATGTCGCTGCTGAATAGTGGTGGGATACGCACGGCTATAGATGAGCGCTATAAAAATGGTATTTTAGTGTCTTTGTACTTACATAAGCTGCATTGCCACAATATTTGTTTCTTCACACTGCGTTGTTGGATCTTTTTCCTGTAGGTTCCATAACTATGGAGGAGATCCTCACTGTTTTGCCATTTGCAGGAACCTTTGACTTGGTCCAAATAAAAGGCTCAACGCTGAAGAAGGCATTTGAACATTCTGTTCATAGATATGGTGGCAAACATGGAGAATTTCTTCAAGTCTCAGGTAACATTTTGGTTTTTGTCTCTTACTAAAGGTATCATTCAACAGGCTAAGTATGAAATGTCTGTTTCAGGCATCCGTGTGGAGTACGACATCTCCAGGCCCGTGAACCAGCGTGTTGTATGCCTGACCGTGCTCTGCACCGAGTGCCGTGTGCCCAGATACGAGCCACTGGACCCGGAGAAGACGTACACTGTGGTCATGCCGTCATACATCGTGGGTGGAGGTGATGGCTTTACCATGATCAAGGAGGAGCTGCTGAAGCACAACACAGGTAGGTAGCACAGATGGTTCACTGTGAGTATTTACTTCAAATTAGCCCATTAAGTACATTTGCTTATAGTTTGATGTATAACGAAAGAAGCAATAGCTTTGTTAGTTTCTCACAAGACAAATGTGTGAAAACAGATTTTACTGACAAATGTTTCTAATTAAAATAATTAGAGTTAACTAAAAAAGAAAAAAGAAGGTCTCCAACGCCTCCCGCCTCCCTTCCTGTTGGACTGTGATCTAAGGAAGCTCTGCTCTTTATTGGTTTAGCTTTCTCAGTGACAAACCACTCAAAGTTTTTCATTCTGGTTACATGTATTTAGTCCTTTGGGAGGAGGGTGCTCACAGGAAACTCATTAAACCTCATCAAGCGGATGCAGCGGTTTCCTGGCTTTTCACTGAATATTTGCGGTACTAGAAACACTCCCAGGCTCAGCTTTAACCACAGGTGGCCTGGTGACGCAAGTCTATTTAGAAAATATCACAAAATACCAACTAAGTAATAATCAAGCCTCCCTCTTTCAGGTGATCTGGATGTTTCAGTTTTATCCAAATACATCTCAGAGATGAAGCGTGTGTTCCCTGCAGTGGAAGGTCGGATCACGTTCAGGAGCTCAGCTGTCCGCACCGTGTGCTGCCTCGGCTTGTTGCTGCTGGGTTTATGTCTGTCCTTGACCCTCTGATTAGAGGGAAAAGTTTTGCTGCTATAAAACTAGATGTGAAACCAATAACTGTCTTCAGTCTCATGGCCTAACTAGCAGTCACAGGGCAGAACAGATTTAAACACTCAATTAAAAAGCCATATGGAGCAAGGGACTCATGAATGAACATATTTGGCATCCCTGTAAAAAATGAGCTGATCTGTTGAACTGTGTTTGTTATTGCAGCTGCCTTTTGTTTTGTACTTTTCTAATCTTGTTATATTAAATGTGAATAAAACACACATTTATTATTTACCCAATAAAAATTTGCATCATTTGTAATGAAACTGTTTAATAATGTGTTTGTCTACATGCGAGGCATTAGCATGAATTTTAAATGTTAATAAGCTGGTGCTCCCTCATTAATATGTAAAGTTAAAGATCTGCTCCTTATGTCAGGGGAACCTGTGATGGGAGACTGAAAGTTGTATCCTGTACGATTCATGGCTTTTCATATCCAAAGGACTGTTTCACAGTCACAGACACCAGCAAGAGGAGGTTGGATTCAATGAAGAGCATAATATTTATTACGCTGGAAACTACACGCACATACAGCAGAAAAAAACATCTGCTTACGTTTGCTCTGTACATGTTAATATCAGACAACCTGTTCAATGAAGCCAGTAGTGTTAGAAGACACTTGCTGCTCAGTTGTTTATTTTACATCCATGGAGCCATCACAGATGTTTCCTTCTGTACCTGCTGAGCAAACATAAGCATAAATAAGCACAAGTTACAAGACATGAAGACCTAAAGCAAAAACTGCTGCGAGTATAATTATTAAACTGCCATTAGTCACTGAAGTGTCATATGCACTGAGAAAACGACATCTCTATTTCTAAGCATGCTTATTAAAATACTTTTTATCATTTTATTCTCCAGAGATTTTGCTGAGATATGCCCTCTTCATCATTCCTTTTTATTAGAAGTTATTATTAAAAGTTAAGTTTACCTTGTTTAGCTCTGGAAAAAGTTCCTGAATGGCAATGTCCAAGAGCACATATGTCAGCTGAGGAAGGAGGAAGAGCAGCATTAAAGACGACTAGTACATTGAAATGCATGTGAACTGTGGGGTTGTCTGAGCGCGTGTTACCTGTTTGTTGAGAACCGGCTGTTGCAGTCCGTCGAAGAGCAGACGTACTCCTTCATATTTGGCCTCCTCTCCGATACATTTCCCCAGTAAGTCTACAGACAAATCACTCAAGAGGTTTTCAGCCAACACAAACAAGCTGACTCACACCTGTACATGTTAAGAAAGCAGCACAAGGACAAACAACTTCCAGAAAATAATGGATACCTGGAATATAGTTCATCATCTCTTCAAAAGTCTTCTTCGCCCTCCTCTGCTTCTCTTGGGCCGAACGGGGAGGACTGGTCTCACAGAAAACTGTGTCTACCGAGGCAAAATAGATCCATAATAATCTGTTCAGCGTTTTAGGAAGTACTCTACACAGAAACACACACAGTGTAATTACTACAATACAATGCTACTATCACATTCTTGTGAATACCTCTGAGTAAGGTGATGAGGGAGACGAGGCGGTGCTCCTGGACCACTTGGTTCAGTTTGCACTGAAGGTAGTAATCAGTGTAGGCCTCCAGCGTGTTCTTAAACAGGATCCTGCCGCCCATTAGCAGGTGATGCAGCCAGTCAGGGATGTGGAAGACAACCCGGCCTAACAACCATGTAGAGAAGAGAGAGTGAGAAGTGCTTCCTGATCCCCTACTAGAATACACTTCTGTCTTTTAATCGTAGCTTGCTGTGAAAGACATCAACAACATCAGCTAAACTGTTTAAACTGTAAGCGCGTGTACAAGGCTGTTACTGAACGAAGCTCCACTCACCCACATACATTAAGTAGTCATAGATCCCTTCAACGGTGATCATTTCCATGAAGTAGTTCTGGTTGTGTCTCTTCTCCGTCATCTCTGATCGGTTTGCGTTGTTTTTGAAGAGGTCATTAAAGAGCTGGGAGACAAGACCTCAACTACTATGACTGGGTCACAATTACATCAAAACAAGCTAGTGAAGCATGAGTTTAACTTGCAAAATGTGCAAACACTGATGCTAGTGAAGCCGCCTCCTTAATTATCTTATATCTAATTTAACGTCCTTTAAATTGAATTCAAACAATGGAAAACTGAAATTACCACAGCAAAATAATTTCATCAGTGTGTTATGCAAATGTCTTGGCAGATGCAAACTGTGACCTAAAACTGCAAAACATTAACCTCTAAAGCTCTTACATTGTGTTTGTGATCAGAGAGTGGTAAATGACAGCTCATACAATTTTTACACATATAAAATACGGGTTCCCAACCTTTTTGTCATTTTCTGAGGTGGGGCTCAGAATCGTGAGCTCAGGGCGGCTGGGTTTGGGTTTGGGAGAGTCGCAGGAGTTGAAGAAAGACTGGATGAAAGGCTCTAGATGCTGTCCTTTCTGACAAAAAAGAGAAGATCTGAATACATTTATCTTCCACGGTTCCACCTGATGCTAGCAGCTCAGCGTATCTAACATATCCAAGCAGGTATGCTATGATGAGCACAGTTGAAAAGAGCTTCATTCGGCATGATTCTATATTCAACACCCTCTTTATAAAATTCTTACCTCTTTTATCAGTTTGCTGGGAACTGCCTTGATGATTTTGCCTGTGAAAGATACACGTTTTATCTTAGGGAGGTTTGGTTCTGCCACATTCTTCTTGTCGATCGCACCCAAAGTCAGACCGATCTAATATTCGCACAGCGTTTGAATAGTAAAGTGTTTAAATATCAACCATGTCAGTGATTTCACTCACACTCTGTTCAACTACAATGTGTCTTATACTGTACCCAGGTTCACGTCAGGTAACATCTTGTCCAGGAACTGAGACTCCATACTATGAGGAGACAGGAAGTCAGCTAGGAGCTGACTGTTGCTCAGCTCCGGGTGCTGCAGAAGATTCTGCAGAGAGAAAATCCAAAGAAACTGTGTCGTAGGTTGTATTCTTGTACAGAGGGACATCATTTAGAAGACCATTGGACAAAGTGGGGGTTTTAATTTTTATTTACAATCTGAAGCAAAGCTGGCCAAAAGCAGACAAAGTGCATCTACACTACAGTGAACCACCTCAAAGACTCGAACACCACACCTTTACTTTTGTGCATTTCATAGCCGCGGTTTGTCCATTCACTTCAGGGTTCTGGGTTTTATTCTGAGACAGGTAATCCGTCATACTGAATATTATGACAGGCTTTTGCAGCCCTGTTCAGTTTTTTGATGATGCTCTTCTAAGCAGAACATTTTAAAATTCTTCCCCTGGTTGTTCGTTCAAGGACGCTCCAGTTCTGACACATCTGGGATTTTTTAGTCAAGTCCAAAAAACTCAAAGACGTTCTGGGAGAGTTTGTCATGGAAATCTCAACATAAAAACAATTTACTGCTTAAAGCAAATATCTTTAAGCATTTTGCTCGTGCAAAACATGCATTTAAAGAGAAGCCTCGTCGCATCTGTCTGAGCCAATCTATCATCGCCTCTGCAGTCGTCCTCGTGACAGCCGAGTGAGACACAAAGATCATTTGAGTGATCCAACCTGTCTCTGGTACTTCACAATTTCAATCCAGTCACATTTAAAAGGTTATTTTCTGGAAATGAACACAAAGTGTTCTTGTCAGGATGCTCAAAAGCACCAACTGTTCCACTGTGTCACTAAAGTGCTGCTCATTCAGCCTGGAAAGACCTGGAGCCGTGTATGTGATGAGATTACACTTGCGCCACTTTTGACTTCGCTAGTGTGTACAGAGAAATTGTCCCATCTTAAATTAAACACTTAAACCACTGTCAATACGGAGAAGTTGAGAAGTTGTGGGTGTAAATATTCTCTGTCTCTGTGCACAGAAAGAGTTTTAATCAGACTTAACTTTGATCTCACTTCCAGATTCATCAATCTACATTCAGTATACTTATATGTGTCTAATAACGTTCAGGCATCTACCTAACAGGTAGCTTACACCTACCTGAAGATACTCCTGGAACTCCTCCCGCTTCGATGTGAGGAACTCATAGTTCTTGGGGCCTATGATTCGCTTCGAAGGCAACTGTGCGTCTGGAAATGAGCCTGCAGAGTGTGCAGAAAAGGAACACTGCAAAAACAGTTTTCAGAACAAGCTTCTTTTTGATTTTTGTTGTTTCCAATTCAGGTCAGGACACAGTGACGCGACAGGGAGAGTCACTGAATTCACCGAGTGCAGTCTCTAAGTATGGTGGTAAATTTCTTTCATAGCACAACATTTCTAAAGACTAGTGCACAGACCCTCTAATAAAGCATATGTGAAAAACATTTACCATGAAATTCAGTGAGCTTTGACTCAAGCACATAGAACTCCAAATATCTCCTGTACACAGACCAGTGCTCCGTCTCATGTCCCACTGCCGAGAAACACAGAGACATATATCATCAGTAAGTTAAAGGTAATCTCACTATTAACCATAAGACGCACACACATTGGCCCTTTCAACCAATTTACTAGTTTACGAGGATGGAACTAACGAAAAAAGAAAAAGGATGGATTGTAAAAACAGTAGATTTCATTAAGAACCTTTTCTGTTTGGAGGACACTTCTACTCTGGTATTGATTTTTGTAAATGTGTATGTTTAACAAGCACCCGATCGTTGGTGGGGAAAATCAATAGGGCCTCAGGTATTGCCACAATGCTCTTGTCTATAGTAACATGTAACATTATAGATGATAAAACTAAACATGTTTTTACATCCAGTCTGACATTTTCTCGTCGCTCTTCAAAGCGTAGGTATTCAGCTGCTACATGGGTGTAATTATGTAGCAAAGTTAGAAACATCTGGATTATTTCACAGGAAATAGGCAGCGCTCTACTAGGATACTAGGTGATGTCATCAAAAGCCAATGGTAGGGTTTGGGTTCTTAGCTTACAGTATGTTGCCAGACTGACAATCAAAATGGATCAAACTCTCTGTGAACCTGCTTTGAGAAAGCATCTGCGTTTGTAATGCTCTGTCCACAGTCTGCCCACAGGCCACCTGGCGGTTGTCATCTGACTGTACTCTGATGTGGATCAGAGGGTCTTTATTTAGTTTGGTCTGCTCTCTGATGTCCCACATGACTTAAATTCAGTCTAATCTTACAGAGCAATTGTTTGGGTGGCTTCATGTCAATTGTTTTATCTTTTGCCGTAGCTCCTCTTAAATTTCACACAGCATAGCAGAGTGACCTCCGCGAGATGATCCAGAAGGACAGATCCTTTCAGCCTCACCTGCCTTTCTGTCATTCCGCTCCACATCAATACAGAACACAGGAATCCTCTCCCTCTTCACGTCGTCATCATAGAAATCAATGTACGGGATGGTGATGTTCCAGGCAGAGAGGTTTCGAGGGGTGCTGGGGGTGGAAGCTGCCTCGATGGGAGAGTCGTCCTCCAGCACCATCATGGCTTCCTCCACCTTGAATGGAAGGAAGTGAGAGAGGTCACAATCATGCAGAGAGAGCTTTCTTTGAATAAATGGCACTGTTGCTATTTTGTTATGGTAACAGAGTGAAACTACACTAACACAATGGCAGCGTGTATAATCTGAAGACTACTTTTACTGAAAATAGGTTATTAAGCGATAATGCTGTGTTTAATTTTCCATAAAATTTTGATTAAAATGTTTTGATTTGTCTTATTTTTGTGTTTACTGTACTTTGGTACAAAGTTAAATATAAATGGTTATAAATACAACATGAAGTTGTTTCAAGCAGGAACGTTACAGTTACAGAACCAGGTCCTGCTACATATTTGTTCTACAAAAGATTTGTACTTGAATCACAAACTGTTGAAAACATCCTGTAGCGACAAAACTGAAAGTTGGTATAGGTCAGAGTTGTAACAACGAAACACACTGTTAAAGATGTGAGTTTTGATTTGGTTCCTTTGCTGTGCTGATAAGCACTGCTGAAACATTTTTTCATGAATTTTAGTTTGCCCTGCTGGTGATGTAATCACACAGAAGAAGAGATTTGATTTGAATATTGGACATGGGACAAGTGAACATTATGCTGTTTTTTTTTTCTATATTTATTCGACTGTGTCTAAAGAATGTGAAAAATATTTTGTTCCCTAAGCAAGAAAGATAATTAGACTAATTTAATTATTAGGAATTACAATGGTTTAACTGGAAAACAGCTTGTTCTTTCGGGAATGTTGAAAATGTCTTGGGAATCTAGACAACAGTGAACACAGAACACAAACATGTGATCTCATAAAGTGGAACGCTCAAGGTTTTACACATGGGAGACAGCTTTGGTTACTGTGTGGCTCTCTTTTCTTTACTCACTAATGCCCCCAGGTGGCAATTACCATTACAGTGTAGAAGAGGGCTTTGGTTTTAACTTTCTTTTTTGCAGGATCTTGATTAACTGAAAACAAAATTTAATTGGTGTGATTTTTATTGATATTCAATTAATATTAGATGGACCAAAACAGATTGTTTGATTTGTGTCCAGCAGTGAAAATGATGATATGATACACACCATTAGGTTTGTTGTTGATTATCTAGATTGAAACTGAGATTCAACACGTTAGTTAATGTACATTAGCGTTACCATATCGTCCTCTCCCTCCACCAGGCCATAAGACGGAAGCATGGCTCCCTCCATAGTAGTGCTCTTGAACACTCCTTTGATCTTACTGCCAATACGGCTGATCCCAAAGGACTCGCCCCTCTTTGATGTGCTCCTGCAAGCCAAACAAAGAGATTTTCAGACAATGAATAGTGGAAGAGATGTGCATGGCTACAGCAAAAGCCCATGCAGCTTGAAATAAGTGACACAGAAAAAAATCCATTGAGGAGCAGAGGGGGAAGAAGGAAGGAGCGCAGTACTGCATTGGTGTCATGACTGCACATGGGGGAAAAGAAGCTATGGTAGCCAAACCAAAGCCCAAATATCACTTCACGGCCGACTCACAATGAAATGCCAGAGTTGGTGGTTAAGCACTGACATGACCAAAAGCAAACAGCACACAGAAGTGAGCAGTGGTTTCATGAACAGGCATTTCAGTGGCATCACAAGTTTTAATAGTCACAATGATCACGTAGTGACAACATAGGTGCTGTGTGCCAGTGTCAGAGTTCTATAAATATATTAAAATAACTTATACACAAGAAGCTGGACACTGAAAACTCCCATCATTGAGAACAACATATAAACAGTTTGCCTAAAAACACAGATGAAGGAAAAACACACAACAAAGAAAAGGAGGATTTCATGCATTCATCTCACCATGCAGGTGTCTGGTTGGGACTGGGGTCACGTGGGGGAAAGGTGGTCAGCATGAAATTACACTGAGCGACCTGTGATACACTGATGGACCCTGACTTACTTGGGTGATGAGTGACGGTGGGATAGCGAGCCGTATGGGAAGGTTGTGAACGTGGACTGGGCATGGAGGGAGTTATAAGATGCAGGTGAAGAGCTGCCAGAGGCGGTGAACAGTGAGGATGGGGACTCAGGGCTCCAGTCCCAGGAACTATAAGCAGAACAGGGTCACGTCCCCATAGGCAAGAGGAGGGAGAGGACCGTGGTTCACACCAGGGCAGGCAGTATGGTGGTTACAGTATTAGAGTGGACATACAGGCACAGCACGGTGACCGCATTACATAGATGGAGTAACGGGCGGATGGACGAGCAGCGTGGAGAGAGTTTGCTGAATCTGACGTGAAGGAGGGTTTAGACTCATCCTGTTCACTAATGGATCGGCTTTGATAAATCTACTGGCTACACCTGTCTCATCTGAGTGGCAAAATGAAAACGCTCAAAACTGCTCTTATAACCAAATGTACAAAGCTAACACAAAACCAGCAAGTCTCATCTCCGTGTTCTGATGAACAAGAAAACATTCTGAAAGCCTGAACCTTTAAAAACAATGTTTATCATTATTATTATAAATAATTTATTTAGGATCATGACTCATGATTAAAGTATTAATGTTGAGTTACTGAGTTTAACTGATTAAAGTCACCTTTGTTACTCTTTTTTTGTCTTCTCTCGTTTGTCCAAATTAAAAACAGATTTGAAAAAAAAAATTATAGTAATAAAATTAGAGGCTTTATATTTAATCGGGTTGTTTTCAATGACCTGAAGCCTTGATTGCAGTGACTTTGGCAGCGCATGTTCCTCTGTGGACCAGTCAGGCAGAAATGAACTGTCTTTTGTATCTTTCGTGCAGCAGCACTGCTCAGGCAGCCACTATTTGAATCAGCACACTAATGCCGTATACTCACCGAATGTCATCCAAACTGTGGCTATTTCTGGAACAATATGCAAAAGGAGTTAGTGGCAGGGCCTGGTGGCCACATACACACCACACCCCGTCA
This sequence comes from Macropodus opercularis, assembly GCA_030770545.1. Classification (NCBI taxonomy): domain Eukaryota; kingdom Metazoa; phylum Chordata; class Actinopteri; order Anabantiformes; family Osphronemidae; genus Macropodus; species Macropodus opercularis. The sequence goes on along the minus strand of JAUCMP010000026.1, from coordinate 7,102,058 downwards.
TAGAAAACACAACAGGCAACGGCTGGACTCCAGTTAACTTACTTGCATTGATGTTTGTCATATGACACAGCCAGACCTTATTTTGCAGCTCATTTACTGCTTATTTTAGATGGTTTAAGACAAACCCTTAAGTGATCTCAGTTTCTATCTGGTGGCCACTGGGTTATCCCGTATCACAGAAAAGTTTAAATAGTACAAATTCTGGATGCTCAGTCATTTAATGGTCACCTGTGCATAGTTATTTATTTCTTGTTTGACACACAAAACCTGCCAAACGTACCTGCTCATCTTGGAATTCCTAGCAGGGGATTCAGCCCCTCTGAGAAGCTGGCGGAAGTACTGGACATGCAAAGAGAAGAAAAGACAAAGCAAATACACAATATGGTCTTTTCAAACACTGCATATGTTGATCTATACGTATGGAGGGAATATGCTAAATCAAGAAATATCTCTTTGACAATAATCAAGAAAATACTGTTTGTGTGATTCAATAGGTTGAATCATTTTGGAAATCTCATACAACATTATTTTCTAGACACAGCATTCAGGCAGGGCAGTGGCCTGCTGTGGACAAAGGCTGAGCGCTGTCCACCCAGCCGAATTCAATACAGCAGCCTCTGAGGGGTGAAATCTGGCTTGTCAGTTTTGGCATAATGCCAGTGGCGTTTTATTGGTCAGTTGCGCATCTCGTATTGATGAGACAATAGTGGTTGGTGGCTGAGAGATCGGAAGAGGGCAGACCAACAGAGACAAAGTATCTAAAATGGCCGCTCACCTCAACGAATATACATTATTACTAGTGCTGCAAACATCAGCCTTTGGAGAATAATACCAATTGTGAGCTAATATTGTGAAAACACCATATTTTGAATAGATGCAAACCTCATCACTGTGACAGAACATGGGGGTGAAAACATTCTCCAAGAGGGACAGGACATGCTCGTAGGCTTCAAACAAACACCTCATGGTCTGTAGTTTCACGACCTCTGCGTATGGGCCCTCTGCAACTGGGAGGTCAAACAAAACACAAACGTGCCTTTTTAGTAGCATGTGCAAAGTGTATGCATTAGACTATTTTTGATCATTCTGGGAACATGATTGGCACATACTGTTGCGTATTTCCTCCACTATAAACGGATCAAAACGTATTTTATCAACACTCTCATCCAAACAGTAGGTCTCATAGATCTTCTTCACCTCCTCGTGAAGCATGATCTTCTCTGAGTCAGACAGCTCTGGGCACAGTATCCTATCATTGAATTCCTCTGAGAGGTAATAAAGTCAGACGTATTAGTCTCAATGTGTAAAATGCACAACTATGAAAGGAATTAATGTCGAAAAAACTGTGATTTTTACAATTGACAATTAACAATTTTTACAAGGATTATATTAATAGTGGTTTTACATTTCAAGTACATAACCCACAACAACAGAACTACGATACCTACTTCAACCAAGGTATTTTAAGAGCATTCTAAATTTCAAAGATAATACTCCCAGTGGAAAAGTCAAGCAAGAAGTTACCATTCTAGTGACTTTAATTAGTTCCACCAGCCTGGAAGACTGAGGGCTAGTTTACTTCGTCGTCTGAAGGACAGTGAAGCACTTACCAACTGCAAGACAGAACTGAAGCACATGCACAGCCCCCTCCTGCTTGAGGAAGTTCATGAAACGAAAGAGAAGGTCTTGCTGCTCTCTAATTTCCTTTAACTCCAGTTTCAGCACCTGAGCAGTAAAAGAGAGCACACACAACAAAAAGAAAGGTTAAGAAAAATGGCGCTGAATGAGTTCCTCTAACTTACTGTGGTGGTCAATGAGATCTGATATATGGGGCACAGAGCCTGGGAGGTACTTGAGGTAGAGGGGAAGAAACTTATTCAAAGTGCACCCTCCGAGAAAACCTGAGCTGTATGAACGTACAGAGGGTTTTTTGTTGCGAGTATCCGAATACTTTTGCAGGAAAGGAACCAGTGCTGAAGTCTGCTCTGTTTCTTCTTCTGGCTGAAAAGTATGTAGAAAACTGTATTTTATTAACTCATAAATCAAATAGAATGCAAATTGAAAAAAGTATTTAGTTTATATACAGCATACGTACAGGAGAGTTGTCGATAAAAATCAGAAGTAAATGATTTACTGTATCCTGAAAAGAAGAATAACACAGTAAGCTCACATACATCATACGTTTCCTTTCAAAATACATTCCATTAGTGTTACGTCTACACATTGAGTGATTGTACAGGGTTTCAACTGTTTTAGAAAATCAGCCCTTAAATTTGTCTACACTCACAGGATCAGCCAAGTAGTCCATTGAAGGAAGGAAGACAGAACCAGCCAAGACCTCTCTTATCAGGAGAGTCAGAGATCTGAGCAGAGCAAAGAGATAAGGCAGCAGGAAATAAGAAAGTGAAAGGGTGAAGAATGATCCCTATCTACTTTTTTGTACTGTGAGACATGCCTGACATTAACCTCAAGGAAGAATCAAGTGCACAGATGTTTTGTGACTGACTTTGATAGATGACAGTATGATGTGCCCTTTAGAGAGACGGCACTGAATTACAGTACCTGCAATCTGTAGCCTTGGGTGGAAGAATGTAGGGGAAGAGCATCTCAGTCAGTTTCCTGAGGTAGAGGAGCTCATCTCTGCGACTGCGCAGAGCTACGTGGAGGTCAGGGCCATATTCTTCCAGGGCAGCTTGTTGAAGACACTCTGTGTTCTTTACTGTAAGGAAGAGCAGGGACATTTGCTGTTTATTTTGTACATTAAACAAAAAGACACAAGTGGGTGATGTACGACATCTGATATACCTTTCTGCCTCGCTTTGCTTATTATTTCAATATGCTTCATGGAAACCTTAAGGAGCTTTTGAGTGATAAGAGCTGCCACATTCACCTGAGACAAAGAAAATAAATTAATTAGCTTAAATCATATTTAAAATGGAATCTGAAGACTTCAATGGCATAAAGTGTAATGTGTCACCTTCTGCGTTCGGCGAACCAGCACAGCTGCAAAGAAACGTAAAGTCACTCTCAGCTCATCAACAAATGCCTCATCATCTGTGATGTCTCTGGAAAAAAGCACAGTATAATCAGATCAGACATTGCATAACACAAGATAAGTTCTAAGTTTGTATTATAGCATGAAAAAAGTACAGATGATGACTTACCTATACCAAGGATATACAAAATTTTCCAGAACCAGCTCCAATATCTTGAGAGAGAAAAGCAAAGGTGTAAGATAATAACTTATCTAATCACTTAATTTGACAAAATGTTTTAAAGCCATGTTTGTACCTCTGACAGAGAAGCATCCACCTTAGAAGGAACTTTCAGGTCCAACCATGGCTGATAGTTTTCCAGCAATAGGGTTGGTCTATCAAAAAAAAAAAACGTACAATAACTTACATTGTTATACACGATGGAAAAGAAGAACCGTCTCTGACCACTAGAGCGCACTATCAAATCTTCCTTATTTGATGACAAGGAACTGGTTGTGTTAAGCAAACTGCAAAATTATTACATCAGCATCGCCAGTTGACTAAGCTGTTCTGGTTCAGGATTATGCACACAATTTATTATTCATTCCATAGTCAAACAAAAACAACTGCTGCATCACACCATAACCAGGCAACTCACCTGTGCCGCTTGCATTTGATTTTTCCACAAACAGCACAACTGTGGCCCAGTGGAAACAGTTCCTGCTGGTATGACTGCAAGAGACACACAGAATGACAGTAAAGAAAATAGGAATTCTACTTTAAGCACTTTAATAAAGCTCAGTATTGATAAAAAAACAAAAAACAAATCAGATCACAAATCAATAAAAAAGCATCACATTTTTTCCTCAGAGACAAACTAAAATATTATGAACAAGGCATAATGTCAAAAGCAATATGTTAGTTTTGACTATTTGATTCAGTGCGTCCTGCTTTCTGGCCTACTTTCGTCTTTGGCTTGATGGAGACCAAGATGTTGGGCAGCAAGGACCCAGGTCCCAAGGAGCAGTAGAAAGTAACAACTCCAGCCAGGAAGGACCAAAACACCATTATAATGTGAATATATCTGTCCAAACAGAAGAATTACGATTACCTATAAGCATGCACATCTGTGGAAAACGACATGGCTGTCAAAGGCATCCACTAAAATGTGATGCTGCACATACCGTGAACTTACCTGTTCAAAAGCACAGTGGAGAGAAGCAGGACCAGCAGCAGAAAGCAGAAGACCGGATACTGTCGCCCCAGCTCTCTGAGGCGGCCCAGCCTCATCCTGCCTCTTACTTTCTGTAAATAAGCCCTGATGCATCCCATCTTCGCACCAGCATGTGTCGCCGACCACACGTCCCCGTCAAATAGAGGACGCAGTGCAAAGCGACTGAAAGCAGGATTGAATACAAGGTAAACAGCGATACATAAGTCGCAACCATGGGTTTAGGCTCCACATAAAGACGGTTGCGCTGATTAGATTTATGAACTCCGGCACTTACTGTGGAGGTTCGGTGCATGGTTTGAGCCATTTTCACACCGTGAATTTGCAGAAAACACTCGCAGGCCGCTTGTCGGACAAGCGCAGGACGTGCGAGCTGCAGCGCAGCTGGACACAGCAGCACCAGCGGTAATGACACCAGCGCCTCCTGAGCTACAGCTGCGTTAGCTAGCGCAGTGTTTAGCTAACCTAATGGCTCCCGTCCGTCCGCTGAGGGGCAACGCTTCGTGCCGGGCCTGGCAGCGCCGGAGACGCGTGATGTCACCTCCGCTGTGCTCGCAGCAGCAGCGTGGAAAGCTCCGGTCGCCTTATTTAAGTGAGCGACTGCGCCATGAATGCAACGAGGGGTCTAACGATTAACTGATGAGCGCGCGGAGGACGAGGCAACCTCGCACATTCAATGCGTTTTACCGCGAAATATTCCAATTAAACGCGAGCATTTCAGCTGAAGGCATCTCTTCAGTAACCTATGGTGGAATCCGGCTTCAATTAACTATACGGTCCCCGCAGATTCAACACTCATTTGGTTGTTATAGAGACGAGGTCAGTTGTTATGGTTACCAGGATTGTGCGTGAAGAGTTTAGAGCATTAATTACGTAAATACCAAATTTCAGGGTTATAAGCGGCTTCCCCCGTTGTCATTTACTGATTAAAAAGGAAAAATACGTGTAACATCATCCCCTCATGGTTGCAACAGAGAAAACAGAAGCCATTAAAGAAACGTAGACATGAATATGAAATACTGACATGTTCAAATGTTTTGGACATGACAGCTTTTAAATGTTTGCATTTCTTCAAACACTTTTTTTTCTAGAGTGCTTCAAAATGCCTCAAAAGGGTAAGCACAGCATAATTTAACCACTGAATAAAATATATTTCAAGTTAATTAAAAGTTCGGCATTTGCACAGCACGAGAACGTTACCCAAAGAGTAAGACACGGATAAAAATCAAAAACTTTATTACAAAAATAAGTTACACTCACCTCCATTTTACAGTATAAAACAATTTATTTGCAGGAATGCAAAAAAAGTTGTTGGCCACCAACAATAGTTTAAAACTGCTAACATCTTTTTTCAAAAGGTGGTTGTTTATGACTTTGAGGGAGTTAACTGTATAGAAAACTGGGATTGAATAACACAGTTTCCTTCTTGCTATACCTGGAAATAGAAATCATTCACTGCAGTATCCCTTCTACCACTATTTCGACTGTGATCCCTGACCAAATCGTAGAAGCTAACGTTAGGCACACATGCTCACTGGCTGGGCAATATGGCAATTCAGCAATCCGTCAAGATTTACTCAAGATCTTCTACATCTGCTGTCTTGAGAGCTGGAAAGGGACCATTCAAGGTGGACATGATTAGATTGTTTTACATTATTCTGATGTTGTTTGAAAATGTATCCATATAAAAACCCACTGGAATAATACAGTGGCACAAAAGGGACACTGCAGGGCTTTATTTTTGTTTTTTATTTTTTTTTTTAATCAAAGGCAGTTGGACGCCCGTGATGCTGAAGCCTTTACAAAAAGTAACATTTTATCCGAAAACTATACAACCAGTAACTACATACGCTGAAGAAGCAAGGCGGCTAATTCAGGTCAAAATAGGATAAAAGCAGGGCTTGTTCAGACTCATCATATGAGATTGTTTTGCATGCCCAGTTTGACTGTGTCAGAGCTGCAGCTAAAATGACTATATTACATTAAGTACATCGCTTTCGCACCACAGCTCTTGTGCATATTTTGTTTGAAAACAAGCCCTGCTTTTATCAATATAGTTTCCCTATTTACAGTACAGGCCGGGTAGTTTAGTCCTCTGTACTGAGGTAGTCAACCAACCCTTTAAAAGACAAGTTCTGAAAAGAACCACTTTCCTGGAATGCCTGACTTATCCATGCCAGGTGGGTACACCCTAAAAACCTGCAAATGTTCTCTTTCAAACATCCAGATCAAACAATTAAGATTAACATGGATATTCTGACAGTAAAATTGCAATTAGCACAAAAATATACACAATAGCATCACGCTCGTTTGAGCCACTTCAAACCTAAGAAATTAAAAGTGCAAATTCTTCAATAATTAATTTTTTTTTTTTTAAATGGCATGTTCAGGGACAGGGAAGGGGTAGATTGTAAGGGCAATACATAGAGCTCTACATATCAGAGCCAGGTAAAAAGACCTGGGGGGAGAGGCTGTTGAGTACTCAAATCTCCAGTTGTCATACAAATGGCAGTTTCGGGGAAAAAAAATAATTGGGGGAAAAAACAAAAAACAAAAATGGGAGGGGAGATGCTTTTTCTGTAAGGCTGGAATATCATTGGACCTTTTTGTCGTGCTCTCGTTTCAACATCCATTGCAGCTTACGGTGTAACCCCACACATCAAGTCAGTATCCACTGTGACAGGTCAGGAGCGTCCTCTGCCCCGTTTCCCTGCTAGACCGATAACCAAAAAAACAAAGACACTTTAAATCAGGTGTTCATTTTTAAAAAGGCAAATTAAGGTGACCGTTTAGTACATCTTTCTGGTATGTTCTCTTTCTATGGTGACCAGGAATTACACAAAACACTTGGGAACGAATAGCATAACACCATAAAAATTATAGTTACCTCTGCTTGTTCCAGGGCCTCCTCGCTGTGAGAAGCCCAGCCGGCCCCTCGGTGTGACAGCCCCACGGCCTCTGGTCTGACTGGCACCGCCACGGACTACTCCCCTTGCCCCTCGTGCTCTCCCAGACCCTTGGAAGTCCTCGTAGCCATAGTATGGGTCATCATAGCCACCCCTGTAGTTGTGATAGTCGTATCCATAGTAATCGTAATAGTCTTCATAGCCATAATAATCAGGGGGGTAAGAATAACCTCCCCGCCCTCCACGTCCTCTGCCTCTTGTGGGTGGTGGCATGTGGGGAGGCCCGTAGTAATAGTATTCATCATACCTGAAAATATATGTAAGCAAAGCCATGATGACCCGTTCATACTGGTTTTAGATTTGGTGATGCATTTGATGTTTATTGGTCACTCTTACATTTGTGTTTTAGCGGCTTGTCTCTGGGCTTTGCGCTCTTTCCTCTTCTGGTCAGGGGGCTTAGCAAAGACTATTTCAATGTGTTCTCCTTCAAGATCTTTGCCATTGAGATCAGCCAACGCCTGTTAAATTGGAGAAGAGGAGAGAAAAGAAAGAAAAAAAAAGGTCACAATCAAAGTTCACAATGAATGGATCGAAGTAATTGTCAAGTATCTCAACAAAGAAAAAGTTGTTTTAACCCATACCTTCACAGCACCATCTCGTTCTTCGAAGTGGATAAAGGCATAGTCTTTTAGTTTTTTCACCCTCTCCAACTTGCCAAACTGACTAAAGGTCTTTTCAAGTATCTCTTCTGTAACAGTGCTTGCTAAGTTCCTCACAAATAGCACCTTAACCTGGAAAATAAAACAAGGAAGTTTTTGTTTTTTTTAAATAAGAAAATGCATGATGGCTTGCACAAGCATTTAACAGCAAAATACTGATGACTCCTGAGCATGTTTAGTACCTTGGCCATAACCTCTGGATCTGGGTCTTCAATTGGATCAGCCCACTCCACAGTAACCACATTCCCCCACACCTTCACCTTGCCACTCATCAAGCGACGGCGGGCCTGAGCTGCAGTCTTGTGGTCTTCATACTCTAGGAAGCAAAAGCCTCGATTCTTCTTCTTGTCATCAGGCTGGTGGTACAATATGACATCATTTAGGCCCTCTGTAAAACAGAAAAGAGGGACAGGTGAACAAAAAGCAAGTGGCTGAGAAAATGTACTCACTTTCTAAAACAAAGATCAGCAACCAACCATTAGAAACAGCAAGTAATACAGTAAAAAACCATAAATGTCCAGTCAGATCTTAGCGGTAAACCATCATAGTAACGTGAGTTACTCCAGCTTAGTAATGATGTCATCATTTGGACGAAAAGAGGAAATGTTTAAAAAAAAAAAACACAACAAAAAAAAAACTAAAATTGATGATCCCCATAGTTTCATGTACTATTATCTACACGCATAAAAAAAAATCAGGACTATAGGGATAAAAAAACAAAACAGAAAAAACATAGTAAGATGGGGTTGACTCACCTGTAACTTTTGCAAATTCTTCAACAATCTGCTCTTTTGTTTTACTCTTGGGGATGGAGCCAACAAACAGTCTATTATTGGCCACTGAGATGCAAACACCAATGTGTTTACCTGGTCGAATTTCATTGTTGTTGCACTGCAGAGAGATAAAAGAGAGTGTAAACAACTGAAAATGGAACAAAGCATGCTTTCTGTCTTTTCACATTCCGTTTCATTATTCTTAAATCAATTTCATACATTATACAGTAAATATAAATGCACTTGTTGTCTTGATCAAACTCGTGTGCATGTTTTGTGAAATGTACCAATTTGACAGCCTGCTGTGCAGCTTCTTTAGTGCAGAAAGTGACAAAGGCATAGCCCCTGTTCAGGCCACTGAGAGGATCCATCATCAGACGCAAGTCCCAGATGGGCCCAGCTTTCTCAAACAGCGGAACCAGCTCATCCTCAAAAAGGTCTCTAGGGATTTTTCCTACAAATATCTGACAGGTTCAGAGACAAAAAAATTGAATCGCATGAGAGGAAAAGTTTAGTTTTAGTTTAAAAAGTATGTCTTTTCTGTACAGAACCCAGCATAAATCACAAGACTTGTACCTCTGTACCAATGGTGGGCTGTGCCCCTGAGTGGGCAGACTCTGGTGGGGGACCGCCATACTTCCTCTGGCCAGTTGTTACATCAAGTGTGTAGCCAGTCCTCTCCAGCAAAGCCTGATTACCAATAAGACACTGTAAACTGAGGACACTGTTCAACATATATACGTTCACAAAAAAGTACAGGTTATTAAAAGTACTAAATAGTTCTCACTTTAATTTTAGCTTCATCTGGTCCTTTACTGGTGTCTGACACTTTGGTCCCTTGTTTCTCTCTCTGTCTGTACGTCTTCATCACGCCACAAAGAAAGGCACTTTTGTTCTATAAGGGGGGGCAAAGCATTTAAGTACCATCATACAATAGCTGTATTATATCAAATATATCATAACTTCTGATTGTGTGCTCTGAGACAGAAATGTTGCCGTTTAGGACAAATTCAACAATAAGTCAGCAAGAATACATAACAGGATTACAAAAAGTAATGTTAAGGCCTAAGAACATAACGGAATTAAAGTGCTCCACGAGCCTACCTGAACATGTGAAAGGTCGCTGTCCTTGAATTGCAAAAGGACTTGCAGAGCACCTTCCTCGTTGAATTCTTTCAAAGCCTCAATCGCTCGATCATCTAAATCGCTGTGTGAGACCAAGCCTGAAGAGGACAACACAGAGAAAGAACTAACAAAGACAGAAAGTTTGGGAATATCTAGACATTCAAGCACGGACATGACAGTACAACTGAAAGATCATGCGAGTCATGTTACCTAAAAATCTTTAAGGAGTTTAAGTATAATGACTACTACAACTGAAGTGAGACAGTTTTAATTCGCTGTATTCAGTAGTCACACTAGACGTTACTCTCCAACCAGCACATTTTTGCAGAACTAATCACAACAGATGTGATCATGCAACTTGATATGCCAGTGTCCCACTCTACTGTGGTTGGGAGTTTTTAATGAGCCAGTCTGCATACTCCTCTATGAAGGGGTTGTCACCTGTCCTAGGCAGACAGTGCCACAAGACAGCTGTTGCCATTGTTTTTGCCACTGAACGCACAGACTAAAAGGCCAACTCAATAATTTCCTAGATTTGAACAGCCTGAAATGACCCCCAAAATAATCACTTCTAAAATCTGACCCCAGAGAGAAATTTATGTTTAATATTGAGTTGACCTATTTATCTCCATTAATTGTGTATATAAAGAAATTTCATGTAAATTATTGGATAGAGCAGACAAGTTCATCAAAACTCTCCAGGGAGATGACAATTCATTCGCCCTGACATCAGTGATCATGCAACCATATTGGGAATGCAAATGCTGCAATCATTTACACATTTTTTTTTACATGTGTAATTTAATATTTTGTAGCACTGCAGTACCCATTTTGGTAGGAAACCACAAAAAGTTGCTTCAGGATCCCAATTCCCCCACTCAAAGGTGATAAAATGACAGTACATGCAAGAAATTGATAAACATGAGAGATTGCATATTTCAATATGCATGTATATTCTTTGTGCCTTACCTGCTATGTAAATTTCATCTAGTTTTTCAGCAACTTTCTGTGGTAAACCAGCTTCTAATAAAGTCTGGAAGTGCTCAGAATGGGTAACTGCAGCAGAGGTGTCCATTGGTTCTTCTGGACCATTTCCATTAATATGTTCTGTGGCCATGTCTCCAGAAATCTGTGCAAATGCAATGAGCCAAATTAATCCTGGGTCATGGGCAAGACTTGGGGTGTGTTCAGGAACGTGCAAAGTCCCAGACCTGTTAAGCAAATAACTATTTAACTACATAAAACTATAAAGAAAATATATAAAAACTAAATAACTATATAAAAACTACTCTTAAGCACAAACTATCAATGTAAAGTGTTATTTAGTCCTTTAAAGTCTGGAGACTTTACACTATCCTGATCTAACCCCTGAAGCTCTCAGCTTACATGAGGTTTAAGCCCAGAAACCTGTATATAGGCAGTTAACAGATGTTTTAACATTGCACGCAAGACAAACATGGCACATACCAAAATACCCAACAGAATTCAACTAAAATATATGTTGCGGATAGAGTGAAACTGCCAGTTTTGTGTCCATATGGTAGTACTTTCCATTTTACTCTTTTCTGAGCCAAAAGGTTTGTGCAAATGATCTTCACTTGCTAACGCCTACTCCTAAGCCCTCTTGGTTGCTGCCGGTGCAGAAGCCTCGTCTGCTTTGGTCTCTAAATTACATGTTAGCTTACCTTCTCACTGCTGACTTCAGCACAGGCTAGATAGCTGATACACGTGTTCCATCAGAGAGTAAGCCCCGGTTTCCGGTGGCTGACCAGTGATGCACACATTAGCATCTTGTTTATTGACACTTTGGCAGTCCACTTTGAGACACTAAGATAAACACTCCAGTCATCGCGTTAGTAACCAACCATTACCCCTCAACGTGCTCTTATTGGTATAGAAGCAACAACTTCTGCAGAAAAGCAATCAACCTTCTCTCGGTTCACGTCTGGGTCCGGCAGCGCTGGGTTTAGCAAAACGTGGACAGTAATCTTGTGGATCGGCCTCAAGTGAACTAAACTAACGTTATATCGTCCTCATATTACCCCGAAAATCTGATCAACTCGATTTCTTGTAGTGCCTGCTAATCAATCTCAATCTGTCGGCAAGCACGTGCTTTCTCTCCGGCGAAAACTGCCCTAAAACCTCTAAAGTAGCCGGAGTGTCCTCCCGTCGGCCAGCGTGAAAGTCGGAGACGATAACTTCGACAATTAACGGAGAATTCAGTATTTTCAAGCGATGTTCTTGATAACGTTATATTTAGCGGGGGAGCGACTACACACGTTGAAACTAGCTACCTAGCTAGCTAACGGGGCTAGTTCCCAAAGCTAATGATACAGCAATCATGCTAACTACAGACCTTGTGGACAATAACATTAAGAGCTACTATTCACTTTCTACGAACGCATCTGCACGTAACGTTTTAGCGGGCGACCAAACAGTCACTTGGTGCCGTAGTAATACAGGATTGCAAATTCTTGCTAAGACAAATGGCTTTTGTTACTTAGCTGCTGTTAGCATCCAATGACAATGAGCATGTCAATTTCATGATCTGTCAAAATAGGCTAGCTCAGGCTAGCATGCTAATTTAAACGGGATTTGAGTGAGGCCATTGTTACAACGTCATTTGTCGATACGGTTTTCACCATTTGACAAAGTATGGGTTTCACGTTGTGTTTGTCCAAGCAAGGCCTTAAAAGCTAGTGGTTTAGCCTGCTAGATGCGTGGTTTGTCAACGTGCCGCCACATAGGAAGAGTCCATTTTCAAAAAGCCGGTCTGAAGAACTCAACCACCAGTTTCCACATTGTTTGAAACAGCACCGCACGATTCAGGCGTTTTAGCAATCGATTGAGCAAAAATCACGTGAGCAAATAATAGCATTCGCCCTACCTGCCGCTGGCTCACCAACGTGTATGGTGTTGATTACTTAGGAAGATAAATGTGATATTTAAAAGACAGAAAAAGTGTAAAACTCCCGGCACTGGTCCGGCTTCAGTCATTCACTCTTGATGATGTAAAATGGCTGCCACGTTCACGCCTCGAGTTTTGTCTCGTCGATGGGGTTTCTTGGAGAGCCCAGCACGGGCTTGCCTTGTATGCATTTTACAGTAGAGCAGCAGGTCGCACAGCATCTATCTTATTTACTGAGGATGACTAATGTCACCGCAAGAGCAGATAGAAGAAGTCATAAAAGAAGAGCGCAGCAAGCTAAAAAAAACAAAACTTAGTTACAAAAGTGAACTGTAATAATCATAATCATTATTATAATAATGATAATATTAATAATAACTGCAACAATTAATTATTTCGTATAGTCTACTAATATTGATTTGCCACCAACAATAACGACGATTTATTTTTAATAATATTAATATATTAACTGAGTAATAAAGCCTGTTTTATTCTTGTTTGATTGGCAATGGTTGGGGGATAATAGCATTGTCCTGTTATTTATGCTATTTGTACAGTGATACTGTAAATTCCACTTGTTATTAAGTTGGTTTCATTCAGTTTGACATAATCCTTTTATTGGAGTGTGCATTTGTGGAACAAAATACTTTGCAATGTGTAATACTGTGTGTAGCACTGACTGAAAATAATGCGGCACGTCTCAGTTTCCACCACACTGTGTCACTCTTTCCATGGATTTCACCCTTGTCTGTTTTTAAGTAACAATAGAAAGTCAAAAGTACGGGTCTGTCAACTTTTTAAAAGACTGTTTGCAACGTTTTCATAGGAAAGATGAATTACAAACTAGATCAGAAAAAACATAGACTTTGGTTTGTTTCTGAATTAGGCTGGTAGGATGTTTTTGTTCTAAATATACTGTAACTCTGTACTTTCTTACCTTTTGTTTGCAATTATGACTTTACGTCCATGTAATAATGAAATAATCACGTCATCCTTGTAAGGGACCAGTATCTGTCTATCTCATGGGAATAAGATGTAAGAATGTAGAATGTCTGTAGAATGTAAGTGATGCGGATACTTTCGGTATAATCACTAGGTGACTACACACATTTGCTCATATGCTTTGATATGTTTCATTTTCCACTATTGCCTCTTCATTACCCTTTCATCTGCTTCAAAATATTAACTCAACACTACCTGTGGTCGTTCAGCCAGCTGTGACCAATACAAGGAGAACGCCTAGTGAATATGCAGCATCAAGGGAGTATTAGACATCTGTTAATCATGAGTCTCAACATCTGGCCTTGTTAGCGAGTCTGCAGAACTCGGAAACAGAGAAAATGCTTTTCTTTCACAAATCAAGAGGTGCAGCAAAGGTCACCGGGAGAGAGAGAAGCCTTTCTTTCAGCTCATCCACCTTTTGTGAATGAACTGATTTAGATTTAATGTACAACACCCCTCCTCTCAGGTGTCCGATATCATAAACACCCCATAACATCTCCAGTGTCTCAGACACCCAACACAGGCAATTCACTCATCAGTCCATTGTGTTGTAAAACAACTATGCATGATACAAAGTTATTTTTGGTGAACCTAAATTGTCCCATTTACAAAGATAATGTATGATAACAAACCTACTGTCTACACTGCTATTAACAGGAGTGTAAATTGGTGTCACACTACGTGTGATTTAAGATGTGTTACAGTTTTAGAAAGAGTGCTACAAACACCATGACACAAGCCAAAAAAGTCTAAACATCCCATCCTCCGCACTTATTAAATTACGAGTCTTATTATCACCGGCGTTGTGTTGGTGATAAATCCTTGTCCTAAGACTCACAAGGACACAGGACATGGGTACTTCAGTAAATACAAAATAAATTCATATTCATCCTTGACATTTCAAATGCTGGGGGCAGACAGCTGGATACTCCATGAAAAGCTATCTAATAACTCTCCATTAATTCATAGTAACTTCCATTTTCCTCCACTTCAGTCTAAAATTTTGGATATAACGACATATCACCACACAAAGAAAATAGTTAGTATTAGTTGGATATGGTATATCACACTTGTATATAAATGATCTTGCAAACATTTCCATATGTATTGCATATTGCATATATTACAAGGCAGGAGATGCAATAATAAATGATTAGTCTGTGTTCTTGTGTATTAAGAAAGCATACAGACCTCTATAAAATGTATTTACATTATTTAGTCATCTACTTTATTTTTGTTGCAACAAATGCATGTTTGAAAATAGAAGGGGGGCTTTAACCTGCTGCTTGTACGAATGTTCCACTTGCAATTCACCCAAATGGCAAAGAAAATCCTAAACTAATGACCCTCATTTGCTGTGACATGACAAATAATAACAACCATCAGTTACCAAGTAACAAAGACCCAGGGATTACATGTATCATCCATAGTCAGGATGGAAGGATGATGGAAGTATGTTGTGACTTCCCTTGTTTTTGTGCTATAAAGGGATTATGAAAAGAAGCAAAGTGCCCAGTGAGTCAGTGAGATCATTGATAAGGTTGGTAGGTTTTACCTGCCAGGAACACTGGTATAAAACGAGACGGCCTGAAGCAGACGTTGTCAATATAAAGGAGACGTGTAAAGAGGCACAATGAAGGGGAAACTGTCTCTCAGCATAGTAATACTCTACATATGCCTCTGACTTGTTCACTGACACTTCTTTCAGTCAGAGCACTTTCGACTGACCATTTTCTTTTGTCTCTAGGTAACGGCTGTAACAACAATGGGCTCAGTGAAGTCAGCTGGACTGTCTCTTCTACTGTTGTCTTTTCTTGTGTACATAGCTGATTCTTATCCCAACATTGACTTTTCAAATGGTAAGATGTGTTTTTATTAAAATTGTATTTCATGTTTATGTTAAATGTTTAAAATAAATAGCAGGTTTTTGCAGGCAAAGTCATCTAAACTTTCTGTGATTCGTACTTTGTGCTTGTGAAACCATCATCATCTTTCTCTAGTGGGCTGTGAGGAATGTGCCCTGAAAAAAAACAGTGTGTTCTCGAGAGATCGTCCAGTTTACCAGTGCATGGGCTGCTGCTTCTCCAGAGCTTACCCGACACCTCTCAAGGCCATGAAGACAATGACAATTCCAAAGAACATCACCTCAGAGGCAACGTGTTGTGTCGCCAAGCACAGCTACGAGGTACCGGTATGCGTGTGCAGATGGAACATTTGTACAAGCCGCATTATTGTTTGCATATATTTGCTGGTAATATGCGTTAATAATTACTTTAATTTTTCCCTTTGCATTGTTTTCTAGACTGAGGTGGCCGGCATAAGGGTGAGAAACCATACAGGCTGCCACTGCAGCACCTGCTATTTTCATAAGATATGACAGATGGAAACTAAAGGCCAGTCTTGTTTCTGTGTTGCCAGATAATATTTTTGTAGCAAATCTATGTGTGTGATGTGTAATTTGCCTATATTATTGTCTTGATAGATGTGTATGATACATTGTAGATTGAAAAGCAATTCAAACATGCACCCACTGTGTGTGAATTGTGCATTAAAAGTCCGTGCATTGTGCTTTCTGTGTAGCAGTGCTTTTGGGGAACAAAAGGAACGAGAAATATAACTTTGAAGTGTATTTACATGCTTGTACTAATATACACAATCCACTTAGTTGAAGTGGCCAAGAATATGCTGAGATGTCAGTTAACAACACAGTTGAAATACAATGTCAATTTGCAATTTGTTAATCACCTTGCTTAGGTTGTACAAGTAAATGTGTGTTCATCATCTGGGGGTTAAATAAAATAGTGTTTAAGGCGTTGATGTTGTGGCTATAATAATATTAATACATAACAGCGTAATAAAACTATAACAAGAGTTTGCCATCACTAGTTATAATACAGTGACATGGTCAATTACTGGCTTTAAGTTTCAGCCAACTGCTGCCAGGTCACACTGAACCAGGGTTGTTATGCTACGCGCTGCATGTGAACGTTAATAACTTTTGTGAAACATATAACGGTGCTGACCCCGGTGATGGCCGTAGCAACCCCGCAGTAACGCAGCATGGCCTGGGTGACATGGCTGCAGTGGACGTGCTGCCCGGCGAGCAAACACACCTCGTCCTGTCCGTGAGTCCGTGTCACCGTAAAGTCGCGCGTGTTTTGTTGACACCGGGGCTAAGTGCGGGATACGTGGGGCGCACCGTGTGCTCTCCCCTCCCCCCGTGCGTGCGCGTGCGTGTGCTAGTCTGGTAGCGTAACATCTGTGCGTACGCGGTCGTGATTGTTGTGAAGATGGCGGAGGGGGAGACAGAGAAGGAATATGACACACGGAAAGCTATCGAGGATCTCCGAGAGCGGTTCCAGGGTCTCACCACAGCTTTGAAGGAAAGCCCGCAGTCTCAGCTGGAAGCCTCCCTGCATTTCTGCCAGGAGTTTTGCCAGGTTAGCCCGTTCTCCTGCTGCCCATCCAGGGCAGCCTGCAGCCCCTCTGGCTTCCTGGCCGAGGATGCGCGTCTACGTTTGCTACAACAATGTAGCTAAGAGGCTAGCTGCCGAGCTAGCTGCCTGGCATTTGAAGCTGAGGAAAAAATACCCTCGCGGGTTTCCAGGCATTAACTCAGTGTTGTTAGTCTGTGCCGTGCACTTATTTGCAAAGTCTGACTGTCCGGGCGACGAGAACTTCTAGCAGTGGCTGCGCACCGTGCACGTATTACTCGTATTTTCCAGGCCAGATGGCTAATAGCAGATGAATGTTGCTAGCTGGTATGCAGGGTCCCCCTGTCCTGTGCAGTGGTCATGCTGTGCAAAAAATGGGTAGCTACGTTAGCGAGATTTCACCGGCCGATTGCACCGATGTGCACTGGATTAAACGGATGAATGTGTTGCTGAAAACGTCCTTTAAAGACTGCAGCACTCATGTTTGTTTAGGTTTTACCTTGGTGTTACATTGGGTTATTTTTCTGAAGCTGGTTTATTGTGCCGAAAGATCAGTGATCCTTTCAAGGTGCTAGCCAAGGCCTTTTGAACTAATTAATCCAGCTAACCTCATTGCCGGGGGTGTTTATTATAGTCACGTAAGACTATAGGAAAAATGTGTAATTAATGTCGGCGTTGGAGCTACCGATCAGCCCGCAGCTGCCCGAGACAGTGATTTAAAGGAAATGTGAGGCAGTGGTCACTGACTCCATTACACATCCTGCTCATTAATTCGCCCTGACCACGTAAATATCATGCGAGGTCTCCATTTACCTGCGGTGCAGCAAATGTCACTGTCGCTGCACCAAACTAGTGTGGGATGATTGTTTGTTTTTATCTGCTCCACATCAGCTGCCTGGTTGTGAGAAAATGCATTCAGTGCAAAAGTTATATAAGAAAAGGAAAAAAAAAAGCGGACGAGCATCGGGCTGTGAACCGTTGTATTAGGATGGAGATTCATCTCTATCACACATCTGCAGGATGAAATATGTCTGAGTACGGAGTGTGAAAGAAACGGGGGAGTTTGAATGATTCAGGTTATGTTAGTCTTGATGAAATGGGAACTACAACGAGGAGCAAATGAAAGATTGTTTTTCTGCACATAACTGTGGCGTTGTTGTCTTTAGCACTTGGGTCAAATATGTTATCAGTGTAAAGTAACAGCGAATGTTTATTTTTTTACATTTGTTTCTGTTTCGGGTTGTTTCGTGATAACCTGCCATGAAAATTGCTTGATATTTTATCCAGAAAGCTAAATAAATAGATTTTGAACTGTATTATTGCTTCCAGAGCATAAGGATATTTTTGTAATTACACTAATACAAATGCATAAATGGTATATATTATTAACAAAAAGCAAATTCAGTCTACAGCTAACTTATTTTTCTTTGTACTTCAAAACAACAATTCACTCTGATTTGCACATTTATTTTCATATCCAGTCTGATCCCAAATTAGTCCATTCGACAGTAATGTAAAACAGACATAAACCTAATTCTCTACTTTAAGCATCTGAAAAGAACATTTTTACTTGTTGATAGACTTTGTAATAACTGCTTGTTTAAACATTACAAAGCTATTAAGCATTTATTCATGTTTGCAGCCCTAAAAGCACAGCACTTTAACTGTAGTTTAATCATCACTTTCTCCTTGTTGTACTTGTTTGTTTTTCCCAGGTTCTTGTGGAACATGCAGGCCGTTGGAAAACTGATGAGGATCCACTGCCTTTGCTGGAGGTCTACACCGTGGCCATCCTCAGCTTTGCTAAGGCAGCCCCCTGTCTCTCCTCCGAATGTGAAAACGTGCCACTCCTACTTGAAAAGTTAGCACTGTGAGTAGCAGCTCAGATTTAGAAGTCACTTGAAAGAAGTGACTTAATATGAACTGTCATGCACTTTATATGTTAATGGAATACGCATACATTTGTGTAGGCATTATCCTTAAGTTACAAGTTTTGGATGTGCACATAACATTAGACAACATCTGACATTGGTGAGCATAGCATGCTTGTTTTGCAGTCCATTGCTATATCTTGAACAGTTAAGAGACAAGAACAACTGTGATGAATTAAGATATGAAGTTTAAAACAAAAAAGGTATATTTGATATAAAAAAAAACCCAAATCCAATCCCAGAGGAAATGTAGAGATGAGAAGTTTGTAAATAGTTTTAAAACAGCCAGCTATTCACGTAACATAGTCTTGAAGTAGTTCTGAAGATGAAGTCCTTGAGGCAGTAATACAGAATAGAAATGTAGGGTACCTCATGGGGAGCTTCAACATATTTGGGATGAGCTGCAGAATAAAGTTTGCATGCACACAAAAAGTGAATCAGTGTCGACGGTTATTAATGTTGAGCGTGTTACTTAGGATCAGTTTCACAATAATCATCTGAAACCTTCAGGCTGTGTGATTATTGTTTGTGTATTTCATTATTGCTGTGTGGAAAAACTAAAAACTGTTTGTCTGTGTATAATATTATTAATATATAGACTATTCCCTGTTCATCATCTGTTCTTTTTCTAAAATTCCACACTCTAACAGGGCCAAGTTTTGGTGTTTGATATCTGTGAAGTGTGTGCACATCCTTGACCTAAATGTTGCTTTAAAAAATGCCTGTGTTGGGTACACAGGAGCTGTGCGGAGCTGCTGCTCTTACTGCCCCAGCATGTCCCTGGTGCCTTATGGGAGGAGTTTCAGTCCTCCATGAAGGTCAGTATCCTGAGGGTTGTTGCTGGATTTTTTTCCAATTTATTATTACAGTAAAAAGCAATTAAAAGATTGTTTCATGAATCTTTAAGAGGGCAATAAGCAAAGTCAATCTGAAAAAGTGTGACTGCCTTAGTTTAATATCATATAATTTTGTTTTCTGTTGCAGTTGGCACACGGCCTTTTGCAAGAAAGTGGGAACACACAGCTTTGCCCACTCTCAGCTCTGGTGCAACAGGATGGCGTCTGGTCCAACACCACACTAAGCAGTATTTTGTCTAATCAAACCCTTCCAACTGATCAAGGTCAGTCTTCACTATATATTGATTTTGGAGACAAACCACACTTATTGTGCACTTTCTCGCAGTTTCTCTAAACTTCTGTCTAATATTTTTTACTGTCTCTCTTAGTTCATGAATATCTTGAGTTGGAGGGTCCCACACTTGTTAACATGCGAATAAAGCACCTCATCAAAGTGGACGGTGTTGAAAAAGCTGCTGTACTTGCAAAAGTGTGCTCAGAGTACCCGGGATATGAAGGAAAAGGCAACTTCAAACAAACTTACTTGCTTTGCATCTGCATGACAAAAAGTCAGGAGCAGCTAATGGAAGAGGTAAGAAATAAGACCCAGCAATACTGTTTGTAGGTTACACTAAGCTGTGGAGAAAACTCCTAAATATTAGATCACTTAAATGGCATGATGTTACTTTAAATGTAAATTCAGGTCGCAGTATTCATTAAACCAAAACTAAACTAAAGCCTAATCCAACAAATAAAACTCACTAATTGCTTAGTACTTGATTAATATTTGCTGATTTTGTCTGTGGTCCTTTCAAATAGATTGCATCAATAGATTGTAAAGACGCTCTTGAAATGATCTGCAACCTGGAGTCAGAGGGAGATGAGAAAGGAGCTCTGTGCTTATGCTCTGCCTTTCTCAAGCGACAGCTTCTCCAAGGAGATGTTTACTGTGCCTGGTAAGTATTTGTTTCCGATAAATGCGCTGAGAACACTCTACACACTCTCTTTGTATAGCAGGGCAGGAACAAATGTTTTACTGGAATTAATTACGATTATTTTGATTGTTGCATTTTCCCACAAACGTTTCGATGTTTTTAAAAACGAAATTAAGAAAAGTGTTTGTGATGTTGCAGGGAGCTCACACTGTTCTGGAGTAAGTTACTCATGCGTCTAGAGTCGTCTGCCGAGTCTTTTCTGGGACACAGCAAAGAGATGGCTCTTCTCTGTAGAAGTGTCTGTCACATTCTGTTTCTCATCAAAGTTATTCAAAATGAGGTAAGTAGTCTAACATAATAATTTAATCCTAATAAGGGAACTATTAGACATGAATAAGATTACTTTTTTTTACCTCTATAGGTTGGAGAGGTGGGACTTCCAGTGTGTGTGGAAATGTGTATTCAAGCTCTGAAAATGACCTCCAGTGACCATAAAGAGAGCAAGTCTACTATCTGCAAGACTATTTCCTGCCTCTTACCAACTGATCTTGAGGTTAAGCGTGCATGCCAGCTGACAGAGTTCCTGCTCCAGCCTACTGTTGACTCGTATTATGCTGTGGAGTCACTGTACAATGAACCCGACCAAAAGCCTGAAGAGGATGGGAGTCTACCAGTTCCCAATTCCTTACGCTGTGAGTTACTGCTGGCCTTGAAGACACAGTGGCCTTTTGATCCGGAGTTCTGGGACTGGAAAACACTGAAACGCAACTGCTTGGCACTGATGGGTGAGGAGGCAGCTATTGTGTCATCTATTGACACACTCAATGACACAGATGAACAAGATGTGGAAAGTGCTCTTGGCAAGCTCCCTGAATACAGAGACCTGGAGGATTTTCTGTTGACCACTACAAACGAACTCAATGAAATCACAGATGAAAGAGAAAAAAACAGAGAGGCTAAAAAACTTAGGGAGCAGGGTTTTGTATCTGCTCGGTTCAGAAATTGGCGAGCCTACATGCAGTATTGTGTTTTGTGTGACAAAGAGTTCTTGGGTCACAGAATTGTTCGGCACGCTCAGAAGCATTTCAAAGATGGCATGTATCTCTGTCCAATTTGTGCTGACAGTTTCGAAAGCAGGGAGGTTTTAGAGCCACATGTAGCATCCCATGTAAAGCAATCATGCAAAGAAAGACTAGCTGCAATGAAAGCGGCACGAAAGGTAACCAGACCACCTCAGTCCCCAAAAAGTCCGTCGAAAAATGTAAAAGTTGTTGCCAAGACGAACGTGAGCCCTGTTAAATCTGAATCTCACGCTGGCGAACAAGTGGCTTCACCGGTTAAAACAGACCAAACTACATCTGACCCACAGATTAGTCAGGACTGTTTCTGTCCTGTTAAAAACTGTTCCAAGGCTTTCAAGTTTTTTCGTAACCTTATGGCTCACGTCCGATCTCACAAGGACGATGAAGAGGCCATGAGGTTCTTAGAGATACAAAAGCAGAAAGTGGTGTGCCAGTATTGCAGGCGGCAGTTCGTTAATGTCCGACATCTTAATGATCATTTGCAGATGCACTGTGGCAGCAAACCATACATCTGCATACAATTGGATTGCAAGGCCAACTTTAACTCAAATTCTGAGCTTCTTATGCATCGAAAAACACACACAGAATTTAAGGCCCAATGCATGTTCCCCAACTGTGGCCAAGTTTTCAGCGAGGCCTACTTATTGTATGATCACGAGGCTCAGCACTACCTTACATACACCTGTCAAACTGATAACTGTGGCAAAATATTCTACTCACAGTCCCAGTTCTTGTCTCACCAACAGAATCACAGTACAAATGTTGTAGTAAACAATTTGCCCATCGCAGATCAAACCCTACCTGTCACTCCTAATGTCGGGCCACCCCTCGAGAGCCCCCCAGGAAAGGACGAGACTAGCTCTGCTGTTACTTGTGTTGAAAAAATGAATGCAGATATTTATATGAAGGAAGCATCAAAGGCAAATACATCACCATGTAGCTCGCCAGAGGCTGCTAAAGAGCCTATGTCAGTGAGAGTAAAACACTCAGTTGAAAACATGCTGAATTCAGCAGGAGATCCTGAAATCAAATACCCAGAGAAATGCTACACTCCGCTAACAAACCCCACTCCAGCACCGGCTGACGCAACACTACCACCTGAGGCTCCACAGGTGCAGCACAGTGTGGCAGGGCAAGGTGAAATTCTTCCAGTATATCCTGTCCCCAGTGCAACAAACCCAGTGACAAGTCAGCAGGCCGACGGGCAAACTGTACAAACTAATGAACCTCCGAAGGCAATGCCGCAAATAATTTCTGCTGGTCACATAAAGACAGAAATTCCTTGCTCGCTACAAGGATATCCTTCTAGCACTCCTGCTGTTACTGCTGCCAGTGAAGAGAACCTGCATTGCTGCCCATATAATGACTGTACAAGGGCATACAGTACAAACAAAAGTCTTTCTAGGCACGTGAAAAAGCAGCATCCAGAGATATTTGAAGACTGGAAGCTGGCAAAGAAATATAACAAAGTGGCAAAAATTACAGCAAAAAAAGCCCCAAGTGGACCAGCTTCACCCAATCAGCCTCAGAACCCTGGGAACAGGCTGCCCAATCAGCCAGGACTACTATGCAACAAACCTGGAATACAGCAGATGGATTACCCAATGGGATGCTCAACCTCACCTGCCCAATGTTATCCTGGGTCCATGGAGCCTGTGCCTATCACTCCAATGGTGAACCCCACGCTGTATCCATCATGGGGAAACCTAAACAGTTCTGGGGGGATGATGCAGCCAGACGTTTCCCAGCCGTGGTCTTCACCTCCAATGAATAATTGCTATCCAGATGCCTTCAGCATGAATGAGTACCCCTCCCGCAGCTATCCTCAGTGGCAGGCAGACCCTTATCCAACCACAGCATCGCTCCCCTCTGATAGAGACCATTCAGTGGCAGCTCTACATGGTCCCTCTATTTCACATGCTCCTTCAGATTCCAGTTTGATGTCTCAGTATGTGTCAAGTTCTCTGATGCTTGACAATGGAGGACAGATGCACAATGGAGGGCATCAATATGGACTGGTACATCCTGAGGGTAGCGGAGACGGTGTAGATGTGAGAAAAAGTAGTGCAAGTATGACAGGACAGTTGGATAATGGAAACAGTATCTCAACCATCGACAGCCTCCCTGAGGGAAGTTACCACACTACATATGCTCAGAGTGAGAACTCTTGTCTCACTCAAGGCTCATCAGCTGATATTCCTATGAAATGTTTGAGCCCAGAGGCGCACATTGCATTAAAGACTGAAGTCATTAAAACTGATAGTATGTCAGCTTCTGGCTACGATCAGAGGGACAACTCTGTGGATGGCATGCTAAGTCCACACAGTGTCATCCCTACAGATTTCTCTTACGAGGAGGACTGTCCTAATGCTGACTGTGAGCCCAACCCCTCCGATGAAAAGAGCAGTGAACCCGAAATGCAAAAAGGGAAGCGCAGCAGGTTGAGCAAGCGAACCAAATGGCCAGCAATCTTTAAGGATGGCAAAGTCATTTGCAGGAGGTGCTTCAGAGAGTTTACTAGCACCAAATCTCTAGGAGGTCACCTGTCCAAACGCTCCCAATGCAGACCTCTGGATGAAATCGACCTCACGGCCGACCTGCCAACATCATTTCTTGATTTCCTTAATGACCCGCATGTCCCTGACACTAATGGAGCAATTTTTAGCATGTCAAATGGTGATTTCTCACAGGAGTCTAGTAGTTTGACCACTTTGACTTCACCTATGATGTTGAAACAGGAGCCCCAAAATACAAATATAACAGACTATACAAACTCCTTCTCGGTTTCCACTGAAAACCAACAGGAGAAGGCCGTAGATTTGGTTAATTCAGCCCTGACTGTTCCGTATCAAGAGGATCATTTGATGGAAATTTCACATGCCTTTCAAAGACTGGATTTAATTGAGGCTGCACAGGGGAAGATGCGAAGTGCACTGTCCTTAGAGCAAAGTGTCAGTCGCTGTAACACTGCACCTGACACTGAAAAAAGTAAACTAATCAGTAAAAGTGATGACAAGCCCCCTGAAAAGGTACCTAAACCTTTTAAATGTGACCAGGAGGATTGTGAGTACTCATTCATGACAAAGGAGGCGTTATTTAAACACTTGAGCAAAATGCACGACTACTCTAATGAAATGATAGAAGAACTAAAACGTACGCCATCCAAGCTGTCTCCATATCCTTGTCAGATCTGCCCCAAAACATTCACCAGAACAACCGGGTTGAGAATTCATTACGAGAAAGTCCATCGATTAGCAAAGGCAGAAATGCAGAAGCTAAAAATCAGTGCTCGAAACAGGCGTGCGTTCAGACTTAACAAAGAGGACACTTGTGTGAGTCGCACAACCACCGATGCCAGCACCAGTCGCACAACAGCTATACCTGTTATTAAACAAGAACCACTTGACATTGCAATTGCACCTCAGACAGAAACCAATTCAGAAACTCCTCAGATCACTTTACCGAGGGCTGAAGTAAAAGAGGGCTTTGCACATGACGTTTCAACTGTTACACAACTACCCCCACCTCAAAGCTATTTGAATGACAGGTCATTTGGTGAGGTGGCACCAGCTCCGGAACGAACCACAGAGAAACCTCAAGTGGTTGGCTCACACCAAACTCCAGATGCGAAACAGAATTCTAGCTTAAAGGAGAAGCTCAGTCCAAGCAGAGCAAAGGATCAAGGAAGGCCAGATGCATCACTGAAAAAGGTAAAAGAGCTCAAACACAGCCCCGCTACGCCATCTGCGTCGTCCTCTCCAGAGAAACCCAGCAGCTCCAAAAACACACCCACAAAGGACGAATCCCAGAGGAAAGAGAAACTTCAGAAAAGGTTGAGCCTCAAGTTGTGCGATGCAGATAACGCCTACAGTCCATATAGACCATACCGCTGTGTTCACGAAGGATGCACTGCAGCATTCACCATCCAGCACAATCTGATTCTTCACTACAGGGCCATGCACCAGGCATCCCTGCCTGACAACAAGACTGAGCCTGACCCTGAAAAGACTAGTGTTACCAACGGACAGGAAAGCAATCAAGACATAGTAAAAGATAATGAAGTTAGATGTCAAGTGAAAAACTGTTCAAGGGTGTTCATGGGAATCACAAGGTTAGTGCAGCATTATCTCTTACTCCACAAGTTCACCCGCGACAAAGCTACCGCCATGATGGCCAGCATGACCATAGGGACTTTCAACTGTGACAGGCCAGAATGTGCTCTCCCCTTCAACTCTGTGGAAAAATACATTGAGCACATTAAGAATTACCATAAAGAAATTGCCATCTCTGAGAGCGGCTCTGTCGACCCAACGTTCAGATGCGAGTATGAGGCATGCGACCGCGTTTACACTACAAAATCGAACCTTCTCCGGCACCTGATCAAAAAGCACGATTACGTTTATGATCCCAAAACAAGTGACGGAAGAAGGACAAAGTCTGTAGGCCTCTTCCCGGGGGTTAACAATGGAAAAGAAAATGTAGAAAACAAATTTAAAGTCAAGAAGAAAAACACTAAAAAGAAAGATGTGAAGTCTATTGAACATTGGACTAGTTTTGGAAAACCTACACTAAAATCCCACGAGGAAGCATCAGCAATGTGCACAAAGAAGTCCGCCTTGCAGTATCCATGCATGATCGTAGGCTGTGATGCAGTGGAGCGGGCTGAAAGAAATATATTTAAGCATTACACCACTCATGGCCTCACAGAACGATACATTGAAGACCAGCGGAGTCAGTTCATCTTCTGCAAAAAGTACTCACGTGCCAGATTCAAAGATGCAGAGAAGTCTGAGGGTGCGTCAGGTTCATCTTCTGAGGAGACCGAGCCAGAAGACGGTGAAATACAGAGTGACCAAAAGTCTGATGAGATGGTGGATAGAATGGGCCAAGAAGACGGCAAGCTGTCCAACGACGATAGTGCAGATTCACAAGCTTCCACTGGGACCGATGGAGGTGTTAAAAGGGGCCGACCCAGAAAACCTGCACAACCTACACCAGCTTGTCCGGAGAGGATGCAGACACTTAGAAACCGTTCGACTGTTAACAGTTCAAGAGAGAATTCAAATCCTGGAACCCCTTCAGCCCAAGAACAACGTGACGACGGTTCTATGCCAGGCTCTTTCAAGCCTTTGGGACTTGAGGACTCCTTCCTTAAGTTTTTGGAAACTTCAGAGTCAACCCAAACTTCTAAACGCAAGTTAAATGACAAGTCTAGTGCTGAACTGCCGTCCAAAAGACAACTAACTCACAAACAAAAATCTGTGATGAAAAATAAAATAACTGATGAGTTACGAGGCTGTGAAAATCTCGTTGACTTCAGAAATCCCCTAAATCTCAAATCGGTGAGCAATGTCAAGATTGTCATGGATAAAACATTTTCAGACGGTGCTGATCTTCTGCTAAAGCAGCTACAAGACATGAGGCCCATAGTCATAATAAAAAAGTGGCTTTATAGTGGATCATAGCTTAATATTTTGTTTTTAACTCAATCTCACTCAGGATTTGAGAAGTTATGCTGCAGAATGGTTTGTGTGATAATGCATCAGATTTCCAACTGTTAACAGTAATGGTCACAGTAACAATGAAATGGCCTATTTTGTACGTAATAAAAAATGTCTCGGATGATTTTAAGTATGTATGTATGTTAGTTATAATAACCAGGTAATCTATAGGGCATAGATTTTAGAAACATGTTTGTATTTATGCTTAGTACTGAAAATGTTTTTTTTCTTTTGCTAAATGGAGACTTTTAAAGAAAAACTATGTTTTTATATATCCCTATGGGATTTCAAGTTCCGTTTGTATTTATTTTATCATTTTTCAACACTAGTAGACCTATCTGTAATATTTACATGTCTTCCACAAAGTGTTCAATAAAATGTTACTGGTTCTTTTTGTAAGGCTTTGCTGCATCTCTATGTTTTTTTTCCCTCAGATTCCTATAGTTTAACCATAAGGTGACACCGGATCATTTAATCTTGTTTGCTATTTACAGGAGTTAATGTGCTAGAATGTGTTTTTTACTTAAGAAACAGACACGAGTGTGGTACAAGTGTACCAATAATATATAATAATAATTATAATAAAACAAAGGTACTAGAAGTAGACAAATAGGTTTAAATGAAGGTGCAAAAACATGCCTGAATAAATATTACTATAGCCCAAGATCTGTTAGTGTAGACACGTTCTTTGTACTTCAAACGTGTTAACATTGTTTGATAAGTGTAAACGTAATTAATTACTGATCCAAGGTGCTCAACCCAAACCACTGCAACGTCTTTTAAAAATGCACGAATCATACATAAATGCATATGACACCACATTACGAATTAAATGTAGTTAGTGCAATATAGTAAAGGTTCACAAGCACCAGGAAGCATCATGTGTCCTTGTACCACGTTGCTAAAAAGCTGCACAGAGGCCACAATGAGGAAACCGACGTTCAGGGGGTGTTCAAGATCAGCTGCGTTAACAAGCACCCACCGCAGTTAAAATGTCAAACGGCAAAATATCACCAAACTAAAGTGAGGGTAGAGCTTATATAGAGCATATGCACGTCTAAAACACCGCTTTCATTTTTATCACGCTCGTGGAACGAAAAGTGGACAAACATACGGACGCGACACACCAACGGGGCCTTTCTTCACTTGAACGCAACCGTTTCCGGAAACGTCATGTTGGCGGGAAGTAGCCTCACGCCGACCTGTTTTAAAAAAAATACTCAGTTTTAGGATTCAAGCGCAAAACAAACTGTCAAGCTGAGCTGACGGCTTATGTAGCTGCCACTGAGATGTCTACGGCGTCTGTGTCAAAGGTAAGTGACGCCACATAAACCTTAACTAGTCCGTCATATGCGAGTTTGTGACTTATGATCCTCGGTATTTCAGGGCTGTTTTGTTTTCAAGCCAAGTGCTAAGAAGAAAAAGACGCTGAGTTTGGGTGAGTTGCGTTCACGTCAGACACGAGATGCTAAAACCTTGATCTATCAAGAACTAATATTTCGTGACGTTCTTCCACAGAGGATTATTTTACTGATGGTTGTGAAGGACCCGAAAACAGTGAAATACGATTCAAACTGTGTCAGGATCTGTGGGACAAAATCAAAACAGACACGGAGGTAAGAATAGAGAGAGCAGCAGGATTATCCCGCTAATTCAACTCGGTTAATCAAACCAGACCTTTTAAACTTTAGTAGTCAGGAAGTAAACAATAGCCTAATGTGGTTAACGTTAGGTTTTGCTTCTTGTAAGGTTTTACAGGATGAACTCAACAGGAAAATCTTGGACAGCTTGTTGGACTTCACTAAGAAGTGCTCGTCCAGTCGTCACCATGGCGACTGGGCATTACAGATGAGGGCCAGTGAGATTCCCACAGCGGCGCTTGTGCTCGGTATGATGGAAATTATTGTCTTTCCACTGCCCTTTATTGGGCTCAGGCTATACCTGTGGGGGCTTCCTCTTTTCAGTTTGATTGTTTCACACTTTTTGTCTGCTTTGTTTTTCCTTTCATGCTACCTGTAGGTGTGAATGTCCCAGATCATGACATGACCTTCCAGAGTCTCTCTGAGCTGCTCCAGCAGTCTGTCACTCCTCACGTGGCCTCTGTACAGGCCAAAGAGTGTGGAGGTAAAAAGCTTCACCTTAAATAAATAACAATATACACGTTCAGAAAATAAATTGTGTATTTCTTCACTATTGAAGCATTGAAGCATTTGATGAAGAGAGTTCTGGAGAGGTTGATGGATACTGTTGTGACTGTGGATGATGATGATGAAGAGGAGGAAGCTGAGCAGACCAATGGTCAGCTCCACACAAATGTGCACTGCTCCCTCAGCGCACTCTGTGATTGGTACAACACTAAAACAAAGGTGAGGGGGAAGAAAGTTATCAAATGGTCAAATAACCTGGGTCAGATGAGAGAACCATGTTTTGGGGTTTTTTTATCAACAATTTTTAGAAATCAAACCCTGCTACACCTGGGAAAAAGCGCAGTTCTCCTGCTACAGATGGACGGCAGCAGCCTCCTGTTGTCATTATTTTCAAAGATTTGGAAGCTTTTAATCCAAGAGTTCTCCAAGACTTCATACTCATCTGCAGGTACCTAGGAACTTCCTTATTATTGCACCAACTTTCAACCACATCCATCTGCATGTGTATTTAAAAATAGTCATATTAAGTTGCTAGTAGATGCCCCACGCTGACAATCACTTTGACAGGATGTTATTTGTTCAGACTGAGGCTGCGGGATTTGATCATGTTTATCTTTTTACTTTACTGTGAAAGAAAGTGATTGAGTCTGCATAAACTTGTTTTCTTTTCTGCAGTCGCTACGTTGGCCGTCTTCCTCTGGTGTTCATCTTTGGCATTGCTACGTCACCCAGCACAATCCAACGCATGCTGCCTCACTCTGTGTCCTCCCTGCTCTGTATAGAGCTCTTCCAGTCCCTGTCGTGCACACAGCACCTGGCCACAGTCATAAACAAGGTAGATATACAGGGATACACAAAAGAAGTCTTGTGGCCTACTTCCTGAAAAAATGCCCTAATTATACTTCATGAAACATGAACTCTACATCTTGCTCCCCTCCTGAGTTACTGTAATGTTATCAAAGCATTTGAGACTCCTGCTTAACACAATATGATCTATACAAGTGTGTCTTACATTTTGTAATAAATATAAAGAATCAGTCAACTGTTATATTTTGTGTATTTTTTTTTGTTTCCAGCTGATCTTGACACATCATTTCCCTTTGAAGCTCAATAGTAAAGTGATGCAGGTGCTGATTGGCATCTTCCTCTACCACGATTTCTCAGTGAGAAACTTCATCAAAGGCGTGCAGGTACAGGGACACTACTAACATGCGTATAAGCCCTCTTGCTGTCTATTTGTCCAACACATAGCTCCAACTGTCAACCGTAACATGTCTTTGTGCAGTTGTCTCTGCTGGAGCACTTTCACTCCCAGCCTCTCAGTGTACTGTGCTGTAAGAAGAGCAAGGCTCTACTTAATGTGATGCAGCTCAGCCACAGCAACCTGGAGAGGGTCAGACAGCTGCCGTCGTTCAAGAGGTACATTGTGCGATTTGGATGGGCGGGTATGGCTGCGATCTGCAACCTTTCCGCTAGATGTCACTAAGTCTTACACACTGTACCTTTTTAAAGTTAAGCACATTAGTAGCTTGGTTTTACCTATTTAAAGATAAAATGCAACATTTATAGCCTAATGTGTGTGTGTGTGTGTGTGTTTTCCCTCAGGTACGTAGAGAAACAGGAACCTCAGGAGCAGGCCTGTCTGTTAAACGATGACATACATTTAAAGGTACATTCACAAGCAAATAATACTGAGATTATTATCAGCACTGGTTGACTGTAACTGTGTCATGTAACACTGTTTTTAATGCTGAATTTAGGAAGTGTGTAAGAAGCTGATAAAGGACCTTCACAAATACCACAAAAACTATTATCCGATCCTGTGGTGTCTCCACACTCTGACCTCATCATTACCTCGATACCCTCTTGGAAAACAAGTAAAACCCGCTGCACAAGCTGTTTCAATAATGGATATATTTACTTCGATTACTTCCATGCAAATATACATTATCCTGACGAGATACTACATTTGTGTGTTATAGATTAGGGAGCTCCATTTAATATGCCTTGAGAAGAGTGTGTGGGAGAATGAAGATTACCAGTCAGCACTGAAGCTCCTAAAGTAAGCCTGGATAATTAGGCGACTCAAGAACAATAACACTTGCTGCTGCATGGTTCAGAAATAAACCTGTGGGTTTCCATTCAGGATGCTAGCGAAAGATGAGATGATCAATCTGCTCCAGAGGTGTGCAGAGTTTCTGCAGCATGTCAAGTCCAAAAAGATGAAAGATGTATTTGTCCAGCTGGAGGAGCTGCTCTCCAGATTTAAGCAGCTGGACAGTAAGTATCAATAATGTGGTTGTTCTCGGTTCATTCATATTATATATTAGGAAAAGTCTTTTTAGAATCTTTATTGAAATAAATGGAAGCAAATATCTGCAGTATCTACAACTTCAAGGTCTTTTCTAATTGGCAGCAGCTGCTGAAACTGCCCCCGTTGAGGAAGAGAGCATCACTTCTCCCGTGAAAAATCTACAAAAGAAGACTGATCTCTTCCAGCTGCAGAAGGTAACTCAGTTGTATGTCTTATGATGAATATTATCATCCTCCTTGATATTTAGTAAAGTGTTGCTACAGTGCTAATTATTTGTTTGTATTGAAGACGCTTCTGGAGATGAATGAGTCTCGGAGATCCAAGAAACTGAGTCCATTTGAGGTTCTACGCAATGAAGCCCTTGATTTTATCGACAACTTGGTCAAGTATGATTAATTATAACATATAGCTCAGCTGAAAGTGTGATGCTACAGTTGCATTCAGTAAAATTACATGAAGTCCTGTAGCATTGTGTTAAGTTGTCTGTCCCTCCCAGGAGTCACCTGTCTCCCCCAGAAGCCCAGACACTGAATGAAGTCTGTTACTACAGTTCGTCTGCGACAGTACGACGTCACCTCAACGCTTCCCCTCGTACATGCATTCAGGCTGCTCTCACCAGTCCCTACTATTATCTTCAGGTACATCTGCCTAATCCTATTAACACATGGAGGCCCAGAGAGTAATGAGCATACTCATGTTGGCTTACGACTGGGTCTACGCATCAAGTTTTTTAGGAGTTGCATGACAGTGGTCTTGTTTCAGAATGAAAGCCTGAAAACAGAAGATGGATCGGTCTCTAATGCTGCTCCAGATATCTGCATCACTTACAAGCTCCATCTGGAGTGTGGAAGGCTAATCAACCTCTATGACTGGCTGGAAGTGAGTTTATTTCTCCTATGTGGCTGTGACCACTAACCAGGCCAGGGGTTTGTAAAGCAGTGTGTTTCTATATGCAGCAAAGTCACTTCTCAGATGTGCCCTACAAATGCTCATTAGTGTTTATTCTGCTTTATTGATCCTGAAGATCAATGTGTCAGACTGAACTGGATTCTGACAGAAAAACATGTTTGTTTCCAGGCCTACGCGACTGTGGTTTCTGCAGCCGAGGGCAACGATCCAGATTCTGACACTTTTGGGAAAGTAGATGATGTCAAACAGTATCCTTCCTACATAGCTCATTGTCTTGTTTCCTCCCTTAGATAATTGTTAAAGGACTTCTAAAAAAAAAATCACAACCAGTATTGTTCCTTACCTATATCTCTAGCGCACGTTTCATCAGAGCTGTGTCTGAACTTGAATTTCTGGGTTTCATAAAGTCCACCAAGCAGAAGACGGACCATGTGGCTCGACTCACATGGGGAGGCTGCTGACTAGCTGACATCTCTGGAACCCGTCTCCTTTGACTTCTGATGTGGGACCAAGATTTACATTCTGTACTGTTTTGTTCTTCGTCTAATAAAAAGGTTTCTCATAACTGTGTGTACGGTAGAACATTGTAGGGAAGTTATTTTCCACAAAGACTAATTGTTTTCAGACACACTCAAATCTTCACTCCTAAAACATTTTTATTTTTTCTTCCAATAGGTACATTGGTTTTAAAGTGATACCAGTCAAACAAAAGTCAAAATAAATAAAACACTGTTAAGGGGAAAAAAAAAAAAAAAAAAAAAATCACACTGTATGTTGAATTTAAAATGCAATGAACAGAGGACAACCTGCAAACATTCCCTCTCTCCAGCTGTGTTTCTTCAACTTGATTTCAGACTGACCAGCAAACCTTGTGTAAAACTGCTGCTTTATGGTATTT
Source organism: Macropodus opercularis (assembly GCA_030770545.1). NCBI lineage: Eukaryota > Metazoa > Chordata > Actinopteri > Anabantiformes > Osphronemidae > Macropodus > Macropodus opercularis. The sequence continues at coordinate 7,068,432 of JAUCMP010000026.1, read as the reverse complement.
ACATGTAACAAACAAACAAATGACAAACCCTGGAATGCTGGGAATTTTTACAAAAGAGAGATAACGGTAGATACACTTACATCAGGAGGAACTTAGGCCACTGGTATTGATAGGGTCCACTGATTTACATTAGGAAGCACCTAGTTGGTTACAACAGAGTGGTAACAACTTACAATAGCTTCATATAAACCTTTGCCCAAAGACAGAAATATGGCACAGTAAAAAGTTTCATTTAAACTAGCTAAACTGAATCTCTTACAATGATGAGTTATTTTCTTTCTTGAGAGATCACATAGCTTGCAGCAAGAGAAGGTCGTCTTGCAAAGGTTTCTGTGCCACACTCAGGAAACATCTGGAGATGAAATAAAATACAGAAACCAGACATGTTACTCTAAACTTCAAAAGGCAAATAGATCCATGACTTATTCACATACAGTTTGCCAGTAAGACAGGAATGTAGATTTTTTTTTAAAAAATCCACTCACAGCTTGCAGGTTGCTCCCCGAATCGTCGCATTAACTGATCATGTGTGAATTTCACAAAGGTGTCGTATTGTTCTGAAATATACAGAAAACCAAGGTTATGTCACAATGTCCATTACAGAAACAAGATGCCAAAACGCCAAGCACGATGTATACGCCTTCATTGGAAATCACTAAATCCCCATATTGAAATGTGGCTCGTGAGATAAACAGCAACATGTCATTTCATTAGTGAGCAAAGCCTCATGCAACTGTGTGTCCTGCTCTGTCATTACTGCATTATGTACTGAATTAATTGCTCATTTAATCAACTGGGTCTTATTTTTGACAACTTAGCTAGTCGTTTGTCATGATAATAAATAATACTTGGTAGAGCAATACAAATGTGGGGATCTGAGAGAAACTGCTCATGTAAGACAACTAATCAAACATACAATTAGTACAAGGCAATATTAGAGGAAGGTCAAACAGATTTGTGTTGCTCAGTGTTACAGTAAAATGTTCTGACCTGCCAGTTTTGAAGTCATGGTCTCCTCGTATTCCTCCCGCACCTTCTCTTCCCTTTCTTTCAGCAGACGTTCGCATATCATTCCAACTTGTCTGAGGGTAAATAGTGGCTGTTCTCTTCTAGTGGGAGAAACACCTCCAGAGCATGTTCCTGTACAAAACAAGTAAGAGCCATGTCATGTAGTACTTATGAATGTCCAATCACTCTTCACTGTTAATTTTAACCAGCACTCTCAAAGACAGAATGTCGATCAGCTGACCTGTCATGTTGGAAACATTCATGGTAGACGACTGGGAAGGGGGCTCTGGAGAATAGCAGCATTCTGACTGTTGGTAGCCTCCATCTAGATGCTTCCTCTTCTGAATGCGTTTGTACTCTTGCTTTATGTTGTTAAGGATTTGTTCTAATGGGACAAAAGACAACAAAAAAAGCAACATGGGGTGTTTCAGTGAAGACAAAGCAACAGTCACACGAGGGATCCACTGCTAACTAAATAAAAATAACCGGCGCTACGGGCACTTGGTATAGAGTAGCTCAACATGTTGCTAATACATCTCAAGTGCCTGGCTGGTCGTCACGCAGGCCAACTTGGCCGACATTAGTACCTGCACTAAGTCTTGACGACGACTCCCCAAATGGCGAGGGCTCCATGCTAAGATATTTCCTAGGGGATGAGGATGAGGCCGACGGAGACACAGGGATGCATCTTCGTCTTTTAGGTGAAGCGGGATTCATCAGCGGATCGAAATCCATGGTCCTCTTCAGGGTGGCTCCACATGCCATGACTTCAGTTTGTTACAGGGGCAGGAGGCTACAAAATACCGAAACACAACAACAATAGTAGGATAACAATGGCTATTTCACACAAATGCTAACTCATCTTCGCCATTGTTTATCATGACGCGACAAATCAGTTTACTTGGCCGGGGTTCACAAACTAAGCATACTGCGCAGTCGAGCTTTTAAATGCCTGCTAGCAAGCTAATGTTAGCTGTGCTTGCTAGCCAATAACCAAAAAGAAAACAAAGCTAACGCTAGCTCTTTGGCTATCATTGATAGGAAAGTGTGTTTCGCTGTAAGGCTGCGTTTGAAACAAAAACAAGCTGTTTCTTACCTTCTAGGAGGAAGCTGGTCTGTTACACACGAGCCAACAACACGTTTTGGTCTCAAAAAAAGTTGCTTCTTAAAAGTTGAAGTGTTGATCAGCCAGCTGCGGGTCTGCTGTAGGTGGAAGAGCTAACGCAACTTAGCTGCTTGTTTTTCATATGTGGCTACTATCTGCTTCTTCGGCTCGTGACGTCACGCGTAACCCACAGCGCGGAGCATTTTGGGTTATGTTGTGAAATAGAGAGAAATGCGATTTTGAAGGTTCCTTTTTATCTATTATACTAATAAATACGTTGAGTTTATCAATATCACAGCACACACTTATTACACAGTCTCCGCTCAACTATTACAGCTAAAAGCTCCAATCAGAATGATGAGTTCATGGGAAATAATTATGAGGTCATTATTTCGGCAGGGGGCAGTGTTATACAAAAAACTGTTGACCTCAGTCTTCAAACCCCACATGCTGAAAGTGTAGCAACCAACTGTAAACAACACAACTGTAAATACACGTACACATTGTTTTATATGTACTGCCACAGCTACTAGATACTAGACACTACGTATGTACAAAAAATATAATAATATAGACAAATGAAATCGATTTATTGAACTTTTTCACAATGGCACAGTAGACATTTGACAGGAATATGACAGTACAAGTTGCCACAAAACTCCATAACTGTTTTAAAAGCACACATGTAAGCAGCTATGTAACATTGCCATATTTCCAGGTTTGACTCAAAGTATAGTAGAATAAATACAAGTTGAATTCAGTAAAACTGAGCAACCAGCGAACTTCACAAAATCATGTACTTTACTGTCATGGATAGCTAGTTTAAAACTAGCTGCAATTTTTAATAATAAGCAGGGTGTTGATTGAAAAGAGGCATTTTTCATTTTGCACACCTTGCTTTCACTGCCACATCCATTGCTATGCTAAGCTATTTGCTAATGTGAAGAAACTGAAAGAACAAAAGCAACGTCACATATTTCTACCTCGAAACCGAAAATATCATCTGCACGTCCAACTAAAGATGATAAAGCACGTAAAGTTTGTAAGAGTTGCACGTAAGTTATGTTTTGGCACATTTCACAGTTACAGATCAGTTTACTAGGAGGACCGGGGGGCTATCCTACAGTATCTTCAGGTCACAGTTGTATCAGAGCAGGGCAGCTTGTCTCTTAAACCGGCTCTGCAGTAGAAGACTCCGTCGCTCCAGAGACAGTAACCCGGGCTACTTTTAATTGAGGTTTTCCACATGCAGCTCCATCTTTCCCTCCCCCACCTGCTGTGCCTCTCACACTCCTGGTGTTCCAATCAGTCTCTGCGCTGTCTAAAGCCTGCGTCACTCCCTGGTACATATGGCAGATGTTAAGAAAGGCCCTGCGCAGGTCCTTGCTCCTCATGGCGTAGATCACTGGGTTCGCGGTGGAGTTGAGCAGGCAGAGCATGCTGCAAAAGGCAAACACAGTTTTGATGAAGTCGTTCACCTTGCCAAAGAGGTCGTAAACCATGATAGCTAGAAGTGGGCCCCAGCAGATGATGAGGGCCACCAGGATCAGGACCAGGGTTTTAGCCAGGCGGAGGTCCATCCGGGCCTGCTCAGGTCTCACTGTCTGCACTTTAGTCCCCTCTGCGGTGTAGACTATCATGCTCCTCTGGGAGCTGCGGCTCAGCATGCGGACAGCATGGTGGTGGGATTTCCAGAGGATGAACATGTAGGCATAGATGATGAACAGGAGCAAGATGCTTGTCATCCCGATCCAGAACATCAGGTACTTCTGGTCGATCAGAGGGAAAATGTCAGAGCAGACCGAGTTGAGGCGCTTGCAGTTCCAGCCCAGCAGTGGCAGCAGTGAGATGACTATGGAGATTGTCCACATCACACTGAAGGCGATGACCGCTTTAGTCTTTGTAACAATGCGTTTGTACGCCATTGGCCTGTGGATGGAGATGTAGCGATCAATGGCGGTGAGAAACAAACTTCCTACGGAGGCAGTGAAGGAGGCGATGACCCCAGCTAGTTTGAAGAGGAAAATATTAGGGCTGTCTTTCCTGTGGAGAACATGAAAGTCCAGGAAGCTGTAGACAAAAATGATACTTCCTATCAGATCAGCCACAGCCAGGCTGCCTATGAAGTGGTACGAAGGTCGAGATCGAAGGGTCTGGGAATGAAAGATCACACACAGCACCATTAGATTCTCCAGCACTGTAAATGTACCCAGCGTGAGCGCCAAGATGGCGATGGCAAGCTGCTGACCAGGAGTCAGAATCATAAAACACTCCAGATTGTCCACAGAGTTTTCGCCACACTGTGCTGGTCCTCCACCCGCCACAGGGGTGCCATTACCCGGCAGGAAGGCCGATATGTTGGTAGGGAAAATGGGAGAGAGGCCGCTGTGAATCCCCTCCTTATTTCCAGGGATAAGCCCAGATAAAGAGTTACTAATGGAGGCAGAGGGAGACTTTTCAAAGTGGAATCCATTCTTGATTAGAGTCGAGTCAGCAGCGGAGGCCTCGTCATAGCTGGCATCGTTGGAGCTGAGATACTGGACACCTGTTGTTAAAGTGCTCATTGTGGCGCCCGCTATCCTGTGCAAAGCCAAATTCATGACTGCTCTGTAGCCGTAGAGATGCTCAGTGAAGAGAGGTGCGGAGTGACAGCAGCATCCGAGCTACACAAAGCGACATCTATTAAGAAACAAAGCACAAGGAAACCGCTAAAAATTCATAAACACACGATGATGCATTTAAATTCCAGTTACGCTAATGTCTGGTAGAGATGAATAAAGCAAATAAAAGAAATGCTGGATGCTGGTGTTGGGACTGTGTGTATCTGCCAGCTGACTCCACAGCAGATGCACCCCAGACAATAGTGGGAAACTGAACAGTTGACGACAAACCTGTGCAGCCTCAGGGGAAATCTGCATAAAGTATGTAGGACACCCAGTGTCTGCTATTAATTAAAGGTGGTCATTAGGCGAAATGATATTCTTCACTCAATAATCACTGGATTAATTAGGCAACAAGGGACAAAAAAATTACACAAAGTGCCCATAAACGACCCGTTAATGTTTTAATGCCACTATACATAAATTATTAAGCGTTTGATTTACATTAGAGCTTGGACTGAGCTTATTTTTTGAGAGAACCGGATAAACACTACGTTACTGGTTACAAATGCAACGCACTTGATTTAATTGAGGAAACAGAAATATGTTTGAGTAAATTAATGCAGCTATATCTAAATAAATATGAGAACATGGGCAAAGACAGAAATAAAACTATTAAAAACACTCACCTTAGTTTTCTCAGAACAAACATCTTGAACGGATCCATGACAAAAAAAAAAATCAATGAGATAAACTGGGATCGAAAGTGTCCGTTAAAGCTGTCGTGTGCAGCTGCCCACTGGGTTAGTTGCTGTTGTTTTGACGGTTTACCAGGGGATTTACCGCGTCTTCTCTCTCCAGACAGTGTTTATGTCAACTACAGTGCAGGCTACTCGGGCAGGCAGCCGGCGTGCGCCGTGGAGTGGGCGGTTCCTGCGCGCTGCGCTTTGTTGCTGGAGCGCAGGAAGCGCATCCCTGAGCATCACCCACACCTTGGCCGTGGCACAGGAATAAACCAGGAAGGATTTCACCTAGCAGTCATCATTCACCCATGCATTTGTTAATGAAGCAAGATCAAAAAGCCACTAATGGAAATATTGTCTAATGTTTTATATGGTATACGAACATATACATATTGCTGAATGAAGTCAATCAAAGGTACAGTCTGCTGTTTGGTTTTGACTTGGTACCTCCTCAGGCTCCTCAGATGGAAAATAGGAAAAGTGTGAGTAGGAGAAATTTTGTGAGGTCAACCCGTCCTCCAGCCAAAATGGATATAAATGGTGCCATCCCCGATGTTCCTGTGAGGAGGGTTTTATCTTGCTGGGCATGGATGAAAGGCCAGAAAGACAGACTGTGCCTGACACCTCCACCTGGCTTCTCAAAGCAACTATGTGCACTATTGTCCACATGTCTGAATGGTGCTGATTCTGGTCCCGAGGTTTGGCCACGTCTGGGCCGGTCCAGGCTTCTGTGCTGAAGCCATGTGGACAGAATCAAGATGAATGTTTTGTACATGGAGTGACAACATTGTTTATCACTGTTAAATGTGTTACTTTAAGCAACAGTCAACGCTAGTTACACAGACAGCAAACAAACCTGCTAATTTAAGGTTCAGCAATGATAAATTCAGTAATATATAAATAATAAATGTCAAATGTCTAAGCTCCATTCTGCATAATGAAGACTTTGCCTGCTGCACAGTATTTTTACTTTCCACTATTGTTTGCATGAATTATACAGTAGCATCTTCCTGATAATGAAATAAACAAATAACCCATGTAGCACATTTGTGCAAAAGCAAAAGTCCATTATTAGTATCCTCCTGTATTTATTGATTTATTTTTGCACTTGGGGTCACATGTACACGCTATTAAGGGTCCTTTTCCTGTCCTGTGCAGCTGCGCAATTATTTCCACTATGCGCTCCCAGTAGAGCCATCTCCCAAATTACATGTATCCTCTAGTGGGAAATACATGACATTTGGCAATGCATGAGGGGAACATCATGGGGAAACAATGCACATGATGCCAGTGCCTCCAGTTCTGGCATAACAGAAGAGGCTGAGGAGTCCTCCACCTAATTACTGAACACTTGTTATGCTGCGCTGGAAGCAGTTTGGAGCAGCCATTGATCACTTGTGGCAGAACAGTATATCCAACATATCCTTTTCATGAAGACAGTTTAATCAGACAGACAGGCAGTGTGAGTGAAACGTCTCGTTAATGACCAGCGATTGTGGACATCAGCTGGAAAGAAGTTTAAACGGCTATTTTACCCTTTGGGGTAAAGTTTTGCCGTGATTTTGGCTCTTAAAGCAGTGGCCATCTACAGTTCACATCCATCATAATAATTATCATCATTAATTCAGTGGTGCTCTCACCAAAGCTCCAGTGACAGAGGGAGAGATTTTTTCTGAGATGAAGCTGGTGACATAAGGGCTCGATAGCACTGACACAGCAACTTCGGTTTTTTGAAAGCGCCATCCACCCAGTGTGTGTCATGCAGCGATGACAGGGTGTAATGTGGTGCAGTCTGTGTCCATTTGTGTGATTGAGCATAAAAAAGCACCAGTAAATTGTTGTTTGAGCGACTGCTTGTGTTTTTAAATCACTCTCAGATTCAAGACCCCTGAAATGAACAAATGCAAAAGCTAGCAACTTAAAAGACCAGATCACAGAATTTCATTAGACTCCTAAAGCAGGCTGTCTGTCTCTGATGGGTTTATGTGGAGGGGCAGGAAGAGACGGAAGGAGGGAGAACGGGTGAGGAGGAATAGATGCATAAATACAGCAGGAGAGGAGGCTGAAGCTGAGATGTGACAGTTCTTAACCGTTTCCTAATCTGCCAGTTCTTTATTACGTTCCTTCCCAGCTGGAGACACTTCACATTGTTGCCACAGTGGGTGATGAAACAGAGTTCACGTCAAATCAGTTCAATAAGCCTATGATGTCCAGATGTAATGTTTACTAAATATGCTTCATGTCATACACAGAAAAGTTCTGCCGCTCATCCTCGTTTCTCAGTCATCATCCGTTTGCATCCTCATTACGCACTTCATTAGGTAATTACACGCGTGGCTTCATTAGGCAAATGAAAGGTGTTTGTTGACGTATTTTCATCAGAATAAACAGGAAATGCCACCAGATGCATCACTTCGGAGCAAAGCGATGTAAACATTCTTTGTGATGTTTCTATCCTGCGTCCGATTTCATTTCCCTCTTCCTCGCAGGGACAGCACAGCAGGAGACGCGACAAAGTTGCGACTTGGTGCCGTCTGTGACCGTCGTGACTTCTTCATGGAGATTGCAGGACTGTGATCTATCTGTGAAAATACCAAATGTGCTAGTGACAAATCACAACGATAATGCACGGTTTCAATAAGGACTAAATCAGCACCTCACTGCAGAACAGACAGATGGACGAACATTGTAATGATCAGTGGATACAAACCCCTTTATGCACCATTTGGTCAAATAAAGACCTCTGAAGAACACTGTGGTAATCACAAACACTTAGCGGATGGTTCAGTAAATGCTCACTTGTGCAAACACTATGCAAATGAATGCTACAGGCACAGACAGATTACTCATAGTAGTTTAGTTTCGAGCTTTTGCAGATCAGCTGAACTGCTTCTCCCTTGGTTTTTATGGGTAGAGTAATGCGGTGGCTCCAACAGTCTCCCTCGCAAGGATGCATTCGTGAGAGGTTCATAAAAGTCTAGACAGAGCCCGCGGTATAATCTAAAATCACCTCGCAGTGCCAGCAGCTAATTCACAGCCAGCGGATAATTCATTTGCCCCATGCCCAGCTGCAGAGCTTCACAGACTGACGGGGAGCCCAAATGGATGTGACTGCCGTGACAGCAGCAGTCACTATACCTGTAATCACCGGGCCCTTTTTCTGTCAGGAAGAAGAGGAGACGTGAAAATGAATTTATTTTTAGCTGTTCACATCTTTGTTACCAATATTGATGCTTTCCTGTTGAACACGAGCAGCTTTTTTTGGCCTTCGGTGCTCGTTGACCCACAATACCAGTGATGGAAAAAGCTTAAAAGTTTTGGAAATATTGATTTTGAAACATCTAATTGAGTTTTAAAGTCACACAGCGAGCAAACAATAGTCCAAATAACTGCATTATAGCTTTTATTTAGAGCTGTGCTTCTGGCCACTTGATGAATACAAGCTCAATATTAACTTTTCTTCCAGCCACGATTTGGTCTGTGCCAACTCCGGAGGGAAATATCTGCCTCATGGCTGCTTCGCCAGCTAAAGCTGTGTGTCGATCTATGTCTGCCCAGGTTTTTTGGGTGCTTGAGCTGAAAGACACTAAAGGGCAGGTGAGTGCAGTGATGGACACATTTTAGTGACTCATAAACTCATTACAGCGATGCTCGTTTTTAATCATTAATAATGAATCTGGACTATGTACGTGACCATTCTGTCGCGGATCAAAGTGAACAAACTTCCCCCGTTATTGTCTGGAGAAGAGCTGCGAAGTCTTACGGCTGTGTGAGCTCATCAGATGTCACAGTTTGAGCTTGATTTGTGCTTCCATGAAAACATTTCATGGCCTCCACAGCGTCATCTATTCTCATTCTGCTCACTCCATCGTGCTTATTCCCCCATTACTGGCAAATGCATCCAGCAAACAATTTTGCTCTCACATTCCAGAAGAGTTCTTTCATCACAAAGGCACTTTATGTCTGTGTGTGTGTGTGTGAGGGCTTTTAGCAAGATGAAGGCACATTAAGGAACAAACAAATTGCTTTGAGTTTTGATTTTGTGTGTTTCTTCGTCAGGGCTACCTAACATTATTATTTTTTTCTCCCTATTGCTAACAACATGTTTTTGATGCTCTGAGAGGAATTGAAATGCTGCAGCGTTGTCGGAGGAAGTCCTTTCTAAAACACCATCGTAAACAGATTCAGCCTAAATGCATTTGTGGTGGGCAAGAAAGAGCAGGTTGAGCTGGTCTACTTCCATCAGCTGCACATGAAACATTAGATGGATGATGGTTGCCCAAAGTGCTGGGTTGTGTTTGAAACCATCAGCAGTATAAAAACAAAACCACAACTGGCTCATGACAGAGAACAACAACCTTCTCTTTTTACTCTTCTAAATGAAACGCCCCTGCTTCAAGGCAGAAGTCTGACGTCTGTCTAGTGAATTTAGCTTAAAGCCTTTCCATCCAATAAATGCACAGTCCTTTGGGCAGCACAGTAAACTACAGGAAGTTGAGCGAGGTCTAAAGGTCACGGCGATGATGATATCGCATTTACTGTACGACCTTTTAATAACCAGTTCAGGCTGAAGACGAAAAACAGCAGAGGATGACATTTCGGCTCCTGCTGCTTCGAGGGTCTTGCTTGAGTTGAACACGTCCAAACCAGAGCTCGAGCTTTAAACCAGAATCAAAGTGTCCCTAAAGAGACAGATGATGTTCTGATCCCTGTCAGGTAGAGCTCCCGTCTCCTGCTCTTAAAGCGATCCCAGCCATCTGGGCTGGAAGCTGGAGCGATGGCTACACAGCACAAACGCCTCCGCTGGCAGCCGGCCAGCAGTCGTCATGCCCGACGCAGACGATTCCTTCACTTTGCTCCTATAACCTCACACTTTATCAGTTCACAGCTTGTGGATTAGTTGACGTCAAGCCTACATGTATGAGCATAAAACCGAAAATCAGCTGTGCCTGTTACTCACTGAGACAACACGACAACAGACGCACCAGGAGGAAAGGCTCCTTCCCAAAGCTTACACGCAATAAAATGTAAAAATATAAAGGCGACCATTTCTCTGGCTGCTTCCTGTTTCTGTTTTTATCTCATGTTTTGCCGGTTTTATTCATATATGCTTGATGACCTTTGCAGAAAGTCATTTTTGTGTCTAGGTGACAACAGTTATGAGTCTCATTTCTGACTTACGAGCTGAGGAGAAAAGTTCCTCCGTGCCTTTTTAGCATTTCAGGTGCGTAACCATGGAGACGCTGCTGCGGCACAAAAGGGAGACTGTCCTTCCCTAATACCACATACTTGTGGGTGATTTTTGCAGACACTTTGAAATAAGGCCAGTTTGAGTGACCTGTAACTTCCACTGTGTGAGGACGCATCCAGAGGACGGAGCTCCCATTTCAAGATGAAGCTGTTTCTATTGTTTCTTATTATTGTAACCATGACCACAAGACATCATTTCAACCATCAGTTCATTTCCATCAGCCCATGACCTTCCACAGCCTTATGTGCATGTTTTGCATTGTAACCACAGCCAACACACACTACTCTGGGTCAAATATCCTAAACTGTGGACTTGTTGGCCATTGCGCATTTACCATTCTATACCTTCCTCCAGTTGTGTGTCTCATCACGTGCACCAGTAATGTTGAGCTTTTGGATTAATGAGCATTTACATAAAGAGGTTCATTATTTGTATACAACCTGTCTGTTGTTGTTTCCACAGATCTGAAATTCTTTTCACATGATTTCTGGACACGCACACATAAACGTGACAGAACTACTTATTATGCTGGCTTCATGGTGACTTGCTGCTTTGGAAATCTGCTCCAACAAAATTATCTCAGTATCTCAGGGGAAACAAATTTGAAAATTAGTTATAGATCAGGTTAACTGGTATTGACATTGTTTAGCTTCTTTCAGCTTACTCTGTTGTTTTGGTTTTTCTAATAATGGTGGTTTGGGTAAAAGTCCAACGCTATCAGTGTCAAACCACAGGCGGACTCTGTGTATTGCTGCCAACACATTTTCCATATCAGCTCCATCCTAAAGATTTGTTGTGTCTTGATGGTACGTTTGCCACCCAGCATCGGGTTTGACCAGGTCTCCTGGGTTCACGTAAGTTCAAACCTCATCAGTCTCTCTCAAACACGTTGAGGGTGAGGTCAAAGGTCATGACCAACACAGACGAGAGTTCATTGTTAAGTTTTGATTGATTAATGATGTGTCACGCAGCAACACCTGTTTCCACAATGAAATCAGCATACGATGCATTTTATTTCTGATTTGATCTTATTTCGGATTCACTGACTGTGACGTGTTCCTGTGTCAAGCTTGTGCGTCTCTGTGTTATTGTGTGACAGAGTGAGTGTGAGGAGGTGTGTGGCACGAGTGAGGGTGTCTAAATTATGTCTTTGATGTATGAGCTGTGGGATCTGGGGACAGACAGCGCAAAGTAATATTTTTAAAGCTGACGCGATCAATAGGAAATCTGAAGAGCTTTTTACAACTACATTAGTCATAATTACCTTTTTATTGCATGTTTGTGAAGTGATCAGGGCCTAAACAGCCATTTACTTGTGTTTTAAATATAATAATGCTGTTACTCAAAATATGAGCTTTGGCTCAGTGCGTGTCCTTATGTGACTTATAGCATTTTATTTACCTGAAAATGACTTTTAGTCTGAAAGAGTTCTTTTTTTATTTTTGGCAGCAAACCTACCGAAAGCCAGTAACAAACTCAAAACAACATACCTATCCAAACAAATCCCACAAACAGTAAGAACAAAACAACAACACCTAAAGCTAAAGCTGCCATAGTGAAGCATAAACCCAGGGGAGCTGCAAACAATGGCAGCAGGTTGGAGGCTGGTGTTGAATGACAGAATTTTAAAACGTCCCTGTTTTGTTCTTTCCGCCTCCCTTTTGCTTTGGTAAGTGGCTTTACCTTGAATCTGAAAAACAAAAAAAGAGAAAATCACATTAGGCTTCAAAAAATGCAAGAATGCCTCTAGAAGTAGAAACACACAACAGCAGCTGGGTTCATCTGATGATTATGCTGAAGTTACGATCATTTTTACACAAAGTGATAGAAATGTTTTAGTTTTTATCATTTTGTAGTCAAATCAAGCTGTCGTTAAACTATTTTTGGAGGGATAATCAGTGAAGGAAGCATTTTTATAGAAGGCTCCATATCTGGCACTGTCGCCTCCCATTTTAATCAGACTGCGAACAGCATCCTGTGTGTGGTGACTAACCCCGTCTTCACATCCTGCATAATAACTCTCATAATATTTAGGGCTCACTTTGGAATAATCAAACAACCGTTGAGTGAGTCTTTGGACCAATCCAGCTCTATTAACCTGACGATCAATAATCATTTGGCTCATAATAGTCCCCTAATACATCTGAAGGTAATGAAGCAGGTGTTAAAACCTGTCCATTCAGTTTATCACGCTGACAGACTTGGATACTGACTCACATCACTTGAATAAATAAGCTGTGGAATAATAATTAGGTTACGTTCTCAGTAGCAATGCAGTATCACTCAGAGACATCATAGCCTTCATATCGCTCCGATACAAGATCAAAACAAGTGGCCAACGAAGTTCCTGTGAGGAGAATTAACCACTTCTGTAAAATCTAATTGGACAAAAGCAATTTGCAGAGCTCACCTTATCTCATTTCAGCTATGTGCTAAGATTTCACTTCACGGCTTTGAAGTACGATCTGTGGTGTTGTCGTCAGCACGATAGGAGCGTTTTACAAGTTCATCTAAATCAAAACCATGTAGATTGATTAATTTTAACTCAAGTGTTGTACGCGCTGAAATAGAAATTACACTTCTGAGCCGAGCATGGGAAATGGACGAGCCATGCGAATCAGGGCGGGAGTCTGCTGGTGCGTACTAATGTGAGCTGTAAGTGGACACCATTTGCAGTGAGTCACTGTCCTCCTGTGGTGATGTTAATGATAATGACGGACGTCTTCGTGGGAATAATGCCTCGTTTTTAGACGCACTCTTGTTTGCTTTAGCTCAGAACATTAAAAAAAGCACACTGCTGATTTACTTTATTATGAAAGACTCTCCTGAAGGACTTCTGAAAAGCATTAACACCCCTCAAGTGTCAAATACCTACGAGCGAGAACACGTATTACAGCAACACAACAGCCCTCACAAACGGCCGAAATCCAGCTGTGTCGTCTTTTTAAATGTTCAGCATTATTTGTGCATAACAGGTGATAGGACTCTGAAAGGAATGTTAAGTATGTTCTTTATTCAGGAGTAACTATGAATCTAGCAAAGCCATAGCAATCACATTAGTCAATAAACACAGGACAAGGAAGACGCCTACGGGTTCCCCTGGGAGAGCTTCCAATTAACACTCCAGCTTTCTCGCTGACGGCCTGGAGACAGAGAGACAGACAGTGCTCAGGCGCAGGGAGCATTACGGCACAGAGGTCAGTGGATGGATTCTGTAGGATCTGAGGTAGTGAGATGCAGCACGGTCAGTAGCTGCTGAAGGTCTGAAAGTCTGGGTACAGGTGAAACAGCTGAGGAGCAGACACCCAAGCTCATCCAGCAACTCAACGCCATCTTTAACTCTTTAACATCTTTAAGCTCACCAGACGGAGTTTCAAACACATCCTTAAAATGCACCATCCTCTCTTCCAAGGTTATTTTATGAACTACAACTTGTTCTGTTATTTCTGTCCTGCTGTGGTTGCTAATATTTCTGAACTGTGCGACTGCTTCCTGTGTCGAGCTACGATATAAAGGACTTTGAGGAATGGTGTCCATTAATTGCAACTAAAAATATAAATAATAAATCAGCAATTATAAGAAAAATAAAGAAACATCTAAATATACGAAGAAGTGATAACATTATGCCTATGACATTATTTAAACGCTTCGTATTCCCACGTTCTTCACAATCCAGAGAAGCTGCTCTTGACAAACCTTGAAAAGGTCCAAACTGACTTTGCAGTTTCTGTACTTCTCTATAAAATGTTGAGTAAACAAGCATTTTCTGTCATCTCAGGCCTTTTCACTATCAGAGAGAGACATATCTGCCTCTTTGATCTCTCTGACCTGCCTGCAGATTTTCGGGCCCCTCCGTTTCCCAGCACCACCATAATCTTGTGTTTCTGCCCGTGGCAATTATCAGAGCCGGAGGATCCCCCGAAGAGAAAAGAAGGAGGTGTTCCCTTCTTCCTTTTGGAGTACAAAGCTGCAAATAATCCTGCCCCTCAAGAACTCAGCCTGTGAATACTGAAGAGTACAAATTAAGCTTAGTGTTCCACAGAGAGCATCAGCCTTTCAAAAGCAAAACATGGGGGCTGTGTGGAAATCTCTCTGGGCCTAAGGGTGGCTTCATTTTACTGACTAATGAGAAAAGAGGTGGAATTCACCTCTTATCGCTCACCTAATTCTAACTATAATCAAACCCACCCTGCACCTTTACTCAGTTCACTTGTGACTCCTCTGCGCTTTCGAGGGACTATTCGTGCTCCGGCTGTTCGACATACTCCCCGCGTTGCTGATGTAATTGCGGGAGACAGCAGCCTTTTCAGCACCGTCAAACAAAGAAAGGGCAGGGCTGCCACTGGAACACAGAGGGCAGTCGCGTGGATGTCTTGGAAGGAAAATAAACCTCAGAGTAAAGACAGCAGAAAAAAAAACATGAACTTTGAAAATGTAATCTATTCAGAAAAAAACAATTCGGGTTTTGTATTTCTGTGATATCTTTTTTTTTTTTTTGCTTTGTAGTCATTACTTTGATGTCTTTGCGCTGGCATAGACGGCGCAGCGATATCTATTTTCCAGTCTAATTTGTGTTCTTCACTTCATCTTCAATAATAGCTTTCACTACTCATACACACCCATCTTCTTCACCGACATCACAAACAAATCATTTCACTGTTTGCTGCAAGCACAGATGAGAAAACGTGTCACCAGCTGCGTAAATGTTGTCTACGAGTGTCATGCAAAAGCCTTTAATGCTTAGATTTTAAAGGTATAGATATTGAAAATGCATTTTCAGATATTCAGGTTTTTACAGTACAAAAACATTTTGTACACTGTAAATCCCACCCCTCACTCCAGCCCCTGGAGAAGCAGGATTACTAGATCAGCCGAGGTGTAAATGTATTCCAGCTCGGAGATACTGTGTGCGCTGATGTGTCATTAATGGCAGGAACAAGACTGTCAAGATGCACATGCACACACACAAACACATCCAGGGCCCTGAGGGGATAATTTCCTAGTACAAGTGGCTTGGTGTGTGATATTCAACACTGCAGGCTGGATTTCCTAGGGATGTCTTTGAGGGAGCATTTGATTTGATAGTGATGCTGACAGGACAGAGCAAGCATGAGAGACACACTGTCAGTTCCCTTCAGTGATCTGGAACCTCATGTTTAAAATCAGGCTCATCAGCAACGTGTCAGGATTTGTACTCTGCTAGTTAATACAGAAGCAGCGGGCGAAAAAAAAACAACAACCCCAAAGATAAATAAAGGTTGAAATGTGTTGACGTGTGAAGGCAAACGTTGTACGAAAAGTTAAAATCCCACCGTGTTTGTACCACGACACGCGTGAAGTCAAACACATCAATATGGAGCCCGCACTCTCCACAAATCCAGAAACACACACAGGAATAGTCTGCTGTTTGCTTCGTCTCCCGTCTCAGAGACGTGCTGTCGTCAGGGGCGCGTCCGTTGATCGTAGCTGCCTTCGGGGGGGCCCTGCTGCTGGGACGCCTGCGAGCATATATCATAAGTCACGCATCACTCTCGCTCTGTGGGTTGGCTCGTGGCTTAACTGAAAATATCTGCGATGCTTAAAGTATTGAGTGAATATGTCATGTGCTCAGACTGACGTGGGATCAGTGACCAGTCACTTCTACGTTCACTTCCAGTGGCTGGTGTGGATTAACCAGCAGCCTCCGAGTATATTTACTATGTTCAATACACGTTTTAGGATCAATTCTAACATAAACTCGGTGATATTTGATAGCACAGGACAAAACGAGGCCAAAGAACCGACATAAGCATGTGAAATTAAACACATGCTTCCAGGGCAAACCCCTAAATAAGACAATGGGCTGACGGGGGTGTCTCCCGTCGATGTCACTTAATTGATACACAATAGAGCGTGTCAGGCGTAGAGCGTGCTGACAGACAGGACATGTCAGGAGGCTGTCTTAGTGTCAGCTTGCTGGGCGCTAGTTCAACATGTCTCCTCCGGTGATTGACAACCGCCCCCAATTAACCTCCCACAGAAACACAGGCCAAAAACACAGGCATGTACACCTGCTCACCCTTCCTCACCCACATTCTGGTCGTGACGCTCTATTGTTTTTTATTCTGACTTGCTGACTAAGTCGTTTGCTCTGTAGCTACAGGCAATAAGAGCACTGATAAAAATAAGTATTATCTTGGTTTGATCAGTGTTCAAGCTA
The DNA here is from genome assembly GCA_030770545.1 of Macropodus opercularis. Lineage (NCBI taxonomy): Eukaryota > Metazoa > Chordata > Actinopteri > Anabantiformes > Osphronemidae > Macropodus > Macropodus opercularis. Next base: position 7,051,526 of record JAUCMP010000026.1, on the reverse strand, counting down.
TGAAACAATCATTTATTTTCACTGCAGATACATTTTGGAAACGGAAGCTTTTTTTTAAGTGTCTCTCTGGGTCCCTCTAGTGTGGTGAGATGAGAAGCCACCCACTAGCAGCACATCACAGTCCTGATGTGATTCATTCTGGGTTGTGGGTTCAGTCTGGTTCTGGAGCTTTCATTATGAACCGGTTATTACTTCGTGTGTGCACATTGAATGACTGGGATCCCGGCCAGCAGGTGGCAATCCAAGTCCAAGTCCGGGTCTGAGTCCAAGTCCAAGTCCGGGTCTGAGTCTGAGTCTGAGTCTGAGTCTGAGTCCAAGTCGGGGTCCGGGTCTGAGTCTGAGTCCAAGTCCGGGTCCGAGTCCAAGTCCAAGTCCGGGTCTGAGTCTGAGTCCAAGTCCGGGTCTGAGTCTGAGTCTGAGTCTAAGTCGGGGTCCGGGTCTGAGTCTGAGTCCAAGTCGGGGTCCGGGTCCGAGTCCAAGGCCGGGGTTGAATTTGGCTAAAGCACCACGTCGTTTTCCAGCGCTGCAACTAATAAACGCATGACAACGAACATGTGCAAGTTGCAAAGCACCAAAAAAAAAAACAAGTTCAAAATAATCAATCAAAATAAGATAAGAACTACTTCCGGAGTGAAACCGGCAGCACCGTGGACTTCGCGTTGCATCTAATTTGTGCCAAATGTCTGGATTAGAGTGAAACGTTGAGTCCGAGCACAATGGACCACATTCGCTCTCAGTCAGAACCAGAATCGGGCCACATGGACCGACGCCGGCAGATGAAGGCCTCCCTCCAGTCGCGCATAGACGCACTTAAAGACGAGCTGCACGGTTTGAGTCGGGACATCTGGAGCTGCCCGGAGCTCGCCGGCAAGGAGACACAAGCGCACGACAGACTGGTCCGCTTCTTGTCCCTGGACGACCGCACGTGGACGATCCAAACCCACTACAAGGTGCCGACCGCGTTCCGGGCCAGCTGGGGTCCGGGCGCAGGCGGGGAGGACGGCCCGGTGCTGAACGTGGCCTTCCTGTGCGAGTACGACGCGCTGCCGGGTCTCGGACACGCCTGCGGACACAACCTGATAGCAGAAGTAGGAGCTGCAGCCGCTGTGGGTCTGAAAGCTGCTCTAGAGAACCAGACCGAGCTGCCTGCTCCAGTGAAGGTGACTGCAGAGACACGCCGCTTTAATTTCAGACCCATCAGTCACTCAATAAGTCACATAGTCCTCAACCCATGAGCTGGTATTGATGTGAGTTCACTGAATCTGTTTTTATACCAGATAACAGTTCTGGGAACACCTGCAGAGGAGGATATAGGAGGAAAGATCGAACTGATCAAAGCTGGAGCCTTCGCTGATGTTGACCTCGCTTTCATGGCTCATCCGGCTCAACAGGACGCTTCATTCCTGCCCTGCGTTGCGCTGGATGAGTACGTTCCCGTTCGCACCCCATCGCGTGCGTCATCTCTCTGTCCGCAGACGACCCCAACCTGTGTTGATGTTCCACAGGGTGTCGGTGAAGTACCGTGGGAAGGCGTCTCATGCGTCCGCGTGCCCCTGGGAGGGAGTGAACGCTCTGGATGCTGCTGTGTTGGCCTACAACAGCATATCTGTGCTTAGACAACAGCTCAAGCCTGAGTGGAGGCTTCATGGTAAAAAAAAAACAACCCCAAAACAAAACCAGCAGAGACTTAATTCATTTAAAGCTTACTTTTTATTCCCTCTTGCTTATTGCCTACATCTGCAGGCGTGATCAAACACGGAGGGGTGAAGCCTAACATCGTCCCTGCCTATTCGGAGTTAGACTTTTACATGCGTACCCCGCTGCTCAAGGACCTTTGTGACCTGAAGGCCAAAGCTGAAGCCTGCTTCAGGGCAGCTGCCATAGCAACCGGTTGCCAAGTAAACAGCTCTTTCTTTTGCCTTCTGAGCTGGAGACGGTAGCGTATAGATTTAGGGACCAGCAGTTTGTGTCGATGTAGTGTGACCGCGCCTGCTTTGACTTTTATATGACATTAAACTTTTTAATGTGTTCCTGTAATTATAGTGCGGTGCTGCTGTTACGTAATGTACTGGTAGCTTCGGGCAGCTTTTCTCCTACATCTGCGCTTGCTCCAGGCAGGTTTAACTCGCATTGCGTGGACCTTCGTACTGTCGGTACTGTATACTGTCTCCAAATGTACACTGCATTATGCAAACGAGGCCGTACTTTGCCTTTTAGGTGGAGATGATTTACCCATCTCATGCCTACTATGACATTCTGCCCAATGCCACACTGTCAAGCCTGTATGAAATGAATGGAAAACAGTTAGGAATTCAGTTTCCTGATCAGCCAAACGACTTCTCTGGTAGGTACAAGACTCGAATATCTCCTTCTCTCCCTCGTCTGTGTAGAACAATTGAGCATAAAATGTGCCACAGCCGACTGTGATCTAGTTTCTTTTCACAGATTGTCTTTTTGTTGTTTACTGAATCAACACAGAGTCATTATCACAGCGAATTCTTAATTATCTGGCAGGTTCCACAGACTTTGGCAACGTATCAGTCGTGGTCCCTGGTATTCATCCTTTTTTCTACATCGGCACGAACGCGTCGAACCACACTGAAGAATACGCCGACGCAGCGGGTACGCCAGTGCCTTTGCCTTAAAACAACAGCTGTTGGGTTTTTGTGACAAAAATTGAATTTGCACTACAATCAGACATTTTTTTTTGTAAGCCGTCATCTCCTTCCAGATCAGTTGCTCTGCCTGTTTAGTGCCTGTTTATGTGATGCTTTATTTTCCTCCTCGGTCCTCTTTTCTGTGCCAGGAGCTGAAAAGGCCCAGTTGTACACCCTGAGGACTGCCAAAGCTCTGGCTATGACAGCTGTGGACGTGGTGTGCTGCCCCGATCTGCTGACAAAAGTAAGAGAGGACTTCAGTGTGGCCAGACTCAAACAGCAGAAGTGAAATGCAAAGCTTTAGAAATATAAGGACTTTATTAATTATAACAAATAATCAGAGTAGTTGTTATAGGAAATAATACAGGGTTTTAGACAGATCCCTCATGTGCACCTTAATAAAGCTCCAATGCTAAACGTGGAGTAAACTGTGTCCTGTCTATCTGTCAGCCATCAGACATACAGTATTCTTACATGGAGAATAAATCCTCCTGGCTCCTCTTCTGTTCCCACCAGGTGAAGTTTCAACTTGTCAAATATCTGCAGATTCTAGAACGGGAACCAAATATCGTAAGAAAAGTAAAAAGCGTATTTCATTCTGTGGGGATTGTTGCCAAAATGTTTAGCTAATATTAATCTGATGGAGACCATAAACAAAAAGGAAGAGATTTATTAGGATTCATCCTCTGGGTTATTTTTTGCACCTCAGCTTAGTGTAACTACGTCCTTCTTATAACGTCAGCTAAACTTGGCGAGACCATAATCGCACACCGATGTTAAATCATGTGTGTACATATTTCTGCTTTTGCATCACATTTATTGGGATGCAGTTAATGATATCACTGATTTGCAGTTTACGATCCCGGTCTTCATCAATCTGACGTCTGCCAGAGAGACACCCTGGAACTGGTTGCAATCCAGTGGCTAATAGCTGTGAAAGCTTGTCCTCCAGCGATGTCTAAATATACTGTGTGAGAGAGGAGAGGAAAACAGGATGAAAATGTAGGATTTACTCTGAAGGTGTCAAACCACAAAATGTTGCCAAGTGCTTCCTCTGACATGAAATGTGTGGTCTCCAGTTTGTCTCTTTTTCATCTCTTAAGTTGATTTAAATTGATGTCTGCAGAAAAAAACAGTTTCCAGCAATTATTCACACAAGCTAAATAGTATAACCTGTACAGTTTTGTTACCTAAGCTGAGCTTGAATCATTTTCACATTTTCAGAAAACAAAACATTTATTAAACAGTTTTTCACATATAACATGTTGCCAGCGTCAATTTTATACCAGCAGTTTCTTTTGGTTAATAAGTTTCCTATGAACCATCAAAATATATTTTTATATATCATTTTTCTTAAAGTATAAAGTTGTTATAAGCTGAAAAGACAACGTAACTAATAACTAAAAGGTCACAGTGAATTTCAGAGCCTCACAACACCAAACATAGGAGATGAGCTTCAGTTGTATTATTCAAACAAGAAGAAGAAGAAGCACATTAAAAAATTATCATATTCAGTGTTTGGGGATTTACTAAACATATACTGTATGTTTACATTTGCGATTTCAATAAACTGGAATTATTTTTGCTTTTACACGAAGCTTTGACAAATGCAAAACAGTAATTTCTCATAGCTACACAGTCAACTGAATATTTTTAATAGTTATTTGCCCCCTAACTTAGCTCAATGAGGAGAAGCGCTGATGAAACGTCCTGTGACATCACACAACAGCCTGGTGCAGTGAAGTTTGCTTCTATTTTAGCTCTAACATACAGTAGAAAATGCTGAATTTGCATTGATACAAAAAGCACAACAAAATGTAACATAGTTCCATGCTGCGAACCAATTGAAGAGCTTCCGCAAAGATGGAAATGATGCTTTGTCCTTGTCGTTGGGAGGAGTTGAGAGAGGATTCACACCACTTTGGTTGTTTTTGAAGTTTGAAGCTACACACAGCAGCCGCTTAGCTTAGCTTAGCACAGAGACTGGACGCCTCCATCGCCTCTCAGGTCACTATTTAACATGTTGCATCTTTGTTTACAATATAGAAAGTGAAGTGTAAAAAAAAACAAAACAAAAGGAGGTTATTTACCGTTACTATTTAAGTTACTGGTCCCAGCTAGAAAATAGTCTGGCAAATATTGATCAATATTGATTGATTGTTTAACTGAGAAATGTGAACTGCTTTTACTTTTGGACAGAGCAGGTTTTTATCCGTTTCCAGTATTTGTGCAGAAGACACGCATTCATTTTGTGGACTAACTCCCCACACAAAGCGCATAAGCACGTCTCAAAACGTCAAACTATCCCTAAACAGTTTGAATGTGTCCTTGACTAAGTTGAGTTCGTAGGTGAAGGGTGAATCCATACGCTGGGCATCAGTCTGCAGCTCGCAGTTTTAAATGTTAAGAGCTAAACTGCACATTAGCATAGTCTGTTCGTGCAAGAGGTTCTCAAGCGACAGCAGAAGTCCGGATGTTTTTCCGTCGAGAGCGTCAATAGATTCAACTCAGCTCAGTTTTAAGTGGCTGCACCCGTCTGTCAATGGTCCCTCAGATCTTAGAGTGAGTCTGAAAATGCATCAGTTTAGCATCATCGTCTCTGCTCTTCAAACCGAGCCTTGTGGAGTCTCACCGTGGGCAAATCTCTTGTGTTACGAGTAAATAGACCAGTAGATGATGTTGAAGAGGATGTACGCTCCAGGAAACACCACCCTCGAGTACTTGTCTATGGCATGTGTATCTATCCAAATGTTCACGTAGCCTCTGGATGGTTTCACCTGTCGTGCAATCTGGGGGTCGTTCAACGCCACCTGGGCCAACATTCGCTCCTGCCGGCCCCCATTTTCCGGCATCCCATAATTCCCTGTGGTGTTGACATCCATAGACCCGTAGCCAGTGATCTGGGGGTCGATCATCATCTCGTCTGGATTGCCGATGCCACAGGTACAAGGCAACTAGAGAGGAAAGTAAGAAGACAGGAGGAGAGTAATCTGATTATGGTCCACGCTGCTGCTTCACAAAACAACTAAAACAAGCATATGAATATAAATTTTCTCCTCGCAAGGGGCCTTTCAATAATTTTGTAATGAAACATTTATCACAGGATGTTTGTGCAGGAAATGTTCCTTAGGGGGCATCCGGCAATTTGGCTCCATATGCCGCAGCATTTGGCAGATGAAGAAAAGCAACATAGTGCACAAGCTGGAGTCCCCAAAATAATACGCCATAGCCCGAGAGCAGCTTAAAATGAGCCAATTTAGAAAATATGCATCTGTTTATTAATAATGTCCATTAATTATTAAGTCATGTTTGTACCAGTTTAGAAATATTTTAATGTGTAAACTGTTTTTATATAAATCAGGTCATCTGGATTACAGACACTGGTTCTTTCAACTAATTTCAGTTTTGTCCTCTCTTCGTTTTAAATGAGAAAGACTTAATTGGCGCTCTTATTTTGGAGGATGTATCTCAGGAGGCTTCTGTTGATGTGTCAGTGAGCAAGAAAACCAACCCCCAGCATGCATGAAATAGTTGTGTCCCCTCTGTCATCAAAGATCCACATGAAATAATGAAACAGAGCAACAAACAACACTTACTCTCTCCCTCAGCTTCCTCTCCTTCCTCTCCTGCACGGTGGAGAGGTAGTTGACCGCCGCGTACTCTATCACCGACAAGAACACAAAGACGAAACTGACCCAGAGGTAAATGTCCACAGCTTTGATGTAGGAGACCCGCGGCATGGAGGCGTTGACCCCGGTTATGATGGTGGACATGGTCAACACTGTGGTGATGCCTGGAGCGAAAACAATTAAGAATTCAGTCCCATCCCTGCTTTTGTTTACTGAGTCCCTGAGGTGGAGAAAAATACACGTTAATTAACATCCAGTGTCTGTATTTGTTGTAGTACTTATTATTTAGGTACTTTTTGTCTTGGTTATATTCAGAGACTTTATTGTCCACTGTATAAAAGTTATGCAAATGCTGTCCCACGTTCAAAATAAGGTTAAAGGTCACTTTCAACTGTAGGACTAGAAGCAAACAACACAAGGGCCTCACAGCCGAGTTTCTTATGACCTTGAGTGACTTTCAACAACTGTTTCAGAAAAAATACCGCGGCAGCATCTTCAGGATAAAAACATGTTTAAAAGTCTCTTTGCAGAGGTCGTAGGACGGTCCTACCGAGCGGCACCCTGGCGGGGACGGCCCTGCGGTCGATCCAGAAGGACACCCAGGACAGCATGACCATCAGAGTGGCGGGGAAGTACGTCTGCAGCAGGAAGAAGAAGATGTGGCGCCTCAGGGTGAAGTGGATGTACAAACGATTGTACCAGCCTGCAAAAGAGGAAGCATCACTGCTGTTACATGCATAATGTCATGTGTTAGCTGCTGACACGCTGCATGGACGCTCAAAGAAGAGGTTCCCAGCTATTCTGCTGGGAAAGATAGGACACCGAATCCATTTTCTGCTTCCCGTTGCTCTTGTGGACATGTGGTTAGGAGACGGCTGCAGGGCTTTCACACTGGCTTTTTCCAGCAGCGGACAAGCAGCTGGCAGTGCTTGGATTCATTTCGTTTCGCTGTGAGGATTAAATATTAGTACATTCTACTTGAGGTGACATTCAAGGTACAACGATCTCACATACGTCTCAACGCTGTCGCTGGAAAATGCTCAAAACATTTACTGAACTGTGACTTACTAATTTGCATGAGCGGTCCACTTCATTTCATTACGTGTTGCGGGTTACGGTACCTGTGCTGCTGTAGAAAGCCAGCTTGGTGGTGGTGTGAAATTTTTGGATGAGGAACTGGGACAACGATATCCTGTCGTCGGTGTTCAGGGACTCGTTTCCTTTCTTCCAGTACAGCATGAGGTCATCGTCTGTGTACGCATCTGGGTGGAAGATACGTGGACGCAATTAACGGACCAAATCCAGACACGTGCTGGATTAAAATGAGCACGATGTGCGGCAAAGAATACAACATAAAGAACATAATCAGTCCAAAGCCCCCCTACCCACCCCTAGAGGCCGCAGTGTTTATCGCTCGCCATGATTATTCCAGTCTTTCAAGCTCGCCAGCAGCGGAGCCAAAGGGCTGACGCAAGAGAAGCGTCATTAAAATTAAATCTATTTGCCCTTTGAAGAAAGAATATGCTCAAATTCTCTCATGCTATGGTATGATATGTCTGAGATCGCATCAAATGACGAGCACTGCGGCCTAAGATGCGTGCGAGAGGGAAACTCAGCCTTCACCCTCACGCATCGTTCCAACCGAACAGTAAATGTGGATATTTCCCGTTTATATGTGAAATGTACACATTAATCTTTACATACTCCAGAGTCCACTATGCATGAGTCTGAATTGTTCGTGTCTGTCCAGGGTGTAGCCCACTTTTCACCCAGTTCCCCCTCAACCATTAGATAATGATTACATAATAGATAATGGATAATGGATTTCGCTCTTGACCAAAGTGTTTGAGAACTGCACGGATGGGCAACTAAACGAAACAACTAAAAGGCGCTGAAGATGTGACCTGCTGACGTATTTGACCATATTGCAATCAATCCACTCACAGCTTTCAATTTCCAGCGAGCAGGTTTGAGTGTCCAGAGGGAAGCGGCTCAGGTCCATGTTGCACATGGCAGTGACTGTGACCCTACATTTTAAAAAAATGACACAAAGAAAAATGCTAATTCAGCTTGTGATAAAACAGATGAAGCTGGGATTCCTACTGTGAGTCTTCCCTTCCTGACTAAGTCCAGACAAAACAATCTGCTGTCGCTTTACTTACCGGAGGCTGTAGAGCACGTTGCCGTCGGGATAAACCCTCAGCATGACGTTATCGGTGGTGGTGTCGTGGATGAAGGAGCGCTTTGAGTGGACGAAAAACATGTCAGGAACCCAAATCTTTTTCACCAGTCGACTGTCAAAGGTCATGCTCTGGTTGGTGGTGCTTGGGAACGCCAGCCTCTCATCCTTCCAGTAGTGACGTAGGTACAGTGTCATGGTAAAGTCCTGCAGCAGCAAAAGTGCCAACGTGAAGATACAGCCTATAAAGATTTTTAAAACTGTATGCTGTAGCTGGTTCACACACACCATATCCACTTCAGAGATCGTGTCCAGACTTTCAACTTGAACGTCTACTCCAACAGGAATTGGAGGACCTGAAACAAAATCAAAGTTTAATTTCTGCTTCAGTGGGTAAAGACGTTCGTTCGACTCTCACCCAGACTGTTTCAGCCTTTAGTGCAAATAAACGGGCAGCCCAGCATTTTTAAACCGGGACTGTGTCAGCCTGGATGGGACTCTACCTCTGACCTATTTCAGGCTTTATACTCTGCATCACCATCATCAGCATCATCCAACGCTACACACATTAATTAGGTCACAATAATAGATCAAGGTTGAGGCAGCGGTGGATGAAATCCAGCTCTCTTTTCCATTTCCAACTAAGATGCACCTGATGGTGGAAATCGGACGCAAAAGGGTTCAGCATAGGGTCAGTGTGTGTGTTTTCAGCAGCAGATTGTCGTGTGATTAAAAGAGCTCTGATAAAAACAGCACATGTCTCTTCCTTTGAAGTAAAAAGCCCTGATGGCTCATTTTTTAGTTCAACATTGTTCCCATTTGGCCGTTTGCCCCAGAAACATAAAAACAGCTAAAAAGATTATAAACATATAATATATTCCATTACTGTGTCATAATAAATACAAATAGCCAGAGCACCTTTATTGTAGCGTAATCCTCACAGACCAAAGAGCTGCCATCAAATCCCTTTAATATACTGTGATGCTAAAGACTTGTGTTAACACTTGTGATGTAAAGAACTGAGCTGCAATTGAAAACCAGCACAGCTTGTGGCTGGTGTCATCAAGGTCTCAGAGAGCTTAATGCTCACAGGACTAAACCAGTGACCACCGCATAGATCTCATCCCACTGCGCTTCCGGTTGGTTTCTTACTCAGTTACAATCCTCCGCCCAACATGTCGGAGTTATGCAAACAAATTACTGGAAACACTGAAGCATCACTGACCCCCGAACGCCGGCCTCATGGTGAAGTCGTGGTCGTCTATTCTCAGGAGCTGCTCGGATTTTGTCATGGGAGATTTTGTCATGTCTGGACTTCGTTTGTAAATGGGACTGAAAAGACACGTGGTTACAATGAAGGCTTTACAAAATAAACTGAACACAGTCGTTTTACAGTGAATCTTAAAGGTAAACAGCAATAGAATTTAGTTTGAAAAAGACTTTTACCTTCCAGATTTGTGACCTCCACCCCCCTCCATCCTCCCATCCATCCTCCCATCCATCCTCCCATCCATCCTGGTCTCTCTTCGCGACCTATTAATTAAGAGCAGAAACAAACAAATAAATAAATAAATGTGAACATCTGTCACATGGGGCAATAGTGCAACAATGCATGAAGCAGCAGAGTAGCAGCAACTGGGGTTTTTCTTTTCTTAACCTCTACAATCCAACATATTTCCTTTGAGAAGAAACAGGAATTCAAGTTCTTCTGAGTGTCTACCTATACCTATAACATTCTGACTGGTACTGAAATGAGCAAAATCCAAGCAAAACTGACACATTCACCTAGAACGTAGATGTAAATTAAAAGAATCACCCTTTTAAATGTTTTTGTCTTTTATCTTTTTGTGTTGGTCATAAATAATTGAATGTATTTACAGGATGTGTATTGTTTACGCATTGCTTTTCAGTGTCACATATTACAAGACAATTAATATTTAGGCTTTTGTTTGGGTTGATAATACAAAAAATTTGATTTTGCAAGATTTTTAGATTTAATAGTCTGCACAGTTAATTGATTAATTGAGAAACAATCTGCAGATTAATCATTAGTTGCAGCTTTAATTTTTTATGGGTTTAGGGCAGCATCAGTAACTTTGCCGTCTTTGTTTTTATTTCTGGAGACGTAAAACATCCGAAACAAGTTACAACACAAACAAGTTACAACACAAACATTTATCCCAAAGAGCATTTCCAAACCATCCACATCCAATTTGGAGCAACTGTAGCCCCTGCCTGGTGTGACTTTTCTAGAGCCCTGCCTCTGCACACTTGTCTCGTAAGCAGCAGTTTCGGGTCACGAGCAGAGAGACAGAAAGAAAGAGATGAATTCCGAAAACCCAAAAATGGATTAATAGAGTAGAGCATGCTGTGACAGACAGGGCCAAATCCCTGTGACAACCACAGACATGCATTAAAGAAACACGATAGAAGAAGCAAGAGAGAGGAAGAGACGGCACAAAAGAAGAGAAAGAAAACAGCACCGTAAAAAAAACGAAAGAGTAAAAAAGGCGATTTTTTTCCCCGGGTGCTAGCTGCAGTGTTGTTATGGGCCATGGGTGCTACTCATCTGCATCCATCCAGCAGCTGGTTCCTAATCCTCTTGGCAGAAATGCCTCTCCAATCCTCTCTCTGCCTGCCTACGCTACACAGCAGACTGCCTGCTCTGTGTGGCTCCACGGTGTTTCTGCTTTTTTTTCTTTGCAGCTGTGGGTCTGCAAGCGCCGAGGATCTGCAGGGGCTGCATCAGGGTTAATGGGCCAGATTTCAGCAGAGGTCATTCTGGACACATTAATATGCTACATTACAAAAGCAGGGAACAAAAACTGAAAAACATCTGAAACGATGAAAATGGGGTTAAAATCACCAGCTGCTTGACTGTGACTTATATTTATCAAGTATTTTAGATGTTTGTGGGGAAACAAATGTAAGATATAGGTCAAAAAAAGAGTGGCCTATAAAGTACGTATGTGAAAAAGAATGTTTTCAATATGCCAGTGACCGAATGATCTTTGAACACTAATGAGCGTTTTCTGCTCAGATCTTTTCTACTGTAGGGCTCTACTACTACAGAGACCCCCCGTCTCTGCTCTCCCAACTCAAGGCGCTGAAGTAATATGGTGAAAACTCCCACAACCCACACTGGCAGCATCCAGCCGCTTTTGCAATTTCACACTCACGCTGGAAAGGAGGGGAGCAGCGATGAGAAACGGGGGAGGTGGAGGACGAGTTAGACGTCTGCATAAGTATATGAGATCCCCCCCCTTCTGGAAAATGAATCAAAGATTTACATTTGATTTGTATTCACAGTCTGTGTGTGTCAGCAGAGGCGAGGCTGATGTGAGAGAACTTTTAACTAGTACATGGGGAAAAAAGGGGTGTTTGATAAGAAGACACCGGTGTGGAGAGATTACACAGCTTTGAGCCACTTGTGCTTTCTGTCGTTTGCTGATTTTCCTCAGATGATTGCGATTGTGCTCTTCTTACAATTAACGATCATCTTCGCCACCTTGGGGCTTGGATTATTACTTTAAATGACTGTGATTTCATGGAGGATTGTTTAGGTCTGAAAAGGCATCCTAACCCTGTTATCGCACTTCCCTGTCATGCAATATTATAGTCTGTCATAATGTATAATCATGATGTAATGTATGTTGTGTCAAACACATTTATCTCCCTCGAACTGGTGAGAAACATAATAGCGAGCAGGTCCCTGTTTGTCGTCTGCGCTGAATAACAACAGTTAGAGCGTGAAAAGTGATGCTGTATTTAAAGGCAGAGGATTATGATTTGACAGGGTTTGTTGAATATATTAAGTGGATGCAAGTCATTCACCGCTGATAGCATTATGAGCCGCACAGCACTGTACTTTGCCTGCTTGGAAAAATCTTATCATCTTCACCAGAGATTAATTCAAAGACATTTTCTCACTCATGGGCTGCAGGCAACACTTGAACCATGTGGCCATTTCTACAAGAGAAGTGTCTTTGTAGATTTAAATAAAACCTACATGTACAGTGTGTTGGTTATTTATAGAAACTTTCCCCCGAGAATCCAAGGTACCGCTCAAAGTGCTGCTTTCTGTGGACATTCAAAACCACCAATTAACTTTGGACCAGAGCTGAGCCAGTTAGTTGATTAATCAATTAGGCAATGGGCAGAATTAATCAGTAACGATTTTGATTGTAGATTCATAATCTAAGTCATGTTCCAGCAAAAATGCGCTAGTTTTGGCGTCTGTAATAATGAAACTCCCTGCTGTTCTTTCTCCTACATGGTCTTAAATTAAGCATAATTAAAATTTGTATGAATTTTGAATGCCAGCAGTAAAGGTTTGACGCCTCTAATGTGAACCAGAGAAGTCAATGGACGCATTAACGAGGCAGCAATTAGCCTAAATAATCACCTGGAAATGACATTAAGCACAATCGCTGCCTGAGAGGGAAACAGTCATTAGCTGCCCTGCAGTCGTTGTGGGGCAAGGCAACACAGACTTCACCAGTAGTACATAAATAGATGTGGGGATTTAGGTCTCCCTCACTCTCCTCTCTCCAATCTGCTGTCTGAATAAGTCTGCTTTCAGATGGGTGGGGTGAGGGGAAGCACAGGTGACACAGGAAACACGGCACAACATTGTGTACATATAAACAAAATCATAATGAAGTCGTTATGAGAAAAAGAGTAATCACATTTGCAGATTTTGCATTTAAAGCCAAATTGACACATGTCTTGTTGAGAGAATAATAACACATGCTGCTGTTGTACTGTATATCTGTGACTCCTTTGATTTTACCTGCTTTGTTTGTAGGATTCCAGCTTGTGACCCCTCGGCTGGGCCATCCTCCCTGCTGCTCCCGCCAGCCAAACACAGATAAGCATAAGAACAGCGTCCACCTGCATGATTCACATTCCCCAGAGGACGGACCTCTCCTGTAAGTCAGAATCTACTCCCCTCCAGGGTTAGCAGCACTCTGCCTTCCTGAGACATTCCCCTCTCCGGCACCGGAGTCGATAAGAGGGAGAAAAACAGCAGCAGCTACACTGGGCTATTCTACGGTCTGAGTGGAAAACATCCTATGGTGCTTAATCTCCACAGTGGGAAAAGCAATTTTGACTAAACCCATAAATCCTTGAGCGTCAGATGGTACAGATTTGATCCCTCCAGCGGCGGATGTGCCTGCCTCTCTGTGCTCTGCTGTGCTCAGATATCCTGCACTCTGATGTGCTCTACACTCTACTTTGCACCGCCCAGAAACACAAATTCTCACAATGATGCAGCGCGCACATTTGTAAGGTCAATGGTTTAGAGATACCGACGCACAGGCTCTGAGGGGAAGTTCTAAGGCTGATGTGAAAGGCAGGCGTCTCATATCTGGCACCTCAAAGATGTTTTTATTTTCAGCCAGAATTTGACAAAGCTGCATTTCTGCCTGTCAGAGGTTTCAGCAGTGTTTGATGTAAACCTGAAGAGTGAATGTAAGCTCGGATTGCAGAGTTATTTTTCCGCCTGTGATGGTATCTTCCACTTTTTCTCAGGGGACCCAGATTTGGGAATATTTTTGGATGCTCTAAAAATGATTACACAGGTTGACGTGTAATGAAATGCAGCACAAATAAGGCCAATGCGACTTTCACAATGCAAAGCTCGCAAAACTAAATCAATCAGATAAAATATTAAATGTTAAACCAATACAATGGCCTCTGAAGATGAAGGTTTTTCAACAGTAACCTAGATATTAAACAGATATAAACATAGATGATGAGCAGAAAACTACATACACTATCACACAACACTCAAACCTAATGTGAGACACTAAACAGGTAAATAATAAATTTCATTTTTCATTTTTCATTTTGCTATTTCATTTTAGCATCACACGAGAGGCTCCTCAGATATTTGTCTGTGTCTGTGTGCAGTCCGTCCGAATACGCCAATCATAATTCATCTCAGCACTGATGTCATCATCCAGGCATGTGTCCCTTTTTTTAGCAGACTGAAGAGTTGGATTATAAGATCATGAATTTGGGTTAGCTCCATGGACGTCAATCTGAAAATTGGTGTAAGTAATGTCAGGCATTGTTTGTGTTTCAGATTTGCGGATCCTTCTTTACAGCTGTCCTGCTGACCGAGCAAATATAACAGCTGCCACCTGCACTAAAAAAAAAATGCCACAGTGAACAAATAATAAGGTGAACGTCCTCTTTCACATTACAATTCAATTATTGCTATAGATATAATCTAGTTTTATGAAAAAACTGATGAAAATAATTAGAAATAATTATATTACAGTGTCATTTACACAGAGAATGTAAACTCTTCAAAATGTTTGAAAATCTTTAAAACATTTTGTTACAAATTCAAAAATAACCATAAATGTGAATTTGTATCTAGATCTAGTTCCACTACTTCAGGAAAAGAAAACTACAGGCGTACAATCCATGTACTTTTATCATGTTGGTGTAATAGCTGCATTTAAACAATAGCAATAAGTTATTGAACAGTGATATTAATCTTTGTGTATAGCTTTCAGCTGAAGATGCCAACCCACAGCAAATGTCCATTCACATGCCTGTTTATCTGTGATATATGTACATTTGTTATTTATTTATTTGTTTGTTTGTTTATTTGTTTGTTTGTTAACTAATTCTATACTTCACACTTCGGATGGGAATATTGAAAGTTGCTCTGCATGTGTCTGTGGAGCACGGTGGGGGCAGTGTGATGGTCTGGGGTGCTGTGGTGGTGAAGTGAGAAATCTGTACAGGGTCAAAGGGATCTTGAACTACACGTGGCCGCTACTGTACAGCAACCACTTGCAGATTAAGATTTTATATGATCATCTTATGAAATAGGACGGATTGATCTAGATTACACCACTCAACATTATGTAAGTAGACGACATTAGCGCCATAATCACTAGCTACAACATTAAAACAAATAAAATACTGCCTTCATCTCAACAGCATTCAATAACTGTGTTTCTTTGGGTTCTCTAAGTACGTCTTGGACTCATTTGTACCGTGTTTTGTGTTTCTCTTTGAGCGTTTTACTAGATGAATATACTCGAGTCTCTGTTGTGCGGAGTGGAGCTACGTCACGCTCTGGAGTTGGCCAATCAACTGCCGCTTTTTTTAATGTTTAATCCGTTTTGCCCTAAAATTAGTCTGTCAGACAGACAGGCGCACTCACTGCTGTGGTTTTATACCGTCCACGGAAACGTCAGCAAATCAGATGTGCTATGTTTAAGCACTAGGTTTAGCAGATGATCGTGGTTGTGGGCACGGTTGGACACACGACCCTTTAATCCCTGTGATCGAGGAGGGATTTGTGCCTGAGAGGCTATAATCAGGGTAAAAACAACCGGAAGCGAACGGAGGGAGGTCATTGGTTTACGCGCTCCTGGCGGGGCTTTGTAAAGTTTACTGGTAGCTTCTGCGACAAGGTGTTTGTTATGCAGCGTTGTCTAATGGGGCAACAGACACGATCGCGTGTTTAAATGAGACGTGGAACATTGTGCCACATATGATGGTGAGGACGCGGTCACGTGTTGGCTGATCGCGTACTGCCAAGCGGGAGCGAAGCGCGTTAGCCGCCGTTAGCAGCGAGCTAGCAGAGCTCGGAGCTGACTTACAATGAGCCTTTCACGGGAGATTAAACGTAAGTGTCGCCTCACCGTCACGTCAACTCGCAGGTTGACGAGCATCCCTGCTCGTGTGGATTATTTACTTTGTCGATAGATAATATTGTGATGTGCGATCGTTCCACAGAGCTACAGAAAGCAAAGAGCAAAGCCCAGAACAGCAACAACATCACAGAGGAAGCCAACATCTGTAATCAGCTGGGGGAGCTCCTGTCCAGAAATGGTAAGACGTGTGTTGATGGGTGAGACCGTAGCTACAGGATGCTCGCTGCTCATCTGGTTCCTTCTATGACTCATGAGTCTTAAAATGTGTCAATGTTCCTTTGCCACAGTATTAATTCCACACACCACTACCTTAGCACTTGCACTTTTTACACTAGGCACTAATATCAAGTGTGCGGTCTGATCTCTGTACTGTGGCCTTCAGGTGACTATGAGGCTGCCATCAGAGAGCACCAGCAGGAGTTGTCTCTCTCCGAGGTGCTCAGTGACGTGATTGGACGAGCTGTGGCCAATCGGAAGATAGGAGAGTGCTACGCAGAGATGGGGAAAATAGAGGCCGCCTTAAAGGTGAGTATATTGTGTTGCGTCAAAAATATTTCTTATCCTTGATTGTACATTGCAATACACTCTGATTTGCTCCTTAAAGATGCTTAGTAAGAAGTAAAGTCTCTTTCTTCTGCAGCATCAGCGATGTCACCTGGAGTTGGCTCGCTCTGTCAGAGACCACGCGGAGGAGCAAAGAGCGCTGGCCACTATTGGTCGAACCTACCTCTTCCGTTTTGAATCAGATCAATCACGAAACAGTTTGGAGCAAGCGGAGGATGCCTTCAGGAAGAGCCTGGCCATTGTGGATGATCGTCTAGAAGGTGTGACCTCTTGGTGTATTATGCGAATTAACTCTTATGTGAATCCTCATGGTTTTCAAGGTTACAATATAGTTTTGTAGTGTCTGCTCACTTGTTTCTCTTATCGTTGGGTATTTCTCTTCACCCCAGGAAAAGTGCCAAAGCGAGAGATTAATGAGATGAAGGCTCGGCTGTTCCTCAATCTTGGTCTGGTCTGTGACCATCTGGGGGAGCCCAAGCGCTGTAGCGAGTTTATCCGACGAAGTGTCTTCATTGCTGAGTATGAACATCACTCATACTAAACTAATTCACTTAGCTATAAGAACTTGCATTAATGTTACCATAGCCTGCAGTTGGCCTTTCTGTTTACTGTATTTCCATCCTGTGAAGGAAGAGCCAGCTGCTGGAGGATCTCTATCGTGCAAACTTCAACCTGGGCAACATCTTCTTCCGCAACGGTCAACACTCCAATGCTGTGCGCTGCTTAGAACAGGCCAAAGAGTGTGCTCGAAAAATCAAAGAGAAGTTCAGTGAGAGCGAGTGTTTTCACTGCATCGGCAAAGTACGAACAAATTTCTACAAAATAATAGACGACCGTTGATTGGAACCAGCCCCTCCCGCGCATACTTTTACCGTGGATCACCCGTGTGACATTCATCCACAGGTGCAGCTGTCTCTGGGTGACTTTGTAGCAGCTAGAAGATCTCTGAAGAAAGCGCTCTTGCTGGGATCCCAGCAGCCAATAGACAGACAGGCAGTCAAGAAAGCGTTCAAATATGGTAAGATGGCTGCTTTTATTCCCTCACTGTTGTTAGTGTTATTACATCTAAAATATTAATCTACATTTCACTACAGCAACTTAGTTGATGGTATAATTTGTTGTTTGGACTTTTAGCTGACAAGGGCTGCAAGTTAGAGGAAGAACTGGGGGAAGATCAGGGCAAAAGACTTAGCTCCCATCAGGCCGTGGAGCTGGCAGAGCAGCTCGGGGACCTCTACTGCAAGGTTGGCTGCTACAGCAAAGCTCTGGAGGCCTACCAAGCCCAGGTATGATAGCTTAAGATTTTTTAAACCGGTATATATATTACGTGGCAGACTATCACAACACTGAATTATATCCTGTTAATGTTAATGTGGTTTAGCTGAAAGGTGCTGAGGCGATGGGTAAACCTGCCAGGGAGTTGGCTGTCATCCATGTGTCCCTGGCTGCTACCTACACAGACCTGAGACGGCACAGCAAGGCAGTGGAGCACTACAGACAGGAACTGGCTTTGCGGCAGGGCAGCTCCACCGAGGTATGTGCAACAACGTGCTTCTTTACCCTGCAACGGCCATTGTGTGATTAGGGGTCTTTTATAAATAAATAAAAATTGCCAGAATGCATCGTATTATGAATGTTGACATGACAACACCAGTTTCAAGATCCCACATTGAAGTCGACTTTGAGCTGTAAATACATAACAAAGAACACATGATTTGTACTTTTAAGTTGCCCGTATGTGTAGATGTAACTCATCACATCTGTGTCTGTGTCAGGAGTGCAGCACCTGGCTGAACATTGCGACTGCTCAGGAGGAGAGTGGCTGTGCCGTTGAGGACATAGAGAGCAGCTACATTACAGCCCTACGCTGCGCTCAGACGTCTGGCCAGGCCAGACTAGAGGTGAGGTTGAGTTGGCAGCTGAAAATGATGCAAGTACTGAGGTTTAGTCAAATCTATAATGAATTAACACAGAGGGGTTTTACTGTATGGCACCCTTCTTTTTTGAAACTAATAGTTTTAAATGTGTTTTCACTTTCTGTTGCTCAGAAACGTGTGTTGAAGCTTTGGCTGGCGTCTCAGAGACGAAGTGGCTCATCCAGTGCTGATGAGACTGAGGCAAAGCTGCAGGAGCTGTGTGTCGCTGAGGGCTGGAGTCCAGATGGGAGTGATGGTGAGGAGGATGAAGAGGAGGAGATGGACAACAGCGAACCTCAGGATGACAGTGACGTCATCCTGTCAGACTCAGGTAGGTACAGTGTGCTGGCATCTTGCCCAGCTGACATTTCGAGGCCTTATCTGATGCTGTTCTGAATGTTATTTTGCTTTGTTTTTCTAGATGACGATTTAGAGGGTTATGACAAGATAGTATCAGGACGCAGAAAGGGAGGAAGGGTGAGTCATGTATCAGCTGACGGTTGCACAAGCAATCATGTCATCTTTGTATTCCATGGTTTACATCTTCAGTGTCACCATCTGCCTTTTTTGTTTTGCTTTCCTGCTTTAGTGGAATAAGAGGAACGAGAAGGGCGAGACATCGCTGCACCGAGCATGTATAGATGGAAATCTCAAGCAAGTCCAATATCTGGTGGAACAAGTGAGAGAAAACATAATTCATAATATTCGTCTTGAAGATGGAAACCCATTGGTAAAATACTCGACTAGATGTTAAAGTCTAATAACTTAAAAGAAAATTCATAAACATCTTGCTCTTTGCACTCCATCCTAGGAGACAGCTGAGTGTCTGCTCATCTGTGAATAATTTATAAGGAGTGAACTTCATGATGATGAAAGACTATAAAGGGCTGTTGGATCAGAAGCTTTCATTAATAATTACATTATTAGTAACATTTTCCTATTTGTCTTTATGTCAGGGTCATCCAGTGAATCCTAGAGACTACTGTGGCTGGACTCCTCTGCATGAGGCCTGTAACCACGGTCACTATGGTAACTGATTTAAGATTAAATGTATTTTCAATATTTGAAGTAACTTAGTAAGAAACAAAAATCCTCTGTCTGTTTTCCCTTCATCCAGACATAGTAGCTGTGTTGTTGGAGCGCGGCGCCAACATCAATGATCCTGGTGGTCCGCTGTGTGAAGGGGTGACTCCTCTCCACGATGCGCTCGCTTGTGGCAATTTCAGAGTCGCCAGACTCCTAGTGGAACGTGGGGCTTCAGTTACGCTACGCAACTCCAAGGTGCGGTTACACAGGAAGTCAACTGGAAGTTCTGCATCTCCGTGTATGCACTGTGGATGGAAACCACTCACACCCTCTGCTAATGTGGAAGTGCCCCCACTACGCCACAAAAACAAATCCTGTTCATGTGTCTCACCGTCCTCAGGGACACACGGCCATGGACACCCTGCGTCAGTGGCAGAGGACGTACTGCAGAGAGCTGGACCAGGACACCAGGCAGGAATGTGCCTCCACAGAGAAACTGCTGAGGAAAGCACTAGAAGGAGGGGGTGAGGCTGCTGCTGCTTTTTTTTAGCATACTTTTTACATACTCCTGTCAAACAATTGTCTGTACTTATCTCTGTCTACACAGTGCCTGCTGCTCCAGCGCCAGCCAAACCCTTCGATGCCCTCCAGGACAGCCAGCTGTTTGATGCAGAGAACTCTGAGCCACTGTCGTCCTCTGGAGGCGGCTGTTTATCCAGCCAAGACTGGCCCCAAAACAACAGGAACTCAGAGGGGAAGGCCTTACCTGCGAGTCCCAGGAGGTGGCAGAGCAACGGCTCAACACAGCAGCACAGAGCCAGAGGAACAGAAGCTACTGTTCTCTATGGGGTAATGTGTGATGAATGGTTTCTGTGTGGATTTACATGCATAATACTTAATATTAAATGTTTGGAATCATTACCCAGTTGCAGTACGTGATCTGTGTGCGTATATTTTCCTCAGAATGACAGCAGTGACTCTGACTGCCCTGTCAGTCCTCTCCGTCCTGTCCGCCCTAGACCCGGTTTCCCAGCAGCCACAAGTCAAAAGGATGTTCCCTTGGACAAGGACATTAGCTCGATCCCTAACTCGTGTCGAGAGAGAGAGACGCCCGCACCGTCCTTGTTTGCACGAGAGGAGTACCACAGTGCCATTCGAGGCTTGGGCAGCGCCAAGACCCTTTTCCATGGTCTGTCACAGCCTCAGTTCTCCAGCACACCTGGCGTTTCATCCAGCAGTAAGTCGGCTCTGGTTCCTGAGGAGGAGTATGTGGCTGATGACTGGCTGGAGGATGACCTGGGGGAAACCCAGCCAAAGAAGAAAAGAAGGCTCCGGGTGGAGCAGAATGGGGAGAGAGGGGAGGACACTGACTCGTTTACAGCGGCCAGAAGTCAGAACAGGCAGTTTGACATGACCTACAGAGGTAATCATATCATATTTGTTTTAGTTTTTTTGACTCATGATTTCTGCTGCTTATCTCTTCTTGCTCGTCACCAGGTCCTGCAGTTCCCTCCTCGTCCACTAGGTGTCCGTCATTGAAAAAGAATGGCTCTGTGAAGCCCCATCAGGTTAAGATGACTCAGATGCCCGGATTGGTCAGGTTAGGCAGACGAGAAGTCAGCAGGTCGCACAGCCCCGGCATCACAGACGATGATGACTCGAGACCCGAAACGCCACCTCCACACATGCACAGTCAGGTTAGAAGTGAATTACTGCGTTGTTGCCTTCATTCAATAGAGAAAAAAGGTCTGATCCAACAGAGCTGCAACAATAAACTTTATGAGAGTGATTATATTCTGACTGTGCTAATTTTGCTTTCTTCAAAATATGAACGTCAGTAGCAGTTAAAACTTCATCAACATTAAGCAGTCAGAAAATTTCAACCATCTCTGCTGTATGTAATTGATTTCAGCCTCCAGCTCAGACACTGGCTGCTCCCATGTCCACGGCCATGGCTCCACCAATCAGAATGAGGGTCAGAGTTCAAGATGATGTTTTCCTCATCCCAGTTCCACAAAGGTTTCTTTGTATAATTTAAATATTGCAGCATGATTTATTAATTGTTACAACTGAGGGTTAGGTTTTTCGACATACCAATGTTTTCGTATTTTCTGTCCGTGTACCCACATCCATCCCATAATGTTCCAGTGAGGCAGAGTCCTGCACTGTGCTGTGGCTGTGTGAGCAGGCAGCCCAGCGGTACTACCAGAAATGTGGGCTCCTGCCTCGCCTCTCCCTGCAGAAGGAAGGCGCTCTCCTCTCCCCGCACGACCTGCTGCTGACTGTGCTCCACACCAATGAAGAGGTGAGGGCATCAACACACAAAGTGGAGTGAATACATTCGCACATTTCTATTCGGATTATTTTTTTATGTCAGGCTGAATCGGCACAATTTTGAGTTTATGGCGTTTCAGGTTTTGGCTGAAGTGTGCTCCTGGGATCTGCCTCCTCTCCCTGAGCGCTACAGAAAAGCCTGCCAGAGCCTAGCAGTAGGTGAGAACCCTTTAAATACTGTAAAAACACAGACCTACACAGTTAAATTACTGATGTGTGCATTTCTTGTTCTGCAGACGAGAACAAGCGCGTCACCCGGCTGTGCGAGGTGCAGGATGGGAGCTCCTCCGTCTCTCTGTGTGGCCTCAGCTTGGCTCCCTCTTCCCTCAGTCCACTGCTTCGTGCCCTGAAACTACAGGCTAGTTTAACCGAACTGCGTATTTCTGGCAACCGTCTTCATGACAACCTTCTCCCCGATCTTGTCGCCACAACGATCACCATGCCTCGACTTCGGATCCTGGACATTTCTGCCAATCACATTACAGGAGAAGGGCTGTCGAAGGCCGTAAATGCTTTAAAAGGACAGAATGATGCAGCATTTCCGGTAAAGACCTCATCAGAATGAAATTCACAATAAAACATATGTATTTTTACTTATCATATCTTATCAAATAATACGCAGCTGTAAAATGTCACAAACAAGTACAAAGCAGGAGGCATTAGTCTCGCTCTAGGCAAAGCAATGAATGACGTGAAGTGAAACAAAATAATTGTAGACTCAGCTACGTGACTTTAGAAGAAGTTTAAGTGATAAATGTCTCACCTCGGTTTGTGGACTTATTCACTAAACCACAGACCCTTAATGTGTTGCCAAGCAAACAGATTAGTCATCAGACATTGTGCTTATTTTTCCATCGCATCTGAGAACTGAGATAAGAACATCTGGGGTCACGTATTTTTTAGACTTCCTTCACATGCTTGCTGTTACCTGTGGTATTCTTCTTGCACAGTGTCTAGAGGAGCTTGACATCAGCACAAACCCACTAGGCGACAGTGTGTCGGAGTCGCTGTCTTGTCTGCTGTCCTGCTGCCCTCTGTTAGCCAAGCTGTCTCTGCAGGCCTGTGGCCTCACCACTCGCTTCCTGCAGCAGCATCGGTTGCTGCTAGCCAGCACCCTGACAGGTAAAGGTGTTAATGTTTGATTGTTACTCATCAATGAAACCTTGTTTAGAGGTTTAATTGAAGAGAGGTGACATGTTCACTGCACTGAGAGCTGTATTGATGTCCTTGGGTCTTTCAGGCACAGGTCACCTGAAATCAGTGAGTCTATCCCACAATGCTCTGGGCTCAACAGGGTTTGAGCTGGTGCTGAAGACTCTGCCTCTTCACACTCTCACACATGTGGACCTGTCTGCCGTCTGTAGGGGTCCAGCTGATTTTCTGGCACTTGAACATCTCACCAAACTCCTATCGCAGGTAGTTTAGGAGTTTAACCTTGGTAAAAATAATACGTTATTAGTGTATCGAGTAGTTGAGCCAACTATAAATGTGTCTTCCCTCACAGGGCGAATGTTCACTAACCCACCTGAGTCTGGCAGCGAACGGGCTGACAGACAGCAGTGTAGCCTCCTTGGCCAGGTGTGTGTGTTTTATGGGACATTTCATTTATGTGCATACCTATGTATTAAATAGTTAAGGTGTGATAATAAAGTCTAAGCCTGCTGACACATTCATGTGAGTAAAAACAGGTACAGTCAGAATTATGCTACTGTAATTCAATACTATAAGATTGTGCAGCCGCCTGTTCCTCTGAGTGCTTTTTACATTTTCTTTCCAGGAGTCTGTCGTTATGTCCAACACTGGTGAGTTTAAACTTGTCTGGAAACCCGTGTGTCACCTCGGCAGGACTTCACAGCATCCTGAGCTCACTTAGAGAGGCTGGCCGACCACTCGCCCTTCTAAATCTTCAAGGTGTGTGCAGGAGTGTAGATTGATGACAAAACAATTTCCTGTTTTCATAGGAATATACATAGCAACATAGCAAAACCTACCTCTTCACTGTTAGTGCTACGTAGGACTAACAGTAAACGTTTTGACGTTAATTAACGTACTGAATGAATGCTCTGTACTAACTCTACCTAGTGAACATACTAAATCGTGCTTGTGGCTTCACGTTCAGGTTGTCAGGTGTCAGGCCCCTGGGAGAGCGCGGAGTTGGACGATTTGTCAGAGTTGGTCAAGGATCTTCGTCTTTGCTCCCAGGGCCTCAACAAGCTGGACCGGCAGGTGTTAAAGCACAGCTGGGGTCCAAGTCTGCATCATGGACACGTCACCGACCGAGGCACCAAGTGCCTGCTTTCAACTGCAGCGTCCTCGTGAATAATGGTCTTTGTAACTGATGCTGACTGAGCCGTATCAAATCAGTAGTTACAGATAGTTTTATAATAACGTAGACAACATTTCTAGACTACACAGGAAATATCCGGGGGCTTATTTGTGATTTTCAGTGTTGTGTTTGCCTTATTTATGTGTTTATGTGTTTAAGTCTATTGATAAAGAGAAAGACAGTCTGTTAACAGCGTGTTTGTGTCATGATGCAACTCATTATCATGACGTGATTTAAGAAATATTAAAGTGACTCATGATGCTTTGCTTATTGCATTGGCCCATTTTTAATCTGTGACGAAAGATCTGGTTTATACGGACTCGCAACAACAGTCAACATGTCATTAACAGCTCGTTAACCGTGTATATGGAAGATTAAACACAGACAACCCTTGTACCTTCACACTCGGGCTGCAGTAGTGTGAACAGCTGCCTGCCAGCTGTGGAGGTTGTAAGTTGTTCTTGTTCTGTAAAGAGTTGTTCTCCACATGATGAGTGTTCGTTATTGGGCCAGAGTTAAACACAGTGGAGGAGGTCAGGGTAAAGTGGTGGTCGGTCAGTCTCAGATTATTGGAAACCTGCGTGTTTGTCATACATGGCTCTTGCTTAAAGTCTTCCCTGATCAGTATGCATAAAAAACAGTGCAGTGTGCTGCACGTATTGTAAATTCATGCTGTGGCTTTACTTCTGTTCATGTGTTATCAAATGGAACACGACAGGACCCCTGAACATGTGGCCAGAAGCAGGCGCATGAAAAGATCTGTGGCATCGGTAGCGGGCGTGGAGCAGTGAGCTGACAAGTGTTGAAGCTGCAAAGCTGACGGAAATGAAAGCTACAACTGTGGAGACCACCCCCAGGTCAGTCACAAGTCATTTTTCAGGGAGTGACCAACCCACGTGTGCTGTGGTTTGAGTCACTAATCTCAGTACCAAGATCAAAAAAAAAAGAAAAAAGCGTTTGTTTCTAATTTGTTCATGACAGATGTTTGCACCATATTCAATATCTGACTTTAGCTTGATGATGAGTATTCAATTCCAACATCTTTCTTATGAAGGGTCTTAAGGGAAGTCCTGTCTGTGAGAAGTCATATTTAATAAATACAGAAATGTAGACACGCATCTCGTGAGATGGAAGAACAGACCAGTTTGTACTGGAGCAAAACAGGAAGTGCATGTTACACTTGTGCTAAAACTATCGTAAAGGTCAAACAGTTTTAAAATGTGCAAATATTTCTCTGAACACGATAGCAAGTACATCGCAAAGCTTCTATTTTAAAGCTAGATATGAAAACTAAAACAGCAAACTGTGAAACCAAGACCACCCAACTCAGGAGCCATGGGACTCATCTACTTGAAGAAGGTGCTGAATGTTGTCGTTCAGTTTTGTCTTGTACCATCCAGTCCTAAAAACTATTGCTCCAATGTGGACACACTAAATCTACTGCGATGTCAGAGGATGTTTTATAATAGTTTTTTTTTATTTTTATTATTTCTTTATAGCTTTTTTTAAATAGATTTTTTGGGTATTTTGTCTTTATTAACAGACAGGTAAAGAGAGGCAGACAGTAAAGGGTTTGGCTTGAGAGGTTGCAACAAAGCGACAAAGGTCCCCTGGAAGTCTGGAATCAGGGCAAATCCTTTTACTTCATCTGAGGTGGAAATGTGCTGGTGTAAGGCTGATTTAATGGGCAGTCAATAAAACAATCAAACAAAAACATTTTTAAAAGACAAGCATTTATTGACACCAACACACAAACACTGTAGGTGGAAATTAGCATTGCCTTACATTGCAAAGTAAAAGTATGAGAAGCAAACAGAGCAAGAGATCTCAGTGAATCACCACCACAATACTACGTGGTTCGTGTCACTACGTGCATCATTATGAATAGTTGTTAGTCAGAGTTGGTGAATCCTCTTCACTGGGAAAAAACAGCAGGTTCATCAGCTCCTTTGGCCTAAAGAAAGAACAGAAACAGAATGGATGAGCTTCGCCGACACTACGGCCACTTTATCAGGCACATCTGCAAACTGGGACCCTTGTGGGCTGATAACTCACTTGCAGGCCCCAGTGTTGACACAGATGGTCCTCACGTCGTCTGTGGTAGTCAGCTCCTCGATCAGTTCGCTGAGGTGACCTTTCACAAATATGCGGCACAAAGACTTTAACAGGCCAATCTGGTCGCAGACGGACAACAGCTTTTTCTTAATGACCTGTAGAGTGAAAATGGTCAGGTTTAATTTATAGATGAAGAGAAGTAGAAGACTCATTAGTGTTTTTGAAAACCATTATTTCACCTCTGCTGTGACGTTTGGTCCAATGGCCTTCTTCACCTTGTTTAAAGCCCACTTGCAGGCCCAGCACACACCTGGAATCTGCAAATGAGCGTGAGACGAGGAGAGTCAAAGCGTATGACCACAATTCTGTTAAAACGTCGCTGCCTGATACTAATATAACGCAACTATACTCACTCAAGAAATTTATCTTCTTAATATATTTTCTTTGCTCAGATGCACTTTGACCTGCTACAGCACTCAAGTATTACCTTGCTGCCTTCCACAGAGATCTCCACGTCTCCCTGTTCCTGATCGTCAATTTTGACCTCGAGGCTTCTCCCGTGACCCGTCCAGGCTGTAAAGAGACAAAACTGTTAGCGGTTCAGTTCACAGGGAGCGAATGAAATGGACGACGGTGCACAGCAGGGCACCTGAACACGCCAGCACCAGCATGCACACGAGGAGGACCGAGGACGTTCCCATTGCGTTCAGCGAGCAGTGATCTTCAAGCGTATGCAAGTGTGTCTGCAAGCGGCATTTTTATACGTGGCAAAGGTGGGAGGGACACTGTACTATTCTAATCACACATCCTCCATCGCCATTTATGACCACACACCACTTCTCTTCACACCTCCCACTAAGACTGAGTTGTTCATTTCCACCTATTTGACAAAAAGTGTATTGAAGCACATATGTCTCAGCTTAAGTATCGCTCACAAATCTTGAAGATAAATTTTTCCTTATTCTCCTCATTTCTAATCTGTCCATAACTTGCAACCTAACAAATCTATTGTAAATCATTTATAAATTGAAACAAGACCTTGACCTGTCACTGGGCTTTGGACCATGTTTGGTTGAATCGTCTGAACTCTGACTTTAGATCTGACCTTGTCATCAGCTGCATCTTGCTGTTCAAACGACATTGTTCACACTTTACTGGTTTTCACAGGTTCAGTTCTGCAGAAACCACTAACAATCACGTTTTTCATGCATCACACTTTATGAATCCTTCTTGAGTTGACAGCTCATTCAAGTCTACACAAAATGAAGCTATCTGACCATTTGTCAAAGCCGCTGTAGGGGAACTGAGGTCTGCATCCTGGGCTCAACTCTGTCCTGTCAGTAGGCTGCCAGGGAACAGCCTGAGAAGCATAAAGGCCTCGTTTTCCCATTTACTTTACCAGTCTGCCAGTGGCTGTTACTGTATTGAGTCAACAGAGGCTGCTGCAGTCACGTTTCAGGCTCACTGTGGCGGCAGCCAGGTCTGCATCACACGAACGCCGGACAAGAAAGGGTTCACCAACCATTTAGCTGCTTGAACAGGGTCACGTACACTGTACAAGCACAGGCAACCGCCCGCACTCACACCTATGGGCAATTAACCTGACTGCATGTCTGGTGAGACATTTGGAGTGTGGGAGGAAGCCGGAGCACCCGGAGAGAGCCCACGCACACTAACACAGAGAGGCCGCCCTAGGAATCACTGGTCATCCTGGGCCTCCCTGGTCGCTGTGAGGCAACTGTTACACCTCCATGTCTAAGGATGATCGTTGCTCTTCTTCGTAACGCACACAGTCTTTATTTTAGGCCTTTCTTGCAAACATTTTTTTTTAAGATTTGAGGTTGTTAATTAATCTGAAACATCTGTGACATTTAAGCAGCCTCAGACGTAGTAAAATATGAAAGTAGAGTAGTAATACTTTCAAGGGTACGGCAACATATTTGTTTTGTCTTCTCATCTTGTCGCTGTGAAAATGTATTTTGTTCGTTGCAATCTGAATAAGCGAGTCACAATCCGGTTGTTTTCGTTCCCGACTAAAGCACATCACAATATGCATAATTGAATAACGGATCATTTTATGAGGCCTACTTGAGCGTATGATGAGCTTGTTATGGATAGTTAATTACTGAATGAGAGAGGAAAGGGAGCCAGAATGAAAATGTAAGAACCACTAAGACTAATCAGTAAAGGATCTGTAAACTGTGAAATACTGGGTACTGAGAAACACACTACACAAACTCCCTGACAGACAGCAGGAGGAGAAATAAATGTGAGATGCAAGAAAAGGAATCATTAGTTGTGATAAAGAAAGAAAAACTTTATTTTTTATGTACATTATGTACAACATAGCATTTAAATAAAGCCAAGGTTCAGTGCAGAACAATCTTTAAGAGATATACTATATCTACTAGGATGCATAAATGCACTTCCTCTAACTAGAGTCCAGTTTGTGCTGTGAAAGAGAAAACACACACAAGAATGTTAGTCATTCAGATCTTTTTGGCTTTGATCAGTCATCAGACCATGAAACACACACACTCACACCATCCTCTGCTCTGATTAACCTTCATTTTCTCCCTTAGCAATGGAAGCGGAAAATCTGATGAAACCCACGTGAAGATCTATGAATCAACGAATTCAAAGAAAGTTGTAGCAGATTCTGCTCCTGCTTGAAACACTGCAAGAAGCAAATTAGGTCAGTAATGTTACACATTTAAATTTCTTCCTGTGTATAGTTTTAATGAGAACAACCTGCTGTCTTTCCCATCATCAGTATGTAAAAGATGCTGAGTCTGCAGAGTATGAGGGGGATGTTTGGAAGACCGGAGAGATTTATCTGAAGACTCCCCCACATCTCTTCCTCTGCTTTGTAGTTTCTCACCTGCTGCAGAAGAAACAACAGGAACCATTTTTGGTTTGTAGGACATAATTGTACACTAGAGGATGAACAGTAAGTTCCTTTAACATATGTTGAGGGACTTTGCAGGTTGAACAAGGTATTGCCTGATTTTGTCATGGACATCAGAGCCTAGTCTTGACAACTGTGTATTGAAAGCTAATGTTCAGCTTGTAACGTAACGTAAAAGCAGGAAAAACTAAACAACTCATGGAACCGTGTGTAAAGAAACCTGGAAAAATAATCATCGCGTTTGTGTCCTTTTTGTAAAAAACAGCCAGGAGCTCCACTTTAGGAAAATAAATGTCTTTTAGCAGAATGAAAACAGCAGAGAGAAAAATGTAACTAAATCCAATCCAGTGAGACAGTGACTTCTGCTGCTAACAACAAGTGACCAGTCACCTCAGCGTCTCACTCGTGCTGAGAGGGAGCAAGGAAGAGACAGACACTCAACAAAGTGGAGTCCTCTGTGAGAAAAGCCAGCACTCATCACTCTTCGGGTTGAAACTCCAGTCCATCAGAGTGTGACCTCCCTCACTGCAGGGTCCGTTTCCTCCTCCTCTGACCTTCAGGTGGCTGCCTCTGCCTGCGTCCTGCACCACCCAACTCTCTCTCTCTCGCTCTCTCTCTCTCGCTCTTTGTTGCTCTAGGTGCTTCTTTCAGACGATTTCCAGAACGTCGCAGGGCACGAAGCCTCTCTTCTTTCCACTCGCCACCCTGATGAAGCCGCTGCATTCGTCCTCACTGCTCACGCAAATCTGAAAGCAGAAGAGAATCAGAAATATTAAATTAATAAGGCCACATCATTTGCAAAGCAACTGATCAGACCTTCTCCAGCTGCTAATTCAATCATTAAAATCATACTCTCGAAGTTCTCTACATCCTCCCTTGGGCTTGATTGACAGCAAAACAAACAGAGCAGGTCATGGGCTCATCTTAGACTGACTTTAAATCTCCTCCGAGTCCCCACATGCCCTGAAACGCACTGTGGGAAAACGTGGAGCCAGAGATAAGCTCAGCCATTAAAGCCGAGATGCAAATTTAAATAGTTACCTGTGAGAGGGATCCTGTGTTCTGCCAAGTCCAGAGGAGCTGTTCTCTGAATAAATGTATGTGTGAGGGATGCGTCGCTGAAGGTAAGAGGTGTCAAGGGACCTTAAGGAGGGTGATAAGAGGTCTACCGAGCTGCTGGGTAATGTGAATCTGATGTGCTCTAATGGTCGGGGTGTGATCATGAATTAGTCACTGGTGTGATGTGGGTATTGTAACATCTCTGTTCAGAGTTAGAACTTCCCAAACACATCATGGCTTTTTTAATGTGATTCAGGCATTTTATACCTTCTGGTTTTAACAGGTTCACCAGGAGTTTGCAGGGTTTCCTTTCTCTTCACTTCCCACCCCCACAACAGCCAAACTGCGCTGGACTCAGGAGAAAAGGAAAACACCATCGTTACCTGGCCCTCCTTCAGGGTGATCTGGCCTTGTTCCTTACAGCCAATGAACGTCCTGTTACATCTGAACACCTGGTCTCCAGCGTGCACCTGATGAGCAAAGGCTGCTGGGAAGAAACCAATCCGGTCCTCAATTACTCCCTGGACAGAAAGGCAAGAAAAGAGGATTATGAACTTAGATAAAAGTCAGGGTTTGTGTGGTGTGGAGTAAATCAACCCTGTATAAATGTGTATAAAAGAGACATTGTTTGCAGGTTTTATCACCAGGTGCTGTTCGTGTCTTGACTGTTAAACCATTGCATTGTGTAGAGACCAAACAGAGCAGATGTCTCTGTTTATCTGCAGAGAGGAACAACAACGGTGCTATAATGTGTGATGAGTTTCTTCATGCTCTGGAGCCAGCAGGCTGCTTCTGTACAGTCACGGTCTGGCCCCTGTGTCTCCCTAATTTATCTGTCACGCATCTGCGTCCTAAGGCGGCCTGTTGCCTCGCTCCTATAATTTACAGCTTCACTTCCTGTAATTTATCACTTCCGCTCCAGTGTGGACGCCTTCGTGGTGCTTGCGGGCTCATTACAGTGTGGAAGGTTAATTATTTTATACTGCACTTACAAACAGCTAAAAAGCTGGAGATGAGCCGCTCATGTGTAACGTGCTGCTTCTCTACCTACCTTCCACCAGTCTTCACTGGAGTCATCAGCCAAGAAGATCCTGTCTCCTGCTCTGCAATGAAAAACGGACAATTAATGACGCATCTCAGTCATCACTGGGCTTAGTGGTTTAAAAATCAAATAGAGTACATTCATAGCTCCTGTTAAACACATGCACGTGTATGCTGCTAATAAGTGACTTTGACCAAGAGCTCGTCACTGCGTCTCATTGTATTTTTTCACATCCCATCCCACATGTGCAAGCAGACGACAGGACAGTTGCAACATGTATCTGTTTTAAATAACGTGACACACTTTTAATCTCTGGTATAAGTAATTGTTCTTTATCCAGGAACTGCGTGAATCATTGTACTTCATCACGGCGCAATTACTAGCAGCTGTTCAAAGCCATCAGCTGCATTTGACCAGTAAAAAAATCGGGGACGGCACAGTTGAGCCAAATGTTAGCTTATGTAATTTCCCCCTCTCTGCCTCCTGTGCTTCGGCTACAGCTCTGAGTGTTCTCTGCGGTAATCGCCACGAAAAACATTGTTGGTAGTAGGTGGAAAAACAGCCCAACACCTGATGTCGTGAAAAAACAAAGCAGATACACGTTGTTCTAGTTTGAAGGACAGGAAATTAATTGTATGAGCATGTCCTTCAATTACTGTGTGATCCAGTTTAAATCAGCTGTGAAAGGTCTTCGTCCATTAAACCAGACAGCGAGTTTTCATCATCGCTGTAATCACACAGTTGAAAATCATCATGTAATCAGGGCATGTGGCAGAAACTAATCACGCACCTGATTTCTCCCTCAAAACAAAACTGCTTTTTCTCCTTTTCCCCTGTTTTGCTTAATGTGTTGTTATTGTAGTTGTGTTCGGTGTCTTTATTACTATCTGCAGTGCATTACACTTACACAGCCAAACATAAAACAAAGCTTGGTGGGTGGTGGACGTCCGACCGAGTCAGCGAATGTTATAATAATGGAGCTGTGTGACATTTGTCCTGAGTGGAACGTCCCACGAGCGAGTGTGTGTGGAGGAAACGGGGGGAGAACAAGTGCTCTCCCATATCATGTAATTCCTCTGAGGGTTTCTGTGAGAACCAGGAGCAAACGAGCACTTAGGCTGTAAAACGAGGGAATATTTTGAACCATGTTACATTTGATGATATGGTGAATCACTCGTGGCTAAAACAGGGGATGGACTAGATGGTGACATTATTATACTGTACACAACATTTTAATATTTAATATAGTTTGTAATCATGCATTTAAATGATACATGTCTGCTAAAGGGGTAAATTCTAATACCAGACTATATGTATGAACTTACACTTTACATGTGAACTGAATTAGTTAATTAGGCCTCTGATTGGTTTTAGCCAGAAATGTCTGCAAACTCAAACAGATGCTGTTAGAAATCGCTGCCTTCTGCCACATGGTGCGTTTAATGTCCTCACTACTTCCCAGCGTAATTCAGTGCTTCACTTTCCAGAAACTTGCAAATTAAATAATCATTAGTTCATTTTCAAAAATATTATATCCCATCTTAGTCTCTGTCACGCTGTTAACGCCTCATATGAGCTATAAATGGGATGATTAATGGCCTCCTTAAAGATCATCCTTCTCTCTCAGGATAATTCTACAAAGACACTGACTAATATTAATAGACCTTCACACACAGGTACCATTAGTGAGGCCACTCTGGAGAAATGAATCTGTGAGGAGCATGGAGGCTAATTGTCCCCTTGTTATAAATCTTTGTGTATTTCTTTGTGTATCTCCACCGGTGCTGCTCTGAAAACACAAGTCAAACTGCAAACATCTTGTTTACATGTCATCTTTATGTTTTGCGTGTTGTCTATGTATATACACAAAAGACAGATTTACTCATTTGTAATCACAATCATTGTGTCACCGGTCAACTACTCACAGTTTCATGATTTTAATTAAAGCACACCCCCTGCGCCTGATCCGTGAAATCGAAAGGGTTGGATATATCATATCAAATGTAAAATTAGTTCTCAAATTCATGTCTACTGGTCATAATTGACGTTAACAGTTAGATTCAGGAGCTAGAAGAAGACTTGGTTTGTCAATTAATGTGGGTGCCAGGTATGTCCTGGCTGGTGACCTTGAGATTTCTGTGTATGACTTTCATGCAGCATGAATTAAGCAGCCCATTCACTGTATTTAGTTGTGTGCCAACAAACCTCATCTCCAGGTCTGTGCTCTCTTGGGGAGTAAAGTCGAACAAGGCCACGTATGTGTTCAGTTTGAGGACGTCTTTCTGTAGCTGCTGCTGCTCCAACTACGCCACAAACGCACATGGAAACACAGATTAGGTTTTCAGGAAACTGTGTGAAAGATATAGAGGTTACACACAAACGTATAAGTGTTTTACTGTTTCGCGTAGATAAACAGAAGATGCCCCTGTTTACAGCACGTTGGTGGACTGTAGAACCGCTTAAGTTGCTCTGCAATCTGTTCCTTCTAATCCGCCGTCAACACGAGTGGGAGAAGCCGGATCGAGTTCCTATGAACGCGGCGCAGGAAGTTAAAACCGGGCTGCGTTGTGGGAGGGAGCAGAGGAAGTCCTCCGGAGGTGTTAGTACAGTTAGCGGGGAGATATGTCACCGTTCTGCCGTTCTTCACACCTGCTCTAACTGTTGGGTGCATTTTTCATCAGCAACACCTTGAGTTTGAATCCTCCCAGCATCCCTGAAATCCCCCCTAAATGATAACTGGTGGCGAACAGACACATGAGCCGGTCCTCTAATGAAGAGGAGTGTGTTTGGTCTTCTGCGACTCCCTGAGCATCACCAGTGTGGACTGACAATAAGTCTGATGGATGAGTCGAGTTACCTGCAGCCACAAGGCAAACTGCTCTGTGGCCTCTGGGCAAAACAACATCAAGCAGCCGCAATCCATTACAGCTAAAAAGCAGCTCACCAGCCCTGAGGGGCTGTTGAATCTGGAGGCTGGAGCTGTGGGTGAGAGGGTGGGAAGACTAAGATAACCCCCCCCACGCCAGCTGAACGCCTTGTTTGGAGTCAAGGAAAATGGAGGAGATTGATATCGATATCCTCGCTACTTGAGCATCAGCAGCACGAGCACTAGAAATAAACGCGAGGCGCGTTCGATTTCAGGGAGTTTAACCTGGAACGTGTGAACAGATGGTGATCCTACGTGTGATCGTGTGACTTCTTATGTGTGCGTGTGAGCTGCTCATCTCGTCTCCGACTGGAGGATCGTCTCCGGTGAGGAAACTTTTTTTTTTTTTCTCAGCTCATTACCTTGCAGAGCCTCCATCTGTCTGTCCACCAGACTGAGCTAATGGACCTGACAGACAAACAGCCTGCTGCCAGCTGTGCTCCGCCCCGTCTGATACTGCGCCTCAGGTCTCGTCTGTGAAGCCGCAGAGTGGACGGCTAGATTTTACTGTGTGTGTGTGTGTGTGTGTGTGTGTGTGTTTGGCCTTGTCTGGTTATTTGTTCATTTTTGTGTTTGTCCAAGTGCCTGCGCTTCATTTTCCATTGTTGACGACAGAGATAAACATGTTAAACGAGAAAAGTAAACAGGATAGATGGCTGCGCATAGAAAGTATGTACAAGGAGCGAAGATACTGGAAGCACATCTCACACAAATCCACCATGGAAGCAATGAAGATGAAAAGGAAAATGCAATTTTAAAACCTGTCCATGAAATATTCATTGGCACTCTGCAGGGGGGTGAGATATTCGCAGAGGTTTAACCTTTTTCATTCACCAGCTAAATTTTGTTCCATGTGCACTGCATCCACAGTGTGGAGCACGAATACAGTCACGCAAAACCCTAGAGCTGCAGATCCAAACACACGGGTCAAGGTTTGGCTGTATCAGTGCAGGCCAGCGCTTATGTCGACCCCTGTTTGATTTGTTACAGCAGGAAGAGAAGTTTTCCGTCGATGTCCTGGGAAATGGAGCAGTGGCGATGGAAGCGAGCGCTGGAATGGATGCAGAGCGAACTGGCCGGGCGTCAGATGTCAGCGTTCAAAGTTCTCATCGTTCTACAGACGACGCGTCACAGGGAAACCACTGGCTGCTGCAGACTTGCAAAAGCGCTGATTGGACAGTTTTGGAAGTATTCAACACAGATAGCACAGTATTGACTGTCGAACGGTGCATTCAGCTCAGCCTCTCTTTGTCATTATTATTTTGTGTTATTACCAGTTTGATGGATTGGTTTCCTACCTGCATATTTTCAGGTTTTCTGTCCGGCTGCTGGTAAAGCTCTGTCCCATTTTCAATGACTGTGAAAACTGGAGAAGAGATAACGAGCATGACAATAACATCCCATTAAACGGTGTGTTACTCATGCAAACCCTAAAAGCAACAGCTAGATTTCATTTTCAGCACATGCGAGCTAAATGCTTTTTTTTTTAAATGCTGCTTTTCCAAATGGAATAATGCATAACTGTGCCGTCGCTGAATCAACACATACTCACCATCATCACTGTGCTTTCTCGACAGTTCCTGCCTGCTGCTGTGAGCCCCCACTTCCTCTGGAACCTTATCCAAGTCACTGGTCTGCACAGATTAGACACGTCAGATAAAAGCAATTAGATGGACTAACAGAGACAGAAAGAGAGAAAGCAGAGTAGAAAAGAAACACTCGTAGATAAAGTTAGAGGGAGATTAAATACAGATACTGCAATGCACGAAGGTAGATAATGGGAAACGGATAGATCGCAGTGGAGATAAATAAAGACAATGGGTGCAAGGACAGATACACCCATTCACTAACAGCTGCGCTGGATGGCAAAGCCCCAGCAGCTTTCAGATGTCATCATCCAGAGGCACGCATCCAGACTGCACATGCAGCTTCGCTTACATTAGAAGTGATAAGCTATGGAAAACAGATTTGCTCGTGAGTTACACACAAATGGAGCAGCCACTACAGTCCATCTTCTGAGCTGTAACGCGAGTGTTTGCACCAGCATCTCCCTTCATGACTGCTTGGACCAGACTGCCTTTATTGGTAGTGTTTACAGCCCTGCGGTGGCAGTATCTGCTCAGACCATCAGCTACAGTATGTGTGTTGTGGAGGGATAAAAAAAAATAACAAGCGACATATCTGAAGTGACCGGCACCGATCTACTAGTGTCAGTAAGCGTAAGGTCAACAACGGAGGAACTAAGTCAGCAGGCTAAAACCAAACCCTACTCAACACGGTGAGCTCTTATTTTCTTACCGAGTTTCTGTGTGGCGACTCAGAGCCACTGGCCCTTTTGGCCTTTTGTGCCAGAGACGTCCCAAACCTCAAGGCCTCATACACAGGGTCCACTTTGTTGCCACAGGCTTTGGATCAAGATAATGCAAGACACAATGGAAGACGATTGTGATAATAGCTACAGTTATTAGAGGAGCACACACCCCACACACAACTGCAATTATTAGGGAGATTTAAGCAGCTCACCAATGGGCATGACTTCCTTAATGCAGCCATACTGTTCCTGGATCAGTAACGGGGAGCTGTAGTACCGCCGAAAGCCTTTTGGCTGAGCAGAGGAAGACAGAGAGGGACAAAAGAGAGAGGTGACACATTAGAGAGCAGTCGATATGCAGCACTGGAGGCGCTACAGAAACACTGCACGTAACTGTGTTTGGTCAGAGGTAAAGTTCTGCACAGTGTCAGATAAATACACCGCATGACAAAACAAATGTAAAAGATTGTGCACAGATGCCATTTTATGGTTAACCGAGCAGCATAAATAAATAAATCTGTGGTGTAATGTGAGCTGATACTGAAGGGATGTTACTGCGGACAACATGACGTCAGACTCAATCCACACTCGATACTGCACCGCATGGAGACCAAGCTGTGGAACATCAGCACCGCTCCGTGAGTGAGATGCTCCACTGTCATGACCTGTGCTTGGCTGTCATGTCGTCCTTTTCACCTCCCAAGGCTTTCAGACATGTATCATGTATATATATCAATATCATTATCAATATCATCATCAATATCATATATCAATGACCAACGTGTTTGTTATTCAATCAGTTCTCCTCACTGAGTTTTAGCTTGTGTAAGACGTCACATATTTGTTGCATATTTGTTTGAATATAGGACACAAAACCATACTTTTGCTTTCAGGCGATGAAGTTAATGAAGCTACTGGAACCAGTGTTCTACCCAAGCACACTACTGCCAAACAAAAGTGTTTAAATCACTCTTAGTTTGGATGCTGAGCTCCAGTAAAACGTCTGCATCATGGTCCCAGTGCATTAATTATTCACGTGTTGAGCTTCTGTCCCATTAATGGATGTTCCAGGTGTCGACAGGTTCCTCCTCATCTGTCATAGCTCTGGGGCACATAACCTATTTATTAGTCAGGACAGTAGCAACTTGTACTTAAACCGCACTTTAACACTGTATTATACTTCAATGATGTGGATGAAGCTGTTAGTTGGTGGATTTTAAACAGAGCTCATCAAAACCTGATGGGTGAATCGTTTCACTTGCCATAATTCAGATCATGAACCAATTAAATATTTGTATTGCGTTATGGCAGCAAATCTAACGTATATATTGTAGAGCTTTGTGATCTGATTCAAGTAACACAACTGAAGTCACTGATTTGTCAACTGACTACATTTGTTAAAGAGACATTATTATCGTGTCGGTAACACAGTCAAGTAATGAAGTTTTCGAACATGAGGTCATTCGATTTATTTGCTGAATGCTCGTCAAGCCAAGAGAAACAAGCGAGGCTGCAGGGGTGTCCAAGTTTAGAGTAGGTTGTATTTAGAGCTGTGCTCCTCTGGGGAAACGTCCCTTTTTATGCTTGACCTCTCAACCTGATTTTTCCACTCCTGAGAGCCGATCATATCTCCAAGCTTCATCCCTTAGGCATCCAGCTGAAAGAGCACAGCGGGAAAGAAGAGAGGCCTGTGTTAGGACGGCTGCGTGACAAAGAGCCACTTTTACCACTGATTCCAGTCAAGTAATCCAGAGGCAGGTGTAGTTAAACACTGAAAATCACACGTAATGCAACCTGACAGTGTGACAGTGTCTCTCTCTCTCCCTCTCTCTCTTCAGTGTGGGACGTGTGTGTGAACGAGTCCAAGTTCGGTCCTGGCTGCCAGCTCTGTGGACTGCTATGAGGGTAAACGCAACCGTCACCTGCTGGCTGACGAAGCCCCCCCCCTCCACCAGTCAGACCCACGAGAGGTGGCGATGACAATAAAGAACACGGTGGCGATGAGGACGAGCAGGCAGGAAGATAGCGAACGATAGCGATAACAAGGCCCGAGCTCTGGGTGAGTTTAAGGTGAGGGAGTTATTACAGCACGGCGTCATTACTTCTGATTCATGAAGTAATAACACTGAAATGTGAAGTCAATGCCCCTCCTTAATAAATTTGTTTAATTTTTATTTCAACTATTTACGTAGACAGAGCATAACTCAACCAGAGTTGGTTTGTTAGAGGTTACTAAGCCTGAGAGGTTTATTTCCTTTGCTGTTGAGGGTCTATTTTGCATCACACAGTGTTGCAGTGCCGCTCAACCACAGCTGTGGGCTTAAACCACAGAAACTGCATTTAAAATAAAACCGGTGACAAGCCGTTAACGATAACAAGGTGTCAGGGTCATGATATTATTTATTCTGTCTAATTATTATACAGAAACATTTTCATTTTGTGATACGTTTAATATAAAACCTGATATTTAATCATTCGGGAAGTGATAATTAATCAGGACATTTCTGTACAAAAGGCCAAGCTTGACTTGCATTTAAAATAAAGAGATATCACACAGTGAAATGTCAAACCCATCTATGTCGCTGCTTTGCGTTGTTCCTGTAGCCTGCGTTAATGGTTCTGCTCGTAGCATGGCAGAACCTGACGGAGGTGAAGAGGAGGTCAACGTTTTGTGTAAACGCTGTGCTGCATTACAATTATCTAACACAGAGACAGACAGAGTGATGATATAACGATGATGGGAATGATGACGAGGATGGATGGTGGTCACAGATGTACCAGCACACTCACACATAGAGTGTGACTTCTGAATAAGCACATTCTGGTGGGAAACGGTCAGGGAGCCAATTCTGATGTGTCTGTTTTGGTTGTTCATCATGACATCAGTGCGAAGGGAAGCTCAGATCTTTCTTTGTCGTGCATCTTACCAGTTTGCCCATGCAGCGCTGCTGTCCTACGCCGTTTTCACATTTGTGGTGGAGGCTCATCTTGCAAGCTTTGCAGCGCAGGCCGTGCTTCGCCGTGTTTCCCGCCAGAAACACCACGTGTTTGGCCGTTGTACCTGAGAAGACACGCGCAGGTAGAGGTTCAGATCTGCCAGGTCAGGCACTGGAGACAAACCGGGTTAGAATGAGCAGCAAAAGAGCAGAGGAAATGAAAAGCACTGGGAGGAACCTGTGATGCGATGCACGAAACAACCCGACTGTAGCTGAGCCAGTGCTGCGGCATCCGCACCACCTGAAAGCGCTTCTCTGGCTGCAACCCATCCTCTACTAGCACATTACTCACAGTTGCTGGAATAAACGACGCTGCGTCTGATTAATCTCTGAAGCAAACTTTACGCAACACTGAAACTATAAACGTTTAGAGCCATAGCTGGTGACGCGTGAGTGAGCTACAAATGAAAGTCCTGTGAGGTAGAGGACAAAACGAGTGGAAGTGCTAATCTTGTGAGATAATACAAACTAAAACTCTCGTGACGACAGTCTGGGGTCCCTCCAAATTAGGTCCAATGAAGTTGATTTACCAACACACAAGTTTTATTCATGGCAGCAACTCTCAGTCTGGAGCACAGTGGCCAGGAAGCAAACGAAGCGCACGTCGAGCCGTTGTTGATTGGCTTTTTTTTTCGGCTGACTCATTCCATCATGGAGGAATAATGAGACGCCTCCACGTTAACTCGTAACAGCTAAAAAGGGAACAACCGCTGTGTTTCAGCAGGATGATACAATAACCTGATGCTGTCGTCTTCCTTGGCTGAGTAACGACGCTGATGCGTGTGTGAGCAGGATCTAAAACTCAGGGTCTAAAAACTGCTCTTTCGCTGCTGCTGTGCCTTTAAAGCCCATTAATCTCTTACACCACAGTAAAGGACGACTCTCTGCCACGTTCTCCACACGAACATCCTACTTGGTGTCTCTGATTTTGTCTCCCTGCATTTCCTTTCCTCTGCGTCCTCCTTACAGCCTTACGCTGATCCAGTAAACCACCGAAGTCCAAGCAAACCAGTCATCAACCAGACATGAACCCCTCCACCTGCTCCGGTGCTTACATCCAGTCAGGACGTGACCTGGATGTAGGAGAAGCGGTAGCTGCAGAATCTGGAGTTGGACCGAGTTCAGACGACATTCGCCCCACGAGGACACGCGCAGCTCCTGCAGTTTGACATCTGTCATGAGGTTTCAGGGATTTCATAGCACAGATTAGTGCATGTTAATCAAGTGACATTACCCTCTTCGCATCTATTAATGCCTTCAATCCGGACACTTTGACATGTGCATCATTTACGTAATTTAAACTGCTGAACATCTGCAGTTAATGCCAGTGATTTCTAATTAATTATACTGTACAGTCCTGCATCAGAAAA
Organism: Macropodus opercularis; assembly: GCA_030770545.1. Classification (NCBI taxonomy): domain Eukaryota; kingdom Metazoa; phylum Chordata; class Actinopteri; order Anabantiformes; family Osphronemidae; genus Macropodus; species Macropodus opercularis. The sequence continues at coordinate 7,010,543 of JAUCMP010000026.1, read as the reverse complement.
TAAGAGATAAACGCGCATAATATAGCTTTAAATACTTTAATAAATATTTTTCCTCCCAGTCCAGTAAATCGTGTTTCTCCTGTTCTCCTGAACCTCCTGTTCATTCATGTAGACATTTATTTAATGACCTATTATCTCAATATCTCTACACACTACACATGGCATGTGGTAAAAAGTATAGATGAGTAGAAAGGTTCCTTCAGAAGGAGGGTTTTTAATATTTCTGCAAAAGCATTTTATGTTGTTTTCATCCATTGCTTTTAAATCTTGTCTCGTTCCGTAGTAGAAGCTGCGGCATAAAAACTAATTAGCAGCCGTTTGCTCTGTCTGGACATCTAGACACTGACGTGCTGCAGCTGGGAAACTTTGACGAGAGCAGTGAAAGTGATGCGAGCTACAAAAACAAGGCAGTGAGCTGAAGGAACCACTGAGAGGAGCAGGTGGAAACGCTCTGCTGGTTCATCACTACAGAAGCAATAGCATTTTCATTTACGCTATACTCAGAAGCAAAGTTCCAACGAAGAATTTGAACCTGAAAGACGTGTTTGATTTACAGCTTTATAATAAAACACTTTCCGTTTCATAAAGTAATGCCGTTCATCTGCTACCATACAGTATCAGAGCAGATGGCACGGCCACCCTTTGTCATTATCATCCTGCACAGAGAAAGACTCTGCTGTCCCTCATTATCGATGGGTTAACAAGCAGGGAAGCAGCCAGAAAAATGGGAACATCTGGTGAGGAGAGAGCAGGTAGAAGAGCTCGCAGTGTCAGGTGATTTATGCTACATGTACGTTTGTGTGTGTGTGTTTTAATCACGATGATAGATTCCTAATGCCATGATTGCAAAGTCCTGTTTTTGTTTGGTTTTGGCTGTAGTGCGGTGAGCTGTCACTGCGGTGCTGTCACCGTACCTACGATCATATGGTTGCAGACGTCGCAGAACGTGGGCTTCTTGAAGATGTGCTCCATGAAGCAGTGTCCTGCCGAGTCTACCTGCAGTGGGTTGCGCGACTGGGAGCGCGATGTGGGAGGAGGAGCGCACGGGATGGCCGGAGGAACCGGAGGGATGGGGAGGCTGGTGGTGTGCGGCGGGGCCATCCCAATGTTGCAGAGATGGCCCGTGCTGCTGCTCACATCGGAGAGCAGCTCCGTCTTGTTGTCGTTGCCGGACCGGAAGAAGTTGTCGGCGCTCTTGCTGCGGATGCTCTTGGTCTTGAAGGACAAGGAGCGTTTGAGTCGCTGCAGCTGACAAGAGAAGAAAAGTGTTGCAGTAAATTGAAGCGGTGAGGAGAATGTCAGAGGAGGCAGAAAAAGGTTGAAGTAACCGAATCAGTCCCTAAATAAATGGACGGCCTGCGAGGTTCCCTCACATGCTGCGCTGCCACTTGTGGCTGCAGCCGCTATCAGTCTCATTAGCCTCCTCCTTTACAGTTACACTATTCATAACAGTCCAACTCCTCATTTAACCTCACAGTGAGGAAGCCATTTAGCCAATGCGTCATAAAAAACCTCTAAGGAGCTTTTATGGAGCTGGTTTCTGGCTGCAGGTCTCGTTCTTTTCACGAATTGATGGATAACAAAATGTTTGTAATGCTCTGTTTTATTGCATCCAACAGTACAGAACTGCAAGGCTGTAAACAGGTGGTCAAGGTGGATCCCTCCTCTTCAGAACAGCAGCACTACAACGTGCACAAACATGTATATGGTGCATTATGGTTTCGCTGACATTCCGTCCAACCCATGACTGCAGCTTTGACATGGTGAAGATCAATCCGCTCTATGGGGTCACTCTGGTAACAATCGATTCGGACCCTTTTTCCACCATTACCACCGCCACACATGGCTGCACACACACACAAGCAGACACGGACACACAAGATTCTCCTCCAAACTACTGCATTGATTCACTGGAAAGAAACAGTTAGTCAAACATAATAGCGTGAACAAAATCACATCAGTAATTATTTGTTGTATTTCCTTTTTCAGAAAGGCTGCAGTGGTAGAGGCGCAGCGTTACACTTCGTTCCAGTGCTGTGTGCATGCATTGAAGAGCACATTGATGACAACCATGTCCTGAAGAGCTATGCGCTGTCATAAAGCGGAGCAGGTTAATGGAGGCCGGGCAGGCTGACGCAAAACAAACAACATGGGGCAATTATCGCATAAGACTGTAATGATGTGGCATCAGCTTCACGTGGTGACTTCAGAATTCAAACAGTAAAAGTTGTGAGGTGGAACAACTTTTATCCTCATGAACATACGCTGCATGCAGGTATGCTGTTATGATGGACTATCTGATGGACTATAATCAGCTGTACGCTAGAGTTTGCACAGAAGTGGACGCTCACCTTGCGCTTCTGATGTTCAGGCCTCACTGAGTTCTTCAAGGAGGAATAAGAACACAAACACAGCTTTACTTAACGCATCCCGTCTGTGAGGAACAATTCATTTTGCTCTTCTGACGTGTTCCAGGACTGATCACTCGTGATCCTGGAAGTGAGTCTGACTGTCTGGCGCAAGCTTTAAAACGATGTGAAAAGTGAGCCAGCAGCCTCTGGAAATACACTGTGAACGTTCAATTCGTCCAAAAGTGAGCACTCCCAAGCAACATACAGCACGTCAGGGGAGAGCACCTCCTCCATCCCAGCTGCAACTGCTACAACTGACAACTGGCTACACAAACACACAGAGTCACCTCAAACGTGAAACTAGAAGAGTTTGTCTGTCTTTTATGACTAGTTTAGGGACAAGAAGGGAGACTTTCAGTAAACATCCACTGCTGACTAGTCCAGTATTGGGCAACATGTGACCCACATACATGGGCAAACGCCTCGGGCAGCTGTGGATCTCTATCACAGCCTACTTTCCTGCATCAGCCACAAGTACAAAGTAAACCCGTATTTATTAATACACACACAATAAGTTGGACACAATGTCCTGCTTCTGTTGCCATTGAAGTACACAACGGGGCTGTTGTGAGGTTAGCTGGGAACTTAAATAAAACATCTTTATTCTGGCATGAATTAAACTCCATAAACCTTTCAGTTGACCTTACAAAGGCTGCTATTTAAAGAAACCCCCCCCCTGATCCTTTAACGTGAGCGTGAAACTGTTCTGAACTTCATCTAAGTGTTTTCTTCCAGGGTCGGTTGCCTCTGTTGAGTATATCTGTGTCCTGGCACTGTCTGTAATATGTTTAAGCTTGATCAATGTGAGTGTCTGCGTTTAAAATAACACTTCAGTTTAAATGTATTTTTTCGTTTGTTGTGTGTTTGGCTGGAGTCTATGTTGTTGCCATGTGAACATCTGTTTGTTTGTTCTGCTTATTTATTTGGAAACAACCTAAAACACGTTGAGATGCCGCAGTGTGTCTAGTTCTCCGTAAATAAAAACAACAGGACGGTCTTACCTTCGTCTCCTGGTGGCTGGCGTTCGCCGTCGGGGATTTTGGTGTCTCATTCTGGTCCCGTTCGTCCTCTTTGCCCCCACTTTCGTCCTGAATCCTGTTGGCCGGCGGGATCATGCTCTCTTTCTGTGATCTCTAATAAACTGTTGCTCTGTAGAGTTTGTATTCTCCTACCAGCTGTTTACATCGTTTCCATTCCTCTATATAGTCGCCGTGACCCGAGGATTAAAGGAGAGCTCATCAAGATCCACTGCTGCTGCTGCTGCTGGGGATGGAAAAATACGAGTCTCATCCGGTGACGGATTAAAGATAAGAAAATGTCTTGAAGAAGCTGCGGACGGTTGTTTCTCCAAATGAAAAGTTGACGGTCCAGTCTAACTCGGAAGTGCCCTGTGCGTCTAAAGGAGACCTACGCGCTTATCGTGTCGTCGTGCGTAATGCTGCCAAGACATCTCCAAGTCCACGCTGTGCGCCGTGCGTCTCCCTGCCAATGCTGTGATGGGCGGAGAGCGGAACGAGAACGAGGGAGGGAAGGATGGGGAAGGAGGAGAAACACGATGCAACGACTCTGTCCAGAAAGCCCACAGCGTGATGGTGGGAAAAGATGTTAAAATAAAAATCAATTCATTTCAAGAATTGATGGGAAGGTGCGTGGAAACAACAGTTTTTGGTGTATTCTTCATTACTGACTGTGAGAAAAATAAAGACGACGAAGAAGAAGTCCTGGACAGCAATGCCACCACCAGAATAAATAACTGCGTGGAGGAAAGTAATAATACAGAATTTTAATGACTGGAAATAGTTTATTGGTTTTATAATGCAAGATACACACCTGTACACTGTAAACCCAGACTTTGTATCTAATCAAACATTTAAAGTATATTGTACTTACATTGCTCAAATCGATTAAGTTTTGGTTGCATTACTAGCAGATGTAAGTATGTTATACTAATTTGTAGACCTAGTTGAGCCTGTGAATAATTTTAAGTGAAATAGCTTAAAATTCCCAAGTTTTAGTCATGCAATGCACGATGGGAACGTGATTGCTGTCACTTTGCCGCCGTGTCTATGCTTTTTGGCGAGAAGACGTCACTTTTTCGCCGCGCACCGGACAGTGCAGTTTCTGCTAAAACTCGCCAGAGACGGTAAGTAACTTTGATTTAGCTAACGTTGCTGCTGAGTCATTCAACTTAATGTTTCCGTGTTTGTGTGTTGTTTCAAGGGGATGCTGGTGAGTAGTGGGAGGACGTTATCTTAATCTAGGTCGGCAGCCATTTTCACCTGATAGCTAACGTTACAAGTTTAACGTTACACGTCTTTTTCACTTGGTGCGCTGTTTGTGAGAAGTCCAAGTGAAGCAGTTTGACGTCAATGGACATTAACATTGTCACCCGTTAAGGTACTTAGCTAGCTAAGTAAGTCACTTTTATCACTGGAGGGGCTTTTTACGAGTAACTTTAGAGAAAGACGTTTTATTAAGTTCAACGGACATCACCTGTAACCACCTGTTTGATGGCTTAACGTTAGCTAGCCAAATTGCCTTTTTTTGTTTGACGCGCTGTTTGTGAACTTGGAAAACTGTCGTTTTAACCGTTTTAACGCATTCTCAAGCGGAAGTGTTTACGAACATGCGTAAAAGTCTACGCACGCGATTCATTTCCGTCATTTGAATTTGCGATTGACCTAATGAATGTATGGGAAACCCTGATGTGAGTATCCTTAGCAAGATATGTTTTAACTCTTGTGTCCACTATTTTGCAGACCACTGAGCCAACAGACATCAGGTGCCTATGTCTTCGGGGACTGCCTGTCATCTTGGCGGATGATTCTTCTGCCTTCTTCAGGACATGCTCTGTAAGTTGTTTTGTTTTTGTAAATGTTGCAGGTGCATGCTCCTTTTGTCTCCTTTTTAGCTGTTAATGAACACTGCCATTCATTTTCAAAATTATTTGATCAGCATCAGTGTCTCCATTAAGTCTCTTTTTTTCTGGCTGAACAAAGATAGTTTACCCACTTTCAGTCCCAGTCCAATTGAAAAAGCTGAAAATTAAAAAAGTTGAAAAAAAAAAAATTCAGCACGGCTGTGACTGAAAATGAGTAAACTACATATTTTGGGCAAAGTGTTGCAACCTGTACAGATCTGAATATGGCATTTGATAAAAATTCAATATTGTCCTTTTAATATAAATTACTTTCAGTGTGGTTTATGTTGTACAATGCTGTTCATTATGAACAGTCACAGGTTATTTTTGGTGCACAAAAACCATTTTCTAACTGGTATGTTTGTTCTCTCCTTGTCAAAACGTTTCTTTCAATGATAGGATGTAACTGACAAGGACTCGTACAGTGAAACTCCAGTGGGAATTCTCTGCCTTGGTCAAGAAAATACCCAGGTCAACCCACCCCAGTAGGGATCATCTTGGAAGGGTCTGTGGTAATGGATGAACTGTGTTTTTGTTGGCATGATGGTGCTTTGTTTTATGCAATGTATGTATGGCATGAATGACACACATTTTGCCACTGTTTCAGGCCTATGATTCAAGGTTGTTAAAGCAGGGGACAACAACCCTGTAACTTAATGCTGTTTTTAAATAAAACAATAAAAAAATTACTTTTGTGTTGCGTATTTGTCTTAATTTAAACATTCTAGTGCAATGAATACAAAGGTTTAGTTACTTTAACTTAAAATAGTAAGTGGAGTTCATGTGACAGGGCAATTGATATTACAAGAGATTGTAAGTGAAATCAACTTAGCATTCAGTATTTTGAACTTAAAATAATAATTCCACCCTTTCATGCATTTAAGTTAAATGGACTCAAGTTTTCATAACCCATTACTTAAAGTTTTTAAGGCAACCGGTTTCCTCAAATTTTTTAAGTAAATTCAACTTATCCGGGCTTACAGTGTAGGATTTGTTAATCAGCAGAGTTCATCATGTTTGTTTAACATTTTTAATTAAAAATGGACCATTTTATGCTGGATTAACAAAGTTTTTCTTTGGCCAGGTGTCAGGAAACAGGTGGCTGCCCCTCAGCCTGGAAGCAGCCCAGTTAAAATGTCAAACCTGGACTTCCATGAAATAGTGTTTGCACTAAATAAAAATATGCACAAATGGGCTGACTGGCGGGTTTTTGCTACGTTTGAACAGAGCAGCCTGTATTGAAATGGTTTAGAAATATCAGACTTGCTGCTGAAATGTAGAGGGGTTGTGTTAAAAGGAGACAAACGCTGACATTTAATAGATTTGCTTTTGTGTAGTAGTACTAGAGAAGACTGACAGCTGCCACGTTCGAAGTTAAGTGATTCTCACAATTCATCAGCTCCCTTCCCTCCCACATGACGTGTAGGCAGCATAAACACACCCTATTCCCCAAACTACTATTCAGTTCATAATTCTATTTAGAGTCGCATTTCTAAAACAGCACACTCACAAGTTGGTCAATAAAACGGCGGCTATAATATATTAACGTGCTGGTACAGTGACCGATTCGGGAGATAAACAACGCTCTGAGAGTTTTGTGGTGAAATATGAGGTGTCTCACCTGCCTCTGCTGAAATAGGATGTAGTGATACATCACGATGGCTTCCTCAGGCTCCCCAGTGATGTGATGTCCTTGAAGTTACGTTGTGGGATGAGGGAGCAGGCGCCAGACTGCAGCCAGTGGAATGAGGCTGCAGATCAGTTGGTATCGATTATATTCATGTTTATCATGTTTGTTATCATATTTGTTTATTATATTTTTGAGAGGCCAATGATCAATATGACACAGTACAGCTTTACAGCTGTGAATGTGCTGCTTCAGCCAAATCATTCAGCCTGAATGTTGAGAACTCAAGGTTCAGAACATCTTATCATCACTCTTCTTAAAATGTCAAACGTTTCCTTTATGTAAAAAAAAACATTCAAATGAATGAAAGACAAAAAAGAAGTTTACCTTAAAGAGATCAATCAGGTGATTGTTATGTGTCACTTGTTAATTGTGAAGACTTGTCAAAATGTTTTTTTAAAATGATTCCAGCTACTTTGTTTGACATAGACTTCTTGACAATGTACTAAAAATAATGGCATGTTTTAATGTTTCACGTCAACCCAACACCTGCGGAGAGTGCAAGACATTTCCCTGAGCCCAACCACCAGAGCACAGGTCACTGCTGCATTTGTGCCTTGTATTCCCACGTGGTGTGTGTGTGTGGTTACTGCAAAACATGTCAGCAGAAAAAATGCCAAACGCATGACCAGTTGTGCCAGGAAGCCAGGGGACAGAGGAGAGAGTGTGAAATAGACACAGCGAGAGCATTATAATTTCCTCTCTCAGCTTGAAGGAGGGCGTGAAAACACCAGAGAGGAAGGAGCGATGGAGGTGGGTAGGATGCAGGACTCGAGCGACTGGGGTTAATGATCCTGAATGAAAGGTTTCATCAGCTGCTCATTTTTAAAGATTACTTCCTTTAGTTTCCTTCTGCTGCTCTTTCTCTGAAACTTGCTTTTTAAACAATTAAATCATTTACTGTAACACACAGAGCAGCAGAGCAAGTCCCTGATGTCTTTGCAGATATGTCTCACTGTACAAATATGACGTTAAAACTTCAGCCAAGAGGACGTGATCAGTGTTGAATCCTGTCACATTCGGGGCAGAACTTAAGGCCTAGGCAACTTGCTGTGTTGTTCTAGTTCTCATAAATAATGACCCACGCCTTTATTTCCTCTACCAGACTTATTGAGATGTCACTTTTTAACAACCTGGTGGAAAATGGACGTGAACGTGACTTTGTAGGTTGAGATGTGAAGATTGATATTATCATCAGTGAGTCAGTGGAGCTTCTGGACCACGACTGATTTCTCATTTAACACCACAGCAGTTCATAGGACCACGTACAAGGAATCATTTCATAGCTAACAGCTACAGCAATATGTGAGTGAGAATAATAACTTTCTGTTCAGTGTTGACTGCAAACAGTAGAGAGGATGTGAAGCTAATAAACGAATGAAATGACCCTTCGACACCTCTCATCTGAAGGTGGTCACCCTCGGAACAGACCGAAAAAGTTGACAATAACCAGTGACCCAGTCTGGCAGCACCCGACAGACACGCAAAGAGGAAGATGTACATGCCCCAGCATGTGATACGGTAATGGGCAAAATGGATTCCCTAAGAACCAATGCTAATTAGCCTTCTTATTCTTATCCCAGGAAGAGTCTCTGCAGGGTATACGGCAAAGTAATGAGACATAGGAGAGTGCGTGTGTGTGTGTGTGTGTGTGTGTGTGTGTGTGTGAGAGAGAGGCACAGTGACAGGGGTTTCACAGAGTAATGTAACTGTCAACATGCAACTGTGTTGAAGAAAATGAATAAGGAAAATCTTGGTTTTGTATTGATACAGGAAGACTTTGACATTTGGATCTCTGGCATCATATACCTATTAAGTATGATGTAGCAGCCAGCAATCAGTTTGAGTAAAATTAATTATGGAGGAGAAAACAGAACACACAATGTGTGCATTGTGCTCATGTGTATGTGTGTGTGACACAATTAAGCACATTAGCGTAGAACTTGTTAATTAGCTTCTGGCAGACTCCAGTCGTCAGGTCAGTGTCTCTGTACCCGGACGCGATGACGAGAGAGATCATTCGAGCATAAAAGCTGAGGCTGAGGAGTTTTAAGAAGAGAGTCCTTCCCAGTGATGATCTTTCGTTAGAAGAGAACAGTATCCCCCAAAATATCAAACTGTTTCTTGGAGAAGCGTTTGTGACGTTTTCCGGTATTGATTCATGAATCTTTAGCACTTGGTGTAAAACGCAGGGATTGGGATGCTGTACGTTCTGTTCCTTTCCTCACTGGACGCTGATTGATGTGAAAGAGCTGCTCAGGCTGGAGTATCATTCTTTCTTCTCAGTATTTGATCCAGTGACGCACAGCTGACCCCCTGTGACCATGTAACTGGTCTCCAGCTGTAAGATCTATGTCTTGCTTTGTCCCAGACCTAATGAGACAGCAGAGGCTGAAAACAGCGCAGAGCAGCGTCTGATCCACTGCTGTGGTGAAAGCATCGCGTCTCTGTGAGAGGAGGCAGGTTGACCCGGTGTCAGAGTCACTGAGCTTTCAGCCGCTTCTCTTGTGCACGTTCTTTTTGTTTGTTTGTTAGTTTTCAGTTATCAGTCAGCCAAAGTAAATAAAGGATGTAATGTGTTGATGTGAACAGCTTTGTGACATTTGGGTATTTGACCTGTAGGCCCGTGAAGTCAAGGCCGCTGAATTAAAGTCTATCATCAGTGGGTGTGCACATCATCAAACGTGAAATTTATGTAAACTCAACAGCTTTTATTCTCAGAGTTGGCCTGAAGTGAGATGTTTTATTTATACCATGGGTCAGTTTAGCCAAGCAGTCTAATTTATTAAAGACATGTTCCAGCCATGCTGTTAATCCCCGAAAAACATGGCTGGCTGGGCTTCGTTTGTTGCCGTGGTAACCCGGGGAGCTCGTTAGGTACTTTGCAGTCTCTCTGTGTTCCACTTCGTTTGACCAACATGCATTTCAGTTATTCTGAACATATACTGTATGATACGCTGGAAGGTTCCAGGGCTTCACTGCTGCCAGCTTTGTCGTTTGTCTTTGTGTAAAAAGGGAGATAAGATGGTTCTCACACTGAAATGAGCCTCCTTTGCTGAACCTCACCCATCCTGTTCTGGGCGTGCTCACTTTATGTTTTCACACTTCTTTTCCAAATCCATCTGCTTCTGTGATTGTGCTTTTGTCCGGAAACTGAATTATTTATGATAGGCTATATTACTGGACAGCTCTCATCAATATCTCATCAAACTGGGACTCGTGGTAGCTATGGGGCAAAGACAAGAGAAGCAAATGGACGACTGCTTTTAGTGCGCTTCCATCTTTTTGGTAAACAGCTGATCAGTAATAAACAAAGCTCAGCCTGTCCTGACGCTGCTCTTGACATATGTCCTTACTGAGGTAGCTGATGAATGTCACCCAGGAAAAGCTGGCAAGCTAAAACAAGGCCATGGTGATGGCTTTCTATAATTATCAGTGTAAAATGATGGATTTGAACACAGATATCTGGGTGCTGTGCTGTCCTAACACAGATTCCACAGCCTCATCTGTATTACGGCCTTATGGCCATGTCTCACGTCTTTAATCCTTCTGGCATGTTTTGATGGCTGCAGCTGAAGAAGAGGTTTGACATTTAGGGAAAAATGTTTTCACGATGTGCTTGAGTTAATAACACAAACAGACACACATTTGGATGAGTCTTTATTGGAAAGATGTAAAGAATACCAGGATTTTAAAAACTGGTTTCAACATCAATAACTATATACAAGATCCAGGAGGACAATATTTATTAGTGTAGCAGCTTACAATGTCATCAGGCTGAGATCTGGGCTCCAAGTGTTAATCTAAGTTAAACAAGCAGCAAGCAGACTTAAAACATATACATCTGTCAAACGTCTTTACATGATCCATGTTGAGACAAAGAAGAAGTAACAGGTTCAGCACAGTGTGACGGTGAGAGGCTGCACAGCATCACACGTCTACGCTATCAACACTTCCACTCATGGATGCAATTTACTTTGCATCACAAAAGCATCATGTTTTGAGGGCAAACCCACTAATAAGACACTAAAACACTGAAGGGCTCCAAAAATAGGCCCAGCAGAGTGATTTGAATGGAGCTGCAGTAGCTCTTGTGGCGCTGTTCCTGTTGTGAGTCATAAGTGTTAGTTTGTGTCTTGGTGACGTGGGCGGACGTGTGGGCGACGCTGGGGGACAATTACACGTTACACACGCACCGCTTGTGTTCCCCCAGACCCTTGTCATCCACTCGGTCTCAGCTTCATTCAGCTGCTCGTTGCTACGATACAACATGGGAGATGACACTCGAAGTAAACACGCGCGCGCACACACACCAGAGGTGCTTTGATTTTTTATACATTCTGGAAAATCTTTCAATGTCAGACACAGTGGACTGTCTTGCCCGAGTCAAGGTGGTGTGAAGACAAACCAGGCCTGTCGGGCAGCAAACACAGAAATCCCACGTGAGCTACTTTGACCTGTTTGGTGTCTTTCCTGTTAAGCGAAGGCAACAGTGAGACTTTCTGACGAGCTCTCAGGTTGGATCCTCACATGTGGATTTTCACAGCTGTTTTAACCATTACGTAGCTCTCTGCCTCTGGTATTTCCTGTGATGCTCCCAGCATGGAAGCTCATTCAGCTTTTAAAAACGTGGCACACATTTTTTTGTACTATCTGCATCATATTATCATAAGGAAATCAACTTACTGTTTGCTCAGAAGAGCAAAAACCACCAGAATAATCTACAAATAATGCAATGCAACAATGCGCCGCCTTCAGATATTTTATTGTATTTTAGAGTGTATCCCCTAATGACACTGTGCAGAGGCTGCATTTCCCAGAAACTTAGGCACAAACGTTTGAGGATATTAATGCTGCATCTTAAGTCTGGAATGAAGGCATTTCAGAACAGGGCAACTGTTGTGCCAATAAATACAGCTAAATGTTTCAGATGTGGGAACTTTCCCTGATAGCTGCTGGGTGATTTGTCTTCCTCTGGAGCGCCCTCCCTCCTGCAGCAGTGCTCGACACGTTTGTCAGACAAATGAATCGAAATCAAACGCCTCAAAAATGTTCCTGTCCAACGTCAAACTGCACAAGACTATTTTTGTGCCATGAAGGGAAAGCAGAGAGCAATTCTGTTTGCTGCTATATTTTATGTGAGGGGACGTCAGAAGTGACAAATGTGTGGCCTGTGGGCTACGAGACATATCATCTAGGACCTTTGGTGGAAGTTTCTGTTCATGTAGACAGGTCTCCGTTTGAAGAGCTCCCAGCAGCGTAAGGAGACAGTGATGAAGAGCTCTGAGGCTCAGGGAGACCGAGTCACCTGTTGCTGCGATGGCTACTTCACTGCCATTCATCACAGAGGAGGAACTTGGCTCAAGCCATTGCAACACATGGTTGGACTGGAGTTGATCAAACTACTCCCACTGTAATTACTGCTTATCAACTAGCTATGAGCAGCATGTGAGTCTGTCGGCCAGTTGGCTCACAGCGCTGGTCCAAACTGAAATATCTCAACCACAATTGGAGGAACTGGCATCAACGCCTTCCTTCCATGAATCCTATGAGCTTTCAACAGTTCCTGTACCACAAGAATCACATATGTGAATTTTGAGTGAAACGATTCAACAGCTACTGTGTGAATGGCCATGAAACATAGCCACTTAGTTATTTTATGTCCCACTCAGGCCCAAACATAAACTACTTTTTTCTTTAATGTTCTCTCACAGTCATTTCCAATTTTTACTAGTTTAATTTGTGCAGGACCACAAACCAGACAGACGGTTAGAGGCGAGCTAGTAAGACCAGTGGAGCCTAAAGAAGCAGACAGGAATTATTTTAGTGCTCCTTTGAAATGTTTTCTTACAAGTCTCATAGTGATGAAAATGTGTCAATGTCACTTTAAACTAAAGGCCTGTATTTATAGGTTCAACTGAGCCTCGTTTTGACACCAAGCCCTACTAATTGAGCTCTCCACAGACGTCTCCCTGTATCTAAAATAGGTAGGAAGTCCATTGTGGAGGTGAAGAGGGACAAAGTAGGCCAAGGACTCTCACAGAAAATAGACTGTGACTCACTAAGCAGTCAGTTCATCCTGGGAAAGAACAGGAAATGGAAAAAAATGTGGGTTAATAATAATCCTGGAAGTAACAGGCGTATGGGTCAGGATGAACTGAAGGGGTATTGATACTGCAAATGCCTCAGATTTACTTCAGCTGAAATGCTGGTTTCACCACATACTGAATATTGGTCAAAAGACAAAATGACATAAAACATCAAATATTTGTTCACTTTATAAAGTAACCTAACAGCAGGCAAATGAAATCACTCACAGTCTGACATTAAAACGCTAATTGTGTATATGCATCATAATATGTCCTGAATAATGACTCGATTTTTTTATCCCAGTCTGCTTATATAACTTCTATACTAACAAAAAAGGCAGTTTAAAAGGTAAGAAATCACCAAGCGCGTATAATCCAAACTACTGACTGTACGCAGCCTTCCTCGCAATAAGTAGAGCCATTTCTATTTGTTGTCATAGTTCATGTTAATACAGGTGCTCAGTACTTAACCAATAGCGCGAATAATCAGTTTTGTTCTCCTGCAATGCCCCCATGTGGTGACATGTGTCGCATCATGGGGATTAAAGAGGAAATTATGGTTTCAAAACATCAGTCCATCTTTATTTACAAGTCCTTAAATGACAAGAAAAAAAAAAAAACATACTAGTAGAGGTGGTGGGCTCAACCCTACACAGAGGTACAACGGTGAGAAACACTCACACTTATCACACAGGTAACAGTCAAAGCTCAAGGCAAAGTGAGTGAATTTCAACCAGTTGAACGTATCCAAGGATGCAGTGGGTTGTAGAAGCTCTTTAAAGGTGCCTCAAAACCAACACGGATTCTATTTGACCTGCATATAGTTGTATTTCTTTTGTGCCTCATCACTTTGACTGTTGAGCAAATGAACTACTGACATCATCACAGACCAGTCAGAAGCCAATGCTGTCAGGACACGTGCTTCACCCTCATGCATACAGTGACACACAGACTGTATAACGTACAATAACGGAATCTCAGGTACACAGCCACCACTGTGACAGCTGAAAAAGTCTAGGTGTTACATACCAGACCTTTCAATGCAGGGTAATTTTCAGCACACATTCAACAATATTAAACATACGCATACAGCTGGTTCTTAAAACGTTCTGTTATTAAATGGTGGTGAGGTGAAAACTCAGAAAGCTGAATAATGTCCAGGTCAAGGGCACGTTTAGCAGAAACGGGGCAGGCGTTGATGAGAGGGCTGATGAATGAACTCGTGGCACTTTGACCTCATAAAGGATTAAAATCGGGCATTGGCATAGGTAACAGATCTGTGGTAAGGCGTCAGTAACATTACACCCAGGAGTTGTCATAACTTTGCATAAGAAATGATGAATGATAAAACACCTCTTACACACAGCCCAGATGTTTAAATCATGTCCATGATGTCAAGTAAAGTTAGCTTCATCTTCCACTTAGGGAAATCTAAAGAAACCTGTACATGCTTGGATCTCTTACATACAAACTCACAACAGACTTTACACCACATCATCATTAATCATGTCCTGTGCCTCAGTTATCCTCAATCTTCTTACTGGGACTTGGACATGGATGACAAGGAGCGAGGAACACATCTGAGAAGTAATGTGATGCAATATTAACAGCAAAGTTGTGAATTCATAGGCTAAAGTACACTTCCTGTACGTAGTCTACATCAGTACAGAAAATATCTTCAAGTATGTTAGACGACTCCTTTACACAGCTGAGAAGATGATTTGCAGGATTCTTTTTCAAAACATTATGGATAAAATGCTCTGTATGAAGAACATTGGCTATTTTATGAAGACAACAGTTGGAATGGCAGCTCCAACAGCATGATGCTTTACAATAATAAAAAAAAGAATATATGGCAAGTTACTGGACAGCAGGCAGCGGAGTCCTTATTGAGAAAAACTGCAGTGCTCTATGCAGCGCAGACACTGAGTACTGTTATCAAGAGTGGTCTGTACTTCTCACACGGCATCAACAATGTTAAGTTCACATTTGCTTGTGAATCTCTTTACTATTGCCTTGAATCTGGGGAGCAAGATTGTGGATCCATGGATATATATTCCACAGGCAAAGGCCTAAAAATAATGAGGGAGAGAAAACATAATAATAAAATCTAATACTAATGAATTACAACATTTTGCCACTGAAGACCTTCTCCATGCCATTCAAGACTGGTAATACAAAACCCTCTTAAAAGAACTATAAAAACTCGAGTACCCTGTCCTGACATGGAACAGCAGGACTGGGTAGTGATGATAAACCTGTAATCAGGCTACTTTCGTTTCACAGCAGCAGTATCTTCATCATTCAAGACAAACTTTTTCCTCAAAGCTTCAGAAATCAGAGTAGCTGAATCCTCCTCCCTCAGGGAAGTACAGCCTCTATGGTACCTGGAATGACACACAACAAACACAACGTGTGAATAAGGGTGTTTCATGTGGTCTTGATAGTATGATAGTAAATTAATTAAAGCATTTGTTTATAAATAATACTTCATACTCAGGAAGTCCTTAATATATAAGATTATAAAGAAAATAATGTTAAGGTTTGCTAAATGATTACCTGTCATGACTCATCTTCATGCGGTTCATGTCCTTCAGGATGTCCATAACGTCAGCAAAACTGGTGGATTTTGATAGTGACACTGTGTCCTCCTCTGCCTCCCGGAAGTCCATGCTGGGCCTGTCCAGGTCAAACGTTGCAGAGGCTGTCATGGAAACAGGCGGCACTGGGTCAGGGACCAGCTCTGACATCATAGAAGCTACATCTTCTTCCTCCTCCTCTTCTTCCTCTGTGACGTCGCTGATGACAAAGGATGCAGCAGCTGCGGCAGCCGGCTGGTAGGACACTGTCTCGAAAGGCGCCATGGAGAAGCTCATACTCGTGTCATCTGGGGAAAGCAGATCAGGTGTCAGGGGGTTGGAGCCTGTAAGAATCAAAACACAGCAGAGATCAGACAAATAAAAGATTATATACCTAACTTTACATTATTTATTCCACAGCAACCTCGGTTCACATGCTGTCTCACAGGGAAAACTATAAAAGTGAGGATACGTGACAACAGGGCTAAAATCTGATACTCAGCATTCATTGTGTGTCTCTTAAGAAAACATAACAAAGTGTGTTTAAAATGAATACAATACATGTGAATACCTGATACTTTCTCATGACATCCCTCTTGAAATGTTTAATGTGTGATGGCCAACCTCTACACAAGCCAAGAGATTATCTTTAGTCACTGACCTACAAACTGCTGCCAAGACATCTTATTACCGAAGAGATTTAGGAGAATCGGGACAGCTGACAAAAGAATCAGTCACATGAATACAGTAATTCTTTGGTTGGAACGCACTCAGGTGGCCTCAATAAAGCAATCTTAGATCTTTATTGTTCCTAGTGGTTTTATGAGTCATGCTTTTTAAATATAATGGTAAAGTCGAGTTAAATGTGTTAACAGTTCTCACATCCCTGCGTTCTTCTATACACAAGTACATTTTGTGAACACGGCAGTTCTTGTTTGGATTACCTACCAGAATCACTTGACACAATTTTTGCAATCTGTGCACGAAGTCTGCTGAGCTCATCCTGCAGGGCTGTGGTACGATTTAGTGCCGTGACCCCAGGCTTCCTTAGCCCCTCCACCCTTTTGCCCTCACGGCGGAAGTTGGGCACAGATGAGTTCCGGTGGAGCACCAGGAGAGGTGTGGGTCGCCATTCATGTTTTAGAGGACGTGAGTCACTCCTAAAAAAACAGAGGAGTTAATGAATAAGGTGCAACTGAATGTAAACCTGCAGTACTGGACTTATTTCATCGTATACTGACCGCACTCTGGCATAAGTCTCTTCTTCATCTGCAACAATCCAGGCAATGTCTGCCAAAGTAGGAACCATAGGCCCATCCATAGGCCGTAGAGGAGGCAGACCTGGCAGTTCCTAAAGCACAAGGACACAAGACTATTTAGATACACAAATATTTATAATGCAGTAATAGAGTAATATTATACAGGATATTGTATGTACCTGGAAACATGCCCTTTGTGGAGGTTTAAGTGGAAGTGTGGAACCTATTCTCCTTACAACACTACGAGTGGACCCATGAGGCTTGTTCTGCCAGATGGGAATAACTTCCTGCAAAACATTAAAACACTCTCAGTCTTTCCATAACCTGTAATAGTTTCACTTCTGATTTTAGTCCTTAATCATATACAACTGTGTAGAAAAAAAGGCAACAGTCTTGAAAAGCAATACTAAATCTTACTGTATCTGTCTCCATAGCGATGGTTGGTCAGTGTCATTCACAAGTTGCAGCTGCCTGGTGCTAGTAGTGGCTGCGGATGGAGCAGTTCAGTAAGCAGATGCCATGTCTGTCTTACAGAGTCCACTCTAGGGATATCAAATGTGATTACTTAGAGCATCAGTTAAAATTAAGCTGGAGAACTTAAAATACATCATTACGCTAGTACCAAATAAGAACAAATACAAGTGGTACAACAATGATCAAACATATTGACAACTGATGCACTGGTTAGATGTTCCTTTGTGAAGTCATGTGCACACAGTTGACGTAGCGTTTAAGTTGCATACTAACGGAGTAATACAGTAGCTTATATCACGAGATTTCACAGGCATCTAAATGCGGTCATGTAAATTAAATAAAGAGAAGTCGGACGTACAAATGCTCAGATTAAAAAAAAGTTTTATAATAAACGTGTTCATTAAAAGTAACAATAGTACAAATCGTGCATTGAGACTTGACTCCGTCTTGGGGACTAATGAAATACGTATTTCATGAGTCAGATCATAAATGAATGGAGATCACACGACTACAAACAACTGTTGCCACACGTTTGTAATCTCCACGTCGTTAGCAAAATGATTAGTATAGTAGTTACCACATAGCGTACTAAGCTAGCATAGCTAACTACCTGGTAATTACGACGACGGATGCGTTACTGCAGCAGGGTCCTCTGACTCCGGCTACCGTGGAAGAAAAAAGATAATAAAGGTAGGATGAAAGCTAAAAAGGCACACGTTGGGTTTTGCACTGCTCAGTTCGCCATTAACCGGCTGCTAAGGTTATAAGACACAGCGACCGCCCGTTAGCTTTAGCACAACCAACAATGCCCCCTACCTGAACCTCAGCTGTGCACTAGGCTGCAGCTGTGTTTCGCTTGTATTCACAATGTGCGATGAACACCGCAAAAGGGAAACTTACAATACACAAAGCCTTGGAGAGCGACAGGGTTGAGATCTGTCTAAATAGCGGCTTCACCTCCCCCGTCTTTCAGAGTTGTGTTTTCGTTCCTTAGGCCGGAACTAGTGCCTTCCTTCTCTGTGATCTGATTGGCTGGGACGTCGTGACCTCACTCCATCTACACTGGTCGTAAAGCGCCCTCTAGAGGTGAAAGTGAACAGTGCTGGAAATGACTACTTACAGAAAACGCTTTTAAACATGAAACAGCAAGGTTTTCTTTTATTATTACTCATATTGTGACCTATTGACCCATTTGGCTAAATCCTGACAGACAAATAACTAAATAGTCATATAGTATGAGGTCACATACTTCATAAGTACTTCAAAGATTTGCAAGAACACAAGATGATACCCTGCCACTACCACCGTCGCTGTTCGAATATTCTTCTAGGTGGGGACTATCTTGACGGTCGGCCATTAAAACCCAGGGCGGAGCTTGAGTTGAACATGTTAGTGTTGTCTGCAGTGATATCATAACACTGCAATATGAAGACGCGTTCATGTGGCCGCCATCCATCTCCATCCTTTGGCAAAACACGGGTTAGTATCGCTGCCGCTCACTTGACCTGCTGCTCTTTTCAGTTCGTCGTCTCTGTCCGGGCTGTGACGTAATGTTTTTCTGCCATATTAGCCGTCTCGATTATTTTATGATGTTTACCAAAACGCCTGGTTCCTGCAGCCTGAGACGGTGCACGCGCCCCAGACGCATACAGGAAGCGATTTTACCCACTGTTAAGCATTATAATCTTGCAAGCTGCAGGACAAAGCTAAGCTAATGTAGCTTTAGGCTTTTGGTGCTATGCAGCCTGGTGCCTCTCTATGGAGCGTGTACAAATACAACTATGTGCTGTTTATGGCCAGGAAACACGGTGTCAGATGTCATGAAGATGCATGGAAATATGAGATGGATATTTTAAATCACGATCGTTAAACCACAAGTTCACATGCATTCATTGGAAAAACACCCATTTAGCATTTAAGTGTTTGAATACATGAATTTGAATCATGGCCTCCTTACTCAGTGTCTAGCTCGTGTCCACATTGGGTCATGTGGCTGCAGGTACTGTACAGGAAGGACAGATTTTACTATCTTTTGACAGGGTGATGTCTATAAAATCAGCTGTTATGTTGTTATGATTCACTGTCTGGTGCAGGTGCTGTAACTGGGGCAAAGTGTCGGCATGAGGAATAAAAGGAGGAGGAAGGATGCCAGCTGAGCCTCTCTTCTGCATTTACCACCGCTGCCAGCATCAGACTAAAGAAAACTAGAAATGGCTCAGTCTATGAAGAGGCCGGAGATTTTAGGAGCCATGGACCATGAGCCAAAGAGGGACAAGACCAGATCTGGCTACTTTGGTAACGTCAAGAACAGGTCAGGCCAAAGAATTGGAGCTTGGAGGACATTTGCTTTTCAATTTTGAGCACACTGTGATTCATTCAGCTAGGATTGTCTTTTTTAGCACAATATGCACGTTTATATCAGCTGGTTTCATCCTGTGTCATTGATGGATTCCAGACTTCATCACAGACCAACATGTGGGAGAAGGCAGCTTTCCAGGAATCATCAGGAGCTATCGCACACACTCCCACTCCCCTATAAATAACTGAGATCAGACTGTGAATGCTGCACTGTACAACTGAAATGTTAAATCCACCCAAGACAGGCTTTAGATTTGAAGCTAGAAATGAATTTTCAACATTTTATTTATTTATTTTTTTCCCCTCAGGCTGGGTTCTAAGCTTCCTCCTGGCGTCTCTCAGCCTCCTCAGTTTGCCAAGCCGCCCTGGGAGACCCAACCTCAGTCTCGGGTAATGCAGGAGACCCCTGCCAGAAGCCAGCATCAGCACCACCCCGTCGTGGGCCGGCCACTCAACCACATCCCCCACATCAGAAACCCCAAACTGCGACAGTACTACCTGCAAGGTGCACATTTTGATATTCGCAGGCAGGCTGCAGGCAGAGGGCTGTTGAATCAACTCCAAATTGAATTCAAATTTTGCATCTTTCCTACTGTTCTCTGTTCATGTCTTTGCATAAAGGTATTTTCATAGATATTCTGAAGCATATAGCATCATTAATCTTGTTAGCAAGCTGCGATAAGGTAGTGCTTCCTCATACCATCTGCTGTGCTCTGGGTATTCTGTCACAAGGTAAGACAGACATGTTTTGTTGTCCTCACAGGGACTTCATGGGATCTCAGCAATGCTGGACTGTCAGGTGACGGCACAGGCAGCACAGTGAGTCACATGTTTTTGCCTGCGCTGACTTCATTTTATTCGTTGTAATCCAATGGAAAGCTGGGAAGCGACAGGCGTGGATGCACTGATGCATGCGTTCTGCTGGCACTGCATTTCACAATTTATAGACCTGAAATAGTGTGATAAGGTGTACAAGGGTCAGAGATGAGCGTCAGCGCTGTTCACCAACGCCATGGGGAGTCTGTTTCTGAACCTCTACAACAAATACAGCGGGAATGTATATTCAAACATTTATTCTAAGGTATTTGTGGTTTCTGGGTTTATTGACGTTGCTGCCGAGCTGTTTGCCATTAATTAAAAAAGAAAGAAAAGAAACGTATCTTGATTATTTTATCTTGACCTGTGAGTCAGTTGTGTAGTATCATGAATTGAACAAAGTGTTAATGGTTATTACCACAGTATGTTTTCTTCAAATTAAAATATTACTTGTAAAGGTAAAATAATCAGCTTTGTAACTGTAATATGTTTATATATACATATTTGATTGCTCAACCTTCGTTTTAGCAGCTTATAGATTGTTCGTGTTTTGTATTAACACTCAGGCCTCAGACAATTTTACTCGCACTCAAACAGAGCACACAGTTTTTCTGTGTTGACATAATCTGTCAGGCGCCAGTAATCTAATTTAGGTCAATGGACCCCATCTGTCTGTGGATGACAGTTGTGGAACTGATGTTTTTCATTTAAATCATATTACTGGCCAACAACAATGTTGTACTAACACGTAAATATCTAACCTGATATTATCAGTAATGGCTTAGGATCAGAATTATTAGCATCTGGTGATGTTTGAGATCGGACCAGCTACTCAAAAAAAACCTTAACAGAATTCTGTCCACTGTGTTTTAGGGTTTCCCTGGGGACACAGTGTTTAGTGTCTCATCTCAGTTTAACGGTACATCATCAGCAGAAAGGAGCGAAATGGGCCACCGTACCTCTTCAAATGTATCTTCCCCATCTGAGTTTCTCATCCCCACAGAGGTGAGAACTGTACGCATGTGGTGACACGTATATTAAATATATATACGAGGCTGGAAATTTGCCTGGATTTGACAGGCAAAACAAAACCTTTCCCCTGTCTGCCTCAAGTATTGAGCTGAAAGCAGGAAGTGACGCTTTAAGTTAAGCTTAAAATCACATAAAGCCTGTCATTAGGAGCAGTTTATACAACAGATTATGTTTCATTTTATTGTTAACATTTTGATGCCATACATTTGTACATTGTAGCTCTGAAATATCTTCCAGCCTTTTAAGCACAGCCCTCATATGTCACATGGAGCTATGTCATGACCACGGAATAAGATGATATTCAGGGATGTAAATAGAGGAAGTAGTCAGTTTGTCACTGTGTTGTATCCATTTCAATGTTTCTATTCTTGTCATGGCTTCCATTCCGAAGCAACTGGCTGTCCACAAGGGTAAAAACACGTCCAGCGGTCATGGATCGGCCCAGGCGGAGCTGAATTCGGACTCTGGTCCTAAAGAGACAAATGTGGAGGCTGATCAGGACTCTTTGGATACTCTCTCTGTTCCACCTCACTCCCCCTCACCAGAGGCAGAATATGACAAACTACTGGTAAGTAAAGAAACAATGACGTTCAGTATAGATGCTTGGGGAAATCACTAAGGTTACTAATTCATGAAATATGCGTAATTCAGGTGGGAGAGAGGTGGAAAATAACTTTTTCACACTGTAGTTACAGTAAATAAGTGCAGTTCTGACTTACTTGTACAGTAGCACTCAGCACTTATACTGCAGTGCATTTCAGTACGCGTTTTACAACTGTAGTCTTAAAATAGCCTACATAGTATCTCTACTTCGAACAATATTTTGAATACAGGACTCTGTTAATTACTTCCATCACTGGATAAAGGATAGGATAATATACAGTGCCTTTAAAGTCTGCTTCTGTTTAGCTTTCCCTGCCTTAATATTCACAGGTGATGAACTAAATAATCACTATAGTTCATGTAAATGAAGTCGTGACAAAGCATGTCTGACTCTTTCCTGCATTGAGATGCTGTTTGCTTTCAAACAAATAGTGCAGCTCGTCATCTTAGCTTCTCTGTATATGAAATATAATGGATTTAACAAAAAATGTGTATGTTTAAAATGCCGCAGGTTTCATTATTACCATTAGTTGCATTTTATTTTCATCGTAATGTAGTCACCACACATTTATTCCACTTTATTTATTAAGCTGTGGTGAGAAAAAAAATAGTTGTTTTTAATAGATCTAATGAACAAAACATGTTACATGGAAACAAGCAGCAAAACAAGACGGCCATCAAAACATCACCAGACAGAGAGTAGAACCACAAACAAAGCATAATTATGTGGTTTGTGGATGCAGAAAAGCTTTTTGGCTCTAGAAATTAAGTTGACTGCATCAAACCTTTGACTATAATTCTCTCACACTAATTTTATCGTCTTGGCCATCTGTCATATAAACTAATTGTGTGTCATCTTTAGGCGAAGTGTGCATTACTTCGTTTTCTTTTATACTTTTAACGTTATTCAACTTTTCTCGTTTTTGGAAATATTGTGGCTTTCAAATTCACATTTTGGCTTAAATTACAAATTCATTTCTTATTAAAAAAAATGCAATAAATTTGATCATAGACGTGTCTTGGTTACGCTTGTTCTCTGTGATACTGACAGGATGTGGAGGCGGTGCCTCTGCCTGATGGGCAGCTCTGCTTATTGGCTCTGCCTCCAGAGTGCTGTGAGGGGGAGGGACTGGAGGCCATGAGGTGCCTCAAACTCTTCTGTCGCTACATCACTGACAGAAAGGTGAGCTTGGACAGTTGTGCTGGATCTTTTTACAACCCACGTATTTGTAAGCTAACACAAACCCTGTTCTGTCTCTGTCAGGGGGTGGTGTCCGGCATCCTGTTGGTGACGCCTAATAAGATCTTCTTTGATCCCAGTAAGACGCATGTTCTGGTGAAGGAAAACGGCTGTGAGGAGTACCTCCTGTCTTGCTCTATTGACAACCTGGCATCTGTCGCCTTCTTCTCTGACATCTCACATGTTCACTTCAACACTTCCCAGCAGAGGTCAGCAATAATTATATAAACAGATAAAACAGATGCTAAAATGATTTGCAAAGAGTTTGAAATTATTTTTGTTTTTAGGAGAAAGGGAAAGAAGATGTTGACGAAAATGTTTCGGAGCCGAGCAGGCAAATTGCCAAACATAAAGGAATCGTCTATTCCTACTCTGGTGTCTGCAGTTTCATCAGATTTGTCCAATCTGAGCCTGACTGAAGATGTTGCTAAAGAGGAGGCGGAGGCAGAGCTTGATAACAGCCCTCTGGAGGTGCTGTCAGAGGCGTGTGTCGGTGGCCTGGGAGCAGTCGTTCTGAACAGTGCTGCCACCTTTTGCTGTGGAGGTCAAGAGGCAGAAAATAAGGTGAAGACGAAGCTCCTGCAGTCTGAGCAAACATCTGAGGCATCTGATGTGAACAGTCACGTGACAGGTACAGTATACGATGGTGCGTTTATTCATTGCTTTTATTCTCTGTAGCTTAACCCTTGTTTCGTCCTACTTTCTAGCAACTCAGAAATCATCAGCCGGTGCTTCTGGGAGTCTGATGTTTGTGCGGCTGCGGGTTCAGCCGTCTGCAGGAGAGAAAAGGAGTAAAGGAGGTCTTCACCTGGGGGTGCCCAAAACATTGTCCCAAAGGGATGCGTGGCTTGCTCTTTCACAAGAAAGGTGCAGTAATTATCAGCAGAAGACACCATTTTTAATAGATGTATATTTTGTTTTTGAGTTTGGTTATGAAAACGATGCCAAATATGTTGACTTTAGTTAAAAAGTAACACTCATGCATAACATGCTTAGCTCTGGTGCTTAAACATTGACGTCTTCTCTAACGTCTAGTCACTCAATGAACTTTAGCAAAACAACTAACTATGAAGGCTGTAATTTAAACTCAACCGCATTCAGGTACCACAGCTCCAGTTACTACTCAGGTTAAGATTTTACAAGTTATGGGAGTCTGAGCCAATAGCATGTGAAATATTTTTATGTATTAACTGCTTTCACAGTAAATGATGATGTTAAAGCTTTTTTTTTCCATCTGTAGCTCGGACAAGTTGTACGCCTACCTAACACACTGTCGGCCAGACTTGTGTATCATTGAGGGAGGGGAGGAGGAGGAGGGAGAGGGCGACCATGATGAAGAGGAGTTTGTACTCATTGAGGAGGAAAAGGAGGAGAATGAGGAAGTGGTGTTCCACAGGCATCAGAGCTCAGGAGACGACTGGGAGGTGAGCGTATTCGTCTCTGTCTCGCAGAACAACTGTGAACACGATATGGACGTCACTTGAACCTTTCTGGTGCAGATGGTGTTAATGGAAGAGAGTCGGGAGAAGCCGCTGGTCTCCGACAGGGATCCTGAAGGACTCGATAAGATCGTAGAGAACAGCCACATTCTAGAAGCCATACATGTTAAGGAGGTGAGAGACCAATACGCTACACGCACAAATCTCTAATCTGTTTTTAATAAGTCTTTAAACAGCTTAGTTCAACACCAAGAGTGAAAAATAAAACTTCCAGACGTTATCTATCGTCTGAGTTTTAGCCGATAGGGTCAGAGAGCAAATCAAGTTATACCACTACTACTGACGGATTCCTAGTGATGTTAGTAGAATCCTTCTCCACATTAATTTCCATTTGGTTTTATTAAATCTTGTTCACTGCTTGAATCTTCCCCCAGCTGCACAAAGAGCTTCCCCCCAGGACAGTCGGCCACACCTGGCAGCTGGTCTACAGCACGTCGCGTCATGGCGCCAGCCTAAAGTCCCTCTACAGGAAAATGGGCGCCACGGAGTCTCCTGTGCTCATTGTCATCAAAGATGCACTTGATGAGGTAAACTGTGTAATAAATAGTCTATTAATCCTACTCCTGTTCTGCTATTCATTTACTAATTTTATTTCCGTTGATTCCGCTTGACTGACTTGTGACCGTTCTTTAGATATTTGGGACGTTCCTCTCTCATCCTTTGAGGCCCAGTGAGACTTTCTATGGGACTGGAGAAACATTCCTCTTCATGTTGCACCCTCGCTTTAAGGTAAGACAACTACCAGCCATCCCAGTCGTGATACTGTAGTTTTTAACTAAAGCTCTCTGAGCCTGCATATGAATTAATAATAATAATAATAATAATAATAATAATAAAGTCTGTGGTGCCTGTGCCTCCTAAATCTCCTCAGTGCTTTAGATGGACAGGAGAAAACTCCTTTTTCATTAAAGGAGACTTGGACTCCTTTGCTATTGGTGGAGGCAGGTAATGCTTTTTTTCCTCTTGCATTTAATTTGTACTTGCATGTGATAGAATAGTGACGTGTATTTGAGTCACACTAAGGTTCAAAATGTTTGATTTTGTTCCTTGTTGATCCACAGTGGTCACTTTGGTCTGTGGCTGGACGAGAATCTGTACCTGGGTCGCAGCAGCCCCTGCTTGACCTTCAACAACTGCTGCCTCTCTGAAACTGATGACTTCAGAGTAATGGAGCTGGAGGTGTGGACGTTCAGCTGAGGAGACTGGGTGACTCGCCCAGTCACCACGGACCAGCTTTGTCAAGATTGCAGTGATCGCTGAGCAAAGACAAGTCCAGCTGCCTGCTCATTTCATGGTAACACTCATGTAAAACAATACTCAATCAACCACAAACTGCTGGAAGTGAAAGGCCCGACCGTGAACAGCCTGCTGTCCTAGAGTGGGCTTCAACGCGGAACCCGACTCATTCCTGTGGGTTTGGCAAGAGACCTGACTTCTGCTGTAGTGAGTAGAGCTGAACTGTTATGAACCTGGATCCTTCCAGTCCTCACTGAATAGATTACACATCTCGGAGACTGCACTTTGCTCATAATGTGAATCAGTAACACAATATATGGTAATTTATCATGTGGACATGGTGACACAAACCTGAAATCACAGGTACTGCTCATCCTCGATGCTGATCTTTGAATCACACATTAGTCTTCATATTAACAGATTTACTAATCGCATGTGTGCAGTTCTACAAATACAAGCTTTTCTCAGTCACTGTTCCTATCAGTGGGGTTTCATCATTTACAGTAGTACCACAAACAGTAGTTCAACATATAAACACAGTAGGAACGCGACTTTGAGAAGAACATCTGGGCACAGTGGTGTCTGAACGTGCCACAAAAGCTCAATCATTACTTCAGATCAATGCAGTTTTGTTATTCAGCCGTAGCCGTAACATTCTGTAACTCAATAGCCTCGTCTGCTGTGCTTTCACTGTACCGTGTTGTAGATTAGCTAATAAAAATCTGCACAATGTGGAAATTATATAAAACAAACTGAATGACTGATTGCTACTATGTTTGATAGAAAGAACAGAAATCACTTTGTACAAAGCCTGTTTTATTTCACCTGAAAAATGGCACCGGTAGACAACAACTGATTTCCCCGTAATGGCTCCAATCAATCACTGTATCAATGTAATTATTATATTTGCCATTTTTCACATGGCTAGGACAGAAACCTTTATATACGAATTTGCTAGAATATTAGACATAGTGGAAAAGGGTAAATCCAGATTGTCTATATTACTAAAATTATAAAAGAATAAGTAAAGCCGTGGTTTTGATTGGTGCCTAAAAGAGGACAACAGTACACAGTATAGGACGCTCAGCAGCTGCTGTTGCTTTAGGTTACCACACGCAAAAACAGCCATCTTTGGTGTGGTTGACTCTGCCTAAAAACAGAAAATCTTCAACTGAACGTATCTTATGTGCCACAGCCCAGTTTTGTTTTTTTCCTGCTGCTTGTGTCCCCAGAGTCAAAGATGGGTGTTCCCTCCAGCCGCCTCAGCAGGAACATCAGGCATTACCCAGCCCTGACTAAGCTTTCTGGCAAAGCCTTCACAAAACGCTGACACAAACTGGAGGCAACAGCTGCACCAGCTCTGGGTGCACTCGGCTGCAGGAAAACCTTCTCGGGCATAAAATGCACATACGACACAATGAGAGGCTGTTTTGTGATGCACGTGTTTGTGTCGCTGTTACGGCTCAGTGCAAGGTCTTGAGAATAACAGTTGTCAAATGAAGAAGCTTCTCTAATTGGTGGAGGGTTTTTTTTGTTACTCTAGTTCATTGCCCAGAGGAATGAGCATAACTTCCTCCTGTTTGGTCTCTCAATCTCGGCCACACACAAATTACTGTGCCAAGTATTCCTCGGCTTTCTCCATCCCCTCTTTCAGGAAGCTGATATACGTGGCTGTGGAGGGGTCCTCGAACCCCCCAGAGAAGCTGAAAGCTGCTACTTCCTCCTCTGGTTTCATGGCCGTCTGGTCCAGGAAGAAGTTGGCATTGATGTGGTGGACCTAAAAATGTAGACATGATGAAATGTTTGAATGGTATTTATTTATTGCTTGTGCTAATGCTTTTTACACGTGACTTGATAAATATTTACAATGGTTCCATTAGGCAGTGCCACCATCATCTCCACAGGGAAGCTGTACTTCTCCAAGTGTAATCGGGCCTTTTCACTTAACACAGGGTTCTGCTCATCGGCCTGATGAAAGCAGAAGCACTGTGTTAATTATAGGATTGTAAAATGAAAGGCTGTTACTTTTAAGCATTTCTTTAATCACCTGCATGTTCTCCAGCTCTTTGACCAGAGACCAGCTGCTGATGAAGCTCTGGTTGAGCAGGGCCAGAACGGGCGAACTTTCCAGGACGGTTTCCCGGAGAGTTCGCCCTGAACCTAAAGAGACGTAGTGATGACAGATGTTTAAAAAAAAGTAAGCAACTGAAAAGTACGAAATATATGTTTAATTTAACAGTCTAGTGTTGTTTAGTCAATTTTATCAGCGTAAAAACGTTTGATCTCACCTCAGCAGGACTGATCGTCTAACGCTCCCCAAAGCAGAATGGAGTGAACCAGCTTTTTCTCTGCTTCTGCTCGTTCAAAGGCTTCTGAAAAAGGCAAGTAAGACACCTACGAAGGAGAGCAACGGGAAATAAAATAAAAAAATAAAACCTACACTTTCCAGTGAAATGGCAAACTGGAGGGTGTGGGTGTTTACCTTCTTGAAGGGGTAGAGGGTCATCTCCATGCGTCGAGCAGCTTCTTGCTGACTGATCTCTGAGGCCCAGTGGATTTCCTCAAAGACGAACTGGATCGGCTCGGCGCTGCTGTCTCGGCGGTCAATGACGTTGCCCTTCTCATCCACGATGATGGAAGGAGTGGACGGGCCTGTGGACTGCAGCTCTAACTGTAAACGCATGAAAAGGGTTTAATACAGAGTATAATACAGTGTTAGTCTTGAACTGCACCACTGCAGCTGTACCTGCGGCAGATATCCAATGTCCACCTCCATGTTGCTGCTCTCGCTGGCCCCGTACAACCACTCCATGTCCACATTCAGAGACCTGGGACATAGCGAGACATCACGAGGTCACAATGAACCTAGAGCAGCTCACAACGGCATCAGGACCAACAGGTTCAAAGGTTACCTGTCGCTGGGTACGTAGAGGTGAAAGTGGCGGACGTGAGATGCATCTTTAGAGATAATGATGTTACCGGTGAACTGGCCCGGGGTGAACCAGAAGGGAAAGTCTGGGATGTCGTTGAGCTGGAACTCTGCATGAATTCTGCAGACATGAGAGTAATTTATGAACTGTACGTCTAGCTTCTTAATATGGGGACGCTCTGCACATCATCAACAACGTCTACGCATAATTTCAAAGTTAATGGTCTCATAGATAATAACGCACTTATTATGACTCCTCCTCACCTGAAGGCAATGTCATAATAGAAATCATTGCTGGCTTTAATGCAGGCGACTGTGCCCTGAGGAGCAAAACGTGACTTGATGAAGGGCCGAGGGTGAAACATGCTCAACAGGGAGTGGATGAGAACCTGCAGTAGAAGAGGAGAACACAACCTTCTGCGTCAGAGGATCAAATCCTGCTCAAGAGCTGCAGCGTCAACTAACTCAAACATACCTCTTTGCCTTTTGGTGTGGGAGGCTGGTAACGGTTGTTAGGCAGGTACCCAGTGAAGATGTTAAGCTCACTCGGAATAACCCACCATGTGTCTCCCACTTCCCCCTTGTTCTTTGGGGGCAAGAAAACTCTAAATTGACTGGCAGAGAAGGACGATGAAGGCACTGCTGGGTTCTTCCACGACCGCAGCCCGCTCAGAGAGCTGTGAGAAACCTGCAACGCGTCACGGGAGAACATGATCTGAGCTCGACTGAGATTTGTCAGTGGTTAATCTGTGGCTCTTATCAACGATGGCCTCTACAGAGCCAGACAAACAAACATTTGCAGGGTTTCCTCTTGTCTTACCCCGAGGAATCCATCCTTGCTTTTTGTCATAGACTCAAGCAGCAGAGGCTGCATCTTAGCCTCCAAGGTCAACGTCTCTCCGTTGGGGTCAGGGACCACTTCCTCCACCATATCAGCTGGGGGTGAAATCCCTGATGATCACACGATCATCATATAGGGTTGTAAGTGATAAACAAGATTAGGAATTTGGAGAAGAACGTAGTGAATAAACGAGACAGACAGATGTACCTGTGAGTTTCTCAGCGATAGGTTTGAACTCCTCTGGACTGAGGAAGAGGTCATGGTCTGTGTCCAAGGAAGAGAAGAGGAAGAGCCCCTCGGCACCCAGAGTTCGAACACTGTCTTCCTATTGGAGGGACACGTGTGTTAGACGGAGCCTTTATTGATGTTTCACATGCTTGATTGATTTTCAATGCAGCATCAAAACCAGGACAGTGAGCGTCCTCATGACAATGGACGACATAGGTTACACTATTTGCTGGACCTCGGCATATTTGTCTGGATACAGATCAGCCCAGAGGCCACGGATTCCTGTGGAATGTGTCTTTCAGACCAGCCTTTTCTCAGACAGATGCGTGTCAACTAGCGTCTGTACAATGGAGATGAAGGGGGAGGGAAGCAGGCGGACAACTCAGAGACACCAGTGCGGGTTTTAAACAGGAGCGTGAGTTTTAGCAGCTGGGACGCAGACCCGCCCTCTGCAATAAAGCAGCGTGGCGCGGAAAACTGCACGTGAGCAATTATTTAAAGTAATTACATAAAAAAGAGAAAACACACACACGCGCGTAAAGTAATATTTAGTTTGTAAGTAATGACACCTTTAAGTGTGCATCTTACATTATGACACGGTGTTTTTTAGAGAAGATAAACGAGCACAAATTTAATTAATAATGAATTGTTTTATGAGAAGTGAGGGCTTTTCCCCCAGATGTGGGTCTTACATGGCGTTTGAGGAACAGCGCATCTTGGTAGTACTTGATCCCAAAAGCGAGGAGAGGGAGGGCACCGACCATCAGCAGGGTCCATATCCCTCTGGACACCCAAGATCCAGATCCCTGGCTCCGATGTTCATTCTGCGCACAAATCGGGCTCCTATCCCCGGGTTTTCTTTTATCCACGTCTGCGGCCATCCTCAAACTCCGCCACGGCTATTTAGACGAGGGCATGGCCCCCGGACCGTGGACAACAAACGGCCCTTCGGTGTGAACTGTCTGCTTAAAGGGTTTAAGATCCAAGGACCGTTCTGTCGTCCTGTAGCCGGCGGCTGCGCGTCTTTCCCGGGCGTTACACCCGCTGGCAACAACTGTGAGCAGTTAGCAAGCAGCACAGATTCCTGGTCTCCCACAACCCGTCTGGATGTAGTTAAGGTGCGTCGAGTCAGCGCACACTACGCAGAAGAAACCGGATGTTTAGCCCTTTGTATGTCAAGTTAAAAGCACAGTCTTACCTACCCCGTGTAGACCCCGAAACCTTGTGTTAATACCATTAAAGTCTAGTTCAGCTTTAGTCCTCTGGGAATTTAACTTGATGAAACATCAAACCTAATATTTCCCGTTGCATGGGGTAAAAAAAAGATGGGTAGACGTTTTTGAGGACGTTCTGTGATCAAGTAATGTTGGTTTTCATGGCATGCTAAGCTTCACCCACATTAGTCTTATTTTGAAAGCCATGACCGGATAAGGAGATTCAGTTATTGAGGTAGGACAGATATTAGCGGCTCATAGTGGTCAAATTTAAAGGGCCAGTTACCGGGTGCGTTCCAGGATTGTCTGCTAAAACACGTAAATTACACGTTTGTATGCCAAAGGAGCCATTTATCACATATTTGTAACTTAATGTCTAACAGAAGAGAAGGCTGGTGGACTGTGCTTTTCCACAATTCTTTCATTGCAATAACTTAATTTTATTTGTTTTTATATCTGTGTATATATATATATATATATGTGTGTGTGACTTCCTGTTAGTATTGTACTGTATACATGCTTTCTGACTGAATCCATCATGTTTTGCAGTTTATTATCCCTTACACCCATACTCTGAGTATATACATTACACAAATACAAGCTGTAGTACATTAACTAGTATATGGCAACACTGTTTCTGAAGGTCTCCCAACCATTTGCATCACAACTAGCTGAAAAATACACATTATTTGTCACAAAAAGGGGTTCAACAATGCATCTGACATCTGTGACAACAAGAGAAAACAAGAGCACATTCCATTTTGGTTTTGCTTCGATTATTGGGGTAATCAGTTTATGTGTGGGTTTAATTAGGTAGCCCTCAGTCCATGTCTTCTTCCAGAGGCTGTGTCTTCACTTCAACAACTTTTGGAGGGATGTAGGAGCCCATACCTGCTGCTCTCTCTGCCTCTGCCTGGGTGTACGGTTCCTCTCTGAGCTGTTTCAAACTGGACAGAATCAAATAGTTAAGATACGAAACAAATGAACACAGCGGTAAATGGTTACACAAGTTTTCAGTCAATATGAGTCACTGCAGGTGTAATGACACAATGGAGATGATACGTTACCGTTTTTTGTGCACTTTAGTTTTGAAATGGTCTTTCAGAGATTTCATATCCACAAAATATCTCCTGCAAGACAAGTTTTACTGTGTTAGAAAACTTTCAAACTAGCAGTGTTGAATAGTGTGTTAATAAAATGTAATGTTCCTAAAAACATCTTTACAAAGTAATCTGCATATAATTAAAATATAAATACATTTTATATACATCTTACATATACGTGTGTAACTAGATTTAAAAATAAATGTTTTTGTGCAACATAGACATGCACATACAACAAAGCAAATTCATAACAAAGACTGTGGAGACACTGCTGCATTTGTAGTCAAGCCACAGAAATATAATTGTCTTTATTTGTCAGGACCATTCCAAGTCTAACATCTACTTACGCGCAGTGTAAACAGTAGTGCTGAGCACATCCCGTCACATCATAATCCACCTCCTGATGCAGCAGCTTGGCAGCGACGTCAGGCTTCATGTCTGCGTGGATCTGGTCCAAATCTTTGGTCCTGCGCTTTGTCTTCCACGTCTTTGCAATGTTCTTCCTCTTGTCGTTCTTGTGGTTTCCTACTTGTTTAGATTTCCCCATATTGGATGGTACAGGACTGGATGAAACAGATACACAGTTATTTGTGGAAAAATATTACTTCTACCACCTATCGAGCTAAAGATTACTTGGATCTGTTGACAAACTGTTGACAATCAGTTCTGCGGTGGCTCCCTTGTCGTAGTCACACGGACACAATTCAACGTTTTTAACCGTTTCAACTAATTGTGCATCACTGCTACCATTTACAGTCTCACGTGGGAAACAAACTATTCCCCAAACTAACTTGTTAGCTCAAGACAATCCGTGGTATAAAGGATTTGCTTCTAAACCTCTGACAGATCCATTTTAGGACTTTTGCTTACCTTATACACGTGTGCCCGAGAAAGAGTAATTTACTTCCGGGTCAAGACGCATCCACGCACGTCCTGTAGGGGGCGACAAATACATGCAACTATTTGGAAGAAAATGGAAAATGGCAAAATAAAAACCCATTTAGAGTTTCATTGGCAGGAGCTTAAATACATGTGATTAACTGCATGTTATATATTAGGTATTTACTTCAATAATTTACTTTTTTTTTACAAAACAAACTCGTTACAGGTATACAGTATGCATCAGTCCACTGCGTTAGATACGTTACTTAAACATGATCAGATAACTGTATTGTAGTGACTGATATTTATATATAAATATATATAATAATAATAATTATATATATATATATATGATAATTATTACATGTATTAGCCTGCTCGTAGTTTTTTTTTTTTTTTTGCTGTCTCGGTTAGTTGAGTTGGAGATAACGTCAACTATTATTAGTTACTAACCTAGTAAGTTCCGCATGTTCTTGATTAATCCATTAGAAACATATTTAGAATTAGGTCATCACATAACTGAGCCCAAATTCTTAAGTATTTATGTTTTCCAGTCAGCCATATAAAAATACATTGTCATGAGTTTCTTTATCCAAAATAGTTATCTGAGGAAATACTAACTCCAAATTTGCTCATACTTTATTTAAGAAACACACATTTAAACGTATAGAAACGCTCGACACGATTCCACACTAACTGTTCTGTGGGGCTTCAGGTACGTGATGGTCAAACTACGTGACGTGCTACCTTTCCGGACTCTTCGTACATTTCAATTTTCAATCATTTTGGCCGGAAATCAAAAACTATAGAGCCGCAAGGATACTAGTTCAAGCGACTGGGCGACTTTTAGGAGCAATAATTATAACAAAATAATCGGCTACATTTTTAAAGGAAAAATTACAACATTTGCTTACACTCTTGGAGGTATTTACAAGGTGTTCTTTACACTGACCTGACAAAATGGATGATGAATTAATTCATAAAACACGCACTCATAAAAAACAATGGCAGCGTTAATATACTATGGAAATAACTAACACGCACAAGCCGACTATATTGGAGTATTTAATAAGATATATATAATAATATATAATATCAATGTGATATTTATTCAACAATAATCATGAACCAATGCTCAGTATATGGTAAATACATACATTTATGTAATAACGTAATAACTGTATAAATATGGAACCGTATTAAACAAAAATCACACCAAGAACGAAATGAATGCGAACACAGTGTGTGGTCAGAAAACATACCATAAACATCTACTAAATAAATATAACTAAAGTAAAATGACAAATGAAAGGATATCATCGGAGTTAACCACTAACTGTCACACTAACACCCCACACCCATTTCCGACCATCACTCCCCTGAGTTTTCGTGTCATTTGGGCGAAGTTCAGTCAACACAGTGAAATGTTCCAACGGCACTTGAAGGCGGCGCCAGACTGCACTGCATACGCGCCGTGGCGGAGAGCGAAGATGGCGGAGAATAATGTCGAACCAGAGCACGAATGGAGCGACCGGGCCCTGGACACAGCTGAGGACACTCTGGTTGCAATGGAAACGCTGGTGGCCACACTGAAGGCCTTCGAAGACGTACTCAGACAGCAAGATATATCCGTAGCTTCCTCCACCGAGTACTGCGACAACTTCTGCCAGGTAATGTGTACATGCATCGAAGCTAGCGCTAGCCTGCCGTTAGCTGAGCAGGGATTGTTTTTCTCGCAGCCTTGCAAGCTAAACTGCGACGGCGGACGGCCTCCGCTCGCTCACGCAGGATTAGTGAAGCTGCATCACCAGGAAAAGTTGCACTGTGCGCTTTTTCTTGCACATTTACCAGTGCGTAGCGTTTCCCCCGGAATAATTAGATTACCTGTCATTGAGCTAATTACATGGGCAGCTGGTGACATGTCCACTGATCGTTGCGTCTAGTTGCACATTAAGCTTTTACTCTGACGGAGACGTGTAGCTTGTAATTGGCTCTTCACATGCAACGCAAGCCTGTTACAGTTGTCTCTATGCACATGACATTGTCACATTTGGCACATAATGCATAATTGCATGTATGTGGGGCGGGGCAGCGTCGCGCAGTGTTTATCCATGTTTTCATGCTAGTATTACAGCGATGTGCATAAGTGGCATCTATTTTGTACTTCACATGTTGTTAAGCAAAGTACTTCTGCATTTTATGTTCAAATGGTGCATCAGTCACGTGAATGTGACATGTTGTAATATTTCTTATTATGCATTCTTACACACACATGTGTAGCATTTATATAGAGGTGGCAAAATTGGGTTTACTACATTGGTATCCTGTGTGTAGCAGAACTTCCTTTTAAAAAAAAACTGAAGCAACTGAAGTGATGTTTAGCCACAGAAGACATTTCAGTGAAATTAGAGGACCGATCACAGATGATGATCACTGTTCAGTTTGGATGGCAGCTGTTCTTAAAATATGTCGTCACATTTGTGTTAAAGTAACACTTAACTGCATCCAACTTGAAATCGTTACAGATCTCTGCAGCACTTTGTTCTGTATTTTTTTTAATACGTGTGTTTTCTTTCATTTGTGACATGTATTGGAGACGGTTTTAAAACATTGATAATTAAAATACCAATTTGTGTTGACCTTGACCTGTTTTTCTACTCAGTCAGACAGGGAATGTGTAGCCTATTTTTGAGAGATTAGATTTACCAAGTAACTCTACTCCTTTAAAATGTGAACCTGTCCTTTAATCTTCGAAGACAGCAGATGAAAATTGGCCTTTTTACTCTGGCACCTTCAGTTATTCATTAACGTGTGTGTTGTCCCTGTCAGATAAA
Source organism: Macropodus opercularis (assembly GCA_030770545.1). Taxonomy (NCBI): domain Eukaryota; kingdom Metazoa; phylum Chordata; class Actinopteri; order Anabantiformes; family Osphronemidae; genus Macropodus; species Macropodus opercularis. The sequence continues at coordinate 6,974,309 of JAUCMP010000026.1, read as the reverse complement.
GCGATGCCAGTTTCCACTGTGGATAACATATTTGGTCATTATTTAAAAAAGAAAAAGTCAGTTTTGTTTTGGTGTTGACTTTGTACCAATCAGAATTAGACTCTAAGTAATTAGCACACTGATGTAGGTCTCTAGGGCTGAGTCCTTATTCTTGGCTCCCTCTAAAAGAGTACCTTATTTTTGGGCTGAGGGGAATTAATTTGATGCCTCTGTAGATGCCATCTAGGTTCCTGCTGTTTGACAAATGGGACCCCTGGGATGTTGATAGTGTCACGATGTTTTAATGTGTATACCTGCCAGCTGTTGACAAATAACATGCTGCTTTACCGATGTTGACTTCCCTGTGCTTGGGGCCAGCTGACAGAACAACTCACACTGTTCACTAACGTAAAGGTAAAGAAAGGATTGAACAGTGTTTTGTTCTATTTTACATAAGTGTTCAAAATTATTAGACTTCCTGAATTTCATAACATATACGTCCCTCCTGGACTAAGATTTCTGGTTTATGCTGGATGGCTGTTGAAAGTCAAGAGTTGTCGTTTGCCTTATAGTCAGTCCCCAAAGTCCCAATCAAGAGCGCCACACATCAGACAGTGTCAGCTGGGATCAATCAGGTATAGACCCCTATCTCCCCCAGGTGGAAACCCCCTGTCTCATCTGCTAACCACATCTGATCATGTTTTTTGTTTACAGCCTGCATAACTGTGTTTGAGTCATTGTTTACACTTTGTTATTTTATGTGTACATCTGTAGGCATTGATGCACTATGCTGGGAACAGGAACTCCATGGAACATGGTCTGCCTCTCCTGGAGGTCTACTGTCTGTCCATAAACTGCTTTGCTGCAGCTCGCTCCCACCTCACCGCAGAGTCAGACCGAGTTGCCCTTGTTTTAAAGAGACTAGCTTTGTAAGTACACATTTTATTGACATAAACTGTATGGGATGCACCTTTTTGATTAACAATAAATCTCGTACTTTATAGTAGGTTGACGTGCATGTTTACATTGTCAGTCAGGTTTTGATTCAGAAACTAAATTGGCTATTATGTTGACTTTTACTACTAGCGCTGTATGTGATTGAACAGTGAACGCGGAATGTAAGGAAGAGTCTGAGCTTCCTGATTGTTTGTCTGGGTGCTGCTGAAGATGTTAATTTCTTTGTTTCAAGGCAAACAATGCACATAAAAGAAGAAATAGTTAAATATCTATACTCGCTTTTTAATTATTCTGCTCTACGATTCTGGTTTTGACCCGGTATCTTTCTACAGATGATGATTATAGCCAACAATAACTCCATCAGTGTTTATATGGGCATTTACCTACAGCTGCTATACATATTTTCTGGTATAATTAGTTATGTGACAGGTTCAACAGAGAGTAAGTAAGTTTGCTTTCTCAAACCTCAGGTGTACTTTGCTAACTAGTGCATTTATAGTATCTGCAGGGTCTGATCTTTGCTAAATATATTGTTTTTTATGTGAAATGCATAATGTTGGCAGTGGTTCTATTCTGAAAGGTGCCATAGGTGGCGAGTTGATTTTTATTTCCTTTTTCCTAAAAAACACTTTCTCTACATTTCATTCTGTCTTCAGTGACTGTAATCAGTCTTGTTGCACTTTTAGGTGCATAAAATGGTTAATGCTGCAAATTATAGCCCATCGGAACAAATTTACTGAACATACTGAGATAACCCAAATTAAGTTAATTGAAAATTCATAATGTGCCTCAGTTAATTGCTGAGCCACACACCACTGCTCCAATAATACGCCTTCCGTCTGCAAATGACATTAGGCAAAGGATAGGGGTTGTCTCAGATTAATAGAAAAACCTTCATCAAGTACTTTTTCATAATTAGATGGAAATAGTTGTGTTTAACTACTGTTTGTAAAGACAAAGTCGTGTGCTCATTTATGTCAAATGTATACTTTTTGACATGTTTGCTGTGTAAAGCTAACACTTGCTGAAAATAAAATATACTGCATATAGGTTCCTACAATGGTAGCATCCACATTTATTGACAGTCTATAAAAAGCATTTGTAGGCTTTGTTGTCAAGAATAGACCTGTCCAGAATGAACAATCATCATTATCTCATTTGTTTCTCTTACAGGAGCTGTTTTGAACTTTTGTTGTCAGTGCCTGAGAATGAAATCCCATGTGAAGCCTGGGTTCAGTTCCACCACTCTGTTCAGGTAGGAGCACTTTGTTTGTAATAGATTACACATTGGGAAATAGAGAAAGGCATAATGGTTATCACGTTTAAGTCCACAATTAAAGATGTATGAAAATGTAAATGATCTGCTGTTGATTCTATCAGTTCATGTGGCTTTAAATTCATACCCAGCATTGTTTCTGTATGTTGAACAGGAGGAAAAACTATGCTTCTCTGTTAAGAACTAATTTCCATACTGCAGTTGCACAGTCGGATACAAATTAAATAAAAGCTGTTCTTGCATGTTCTCTTGGATTACGACTAACTGACGCAGTCTAATGTGTAGAGCATATTGTCATGATTCGTCTGGATTTAGTCCAAGAATTGTATTGTTTGTCATTTTCAAATGAGAATATGTAACATTTTTCAGCATGAGCTTTCATCAAAGGGAAGTCGTTTATAAATCTTTTCAGTAAGAGCTGAACTTTTCCCTGTGGTCAGAATAAATTTAAGTCACTTTTGTAATAGTGTGATCTAACAGCCTTCGGTTAAATGCTGTCGCTGTGGTTAGAAGGTGGCCCCTTCTTTTAAGGGACTTGCCTGTTTACACTGAACTGTAGAAAAGGTTCCCCAGTGTTTATGTTACGTAGGCACCAGCTTATCAATGTGATGTTGAACATGCATGGTGGCTAACATTGCTCTCAAAACATGACTGCGATGTGCATTTGCATCGCACATTTAAGACACAATTTGCAGAAAAGTATTTCTGAACTATCGCATGGCGGTATTTAAAAAGATGTTGCTGATGTTTCAGTAAGGGAAAAACATTCAGCGTTTACCTTTTTATTTGACCTCTGTTTGTTTCAGAATGCCCATGACACCTTGTTACAGTATGGGAGCACAGACCTCCAAGCTTTACTGCAGATCACAGGGGAAGGGGGCGCATGGAGCAACGCTATCCTGACGTCCCTTCTGAGTGGCCAAGTTACCAACCAAGTAGAAGGTTGGGACTGTAGTAGTCAAGGCTGTGTTGTTTAGAGTAGTATCAGGCATTCATTTTAGTGCTTATTTTATAACTCACTGTTTCATGGTAGTTTCCTAATCAGGAATCTAAAATCTGTCTCTAGTTGATTCATACATCAGCTTGGAGGGCGAAGGCTTCATGGAGATGCGAGTGAAGCATCTGGAGAAAATTGGCGAGGTTGTCAAGGCTGTGGTCTTGGCCAAAGCCTGTGCTGAATGCAGTTCAATCTCCAACCAAGCAACCTTCCGTCAAACATACGTCTTCCTGCTTTGTCAGCTGCTGCCCAGTGAAGAAGCAATCATGGAGGTAATACGTGTTCAATGCATGTTTAGTTGATGGAATGATGATCAATGTTTTGCATTGGTCTTTCCCCTCCATATATTTTGTTTAATGTACAACTTAACATACAAGTATGACTGGTTTTGACACAGCTATTTTATACTACATTTCATTTTCTGAGTGCAGCAGGGCACTAGTCCCATTAAATTAAATCAGATGTAAATGATGCCACGAATGCTACAACTTGTTCATTCAAGATACATCAGGCTTATTTTCAAATGTCTCAACTCTTCCTTAACTTACTGTTTTTTATTTAAATATATTAATAAAGCTCTTCTTCTTTATAGTGCAGTTACTGCTGTAGACTATGGTCATGTAATGTTAAGATACAATATTATCAGAGTATCATTGTATATTTAACCAACAAGCATATTTACTCCTTGAACAGATTTCCAGACTTGACTGCAAGGATGTTTTGGAGATCACATGTAATTTGGAAACGGAGGGGGAGGAAAATAATGCCTTTATCTTGTGTACAACCTTCCTGACTCAGCAGCTGCAGCAGCAGAGCCTTTACTACTCCTGGTGAGTAGTCGATGTCAAGGGACAGGTTTGCCATAAACCCACTCACTGTCATACTGCCTTGCATTTTGTGTAGTTCTAATGAGTGTCTGTAAATTGTGAATGTATTTTTTGTCTTGGGTTTTTAATTCCATAGGGAGTTGACGCTATTATGGAGTAAGCTTCAGAGGAGGATCGACTCCTCATTGCAGTCTCTTCTGGATCGATGCCTTCAACTAGGTGCCATTGCCAAAACAGTCCACCATTTGCTTTACCTGGTCCGTGTGATTCAGACAGAGGCGAGTGTGAACAGCTGTACCTTTTTTGTTTTTGATACTGTATAAGAAATTATTATATAATGAATCACCACACGTATGGATCTACAGAAAATGAAAACTAGAATTTTCTTTCATCTAATAATTTAAAATGTAAAGTACATTTTTGAGCACTGTTAAATGATGGTAATGTCGCTCTCATTTCAGGTGGAGGGCCTAACTGGGGTACCTACATCAGTAGAACTTTGTGTGAAAGCCCTTCAGCTTCCAAAGCAAGATGATTTAGAAACAAGAGTCTCTGTCTGTAAAACAGTGTCCTGCCTTCTTCCAGATGATCTTGAAGTGTTGCGTGCCTGCCTGCTCACAGAGTTTCTGCTCGGCCCCAGCCAGGAGGTCTTTGGCCGCCTTGAGGAGCTTTATTTACGTCCAGATCAAAAGTATGACAAGGAAAACGAAGTTATTCCCAACTCACTGCGCTGTGAGTTGCTTCTAGTACTGAAAGCACACTGGCCTTTTGACCCTGAATGCTGGGACTGGAAAATTCTTAAGTATCACTGCATCTCCCTTCTTGGGTTGACGCCAGAATCGGAAGGGGAAGAGGAGGAGGTGGTTGACAAACAAGAGAGAGCTAAACATCACCAGTACCCTGGAGTTACAGTGAAGGTAGAATCAGAACATCAAAACAGGTTAAATGGAAGTCTTGATGGTGAAAGGCAGCAGGATCAAAACCAGTCTCCTACCCACCCAGAAATCCACAGAGAATATGAGACAAAGAAACACAAGTTCTGCTGTCAGATGTGTAAGAGGTCAGTCACTGACACCCAGATCATTCACCACTCCAAAAGACATGCCGTGGACGACAGCCACCCTTGCCCTGTTTGCTTGGAAACGTTTAAAAGCAGAAAGGACCTTGTTCCTCACATAAAACAGCACGTTGAAAGTGAAACAGATATTTCCGATTACAATGTATCCAAAGATTACACGGTGAAACAAATAGAGGAGGATGATGACATTGAACCAGGAGAGATCACCATTGACCCTTCCCTAATGCTGTATTACAAATCAACACATGATCCAGACGTGCTGCACCACATTGTGCAACAAGCCAAAACTGTGAAAGAGAAGCATGTGGAAGATGATGAGCATGTAACATTCGAGTACATTGACCAGCACTTCAAATTGCAAAACCGGGATGAATATCCGTGTCCAGGAACTGACTGTACTCGGATTTTTAAACATTCCAAGTACTTGTATGTCCATTTAAAATCGGAACACAAAGGTGACGAGAATGTGAAGCATTTTCATCAGATGAGAGACAAGCGGGAGAAATGTGTTTTTTGTAGACGCCACTTTGTCTCAGCTTACCACCACCGGAAACATAGAAGGGTTCATTATGGTGATCGGCCTTACATGTGTGTGGTTATAGGTTGTGGTGCTAAGTTTGGTACCTCCAACGAACTTGTTACACACAAACAGACCCATGGCTATCAGCTCAACTATCAGTGTGAGCTCAAAGGCTGTTACATCACCTACTCTGACTTGGGACAAATCTACCACCATGAGGCACAGCATTTTAGGGATGCGGGATTTACCTGCTCCAGTGCAGAATGTAAAAAGTTTTATTTCTCCAAAAAGGAATTTATAAAGCACTTATCCACACACAACATCACCTTCTGTGAAGATGACTTTGAGGCTCAGAGGACAGCGAAGCAAAACCTTTTTAAGACTGTTACTGAAGCAAAACTTCGCCTTAATAAGTCAACTGATTCACAAGAGATTGTAAATAAAGATGTTCCAAACTCTTCATCCATGGATTGTGCCTCCTCCTCGCAAGGATCTGATGTTAAGGAGCCCAGAGCAACTATGACGTTGGTGGCTGTATGTTTTGATGGAAGTAAATTCACTTGTGGTTTTGAGAAATGTGGCATGACTTTTTCCAGAGCCAGAGATGTCCAGCGTCATCTGAAGTGTGCCCATCCAGAACATCTTAAACTGGAGAATAGAGAACACAAACACGATAAAGGCCAAGACGTGAAATACAAAGGGATAAAGACTGACCCAGATATAGACAGCGAGGAAAATGAGCTTTCAACTCTGTTTCAACCTGTGGAGGCTTCCAAAGAAAGAAAAGCATCCACTCATACCAAAAATGATGAAGCAAATTTCTCAAGCCTTCAAACGAAAAATGATGCCCTGAAAGAAATTGTTCTAGGCCTCAGTAAACTGGACCTGAATTCCACATCTTCACACAGCATGCAGAGCGAGCTGCCGGAATCCAGCCTAGAGCCTAATTCATCACAAATCGGTCTCCATCAGGCAATCATGGCTAAGCCTCCAGTTGTACTGCTTCATAAGAGACCTCCACATCTGACTGAGGAAAATGTAAAGGTAAAAACTGAAGAAGTATCAGCAACTGTTGAAGAAGGTGGAATTGAATCATTAGCCACAGCGAAGCCATATGTCTGTGAGGATAAAGACTGTGGTTTTAGGACTGCACAGAGTTACAGCTTACTGCGGCACTATAACACCAAACATGGCCGCACCATTGAACAGGCCAAACGGTTGACTTCTTTGAAAACAACATCTTTTAAGCCTTATGTGTGCCAGCTTTGCTCCAAGAGTCACAGACAAAAACACGTGTTGAGGTCTCACTATATTCAGGTACACAACCTGAGTGAGTCATTTGTAGATAAAATAAGCTGTGGAGCAGTACAGTATGAGGGCAACAAAGATCCTGCAAATGAAAGCTCTCCTTTGGCAAACCACGGTCTAAAGGTAAAGATAAAAGAGATGCCCAAGTTACAGCACCTAACTGAGAAGAATCTGATCAGTGAAAATGGACAAAGCATTGACAACCCTTCTCCGTCTGAAGATGAGGTGCAGGATGAGGCAGATAGAGAGGAAGAGGGTGATCAAAAAGGAGAAAGTGAGGATAGTACCACACAACAGGTCAGAACTACAAGACGCCTGGTGGCCAAAAACAATCTCTGCTACATATTGGATAAATTCAGTAAACCCTTTCATTGTGTAGCAAAAAACTGTGATGCAGCTTTTTCCACCCAGGGAGGCCTTGTGCGCCACCTACAGTTGGTACATCACTACAACCGGTCTCAGCTTTTGTTGGAAAAAGATTTTGATGTGCATCACAGTCATGAAGTCAGAAAGGAATCTGCCAAGAAAAGACTTCTTCCAAACTCGGATGAACCTCAGCCCCAGTATAAATGTCACTTTGCCAACTGTAAGGCCTCCTACCACCTTAAGAGCAGCCTAGTGCGTCACACCCGTGATTGCCACTCTCAGCCACCAGAGCTAGTAAGGTCCAAATACGAAGGTTGCACAAGAGTGTTCAACCATGATGATGCACTTAAACACTCTCTTTACAGTCATTGTGACTACTATGACTCACTAGTGTTACGTCTACGGAGCACTCACAAAAAGTCAGTTACTGGATGCCAGAAGAAGCTTATTGTCGCACCACAGAGTCCTAAGAAAGAAGAACCTGATGTACCCACGACACAGACAGAGGTGTCTTGTCCCACACCTGAAACAACTGGCCAGCCAGAGGAAATGGGCAAAAGCAATCCTGAAGAGACAAAAGTGTCAAGAGAAAGAAAATCAAGAAGAAACTCCTTCAGCCGTTTTGTCTTCAGATCTCACGAAGAAGCACTACAGATGTGCCAAGATCGCTGTCTGCGCGTGGCCTACCCGTGCATGGTCCAGGACTGCGATTCTGTTGTCACTTACTTGCACAGCCTGAATCGTCACTACCTGAGGGTTCACCGTATGCGGCGAGAAGACCTTGTCAGGAATGAAGATAAGCTTGTTTTTAATGCTGAGCAGCTAGAGGAACTGATTCAGAGGAAGTCAGCCAGGCCAACTGCAGCAGGTGCCTGTACTCCTAACGGGGTCCACAAAATGGAGTATCAGAGTGAGCCAGAGCTGGAAAACACAGGGGAGCAGTCTACACCCATGAGCCTTCACTCCATCAAGCCAGAGACTCAGGATGAGGATAATCCGAATCCACTGGGATTCCCAGAGGAGGAAGAGGACGGGCCACCACCTGTTGAGAGACATGGTGTCCTTGTTGGTGCAGATGAGGTGCTGTATGGTGAACCTAGCACTCAAGGACACGCCGAAGACGCTGCAACACAAACAACACAGACCAGTCTGAAACAGGAGGAGAGACGGAGCTTGGATAAAATCAAACCTCTCCTTCGTCCAGTCACTGTGGATCTCTCACCACCATGCTCACTACGCTTCACTGTTGAAGAGGGTGTTCAAGACTCATCAACCAACAAGGATTGTGGTAAAAGTATGAATGGCTTAGCATCTTTACCCAGTCCTCCTGTTCGGCAGCCACTGAAAAGGAAGAATGAGCTGTCTGAGCAGCCGTCAAATATGAAAGATCCTCAGCCTTGCAGTCCTCCGCGCCCATTTGACATTGCTGCCTACAAGCCCATGGGTTTTGAGTCCTCGTTCTTAAAGTTCATACAAGAGACCACGCCAAAAGATAAAAACACAGTGCCACCGAAGCGGCGAGACTCTTTCAGACGCAGTTGTTCTGTCAAGGAAAACAACCAGTTAGGGATCTCTCACACTCGCAGCAGACGCACTCATTCCCCACTGTTGAAGCCCCACGCTATGACTGGGGACTTCACATCAGTCCAAAACTTGAAGTCCATCCTGGACAAAGCTCTAGCTGGGTGTGGGGACCTAGCCATTAAACAGCTTCAGTACCTCAGGCCAGTGGTGGTCCTGGGGAGACCTGTATGCACCACCCTGCCTGACCTCTTCCCATCGGACACCACCAACGGCAAACTGCTTCTTGGAAGTTAGTTTAACTGAGCACCTTTTTAACGTGGCTTTGTATTTTCACAAGCTGTGTACCAGTATTTTTTCTTTCTCTTAAACTAATGGTATTGTTTTTTTATTTGTTTTAAGTTTCAAAATTGAAGTATTATGAATTAGCATTCAGACAAAAAAAACAAGCTTAAACATCCGAAGATAATGGATTTTTTGTTATGAAGATATTGAGATAACAATCTTGTAATTCATTGTGTGTATATATACTGTAGTTCTCAAAGAAAAATGTACAGATTTTCAGATTGTTAGAAATGGTCAGTAGCGTAATGCAAGGCCTTTTCACTTGAGTGAAAATGTGACTGAAAAACTATTCCTTACTACAAAGCTTTTAAGGAATATGTTTTATTTTTCACCTCAGTTTATATTAAATCAGTGTTGGGATGCAGTGGACAGGTGTTGGAAGACATGTATGTAACACTTTCTAATAAAGTAAATGTGGAAACAAGTAAATGTTCCTTTGCTCTCCTAAGTGTGTCATTAACTCTATAAAAACAGTTGCCAAGTTGAAAATTGAAATGATATACTAAAACAATTAACGGCTCAAACCTGTTAATGGGTGGAATATTTCACAAACATCTCTGCAAAGTGTCTGATGTGAGAAAATGAAGGAAAATGTGAATTCCCTTTTTTTCCCCACAAATCATTTTCTAATAATAAGAGACCTCTAACTTTTATCTGCTTTTTATTATGACATTGTCACACAATGCTACTTATTTTGAAACTTAATCACATTTCTTTCACACTCATAGTTGAAAGCAGAAGTTTACTATATAAGAAGATAGACGTCCTTTTTAATCACTGACCTTAATTGAAGTTAAACCTTTCCTTGACAGTTGGGGTTGAACGTTGCAAAAAGTACTTTCATAATAAAGTCATAACTGTAGTAATCTAATGGATATGAGAACGTTAAGTAAGCGTGTCCTGCATAACAAATGTGGCAACGTTTGACAAGAGGTGTGAGGCCTTGAGTGTTGAGATGACTTAGCACATGCATGCTGGATTTTCAAGATTAATGTTTTACTCAGTCAGGTCATCGTACTGTAAACCGAAACCTGAATGATTGTCTGTCTGGGGAGCAGACAACTGCTCAAATCAGCAACTGAGCAACACATTGAGGGGCTAATAACTTTGAACTGTGATAAATTGACAATATATGCTGTACACACCTACTAGTATCAATGCTTAGACTAGTCCTTCAGTTGCACATAGCGTTTGGCGTGACTTTAGCGACATCGGAACCAAAGTTTAAAGCAGGCGTTTCCGCGGGACAGAATTCGTTGCCACATTCCACCGACAGACTCGTACCCATGAATGGAATGATATTACCTGTTAAAGCCTTGACTTAGGAATGGAAACTGGATGCAGAGATTTCCGTGTCTTCATTTTTAGTCGGTATCTGTCGATTTAAAGTGGGAGCAATCTTATCTTAATTCACCTTTATAGTGCTGTTTGTGTGTGAAGCGGAAGCTAAGTCGGTACTAGCCTAAAACTACCAGTCAAGCTAACGTTACCGTTAGCTTGGTTAGTTCGCCTGCTTCAGCCACATAGACCAAATACAGGGCAAAGATGGTTGAGTCTATATTTGACCTCCCGGTCGAAAAGCAGATATTTTATGCTGTTTTGGGATTTTCGTGGACAGTGTATCTGTGGGAGGCATACCTTTCCTACAGACAAGTAAGTGGGCCATTTGCACCCTGGAGGAAGGCAACACATGCTACAAACTAAATGTGCCATTTTCAACTTGCAGAGTCGTGTTGACAGAAGTTACACGTGCATAACATGCCCCTAAAGTCTACCCATAGTGTAAACAATCGAAGTACTGTAATAAAATGTCTGTTAGGAAACATTTGAATGTGACAGGCACAGTGGTGTATATTGTCATTTCTTTGTTAGTTGTCTCCTTTGCAATGATTATACAAAAAACTCATATCCAATACATTTGTTTACATTACTATATATCGGTCTCTATTTTAATGTCATCATGAGTAATATTCATTGTTATTGCTGATTTGATTCTTTCTCGTCGTTTCTCAGAGGAGGATATACAGGACAACGACCCATGTGCCACAGGAGCTGGGGAAGATCATGGACTCTGAAACATTTGAAAAGTCACGTCTTTATCAACTAGATAAAAGCAACTTTAGTTTTTGGTCTGGGCTGTATTCTGAGACTGAAGGAACGGTAAGAACTTTGTACTTTGTTTGTCTTATCATAAATGCTCTGTTTTGCCACGACTCTCCATGTTCGTATTGCACGTTGAAGATGATATTTATTACGTTTCCTTTCTCTTTTAGTTGATCCTACTCCTGGGCGGAATTCCATTTCTGTGGGGCATTGCTGGAACCGTGATGGCTCGCTTTGGATTTGGCTCGGAGTATGAGATCACCCAGTCCCTTGTGTTTCTGACGCTTGCAACCCTGTTCAGTGCCTTAACTGGCCTTCCCTGGAGTTTGTATAACACATTTGTCATTGAAGAGAAGCATGGTTTTAATCAGCAGGTAGGCTGAGCAGCCTTCTACAAGGTTGATTTCATAGTTAGAGTTGGTTGCAAATGTCGCTCTTCACATAACCTAATATCGATTGTGTAAATGCCTGCTCTTCCTTCTAGACATTGGGGTTCTTTGTCAAGGATGCAGTGAAGAAGTTTGTTGTGACCCAGTGTATTCTGCTGCCTGTAACCTCATTGCTTCTGTACATCATCAAGATTGGTGGTGACTACTTTTTCATCTATGCCTGGCTCTTTACCCTGGCTGTTTCCCTGGTTAGTGCTGACAATACACCAGTTTATGTTTTTTAAAAAAATGCATTTTCCCCCAAATACTTAAAAACAATTAAGTTGTTTGATAATAAGTAACCTTAATAAGTGAAGTATTATGCTTACAAGTCTCAAAATATACCCCTTCTTTTATTCTCAGGTACTTGTGACCATCTATGCTGATTACATTGCTCCCCTATTTGACAAGTTCACTCCGCTGCCAGATGGAGAGTTGAAGGCAGACATTGAAGCTATGGCCAAGAGTATAAGCTTCCCCCTCACCAAAGTTTATGTTGTAGAAGGTAAATAAATAGCTAAACCAAGGATGCCCCCCTTTTTCTAAAATACTTTTTTTTTCTAGTTGACTATACCTACACATTTTTAAAATAGTTTTAAATGTTTTACTTATTTCCAGGTTCCAAGCGATCATCTCACAGCAATGCATACTTTTATGGGTTCTTCAAGAACAAACGTATTGTGCTATTTGACACACTGCTGGAGGACTATTCACCTCTCAACAAGTCTGGGGAGCCACAGCCCGAGCAGTCGGAGAATGATGAGATTCCCAGCGAGGCAAAAGCCAAGCCAAAGGTTGCACAGCAAACTTCAACAGTGCAAAACACAAACTGGCTCATTGACAGCTGACTGTTCATTCACTTCAGAATATAAGATTAGAAATGTTCTGTTTATTTTTTTTGTACAGTTTTTGTTGTAATCAATTAATGTTGCTCTTTAAAAAATGTAATAGAACAAGAAACAAGGTTGCAATAACCCAGAGATCCTTGCAGTCCTGGGTCATGAGCTTGGCCACTGGAAGCTTGGCCATACTGTCAAGAATATTGTCATCAGTCAGGTAAAATAACTTTTTTTTTTTGGAATTTTCTCATGCAAACATTCCGATGTTCACTTTGCAACATCTACTAACTCTCTCTCCAGATGAATTCCTTCCTGTGCTTTTCCCTGTTTGCTGTTCTGATTGGACGTAAGGAGCTGTTTGTAGCCTTTGGCTTCACAGACAGCCAACCGACATTAATAGGCTTGATGATTATCTTCCAGTTCATCTTTTCCCCGTACAATGAGGTTAGTATAGGAATGAGTAATACTGCTTAATAATAATTCACTTTGCAGAACGACAATCTCTCTAATATTTTTGTGCTTTGTCATTGCAGCTCCTGTCTTTCTGTCTGACAGTTTTGAGTCGCAGGTTTGAGTTTCAGGCAGATGCTTTTGCACGTAGCATGGGCAAAGCCTCTGAGCTCTACTCTGCCCTCATCAAGCTCAACAAGGATAACCTGGGTTTCCCAGTGGCTGACTGGTTGTTCTCCATGTGGCACTATTCCCACCCTCCTCTTCTGGAGCGCCTCAGAGCGCTAGGCAACATCAAGCAGGACTGACGTGGCTGGAAGGGGGAACAGCGACCGCTGCCTCCTCCAAAGGGCCTCCGCAAGCCACTGTTGGCCCTGTGATGCACCCTGGTCTTTTTCTACATATCTGCTCCCCGAAACCCGTCTTGTTTTATTCTTTTCTTCTCTTGTCATCCTTTCTGTTTTGTTTTCATTGAAACCATGTTTTAAACAAAACCAAAACAAAATCAGTTCAAGACACTTGTAAACCTGAATTTAAGTCTGCTGCTTTTTCTTTAGTCACCTAATGTGCATTTGATGTGAGCCATGCATCTGGGAAATGTTTTTTTAAGCTATTGTCAGAGGAAAGGTGGCATTTTGCTAAGTGACCTCATGTATTCTAGCTTTTGAAATTACCAATTAACATACCGGTAGCTTCTTTTAAATTCCCCAAAACAACAATAACGAAAACAATTTGGCATTTACAATACCTGGAATTGTACTGAAAGGAACACAGGATTATCCTGCTGTGATGCATTAAACCGTTGTTTTAAAACTATAAGACTGGTTATCTTGGCTTAAGGCAACTTGAACCTACAAACGCCTGAATTTGACTTTTCCTTCAAGTGCAACACTTGCTTCTTCTTTTTTTAACAATATTCCCAATGCGACCGCAAGAGAAGCCATGTAAATGTAGTCATTTCCAGTTCTCCATTTTGCAAGGTACAGTATTGTTAGATGCCTAATCACACTGAACAAAATGTGAGTTTTTTTTTCCCCACTAATGGATATTTTATGAACAGAAGTGCAGACAATTTAATTTGAATTTAATTTAACATTTTTTATGCAGTGACTCTTGTTTTACTTTAATGAAGCACTTGCTTGCCATTAAGGTTCCAGCCATATATGTACATATGTAACTTGAGTAGAGTAACGATGTGAAGTGAATTGTGAAAAAATTGTTGAATATGATTTGTAATTGAGTAATTAGATTGACATGGTGGTTTTTGATTTTTTTAGTTATTGGACTTTGGGCCCAAAAATTGCCTGGCAAGCAGCGTATTCGTACAAGACTTGGGTGCAGGGGGTCTGCACGTTCCCATTCACCACAAACGCCAGCATTTGGTTTGAAGAGGAACCGTTTACTTTATTTGCAGCACTGATTAAAGTCCTTCAAAGCATTTGTGTTTCACTGTCTGGTAATTTTTAGAAGGTTATAAAATAAATAAATGTAATAAAATATTTTATTTAAATAATCAAGACATTTAAAAAAGTTGTTTTCTTCCAGTAGAGTAAATAAATGTTATAGAATGATCAAACACAAACGTCTAGAAAATAGTGGCTTAGTGTCAGACTCTCTTCATCTAGAGATATAGTTTATAAGTATTTGGATAATAACGTCATTAAACTGCGTTTAGGACGTTACGTCTACCTGAATACGCGCGTCTCGTGCACGTAGGGTCAACGGTCACGTTATGAACGTACAATATCGCGGTATTGTGTTTTTCCATTTTTGGGCGATACCATTACAGACAGAAGGTAGGTATTTTGTTTTACATTGTATTTGTTAATTCAAAATACATATAAATATTTTATACACATTTTAGAAGTAGCCGATTGCTATGCTATGTCCTTGTTGCTTGTACATGTAAAACTGTAACGGTAATGTTGCTTATAACACCCCCGTTGTGCTGACAATGGTGGCGTCGCTGGCGTATTCTTGTGGACAAGGACAAGCTGCCACTGCTACTGTCTGTGTTGCTTCCACGGTTGGTAGTTAGCTAAACATGGCGAGGTTTTTAAGGCCTAGCATCAGAAGTTTTGTCACTTCACAGTTGCGCATGTCATCCGACCAGGTAAGCTACTGATGCAATTCGTGTTACTGCATCACACAAGCGTTTTACTGTTGCGCGTCAGTCATTTTGTAGACGAACTAGCGTTACCTGGCTTAATAGTTTCCTGAAAGCGTAGTCAGCTGGTATCTGCTGGTGACACGAGTATAGGTCAGAAGTGGTGGTAATGTTAACACAGTGTTAGTAGTTAGCAACATTAGTGGATTAAATGTGAATTCAGATCTTAAATTAGAAAGTCATTCTTCACAAAAACGTCACCTGTGGCTGATTTGTTTATTACAAACAGTTTGTTAGTTTCAAATATATTTCTGTTGTGACTTGGCAAACAAAGATCTTGAGGGAAATAAAAAGTAGTATTTAGCATTAAACATTAACGTCTCAATTAATGTAAGTCTTGACAACATTCAATTGAGAAATTCCATTCAAATTGTGTAAAATCTTGTCTGGTAAAGTGGTGTCTACAGAGCAAATCCTTAATATTTTTCTGGTGCGTAGCAGAATGTGTTAATTATGTTATCTCTGGACTACTCCCCTGTCCTGCCCTAGTTGGGTGAGTTGGGCAAAGGTGCAGGCAAAGGTGGTGGAGGTGGGGGGTCCATCAGAGAAGCAGGTGGAGCCATGGGGAAGAAGCAGGCTGCTGAGGAGGAGATGTACTTCAAGTATGTGTTTCTATGTCAGAAAGAGGTGTAAACAGAAGTTGTTTGTTTTGCTTATGTTAAGACTCCCAAACTTGTAAGACATAATATTTCAATGCTGACCCTGTGTTTTTTGTTTTTCTACTGTTTACCCATTTTGAACTTAAGGCGTAAGGAGAAGGAGCAGCTAGCTGCACTAAAACGCCACCACGAGGAGGAAATTGACCACCACAAAAAGGAAATCGAACGTTTACAGCGTGAGATTGATCGCCACAAGGGAAAAATTAGGAAGCTGAAGGATGACGACTGAGTGAAATATCTCTGAAAAGAATTCCAGTTGTCCCACCATCCCAGTCAAGCAGTTTTTAATGATCATTCAGACTCCTGCATGCACTGTGTCACCAGGCCAGTCATAAATCTGTGGTTGATTGTTAAGTAAATGCTGGAAATCATTAAAAACCTGTCAAAAAATAATTGTTTCCATGGTATGCTTTGAAATTATTTGGAATATTTCACATATATAGTTAATTTCTTGTTGATATGATTATCTAAGAAAACAAGTGTTATAACTTAAAAACATGAGAGCTATAATTAACAAATGTTCCCTCTTAATTCTGTTTGACTTGACTTCATTACACTCAACACACACTTTTTGTCTAACATCGAGTAGGTTACGTGAGAGATTTCAACGGTGCTATCTGCTAGATCCCAGATATAAGTAATTTTTATGCCGACTCCCATCTCCTGTTTGTGACAGCTCATCTTGTCTGTTACAGAAAACATTCATGTGTGACGATCTGGTCATCTGGTGGGTCGTTTATTTGCACACAGAAGCAGAAAGAGCTGTTTGCATTAAACAACATCAGCAGAAGCTGAACACTAGATGTCAAACTTCGTCATGTATAGATAGATAGATAGATAGATCTTTATTTATCCCGCAGTGGAGACATTCTGGTGTCCCAGCAGCAGCAGAGAGGCAGTTGGGAAAAAATTACAATAATTACAAAAAAGGAGTAACATTATATACAAGAAAAATAAAATAAAATAAGAAATTAACATATCTAAAACATAAAGTGCAAGAAAAAAAAAGTATCCTGTGTACAACACCTGATCGCCGCTCTTCACAACATGTACAGTACACAGCAAGGTACTGCACAGAAGGGCTAACATAAAATTTAGTCTAACTCAGTGTTTTCCCAATGAGGTCTAGGTTTACATCTGACCACAATTTTCGAGTGAGCAGCACCTGCTCTGCTGTCTTAGTCTAGTCTCAGGGAAGTGAAGGGATTTGATACGAACGAAATGAATAAAGTATTACACTGTCAAAAATACAATAACCCTTCACAGCTCATCAGCGTGGGCAGAGAAACATATACCAATGCATGTCACTGATTTGACGCTCCACGAAGAAGAAACACAAAGTCGTCACTTCCGCATGCCCCTGCCTTTTACGTCGAGCAACCCCGTGCGTCTTTCTTTTCGCACATCATGGCGGACCGCTTCAATAAGGTGGGCAACTGCTGCGGAATCAAATGTGCTCTATTTTGCTTTTTAGTGCAAGTTAAAAGTTTGTTCACGTTCTGTCCGTGGATTATAACAATGGCGTTACTGGGCATAATCGTCGTTTTGCTCGGTGGTTCTGTAATGCTTGGATTTTTAAACCTGCCGGAGACCGCTCAGTGTAGTTGAGTAGACATGGCTCCATCATGGCAGCTTCCCTGGCGTGTCAATGCTGTTAGCCTAGCTTAGACATGTGTCTGTGTGAAGATCAATCGGACTAATAAGCATTTTTTTTATTATCGTTAAATCACTATCAATAGATTCAATTGCAGAGTTTTTCTGTTTGTCGAGTTTTAATTATAGTTAATTCACCAGCGTGGTTTGACTTTGTGCTAAGCTATGGCTATGTAAGAACCGGCAGTACCTTTTATCAATGTCTGCGTGCAAGTTATTACCAGGATCAGCAGAAGCAACCACAAATCCATACTTCTAGCTTGTATTCCGGGCAATCCTCATCAGTTATCGCTGTGAGATGCGTCGGATTAGGTTTAGGCCTCAATGCAGACTTGACCACTGCCTGTCGAGACGCCTGGATGTGGCAGAGATGTGAACCGTTGTTCAGGGTTTCTTTAAATTACAGGGAGTTGAACGTTTGAGATTAGCTCAAGTGAAACCAGGTTTTCCTTTGCCTTGCAGGTTCTGCTGCTTGATGGCAGGGGCCATCTGCTCGGCCGGCTTGCTGCCATCGTGGCTAAACAGGTTCTGCTGGGTAAGTTCTCAAATTAGGTATTTTATAAATACGTTTTTGTGCTTAATGTGTTACATGAGCTCTGCTTTCACCTCTAGTTGCTATATTAGCTGTCGATGATGATCAATTCAACAACATTGCTTGAGTTTAACAACCATGAAAAAACTCACATGCACTACCATCTGAGACATGATGCAGAAGTTGTTTCTTGTAATTACGCTTTGTTGCGTTGTTTAACAAGTGTTTTTGTTGTTTTTTAGGACACAAAGTAGTGGTGGTGAGATGTGAAGGCATCAACATCTCTGGCAACTTCTACCGCAACAAGTGTAAGTTCATGTCTGCTCATATTAAGCTCTTCATGTTGGTTGTCGGTGATGTTTTACTGTAATTATTTGAGTTTCAATGACCATGACAATACTTTACATGCACTACCATCTGAGGCATCAGCATTCTATGCTTAAATGGTGCCCGCCACTGTGTCCAGAAGTGCTCAAAACTCAGCTTTGCATTGTGGCTCTTTTCAGTGAAGTACCTGGCTTTCCTGCGAAAGAGGATGAACACCAACCCCTCTCGTGGGCCGTACCATTTCAGAGCTCCCAGCAGGATCTTCTGGAGGACTGTCAGAGGTGAGCAAGTGGAATGACATGGGACATGAGAGTCTACTCATGTGAGTCCTAAAGAAAGATCTGGTCTGCGCCATGTGCTGAGTCAGTTAGAAAAAAAACAGCAAATATCCTATCTTGGCTTAGGATGGATTAGTGTGGTGGTCTACTTGGTTTAGAGTTGACTTTATTTTCCGGGCACAAATTGTGCCTTGCTTGACAATGGTGAGCACTTTATACCAAAGCTTGGACAGAATGGTAATAGAGCTATAGTGTTTTGTGTTGACATATTTAACTTGAAGAACTCCTTCTGAAAAATAGGCATGTTGCCCCACAAGACCAAGAGAGGACAGGCTGCTCTGGAGAGGCTGAAGGTGTTCGACGGGATCCCCCCACCTTATGACAAGGTGATGAATGTCATTTTATCGCCATAGTGTGGCTGTAACTTTGCTGTCAGTGATGTTTCTTTTATTACCTTACCTAACCTTGTTTGAGTATTGACACTGAAAACAAATAATGTCTGAGACATGCCTTCATGGCGTTATATTGAGATTGTCTTTGTTGTTCTATTTCTGACTTTAAATTGTGTTCAACAGAGGAAGCGCATGGTTGTCCCTGCTGCGCTTAAAATTGTGCGTCTGAAGCCCACTCGCAAGGTGAGCCTACTTTAATTGAATGAACCTCACTTCATCTGCCACAATTAGCTCTTTCTTGACAGTGATGAACTATCCAAAACTGATCTGTTGATGAGACGGATTATACGGATCTGACTACTGAGTCAAGTTAGAGAGGTTTTGAATGTAAAATCTTTTGAAACATATTGTTTATAGCATGAAACCAGATTTTATTTTTGACCTGGTTTGCATATAAACATTTCCTGAATGATTTGATAGATTGTTTGACAGTTAGACAAGGACTGATTTTGTTTTTTCATCTTATTAGTTTGCTGTCCTTGGGCGTCTGGCACATGAGGTTGGCTGGAAGTACCAGGCTATTACAGCCACCTTGGAGGAGAAGAGAAAGGAGAAGGCCAAGCTCCGCTACGCCAAGAAAAAGACACTGAAGAATCTGACCAAGCAGGCAGAAAAGAACGTAGAGAGCAAAATTTCAAAGTATACAGATGTTCTCAAACAATATGGAGTCCTTGTCTGAGCTGATTTATTCTGGCCAATAAAGAAGTAAATGTTTATACGAAGTGCATTGACTTTTTCATAATGACTGAAAATGAGCAGTTGAGTGAGTTGCAGTCATGCATTAATTCATCAGACATTTTGAGAAGTACTTAAGTACTAATTGCTTTTTTTATGCGAGGTTGTTCCTCTTGTCAATTTTTGAGCAAGTGACAGACATGGGTTTTGGAGAGTTTTGACAGGCTCTGTTAGTTGTGAGAGGCTACAGTGATTCTGTGTGTTTCACCTTCTGTAACTGATGTGTAATTGGAATAGGGCCACATACTGCTTCTATTCTGAAAATCTGGGCTTGAGTTTGCACAACTGCTCAACAAAATGTACTTTTATTCAGGGTAGATGCATTTCTTCAGCAATGTCAGGATAAACTTTACAATGCATTGGAAAAAGACTCAAGTTCATTGAGTACATCTCATTACTCTGAGCATCTGTCACCATAAAAGTAGGGGAATTACAAATATCTAATTTATAATGTGCTACAGCTCCAGGTGAGCGTTAAAGGACCATAATGGGTTTTCTGTGCTTTTTTTTTTATAGCAGGCCTATAAAGTTTATTTTACAAACAAGATGGAATTCATACGCAAGACCGAATATGAAGTATCTAACATACGTCCGTTCAACCTTTCTCCCAGCAGAGGGCAGTGTTATATTTCAGTAGGTGAGATTCACGTCTGTATAAAGGTAATGGTTAATAATAGAATAAACTAAATTTCAGTTCTGTATATGCAAGTCACCAAAGAACATGATGACTTCAAAGTCAAGCGTTTCAGAGGTGCACTGTCAAAATGTGTCTTGCATAAATGACTTTGTCAAAAACTGACCTAATTTTAGAAAACATCTAGTGCTGTACAGTGAAACAGTATGACTCCAGAAAAATACAATAGATTGTTGGTCACTGTATTTAGTAAATAATCTTACAGAGCAGAACTTAGTTACTGGAATCCTTGAAGCAGAATTCATCCCAGAGTTCAAAAGCTCAGTTTAGCTGCATGTTTGTACTGCAACAACTGGTCTCCTGGGGAGGAATGAGAAGCCTTCAGTGCTCTGTAGCTCTGCTTAAAATAGGACAGACTCTGGGGTTATCACCAACAAAGTGTCTTGTACTCTTAAAAAAAAAAAAAAACAACACATCCTTTGTCCCACTTCTATAAATCAGCAATGATCCAACCCAGAAACGTATGTAGCGTGTTTGCTTGTGACAGGCTGAAGGTAGAGGGAGAAGGTTAGTGAAGTAATCGAAGCAGTTTTCTCACTGAATCCACTTGTCAGTGTTGTCATACATTAGATGGAGACGTTCACTAAATCACACTGACCTAACTCTGCAGAGAATTCCTGCCTCCATGCTGCAGTGGAAAACAGCTGCAGCTTTCTATGGGTTGTGTGGCTTGTGCTCCCCCAGGTCCTCTGCTGTTACTTTATATGGAGTTTTTAGATCCATGACACAACATAGTCCAGTATTTCACAAAAACGACGAGATCTGAAAACTGAATGGACACATTTCACGTTTATCCTCATCCTGAAAGGTCTAAAACAGTTCTCCTTGACGGTAGCTCTGTGTTTCTGATGCAGTGGGTGTCCTTCACCGGTGGTCTTGACCTGGAGACTGAGAAGACTCCAAGAGGTCAGGCAATAAATCTGAGGGCTGATGATGCAGGGTGATAGATGACAGAATAGAGAAACATAGCCCTGTTTTTTACAGGATATTATTATTATTATTATAAGGAACACTGGTTGCTCAAAGATACAGCTTCATTTTAATGGGTAGGTATTATTATTATTACTACAGCATTTAGTGTCTTTCAGCTTCTAAATTATTAAACAAAATATATTGGACAGAATCAGCTTTCTTGTGTGTGTGCGAACAGTTGTTGAGATAATCTGCCTGTTTATCTGCGTCTAGGAACCCATCCCGCAGTACGTCGTGCCAATTAGCCCTGACTTCTTTTTAAGTAGATCGTCTCTGTTGTGAGGCGGCTTCAGCTCACTTTTTAAAATCATATTTTCGCAAAAAGTCCTTGTGCGGAGTTTAAATATACTAGATTATGAGAGCATCAGAGCCACTGAAGCTCCTGTTCGTTTGAATTATTGGCGATCCGGTACTGAGACAAATGCAGCAGGACAGTTGTTTCCATGTTTACCTGTGTCCATTCAGTCTGTATATAGATCCTTCTTTCTTAAAAGCACGGCCCACTGAGGATCAGGCGCAGGGCCAATCTGACGCCTGTCCCCCTGTGTTAGAGAGGGACATTATGACTTCAGCAAACAGACGGAGAAATCACTGTGACGGCTTCAAAAATGAGATTTTAGGATGGCGCTGCCTGCAGTAGATCACTCTTTAATCACGCCATCTGAGACAGATTGAAAAGACCACCGTCGACTAAAACTGCACCTGCAGGCCCAGCCTATTATGGGCTTTAGCAATTATAGACATCATCCTCTGTCTGGCTGCTGTTGACTTTCTGAATGGGAGGTACCAGTGAGGCAAAATGTGGTCAGAGAGATTCACGGTTGGCTGGAAATATAAATTCTCCTCAATTCTTCTCTTCAAAACCCTGCACTGACACTAAAGAAGGTATGAAATGGATATTTTGACATATCCACAGAAAACGTGTCCAATGCTTCTTGGTTTATCGACATGTGTGAGCTGGCAGTGCTGTTGACCTCTGATCTGCCAAATCACTGTCACTTGTGGGTTCATGCCACATTTTGAAACAAGGACATCTGCTCTTTGAAAAGCAACATCATGTTGGTGTTAATATCAATGACAATAACAAACACGCAAATAGCAATAAGGCAAACAAACATTTTTTATAATTTCTTCACAGCTGCTAACGTGCAATGTCAACACGACCGTAAACGCTGCCGACTCTATTCATACTGCTGTGCCTTCTGTTTGAGAGTGTGAGAGCATTGGGGACGATTAGAAGGTTTTCCTACACGCTGATTGGTTTCCTAAGCTTGTTTCTAGCGTTTCATTCGTGCCGAGTGTGTCTTAAGCTTATGCTGTTGAGTCATTATTAAACCAAAGATAGCTTTAAAATCTGATTAAGGAGGAGTATGTCAGGCTACACGTTTTATGTAGCAGATCTAATTTACTCCTGATGAACACTGTGTGGGTCTATAAAAAGTGCCCAGTGCTCCCTGCCTGCCTCTTTGAACACTTAATCTAAAGTTTGTCACTGTTGAATGTGAGCAAATTCATTATAAGACTCAAAGACCTTCAGAAAGAAAAAGAAAAGAGCAAGAGGAGAAGTCAAACTTAAAGCTTGGTCACAAATACCAACTGTGGAGACAAATCTAGAAATACATGGATGTGACTGAGGTTTAATAAATCACTAACTTCTATAAACCAATCCTGCAGAAGAATCAGGTTCACAGTAGCTCACATCTACAGACAGAGTAGCCACAGGTTTATAGTTTGTATTCTGCTGCTCAGAGCTGCATTTTGAAAACCCCTGCAGCTTATTCACGCTGAGGATGCACAGTGCAGTAAATGCTATGTTCTGCAACGCGTCCATTATGAGAAACTGGGCTGGACACACTGGGTTTTTTTCAATCAAGTTGCAATTTCTGCTACATTTAAAAGAGCTACTTGTTACATTAGCCGTGTTTTCTCTGACTGCAAACAGATGAAAGCTTATGAATGTTTTCAATCTGCTGTTTATTTATGTTTAATTTTTCTATGTACCCATTTGAAACTGCAGACACTTGGGATCGTATCAACTCAAAGCCAATGGCGCCAGGTCCCTGTTTACACAGAGCACAGAGCAGGCGTGCAGCACCATGATGCATTCTTATAAACACGAGATGGAATGGGCATAGTCGTGCCTTGTTTATATTCCTTGACCTCTGAGGGTAATTGAAATGATTTAGAATGACAGCAAAGCAACGCGACTCATTCAGTTATTCAGCATTTATTACATCCATTTACAGGCGAGAGCAGCTTCGGCTACAGATGTGGGAAAGATGTGATTCGCAATGTGACACCCAGATGCAGAGAATGACAAACACAGAGACCTTTATCTGCTCTTGTAGCTTGAACAAACGCACATATTTCATGTACAGGGGCCTTAAATAGGATTGATCAAGCTTATATTCATAGTCAGTCCAGGGAAAATAAAGACAGGCAATAAGCCATGAGGCAAGCTTTAACCTTCTCTATCCATGTCTGAGAGCTACAGTAGAGAGGATGCAGAATTATGTTACATGAATATATCAAGCTGAGAAAAAAAAGAAAAGAAAAGAAAAGCTGTTCAAGGTCACTTAACTGACCCTAAGTCTTGGTCAACAGAAATGCAACTCAAGAGAAACGTGGAGAGACGAGACAATATCATTAATGAGAAGGAAATAAATGAGAATACATTAGGTCCAAGGCCTTTGTCAGTTTAGCCATAATGTTTCAGGCAGGTTCTGCATTTCTCCCTAATCATTTGGCCTCATTGATTTCTTTCTGCACTTGTGATTTTCTCTGCAGCTGCATCGATTATGCAACCTCACTCTGCAGAATAAAGAACTGCAAACATCCAGGATTATCTGAGTTGATGGACAGAAGCTATTTTCAGTAATAATCTCCGAGGAACAATAAACAATGGCTGTGTATCGATTCTAGCTAGTGGATGTACAGCGTACTGTATATAATGGCAACCGAAGACACAATACACGCGATAATATATCTAAAACAGTGGCACATGCAGCGGGTTTCCTCAAATAAATATCCTAAATACCTCCTGTAAATCGACACCTTAAATGGCTGATCTTCAAAAGAGAAGAAATGAACCCGCAGGCCAAAACAAACACGTTTCATTTCAAGTAATGCTTTTTACAGAAGCACGTGAATTGCTTTCCCGTTGCCTTCTTCGGTCTCTTTTAGCATGAAGGCTTTAAAACTGGCATTTGAACAAGTATTTACACGTCTGTCTGTTCTTTCGCTGCCAAATAACCTCTGAGCTCAACAATACACACACATGGAAAACACCTCGACTAATGAAGCTCATCCAGAACAAATCCTATCTGAAGTGAATCAGTCTCTAACCCCGTAATAAATAAATATATAAATGACTATTTACTGAAAAGCAAGTGTTCACAGTGAGGAGGTTGGAAGTCAGATAAACAAACTGTGCTGTGTAATAAATGTAGAAGCGCAGGTTTCCTCAGCACATAGGAATAAAATGCTACAAGTGAAAAACAATGTAATGTATGAATGTATGAATGTCCTTGTTTTATACGCTCCCTTGCAGACATCGGTTTCCTAACCAGATGTTCTCGTTGTTCTTCTACGAGATGTCACCAGATGTTGTGTCTTGATGATGGTGCCACATCATTTTCACTCCCTGCTTTTGGCTGAAGGAGTTTTCATACAGGAAACCCTCTCCTTTATTCAGGCCCTATCTGTATTCAGAACCTGTGTAGGGATTTAATTAGATCAGACGCCAGGGCCTCAGAAGAAAAGAGGCACTTTCACTGAGGACCTAAACAAAGCACTTCAAGCTTTCACAGTTTAAGAAGACTTTAGCCAACTTTGACAATGTGTTTTTTACATTCTGTTCACAGACTGAAGCTCTGAAGGAATCTTATAAGACACAGAAGCAGAGTGAGGAAGATGTTGCCTCCAGAAGCCCACACAGTGATGAGCATCTCTAATGAGGCTACGTGTTAGAGAACAGTGGTGTATTCTTGTCCAAAAATAATTTCAGAGCAAGATGCTACTCCTACATATCCACCTGGCACTACTGGAAAAAGAGCAGCTTAAAAAACCTTTTCCAGTATGCACTCACGTCCATGAATATTTGGAGTGGCAAGAGATGATAACGCCTCATCTGTCAAACACGCTGAATGAAATGAATATTCAAGCAAACCTTTGCAGCGACCAGACTGTGTTTCTACTGCACGGGAGCAGGCGAGGGGACCCTCAGAGTTGTAAATGGATCATGATAAACAGAAATGAAAGTCAGCGAGTTGCGCATTCGGTATTGATTTCCTCTCCAGTAACACGGTGTTGTGAGTCGTCTCCAGGCAGACTGAGGCTCCTTGACAGTCACCGATGGCCGATTGAGGGAAGAAGACGTGTCTTTATTGCCAGCGTGTGTTCACAGCGAACCCTCTGCTCCACAGCAGCTCCATTATTTAGTTGTCCAGTCAGCATAGGGCCTGTCTCGCAAAGGCCACTTTAGGTTTCAGTGTATTTATTCCCACTCGTTCGTCGTTTTCGTTCTTGCTTTTGCCCTTTTTTAATGATTAACCTTTGTAAAGCAGGAAAACTATTCTACAGTGGAGTGAAATGTTTTGTATTCACTGTAAAACTGCTCTTTTGCTCATTTGACGTGGACCTGGTTTAGATAAAAACACTTTTAACAGGAACAGCATCTCTAATCTTTTTTTTTTTTAATGGTGCTGATCCTTTTTACTACAGTTTTAGATGTTTGTAATACTGTAATTAATACTAACAAGCAAAATTGTTTTGTAGTAGATGTAAAATAACTGGCAAAGCTGTTCTTTGTGTGCTGTAGCACTTTGCAACGCCTGAAAACTGTTTTTATTACTGTATCAGCACTTTCAGAAGAGTGTGTCGTTAGAATATAGCACACTGTCTCCATAGCCGGAGATGTATTTTAATATGCCTCTAGGCAGCTCCAAGCACCACTTCAAGCCACCAGCTTGACAGTAGACCCCCAGCTCCTACTGTTAAATCATCTCAGTGGCCATAAAGTGTGACCTTTAGAAAAAACACATTTATTTTATCAAAATGTTGTGAAGTTATTGTTGTTATTGTTTTATTTGCTTGTGTTACGTCTACTTGTTTGTGTTTTCCCACACTGTGCTGTGCTGAACTCTCGCAGCCCCGCGAGGAGCAGCGTTATTAATCCTCTTATGCGCTGGCCTTTGTGAAGCCTTTGCTTTATCTGATTTCAATGAGAACTTTGCAAAAGCACTGAAAGCGGCTGAATAACTTCGCTGACTGTTAGGTCTGTAGTCAGTGTTGTGTCTGCAGTGAACAGATTCAAAGCTCAAATGCTCTGGAGCAAGACACTGAACCTAAACGGCCTGAGGGATGCTGCACTGACGGGATCCCTGAGCGCTATGAAAAAGTCTGTACTGTACGTGCGCAGGGCAGCGAGTGCAGCTCTGAGGGATATTGAAGAGAATATGATTCATTTGAAAACTCTCAGAGGTTGTGTTGAAACATTCTGGCAGCTTTTATTTCGTGCCACATTTCATGAGACTGACCTCGTCAATGCATTCAATAAGTTGCTGGTGTGCACGAAACAAACCTCATATTCCAATGATTTCTTGACTACTTAGCATTTGCTTCCATTTTTTTTATCAAGGCCGACTTTGAGCGACTCCCAAGCTCATTAAAAACACGAAATCCCGTATTTACAGAGCTGTATCACTGCTGTAACTTTGTCCACCTTCTTGTCTCGATGCAGACTGTGAGCAGAAGACTCTAAAGTAATTGGGACTCCCAGACTGACGAGACGTTTGTGAATTATTGAGGAAGCCAATTACCTCACCACATCAAACTGTTAAGCAACATTTGACTTTCCCCTGAGCACAAATTTTACCATCAAGAGGAAGCGTTCGATGGCTTCCTGAGAATGACGACGTCTGTGCTGAGCCAATACTTCATAACGCTCAAAATGTTCTGCCAGTCAAGTCAAGGTTTGTTTTGCATCTATTACATTTCTTAAATTTTTCGTCTGCTGTGATAACCCAGTCTGAGAGATCAGCACACTGTAAGATGTGCAAATACTCAAGAAATAAGATAGTAAATGGTAAAAGTACTAATTGTGTTAAATGGTCTATTTTACAATGATTTATTTTGTTTATGGATTTATGGACAATGAGATTCTGGTTGGCATCCAGCAAGTTTTTATACTAAGAGCGAATGGAAAGAATCTTCAAATCCTCCTCAACGTTTCTATTTCAACTCTTATTTTTGTCAGCGTCAAAGTGCAGAGAGTTGCTGAAATGCAAGGATACTGAGGATACAAGATGAACAGATAAACGTTAAAAAGTAAGTTGTAAGTAAAATTAAAAGTATAAACTTTAAAAACATGAAAAGTAATAGCTTCACTTCTCAGAGGGGCTAAAAGTAATTCAAAGCTATTGTAAAGTCAGAGTGGAGATAAATATTTAGGTACAGTTTCCAGATTCAATATATTCTAGGTTCTAAAATACTAAAATTATTTGTCAGAAGAGTCTTCGATTGTACACTGTGCTCCAGTGAAGGCAATAGTTTTATGAACAATAAAGTTCAAGCTGTAACCAGTTTTCATTATTGCCATAACCTGAGGAAACTGACACTGAACTGCTCAAAGCTCATTATTTATTGTGTTTTCACTTGAATTCTCAACCTGTCGTAAAGGCACCAGCACTTATCTTTAAGCCTTTAGTGAACTAATGTAAGAAGCGTCCCCACGTTTCCAGGAAGTGTCTGAAAGATGACAGGCTCACAAGTAATCAAACAGATACAGCACGATGCTCAACAACGTCAATATATTTATCTTTATGGAGGATTTGTTTCAGTGTTGTAATAAGCTTTAGTTCAGTGCATCTAGAAAGTTAACAACTGTGTGTTTTAGCTCATTATAGCTGGGTTTTTTACTATTGCTATAAAAAACAGTAAAGCACATAGAAGTTGGAAATCTTATAGATACTGAGTAAAATGATCTTCCTGAGAGCTTGGCTGTGAACAGTCACCTCCTCCTCTTTCTCCATGAGCACAAGACAGAACAATCAGAGACCCAAGTTTAAATGCCTACCCATCCCTGAATTTATTCATGATGTTCCTCTAGAAATGTCTAGGAATAAATCACTTCTTTCCTTACAGCCTTTCTCTTCAGCCCCCTGTCCCTCTTTATTTCTCTGGAGTTTTAACTCACAGCAGAAGGAGCTCAGAAGCGAGAGGAGGAGAGAGAATGGGTAGGAGAGCGGCAGCGAGAGAACCCATTGTCCTCGGAGGTGGAATTAGTTATCAGCCTGGAAGCCCGGTTGCTCAGCGGCACATTAACACGTAAATGCTGGATAACTTCCATTTGAGTTATGAATATACAGTAAATCGGCTTTGATGCACAACGTGTGCATCTGAACCAGGGAAGAGAAAAGACATGACATTAAAATCATACGTTGAAATGTTTCCTGTTTCCTGATGAGATGAACCAACCGAGTGTCGGCTGAAGCTTCATATCAAATGCACTGACACGAGTTGAATTTTCTCTGCTCATCTATTTGTTGGCAGGAAAAATGAGTGTTTATTTCTAAAAGGCGCTGACAGTGATGTATCATGTCATTATTAGTTCCTTAGTACCTAAACTGAAATGGAGCTAGTTTGATTTAATAGGTAAAATCTTTCCTTGTAAACGTGTTAGTGGTGGAGGTACAGTAAGTCTTTGGGTGACTTTATTAAAAGTGCCTCAAATTTAAACTTCCTACACCAACTTTTGTACTAAATCTTATTCATTTGGGTAAAAACTTTGCAGGGAACAAGGCAGCCTTTTAAAACTAAAAGGCCTTTTGGTGGCAGGTTCACTCGGGCTAAGGCCCCTTCGCCTCAACCCTTCTGTGTCCTGCAGTCTCCACCTGCAGTGGCCAATTAGACATCATTACGTCTGTGAGGAGCCATCTGTGAGCGGCTCCTCTGTCTTGGCCTACGTTTGATCCAATTACCACGAGGGGACAAGGGCAGTGTTTAAACACAGACAGTAAAAAATGAGGCGACGGTGCTGGTTTTCACTGAGGTGAGAGCGTCAAATAATCAGACGCACGTCAAAATGCGACTTGCTGCCTGTCTTAAAACCTCTAGTGTCTTTTCCTTCTGTATCAGATCTCCTTTCTTCTCTGAGCCCAGATGTCGCCCGCTGGCTGAGTGGAATCTGTAAAACTTTAATGACACGATGAAACGGAAATCTTTAAAATGTGGGAGCACCCATGGGAAAGATGGAGGTAACATGATGCGCGTGTGCTCACGTCCACCTCCTGTGTCTTCCTCACACGCATGCAGACAGTGATGATGAAACGTTTCTGATCCATATGTCCGTCCCTCTTTATGCATTTATTATGTCAGCGTAAGTTGACAGTCTCCTCATTTTCTGTACAGTATATAGATTCGATGTGAAACTCTAACGGCAGAATTCTGGGCTGAAGCTCCCTGACGTCCTGCTGGGCCCGAGGTCAGAAACAAAGAAAACATTACATATTGTGCAGCACATTACAAGAGCATGAACCCACAGAGTCACTGAATAATACATCTGAGATGCTCATGCAGGCAAACAAACCTGGCAGGTCTATGTTCCAAGGCATAAGCATAGCAAGCAGCCAGCGACTAAACTCCTCCTGTGGTCAGCAGCTGTCCACTCGCAGATTCGCAGTAATAACTGGCACCGGCAGACCCGACAGGGTGTGGACTCGTGGCGAGGGACTAAGGAGAACAAGACACCAGACTCAAACGTGATGCCCAGTCACCTGTTCCCTCAGCTAAGAAGGGTTTGTGGCATTTGGCTTGCGTAGCCCTGTCTGCGCATTCATGCTCGGTGTTCATTGTGCTGTTGGCAAGAAAATGAAATGTGCTTTTCTTTGCTCTGGAAACGTTGTACACATACAAAACCTCCATGGATCGAACATTCATTATTCATGAAAGGTGTCCTGTTAACAGAAAGAACAACCGGGAGGCTGCAGCGCATCCAACTGTAGCATTTTCAGGCTTTTAGGGGAGGTTTTTGATTATTAGTGAGGTAAACATCGACATCATTAAATAATATTTTGTTCACAGGTTAGGTTGCAGGTTGCATAAAAAGCCCAAGTGAGAGCTCGCACAACCACTGTGAGGAAACTACTGCAGAGTTTACACGAGCTGTGTGTCTTCTTCTATTCACCGAATTTGGGGAGATGTACATTCTAGCAGCAAAAGATACAGAGAGAGGGAGGAGAGAGGACGGCAGCAAAGTTAGAAAGATGCAGTGCTGACGCAGGACAGGTGACGAGAGAGAGGAGCCTCAAGGTTAGTAACACAGCAACTCAGAGATGGTTCAGATGCCACATAATCCTAAAACACAACCAGTCAGTGACGTCAGGCTGCTCCTCATTCCTCCAGTCTGCCACTAGATGTCTCTGGACTTTCCTTCTGTCTCTGATCACCTGCCTCTGTTCTCACCTGTCCACTCACCTGTGTTCACTTCCCTCTTATTAGCTCCTTAGTTCCTAGTTTGTTGGTCTTTAACGGGCTGTTTGGGCTCCTGGCCTGCTTCTCTGGACTCATGCTGTCCAATTCCCCTCGGGCTGCCTGATTTAGACCTGCGCTCGTTCTGACCTGTGCCTCTTGTTCTCCCGGCCTGATTGTGATCGCCTGGACTCCTGCACTGAGTAAGTCTGTCTTCTGCTTATGCCTTTTCGTCGCCTCTGCCTGACCTCTGTGCTACACGCCTGACCTCTTGATGAGTTTATCGCTGTGGCTCGTTGGAGAGCCAGAAACATTACGTGCCCCTTGGTCAAAAGGTTTTGATGTGTAAAAGCATCTATGTAACTGCAGTGTTTTAGCAGAACAAAATACTATGGAATACTGATCAGAGGAAACTTTAATCATAATCTGTTGTGAGGAATGTTAGTAGATCTGTTTGTCTCTGGTGGGTTTGGGCATAAACAAACAAGAGGATGATGACAGGTGCAGGTAATCTGTCTTTTAGTGTTTTTTTTTCCACTCCTCATTCATCAGGACAGGAGAACTAATGATCTGTAGCTTCAAACCACAAACACTCGCTATGTGTGGAAGTGCTGCTTGTTTGGAGGTAACGCCGCTTTGAAATCAGTGCTATGATATTCTATCGGTTTGGATTAGTTCTGCTCCCTCTGCTCTATTGCTGCAGAGCTTCTGCAGCATTTCCATGTTTGTTGCTGGTCAGATGAGTCGCGCTTCATAAATTCAAGTTAAACTTTTAATTGTACGATTATGTAGCGTGTTGTCCAGCTTTGTGCCTGTTCTCCTGTGGGCATCTTTAGTCTTGCAGTGTATGTATTTGTGGAACGGATGCGTTCGTGCTGTTGTGATGAAACTCGCTTGTGCTGTCGACACAAAGAGAGCAGAGTTAAGAGAAGCGCGACGAGGTGAGGGAAACAAATTCGGACCATTAATCATGACGGCTGATTGTGGTCTGCAATGCGAACGTCTCAAATAGCTTCCCTGTCTCTGACATTCTCATTAGCGCTGCTCCCACTTGTCTGTCTCTGCCTCTGTTCGCCTCACACCGTTTCCCTCTTCGCCTCTTTCTCCTGTATGTGACTTGAGTTGAAAGCGTTTGTCACAGTATGTTTCTGTGAGTTTTTTTTTTTTTTGAGGGTATAATAAAAAAAGCTTTTCCCAGAACAGCTATTTACTGTCTCAATCCAATATTTAAAAGTAATTGCACTTGTCTGGCAGGGCTTCATTGTCATGGAGTCGTCCACATCTACATAAATGATGAAAAGTAAGTGATGCTGAACCTCTGAAGTTACAGCTGGTGTTAGGAAATGACAGGCACGTTGATTATGAAATATGCCTCAATCCCTGGAGCAAGACAAGGAGACGTGTGGGACTAAATCCAACAACTTTACATGAAATGTTTCATGAACCACACAGTAAACCAGCAAAGTAAACACTTGCGATGCAGCATAGCACAAGATGGAAATTGACGTAAATGCACGATTGGTAGGAGGACACCAGTATACGCCCATGTGCAACCTTGAATAATAACAAATCAAGCTCCTTGTTTCCTAACCTGACAGTTTAAAGAACCTGAGATTCCCGAGGATTGTTTCACACAAAAAAATGAATCCCATTTTTTATTTATTTTATTTGGATTACATTGACTCATCTTTATGAAAAAGTGCTTTGCTCCATGTTTCGTGGGTTGTCTTATATTTCGGCTGTACTTCCTGAGGATAATGGTGTAAGGCTGCATCTTGCGTGGCTCTGTCCATTGCTTATACGTTTATTAAAGCAGAAAGTTTTTATTAGCAGTGTGTGTGGCTATGTTTACAACATCATAATTATTTTGCTGCTGTAAATATTGAAAAAGTCTTGCATTGATTTATAATTAGGAGCCAGTCTGAGGTCTCCCAGTAGTACAACAGACAATACTAATTATCTCCAGCAAATGTGTTTCGAGTTGCTGCTGAAGCAGATGAGCAAAGAGTTGCAAACATAAATGTGTCTGTAACTGAGAACCCGTAATACGGACTTAAATCTGTGTTTGACTAATTATAATAATGCAGCTCCTCTTGTGCGGTACCTTGGAGTCTGCCTCAAACGCCCACCGTGAGTCACCTTTTCACATGTGCTCTGCTGTGGCACAGCTTGTCTTACAAAGGCTCTGGGAAACGCGTCGCCATATCCTCTCTGACAATTCAGCAGATGGAAACGGCGACGGGGGGAGGGGGACAAAAAAAGGCAATTCAGCCTCTATATAACCACAGGAAAATGTCTCCAGGATGCACAATATATCGTGCACAGAGGATTCTCTCTCCTGGAAAGGTAATATGTCAGAGCTTGAACTTGAAATCAGAGCTACAGTAGGTGAAGTGCACCATAGGAAAAAATATTACTTTAAATGTGTTGTTGTACAGCAGTACACAAAAAACAACAACTTACATGTTATTTAACCTTCAGCCGCAATGAAAATACTCAGTGTATGAACTTGAAAGGGCTTTTTTTTTTTTTTAAATGACTCTCTGCCCAATTAGCTTGCATGGCTGAGAGTGTTCCTCACTGCTAAGCTCCCTGATACCCTGCAGGCTCATGAAATATCATGAAATGAGCATGTCTTAAAATGCAAATCATGTTCTCCCCCTGTGAAAGAAAGGGAAATGCGTTTCCGCACCATGAAAGAGGAGACGCGGCCGGAAAGGGGCAGCAGGTGGAAATGTAGCGGGCAGCTGGCAGAGTACCTGTGTTTTAACAGCCTCACACTCGCCAGTAGTATTTCCCCAAGATTCCCACCGTGAGGGCATCACTTCATTATCAGCGATCAAAATTGCAAATGAAAACCTGTGGAACTTTAGTTTGTGTCACAGGCGAGTGAATCAATGAGAGATCAGTCATTCAAACTGTCGGAGCCCACAGGGATTTTCACACCAGATACGCTGATCTCTGCCAGAGCTATTAAGAGACATTAAGAGTGAAGGTGACCTGCAGTGTGGGAGTGGATGAACATGTTTCATAAGCGCATTCACCATCGAGTAGATCTGATCCACTCAAAGCACGACAGAGAGAGAGAGAGGGTTTCTGTTCAAGTGTGTGATTCTGAGGTCAGTCAAAAATCTGCACAACAGACTAGTATAGATACCACGGAACTAGAAATGAAGTCGTGGAACTAAACTCATCTTATTTCGTTCTGTCGATGCAAATTCAGGTCTAGAAGATCTTTTCTTCCCAAGTTGAAATGTTTCACCATTTCATTACCTCAAGAACTGGCTAGAGCCCAAAAGCAAATCCTCCAGGTTGCTTCCACTTCACACATCCCCTGAACAGGCTTGTTGTGTGGATGGATGGCTCTGCCAATCAGCCGAGTGGCAGCTTAGTGTTTCTGGCCATAGTTCTAACTGGTTCTGGACCTAAAAATTCCCTCAAACACATTATGCGTTATAACATTTTCAATACTGGACTGGACGAGCTGAAAACATGACACATCAATTTCTAGGACAGTTGACATTGGCCAGTATGAGTCAGTTTGTTCCAGATATTTATTTCTGTCAATTAAACACTGCCCATAATTGATTTAATCTGAATTTGAATCTAGGGGAGAGAAATAGTTGTAATGTTTTATGCTTATTCGTGCACCAGCTTTGTAATAATTGGCAGCTGGCGGTTTCAACTAAGAGCTAACTCAGAACTAAATAAAGCTCAGGTTTTACATGCTAAATGTCTAATATACTTCAGAATGTTGACCCGGGTTTTTCAATAGCTCGTGGGCATTTTCCAAAGCATCCAACAACCAATAAGGGCAAATTCCAGCACACGGCGGCTCTGCTCATGCTTTTATTGTGTAAATAATTTGACTCGGTTTTAAGCCCTCTTTTTATTTGATCCTTGTGGCAATTATAACTGCAGATTCATGGATTTGCCACGGTGCAAATGCCTCCACACGTGCGCACATTCACACACGGTCGGCGCTGCCATGTGCTCATCCTTTCCTCAGTTCAGGCCGAAGCAGAAAAGATTTGTTTTCTTTTAGCCCAGACTGTCGACCTTCAACATATCAACCCGAGGCTGCGAACACAAAAGAACCTGGACTCCGAGACATCTCGTTAATTGGAGAGTTTTTTTGGACCGGTCATGCTGCGCAGCACAAAGCCAGAGGAGAAAAAAGTTGGACTGACAGCAACTCATAATGCAAACAGTCTTTGCTGTGGATGCGTTTCTTCCTGTTTCACGTCTTACATCTAGGTCGTACAACTAAACTCCTTCTGATCATTTCTTGGCTAATCCTTTTCCTGATTATTCTGATCAGTGCCATTTTTTTTTTTTCTGAAGCCAGGAGACTTTGGGGATCAGTCATGTTTTAATGGCGGCCGTTCAGTGTCAGGCTGCTGTTTCGAGCCTCTTATTAAGGTGAATTCATCAAGGCATCGTAATTATACGTGAGAAGACGGCAGAGCAGCGAACACTTGCATCAACCCAGATTGCATCATTCTCGTGACGGTCTTCAAAGTGTTGAGGACTGGCTTCAGAATGCTAATCCCCACTCAAGGAATGGTCTGACTTTGAATTTTATTTCAAATTTCTCACAATACCACTAAGTTTGTTACATGAAGTCACGGTGACTATTCAGGTGGATTGTGGGAAGCAGAAGCAGCCGGTGTTCACCTTTGTGGGGACCTGAACCTGAATCTGTTTCCTAACCAACGTCTCCCTCTGAAACATCTTTTGTTCTCTCCAAAGCAGAATGATTGGCAGGTCACCACTAACCAGGAGCATGATGCAGATGATCATCTATTAATTTTTACTGGATACCACTTTAACATTTGAGTACTTTGTACGCGTCTAATTTATAGACGCCGTCTCAGTCACTGCACCAAAACTCTTCTGGCCATTTATATATGCAGAGGCAGCTCCTCTGGCTTGTTTATTAAGTAATTAATTGGAGTGCTGCAGAAAGTGGTGACTGGGATTATCATTGTTTTGCTTATTCGAGGCAGCACAACAAAATAAATAACAGGCCGTGGAGAATCGTCTGCTGTAAAAGGCCAGAGGATGATGACATGAGCAAAGCACCTTCCACAACATCGCATCGTAGACAGTTAGTTTTCTATGTGTTGAAGCGAAATATTGAAATTCTCCTGCATCTCTGCCTTTCAGAGTTAACGACACTGGGTGATATACAGCTATCAAAGGCGCAGCATCAAAGGTTCAGGCCGGGGGCAGCTTTGAGGTTTAGGAAGGGGAAAGAGGAAAAGTGCAGACACACTACAAAAATGTTCTATTGCTACATTTCCTATCCACTGAGGCTTTTTAGAAGCGCGTCTTCCTCTGCTGTTCCTAAGGTTTCTAAGATTTGTCTAAGGCTGAGGGAGACAAACAATAGAAACACTGATGCTGAAGAAAAAGAAATGAAACCCTTCGGGAATAATATATCAAAAATGTGAACTGTGTGACTTTACAGACGAATGTGAGGAATGATCACATTAAACTGCCTCTAAACCCGAGCTACTGTACCAGGCTGGTTGAATACACTTAATTACTCATAGTCTAGTTTGTAAGATGACATTTATGGATCATAGTTATAAGTCATCTTATACAGACCTTCTATGTTTTACCCCAGTCACGTCTTCCAGGTCATCCTGAAGCTTCCGCTGGCTGATAAATTCATAATTCATCGATCTTCTGTAGGGAGACCCTAAGGTACGTGTGTCCAACGAAGCCTCAGGGTCTACTCCCAGTTGAACATGCCTTGAGGGGGATGCCTGAGAAACTGCCACGTTTTTTTCCCCCTTTGCATAAAAGAGCATTATTTGTTCTCTGAGCTGCGCACAGATATTGAATTTCATCAGCCAGCACTGTTGCGAGTTCTCAACTGAGCTGTTTATTGGAGATGCTCATGGCCATCCTGTGCCTTCATCTGTCAGAGCAGAGGTTGAAGTGTATACTTTGCAAATGACTTTGCTCAAGAAAAACGACAACAACAAAACAAACAAGTGAAAGGAAATTTGGGAACAGAGTGGTTTTTACATATGATGACTGAAGCCAGATGCTCGGTTTGACAGGCGAGGTGAGGCTGCAGAGCTCGTTGCTTCCTGGATGGCTGACACCATCCGCGCTAAATGAACGATGGTGGGTGATCAGATCACAGGAAATGACATCAGCTTGATATATAAACTCATGCGCAAACAAGAAAAGAGGGAAATCTCTTCGTTGAGGCCCAACAGAGATGATGGCACCGACCTCATGTCAGTTTTGCTTTAGCTGACCTATTTCTGGATCCAGCATCTGACACGTTTTTAATAAGACGGTCCTGGATGTCCACTGATCAGTGACTTAATTTCCTGTTGGGTGAGCCCACACACACACACACACACAGGAACATATAAACACTGAAAATGAATCCCGCACAAGGCTTATGAGACAACAGCGCTATTAAAAAGTGAAAACGATTGTTTTCCATTTTGAAAAGCCATTTCCTTTGTGTGAGCCATACTGCACAAGGCAACTAAGGACATGGACCATGTTTGAATCTGGAAGAGGAGGCAGGTGAATAAGGTCACCTGCTGGGGTGTGTGTGTGTGTGTGTGTGTGTGTGTGTGTGTGTGGCACCGTTGAGCCTCAAACTCAGCTGACTTTGCTCACACCTCTTGTGTCCCACTTGGACTCAAGGTGCCTTTTATTTGAGTCAAGCAAATTGTTTCACCTTATTGTTGTAAGTGTTAGAAGTGTAGCATTACCTGTGAAATGCGTTGGTATTGATGGAACTGTGTGAAAGCCAGAGTGAAAATGTGAACTAGGAGGAATAAAAGTAATACTGGGTATTGATGTTGACTGGCATAGCGTAATGACATTTGCGTAAATTATATTTGTGAGGATTTTTGCAGTTGGTGAAGAGATCATTTATTTGTCGTGGTTGGACCCTGTTTCCAGTTAAATGTGTTTTTATCAGTTAAAACGGTTCATAGTTGACATTTTCCAGGACTAATAGTACTTTATAAGGATGCAGGCATCAGGCTGAAGCTCTTATTCAAAGCAGTGGTCGCGTGTTGAGGCCACCAGGCTGTTAGTGGAAACAGCTTGACTTCTCCTCTTCAGCCAGTAGCGTCAACACAATGATAAGGTCCAGAGAACAGTAATGAGTTTTCCAAAATGTCCCCCAGAGAACCGAGTGCACAATTTATAAATGCCTGATAAAGTTGAACACTTCTAATACTCGTCATTATCTACAAAAGCCGACTTGCTGTAGCAGCT
The DNA here is from genome assembly GCA_030770545.1 of Macropodus opercularis. Classification (NCBI taxonomy): domain Eukaryota; kingdom Metazoa; phylum Chordata; class Actinopteri; order Anabantiformes; family Osphronemidae; genus Macropodus; species Macropodus opercularis. The sequence continues at coordinate 6,936,115 of JAUCMP010000026.1, read as the reverse complement.
GGAGTCCTGACGCTGTAATTTACTGCGCGTCGCTCATCTTGGTATTTGTGTACGCTCCCCTAAAACAAGTGATTTTCAGTCCAAAGCATTAGAAGAATAGTGACCTGGGACAAACTGAATGTGTTGACACTTCTTCACTGAGAGCCCACAGATAACACTTGATTGATGACTGGCTGACGTTAATCTACGCGTCGCTGAGATGTTTGTAGAGTAGGAGCAAAGGAGAGTAATCTGTACGCGTCTATGGACAGAAAGACCCCCAGGAAGGCAAAACTAGAAGTAATTGGACTTCTAGGAAGTGGACCCAGTTCCAGTGGCAGGTTTCTGGTCCCTGAAGGGCACACGTGTTTTCATCTTCACTGTAGGAGGCTTTCCTTTATGTTTTTGGTTATTAAATAAAATATAGACGGGCAGGAAAAGGACCAGTGAGGCTTTATACTTGGCTTAAAGTAATAAAGACGCAATTGAGTCCTATACCACACTGGTCCGGTCAGTTCATGTCGGTTTATTGCAAAGATTTAAGGGATATGAGATTTTACATGTGTGCAGCCGCAGTGAATGTTCGGTGCGTTTGAGCTGATGCTGTTGTTTCATAGTAAAGGTTTAATGCATCTGTTGGGGTTTGTGGACTCAACTCGATCGTTGGTTTCAATGAATATTTCAGGAGGATTTGGAAGAAATTCTGAAGTATTGAAACGGGCAAAGAAAAGCCTTCTACAAAATATTAATTGAACCAGTTACAGATTTACCAAAGTCGGCCAACAGCGCTGTGAATAATAGAAAATCCAGCACAGGCTTGGAGCGTGTTTCTTTGTGCGGCTGTGCCTTTAGCCAGAGACTAGTGAGGAAGGCACACACAGAATGACCTCATTCACCAGTGTGAACCATGTTAACACGCTTTGGTTCACCGTCATTTCATTTCAATATGTCCAAGCCACACATTTCAGTATATTTGCAGCTCACTACCCTCTACTGCAGCAAACTGAGACTGATGAGCACATTCAGCGACTCGGCCACTCCGTCTCGCTGGCAGTCTTGCGTGTACACCTGCCTCAGAAAATGACTAATGCCCACCGCTCGCTGGACGCCCGGACTCTGGCGTCATCCCTCACACCCACCATCACACTGAATACCTCGCGTCTCCTCATAACTATTTGAATTTGGTGCAATATTTATGAAACCAGGGTGAATGCATCTTTAAATGCAGCGGAACAACTCAGACGTAAAAACATTTTAAAAACAGTGGGAGAAATAAAAAGGATTCAATGAATGAATAATGGCGGTGGGATTAAACCAGGGACTGCACAATGTCTCCCTCACAGAAACAGAAGCTGCTGTTGGGCTTCTGGGTGTGAAAGTGGTTATTTACACTGAAATGTGTTTACTGTAATGTCAACAGTTCTCTCAAATGAAATCATTCATTAGTTAATCCAACATCAAAAGTAAAGTAAATATACCAGCACAAAATAATAATTTGCTGTGATTTTATTATTAGGTTTTTAATGAAGTCAGAGGGGTTGATAATGATAATTAATGTTGCTGTGTTACTTCTCTGTCCTGATGCATATTAGGGCTTGAGTGTTTCTTTCCCAGGAGTCGATGTATAGAAACGCATTTGCGTTTGAGATTAGTTGTCAAAAAAAGGCAATTGGCCTTGAAAGTTCTGCATTTTCTAACCGCTCACGGACTCAACAAATAACAGAATAATCAATAATGAAACTAATACAGTTGCAGCCTCAATTGCAATACTTCATCAGGGCAAAGCAGAGAAAGGTGCTACTTTGCTGTAACACAAAGGCAAAGTTCCAACACAGCCCGAGTGGCACTTAAACACACAGGTGTGTGGTGAATGAGCCCATCTGGACTCTTTCTATCAAGCCTTCTTTATCTTTTCCTTTGTGTCCCATTGTTCATTTCGTTCCTATGCTGTTGTTGTGCGGGCAGACCTAATTTGTCAGCGAGCGGGGCACTCCGTTAAGGATGTGTATCGTAGGCGGGGACGGCAGGGCCTTGTTTCACAGCTGAATAAGCCTCTCAGCACGGGATCCAGTCCTTGATTAAAAAGAAAACACCCCGTGGAAATCTAAGAAATGATGAATCGCTGTGCTCAGACGGAGCTAATAGCGTTTGAGGTGAAGCGGTGCCATGAGGAACAGTGGAACACAAACCGCTAAACACATGCGTCCATTTAAATCTGTGGACGAGAGCAGTGGAAGACGCTCCTGGTTACACTACACTGCAGTGGTTTGGGCATGAGATGAACTGAACGACTTCAGTCAGGTCCAAACACAGGGTGCGTGTGCTGTGTGCCAATCCATCAAACAGTCCAAAATGCATGGAACATAAAAGGATTATGGTTTAATGTCATTATAATAATGTAATAAATTATATTATTTCTTGTAGTGGTTGAATGTTCAAAGTCACTAAGGACTGAGTCTTCTCATCAGGTCGGTCATGTGATTATTAGTGTAATTAAAGCTGCAGCAAAGTAATTAAACCCATAACACTGTCAAAGCGTCAGAAATACAAACACCAATGCTCAAAGCCTTCGGGTAACGCATTACGTTACCTCATTACACCGATGAGCATTAGTGCAGCTTTAAAACATTAAAGCCTCTGAATATATTGAAGAATTGAATTTAAAGCTGCAATAACTGTTTTCAACACGTGTTTCTCTCGGCCGTTGTTGTGAACGTCACGTTTCTGGCCTCCTGTCATTATTCCAGTGAGACTCGTGTCACTCTTGTGAAATGTGTGAAAAACCACGTTTACTCTGGAACGTCTCTATTTTCTTTGCTGCGAGCCTTTAACGGGTTCTACTGCGTTGAGCCAGCCCTGCGACTTGCTCCACTTGTCTGTATAATAGAGGTGTCACCCCACCTACTGTAAAGCACAGAGATAAAGAGATAAAGGCTATTATGGGCTGTTGTTCCAGTACATTTTTCTTAATCTGTAGGTGCCTGTTAGGATTCAGTTGAAATGAGATGATATATACTCTATAGAGTACCTGCTCAAGTGCAGATGTGGAGGTTGGACTTATTTATAGATATGCAAACCTGCTGCAACATGACCCACTATTGTCAGTGAAAGACGCTGAAGCCATTTGTTTACTGTCCTCGTCACGGAGTAGAAAGCCAAAAGGTGAGCGAGCGGAGATCTCATCCTCCTGACTCCGTCTGCTTCTGTATCCAGGCTTTGTCACTGCTTTGAGGATCAGGTTTTGTTCTTCTGCGGCTTCCTCTGTCCTCAGCTCCCTTCCTTCCTCTGAATTAAAGGCATCTTGGCGTTTTTGTCAGTTTTTTGGGGTTTTTTTTTACCCGCTGTAACTGGCAGCAGAAGTGTTTTCTATTTTATCAACAAGTCATTCAGGAGCCATCTCCTCTTCTTCGCCTGTTATCCATCTCTGTCTTTCTCTTCCGTGTGATGTGCAGGGGTGTTACAAGACAGTGACAGGATCTGGATTCAGGAGGCGGGACTGTCCCAGAAGAAACACTTCATTAGATGGGCAAACCTGACAACAAAAGCAGGTCGGCCCTGCCGAGATGAGTCTACGCAAAAGCAAATATGGAAATGAAGGAAGTCGGAGCTCAGGCCCTCCAGTCGAAAGAAGTTTCATAGTTCACTATAAACTTTTTCAGGTCACTTTGCTTAAATGTTTGAGATTGTTGTCTTTTGAAGTCAGTTTTGGTGTTTTTTTGTGCTTATTTTATGATTCAACAAGAAATATTAACTGTCCAGGGCTCAACTGACAACTCAGGCCTGTAGTGTGGAGTGTATCCGTGATGACTCATCCTTTTCTAGGGCACCTTCAGATGGAGCTTCACGCTTCACTGATGGCGTCAGATGATTGAGGCGCTTCTCAGACAATAGATTTTTTTGAATTTGCAATAAAAGCTCACTGTGAAGAGAGAGTGATTTTTTTTTTATTGGAGTTTAGGGAACATCACCTACTTAATGTTGTTTAAATATCTTAAAGGAATTAATTAATTTTTTTTTACATTTGGAGTTTGTCACTCTGGACGGTATTGGGTCTGACATGAATTTGAGCTGACCACAGCTGCTGTTGCCTGTGAAGAGAAAATCTCCCAACTTTTAAGTAATAAATCATTAATCACTGCGCTGGAGGAGTCAGCACAGTCAAAGAGCTATGTTAAATCAGCTGTTTTTAAAAGAACATTTCTGGGCAATCTATGACCAAATCACCTTCCATCCAAGGTGGCATGAGAAGGAGGTCGGACGAGCCTTCATCGAGCTAATGATGACAAAGGATGGTGCTGACATAATGTTTTCTTTGAAGCTCCCAGTTCCTTCACTGCCACCTCTGTATGGTCTTCCTCGTGCAACAATGCTGACGCCATGATTATTCAAGACACCACATGGCTCCGGGTAATGTGGTCCTCACATTAGCTTAATCTCTTCCTGATGGATGTTTCTACATTACATGTGTTACAACACATGCCACAAGTGGTCAGAAGAGAATTTTAAAAAATAGATCCTGCTGCTTTTAAGAGTAAAGGATTGTGGGTACTGGAGTCTTTCTTCAGGTAGCTGTACTGCAAAGTGGCAGGGCCAGAATCCCTCGGCCCCAAACTGGGACAGAGTGAGACATCACCTCCACACTGTTGCCTAGTGCTGCCCGAGTGAGAGTTGTTATTGTTTTCTACATTCTTTAAACCTTGATGGGCTGATTTGTTGCTTTACATGCAGTGTGTTTACAACATCTTTGCTTTGATGCTACAGCATGTTGGGGGGTACAAAGGTGCTTCAACCTCAGCCTCCCAGTGTCTACTAGTGTGAATGGAGGTTCTGTTTTTCCTTTTCATTCTGCTTTATGCTGTTTATACATGTCAAGAGTCTTCAGCTTTTGTGGACGCGTCACATAGCTTTGTGTAAGTGAATAGAACATCAGCTTAGCGCTCTGGGCGCATTTGCGAGTTGACTGTACATGTGTCTTGAGGTCAACACCTGCTCTGCTTTGTGGAACCAGTCAAATGGAGCAGCTTGAGACGGAAATTGCTGTATTTTAATTCCTACCTCCTAATTTATTCATTTGTCCAACTGCGGGGGAGTGAAAAGATGCTGGATGGGTTTAATTTATTACTGCATGAAAGTGTTTGAGAATGTGTTTTACTTCTGGCATCTGGGCAGGTGGAAAAACTACCTGACGTCCCCACTCATCACTGTTGTGATCATGTTATTTGTTGATAAGAATGTCCTCATCTGTATTCAATATCACATTGCTGCTTCGCTCTGACGTATCTGTTTAGTTATGCATGAAATTACCTTGATCATAAGAGAGAGATCTAATAAGATACAATATTCCTGCTGATAATGGCCTAGAAGACCTAGAATTGTTAGGATTTGCATTTATCAGGTTAAGCCAGAAACTCATCCATGTGCAGAATTATTCTTTAGTGCCACAGATCTGTGTCGAGGTGATAACAGCAAGGCTACAGCACAATTGTTGTTGAAGTAGTTTTCTCCGTAAAAGTACTTCTTCAAGTTTCATTCACCTGCAGCAGAAATTCAATTTCTGAGAAGAAAGACATTTTGTTTTGTTATAACTCAAGCTGGTGCTTTTATCTTTGGTCTTTCAGGCCAAAGCTCAATATTTAATAGAAAACCAAACAAAGGAAAATACGCATTTGTATTCAAATCTGAGAGGGATGAAAAGACTCCTTAGTCCTGATCCACTTCAAAGTTCAAACTGATATTTTAGGCAGGATAACTGGGTAAAGAAAGATTAAATAAAGTTTTGTGTGCGATTCTCAGCAACCCTGCTGTTTGTTTATTTGCCAGTAAGTAAATAAACTGTGCTGTGACCGATGCAACCACATTAAATTACACGTGGCTCACTTTAGATCAAGTAAAGCTGATCGTGCTTCCCGCAGCCTCCTGTGAAATAAATCCTGCTGTACTGTAGCAGTGGGCAGAGTAACGTTCAGGCTGTGCTCTGAGGCCTGCGCTTGCCGCTCTGTTAATAGGTCAAGGTGGACAAGATGTTGCCTGTGGGAGCTAGGAACTCAGAGGAACATCAGGCGTGCGACTGAACATTATGTGTAACACATGATGTGAAATGAAACCTCAGAGGTGATTAACCTTTACCTTTATGTCCCGTTTCATGACATCGCAGTCGGCCTGTCCTCAAATGCGTAAAGCAAAAGCCCCAAAGAGCTTCCACAGCGAAATAACCGAAGCAGGACTGAGACCACACACAAGAGGCTTTTTGTTTTTTTTCTTAAGCCAAATAGGTTAAACATCATCAGCAGGACGTGACATTTGCAGCCGTGTGCTGTACTTACACAAAACCCATTTTTGCACAGGAACCTTCCATATGCCGTACTGCATCTCTGGATATGCCAGTAAGAAACGACTAGTACACCAAGTTTTTTTACCTGCTGGTAGTAATCATTCTCCGCGTAAGAAAGGAAAGCAAAACCAATAAAATGTTGGTTTTGAGCTGGAAAAAATGTAAAAATAAGTTGGAGACATGCGATATGTATAAGTTTGGGGTCGAAGTGAAAGGTCAAGGCCTTTTAGCTGATTCTTCACTTGATCTTTTGACATGAGCATGCGTCTGACCTTAGTAACCCTCATTACTTATACACACACTCAGTTCCTCAATTGCACATGACACAGAGAATCCTTCCAGGCAAAGAGCTACCTTATTTGAGCTGTCAGGTCCATGTGTCTAAGTGAAGTATAGGCTGACATATTAAATAAGATAAAGCTTGTATAAAAGCTTCACAAATGCTCCAACCGTTTCATAAATCATACATCTGGGGCACTGACGAAGCATATTTTAAAAAGCCCAGTTCAAACCAAGGCAGCAAAGGTCAAACTGTGTTGACATTTCATCCGTGGCCTCAGTTATGCTCCAAAAACACTGAATCCGACCAATTATAAGTTATTAGTTAGTTTAAAAATATTTCAAAAGACGAAACAACATCCAATAAGACTTTTCACAGGCTGAGTAAAATACATGTTGGCGTAGAATTAGTTGTAATCTGGTTTATCGTTGTTCAAACCACAATGTTGGAGCTGTCTTGAGCACTCACATGGAAGCACTGCTGTACAGCCTTTAAATCTACACAAACAGGGAGCTGACACATTTGCTAAACTGGAAGAGAAATGACTGCGTCTGTGAAATCAGCTGTTTGTATGCTAACGCTGCTGAACACAACATGCCATAAAATAAATACTGTAAAAAATAAAATAAGATACTGTAGCTGGTGGCACAATACCAAACATTCAGCTCTACATTATTTATTATTTATCATATTACTGAGAGAGGGAGAGAAAGGTGATAACCAGTGGTGGGGGCAGCGACAGCCTCCATGTGACTGACTGATGTGAACAGAAGCCGAACAATTGAGTTGCGTCTGATTTAGTGCGGTAGCGGATTTCAGAGTAAGGCCGTGTTCTGCCTGAAACGTAATTCACACGGACTGACGGGTCTTGAAGCAAAAACCGAAACGGGAGCAAATTCGTGATATATGTGCTCAGTTTGGACCCTCGGAGGAGTAAAAATGTAATAACTCACACAAACGGACGCGCTGCTCAGTAAGAAGATACCGGTGCATAAATAAATAAAGCAGAAGCTCACTGGCAGGATGCCAAGCTGCATATGCACAGGAGACGATCGCCAGTGACGTAGGGAAATATTTGATGAGCATCATGTAGTGAGCTTTAAACTCTGCTTCAACACAAGTGATCAGTTACTCTGAGGTTACGGTGGCGGCCTTAGTTCAATAGTGTTATAAAGCAGTGAAAAGTGTTATTTATTTACTTCAGATTAGCAGCCGTTTAGAGTCTTATCCCTTAATTAAATGGCCATTAGGAGTTGTTAGCACACATAATTGTGTTAGGGGCTAACTGCACTTATCGGCAGACCAGAAGACGCGTATCAAAGACGTGTTATAACGAGGGAAGCTCGAGCAGTAGTGCAGCTATTCAAGTCATTTCTGTGTTTTTATCCAGCGTAAATTTGGAGAAGAAGGTCAACTGTCATCCCTCTTTATTCCTTCCAGTGTTCGTTGTGGCTACTTTAGAGAGCTTTAACCGGATTAGGAACGTGAAGGGGTTTCATCCACACCGAAGCTATGCTGCTGTGAAGATGAATCGGGTGATGTGCACCGCTGGTGGTACCACCATATGCGTTTTGGAGGCAGATAGTGAGAACAGTTCTTTGTCGATTGTGTCATAAACAAAGCATTTAGAGCCTTCAACTCCCTTCACTATGTGATTTCACGGTCGTACTTGACAGCTTGGGTGAGTAATTGCTCCTCCTGCGATGTTTATTGTGTAGGAACACCACACTGACTTAAGGCGTCTGTGTGTCATAATGACACATTTGCTGAATTAACAGATTCAGCAGCAGCCTTTCCCTCACTTTCATGGTCCGGTACCTCAGTAGGTGATGCTGGACCTTTCATATCGACTAGACCTAGAGATTTTTAACTTCTGAGCGTCTCCGCTTGCATTTCATTAACGCCGTCCCTCCCTCTATAGACTTGTGTAATGATCTTCCTCTGTGCCGTCCCTGGTCCGTCAGCAACAGTTAATAGTAGCTGTAACCTCGTGTAGTACTCATCATCAGCACCCTGCATATGTTGGAGCGAGCAAAGCCGAGAAACCCACAGAGCCGTGAAAAGAGATGGCGACTGCCACGGGTGGCCTCGCACACTCGAATGATGACAGGCGCAGCGAGTGGCAGCACGCAAATGAACATGTACACGCGCTCAAACATGCTGGGGAGGACTGAGCTAACACATTGCCACCAGAATCTGTGGGGGGGGGAAAAATGGCTTCTATCTCTTCACTGGGAGATTAACAGAGGACTGGGGACAAACAATCAATGGAAGAGGTGGAAGAGAGGAGAGTAAAGACAAAAAGCACTGATCCTCATATGACTCCAAAACCCACAGCGATCAATCACGAAGAGAAATGCGAGCGTTTGCAGCGTCGTCTTTGAAATGGGCACATCAGTGTTGGTGAGGTGCTGACTGCAGCAGCTTACTGTCACTAAGGCGTTTTGAAGAGAGGGAACCGGGTGGGAATCGTGTCCTTGAACTACATAGGTCCTCTGCAAACTTTTACAACAAATTATGTCCCAAAATGGCAGTGAACTAATACAGTACTGTAGTTGAGAGTCTTGTTCTCAGGCCAAAGCCATTTGCAGCAAAGCTCCTTCCACCAACGCAACAGCTGATTTAAATACGTTTTAATATTCATGCGTTTATTTGGCTGGATCTGCTCTGATATCTCTTAACCAGCGCAGCCTATGACATTTATCTTCATTAGCTGTCAGGTTTTTTTTCTTTTTTATATGGCTTTCTGTGACCGAATACCATATCAGATATAAATAATGGTTGATTAGAGACAATGAAGGGCAGGTGTGTAGGAAGGCGAGGCACAGCCAGGCTGAGCATGATCTAAGTCTTGGTTTTTGCTCAATTCGGATATTTGTAAAGCAGGAGAGTTTGAGTTGAGGGAGTTTCTTTAAAAGGGTCTGGGAGTCACCTCCGTCTCTCGTGTGCCATAGTATTTGTGGGATAAACGCATCGACCGGAGCAGCCACCTGAACGCGTCTAAATAATCTAGTCATTATTTTATTCAAATGTCACAGTGACATTAGATAAACGGAACAAAACGGTACATTTCTCACTTTTATAAAAATAAAAACAGCCGTCCTTGTAATTGAAAGTGTGTGTGGGAGTGGACATATAGTGGGTGAACATCTACACTGCAGCATTTCTGATTCGTTTGACTGTATGCATGAGAAAATTAGAAATACGTGGAGGAGTCTGCCCTCTGCTCCGCGCTCCGCTCCGCTCCCAACCTGCTGTCACATACAGGAACATAATCTAAAATTACACCACGGTATGAGAATCGGTGGAGCTGTATAGGGGCCATTTGTTGCCTCCTTTTGCGACTCTGCAGACATCATTTTCTGATGCAAAGTGAGGTGGAAACGCATGTGCTCGCTGCCTTCCTCAGGGCGAGGCCTGTCAGGGGCCGACAGAGGGACGACCATGCCCTGGTTAATGTAATAAGCATTTTCAACTTTTCCCTCTAAGATCATGAAGCCTTTGCTCCTTGCCTCTCTGCCTGGTTCTTCAATTACTCGTGGCTCCGCAGAGCCTTTCGTACGTTTCACCAGGTGGCGCGTGGAGCCGACCGGGTGCCGTTGCAACTACAGCCTGGTCCCGCAGGGATATCAGCAGCAGCCTGTTGCAACCCATAAACACGAACTCAACTAGAACAGATGACAGACAACATGCCTTCCCCCATTTTTCACTTTTTGTGAATGTGCTTAAAGTAGAAATGCCAGAATAACTCAAAGGCCAGGGAGTAGAAGATGGTGTAAAAAAGCCTTTTTTAAAATAGGGCAACATGCTTTGGAGAGTATCAGTGAAAGTATTTGCTCTTAAGAAACGGTTACTGATGCAGGTAATCTGCAGAGAAATGCCACCTTACTTGGATAGATACATGCTTTGGCGTCTAAAATGTTCACCCTGTCAAACCAGACCTTGTGTGTTTGAAGAGAGGATGGGATTGCAAAGAACACCTTTCGTTTAAGGCAAGTGCTAAAAACGGTTTCTGGGTGAAGAGGCGCAGAGTGACAGTAATCACAGCTGCCGTTAACCATGGAGAGTATTTCTGAGGTAAACCAGACAGGCAGGATCATGTGGAACCGATATGCCGCCTGCATGTCCTTTCACCTTGTGTTGCTTCATAATACGTGCGCTGTTCTCATCCTGACTCCAGCATGAAGTCTCTAAAAAGGTGCTGAACCAACACACCTGCGCTGTGACGTCGAACAGTTTGAAATAGGGCTGTGGACATAATGTGAACATGGCAAACAGGCTTTCTCTTACTTAATACATACAAGCAATTTCTTGCCTACTTTTGTATTATTCTGTGCAATTGAGAAAGAAGCTAATTGAAGAGACAGCGGAGCATGAACCCTGCTAATGACCTGCCAGCTCCTCTTTGTGCACTTTCCTTGTTTGCTGGATGACTAACACTTTTTGCGCTGCTGGACAAAGGAGGCCGAAGGCGTGGGGCTGCGACGCCGCGCGGCTTATCGCTGCGGTTATCTAAACGCAAGAAGCAACGCGGCCACGTTATCAGCGTGAGAAAGGATCTCGGTGAATAGAGTGAACAACGATCTACTGTAAGACTTTCGTGCACAGTCCACCCACCAGGTCTCAGGTCTGCTCTGCTGCTCTCATCTGATAGTGGGGACTGCAGCCGGTGTCTTGTGATCAAAGCAGTTTTGCTCTTCTCGATATTTATAGAAATCATATGCAGCCCCTCTGCATCATTAAAGCCTGACATGGACTACGTCAAGAGGTTTGGAGGCTATTTTTATCTCGGTAAAATACAGAACATCTAGACAACTCTGTGAGGGATGGTGCGTGTAGGAGCGGTAACGGGTTTGAGTAACTCTCAAGGCTCAATCCCTGCGCTGCTGCGCTGACTGATTTATGACCACTGTGTAAACTCTCGAGTCGGGGGTAAAAAATATCCCGAAGCATCCCCAAAGACACAAAACACCTCTGGATTGGCCATTCTGTGAACCCCGTGAATAATAACCGCCCCAAACATGATGACTGTGTGAAAAGAAAAGGACGCACGTGTTGTTTTATTGCTTTTATTGTTTCTGCTGCTCGTTGTCTGTAGGAGGCTGTTCTCAGGGCAGCGGGAGTCTGCGGGGATGTGGGGGGGGGGGCGGCTTCATTCGAGTTGTTGGGAAAACACACCCTGAACCGTCTTTCACACTATATTGAAAAAATGCTAACGAAGAAGCGGCGAGCGTGTGGAGGAGCAAACAAACAGCCGGCAGCGGTGACAGCCGGGCTCTCTGCGGGAAAGACGAGTAGTCGCTGCAGACACACAGTAAACTCTCCACTGTGACAGCGGCAGAGTAGAGAATGTGAGGCCGATGTCGTGCTGTGTCGAACTCTTATTTACTCTGAGGGTCATGCTGCCCCTCTGATGGTTGTGGTTACCCCTTACTGACATCATTCACACGGCTCCAACCAGCCGGGGCCACTGTTCTGCTATTTACGCCTGGTGCGGCAATAACTACAACAGTCGGGCTGTCAACGTACACAATACACCTCAGGGTGTGAAGCATTTATTTCAGCTATGTGATTGGCAAACTAATGATTTCAGTCCCAACGTCCTAAGAAGCATGAAAACCTCCCTCAGTGTGTTGAGAACTATGAGCTCTAGAACCTCTATTTAGACCTCTTTTCCAGCAGCCGTATAAAATGGGTCATTCCTCTCTAGCTTTTTTTTAGTAGGACATAAGATCATTGCAAAATTTCCCAAAAGTGAGCACAAAAGAGAGTCCGTCTAAAAATAAAACCCTGTAGACACATGTAAAGGTCATAGGAGTCTTCTGTTTTTCGCTTAGATAAAAATTGCTGAAAGGTTAAGAAAGACCATCACGGTACCCTGCAGTAATTTCCCGTTTCGTACTGGGGTGTCCTCTAAAAGGTGACTCTGAGCGTGATGTCATTGCTTTAATCAAGCTATTGTTACCTGCATTTCAGCCGAGCCAGCGGGGTGAGGGGCGGCGGCGGCGGAGGCTTGGTTCTGGAGCAGCCGCTTTCCAGCCTTGGTGGAATTGCTGCATTTCAAGCAATTTAGACAAGAATAAGGTGAAGAAGGACGTGAAATACTAGAGAGCTTTTGATTTCATCAGGGAAATTAATTGACCATGTGCCTCTATAATAATAGTCAGGTCATTGACCAGCCGCAGTGTGGTTGTTATGAGCACGTGTGGGTTTTTACAACAATGAAAGCTGTGTGACCTTAGCTAAGTAAACGTTGTATTTATGTTTGAATCTAATTAGAAGCATCTGAAAAGCCCCCTGCACGCGGATATGTTTCGCTTAGATTATCGTTACTACGAGCGTGTTGTAATTGCTGCTCAGTCCAACGTTAACGTTCCATTACTCGTAATGATTTTACCGTTTCTCTCCCACCATTGCTCAAAGAGCCTTGCAGCTCTGTTAGCGACTGTTAATAGAGCCATTGCTTTCTAAAGCGAACTACCGCAGCCTCCTCTAACTAAATAAATGCTATGAAGAATGCACCTTAATCCGTGAACAGTCTGCTTTCATTGTGTCACGCGGCTGAATTCCCAGTGGGCCGGTGGCTGGACAGGCTCTTATAAGAGTACAGCTCGCTATTGACATTTCTCAGTGGGTCCCAGTGGAGCTGTAGACGGCACAAAGCACATCGACCTCCTCATAAGTCTGATAAGGACGGGACAAAGATCACAAGGTCACCGTGGCCCTGCCCATTCAAGGCAGTTTTACCGTTGCCTATTCTTTAAACCCCTCAAGGGGACATGTCAGACGTCCACAGCTGCACAAGGAAAGGTCCTATTTCACACACGCGCCTACAGCACTGACACGTTTAGTTGCACAGTTACGTTTAATTTTATTACTACTTTGTACACGGCACAGTTGGCTGCTTTATTTTTTTTAGTTCCTTCAATATGGCACCATTTGTGATTGAGCTCCATCCTCCAGAAGACGGTTGAAGAAACTGTACATATAATCTGCATCATTCATAACTACCTAATAAATAATTATGATAATTGGCTTGTGGCGACTTTATGGCCTAAAGATGTGAATGGAAAGGAGAACGGTTGTGAATCAGCCCTGTGAGACATCTGGTACCGGGGCAGCGCGTTGGTGGTTAGAGCTCCTGCCTCGCAGCTTGAAACTCGCCAGCCGTGGGTCTGAGTGTCCTCTGTGAATGTGTGTTAATGAACAGTGACGACTCCTTGGTTCATTACAGGAGTGTACTGTTGCTTGGTGTTTGCATTGTGAAGCACTCTGTGGATATTACAGCAACTTACGCAAGGCTTGACTTCTCGCCACATCCTTTATCCTTCTAACCTTCTCCGAATGGGTTCGTCCTGCTTTTCTGTTTTTCTCACCCTCCACTTCTTCCTCTAGTCAGTCTGAGAGAGGAATTTCACTCCGCTTTAATATTTCATCTTCGCTGCAGGGTTAACAATGTGCTTAACAATGTGCTGGAAGATGGACTTTCAGGTACTTTATGGGCCTCTGGGATGGGATAGCGGCGGGAATGAGAGTTAAAAGTGAAGCTCTAACTTAAAAGGCTGCAGTGCAAATAAGACAATTAATTTCCAACTAAACGGTGAAAGTGAAGTTTAAATAGATGATTTCATTTGCAAATGAATTCTAGTTGATTGGAGATTACTGTTATTATTAATTCATTGTGTTGTGTCCTCTTTTGTCTAGGATGTATGATTTATAGGATACATACCTCTAAATATATGAGTTCATGGGCTGCTTGGAGAGCAGTCGAAGGTCACCTTAAAGCTTAACGTGTGTTTTATTCACTCTGAGTCTTTTGCAGAAGTCAAATGTGTCAGCAGAGTCAGCTGTTTTGCTTTGAGGCTCCTTGGACCAAAAGCACCATTTATTTCACACTGAGAACCAACAACCACCCTTGTATCTATTTTCATTATCGTAACGTGCTTCGCTGTCGTCAGCTTTTCCTCTGCAGCTCAGTCAGACTCTGGTGATCCCGCTGAGAACACGAACTGGAGGCCGTGAAGCCTCCTCCTGCACGGTGCCAGCAGGAATATCACGCAGCGTCACATCTCTGAGGCAGCCGTCTCTACAGCAGGTCTGATAGCTGACTTACTTTATTTGACACAAACACGTAAAGCTGCCATTTCATTCTGAAAAGATACATTTGAGTGAAACAAAAAAGATTCACTTCACTGATTTCTGATCCTCAACTGCGTCCAATTGCGTGAACATTAGAAATAAAGACGTGTTTAAAGGAAACAAACTGTCTGTTGGTGGGAAAAAGGGATCCTGCATCCATCCCATCCTAATGTTCCTCTAATGACATTTTATGGCTCATTTGCAACATTCCTCTATTTGCACCTTTGGGGAATAACATGGAGAAATAAATATCAAAGTCAAAACTGAATATTTGGTTTAGAAATTAGATCTGGTGCTGCATTACAATTAATGGTAATTAAAGAGAAACATGAATTCATCAGATATCTAATTAGAGTTACTTAAACTGAAAACAAATTTCCCTTTAGGCCTTTTTTTGTATCCTTTTAGCAAACATCTCCATGTTTTAAACTTCTGACATGGTCTTGAAGAAGAAGGGCTCGTTGCAGTTTGCTGCATGTGCACCATTAATCACCGCTGCACGTTCTAGTTTGAGGATGACTCCCCCTTGTTTCCACCGTGAGTCACAGGCTTGGGAGCCAACAAACCTGAAGTCCTACTGAGCTTTTTTGCTGATATTCAGTTTGCTTTCTGTGAGTCAAAGGGTGAACTGTGTTTAAGCTGGAGTGCTCTCTGTAAACTTTTGCTGAAGTACGAGTGCAAACAAATCATCTACCTAAAAGGAACAGTTAGCGATTGCTGCAAAAATGGGTAAAAGGTTGAAACTGCACAAAAATGTACAGGCACCAACCTTTCTGCAACGTTCCCCGCTGATCTGACAGACGGCACTGCAGACACGCCGAGGGTGTCATTGTTCTAAATGGACCCTGAGTGAGTAACCCTGGATCTGAATAGTGATGGAGCGTGCAGTGAGGCGCACGTGCCTGTGGTGGAGGACTGCTGCCTCCCACTACTTGCTGATAACGGAGGGAGAGGTAGAGCACAGAAGGTGATGGATGTGTTCAGGGAAAATGAAGGTAAGGAGGAGGAAGAGAGGAGCAGAGAGAAATCAGTGCATAGACATCTGGTGTCCCTCTCAGTCTAATAAAAAATATATATATATGTACATAAAATTCTTCCTGAGAAAGCATTTGAGGAGGAAAATCATTAGGAATTGGGTGAGCTGACAATATTTGACAGCACAAAATCAACTAACCAGCATCAAGGACAGTTTTTTTTTCAGCATATAAAGCAGCATGAAAGACAGATTACTCGGTTTTGTCTGTCAGTTTTATTGCCTTCTGAAGTAGTTTAAATGAGACAATATGACTAAAAATTAAACTAATTTAGCTGTGACTCCCGTGGCACTGACCTTTGAGCAGCGAGCTACTTATCTTAGATGTAAGTCACTGACTCGCTGGTGAACAAGCCTGAGCAGGTGCAGACATGTAGCAATAAAGGATAAAGGACAAATGTAATGCAAAAGCAAGTATAATACAGTAACAATATAAAAAGAAAATAAATGTTGAGAAATGAGAGAGAAGATGAAAATATAGAAAACAAATCTGTGACCTTTTTACTTTTCCTCCATCTGTTAGTCAAATGTCAACTGTGACATGAGGGAGTGAAACGTCCCAGTAATGACACTGTGAGAAATATGATTTTGAATCCAACGTGATCTAGTGCATTTAATAGAATGAAATAAAAGCTTGTCAGAAAAAAAACTGCAGCACATTGTGATTACTTGCAAACACATGTGTTGAGAAAACATATCCAGTGTTCATATATATCATAAGATTGATATTCTCACCATTCTGAGTTGGTATATAAATCCAAACACATCAGAGTTAAACAACTAACCACTACCTCTGTGCTTTTATGTGCGTTTTATTTTTTTCATTGGCTCGGCCAAAAAGCGGACAATCGGCTGGAGGAGGGTCAGTCCTCTGCTTTAACTCCTGGCTCCCAGTGGCGGCTCAGATTGAGTTCAAGACCCTCACTGAGCCGATAGAGGCACCGCACAAACAACTCGTACAAAATATATGATCCACACTCGGAATGTAGAATTTCATGCTGCATCCTCATGCAGACTAAACCTAATTTATTCCAAAGTTGTGTGGACTGAGATTTTAAATTATGCCAGTTCGTGCCAGAACATGAGTTGGGAACTCACCAAAGATCTTTTGTAGCATCTGGCACTTTCTCTGCTAATAATTAATTATTCTAAACATATAGTAGTTTCCAAATGAGGGAGTGATTTGTAATACTACAGCATCTGCTTTAAATACTGCATCATAATTAGATTTGACTTTATTTAGTCAGTGACTTTAAACCGTACGTACAGTATCAGTGTACACGAAAGTACTGTAACAAACGATAGTGTTGAGCAGATGCTCACCAGCTGAAGCCAAACACCTTTGCCTGATTCCAAGAAGTGAAATGGTGTCAGAATACATTAACAAACTATTTGTTTGTCCCAGTTGCAGCTGTTTTCACAGCTCCATAAACAGCCCCTGCCCTCAGTCAGACTTTGTATTTCACTGTACACGTTAGTCCCGGTTTAAAATATGACACTGGATGAACAGATTTGTTTATACACTAATGAGGACTAGCGCCAGTTTTTGAACATGTGAACTGTACATGATTCAGAGGAACGTTTCTACACTGAGCAACTTAGCTTCATGTTAACAGTTCACACTGAGAATAAAATAGCAACATCAGTTATCGTACACACAAGAAAACATGTAAATGAAAATTATATTGATGTCTCGTCTTCCCCATATCCTCCCCTTCAAAGCGCTGGTGTGCAGTTGACATTCTTCTGTGTTGCTCACACGCGTCAATCTATCGTTTACTGATTCTTATCTTCTTCATGTCTCACTTTCTCTCGCTCTCTAGTGTAGTGAGATCAGAGAGAATAAACTTGGGAAGCTTGTGTAGATTTATTCCGCCACCACAGCTGATAGCTGCACGCTGAGACAACGGCACATTACCAAGCAGTTATGACTCATTTACATTCATACATAGCATTTCAGAAATCTCCCTGCATCTTCAACATTAATAAAACATTTAATTATGCTCCCTATCATTTTCATCTGTACTCGTACATCACAGTGAGTTAAACACCAGCAGTAACACCAGCCCAGCTGACCAGGGGAAGACGCTTTGGCGAAGTAGCTTTGGGCAGAATTTGTATCTGCATGATGCAACATTGTGGCAATTAAATCAGCTATAACATCAAAGACGGCGTAAGAATTCCACACGTGTCATATCTCTAATTCACAACTTAGTTGAACAGCCACAATCAGATATCATTTTAAATTAAATTCAAGAAATATCTTGCGTTTTATGTTTGATGCCAGTTGTGCTTTTGTTTAGTTTGTTTCCATTGTCTATAAGAGCAACTAAAATGCAATATTTACAGTATGTTGGCTGTATAAGGGACGTTAAATCCATCCAGCAGGCCACCAGCTGAAGAGACGTGTATTTAAATGAATTTAAAACGACCTATTTACTTCTGTGTTCAGTGCACGTCGCATTGCTGAAAAAGGACAACGCTCCCTCCCAGACTGTGGGAGGACTGTTTGCAGCATGCGGCGTAACGTCATTAACCAGATGGCGGATGATTAATGTGTGACCCTCAGGTGTGGAGGAACCACAAACGTTTGCTTAAGTGCTCAGTGTCACTTAGTGAGAGCAGCAGGTACAGTAATGAGGCGAGCAAACCCTGCTTCAAGTGGCATGTGTTGCACCAAGGTTCATGCTGAGGTCATCAAATATCAGTCTAGACTTTCCTCCCACCACCAAAAGGTCTCGAAGTGAAACCATTTATGTACGTTATAGGAAATACTCATCATATATTAATAAAAACACAATACATTGTGTTAGTGAGCGGAATGTTGCTAATGAGATGTGTCCAACAGATTTTTCAACTTAACCCTGAAGCAAGACAAAGTAGCAGGAACTTAAGTACCTGCTGTATCTTGAACAGAACAGGAACCGGTGTGTGGGACCGGGTCAATGGTCGTCTGTCACAGTCTGTCTTATGTTAGAGTCATTGATCAAACCCCAGCTGACACCTATGACTGTGCTTATTAGACCCGTCCTCATTCGTCTTTGCTTCTGCATTGTCTTCCCTTGAACTTGGTGTCGGACAAGTTTTAAGCTGCCGTATCTGTGCACGAGCTGCAAAACGTTTAAGATGAAGTTTTATCCAGACCGTGGGTGAAGAGTATGATAATTAAAAAAGCTTTATATAGTGGTTACAGGGAGGAAGCACAACAAGCCTTAGGGCCAACATCTATACAGTCTAAAGGTTGTTGCTTTCAAGAACAACCTAGATGATGTATTACTCATGAGCCATTTTATTTACACCTGTCCACTTTTCCTGTTATGCCTATATTTTAAAATGGCAGCAGCCGCAAATAATTTGAGCTTTGAGATGTCTATACGAAAAAAAACACAACATTTCTGATCACGAAAAGATTAGCAGCGAAACTCGTGTTGGGTTTAATCGGATTCGCATTCAGAGATGCTGTTTCCACCGTGGGACCGGCTGACTTTCATTTACTGTGCTCTGTGCTGGCGTCTGTGTGTGAGAGGAGGGTTCCAGTTAAGAGTTAGTAGCGTTCACGTGCCCAGCGACAAATGAGTGGATTAGCATGTGTGTGTCTGCAGCGAGCGTTTCTAACAGTCGGCCTGTTTTATGATGCTCTTTCTAATCAGGAGGAAACACACACACACACACACACACACACACACACACACACAGCTCTGCTGCTCTGTAATTGCCTGCGGTGAATATTCTAGCAACCGCAGAACAATTACGACGCTGCGGCAGGAAAATGTTTTGAGGTTTCACCCATTTTCCACAAATGCTCTATAACAGGGTCGGCTATTAAAACCAGGAGGGGAAACCGTTTTACGTTGGCTAATCTCATTAGTTGCAACTTGCACAGACCATCCTGAAGCCATAGTGGGACACACACAGGATTATAAGCGAACGTAACGCTCCCTGAGTGCTGACCGTGCACTGTCCCTCACACTTGCCGTGTCTTCATGTTGTAGCAGTGTGGATTTTCACCTTGTTATGTCATCTTATCTTGTGTTTAAAGGATAAGAGGCGTTTTTTCCCTGAGTTAATCAGACGTTTTGGCGGCGGGAGTCCCCGGGGAGATTAAAGGCTTTTCCAGCTGCAGTGAGTGGTGAAACGCTTTAAGTGCACTGAGGATGGTTTACAGTGTAAGAGGAAACAAACTTGCCCATTAGAAACTGCCACTGACAGACCTGCTCACCATGGGACCAAACTTTATCTTCCATCGTCTCGCCACTGAAGCACATACGGTGGTAATGAGCGAGGGTGGCAGCGAATTAACGTGTATTTAGTTTGAAACTCTTAACAGGAAGTTAGAGGATAAAAAAAAAAGTTTGGAAATTAGTGCCAGTGCAGCCTCATCTGCGAATTTAATTTGTATTGTTTATCACTTGTATCAGAGTTATTATCTGCAGCATGGATCATCTGGACACAACGATTAATCGAGTAAGTGAGAAAAGTAGTTTTAATTAGGTTGAATCATGTTTCAGTAGGAAGCGTCTTGCATTTCATTCAGATCTTATTAGTGTTGGGTTTGACTGGTTGGTACTTACTGTCAGTGGATTGTTGCTTCTATTCCTGGTTGTCTCCGTGACCTCGAACGCAACAATGAAAGCCAATAGTAGCATCATGTTCATTTATTTGCTTCTATTTTGAATTTGCTTCTCTGTTTGGAGAAATGTTGCTAAATCCATCACTCATAAACATGTGTGGCACCTTTTGGCCTCTCCTTAAATACACTAGGGTGTCGCAGACCCCCGTTACATACCGTACCATTAGTCTTGACTGTTGAACGATTGATTTTAATGCCTGGCCTAATGCAGATCACAGTATACAGTAAGTAACCTTTAAACTGTTCTTAACATTTGCCTCCATAGAGAACCACAGCGGTCGCTGACATTTGGCATTTGGGCTATTGTGGAACACGCTCGCACTGCAGCTGGCCAACATAATGTCACTGTGGAGATCAGCAACAGCTACACACGCCCACAGGTTGACAAACATCCAACCGACCTAAGCTGAGCGAGTGCTCGGATGGAGGCAGTCTAAACAGCCGCTACTTTGGGTCCATTTGTATGTTTGGAAGGACACAAAGCGCCACCAGCAGAGTGTTTACTGAAGGCAGCGTGTTACTCTGACTGTGCCCACAGCTCAGCCCTGTGTCCACCGACACACACGTATACAAACAAACACCAGCACCCAGCAAGGCCGGCCGCACATAGAGGACTCGAAGCTGGACATAAAGTGGAATTTATAATTATAATGATATTGGCTATGAAACCTTCTTGAAAGGTTGCTTAAACATCTAAAGATAGAAAGAAGAAGCTCTGTGGTCCACAACGCCACAAGCCCTGATCTTAACACGAGGCTCCAGACCAGCCGTGCTAGCGTCCAGTCTCCTGTCTAGTCAGCATTAAAAGGTCAGCCCACTCGGTGGGATTTGAACTGACGGACCACGACGAGATGCCAAATTCCTGGAGTTTGCAGTGGCAGCTGGCGTAAGGATTAATGAGCTGATCCTGATTCCATCATTTCCACTACACAGCTCAGCTGTAAGGAACTGCAGCAGCACTTGACTCGATGTCTAAGTGCAGTGTATGCGAGTGCAGGTGTGCATACGTATGGGTGCGCGGCTGGGGTGAACTCGGCAGAGCTAACTAATTCAGACAGGTGAGTCATGTGGAAACAACATTATCCTGGGGCAGAGAATCCCACCGAGATTCAAACTTATGCATAACTTAGAGAGGAAAGTTTGTAGCTCACAGGTGTCTCTGAGCGACTCCCCAAACTACAGTCTACACAGTCCTGCCTTACTTCAGTTTACACAAACTGAACATCAGACGTCCTGCACTCTCCCTGTGCAACAACGGTTCTTGTGTGTTTAAAGGGACCCTAACGCCACAGGTCTGTGAGCAATTTGTTTTTGGTGATCAGCGGATCAATGAAAGACACACACGCAGCCAAACACCCAGAGAGAACAGAAAAGGTCAAATAAAAGTTATTTGAAAGCATCTACATTTTCGAGCTGCCTAATAAAGACAGTCTGGCGTGATCCCGGTTCTGCACAGTATTAATCACTAACCGAACACTTGATGTGTGTAATTCAATCCACTGCTTTGTATGAGCTGAACCTCACGCACCTCAACAGTCTCAGGACTTTTTGTTTGTGTGTCTCACATTCACAAATAATGCTCGTATTTCCACATGGTCTGTTCCTGCGTCGTGTGATGCTGCTGCGGCCAGAGTGCGTTCGCTGGCACCTCTGGCAGCAACTAACCTGCCTGCTGTGCAGATGAAGCTCAGCCAACAGTTTCATCTGGTTTGTTTTGTGTCTGTAGCACTGTTCTTGACTCTGATGGGATTGAACTGTCTTTGTACTGAAGCACACAGGGAAGAATGTGTTTGACGATTAACAAGCAGTGAGCTGCCCTGGAGCTTAAATCACACTTTAAATGCGAAGAGATAAAGATCAGTTCTTTACGAGAAAATATGGCAAAGCCTTATCTTTGTGCAGATCTTACCAAGCGAGCGATGCTGACCACACTGAAAACATTAAACCAACAGTGTGTGGTTGTTTTGACACCATGCTGTGCATTAATATTTAATGTCGATGTATCGGGAGGTTGCATTATGATTAATATCACATCAACCCCAAGGACGCAGCTGAAGTAACAGTCCAGCACATGAAGATGCAAGATGCTGTTGATAAAAGGAGACATTGTTGTTCTTCTTCATTGAAGATTCCCAAATCTGACCTCCAGGCTTGAATCTAATTAAATACTTCCATCTTACATTTATGTCACATAGTCATAAGCAGTGAAGATGCGTAGCGCGGCGCTGCGTGGCAGCCTGTCAGCTGTAACTGATTCAGGCACTTCAGCCACTTTATTGATGAGCATTTGAAGCTCATGTCATGCAACAAATACTATTTTTATCTTCCCAGCTGTCTGCACGGCTCATGTGCCGGCTCACGCATGGCCGTGCAGCGTGTATGTAGGCTTCCAGCCCAATTTCCTGCATTATCTCCCGTAACAACAGTAATCGTTGCCACGTGACTACAGAACAGCTACAGAAGACTTCGTGTTGGACCAGTGGAGGATTTGAGCTGCTCAGTATTTCTTGGCTGTCTTTATACGTAAAAACTAAACCGTGCGACGAGGCGCACCCTGGCGTGCAGCGCTGGCAGACCACATGAACGCGGTCAGAACGCTGCACAGGCACTGACATAAACAGAGCCCTCCCTGAAAAGGCACAACATTCGGCTTCTGTAAAGCTTTTAATTATACTTTGTACCATTAAATACTGAAAAATGGGACTATAACAATTAATGAACAATAAGGATCAACGATCTCAGCTGGTACAGGATATGTTGAGTTTAACCGCATTACGTCCCAACAGCTGGTTGAGTCATACAACTCTCCATTGATTCCTAGTTCATTATATTTTATTATTCATCTGCAGTAACTAAAGCTGTCAAATAAACACAGCAGGGGGGCAAGTGCAACACTTCTCTCTGTACTATAGCAGAAGTAAGAGAAATTGGAAATACTTCAAGTAACTAAGCACAGTGAGTGAACGTACTTAGTTAGTTGCCCCATCTGATCTTTACGGAACATTTAACAGCTGTAACGCAGCTGTGAAAACTTGGTGACTATCCTGTTGTGCCATTTTGTGAGCTACTGAGCAGGAAACATGTAAATTGGATACAGCAGAGACACTTCCTGAACGTATATTGAAACTATTAAAATACATAATTGATGACTTCTCACACTGTGGGGAAAACAGGCAGTTAGACGCAACAAACACCACGATGACATTAGTATTCTGTGAAGAATCCATTGGGAGCGTCTTTCCGCAAACAAACGAGCTCCTTCAAGCGCCTGCTGAAGAACAGTGAAGTCTGTGGCTGACACGTTGCCTGATATCTGCTGTTGTAGCTGCGCCAGGGGGCATGTTGTTGTCTGAGTTTCACTGATCTGCTAAGATGATGCCGCATTTGTGATGTCACTGTTTCTTCACGTGGCCGATTCGTATTTTTCTCCTTTTTCGATGCCATGAAAACGAATCCATCTGTGTGTTTGTCTCCCTCTTTGTTAGTTGACTTTCCTACTCTCACTAAATGCACATATTCCTGCTAGAAGGTAAATGTTTAAAACTGCTCCCGTCACCTTACATGGCTCCCATTATTACAGGCCGGAGTTTCCCAGCTCACTGTTTGTCTGACCAGTCGACTGGTCGGGTAAACTTTATTATCTGGGTTTACTTCAGCTCCAACAGGAAACAACAGCAGGCAAACACTGTTAGCGGTAAACATAATGAAACATTTAAAGCCCAATAATTCCTTTAAGAATTGCTCAAGACCAGAAACAAACTTAAATGGATGTGCATGTTGAACTTGGGTGGCCAGAAAAATGCCACGAGAGCCGGTTGAGGCAGATGGCCGCCCACACGGCTCCTGTTTAAATACAGTGAACTGAGGAGAAACACTCCGGTTTCCCTGTTGCCACATGCTGCTACTGCAACAGCTCAGAAACGTGCCATGTGTTTGGGAGCGTGCATCTGGCTTCTACAGGCCGGAGTCATGATCCTGCTCTGACTTCCTGTTTTTTGGCTGATTGTTCCTTTGGCTCCGTCCTCTTTGCTCCTGCTCTCTAATCACGCTCATTGCTCACGCCTGGTCTGTGCCCTATTTAACCTGCCCTGGGCTTCTCACTTGCCAGCTTGTTTGGGTCGGTGCCCTGCTCAGCTCCAGCCTTGTTATTTGTGTGGACACTCATCTGCTACTGGTCCATCCTCTGCTGGCTCTGCCAGTTCTGAGCACATTCTGGACTCCGTATGGCTGTAGATATTGCAGTAGAGAGAGTTTCTGTGAGAGTGTGGTTCCCTGATCCTGAGTCCCACGTTTTCAAGGTGTAGTTGTCCATAAATGACATCTCGTCATTGGCCTTTAACCCTTGATTTAGAACAAAATATTTCCAAATATTACAACACAGACCTTAATTGTGTTTCAAAATCAAAGACAGCGCCAATTTAAAACACCCTTCTGCCT
Source organism: Macropodus opercularis (assembly GCA_030770545.1). Classification (NCBI taxonomy): domain Eukaryota; kingdom Metazoa; phylum Chordata; class Actinopteri; order Anabantiformes; family Osphronemidae; genus Macropodus; species Macropodus opercularis. Next base: position 6,911,286 of record JAUCMP010000026.1, on the reverse strand, counting down.
AAAAAAGCCCAAAGTGTGTGTGTGTGTGTGTGTGTGTTTGTCTAGTAGATGTGCTCACTTTATTAACATTTCTTCCACTTGAAGAACCTGTTAATTTACTTTTAGGAAGCTTGTATTGATTCAATTAAAGATGAAATGCAGGCGATGAGAGTGAAACAGCGACTCAAAGTGTTTAATAAACACTTTATTTGTACTTGAAAGCAGATAGTTAAAATGAATTCTGTAAAGATAAATTCTCTAATGACTAAAGGAAACACATTTATTTGATGTAGCTGGGAGGAATGTATCAGTTTATAGGATGATGGTGCCGCTAAGTCACCGGCTTAATGAGTTTTATTGTCAATAACAGAATGAAGTGTGGAGGTATTTAGAAATAATTTAGGAATCTGTGTTGACGTTAGCATATACTGCACGATCCAGGTGATGCTTTGACTGAGTCATTTGCTTTTTATCATTTTACCTCTGGCTGAACTGTGTCCTCAGTGTCCCAGCGTTATAGGAGGGAAACGTGGCTTCATGGACCATGACATTTCTTTTTGTGGGGTTTTCCCTCGTTTTTTTTTTTTTTTTAGGATTTCCTTCCTAAATTGCAAACGACTCAGATCCCTTCTGTCAGTTTGAGAGCACTGTATCAGCTGAAAGGTGCACGTTTAAACTGGTGATAAATCTGTAGCATTGCCATATGGGGAAGATTTGCACATAGATTTGACTTGACTTGTTTTGTGTTCAAGTAAAATCCTATTTGTTTTTTGTCTCTGACTCCAACAAGCTAAAGTTTTATGCAGTTTATTGGGCAACATACAGAAAAGCAAATAGAAACTGATGCTATTTTATTTTTTACTGACTCATGCATTTTGAGTGTAAAGGTAGTAAAAATGCACTGTGTCAACACAAGAGTAATGTGTCTGGATGGGGCTTTAGAAATCATTAATGTTTTATGAAACCAATGCAATTCTCAAGCTCAGCAAGGCTGAGGAAGAGGAATTAGACATGAATTATTCCGAGTATATGAAAGAGTGGCTCCTTTTGAGGCTTTGAGGAACTTTTTGTAACCAGTGTTTTAGTAAAACACAATGATAATGAAATGAATATACTGTAGGTCTTCTTCTGTAAACATTTAAAGTAATGGCTGTCATTTTGCACTGACAGAAATTTAGTAATTGTGAAAATATAACAAAATATATCGTTTATATTTTGCACATAACGAAAAAACGAATATACTAAATGGGTTTATTTTAAATAAAAATATATATATTTTACAGTGTGCGTAGTGGAAGAACGAAGATGCGGACCATCAAAGAAATTACGCACGCATGTGGCTGCAGCGGGTAAATTCACTCAGTGTGTGTCTGTGCGTGTGTGTGTGTGTGTGTGGGTGCGTATCGTATCCATTACCATGCAGGCAGTTCCAGCTAAACCTCCCAGAAACGTACATCTGACTGCAACTTGTTGACGCCTCTCTGATCTCCCCCGGAGCAGCGAGGATCCCATCGGCACCGGGAAGCCCCCGCGTCTCACCAGGGGTTTAAGTGCCGCTGGGAGCAATTCGCAACGAGCTGCGTCTTGACGCAGGAGATGGAGCGACACAGCACTTTTTACACTTTTAACACATTTCCGTGATTGTGCTCGGAGGAAAGCGTCTCTTTTGTAACGTCTATCTCCCTTCACCCCGTGAAGTCGTCTAGAGATTAAGAAGAAATCAGATCCGAGTTGCTCAAGTTGGGGAAGCTGTGAGTACAGGTTTTAAACGCTGCTCGTTGGACTAAGTTATTAATTGTGCTTATCAGACACACGCTGCGCAGCGGAAACATCTTCTCAAACTGTCTCTGCTGGAAATCGTTTGGTTTGTAGTGGACGCGCGTAACTGCTGCCGGGATAAACCTGACGGCTTTGTCTGTTGGGGTTGTGAGAAATAAAATGGAGAAAACCAGCGGAAAACGTGGTAAGTTAAACGTTATTATCTTCCGAATAACCTCTCTACAGATATTTGGTATTTGGTACCATTACGCGCGGATCGGAGCGCAGGATAGTGTAACGTTAGATTATCCACAAAGTCAGCGAGAAGACCGAAAAGTACAACGTGTCTTCTTCACCCGACCAAGACAAATGTCAGTGTTAAAATACCAGAGGAGAATCTGACAGCGATTATGGGAATTCTAATAATGCAAGCGACACATCGCCAGTGGAACCGTTCTAGCCCCATAATGGCTGTACCAGTGACACCACATGAGCCGAACACAGGCTGTGTCACAGACGGACTGACAGTGTCGGCGTAAGCTGCTGAGGAGGCAATAAAAACGATGGGTCCCTGTAAGGAAACAGGAGCTTTGCAAGGGTTTAAGGTTGTTAATGCATACGTGAAGCTGCAGTGGGCCATACTGATTTACAGGGAACAAACACCTGAGGGACTGTGTTTAATGATGACACACAACGTTTGGCATCATCATGATCATGATTATAGCCTAGTAAAACCCTTGTTTGTTTAACTTCAGACTAGGCCCTAGACTGTGAAGCCAAGAGAAAAGCCACTGGTCGTAATGATGCGGCTTGTGGTGGACATTAATAGAAACAATGCAAGGTTTGAAATGATGCAGAGTTGACGAACCACAGGATTTTGAATGTAATCCTTATTCTAATTGGCTCGTTGTGCACCAGAATCATCCTAGTAATCAAAAATCTTCTACCATTAGCTGCTGCTGGTGAGAAGAGCTCAAGCATTAAGACCATTTCTAGCCAGAAAAAAAAAAATAGACCTGTCCTCTGTGCGCTCGAGCTTTTCAGAAACCCACCTCGGGCTCTCATCGCAGGGAGAGTGTTGCATTTTTGCTTCGAGTAGCTGACTGATGTGAGAGATACTGAAAATGAAAGCGAATGAGCAGCACAGTGCTCTGATGAAAGCACTTCTTAGTGCTCAGTGTCGCTCCTTGTCTTTGCACATGTGGATTTTCCTCTCTCTCTCACTCTGATACCTGCTTCTCCTCCACCCTCTCACACTTAAGCAGGCCTGCTGCTCACACACTCAGACTCACAGTCACGCCTGCACACATGCACATCACAACTGAATGAACAACCTATTAAAATGGCAGCAAGTCAGCTCTCACACTATTGTTATCTTCGCTCTTTATTATTCTTATTCTGCCGCTTTTTCGGTCGCTAAAGGCTGTTTGACCATTTGTTGTAGAAATGTCATTCACAACACAGGAATAGACACACAACACAGACACAGAAATAAACAGACACACACACAGAAATAGACCCACAATGTTGACATTGTGTCTAATTCAAGAGCTTAGTTCTTCTTCTTAATTTTTTCATTTTCCATCATTTGACTTTGTGTTTTCTTCAACGATCATCAACGATTTCTCTTGGTCATCTTTTTAATCTTTGTCATTGTTTTCTCTTGGTCAACTTTTGATTCAAGCAGCTTTTAAGAGGTCGGTGTCTTTTCGGCAACAGAACAGCTCTCCCACGTCATTTCTCTGGAAATTACCTTGTCTAGTTTCATCCTTGTTCATCTTGGGCACGGGAAGGCAAAAGGATTCCTGTCTTTATAGCTAATGTCATGGAAATATAATGTTCTGCTTCAATAATTAACATAGGAACAGGTAATTATTACACATATGCATAAAAGAACCGTTCTCTGTAACGCTATGTTTTGTACCGTAGCCCTTTTGATGGGCACTGATCTGTAATGTTATGTTAGCTTGTATGTACTGTAGGTATCAACTGGACGTCAGTCTCATGGAGCTAAAGCTACTAAATCTGCCAACGCCGGTTATTGTATGAGACGGCAAAGTTGCCAGCTAGAAATGAGAAGCCTCCTGTACAGACTGTTTAATTAAAGTTCGGCAAAAAGCTTCCAACTCTGTTTTTGGAGAAATGACTGTGTAGAAACTGGGGGAACAAGGCAGATACGTGCAGCGGAGCATCGTTTCAGGAACTGCTACAACACACAGTACAGCAAACACCCCAAAACATTGCAAATGATTTTACACTGTGCCATCGTTACGTTGTTTGTCCTGCAGCATCACAGCCAAGCAGATGGTGGTGCAGTGGGTGTGAAGAAGACTTTACCGCTCGGCTGTGAAACAGCCCCGTCTGAGTCAACGCCTTTGTTGCGAGTCTTGGAGAAGTCACTGGAAGCAACGTTCATGTGGCGCTTTACTAAGGAGGATGCCAGCGCCACAATAATGAGCAGGAGACGCTGGAACTGTAATGAGACAGATGAGATGAACGGCAACGCCTTAGTCAATAAATGGCCCGACTGCTGACATAAGAAAGCGAAGGACTGCCAAAAAACAGCGTGACAGCACGTCTCAGAGCAGCATTACTTACAATTTCCATTTTAACTGTAACTGAAACCAGCGTGCTAGTGCGCCACAGCAGTAATAACACCGCCTCCCTGCTTCCTCTGCACTGACAGACAGGCCAGATCCCTGAGACGACAGAGGAGAACACAGATCCAAAGCGTAGAAATGTGTTTTCAGTATCGTTTGCGCCATTTTTGACACAAGCCATCACACAGCTGGGTGGAAAAAAAGAGCACGTGTGTTTTTATCAGGCACAAGATGAGTGAGAAACAAACCGCTGATCGTGACGGCGGGCGATTGAGCAATCACACCATACGTTTGCTTCACCGTAATCAGCCGGAGCATCGAGCTGCAAAGCCAGAGAGACAGAAAAGTTTTAACAACAGCCCAATCACCCCCAGTCAGGTGTGTGGGAAACAAGTGATCTCTGCCCTGCAGGTCAGACGCTGAAGTTAGCTTGATAATCACGTTGCTGTTCACGCAGGCTCAGCCAAGCCAGTCTCCGTTTCGCGCCGCGCTTCATCCTGCTGTCTCGTCACTGTGCCACTGCTGGACGTCCTCTTTACACAGGAATTAAAGTAATCTAGAAATTTGAGACCGTATCAGTGCTAATCCCATTGGATTTACAACCAGGATTATTTGGCGGATTGGACTCGTTCCTCCGGTTTCTTCCATCCTCTGATGTTCATGGTGTTGTTTCAGCAGAGGCCGCTATGTCGTACTGTCAGGGCAATGGGAATCTCTGTTTTGGGTTTATATTCATGATGATTTATGAGTTTTCTGATCGTCTCCTCACCTACTAGTCCCATTCTTGTACTGACACGTGTCATTTACACTCTGCCCTCATAATCGTCTTAATCCTAGGACTGAACCCTGCAGATGAAGGTCGTAATCACAGATCGTGGTTATGTGTCATTTACGATGCAGTTGACAGCAGGAATCGGTTCAGGCCTGTCCCCCACACGCTCACAGTAGCAGCTCGTTAGCAGTCAGTATTTCGTGATTAACTGCGTTGTGAAAGGTGTTTCCAGAACTTGTCAGCAGAAGGACGTAGCTGTCTCACATCGTGCCAGAACCTGTCGCACGTTAACTGAAGGCTTGTGGGGCGAGACGCTGAGCATGTGACTCAGCATTTTAAAATACACTTTTATTCAAATTGTGTTTACAGTAATAAGTCGTTTTGTGTCCAGAACACAGACAACAAACCGTCGAGCAAAGTGTTTTGACAAGCACCAAGTTCAGAAAAGCAACAAATGAAAATGACACAGAGAGTAAAGATGAAGTGTTTACATATGCACAGTGTTTACTTTTACATATTCCTAAGGTGTCACGTATCTAAGTGTTGACATTTTTCCACTGAGAAAGTAGCCAAACTGTAGTTAGGTTTTAGAAACGCAGCAGGTTTTGTTTAATATGCAGAATCCAACTGAGCCCATTTGAGCTGAATTAGTTATGACTGGAGAGTTTTTAAATTACAGTCATGCTTCCTTCTCCCTTTTTACCCCATTAGCATATCACAGTGAAGTTTCACACATTCCAGCTTGTTTTCTAGACTTAAAATTTAGGGAACGCTTTGAACAGAGAGTTGTTAGCGCCTTGCCGTGTTTTTTTTTAAGTGCTTCCATGTTTTAATTGACGGCACCATTTCTCCGGTCAATACTTTCAAGTCAATATGTCAGAGCTTCTGTTGTTTTTTTTTTTACTCATGAATGTACTTTCACATAATTTTTGCTTTTGTATTTGGATCCATCCTGTTTGATTGACAGTTAAAATTCAACAACGTATTGCATACAGTTGTTAACCCTCCTTCGTATAGTGCATAAATATACAGAAATACTCCTGCACGACATCTGGTCAGCCCACACTGAATGACTCGCCACGTGCACAGGGCACAGCTCAGTTGTTTGTCCGCGTCCGTGCTCATCTTCAGCCGTGTGCATCTTAGTATGGGACAATGAGACTGACAGATGTTTGTGGCTGGAGATTTTATGTCCACCTCCAGCAGCTGTGTTGATAACGACATGATCAAAGGTGAAAGGTTGGTAACACGTGTAAAGTCTTTGGGGACTAATGTTTGCGGTGACAACTGCTGTCAGGGACGATAGTGACACATTTCCAGTGGCTTTCTCCAGTTTCCTGGTCCCCTGGTCTGTGGCTTTTTGTGTCTGGCTGTGAGGTAAAGCCAGTCGCTCCTCGCTGCTTCTCAGACTTACGCACAGCTCCCGCACGGCCGTTGCTCTTCTGCACTGCATGTGTGAAATATCTTGGATCTGAGGGATCAGTATGTAGTTCCCCTTTAAAAGAGAGCTTAAAGGCCAGTTTTCCTCATAAAGGTCAGATCTCTATCCAAAATGAGAAGCACTGCACTGCTGGGGTATGGAAACAGTTCTTGCACATGAACATGCAGCATGTTCTTAGTTATCATAGTCTGTTGAGCGGCTCAGAAGGAAGCTTTGTAAAAGTCAATCATGTTCAGGCTAAGGGACGAAACAAGCTGTTTCCACGTGTTATTATCGCCCGCTTCTCTTAATGAGGACGGAATAATCAGCGTCCTCCAGTCTAGAACGGCCTCAGAAAGATTTACGTGACAATTTGTTGTCAGTGTAGATCAGTGATTGATCTGACGGCCACTAGAAGAACCGTTAACATTGATATATTCAGTTCTTTATTTAAACAACTGTCTATACTGTTATATTTAGCTACGTTCGGTCTTTATTATGTTTTTTGTGCCATTACCTTCTGTCCGAGCAGGAGAACTAAACCTCTAATAGGCTCTAATGTTGTCCTCTTCAGTGCTCTTGTCAAACATCCGCTGTTGTCTCCAGGATGGATCATCGTTTCCCAACCTGCGGTGAATCACTGCCCCCTTCACTTTTATGACTCACTTGCACACTCAAACATGGAAGATAAAGATAAAAGCACTCGTGTTTGTCATCATCCCAACTGCGGAGCCTCTTCACTTTCACAAACCATATGTATATTTATCTTTATGTTTATTTTGTCGGGTCTGAGTCCTAAATGGCGCCCAGAGCCTGGAGGAGCTTGTTGTTTAGTTTCCGAGCCTTATTGTTATTGTCATCCATTGTTACGCGTCTCTGAACGGTCTCTGCATTGGCTTATAACAGACCAACTCGTCTAAAGGACCATCAGAGTGAAGGTTGTCTCTGCAGCGCACAATTTCAAAACCAATTCCAACGCCATGCTATGTAAGCTGTTACGAATATAACACATTTGAGGGTTTTCATTAACAGGGAAATAAGAGGCAACAATCTGTTTCAGTCATATCATGTTGCAGGAGAACTGGATTATCCTCCTAAGCCATTCAAAGCCCTGAGGTCTGAACAACGCTGTCTCTGTACCTCTGATTAACTCCGCTCCCTTTACACCTTCTTCTGCTCGTTGCTCATTAGCTTCCACGCAACTCGGTCACCATCACTGTGAACCTGTGAAGCCACCTTAGCGTTCTCCAGTGTGCGTTCCTGTGAGGATGAAGTGCTTAGACGTTTAGGCTCCCTTACTTTCAGCTTTGTGCGCATTAGGAAATGTCAAATAAGAACACATGTCTGTGTGAGGCTGAGAGAAACACCTGCGCTGCTCTCCTCTCTCCCAGGCACCTGCAAACGATGTTATCAGCCCTTATCAGCCATATACTGCGCCGTACTGGCTATTAGAGTTCAACTCTGTGTCCTGTACAACAAACTCTGTCGATTATTAATGACATAAATTAAGTAATTTATAGAAATTTTGCAATAAACGTTGAATTAAATAATTATACTCTACTCTTATACTCTCTATAGTGCCTGCAGACTTAGTTTGACAAATAAACAAGTGTATCTCTTGTGCATTGTTTGGCTTTGGCTGCATTGTGAGGTAATAACTGAAAGCAGCTCGAAAGATGATCTCAACATGTTTATCAACTCTGTCTTCTGTTGATGGAAGAGAGACGCTAGTACAGTATATGAAGCAATTTTGAAACATGAGTTGAAGCTGAACCGATTATGAAACGATCCTCAGCGCGACTCTATATAAAGCTGCAAAGCACCAGATCCTCCTGTTTTATCTTTTGCCCCATCGCCTCTATCTGCTCTGATGTAAACACACCCATCAGCCACACTGCGCATCCTTCCTCGCCCACCTGTGGCTCCCTCTCTTCTGAGGAAAATCAGTTTGCCTATCTCCGCCCTCCTGGGTTCAGACGGGGCGACCAACAAGACCAACAAACAGGCAGCTGCATATGTTGCAGCATCTGCTTGGATTTGGCCCAAGCAGGAAATGAATGAACTGAGTTTGCAGCAAATGGGCTCTGATGTCGTGGGACCATTTCTGCTCTGGCATCAGACCCACATGTCCGTGTTTTCGCGACCCTCTGCTTTAATGTGACTTTGGCTTGTTTCGCCCTCTCGTCTAATATCTTTTCCAGTTATACGTGGGAATAATGTAATTTCACCCTGCTGGGCTGAGCCATCCCACGCTGTGTTAGATCCTAATTTTCAAAAACCAGATGTAGATTTCGCACAAACCGTCCACAGCCAATTTTAGGCAAGGCCTGTTCTTAATTGAAAATCTTTTCCTCTCATTCGTTCATTAGGAATCTCATTATCTCATTGTGCTGTAAACCAGACCCTTAGGAGATAATCCTGGTCCTCGACTTGATGTGTACGCAGATAAGATATTCAGTCATCCGTCAGACATGCTGCTGTACGTGCATGTGTGTGGGGGTGGGGGTTAGGAGTTGTATGCACCAGAAACATATTACAGTGTAGCAGCTTTAAATAGGGAGAATAACTAATCATGAGCTGCTGTCCACATCAATCGTGCTGGTTGGTTCGCTGCGTGGTGCATTAAGGAGACTGTGCTGTGAAAAACGGCGAGAGGAAGTCGTACCTCCTACAATATGACGTCGTCTAGTGGCTGATGTCCAGAGCTGGGAAACGCTGGGTCCCATTCTGCTTTAGTACAAGACAGCATCCAGCATCTTCATGCTGGATGCTGTCACTGGTATTTTGTTCTAACTCCCTCTACTCCATTTGTTGACATGACGTGGGATTAAATGGTCTCATCCTGTCACTGTCCTGCTGACTTGGACTTTGAGTGACATTCAAAACCTACTGGATGATCGCTGTGAAATTTACATCAGTTTTATGCCGATTATCCTTTGATTTGACCACTTGGTCCGAAACTGATCAATAGTGATTTTCCTGTGTCTGCAAATGAAACAGACAGAGACTGTTTTCATCTACTATTTCTTAAGTGTGTTTACTGTCACAGCTGAAGCACAGCAGCGCCTCTCAGGAGCTCAGCTGCCAATCAACACTTCAGTTAATGGAGCTGATTTGCAGTGTTGTATCGTGAACAAATGTAGAATTGGAAATCTGTCTTGACACTTGTAATGTGTCGGCAGAAGGATGTGTGAAGTGTGAAAAGCAAACATTAGTAATTACTGCAGCAAACACCACGGTTTGTTTTTTAGCAGCTGTATTTATTATTATTCCAACACCGACGCTTCATAGCTTGATGATGTACTGTATGAAATATGAAGTGTTTCCAAGAAAACAATTAACAAGTACAAAGATCCTGTTCCAATAAGCAAACTCTCCCTGATCTTATTAATAATAAGAACCTCTGCTTTGACTTTATACAATAAATAAAAGCAAATCCGGAAACAAACACATTTCAGGCTCACTTTCTGTCCATCCTTAGCAGGATTTGTTTTGTGGGCTGCGAACAGGTGCCGTGACACTAAATCGCGGTTGCATTGACTCCACTAAACTTTTGGCCAGTGTGCTGCAGCTTTTAAATCACAAATCAAAGCAAATGCCGACTGTAGATGGAGGCGTGAGGGTGACTGCCCTCACTGAGACGCGACTTAACCATCATAAATGCAGCTGCAACGTGTCAATGGAGAGACGCATTTATGCCACAGTCATTTAAAAGCGTCTGTCTTCTATTGTTTGCTTTTAAATTTAGGATTAACACGAATACTTAACTAAGGCTCTTTAGTGTCAGCCAGCGACTCTCGTAAATGAGCCTGGTGGCAGAAGGCCTGTGTGGGCGTCTAGTCTGTGTACTGACTTACAGTATAATGCTCCGTTCCCAGGTCGAGGTCTACAGATAGGCAGTGTGCTGTGCCATGTGGGTGGTTTGTGTTCACGTGTGTGTGTGTACAGGTTTGAGTTATGGGACCAACTAATTATTCAAACTATTCCTGACTGTTTTTTGTTTCTTAGGATGAAAATGCTGCGGCAGGAGCTTAATGAAAATCTGACAAAACCTCCTTATGGACACTGCTACTGAATATCGCAGACAATGCAGCGAAGGCGAGAATAAAACTCGCTGAAGAATGCTCTGCTGATCATGGCATCTCGGAGCGGACGTCTACGTAGCTACCAAAAGCCACTTGGATATTGATTTAAAAGACTTCAGGGGTTGAATATTTAATTGGGAGGCGACGAGCCAACCTGCGTATCTGTCATTATCGTCTTCCTCTACGCAGCTCTCTGCTTTGCTTAGTGAGAAGGAGGCCCCATTAAATCCACTAGAGCATTTGACAGAAGGGATGGTATGAAGGCCTTGTTGTCAGCTGTGGTGGTTGGAGATGACACAAAAGTACTGGGAAGAAAGTGGAGCGTGTCTGAATACAAACTAGGATCCGTCTCTTCTGCAGCTACATCAGGGAGGAGAATCAATACTGGAGAAGTAAAATGGACAAATTAGTTGACTTGAATTACAGGGGCATTATTTGCGAACTGAAATCATCGTACTAGTTGGTTTCTAGAGGTTCACGTTGCGATGCACAGGATGGCCAGTGGAGAAAAATGTCTGTGTTGTTGAGCAGAGGATGAGAAACAGCCTTTTGTGTTCTCTACCTGCAGAGCAGAGTTTGTGCAGTGGCATGTCTGGACTCCTCCTGATCCTTCTACAAACGACGGCTTGAAAGCAGCAGAGGTGAGATGGCGATGGATAACAGCTCGCTGCACTATCTCACCAACAACGTCACAGAGGTTCCCAACACCACCACGGCTCCGGCCTGGAGCAAGGCCACACTCCTCAGCCTGCAGGTCTCCCTGTCCGCTTTGCTGGCCGTCGTCACCCTGGCAACGGTGCTCTCGAACGCCTTCGTCATCGCCACCATCTTTCTGACGCGGAAGCTCCACACGCCTGCCAACTTCCTGATTGGCTCGCTGGCCGTCACCGACCTGCTTGTGTCTATTCTAGTGATGCCCATTAGCATCGTCTACACCGTCAGCAAGACCTGGTCGCTGGGGCAGATTGTTTGCGACATCTGGCTGTCATCCGATATCACCTTCTGCACTGCCTCCATTTTACACCTGTGCGTGATTGCGCTGGACCGCTACTGGGCCATTACTGACGCGCTGGGGTACTCCAAACGCCGCACCATGCGCCGGGCCGGGGTCATGGTTGGGGTGGTGTGGGTGATCTCCATATCGATTTCCATGCCTCCACTTTTCTGGCGGCAGGCCAAAGCTCACGAGGAGCTGACGGAGTGTGTGGTGAATACAGATCAGATCTCATACACCCTGTACTCCACCTTTGGCGCCTTCTATGTTCCCACAGTGCTCCTCATCATCCTCTACGGGCGGATTTATGTTGCGGCCCGCTCCCGCATCTTCAAGACACCGTCATCCTCTGGGAAACGGTTCACTACAGCTCAGCTCATCCAGACCTCTGCCGGCTCCTCTCTCTGTTCTCTTAATTCTGCCTCCAACCAGGAAGTACACCTACACTCTGGCAAAGCAGGAGGCGGAGGAGGCGGAGGATCGCCTCTGTTCGTGAACAGTGTGAAAGTGAAGCTGGCAGACAGCGTGCTGGAGAGAAAGCGTCTGTGTGCGGCGCGGGAGAGAAAAGCGACCAAGACGCTGGGCATCATCCTGGGCGCGTTCATCATCTGCTGGCTCCCGTTCTTCGTTGGCACGCTCGTCATGGCCATATGTAAAACGTGCTGGTTCGATCCGGTGCTGTTTGATGTGTTTACCTGGCTGGGATACCTGAACTCCCTCATCAATCCTGTAATCTACACCGTGTTCAACGACGAGTTCAAACAGGCTTTCCAAAAACTCATGAAACTCAGACGATGCTCCTGAAAAACTTCAACTGGATTGAAAGACAGAAAATAAGCATAGTAGTAACAATAATAATAACAAGGATGATTACTGTACTTTTAAATGTTCCATCATGTAAACACAAGCTGCAAACTTTCTTTTTTTACATTAAACTGCTCTGTGTCATAGCTCTTTAGATACCTGCAGTATAGTATATCCATCAGACTAGACTGTTGCATGCATCTGAAAAAAGAAACCTCCACTTAATGCCACTTAAAAATACAACGAAAGAGTTCAGTTTCATCTCATCGGGACCTTGTTAATATTTCTCCCAACCAAAGCTAAGATTTAAAACATGAATTGGTGTAAGTGCTGTTGACTCTAATTGTGTGGAGTCAATCCACCAGAAACGAAAAGCCATGAAATATGTGTTGTCGTAATCTGTGTCATGCTGTTTTTCTCCTGATCCTGTGTCTCCGTGTTGCAGTAAAGTAACGTTTGTGGTAAAAACTACAAACCAGAGCTTCACAAAACTATCTTCGTGTTTGCAGTTACATTAGAAAATGATGTGTGTGATGTAACGTACCTCAGCAGCACCCAGGTACAACTGGCCAAGAGGACATGAGTATTGGTGGCGTTTGTAAAAGTGCTGAGTGAAGGTTTTATTCCTCTGTTAATGTGCTTGTGTGATAACTGCAGTGTGGGTTTACCAGATGCAATAAGAATGGATTTTTTTTAAATAAAGAAAACAAGTATTACAAAAAATACACTGCAAATTTGATAAAAAGGCAAACCTTAAAATGAGGATTTATGGAAACGCTTGATTAGATAAGGAGCCATTTCTCTTCCATCATCAAGAAGTGGACATGAGGAAGAGATGTGAGAAGTCCTCTTATTGAATCTCTTTCTCCAGCACCTCACCAGATGAGGATAGGGACGGGTAATAACTTAGTGAGCAGCCTTCTAATCGTTATTGTACCGTGTGTGTGTGTGTGTGTTTTCTTTTTTTCATTTCAGATTTTGACCTGCATCAAAAACTGAGCTGGACAAACCACTGGTGTCACGTATCATCAGTTCGCGAGGCTGGTGGTGAGCAAGTTGTACCTCTGGAAACCTTTAAAGTAGTAAATGCTAAAGTTAGTATGGTAAAAGTTGAATTTCTCCGTTTGTGGATCCCTGCTGTATAAACAACCAGTGTGCGTCGTAACCTGAAGTGCTCTCTCCCTGACACTCACAGGATTCTGTTGCCAGTTATTGCTCATGTTGGGGTTATGGTTTCTACAGCATGTAAAGTTCAGACAAAGTTCAAAAACAAAACTAAACGCGTGTAGAAGGAAACAAAAGCTTGTGTGATGAGGGGTTTGTAAATCATTCCAACAACTTCCAAAGAATTTCTCTTGATGATGATCCTAACACAGTCCTCAACTTTGTCTTATATCCCCCACAGCTAGTCAAACAAAAGATGATTAAATCCTATTTAATATTAATGTTCAGTCGGCTTTGACCAATTAAACAATCATAATAAGTCAGTTAGTTGACTTACAGGCAAATGGAAATAATTACAATAATAATCAAAACCAGGATGCCATAAATGACTATTTATTTGAATGCAATCTGAACAGAAGGCATAAAAGAACTGACTTGGTTTAGCAAATGCCACACGATCTCTACATCTTGGGTTAAATCAGGTTACTCGTGTCTCTCCCCATCAAATAAAGCCCAAAATGCCAAAACGTCCTACCTTAGAAAGGAAAAGTAGTTCTGTCACTCCACGTCAGCCCACGAAGAAGTGATTTCAGAGAATGCTGGGTTGTCTCATGCAGTGAAAGCAAAAGGTCAGAATAACCTCATGGGATGGGGACTGTAGACTCATGTAGGGAGTAATGTTGGAAGGTACACAAAGGAAAAGATGGAGACAGGCCTGCAAACGGGCAAAATATGCCTTTTGAGACAGAGTTTGAAAACTCGTCACTGCAGGCGCAGGGTAATGACGTGCACTTCAGACTGAAAGCCATCATCCCTCCATCAGGGAGTAGTAGACTGTGTACGTCTGTCCTGGTGTCATGCGTGCACCGCTATCGGCTTCAATGCAGGGACGAACGGCAGAACAGCAGCATTTTGTGACAGGGCAGCAGGTTGCGCAATAAATCAGAGCGACGGCTCACAAACGTCTCCGTCGATCTGGAATTCTGTTAGATGCCCACGCACTGAATGCTAATCCTGGTTTCCACCTTCAGTACGATAGTTCAAAGGCAGTCAGTCATTTCTCGGTGAGGCCGGTCTCAGGCACAGCAGGCACTTTAAGAAAGCGTTAACGTATCCTGGGGGACAAATGAACATAGATGATGCTGAGATCATTAGATGAAAGGTCTGACAGCACAACATGGACAGGGAGGAAACTTTATGTTCACACAGATCCTGACATTCAAACAGAATTAGTTTTCAAAAGCCTTGACCTGGTAAATAATCATTAAAAGTGCCTCTTTGCAAATGATCCAAAAATCACAAGGAGCCATTATTTAAAATGAACAAAACCAGTCGTTACCAAAATAAACGTTGTGTATCTTTGTACTGATCGACTGTTTTTAGTCGCTGCACACAGCCAAGAGTTTTCCCACACAAGCAGAGAGTTCATGGTTTATGCATGAAGCCAGGGCTCCAGGAGTCCATATAAATATTTGTTTAAAACATGTATGAGCTTCGAAAACTTTGAGTCTGAAGACCTCTGCACTTTGCCACAATATTAATCCGTGTTTTTCAAAGCAGCTTGTTATCTCTGCGTCTAGAAGGTGCCCTGTCTACGCTGCCAAGCCTCGGCACATACATTTCACCGGTAAACTAAAAGCGCCAGCTGTGCAGCTTACAAACCCCCGACTTTGTATTCTGAGCGTGGCTGGTGTGGGATGTCCTGAGACAGAGTTAAAGTCACGCAGTGCGCTTAAAAGCGCTGAGCATTTGCTGATTCCACGAGAAGCCACAGAGACCGAAGGGCAACCAAGCGAGGAGGGAAACTCCGAGGCAACAGCCTGGACGGGAGCCTGAAAGCATGAAACGTGACAGAAGGACTGAGCAGGTTGGTGCGAAAACCGACTGCTACTACTGCTCATGCTTCAGTGTTCCTGGAACTGCCTGCTCCAGCCGGTAGAGGCAAATGCTGATGATACTGACCAAAAAGAAACCACCTCACCTGCGTCTGGATTAAGATCCTCTCTGTCTGTTGTCTCAAGCCCCAGCAGGATGAAATCGGGCATAAGGGCCTTAATCCATGTACCGCAGTGAAACAATGGGAGCAAAAAAAATTAATGGCATTAGCTTCACTCCTATAAGCATGAAGTGTCTGCCTACTGGGATTCTGCTGAGAGGTTTCTCATCTCTTCTAGTCAATTTTCATCCTGATACTTTCTACGCTAATAGCAAAACGTTGGAGGTCTATTAACAGTCAATTTGCACCTGTGAAATGGCTTCTATCAGAGCTGCAAATTGTGCTGAAAATATTCAGACTATTGTTTGTACTTCTGCATCTTTTCACCCCGAGCTCATAACAGGAGCCTTTGATACGAGCTTCTGTAGTTATAGCACAATTACGGTTGTGTGTTTTTAAAGCGAGACAGAACAGAAAGAACAATAATCGGCCGCACTTCCACAGTTCTTCAGTAAGAACTCAACGTCTGCGAGTTTAGGCTTTTCCTGTCCTGATGTTGCTGTTGTGAAGGTGTGTGTCCATGACTCACATATAGTCAGAGACTCAAAGCTTGTTTGCATGTCAGCAGGCGGTGAGACGAATGGTTTTCGTTTTGACCAGTGCGCTTTGCTTTGGCAGGTTTTTGGCTTCGGGCTTGGGTGAGGTCCGTATCTGGCCCCTCGCCTTTGGGCTGCTACACCCAGCACCGTCCTGCTCCCTCGCTCAGGTGAGCTGCATGTTTCGCAGCAGGTGTGTTTTCAGCTGTGAATGAAAATTTGCTTCACTTGTCCCAAAGACAAAAGCTTAATAACAGTAGATCCAGTCACAGCAGCCTTAGAGCCGTTCAACCACGTAGTTGTGCTTATGAATCTACTGTCTGCATGTTATTTATGGGAAGTAGACTTGACCTTTGAGAGCCAGAGAAGCCGTTCCATAAAGAAGGATTACAACATGTTTTTGTTAATATGAACTTAATTAATTATACAATCTTATATTAATGGAGCCCTAAATAAAACAATTAACTTTAAATTAAGTATTTTATGACCACTTTAATGTTTGAATTAATTTCATGTTGTAAATAACTCAAATTCAACACATATGAGCTGCCCACAACTGAAGCTGCATAGAAGATGCTCTGCATAATGTCAACCTAATGCCTGCAGGCTAAAGGTCAGGGAATTAAAGGTGAATAAAGGTCCCTGGTGCATTTTAGTCACTATGGCAAACACGTAGCAGGCAAAGCCTTTCACGAAGGAGCTGGGTCAGTATGGAGGGACATATGTGAATAGTTGGGGGCCTGGGCTGAAAAAGATGCTTAAGAGGAATAACAGCTTCCATAACGACACATAAAGACTCAACATGCTCTTCCACACACACGCGCATGGTTACATCCGCAGATTCAATACCATGACACCGACACAGAAAAACCCTCCGATGTACGAACTGCCATAACAGCTGCCATAACAACTCCTCATGTGTAGCACAACAACCTTAATCATGCTGAGACGCTCCTGGCGAATATGCAGGGTTTTAAGGTGACAAGAAGAGAAACCTGGAGGGAACACAGGGTGTTTAGTTCAGCCAGTGATATATGTAGTTTAGAGCAGATGAACCACAGCTGAACCCCAGTGGAATGAGGCATGGCAACGCTCTGCAGTCTGTGGTGTTTATTGTCCAAATTATTTAAAGCAGTTTTCTAACAATCCGGCACCGAGCAACGTGAAAAATCTTTTGCATTACTTCACTTGTTCTTTGTGGGAAAATCATCAGTTTAACCTGAAGTAGTGTCACAGCACTGGTTATCATACATTTCTGAATATCGTGACGTGACCTGCTCCAGTCGCCGTCGCAGTGGGATGTACGCCACCACGGCTGCACCGCTGAGAGGACAACTCAAGCAAAGTGGCAGCTCCAGGAAATGCTTGATAGCTGCCACGAAACCTTTGACTTCCACAGCAGTGTTGACAGCTGAAATGCACGGACAGCTTGGTTGTCACCCAGGTGAGAGCAAA
The DNA here is from genome assembly GCA_030770545.1 of Macropodus opercularis. NCBI lineage: Eukaryota > Metazoa > Chordata > Actinopteri > Anabantiformes > Osphronemidae > Macropodus > Macropodus opercularis. The sequence goes on along the minus strand of JAUCMP010000026.1, from coordinate 6,893,723 downwards.
TTTAAACGTCACGCGTAGGCTGAAGTCACAAGATTTCCGGCAAGTTTTGGGTTTTAGAGGCAGTTAGTGAGGCCAAAGGAGACGTGGTCAGCAAGCAGGGAGCGAGCTAGAGAGGAGGCAGGTGCAACGAGCGACACAGCGACAGGATGAGTGAGTGACTTCACTGACAAGATGAGATGGCTGGAGATTGTCGCGTGGAGGCAGGAGGCGAGGAGGCTTCCAGGCGTTCTAGGGAGAGTGTGACGACCGAGGGGAGAGGATGGAGATGGAGGCCAAGGCAAAACGGTGGACGTGACTTCCGTGCTTGTTGTGAATACTTAGCGAGGACGTAACTGCACACTCAGCCAAGCAGATCCATACCTGCCCGGGATCACTTTTCATATTTCTCAACCTGCGTCTGGAACTGAGACACAGAACATTTTCACTGATTAATAAGGTTCTGAGAATGAACCAAAACCCTGATTAGCAATCCACCACTCCCCCACACAGCAATATGCAGTTATGTAATTACTCACTGGCAGGTGATTGACGTAAAACGGCCTCGTTGCTGATGGTTTATTTTCTCTCATCTCCAAACAATGCAAAGCTGCATCTTTTCTATCCCTCTGAGGTCCTGATGCTAAATTCAAACCTTCTCCTTCAGGGGGATTTTGAAGTTTCTATGTGAAGATGGATCCTCTCCAGACACGACGCCGCATTTCTCCTTCTGCAGCGGCCGAGTGCATTTATAGGTCAAGCCGGACGGTATCTGATTGGAGGCACGAGCGCTGCCTTTTATCAACGTGGAAAAACTGTCCTTTCTGTCAACCTCTGTCTCCGTCTCCGGCCGCCTGTTTTCTCCAGATTAGTCCGGGCAGCTGGCTCATTTTCTGACCCGGGTAACTCACCAGCAGAGGGGAACTGAGCCGTGGCTGAGGGAGAAGAGGAAGAGATAGGCCGAAGAAAGGGCCCTGAGATAGTCCAAGGTGCAGAAGAGAGCAGCTGGAGCGGCCGCTGACGGGAGAAGAAAGCGTCATTTCATTTCACTTTATCTCTGATAAAACGCAGTGTGTGAAGGAGACACATGAAAAAGTTTCCTAAAACCACTATTATAGATGTATTTCATTTACTATAAATATAACAATCGTGTTGCAGGATTCACTAATAAATATTTTCACCAGGGTCATTCAAGGGAACATGCACTGCTGCTGTTTTCCTCTGCCTCACACACAGTGTCTCATATTTACATCAGCGCTGAAACCACAAGCTCTGCAAGCGAGTGGACGTATGATATTTGACAGGGGCATAGTGAGTTCGCTGATGTTCTCGTAACGTCAGCTACGTTCCAGACACGCTGGTCGATGCTCTTCTCTCCTGGCGTGAGCAGTGGTCGGGAGATTTGCTGCCGTCTTGTTCTTGTACTGTCTCTTGTGATTTAGCATCGTGTTCTGGATGATGACGCTGCAGAGTCATCTCTGAGTCCTCTTGGCTGTTGCTCTTCCTCTGCTTCTCCTTAGCGTGAACTGACCGACAGCTGCAGCAGCAACAGGCCTTTAATCTGAGAAATAAATGTGGATAAAGAAGAAAAAAAAAGTTCTGATCACACAAAGACCATCTGTTGCATTTTTGACATGAGACTATGTCCCAGCAGCAGGACTAGATCTGCTCTGCTACAGGAAGACGTCTCTGTCTGTCTGTCTTCTTCATGTCAAACCAGGACTGACTAACTAGCAGATGAGATGACAGCTGTAGACGCAGGCTGTCAGTCCCTTCCAGCAGAAAGTGACAGTCACAAACCGCTGACAGCAGGCACTGCATCGGGTAACTTACTGCCAGGAGAGTTTACCTGACCCTGTACACAATATACTGTACAGTAATTGGGCCTTGTCAGGTGGAGGATGTTGTGTTTGAGAGCGGGTGGCGATCCGTGCAGGCGTGTGAGTGGTTCCATGAAAGAAATGTGAACATTTCCACAGGTTATCACAATAACGCTGATGTCAAATTCTACTCAAGTTGTGAGATGTCCAGTTGCTTCGTAACGTCTTAGCTGAGCAACGATGACTCGCCCAAAGTTTACAGTTTCATTCCGTGCTGAGTCAGCACCGGCCTGAGTGTTAAATGTGTTAAAGCTGGATTTGCATGTGTCTCCGTGTGTGTGTATGCTTACTACAAAACAGAAAAACAAGCCCGCTGCAATTCAGAGCACGCTCTCTACGCCACACAGCGCATCTCTGGTTCTTTCAGAATAAATGCGATGCCCTGCTGCTTGCATAATAAAGGTCCAGGTTGTGTTATTATACTGAATTATTGTGTTATTCTGAATGCGAAGCAGAGGACACTCACGTTAGATTAATAACCAGGCCTTCAAAATAAATGTAGATGTTGTAGTGCACATACAGCGAATGGATTATGAGTGTGGCACAGACAACAGAGCGTTTAGTGTTGCTAGTCCTTCAGTCGATGGCCATTACGCGTGTTTCAGAGCTGAATGCTCAGCCTAAGTGTTCTTAATGGAGTTCTGGATTAGAGGTGAATTGTCTGGCATCAACAATAATGTCGTGTTAGGGAAGATAACACACAATCTTGAACCTTAGCGTATTAATATACAGAGCTCTTTTTCTTTGAGTATGAGTTAGATTTTATTTTGGATTTTGTAAAAATGTGTTTATAACCAACACTGTTTAGTCTTAGGCTTCCACATTTTAATGGCTGATGGTTAATTTCTTTTATTAATTCTTAAGCCATATGATCATTTGAGCTCAGGTTGTTCTAATATCTTACCTTTTGTTCTTTAAATGATAATATTACCAAAATACTGCTCTGTTATTCTTCTGACCAGTGCCACCACTTTAAAAGATGTGCTAATGAATTGAGAGTGTTAATTGATTCAGTGTTAACGTTTTAAAATTAAGCAGCCCAAACCTTTTTCAGGGTTGACTGATAAAAGGCGCCTGGAAGTACAACGTGTCTGTAAAAGGCAGAATCAGCCGTGCAACACAAATGCAAAGGGTAGAGCCCAGGGAAGTGTTATCTGGGGAACATGCCAGACCCCTGGGGAAATGAAAAGGAGTTGAAGCCGGTGCACGACGAGCTGTAGGCTGCAAAACACCAGGCGAGAGCCGGTAGAGTTGGCATGAAACTGCAAGGTGACTGTGGGAAGCAGCTACAGGCAAGAAGGCTCCAAGGTCACCTTGTAGAAACGAGAAAGTTGGATCCCAGAGGAGGTTGTTCCTGAAGCAGCTGGTGCACTTGATGTTCTTCTGAGCCCATCAACCAGCGCATCTGCCGGGGCCAGGTGAGGGCACTGTGATGCTATCTCTGAGCACAGCGTGAGGCCACTCCATCACGCTAAACATAAGCATGTCCGCCCACTCGCAGACATGTTGGAACCAGGAATGTGTCCTCTCTGCTGGCCCCGCCTGCCTTCGCTTATCATCCAGCCACTGTTCTTGTAATGAGAGCCTTCAATCCTCCAACAGGCCAAACTGAACTTTTTTTTCTCAGTGTATAGATGTTATAGAATTATTTTACAATTAACAGAAACATTTGGATTTAAAAAGTTGGATAATGGTAATTCCATTACAATGAAGAGCTGTCCTTTCGTTTTACTCATCGTCCGTGAGGTTCCTGCTTTGGAGGTTGCTGCCGACTTTTGATTTGTTGCGTTTACAACTCATATAACGAAAACTGTTCTCTTGTTTTATGGCTTTATAATACATTCACAAGAGTCGGGTCTGCTTGTGATTATACAACCTGAGTGGAGACGTCACGTGAACAGTGATTTCTGTTCTTGCCACACCAGGAGCCGTGTTGCTGCGCCGTCCGTATCCTGCCTGTAAACGAGGTGAATTACCCTGTAAATCAGGCTTCCGAGCAGAAACGCTTCCCTCCCACAATGAAAGCGGACAGAGCAGCAGCAAGCGTGAGCTTGTGTGTGACAACGTGTGTCACAGCACATTTATGCGTTATCGTTGCAGATCTGGCACCTGCGATACAACGCAGCGATTCCGGTCAACTACACCACCTTTTCTCTGCTGCTCCCCTCTAATCTTCCTTTTTTTAACAGGCTTTCTTCACCCGCATTGGTTCCTCTCTCCTGGAAAAGTAAACAAGCTTTTGTCGAGCAGCCCCACTGGCAGATCTCTCATAAAATAAGCCGGTGTTATGGCAACTCACACTTCACTGATGTTACACAGCACTGCCAGAAAATATGCTGGATGGTTGTGTCAAAGGTTAAATAGCATAAACCAGAACATTCGCACAGAGCGATGAAGCCCCAAGGTAATGAAGAGTCAATAACCTATCAATAAATATTTAACAGACACAACTGGAATTAATATAAATACTGTCATCAGTATGTATGAAAATATTTCACTCGTTTATTGAGGGATAGTAGAACTATTCTCCTCTCACATCACAGACAATCTTCATCACACCAGCTGCCTGTGGCTTATTGGTTGCGTTTCTTTGTGAAGATGGAGCATCTTGTGCAGTCTCACACAAACCCAGCCACATATGCACACATGCACGCACCCTGCGCTGCCGCGTCCGGGGCTTTTGCTGAGACAGGAAATGAAGGGGAGCCGTATCATCTGGTAATAACCCAGTGCCGATGATGAAGCTCTGACCGTGGACTGAGGCAGAGATAGAAACACAGCAGAGAACAGAACACTCTCGCAACCTGATCAATACACACCGGTGCACTGCATTGACGACCAAAATAGAAAGCAACCCTGCTCTGTTTGTAGCCCACACACGCCTTCATTGCCCATGTCAATCAGAGAGTTCTTCTCCAATCAGTCCTGATGAAACGCTGCAGATGTGAAAACCCGGGCAGCCCAAGCAAGCTGCGGTTTAAACTCTCTGGCCAAGACAGAAGTACATCTGAAGGCACTGTCTCACTTGGGATTGAGTGTAAATGTTCTTCTCATATGGAAGATGCGTTAGTTTCCTCACATAGATCTGCTTTTTGCTGCATTAGAACTTCTGTGTTTGGAGTAAACATTGCGCTGAACTCATTGGCGTACAACACTGCCACCTTGTGGCCGCAGGCACATATTACACGCAATAATCTAGTCTAGAAGCCAGGGATGAATACAGACTTAATTAATCACAGGGCTCCAGTGAAGACAGCGAAGCCATTCAAAGGAATGAGACACGGTCATAGCGCGTAAAACAAGACTATTCATGTTGCTGCAAAAAGCCCCGGGTTTGCTCTAAATACACGTATATTGATGTACAGCCATTGATAACAGATGGATATAGACATTGAATCTGAGTACACGTCTCTCCAACTGTGTTTTATAAGGTCTTAAACCGAACTTGTGTGTTAAAACGTGTTTTATAATTCACACTAATTTTTCTTCCGCCACGCTCCCTCTTCGTTCCCACGTACAACACTGCCCTCTTGCGGCGGGCGCCAGACACTACAACCGGCTCGCACATCTCCCCCATGAGACTGGAAAACACAGCTGGAGGCAGAAAGTGCAGCCGCGGCCGCGGTGAGTCGGACCGTGTCGGCGAACAGAAAGCGGATCCGCTTCTCCTCAGGGGCTGTGTGAGGTGAGCGAACACGATGCGCTGAGATGCTTCGCGAACCCAGCGAGAAGACGGGACGACATGTTGTCGCGGCTCGGCCTCGGTCACATGGTTCGGACGGTCAGTTCGTCAAAGCCACATCAGAGTCCAACTCAGTCAGACGCGTTCACCAGGCTCCTGCCGTCCGTGTGTGAGCGGCCTCACCATGCCTCACAAGAGCAAAAGAGACAAGGTACAGTGGCTCTGGAAGCAAGTGACTCCATGAAAGTGCTGACTTTAATTGGGTTTGTCTGGTTCCCCTCTGATTAGGAAGCCTCCAAATCCGGAAGAAGTAAAAAGTCTGGAAGTAAAAATGGGCCTTCAGAGGATCAAGAGGTGAGTGTTTCACCTGCTCAGGTTGCGTTTACTACTTTATAAAAAATGTGCATGTATGAAATTTATAATTTAATAATAAATAAGGCTGCACCCAGTGCCGCTAGTGTCAATTACTGTTAGTAATTACGACTATGTTTCAATAAATACCTTGAAGTAAGATGGGTGTAATATAAACTTTCTTTAGGATGTTGCAGTGGAATTTTTCGATTTTCTAGTAACTTTATTTAGGGGTTAATCAGTGTCATGATGGGCAACGAGCTTTCAAAGCCCGAGGCCTAGAAGTTTACTAGAAACTTTCCCAGTACGACACATGCACATGTAAGGTTGTTGTCCACTTTAAGTGTTACTGACACATGTGCTGTCAACAACTACTTGAGGTTCTGTACAGGGCAAATAATCATAATTCACTTGGTTAATGAGCTTCCTCCCTGTGACCTCTAAGCACACGTTCTCATGTGACATCATAGTATTATCTTATGACTTTACTTTCTCAGTAAAGGCTCCCATCCCTCCTCATAATCCCCAGCTTGACTCCTGACTATAATGCCAGGCATTGTAGTGGCTATTTTTGTCTTCACCGTTTGTGACGTACATGTGATGTGGAGTGTGAACATCGAGATTGGCGAGGCCTGATTGATTGACTGCTGGGTGTGCTGTTTGTTCCCATTGACAGCTTTATCAGCTCCATCTATGCTCAAGTATTCTGTCCACTGAGGCCCATCTGTCAACAGATACAGTGCAATACGCCGCCAGCTGTGATCAGCTTGCTTCTCTGACATGAACCTGATCTGTTTCGGAAAGAAGCCTCACCTCAAACACGCCCTTTAACCCCTTGTTGCAACCCTCTCGTCTCCTCTCTTTCCCTCCTCTTTCCTCTCCTCCAGACTCCATAGTGACACTTGCGTTAAGCGATTCCTGTGTCGTTTCCTTTGGGACAGGAACCAGCTAGCCCTACCCTTCTGCAGTAACAAGAGATCTTCCTCTGCGGCTCTTGTTTCTGCAGGGCTCCAATAAGAAAGTGCCTCCTGCCACTCAGCTGATGAGGGCGAAGCAACCGGCGTCACACTCGGCCGTGAAGAGGGAGAAGAGGTTCAGCACTTCCTCTTTCCCACTCAGTGCTAACAGAGAACTCCATAAACTACCTGCGCTGGCAGGTATGTCACCTTTAATATGCGGTGCCACTCTTTAATCATGCTTCCTCTAATGTACCACCTCTGTAAACACATGCACACCTGTGTACTGCTATTGTGGAAAATGCTGGAAGACGATTCCGAGAGGTAGCATGTTCGGCCCTTTATGGATGGAGGGAATCATATTAACAATTCATGGCCTTGGTGGATCCTCATAGCCGCCTTTTTAACCTTGAGGACTTTGCTCACTATATAATTTATAGATACGTAGACTGCCCATCAGCTTGATCTGTAATGCAAATGATGTGCAATCAGCTGCATCTCCTGCTGTACCTGGAAGAAAGAGATACTGTAGCACCCCTGGAGGGCTCAGTCCTGTAAGATAACGCCGCCTCGGAAGAGAGTGGTGGAATCTGGGCCATCCAGCGTTAAACCCCAGATGTAAACCACACTTATAACAACAGCCTTATTAAGTCATCTGGATAACCGTGATGGGGGATTTGGACTTGCGTCATATAAAGTTATTTTAGCGATTGCCAATCAGCAAATTAACCACAGTAATTAAAGCAAGACTAGCTGGCACCAGGCAGCGTTTTGATTTAGCTCATTGATCTGCTCGGTTTGTACACGTCGTACTGATGCAGATTCTTAGATGAGGCAGCGAGGCTGAGGTTTGAACACTTGCATCAATCTTTCATGGCTTCTTTGTTTACACGCAGCTCTACAGGCAGGATCTGGTCTAAATGGTTTTCCTGCCGAGCTGCACCGCAGCGTGCGTTGTTCTCGTGCCTTGACGAGCTGGGTGACACTAAGGACGAACGGCGGAGGTGGACGTTCGATGGGGACACAGTGTGTCACAATTCACATTTTGCCTATTGAAGCGCTGCGTAGTAGCGTTTGAGGGGAAGGAGCGTGTATAGAGATGGGAAACTAATCTTCCTGACCCTTTAGTCGATGGCAGTGACCTGGAGAAACATGCATGAACAGGCAGGGCCGTGAATATCATCACAAATTCCACTTGTGACAGTTCAAGAGCTGCTCTGTGATTGTAGGCTGTGCAGTTAGAGGTCAGATGCAGCTGGCATTCACGCACTTGCAATGGATGAGCTGTAGTTACATAGTATGCTGTAGTAAATTCTGCCTTCCTTTCTCGTTTTCCTGACTGCAGGACCGTCGGTTCTGATAGTAGATGATAGTCTGATAGTAGTAGATAGATAGCAGAAATATAAAACACTCACCTTCTGGACTAGAAACATCTTTACTGTAAACTATTCGTACTGAAATATCTGGACTCTTACATGGCTACTCTCAGCTATAATAGTTCCCTGAAGAGGAAAGAATTTATAATTTAATTTATGTGAGCTTGGAGACAAAGTTGTTGCCTATTATAAAATGATTTATTGTCTGAATTTATTGTGCCCATGTCTGCTGAGTTCTTCTGGTTTACTGATAATGGAGAAAAGATATTTTATTAGTTGAGAACCTTGTGACCTCACGCTTGATGCCGGCATGTGTAAAACATTCACTTTTATGCGTCCATGTGAGCTGGACGGCTGCGTAAACACAACGCACATACTGAAAGAGACACATTTTTGTACACGGTCCTTATTTATAGCTGCTGAAAATGCCGTGTTAAAAATGGCCGCGCAGCGCCACAGGCTTTCAAGTCTCTTCCTCACTTTGTGTATGTGTGCATCTCACCCTTAAATATCATGTGTCTAAGAACTGTTAACAGCATGTTGTTGCACATGTTAACAACATGTAACATTTAGTGATGAGATTGGGTTCCAGGGGCTTCTTACACAGCCTGTGCTGCCACCTTCTGGTCAACAGGTAGAAATGTTTTTCTTATTTTATTATATTGGTAATATTATACAGTTTTAACTTCACATTAACTATGAAACCTTACACCAGACTATTAAACCTTTATTTCTGCGTTAGTAGAAACACGTACAACACTGAACACACACTTATTCTGTAATATGATGAACATACATAGTACATGAAGTTAAATCTCACTTTATTTGCGCGTGGCCATAAGACTTCCTCCACATCTCGTGGTAAGTATTACCTGGAGAGCTGCATCCAAGCCCAGCACGTCTCCTGATTGAGTCTTACTCTCTGTCCAATATCAGCCTCCTGTTGTTTACACCAAATATTAACTGTGGTTTAACTATAAAGCTCTGTTGTCAGTAAACTCAATATTTTCCGTAGTTTCAGAGACAGTGCTTCAAGATGCAGCGTCTGCTGTTTTAATTTGACTTGAGTACCATTCGATTCTTTCTCCATTCATATCTTCACATTTGAAAACCAAACAATAATATTTTGTAAATAAAGTAAAATACTACTGTTTAAATAGTGTTTAAGATCTTGAACAATTAGCTTAAATACCCTTTGGTCCAAACAAAGCATACACTGCATAGACTGCAGCATCCTTCTGTGCATGGGGCCCATTTTATGTCAGGCTGAGCACACGCTATAAGGTTCTGTCTTTCCATGGGTAGTTCTGAGCCCACTCCCACTCAGGCTGCTAATAAGTGGCAGCTTTCAGAAAATACCAGCGTCCGTTGTCATGGCTGTGGAATGTAATGGCACCTCTTGGAGAGGCTTTGGCCCCTGAGTGAGAGAATGCCAGGAGTGAAACCTGTTAGCGATACACTTGGCCTTCTCCTCCTCACCCCATCCAGCCCACACGAGTTCTGCTTTTTGTTCCAATCCAAAACGAGCGGAGCGTTACACCTGCCAAGAACAAGTGTCAAAGTTGTTCACGTGTTTGGGTCGTGTCTGTCTCTTTAAACCAGGCTTTTTAGTGGAAGTTTTTTGGAAGACATCGCTGTTCCTAATAACTGTGAAATGTTGTGGCGTTGTGCGTCCTGCTGTTATGAAATCTCTGGTCGGCCCTGTGGTGTGTCCTGCCATAAATCACATGCAACAAAGGGAAGCTGCTTCATTATGCAAACATGGAATGCAGATTATTCAATTGTCATTTAGCACGTAACATTTCCAAAATAACATCATTAAAGGTGTATTATAAATATACATGTAGAACATAAAGTACTGTCATCACTAAAACCAAAGAGTTTAGGTCAGAGTCATTATATAAACTTTCTCAGGCTCTGAGTGCTGTGTGGAGGTGCAGTCGTTTCCTGCATTGTCTACCGGTGCATCTATTCGTCTGTCCTCTCGCTTTCGTTTCCTGTTTACAGCTCACGGTGCTAAGCAGGCGCACGTCACTCAGAATAACATAATGCAGCGGAATTCTGCCCCGAAGAGTCCGTGAGTCACGAAACACTCTCAGAAAACACATCGTATGGCGCGACTAGAGGCGGTTGAAGTGTGTAACCATGTATCTCAGAGCTGGATCGAACTGCTTCTGAGAGTCTCTGATTATATTGTGCATCACACCACATTGGTCCATCTTTTGTACATCTACTGAATTCCTCTGGTGTTTCAAGCTGGGGAGGAATTTCTGTCCTTAACGCCTCATGTAGATTCTTCATGTCTCCTTCTGTTCCCTATTGACTCTGAAGACTGGAGGCCCCTTCTGACCCTCTCCTCCACCTCCCTTTGATAAAGAATCGAGCAGGGATGACTGGAGGAAACAATGAAAGACTTGAGGATTCAGCCAGGGCCTGACACCCCCCCCCCCCCCCCCTTTCTCTAATCACACCCTGATTATGTTATTTCCAGCTGCTTATCCTAAATCAGATTAAGCTGAAAAATCCTGCTAATGGTTAAACTGTGGAAAAGACTCAAGTCAAGCTGCTCTAAGATGCAGCAGCAGGGCCTGCCTCCCCTCAGACCGTCACCAGACACCAGTGACTGGAGGAGGAGGAGCTGCGCTGGAGACGAAAAAAAAAAAACCGGCGTTCGCCCCGCCCCCCGTGCCTGTTCCCAGCCAATCACGACCTCTCTGTTCCAGCAGCCTTTGCCCTCATTGCTTCAGAGCGGCCCGAACTCGTCCAATCAGCTGCCTCCTCCGCCGCTTACATCACTAACAAGCCAGTTCCCTCCAGCAGCAGAGAGCTTCATTTTCTGCTCTGCTTTTGTGCTAAAATGGAGGCTGGCCTCTCGCCCTGAGTGGATCGCCTTCCTGGTTGAGGTTTAGATGTTGACATGCAATAAATCTGGAGACAGGATGGTAGTGGATGCACCTAATTCCAATGGGCCTTTTCAGCCGGTGGCTCTTATGCACTTCAGAGGTACGTACGGAGTCATTATTCTTCCTGTTTTGTCCTGGGGAATTAAGGGGGAGAGAGGGAGCTGAGTGTGGCTGTGCTCCGGTTCCCCTCCACTGCTCGCTGCTTGCTTAGTCACAGCCCCGATGCCCGGGCCGGGACCGTCGTCCCCGTGTTCCGGCGAGCGGCTGCAGCGTGTGCAGGGAGTCCGGTGTAGCGGCGTTTGGGAGGTGTTTGTGTGCACAGCGGCTACGTTAAAAAATCAGGTTTTACTAGCTAGCTGCTCTCTGCCCATCCCCCCGCCAAGCCAGTGATGTCAAAGGAAGTGAGGTCATAGCCCAGGGAAGGGTCTTCTGCTTAGATTTTCATGTGTTTGTATTAAAAGCGGGCTTGAAGCACCGGGAGCAGCCGGTCTTCGTCTCCTTAGCGTAGCTTCGCCGCGCGGCCCAGCGTTGGTGCCACACTCCGGTTGGTCTGGGCACAAATTGGTCACGGTGTGCAGGCTGGAGACAGTCACTGCAGCAGCCTCCGTTCCTCCATCTCTCTCTCTCCTTCCTCCCCCCTTTCTCTTGCTGCTGCCTCGTTAGCGACATGCCCAGGCGCCCTTGAGATGGTTCCCCTCTCCAGACCGGGCGTGATGAATGAAACCTGAACGTCTCTCCGGCGCTGCCCGTCAGTGTGACTCAGCCATCTTTGTCACAGCAGAGCGGTGGCGTTTTCAGGATTACAGCCTCAGCCTCTTGATGTGTGTACAGTGTAGTCAGTCATGAGAGGCCGCAGCCTGTTTCCTAGTGTGTGAGTGCAGCCCGGCATTGAATGAAGCCTCAGGCAATTATCGATTGCTCTCTATTGAGCCACAGAGACGACAGCCTTGAATGACAACTCAGTGTTTTAGAACAATCGGGCTCTCTCTGCCTTTTCCCCCTTTCTTTGTATGTTCACACTAAATGTCTTGCAGTAGATACAGATCTTTCCAGTCTGGGCATAATCTGCCCGTGTCTCCGTCTGAGCGACCACCTCTCGCAGACCTCCCCCTCTTTGTCTGCAGATGCACATTGTAGTGCGTTACCCTAGTATTTGTGTTTGTTTTGGTTTAGGCAAATTAGCGTCACACACCTGAACACAACAATGTGCATCGTGAATGCATCCTCGCCGTTCAGGCCCCAGCAGAATGGCTGAATGTGGTGAAACCGGTTCCTGATATGCTTTGAAAAGTGTCACACAATGTCCCTGTGGAAGGCTATAAATAGTAGCCGGTCAATGTTTACATTGATCATAACATGGTGTTGATAAAGCAGATTGTCAAACTGGCCCTAACTCCAGACTAGCAGCAGTTCATCTGACCCATTTACAGAGGAGAACAGAGCCTGTGCTTCCAATGTGACTCATCTCCACATCTTTTTTTAAAAAAGTTTTAAAGTCTTTCTCTGTTCTTCACGGGACATGATACTCGTGTACACGCTTGTTCTTCTTCCTAAGGCTGCCGGTGCATTAATAGAAGTCACATTGTGGTTGCCATCAATTTTAAGATCACAACATCAGGGCTTTATCTGTTACACAACAACCTGCTGGGCATTTTAGGAGTGCACACAAACTTTATAACACCAGCAGACAGGCTTATGTAACAGGGGCAACAGAAGTCGGACATGGTCAGGGGTGCGAGGCTTGGAGATGCATTCCAGTCCAGCTCCATGACCCAGTGCAACCAGGGCAAATTACAAAATATGGTACAACTCCTTCCCAAGAGAAAGGGACTAAAGATAACACACAAATAAACACAAATTTAATCCTCCTCCCTGTTGATGTTTACAGGGGAAAACAATTCTTAGCTGATTTTGATGACATAATAATAATAATAGTGTCTCTGATAAACCCCCCGTGTGTTTTTAATCAGGACGACAGTCACTTGTGCTTTTTTCCTGTTGTGACAACACGTTTGTCCATCAGATCTTTATGGAAATGGGTGATAATGGCCCTACGCTCTCGCTCGTCTGGAATTCCTAACCTCTCGCTGTCATCAACATAAATTAGCCGACTTGATACTGACACTGTGAGCGTCCCAGCCAAGTCTCCTTTATGTCTGAATAGGATTTCTCTCTTCTTACCGTGAATCTGGCTGTTTGCAAGAAGCGCGTGTGTGTGGGTGTGTGTGTGTGTGTGTATTTGTGGCATCTCTATTCTATGCCACAGCCTTTGTCACTCAGTGTGTATTCTGACTGAATTAGGGCATGAGCCAATAGGTTTAGCACTGTAGCTTGATTTATCAGGGGTTTTTTTTATGTCTTCTTATCACACACCTGCTTGATGGAGGAGTTTTGTGCCAGTTTATTTATTTGCTCATTACTTTCAGTCCAATTAAAACCAGATGGAGTGTAATTAATTTTATTACTATGCGTTATGGATATTTTTTCACATAGAAATGGCATCTATGTTCCTATCTACGTCTTATTAATGATCCAATTTCTTCATTTAAATATGTCATGAAAACTAATTTGTCTCGCAGCCTAATGTGCTTATCTCAGTAATTGGACTCATTCTGCCCACAGGTTACAGTATGAGCGGTTCATCTCACGTATGTTCGTCTGATAGAAGTCAAGGAGGCACAGTTCACTGTTTGCAATTACAGGAAATGTACATACAGGAAATGCATAGAATGACGTGTGGAGGTCTAACACAACAGATGGTTTAATGCTACATGGTCTGGTTTTTAATTTAAGGTGGTGACTGGATGTTTTTTTTTTTCATCAACAGGTCTTGGTGGCTTAAATGTGTCAAGCATGTAGGCAGTGATTTCTAACACCCTGACCCAGGGTAGAGGGTGTAGCTCGCTTTCTTGCAGAGATGACTGAGTGGCATCAAGTCTAAGCGTTACCCAATTTATGGCATTATGTATAGGAAATGTGCTTTGTGTATTTTCCATAGCCTGATTTTAATCATGAAATGAGCCATGCCATAGCAGCCATAATTAGAGTGGCTGAGGGACATGTGAATGTTCTTGCTTAATTGTGACTTGCAAAGATAAAACCAAACCTCATAAGAGGCCGCCTTGAGGAAGCTCCTTTCTCTCCTTTCACATAACTGCATAATTGTGGTGTCTCCGTGTGCTGTTTCTGCACCACACAAACAGGTACAGCGGGGATTTAAAATTCACACACAGCGATTGTTTGTTTTTGGCGTTGTCATGTGTGAAGACTCTGCCTGACACAAGCGAAGTGTTTTGGAGGAAATTAGGCAAAACACTAAAACCACCACCGATATAATCATAGACTTTAATAGACTTTATTGGGGTTGTCTTTACCAATAGTTTTCACGTTTCTTCTCCTGTGTTTTCTCCTCCACTCTGCTCCGTCGTTATTGTCCCCCTGGGCTCCAACCATCTCGGCCTGTCTTTCGGTGCACTTTAGTCTTCATGACTCATTTGCCAGTCTGCATCACTCTCTTGCTGCCTCCCAATTCTTTTACAATCACTTTGCTGCTCTGTAATGATTGGCAACCCCCCTCCCTCTCTTCTTTTTCTCTTGTGACCTCTAGTGCTAGTCCTTTTGAACACAGCGCCCTCACCACTGTGTCGCTCTGTTACGCCTTCAGTTTTTTGTTTTTTCAGTCAGCCCTGGAGACGTTTGCCTGCTTTTTTCCCCACTTTGACCCATCTCACATTTGTTATGTTCTCTCTTTCAGATGTGGCCCCCGCAGAGCAGGAGAAGCTCTTCATCCAGAAGCTACGACAGTGCTGTGTTCTTTTCGACTTCCTGTCTGACCCGCTGAGCGACCTGAAATGGAAGGAAGTGAAGCGGGCGGCGCTGAGCGAGATGGTGGAGTACATCACCCACAACAGGAATGTCATCACAGAGCCCATCTACCCAGAGGTGGTGCACATGGTCAGTGGCACTGGAGGGCTGGTTGGGTTTTGCGGTTTAAGCTGAAGATGTGGGTGAAACCTGGGCTAAGAATAGGAGCAAGCAGTGGCTGTGGGACGGAGATGGCTGGAGGGGAAATAGGAGACACAGTTTAGCTTTGATTGTCTAATGAAACAGTGTGTTTCTGTCCCAACTGATGTTTGTGATCAGGATCTGTTTTTTTCTACTCAGGGCAGAAGTGCTGACTGCGTTTTGGAATATTAGGCTGTGATTATCTAATCAAGTTCCCACAGTGGACGGTTGTTCAATAAATAAGACGGTTGCCGTCCCTATCATCTGTGTGCAAAGTCACCTGAAGCTGAAAAGTGCAAACTGTGCTGCTCTTTGTTTCTCACATTAACAGATCTGGTGCCATCTATTCTAGTACAGTGGCTCTCAAACCCTGTACCAGCTCTCTGGTGGTTTCCCAACTATTCCTGGGTAGAATTCACTTTGTCTGCTCCCACCACCTGTCTGCCTTCGTCTTAGATGTGTCTTGTGCTTCTGATTTCACACCTGATCCGCGTAATAGCACTGTAGCATTGGTGGGAAGAGCAGGGATGGTTGGGAAAACAAGCAGCGTGGTGGACTGGGTTTAAGAACCACTGTGCAAATAAACAATTGTTGTCCTTGTTTTCCTTTTTATTTTATAGGTAATATGAGTTTTATTTTCCCATCATGTTTTTCCTGGGCGTTTGTTTGCTTTGTTGATGTGTTAATTTGACATCTTCAATCCTGACATCGTGTTAGATTTGACATTTCCATTAGTCACAAAGTGATTTGTTGGACGGTATTTCAAGAAGCTTTTACTTTGAATAACAGCAAGTAAACTTAACCAGCAGAAAACAAGATCAGCATGATGACAGATCGTCACAATGTTCCGTGAGCACAGAACTATAAACATGATAAAAATCTTTAGAAAGATGCTCTTCCCCTATGATCTTGTCATCATCAAAGACAACAGTACAGTTGCTATAATAAGTTTATGACATTTTAACAGTTTCCAACGTGGAGTTAAAGCTGAGTTGCCTCCACAGCCTGTGCTGGGTTGGAGCTCTGCACAACCAGGACGGTCGATGTACCTTGTAGCTTGTCTTTTCAAACAAGGCTTCCAGTGTTTTTGTAGGCCACCTGCAGTGTCCCATGATCTGTCTGGCAGGCAACAGCAGCCCACAGGGGAGTCAGTTGACACTGTGAGAGACCAGAAACACAACACACTCGAATTGTGGTGCAAATACATTAAGGCCAGTTGCAAGAAGAAAGTGTACATTACCTGAATTGTGGGGTACTTTAGACGGCTTGATGTTGTTTTGGCAAGAATTGATAGAAAATGAGAAACTGGGAAAACGCCACATGAACTGAGATGCTGGTAATCTTTTAACACTGTCACTATGAAGCCATAATCAGCCACTGCTTTGCATTCATGTACCTCATGTCAGTGCAGTTTACGCGTTACGTGCACAACCTCATTTGTGGAGACTTGTCCCAAGGTCAACCGTGTCGTAGGCTTTGGTGAAAGCGTCACTGCTGCTGTTCTGGTGTGTTTGTGGGCATTTCAGTTGCAGATGCTTAACATGGTGTAATTGCTGGTTTAACTTCGCGTAATAGGTTCACACCAAAACTGTATTCAAGAATGGGGAAACTCCTGACAGGAAGCCACATTGTGGTGTGTGCTAATGTGGACCTAAATATCATCCTGCCCTGTGAACCAAACATTCACGGTATCACTTTTCATTTCTCTCCTTCCAGTTTGCAGTGAATATGTTCAGAACATTGCCTCCATCGTCCAATCCTACCGGAGCGGAGTTTGATCCAGAAGAGGATGAGCCAACACTTGAAGCAGCATGGCCACACCTCCAGGTTGACATTTCAATCAGTTATTCAGCTGCAAACCAACAAGGGCTTATTTAATGATTTATAACCTAGAAAGCCTTGACTCATTGCTGTGCACATAATATACATGACAAAATCTGTAAGAGGTACAAACCAGTTATTTGTGAGTGACTTGAGACAGAGCAGTCCTGATCATCATGCACACTTGACCCTCATGTTGCCAGATTCCTTCCCTCACTCTTTTCCCCATCTCTCGTTTCTTTTGCAGCTTGTCTATGAATTTTTCCTTAGGTTTTTAGAATCGGCCGACTTTCAGCCCAACATAGCGAAGAAATACATTGACCAGAAATTTGTCATGCAGGTGAGGAAACGAGGATTTTTACCGTGGCTTCTGTAATAGAAAGCCTAAATTGTAAAGTGCAATTTGCTCTTTGGTTGCCGTGGTAACGTTACTCTTCTTGCTCTGTAGCTCCTAGAACTATTTGACAGCGAGGATCCCAGAGAGAGAGACTTCCTGAAAACTACCCTCCATAGGATCTATGGAAAGTTTCTGGGTCTGAGAGCATACATCAGAAAACAGATAAATAATATTTTCTATAGGTCAGTGCAGTTTACGTGTTACATGCACAACCTCATTTGTTTGGTTAGGTTATATAGAGTCTGTGTACTGCCACTGAAAAGCAGGTTCTGTTTGATGCTGCAGGTTTATCTATGAGACGGAGCACCATAATGGCATAGCTGAACTCTTGGAAATACTTGGAAGGTATGGCTGCCGCTGTTGTGTGTTCAGTTTTTTTTATTTCACAGTCGAGTGGTGTCTTAAGTGTTAAATCATTTCGCATTTTTTCTCCCAATAGCATAATCAATGGATTTGCCTTACCACTAAAAGAAGAGCACAAGATTTTCCTGTTGAAGGTTTTATTGCCTCTGCACAAAGTTAAATCACTCAGTGTCTACCATCCACAGGTAGGTTTGCTGGTGAGAACGTGAAATGCGAGAAGCTGCTGAAGTGTAGATGCAATTTGTTTTGTCGAATGACTGTATGGAAACACAAGCACACACGTTATCAGGTGTCACACACCTTTATGCCAGCATCAGATCATTTTACAAGATTGTGGTGGTGTATGTTCAGCCAGCTTGTCTCTCAGACATCTACGCCCCCTGTAGCTTTCTCAAGTCTAAATTCAAATCGGTGGTTTAATGATCATGCTTGTTTATTTGTTTTGCAGCTGGCGTATTGCGTGGTGCAGTTTTTGGAGAAGGACAGCACTCTTACAGAACCGGTGAGCCAAATGTCGTGAAGTCATTTCAAGGTCTTGCTGTTATTCAATATCTCTTCGAGCCCCTTTGGTTTATTTTACTTCACTCTTCCAACAGGTGGTAATGGCTCTCCTAAAGTACTGGCCAAAGACTCATAGTCCAAAGGAAGTCATGTTCCTTAATGAACTGGAAGAGATCCTGGATGTCATTGAGCCCTCAGAGTTTGTTAAGGTGCAGGAGCCTCTCTTCAGACAGCTGGCAAAGTGTGTGTCCAGCCCGCACTTCCAGGTATTTCACAGATTATGGCAGTCTTGCATTTATACCTGGAGGAATGCCCTCTTCATCTGCGTGACCATGCAATGTATATTGTTTTCTGTAGGTGGCAGAGAGAGCTCTGTACTACTGGAACAACGAGTACATCATGAGCCTGATCAGCGACAACGCAGCAAAGATTCTGCCGATTATGTTCCCTGCTCTGTATCGCAACTCTAAGACCCATTGGAACAAGTAAGATACTCGAGTTGAGTCGTCCCCACAACTGTACTAATGGTCTTAAACTTAAAAATTACAGATAATTTAAATAAAACAATAGCCCACAACCTGCTTTCCTGCTGCAGCAAACACATTTTTTGTGACTCGCATTTGCGTCATTTGGAAAAAAAATCTGACTGTTGACAGATTTGGGCTTGTGTGTTGTTTTTTTTTTTTAGGACCATCCATGGCCTCATCTACAATGCTCTGAAGCTTTTCATGGAGATGAATCAAAAGCTCTTCGATGACTGCACACAGCAGTTCAGGGCTGAGAAAAACAAGTAGGCAGCAACAGACCATTTGACACATTATTGCAATCACCCCGAAGTCCACAGCTGAGCGAGCGTTGGGTTTCACACATCCGTGCAGAGGAGCAGATTATTAACAGGAGGTTTGGTGCTTTGTTCAACAGAGAGAAGGCGAAGTCAAAAGAACGCGAAGAAGCTTGGATCAAAATCGAGAACCTCGCCAAGTCAAATCCACAGGTGAGCAGTCAGTGCAGTGATTTAAACGTGTGTGTTTCCCTTTGCTGCCTGTCTGTGTGAGTGTGGAACCATTACATACGTGTTTCATGCGCTGCAGACTGCCTCTGTTTAGGTTTCCCACGCTATTTCATGCTCTAACTTAGCAGTTACCCTGCTCATAAAGACGGTAAGATCTTGTCACCTGCTCTAAACAAAAGCTAATTGTTGTTTGACAAAACGTACAAAGGTTATGTTAAGTGTCTGCTTCATCTGCAAAATCAGATTTTAATTATTCCGTTGTGGCACAAAATGAGTTTGGTGAGAACACGAATCTCATGCTTCGTCTTTGTGATTGATTTTAAAAAAGCAACCCTGGGTGCGTTCACACTATAACACTATAACCATGAAGGCTTCTCATTTAACTTTCAGCAAGACATGTTCCAATTGTCGAGCTACAACAATATCAATGTGAAATTGAAGAGAACATTTTAATTGATATTCGATCAGCACTGCCGTAATAATTCAGAAACTCAACAAATAAAAACTTCATTCTAAACAAATTGATGACCGCAACCATTCAGAGTTGCTTATTTACATTCTTCCTTGCATGCGACTGAAAGTCTTTTCTCCATCCTTCTTGTGTTTTTGTTCCCCTTCTTTTCAACATAGTTCTATATGTATGTTGATTCCTCTGACCTCAATAGTCCTGTAGCAATGGAGACGGATGTCCCTTTGATAGAAGATGTTCAGAGGCTAAAAAAGACAGTTGAGGAGGGCGCAACTCAGGTAAACCTGACTTTCTCTCTGTCTCTAATTACATTTCCTCCTAAATCTCCTGTATAGTAATGGACTAGTCTACAAGGTCCTGGCACAGTAGACAGTTTAAAGTTAAAACTAATCTGGACTAAACATTGGAATCAAGAACTTTGCCCCTTTTTTTGGATTTTCTACCCTTTGCATGTTGTCTACATGTTCCTGGAGCCCCAAAGTGATTTGTTACTTCTATTCTAACCACTGTATTAGTATGTGTAAGATATAGTATGACATAACCAATAATAGCTACTAGTAGTAATATTTTTTGTAAAATAAATCAGTAAAAACAGTAAAATAAAACAAATTGAGAAGACTTATTTTTGTTTTCATATTCTCTCACAACTTATGGTTTAGTTATTTGTGTAGTTGTCTGTGTGTGTGTGTGTGTGTGTGACTGGTGCCATTCGTTAACTTGCTCTTAGTTTATTTTTCCTCCCTTAAGATTTTGGTGTCTGTAACTGAATTGTGTTTAAGCTTCATCTCACAGATACAAGACTGATTTTCACGCATTGACAGACGATGATATGAAACATTGTAGTAAAGCTCAAGTGTGTCCTTGCTTGTCTTCCCTGCTCTTTTTCCAGTTGCAGCATGACCAGAGGAAAGAGCGGCCCATGGTGCGACGCAAATCTGAGTTGCCTCAGGATATCTACACCACTAAAGCCTTGGAGTCCCACCGCAGAGCTGAAGACATGTTGACCACCCATGATGGGCTCTAGGTCGCGCCTCCTGTCGGCTCTTGGTTCTACCCCCTCCCCCCCTTTGACAGCCATGGACATGCTCTTTGCCCAGGTGCCAGAATTACACTGGCAACTCATCTCGGGCTTTGTATCCCTCTTCTCACCATCACATTTCACAGTTTCCTTAGTTTTCCTTCATTCCTGCTGCCCCTGTGCAGAAGCCCTGTGTCCCCCATTTTTGGATTTCTGCTTTCTCAGGTTGTTTTCTTTATTTAGAGAGGTGCAAGAGTGTTTTGGTGTGTGTGTGTGTGTGTTTTCTATTTTATTTTATTTTTTTTAGCCCTTGCAACATTCAGTGTCCTCCCAACATGTCACCCATCAGTTCCTCTCACCTTCCTACCTTTTCTCTCCCCCCTCACTGTAAATGTGGAACCTGGGCGTACGGACACCACAACGCTGGCTCCTTCCTTCCTTCTTGCAGATGTATGTCACAGGGGATTGGACTTGGTTACATAGGAACTGACTGACTCACTGTCTAAGGATCGTCTCTTGGTCTCTGCTTGGTTTTCTAGCAAAGGGAACGAACACAGAACCTGTTGGTCAAATGAAAGACTTTTTTGTCAACTATTGTATGTTTTCTTTGCGCAATCTATGGACATCTTGTCAGTGCCAAGACTGTTGTGTTCATGTTTTGTTTAATGTTTTTATCTGTGACTTTAACAGGGATGCCTGCCTTGTCTTTGTGTTTGGAATATTTTTTTTTTTACTTTAGTACACTTAAGACCAAACTGAGGCCTGTCCTTAGCCTTGCAATGTCCAGGAAAGATGGCAAGAAAGAGGAGGTTGTCTTGTGGACATCTGACACTTTCCATTTTATTGTTTTGTGCCATATGCCACTCTTTTATATGCTTGCTTCCTTATGTTCATTGGCAATATTTGAAAACCAGACCATAGTGATGCCTAAATGGTTCAAACAATGGTACTAACTGTTTTTGAGTTTAGTAATGACGAGGAACCTGAAAAGCTGTATGTGTTTGCTGTGTCCGTTGCTGTCTGTCGAGCTTGGATGAGGCAAAAAGATGATGCATATGAATGTGCACGCTGTAAAATTAATGGGCAGGATTGTCTCTGCAAAGTAAATGTAATCGGATTGACTTTCTGAATGCGTGAAATGGTAGAGGAGGCACAGATCTGTTCGTCACACATCATGTCTCAGCACCTAAAACCGGGGTTTTAGCAGCTGTAACCGAGATGGAACCTCTGCTCATTATGTTACATAGTGATGTTCTATGCTATAAAGATGTTAAAGCCTCTTTAATAATTAAAAATAAAATTTATTTATTTTAAAACCTAAACATAGCTGTTTAATTCTCAAATTACTTGACGAGAACTACCAAAAAATGGGAACATCTACAGGTTGTGCCGTGTTAGAGTTGCTGCCTAGTTTCCCTTCTCTGGTTTAGGATTCTATATATATTGTATCCTCCACATTGAGGAAGTTGTTTAAGGCTGAAAATGTCTTCCAGTCAGTACCATTGTTTAAACTCTGAAGGTCTGATAGATTTCTTCATATTTGACGTGTTGTATCTCTTTATTTTTCTCGGGAGGTTAAAAGCTTGGATGTAAGGTTTTGGATTTTTTTTTTTCCTGGCCTTCAGGATGCCCAACTCTGAAACAGACAGGTATCAAATGGCCATTAAAATGCCAGATGCTGAAAATAAACTCAAAATTGTGACTTGGCTTGTTAACTGTATTAATACTGTATTTGCTTGAGTGCAAAAGATGTAAATTAAAATTACCATGTTAAACATGTACCTTTTACCTTGGAGGAATGCCATTCACCAAAATGATTTCTGTTGTCGAGGTTACTGCATTTACAAAACAGCCCTGCCTGCTGGGAGAGATGTTTTATGGATTTTATGAGTTTGAGTCAGAGACATTCGAGGTTTATTTTAGTGCTGAAAACAAGTCATCCATGATAACAAAATATGATTTAAAGATGATTTGGTGGCTTGTTCTCTTTCTGCAGGACTTTTAATTTTAACATATTATTTCCAAAACATAACTTAAAGTGTCCTTTTTGTATGTGACCTGTACTATATGATTCATTTAATATTGTATATATGATTTACCTTGTTTCATGTAGTGTTATATATCTAGATTAATTTTGTACAAATTGTCCCTCTGTACAGAATAAAACATCATTAGCAAGTGAAAGAAGCCAATCTGGCACAGACCATCTTATTTCTCTTGTTTTGGCCGAACGTTTAGCCACAGAATTAGAAAATGTCTTCTTTTTTTTCCCCCAACAAAGTTCCCTCCTTCATACAAACAACTGACAAATGTTCATGCTCTTTGTGAGTTCCTATCACTGTATTTAGTCGTGTACAAGTATATAGAATGAATAAAGAGATTATTTGAATTTATATTTTCAAATATGCATCCAGTTCCAGTACTTTACTGACAGGGCACACATTTTAAATGAAATGTCAATGAGTGTGTTAGTTCTCAAAAATGTTGAATGTAGGCTTAATGTTAGTAGTTGCTGTTGGTATGAAAACCAATTGCTGTAAAACTACACAAAGGTTTGGTTAAACTACAGCCAGTATGATATTTACATACATGTAGAAATTTTGGCTAAAACACCCTTTTAAGTATTTAAACTAAGAAAGGAAAATTTAAATGAATGGCTGACTTAGCAAGTATGTGTATAAACCATTTGGTCTGTAGCTAATAAAGCTTATATTAATAATTAAAATCATAAACAACAAATGCAACATTTGCCTAGTTTTTAATTTAGTTGGATTTCAACGTGTTGCTCTGTTTAGAACACAAGAGGGAGCCAGATAACTGAAAAAGAAACTTTACCTTTATAACCTGGAGAAAAACATCTGCAGCACTTGGTGGAGCAGGTCTGGATGCAGCACTGATCCCACAGGCCATCTCAAGCACACCATCTATAACGGAATGCAAACTTGAATTAGAGTCTAGTAATGATAATCGCTAATATCTTCCAGTTTCAACGCAGTAAAAGATTATATGTAATAATTAGTCCGCTGCATATTGTTAACCACACTGACAGTGACAAACATGTCTGGATGGTCAGCAGCACTTTTTACTTTATCATCCCTCTGTACTGAGCTGATTGCATTTGAGAAAGTGATCTAACAGTGCAAAGCTCTTTTGTAAGGGGAAATGTGGAATTATGTTTTTCTTAGAAGTGGAGCAAAAAAAAAGGATTTTGTTTTTTTACTACACGTGCTTTATGGATTACTTCCTGTTTCTGTAATGAGAGTGCTGTTTTGATGTTGTTGGCCTTGTATTCCTCTAACAGTTGGCTGTAGTAGCTTATCTCCCGGTGCAGAGAGAGTATTAAATCTTGATGTTACACAAGGTGAAGGTGAAGCTGTGAGTCACAAAGGATTGGTGAGCGGAAGGCCAATTGTAAACAAGCGTGTTTGTTTTCAGAGGGGGGTGATTTCAGAGAACTCCAAACATTTCCACAGGACCTGTAGCTTTATCCTGAGCCGACACCCCTGGTGGAAAAAAAAAACCCTGGACCACCGGAAGTCTGTGGTGGTAGTATGTGACAAGTTATAGTTAAGTTAAGGTATCAGCCCACAGTAAAACATCATAAAGTAACAAACATGCAAAGCGTAGGAAACTAAATATTGTTTATGTGCGTCTTGTCACACCAGCCTCGCTCTGTCTGGAGAAGCGTTTGAGCTGGATCTGAATTCCTGCCTTTATAATTCGTTTTGAGTTCCTAGAGACATATCCTTGCTTCTGAATTCAATTATCTGATGCGAATGTCCCAATTTATTTTGAATTATTTATTTACAATATTTTTTTCTCCATCAAAAATAGCAGGGCAAACAATACTTATCACAAAGGACATTGTTAGTCATTTTAACTAAGCACATGATGTGTGATTGTTTTAAGTAGAATTCAGGTTGTAGTGGTTGTGGCTGAAAGAAATCAGACGTAGATCAGCCGGTTTTATACACTGTGACGTCAGTAATAGTGAAAGATTACCAAAGCAATTTCTTCCTCCCTGGCTTCCTGCATATTAACTATGACCTGACATAAACCTCCGGCCAGAGTGTCAGTCTGGTACCATGTGACTCTGCGTAGGATTTCCGATGCAGGAGCACCCAGAGCGCCCTAAAAGCGAAGGCCATACCACTGCAGGACACAGTTTCAGGCTGGAAACGTCAAGGAGGCAGCAAATTATGTGCTAGTATACGTCAAAAAACCCGAAACACACTGGTCCTACTGTATATACGACGCACGGTAACATTACACTAGCTGACGTACAAGTAATGTGCCGGGGAAATACTGAAATTAATTCTTACTGATCTAGGTTAGAGACCCGGCTGCTCTCTCAAATCCCACAGCATCCTCCTGGCTTGTGTATCACAGTGTATTGTTGCCAAGCTGTCCTTACCTCCCCTACCTGACTCACAGGTGGCTCAGAGCCAAGACTGAAAGACTGCTGGAAGGGAAAACTACCACCATCTGGAACATCACAGGCTGCCAGTAACAGCCACGGTTCATAGACAAAATGTTACAACCCCTCGCTTGTGTGCGGACGAGTATCCTGTGAGTTTCTCCCTGGGGGCCACAAGTCTGCTGCAAAAACTGCATCTTAAACCTTTTTTTAACCTTGTGAAAGAGCAAACCACTTTAATATAATGCTTTAAAAAAACCCGAAGACATTATTATTCATGTGAGATTACACAACTTTGTTTAAAACATTTACAAGTGTAAGGAATAGACATCTAGGTCCCTGAATTACTCTTTATATATTTTATCTATTTAACTATCTGACAAAATCCAACAATTAGGAAATGAAGACAAGTCTAACAGGACAAACAGCAAATAAGAAGCTGTGGTTATGATTTAAAATTCATAACTGGCCTTGGCATTTGTTTATTGATATAATAGTATAATCATTGGTTTGAATGTTGCTCATCTATACATACTGTTCGAAGGCTGAAGTGCTGCTGCGGTCCTACAGGGGGAAGTGTTACTCTGCTGGCACCGGAGCAGCAGCCTGCGACAGGGGCGAGAGGGGAGACAGAAGAAGAGGGAAGCCGAGGTGAGAGCAGCAGTAATCTCATCAGCTGTGTCAGAGACTTCCTCTCTCACTCGCAGAACGTAGAAAGGCTCATTCCTCATTTTCAAGAGATGCGCCTCATTTATTTATCTTACACCAGGTATGTGGACGGCTGATAATACTGGATAAGGACGGGCGAGCCTTCCCTGCGGGGTGACGTTTGTACTTTGATTGAGATAAACAGTGACATAAATCAGCCCCTGTTCCACATGTCAGTGGCCTTTTATGAAAATCCATCAGGTTATAATATATCATATAACTGCATACAGGGACAAATCGTCCACTTACAGACACTACACGCTAATATACACAAATAGTAGAGCACAGTATATAAATACTGTTACCAAAGTGATGTTTTCATCCTTTTAATGTAATTCTGGGATCTTTGCATACCTGCGTAGCTTCTAGGTTTGACCCCAGGGATCAATAATGTCAGTAGCAATTCACAGGAATCTCTTTATAATTAGGCCTGAACAGTGTGAAGCGTTAAGTCGGACCCTTAAAACGATGATGAGTTGGCTCCAGATGTTCAATATTTGATGTTATTATTGTCAAGGACGCAGCATATTAGGCTTGATTTTCAACATGGCGGCACATTTAAAACGCGCGCGCCGCGTCGCCGTGATCAAGCTCACCTGCCAACGGTCGAGCCCGCAGTCGTTGCGTTCTTCTAGTCTCGCGACTGTGTTTATCATCTCACTCATCGACCTTCAACTCGGCAACAGGCGGAAGCTGAGCTTTTCTGCCGCGGGCTGCTTGAAAGCTAAAGCTAAAGCTACTGCATTTGAACAAGGTAAGTTTACTGTAGCTGCCCATGCTAACGTGCTCAATGCAAGATGTTTTTGTCGTAAGGAGTTTTATAAGCTGCGCAACTCAATTAAAACATATGTATAGTTATCATGCTGAGTTAGCTTGTTTATGTCAGTTTTAGCTTGACCAAATGTTTGGTTAGCTAATGTGGTTGAGGAGTTGTAAACATGTTTACATTTTCTTCAAATGTTTATCAGCTGAAAGTTTAAAAATAGCATTTTGGACAAAAGAGGTCTTTAGGGGGCAAATGTAAGGTTGTGGTGTAGTGTATAGAGCGTTGCTGTTCAATGATAACTAAATTGAGTAGACGCATACAGTTGTGGAGGATTTATCGCTTTGAATAAACAATTTCTTTGGGGAAATCAAAAGTATATGAAAAGCTGGAGAGGCTTTATTTGTTTATTTACTTCCTTCCTTCTTTGGGGTGTACTGTCAGAATGTTGTTGTAAAACAAACAGGACTAGGAACTAAAGGAAGCAAATATTAAGTGAAGTTTGGCATTTGTTCCATGGGTTCATGCACTTTAGCTGTAATCAGACAGCCTTTAAATCAAAGCAGAGCAAATTACAACAAATGGGAAACACATTTTTAAGTGGCTTTGTGCAGTGTTTACAACTGCAGTGCAATTTTTAGTCTGTGCACAAGAGGCAATTACTAGAATGTGATATACAAACCTTAAAAAAAATAAATAAATAAAGGACATTGTGTGGATGATGCTAGGTTAAGGGATGTAAGGGTAACTCAAAGCACGTTTGCGTTGCTGTTACCCTGCAAATTGGCTTTAGGCTGGTTTGATGTTTGAAGAATCCACACAACATCTTTGTATGTCTGATCGTATAGCAGTTGAGAACATGCAAGAACAAGTAGATTTATTTTTTGCTGCAGCATTCGATCACTTCCTAAATATGAGTTGTAGCTAGTTGTAGTCAGTCTTCTTGCATCCATGTCTCTACCGTTGGTTATGAAATTGAGATGTTGTAGGGGTTGCTTGCAATCTATTCAATGGAAAAAAGTTATCTTAAAGCTGACTTAATGGTTCTAATGAGTTTATAAGAAAATAAAATATATTAAACTTATTTTACATACTTATGTTTTCTTCCTAGTGATTTGGTAAATGCGATACTTGAATCACAGGTTTTGCCTTTTCTAATGGTTTGTCTTCTAGAATGGAGCCTGTGGGTTTTCTCTTTACCTTGTGCATGGCATTAGTGTTGCTGTGGTATGGCTTTTTTTTTTAAACGCTCAAGTATAGAAACACCATTTTCTGCTTATGTTTTAAGCCTTGAATCTTTGAATACTTTAACACTGAACGCCTGACTGCAAATGGCTCAGACATCGCTGCAGTATCAGATGTTGCTTTCCATAACCGTAACTTTGACGAAAGCAGACCTTGTTTGGCCAGAAAGTTTACTTCTCAGAAAAACTAAAGATGCATCAGTTTAACTTGAGCTGATGCATTTTCAGCATTGACCTATGAGATTGTGTTGACTAATTGCAGAGGTCCTTGGATTGTAATTGAATAATGAATATGAATAAAATCGACCCAAACTTCTCAGAGGAACGAGACCTTTAAACGAACAGGTTTTTATTTATGTATCCAGTACACTAGACATTATGGGGCCATCTTCCAGGAGGCACCACCCTATATACTGCATTCATGTGTCTATTTCTAATGTTTATCTCTGCAGTAATTAAACCTCTGCTGTGATCTTAACACTTAGCTTCATTTGTGCTTGAGCTAGTGCCTGGAAGAGTGAACTGTTTAGAGAAATGGGGATGTAGACTTTACGCAATGTTTTGAGATGGACAGTATTTAGATTATTTACAGTGATGTTTGTCATTTAACGTATTGCATATGGCTTAATAGCATGTGATTCATCATGGGAAATACACTGTATACAGTATAGGGGGTGGTGTCATTTACTTTACTACAGACACACTATAGGTCCTTGCAGTGGCCACCGTGCAGAAGGAATCAGCCGTCTTTGCTCTTAGTGCTACCATCAAATTTGACTGACATTTGGTGCCAATTGTTTGCAGGCACCACTCTTTTCTGTTTGAGCGTATGAAATTACCTGAGAATACTATTAAGGGTTATAAAGGTACAGTAACAGTTTGAGACTGCCTATCACCGAACCACATTGGTCAGTCAGTTTACTTTATTACCTTAATTTGGACCTTACATAAAGATTCAGCCAATGATTTCCACATGTAGAAGTTCAGTTTTAAATTACACAACATACATTTCATTTTTACTATAATGGACAGTTATGGTTTTTATTCTGTCACTTACTGTAAATATCTCCAGTTGTGTTCCAGTGCACAAATTCTAGGCTACCTCATTAAAGTAGTGTTTTAGTATGTATAGTAACTGCATGCATTCTGTTTAATAAATGATTGAGTCAGTGACAAACTGCTTAGATAAACCTATTGCCCTTTTGGATTAATGTTAATAAATTGAATTTAGCTGTAGTGGACAAAATGTCCAATCTACTGACTAATGATTATCTGATGCACTCATACACTCCTCCCACGTGCAAGCTGTTTTTCTGCCATTTCTTCTTTTATTTTATTCATGTCTCCTGCTGATCTCTCCATATGGTTTATATGTTTCAGTTGCTGCACATGTTCTGTGATCAGACCCTGGCATATCTCACACCCCCTCCATCACTTTTCAATCTGAGATGAAACGGTAAATCTTAAAGAGGAGCGTATTTCAAGCCTACCGACGACCACTGATTAAAAAATGTTTAAATCTATAATCATATGGAAGCAACAAACTTTACAAGCCCTCTAGATCATGTGCCAAACATCTAAAGTTTTGCAATTTTAATGCATACTTCTTTATGAATATTGCCTGAATGTGGGAGGTTAATGGCTTGAGCTGTAATTATCACGTAAATGACAAGGCAAGGTGTGCATACTGACACCTCTGTAATGACCATGTTTGTAGAATTATATACATTCACCTTCTGCATGGCGTGACATACTAACAATTTAAGTTTGGGTGTGAAAGTGGAACTGAAAACTGGAGTCATTCAACTATTTAGATGCCCTTCCGTAACCTGCAGTTTTTCCTGAAATGAGGATGTGGGTTAATTTGTGCCTTTTTATTAGGTGCAAAAGGGCACCATTTTGTTTTATGAGCCAAATATCCTGCAGATTTGCATCGGATTTGCAGCAGCTAATGATGGGAAAGATGGAAAGTTCATTCATCACCAACTGTCTTTTGCAGTCTTCTGTATAGTTATTAAATGTTTATATAACTCTTTGAAGAAAACTTTTCAGACAGCTTTACTGTAATTGCTGGAACTCTGGCAATAAACTTCCATATTCATAATAACAGAGAACATATATCTTCAGTGTTTATAAGTTGAAGTCTTCCCCCAACGCAAACAGGAACATACAGAAAGCTATTATGACCACTTAAGTATGACTGGCAGTTTATACTTTGAGCGTGTTCAGAAAAAGACGGCATGTTACAGACAAACAAGCCTCTTGGGTGGTATAGACACTGGGAGAATTCACAACAGCATTCCTTCTACAGCATAACATGTAGTCAGGTAATGAGCACAACTGGCAGTAAACTCCTAATAAAAGCATGTTCCTACACAGCTGTCGTATTATGACGCTCTGAGCAAACACCTGCATAATCACTTTCTCGAGGTTTACCCCCCCCCCCCCCCCCCTTTTTTTTTTGCATATGTACAAACCATTTTATGTATATTTGAGTCAACAATGTTGAAAGTATTAATGATGCAGATGTATCAACAAGTGTAAGCAGGGCTTTGTTTTGCTGCAAGTTATATAGACCAATACCTTGTCAGCTGTGAGATGGATTGCAGTTGGAAGTTGAATGTAAGATCACTTTCCCCTTGATCTAAAGTTGAAAACGCAAAATCATTCCATCGACTTTGGCCATAAACAAATCTTGGAAAAATTAAATGAATAATCAATAAAAACCAATTTACACTGCATAAATCTTCTAGGAATTTAGGAAGCTTGTAAGGAATATAGTATATAATGTTACTCCTTTTGTAATTATTGAAATTACTGTAAGGGTTTTTATTTATTTATTTATTTTTTCCCAGCTGTCTCTCTGCTGCTGCTGGGACACCAGAATTTCCCCACTGCAGGATAAATAAAGATCCATCCATCTATCTATCTATCTAACCAAATGTAGTTTTAGACTAAACTGCTGATTGATCTCATATATATATATATATATAGAGATAGAGATAGAGATAGAGATAGAGAGAGATAGATAGATGATGATGATGATGATGAAATATTTTTGTGTCCTTTTTTTTTTCATTCCTGCTGCACACTACAATCGTGATGGACAGGTCTAGTTAAAAATACTTAATGTTAAATTAGAGATAGATAAGTGAAAGTAAAATAACCCTCTTCTATCATTAAGCTAAAAAGTGTGTGTGTGTTTTATTTTTAAAGCCTAACCTAAACCTTAATGTGAACTTAGTGACATTGTAGTTTAAGTCGGCTACTGTAGATTCCTTTTCATGAGCTAAACAGACTGTCCTGTTAAGCATGGCTTAAAGTAAACTCTTTCTGTCAATAGAGACATCCCAGTTTCTTTAATTGATCTTTTCCTGACCCTGGCTTGACCTGGAACTTACCTGTTCCAGGTCCTACCTGACCTCAATTTCTAAGGATGTCGCTGAGGTCTCTTACTTTGTTATGAGGGTTTGAAAATCAATGCACGGAGACGACATCATACTGTCTCTTACTGGAAAACCTGTTATGACACCAGTAAACTGGATGAAATTGATTGAAAACATTGAAACCGCACCAGTGTGCATTTTCAAATCCATCGAGATGCAAATGTCGTCTTTCTATACAACCAACTGCTTCTTAATAATAACGTGGCCCACTGGCTCAGTCCTGTCAAATATTTCTGTCCAACTATCTTAACTATCTATGACTATCTTGACTTAGACTAGAAGAACAAGAAGAAGTCCGTACTACAAGATGTAAACCTTTCAACAGTTACAAAGCAGTTCCTCAAACCTCAACATAATTGGAGAGAAATGCATCTAACACTATTTATTATGCAGCTTCATGCAACACTGCACCAACTCCAAGTAGGACTTAGTCAGAAGGAAAAGTGGAAGGTGTCTGGCCAAGTTAATCCCTACACCTTAACACGACTGAGCATGCAAGCACCTGCTGAACAGGTCACTAGAGAAAACCTGCAACACAAACTGGAAGATGCTACAATAAATGCCTTGTAGATGTAGATGCACTTATTCCAAACAAATTTCTGTTTTTCAACTTGACACATTGGCTTGGTACAGGTTTTGCACCAAATGCCCTTTCTGGTGCATTCTGTACCAATTTGCTGGGCTTGGGTCTGAAGTCCATAGGGAACTACCATTCACAATCTCATTCACTTGTATTTTGCATTGACTATACTGTACAGAGTGAAATGGGGAAAACAGCTGAACTTTCTGAACAAACTGGTCTTGCAATTTTGGTACTTTGGGAGATAGTAGTAGTAGTAGTAGTAGTAGTAGTAGTAGTTGGAAATGGCATAAACAAGTTGGAATTGACAAACCTTTTGGAGCAGGTCTGATCTGTTTATTGAGTGATCACACTTTTTTTTTTTTTTTTTTTTTTTTAAATCACATTATTCACACACAGTGATCACTATTATCCCATAAAGTAAAAAGAGCAAATTCTTTAAGCACCTTTTTTCCTGTTTGGTAATTGGCTTAAGTTCTTTTCGACAAGTTACGTTTGTGAGAGTGTCAACCTCTGTAAATGGCTCTTCTTTACCACAGACATGTGCGGGTGTCTGAAAGATGGAGGATGTATGGTACTTCAGAATTCAAATTACGTTCTCGGGTACATTTCAGATGTTGAAGTAGCTTTGCTGCTATCACAATAACAGCAGGGGTATTGAACAGACATTCACTTTAATTATAAATCAACCTCTTGCTGCTTAGTCTGCTGGGATTGCTCACACTGCTGTCTTTCTCCCCCCTCCCATCGCTGTCTCCCTGTCCCACATGTAGCTGAAGCCAAATACTTCGGTTCATCTAAGGTAAATCTGCACTGGGTAAACGATAATCACCGTAGGGGATGCCATTTAAATTCAGATTCGGAATAGATGGACTCTTTTGAAACAAATAATTGCCCACCTATTTAAAAGATGGACAAATCAAATATTTATCTTGCCCTTAAAATCTATAACCTGGGAGGAAATATTAATATTAATTAAAAATATACTAATAATGTAATAAATATGTATTACATTTTCCAAATACAGTAGCGCATGATGCTGTGATGCAGAAGCTGCTTAGACACTGCTATGCTTTGTAAAATTAGACCCGGGAGGCAGCTGCTTTAGGGGATGTTGTTTATTGTGCATGTCAGTTGCCCATCCCACAGCCGTTGAATGACCCACTTATTGTATGTGGTCTCACACTTGCAGAAACACTTACTTGCAGGAATTTCAGTATTGACTTTAGGTTTTACATATCCTTACTATTTAGCTGCACATTTGGACATAAGTATTACAATTGAAAAAATATGTTTTTGAAATTTCAGTTTGATCATTAATCAGTTTCAGATAAATGTATACTTTATAAAATGATGATTATTATTGTATTTATAGATCTTTATAATTGTCTCATTTCAATTTGATTTCCTGCTGCCGTGATGGTTGTATTGACACAGTTAGTCTGTAGGGAAGTCAGTGTTACAGTACAGTAGTTTAATCCCAAGGGTCTGCATAACCTAAGATGACCCTGGGAACTAGAGCTTTAAACAAGCTTTACTAAACAATTAAGTCAAAACCGAAGCAGCAATGCCAACTAGCCACTGTTGCTGATTGTGGGACAGGTGTAACATGTCCTTAGACACACCAGGAAATCCTCGAGGAAATACAGGATTGCTCACGTGTTCGCGTAACCTTCCCCTTTGCTGTTCCACTTGTCCAAACCACACCCTGAGATGAAATGAGCCCAGAGGAGTGTAGGGGGCTCTGTATTGTGGTGGCTGGGCTTAGGAAGGATTTAAACACTACTACTTAGCAGCTCTTAACCTCACTGACCCTTTTGGGACTAATCCAAATCCTGTTGTGCTAGAGAATTACATTAAGCTCTTGCTTTGAACCCAGGTCCCAGCACATGGACTGGAGCATTTACGGTAGGTTTATCAGCTCTCAGCTCCCTAACCTGGTAGGTTATGTACTAGTTAGATCACACACTGTATCACACCGAAGTTAATTTGCAGAGGTTGGCCATAAATATTTATACTTATTTTTTGTTATTTATGGCCACGCAGTAATCACTGAAATTCTAACTTTAGCAAATGTAAATTAAACAAGTGGAAATGAAAATGAATCTGTGAACATCAAAGGCTGTGTCTGTTTGCCTCATTGTCTGTGTTTTATCTTTGCATGTCTTTCTCCTGTGATTTGCAACCCAACTAAACAGTTAACATCAATTTTGATGAAGTCATCCTATAAACAGTCAGGTCTCACCTCCATTCAGATGTGACTGAAACGAATTGGAGCCTGTGCTGCAGGTGCTGCAAGTGTTTTGTGTAGTTTTATTTGCCCTTCTTTTCATTTGAACAGAGTTTCAGAATATTTGAGGCAATCATCTCCCACTGCCAACTGACCTGGTGATTGTAGTTCCTCTTCTATCATGTTGCATGGCTCTACTAGGCAACCGTTTTCCAATGGCTACTTGTCAAACCCAAAAGCAACACTGAAAAATAAAATTATACCTGAGAACCACTAAACATGGTAAAAGCAGGCCGTGCATGAATGAATGTATAAATAAATGGGATTCCTTTTTTTTTTTTTTTTTTTTTTACCTCGCAACTCATGGGAAGCCCCCTCCAGTCAAAATATTTAGTTGTTAAGCCTGCTATGCTACAGTCAAATGTGGTGTTAATCACCCACTTAAATTCAAATGATTTACAAATACATGGTCTAGTGTATAGAATAACCTTCCAATACATTATAAAATAAGTTGCTAATTTGCCCACATACTGTGCATAAAACTCAACAATGTTCCCTTCTAAAGTTATTTCAACTACACGTTTACTTGTCTCTGTTCAATTGTTATTTCAAACATGTCTGAGCCTCGTCAACTCGCACCTTTTGTGTTGAGCCATGACGTTTGCCCCACAAAGGCTTTAATGAGTTTCCTTCATGCCCCGTCCCAAAGACCCATACCACAGAAATGAGAAACTAGTCTAACACAGTTGACACATTTTTAACAGTAACTGTTGTTTTGTTGAGAAACAAATCTAGGGTTTTACTCAATACTTTTAGGTCCAGTATGCATCTGAAGTGAGTGTGATATGAAACCTACATACAATGAGCATAGCCAAGTAGAAAAGGGTTCTTTTAAGATTTAAGAAACTGTTGGCCCTCATAGCTAACAATTATATGATGATCTTATCTTTAAAACTGGTGAAGAAATATTTAAGAATCCACAAACTCAACCCCAACTCTCATATTAACCATGAGACTCAAGTAATTATTACTATTCATATCTCTGAGTATACTAGGTAGAGGTGATGAAATGTTAAAACCGAAGTTGAAATAATAGTTAAATTTTTTTGCACAGTTGTTTTTATTGCCATATTTAGCAGTTGCAGAAATGAACTTCAGTAATTCAGAAATGCTATGAACTTGCATTTAATAGTGAACCAATCAGCACACAAGTTCAGAACCAGTCCCGTTTTGGCTAAACTGGAGTGAGTCACAGTATTGTCAACCATGTTCCAGTAAAATACCTTGACTAGTTCCAAGTCTCTACTGGAATTGCCTCACTTCCATAGAGTAAGTTGAGACATGGCTGATTCAATGGCGAATCATAAAAGCATGCTCCAAAAAATTCACTTTTATCTTGCAAATCCCAACAGTTTCTTGTAGACAGTAAAGGCAAATGGTTGTGAGTTGGGTCTTTAGTAATTTAAAGTAGATTAAACACCTTGTCACACAAGTCGCAGAGAACTTTAAACTTAAACTTAAAAAAGAAAAACATTCCTGTTGGCTTTCTCTGTATCATATTTTTTTTTTTTTTTTCCCCCAATGTCTCTGTAAACTTTTCTATCAACTAGGTCACTGTATTCTTGGCTCATGCTGACTGTGGCAAATTAATTTGCATACTTTTTACATTTATTCTTCCTCTCATCTGACAGCATCTTACACGCATGAAAAGATCTAAAATGCATTCAAACAATTAATTTTGCAGCAGTATACATTTGGCAGTGTTGTTTTGCTAAACTCACCTCACAAAAGAAAATCTGGACATTTTTGGGTGAAAGGCTTATGTGGAAATCAACCATGGGCTCTCATTCACTCAGGCCTTTGGGCTGACGTTCAAAAGTTCTTTTTTTTTGGCACTGAAAAGCTGTTTTAGGTTAACAGCCCCCTACGTTCTTGGAGACATCCATACTGTAGGCTATAGAAAGAGGCCCTCACTGCATAGTTTATGGAAACCGAAGGGGAATAGTTCACAGTAAATGCAAAGGACATAACACAGGTAATTTTCTGTCAATTTAGATCTAATTTCAAGGCCTGAGAGAACCTTAATTAAAATGTTTAGTGCTTTTTGAAAATCGCCATATAAATAAAATATTAGTATTGACGTGATAGTCTATAGACCCGTTAACAAATATACTGGCCCTCAAACATGCAGGGCACGTAGGAACCCTCCATATGTTCTGCTTCTCATTATGCTCACTTACATGCTTCTCATTATGTCCAGGCTGTCCTTTCCCCAGGCCTATAGCCTTTTAGCCATTTATATGTCAACACAATTACCATGGAGACGCGTCTCTGTCTCAGATGAATGTTTTCGCCTTCTTTAGCCCCTGGTTTTGCTTTGGTACTCCATATCCTTTCCTAATACTTGTAGAGCCCTTAAGTTACCCATATGGCTCCAACATATCCGTCGTGAAACTTGAAAACGATACAGGACTAAGTAGAAAAAAATGCATTTTTGGCTTGTAAATAATTGATTACAAGAGAACAACTGTGCTTCATAATAAAGATTGGCTTCATTTTGTATAATTAAAATTCACCCATGTCTGCTGCCTGCAAAATACTGTGGCAAGTCTCAAGGCAGCGAATGTACAAGTCTGTCCTCATATGACTTATGGGTGGATAAAAAGGCAAATGCACAGCTGGATCCTGCAGTTTCATAGCGTCTCTTCCTCTCACTCTCTTTTTGTCTCTCTTTGCTCAGCATTAACTTGCTTTGCACCATTGCCTCCTGCCAGTTCACAGCGTGTCAACAAGATCTGAGATGTGACTGTGTCAAGTTGGACTTATCAGGTCTAGATGTGAGAGGAATGTCATTTGAAATCCATAGCAAAGGAGGAAGAGACAGACACAGAGAGATGCATCGTCAATCAGAAGACACTCACACTGACGCACATCCATGCTGCATAAACAGTAGGCAAATCTATCCAGTCATCTCACTCCTAATGAAAAGTGCACTGATGACATGGATATAAAAAGGGGCTTTATTTCCGTGGAAACCAGTGCATCGGAAGGGGCAGGAAAACCAAAAATACAGTGTTGCGTCATAGCATAAAATCTCAGTGACTTGTGTTGGCATGGCCACAGCTGTGAAATATAGAACCAATAAGGTTGGTCATGCTGATGTGCAATAAATGGTGGTTTGTACAGTAATGTAATCTACAATAGCTTAGTTGTTTTTGAGTACCTAGTTGTCATGTCCCCATTAGTTCAAATGACTTGGCCTGTACTACTTAAAAGCATCATGTTTGTTGGGTTTGACTATCCTGTGTTCTATAAATGACATTTATTTGCCATAAAGTCCAGTTATATGTGCTACTTAATTATACATACCCAAAGGCCTGTAAAAAAAAAAAAACAAGATGCTGTGTAGGAAGGCAGGAAAGGAAGGGTTCGTCCTGGCTGAGCACACTGGCAAAAAAGAAGTAGCATGACAATCAAAACCAAAGCATATTTACCGTTTAACCATGTGCTTTGATTGCCTAAACATAGATGTTTTGTTAAGGCTGTAGTATTTATTAAGATGTAGTATTTATTTATTTTAAGATGGATGTTGTATAGCAAGACTGTATAGTTTGGTAAAACTGACTTGAATGGTGTTTCTGACTCAGCGGTTTCCAAGTACAGTATATGAAATGAACACTTCACTTGTTCTTTCAAAGTTGTAATGAATGATGTGCCATAAAATACATGGGGTGCAACCCGCTGAAATATGGCAGCCATAATGGCCCGAGCAGGCTCACGTTTACTTGTAAGTCGGCGCTCGGACAAAATGAACCAGATTCTGCTGGCTATGTCTGAAACCTAATGACCCATCATTATACCTTTATATTGTTTAACCTGTGTTTGCTTTCCTTGAGAGGCAGGTTGTGTTTTCCTGATTCTGGCATAAGGCAACAAAAATGATGTAAAGTAATTTGTTGCTACAACACTAATTGTCTTTTACGTGGATAAGATATGCACGATCTGAGGTGAAACAAAAAACCTCAGAATGAGTTATGACCTTTCTACCTACTTTGTTACAAATGTAAGAAACACATTGTACAGATTGCATTGAATTACACCTGGCAGACTCTGGCTGAGATCACTGTGAGCCAGACCACCCCTGGTCTGGCCAGATCACATTCTAATCACACTTCAGATTTAAATAGCACTTTAATACAGGTGTAACTGTAGTCATGTTTTTCTGTTCTCTTCTTCTCATCTTTGGTTTTATTTGCCCTCTCTGGGCTTAATTTGTTATAATGACCCTATATGGTATCGTATTTTCATTCTGCTTTGAAAGCTTCAAGTAAAGTATGTTGTGTAGCTGTGAGAACTGCATTTTACTTCATTTGTTTGATGGTTCTTGAAATGTGCCTACTTTTGAACCAAACTATGCACAATTTACCTTAATACTACAACAGAACCTATGTATATTTATGTTTTTATGATAATAGAAATCATTTAGGGAAACAGTTTTGCCTCAAAAGAAAAACTTGTGCTTGATTGTGACTTAATGTGAATTAACTCAGTGCTCAGCAGTCTGTTATTTAAAAGTCTTAGTTTGCATCTTTCCTTATGGCTCTAATTCTTTCCCTCCAGACAGCTCTAACACATTGGCTGGTACGTAGGTAGGTGTTTACTCCTCAAAAAAACCTCTCACCTCCCCCACAAACACATTAAATATGGAATCACAAATTGAAAGTGGACTTTTGTTGACTCCTTATGTAACCAGACCGTCGGGATGTGATGATTTGAACAAAAAAGTTTCTCTGTGCTGTGTAGGTGGCTGAGGACCACCACCCCACATATTATTGGATGGAAACAACTCTTAAAAAACTATAGGGCGGGGGTTTCAAACTCCAGTCCGCAAGGGCCACTGTCCTGCTGGTGTTCCAACTGTGACTGCTGATCACCTTGAGGTGTGTCAGTTGGCTTTTCCAGCTGTTTATTGACTGAACACCTAAATGTTCATTGCCATCACCCTACTGTTCAGGCAGTATTGCAGCATAATCACGAGTGATAATTTCATTGTGGCATCATTCTACAATGAAATTGTCATGCACACACGTATCTTTGAAGGCATTCTGATGGCTCAACTAGTTAACCTCCAAAATGTGTGTGTGTGTGGATTGACTGTGTATAGAGATGCTTCCTTCTCAAGAGCCCCAAGCTAATTTTGTTTGGGTCTTGTGAGTTCTGTTGGCTTCCTTCCCTCTTGCCTATACAAGCATCTTTGTGTAGACTTGGCTTGATTCTTTTCCAGTTATCTTTCCTTTCAAAACCTCAGCTAAACATAGGTCCTCTTAACCTCCTTTTTATTGCTTTAAGTCCCTCAGCCAAAACACCTCGCCCCTTTTGTATTATCAACATTTTATTTATTTACTTTATTGGCAGTTTGTTTATACTAACAAAATGTGGTTTAGGGTCAAACCATATTGTTCTATTTGACTAGATTTTATTGTGTGGTGGTGGAGGTAGATCAAACCCCATCCATTTTGAAAGTTTATCACGTATGGCTAATGAAGATGAGGTTATTCATTTGTTGGGTGGACTGTGTGAGTGTTGCCTTTGATATAAGAAGCTAGGCTGTTTTCTATTTTGATGATTTTACGTGTCCTCCCTGTGTCTGCATGGGTTTTCATCCCACAGTCCAAAGACATGCAGTTAGGTTGATTAGATATTGTTTATTGCCCATAGGAGTGAGTGGTTGTCTGTGTCTTCATGTGGCTCTGTAATGGACTAGTCACCTGTTCTACCCTGCCTGTGATAGGCTCCACTATGCCCACAACACCAATGAATACTAAGTAGTAGAAGATGTGTGAGCGATATGATTTATTGTTGGACAATTCAAAACATACACACAGCTGTGAAATATGAATATAAGTATATTATCTTTGTAAACATTGGGAATGCTGGCATCTCTATTGATCAGGTCACTGCAGGTTTTTGCTGAGAATATCCCAGAATCTAAGTAGCATAGTTTCATAAAAGAAATGTAATTGCAAGACTTTCTGAATTCAATTAAACATAATGAGGAAATGTTAAAGATATGTGTCTGAAAAACTTTGAATATATTGTCGAAGTTCCGTGTACTTCCTAATCTGCCTGAGGCTGACCCTGTGGGTTTCAGCGTTATCCAAAACGTTGTCAACATAAGCCATAATTTGATATTGTGTAGACAGTTTCAATTTAATTTTCATGTTTCTTTCTGTTGAACTGTTTCAGTATCTTATGCCTCCCAGTCTTTGCTAGACTTGTCAGTGGACCACAGAAGCCTATGTATAGCACACAGTCTCCTTTAAAAACGCTGCATGCCCATGTTGTTGTGCCTTTCAAAGTTTTATTTTCTCTGTGCCTCTTTACCTTATACTTGATCTCTCTCTGTCCATTCCTCCCTTTTTTCTCTAGTCTGAAGCGGATCTGAAATGACCAGCACACGTTCCCACTGGGGGGCTTAGACTGATTCATGTGGGAGCTGCTGTAGAGCTTTGCATTTCTTGTCTTAATATGTCCAGGCAGATGAAAGGAGGAACAGAGCAAACTGATGGCACAGACTAGTGCTGCATTCTCATTCCTTTGAAATGGGAGTGTGATGCCAGGATTCACCAGGGGGTCTTACAAAGCCAAGGCAATAATAAAGAGAAGACGAGGGTTACAGGGAAGGAAGGAGGTGTGTAGTCGCAGATTAGTGAGAAAAATAATGAAAATGAGATGGATGAAGGGAAGAGGAGAAAAAGTAGGTAATCACTTGGAACTGAAAGGGATGGTAAATGAAGTAATGTGCATAAATAGTGTGTAATGTAAGAATCCTTGTCTTGGTTCATGTTATAGCCTTGTCTGCTCAGAGGACAATTGGAAAAATCATAAGCAGCTGGAGTCATAATCTGCCATTTTTATGCACTCAGACAAATGTAAACCTGGTCCAAATATTTGCAGCCTTTAATTAAACCACACATTTTCCATTCTTCTGCCCAAGTGATGGTGTCAGCAAGTATTGTAAACTAGAAAAGATTGTTTTCCCCTGCTTGTACGAAGCAGCATTCGTCCACATGAAGGAAGGGGGTTGTGGTGGTGACAAAACACAGGAATTTTAAAAAACAGGCAGTTCTTGTCTTTAATGTAAAGAGCTTGTTAAATTCATAGGTTTGATGGACACCTTTTCAGTATGGCATTGTTGGAGTAACTGACATTACAATATATAAAACCTTTAAGTTAAAAAAAAAAAAAGGGCAAAAGGTTAGAATTCAGTTATTAAAACGGAAAATCAGGTTTTATTTTACTGTTTCACTGATGTTGGCAAATGAATGGGATGAATTGTGATTGGACAGCTAATTCAAAACTATACACAAATCAGTCAACATCTGATACCAGTGCAATGTCAGATCAAACTGTATGAAGTGCAAAGCTACAGTAGTAAAACTAATGGAGTAGCAAGTTGCAAGTCAAGTATAATGACTCGAATTTGTTCTGTTCCTTCAGGGTTTTATGAGATTTACAGTTGCAAGAAAAAGTATGTGAACCCTTCGGGGTTACATGGATTTCTGCATAAATTGGTCATAAAACGTGTTCTGATTTTCATTTAAGTCACAACAATAGAAAAACACCATCTGCTTAAACTAATACTGCAACATTATATATATTTTTCATGTTTTTATTGAACATTGTAAACATTCACAGTGCAGGGTGAAAAAACGATGTGACCCTTTGGACTTAATAATTGGTGGACCCTCCTTTGGCAGCAATAACCTCAACCAAATGTTTCCTGTAGTTGCAGTGCAATGTTAATGTTTGTGCCTTTTATGACCAATTTATGCACAAATCCATGTAATCCCAAAGGGTTCACATACTTTTTCTTGCAATTGTAGTTTTCACGCTGGGTGAAATTTACAGCAACATCTTTGATTTATTCTCAACTAACAGAATTGTAGATTCAAATATTTTTGAAATGCTACAAAAGAAAATAACTATTTACCAACGATTACGTTTGGGTGAATAGACGTAACGATGTGTGTGCAAGTAACCTACAGAGCTAATCGTGTTTTACAGAGAACCCTTGCTAATGTTTTCCCTCCGTTTGTTAATCTACTCTGCCCTCGGCAGTGGCTGAGGATCTTAGCCACTGAAGTGTTTTGCCTCATCTTCCTGTCCAGCATCACAAATGCTGCCAGTTGATGTTTGTCCCACTGTTTTAGCAGTATCCCGCAGAGACAATTTGGGGCAGAAAACACATCCTATTAAACACTGTTGAGTGCACAATGACCTCTTAAGGATAGCAGTACTTAAGTTTTTCTCATGAGATTTCAGTTTTAGTAAATGCATAGACCTTCTATCAACTCTTCTTACTCTTGTAAACACAAACATTTAATGAGGGATGGACAGACACAGAGAGGGAGTAGCAGAGGTTTCTCACTCGCCCTGGCTTGCCACCATCTGTCCTGAGGACTGGCATCAATGACTGTACAGACGGCCACTCACTAATAAGCTCAAATAGGCAGCAGTGAAAGAAGCCATATGAGGACGTCCTTCGACATGCTTACCATCATCATTACTGGGGGAGTGCAAAATGAGGGCACGAACGCCTGCAGACGCTAATTTGTGTGAAGCCTTGCCAGGAACCCCCACCAAGCCCAGACTACAGAGAGAATGACTGAAAAATATATGTTTTAGTTTGCAGAGTATATTCAATAACAAAGGATTGATCTCACTACAACTAACCTGTTGTGCAAAGAATAGTCGGTTGCTTTTTTTTTTTTTTTGCGCTAATTTTTACCTGCTTGAGTAAGAGGGAAGGAAGATATTAAGTTTATGCATCAATATTACATAAATAGTTGACACTTGTGCAAATGAATCATTTAACTTCAGCACAAGCTATTTCTGCCATTTTTGTAGTTGTCCAAACTGCGCCTCCTATAGGTTCTTTCTACAACAAAACTTAATTTCTCACCGGTAAAGAGCTGTGTAATCATTTTTCCAATGGTGTTACTCTATTCAGATGTCCCACTGAGCCATTGCAGTGGACCAGCATGACTGTGCTAGACCTTTAAACCGAAGCAGCTACATGTAAGTCAGACATTGTTTGTTTTTTCTTTGTACATGATTTACAGTATTTAGGCTTTTGGCAAGAAAAATAACGGCAGTACAGATGTTTTGAAATGCACATGTGCGCCACCTAAAGGCAATATAACGTTCCCTACAAATTTGACACTGCGTGTGCGTGCACATGTCAGCTGTAACTAAGAACTCCAGTGATTGTTATCTAATCAAGTTATTCACAAAATGAAATGTTGACCTTTGTGATACCAGATCAGTTGTCTGGGTTTTCTTTTTTAGGGGGGTCTGGCCCTGACAGATTATTGTTTTTGTTTTGTTTTTTTTGTAAGCTCTTGAACTAATACCTGAGCTGACGTCACCAGGTTTTGTTTTTGTAACACTATCGTGAACCCTACAGCGAAACTACCAATACAACAATGCTATCAAAGTCACAAACTATAGTGTGTCAGTATCGGTGACACAACATGACTATTTCAAAAACATACTGTACAGCTTTTGTAGTTCCCTGTCCTGTTAGATTTGTTCAAAATATTCCTTTTCCTTCAAAATAATTTAGACTGCTTGGATTTAAATGTGCTTGTTGGTCTGTCCAAATGATCCACTGATGTGACAAGCAACATAGTAGTATTTGTTTTGTTAAAATCATGTTTTATCTCATTGGCTTTATTGGGTGCTGCGAAACAGCCCACAGGGCAGATAGCTGCAGTTCATTCGAGCTGAGCATGACACTGGGTCATGGAAGGTGAAGTGAAGGATGAGGAAAAGGTAGATTTTTATCTGTTCTATTCAGTGCAAGGAGAGAGTGATCACGGACTTGAAAGGGAAGGAGTCAGCGCTGAAAGTTATCATAAATCTGTTTGGTGGGTTAGACTTTATGATATTCCGTCACGTGTGGTTACTGGAATAATGCCATCTGAAAAGTAAGCAGCAGAAAGAGGGCTGTTTTCCCACATCTGCATTGTCCTCAGATGAACCAGAAACACTGCCAAGTTTAAAGGAGGTACTGTAAAAGCAAGCAGGTTAAAATACATCCCTGGTTTTCAGCCGCAACAACAAAAGAGCTATTCCTCAAAGCAAATTTGGCACAGCAGGTGACCATTTTATTTATTTATTTTCATCAAAACACTTTTTTTTCCCACTGTGTGAAAGTAAAGAAGGTTTAGATAATGGAGTGTTAATACAGTTTCAGTGCAGGCAATAAAGGAGGAATGCAGAAGATAGAAACGGCAAAAACAGAAAGAGACCTGAGGCTGTTCTTACTTCTTGTCCTACTACGAACAGGAAAAATCATAAGGTTGACCAAAAAAGAAGATGGCAGGAGAAGGAATGATGAGTCAGCTGTTAAACTCAACAGTCACAAATGAGCTGCACATATAAAGCAGTCATCGCATGCAGCAATAGTAATAGAGAAGCATGCCAGACACCTCATGAGCAGGCACTTTCATTTATCATGTGTAAAGTAAAACATTATGTTCTTATGCAGGCTGGTCGGAGCCTGCTGTGTAAACACGTGTTAACACAACTGGACAAGCTCAACATTATTTGTTTTGTATGCAGATATTCCAATTGCTGTAAGCATTTTGTCCTCAGCCATGATAATTTGATAAATCACAGAAATGATTGACTCATTTGCGGTTTCAACATTTTATTTGGTTTGCAACAATTGGCTGACGCAAATGTGTATTCACACCATTTCAGTATATGGGTGCAGTGCAAAAGCCTGGAATATCCACGTG
The DNA here is from genome assembly GCA_030770545.1 of Macropodus opercularis. Taxonomy (NCBI): domain Eukaryota; kingdom Metazoa; phylum Chordata; class Actinopteri; order Anabantiformes; family Osphronemidae; genus Macropodus; species Macropodus opercularis. Next base: position 6,848,817 of record JAUCMP010000026.1, on the reverse strand, counting down.
TGCTAGTTCCCCAACAGTGTGTCCCACCCTTATCCATCCAGCCACTCTACCAGTCTTTACCAGTACACCAGGCTGGAGACGGAAGGGAAAGCCAAGTAAATGTTGTGTTGTTTGTATTTATGAATAACTAAAGTAATGCATTACAATACAAGTAAGACATTTTATAACTTGTCTGAAAATTGGTATTCATTTTGTGTGCATTGTTATGAAATCAGATGTGCTCAAATCCACATTCGCAAGTTAGTCTAAGCTGACAAAACACAGTCATGGATCTTTTGCTTTTTATTATGAACACACCCATTAAACTTAGATTGACGGTGGAAAAGGTAATGGCAAATATTTTGTTAACTGGTTGAACCCCCTTTTGGGGCAGTAACCTCCAACAAGCACTTCCTGCAGCTGTGGATTACACCTGCACAATATCCAGGAGGAATGCTGCAACATTCTTCATTACACAACTGCTCTAGTTTAGCCATATTCCTAAAACGCCTGGTGTGAACAGCTCTCTTGAGGCTAGTCTTCACCATCTTTATTAGGTGGAGGTCTAGGCTTTGGCTGGACCACTTTTAAAAGGCACATTTTGTCTCTGCAGCCAGAATATCCGGACCTTTCAGGAGAAAGTTATATACTCCCAAACATCAGCTTAAACAAGAACCACTCCGTCTTCACCATTACAAGTATGTGGCAACTTCACAAAGCAATGGTATCAGGCTGCCAAGATGAGACAAAAATTGTGTATTTCAAAATTAAAACCAGATATATAACTATTACTCAGAATTCTGGATATATGGGTCTAGCCCTACTTGCTAGTGTACCCAGAAACTTGACTAGTGTAAATGGTAGTGCAATTATGTGTTAGTATTGGATGAGTCCATAAACACAAATGAATGGAAACGACTCATTACTTACATGATGTCATGACGCATTATTTTTTTTTTTTTTTTTCAGTTCAGTGAGGCGGTACCCCACACACACACACACAGTGTCTAGAAGTATTTCTGGGAGGAAATCCCCATATTTATATTTAACAGATGAATTTCACTCCCGGACTACTGCTACAACTATAGTACTATACTACCTCATTCATGTTAGTGTTAGGATGCTGAAATCATTGGGCACAAACGGCAACCCGTTTTTTTTTTTTTTTTTTGTTTGTTTTGTTTTTGTGGTTTTTTTTTTTTTTTTGTCACAGGCTTGAAAACATGCAAGGATTGTCCCTGGATGGGAATTTAATGACAGGAGAATTAGGTTTATAGTGAAACAGTAGGGAATTGCATTTTTTTTTTTTAAAAATCACTGACCAGCAATTGCTAAGCGAGTGAGCTGTAGACAAATGACATCTTTTTTTGTCTGGTTATGGCCACCCTGCAGTCAAATATGACATGGATTTACTGTAACAGGAGATTAGGGCTTAACCAATATACCATGTGCATGCTAGACCTGGAATGCTTTTGTTGAATAAGCACACCAGACCAGGGAATGGCATTTAGCCAGTAATAGCTAATATGTGTGGCCAGATGTGGAATCCCTGTGGAGCACACAGGCAGACACTGAACAGCACAGCCCTCAATACATTCAACCCAATAGGGACTCATTAACATTAATCTTCCTGTGGACATCGACTTTATGCGAAGAGGTTGTACTACGCCCCATATGTGTCAACATCATAATCGAACACTGTTCTATAATCATTACTTGGATTCAAGAAGTACAGGAGCTCAACTCGATGTGTAATTTATAACATGGCTGTGCGGATTTTACTGTAAGTAGACGGAGGAGGACGGGAGGAAGCATGAGCAACACATCTGTTATCTTTAGTCAAGCGATCACACATTGCCCACAGGACAGAGGCTTGATCATACGAGCTAGTCCTCTGTTTTCATACTTTTAACATTAAATCAACTCGTATTTTCCTGTGCAAAATGCTTGCATGTGTATATCTGTTCCTATATTGTCTAGCTTAGCGACTATAAATACTACGCAGTGTGTCAGTATGACGGCTCTATTTTCTGGACGGGTTGGTAACCCTCACTGACTCCCTGTGGTTGAAACTCGCATGCACCACGCGAACTGTGCAGCAAACTTTAGGCAATAATACATATTCTGTACTGTGAGAAGATGCTTTTTAGTTTTTCCTCGGATAATGAGTTGGTGTCCTTGTTGTGAACGTAGCCTGTGAAGTCTTGTTTCATTCTGTGGGTGGATTCTCACTAGGTTTTATGTTGTCCTTCAGCCCCCTGGTGAGAACTACATTTTCTAAAGTGTTTCCAAACAGATCAGACAGTTTCCTTGAATTAGATTTTTTTTTTCTTTTACTTTAAAGAGCACAATTTCAGGCTGTAACGGCTATGCTCCAGGGTCAGGCTGACTATAGTATGTATTGGAATATTCATTGCTGATATTGGTGCAGCATGAGGTAATGGAGGCAACATAAGTGACTAGAATAACTAGTCTTACGCTAATGATATAAGTATGCGGACAATATTTGTCCATTGTTGAGAAACCACCTTGTTACACTATGTTGCAGTCAACCACCACCAGGACAATGGCCTTATAAAGGTTGGATTGTTTTGTAGTAAATGTATGTATATCTATAAAAATATCTATAAAAATATTGATGAATAATCTTACAAATCCGACCACCCTCGGACTGAGGAGAAAAATAAAGGCTGTGCTAATCATGATACTTGTCTGCCCAGAGCAAAAGATGGGAGCAGTGTGACATATTGTAAGAAACACCAGATGTGAACACGAGAGACCACTGTTAATTTCCTATTTGTAAAGTCATCCTTTTATTTTTAACAAACACTATCGTAATCATTTCCTAATCATAAGAGAATAGACCTGATTGTATCTATGATGACTAAGGTCTCCTGTGTTTACAAATTAGTCATTTTAATCTAAACCACATTGATTCTCTTTTTCAAATGAAGTCATTTTATGCCTTTTTTTTTTTTTTTTTATAACTTAACCAAACCCGTAGTGGAGCAACATCATTATCATGTTTGTGTTTTTGTCAGTTGTGTCATGTTGGTCACATCAAATCTAGAAGGTGTAGACTAATAACATATTTAGTCATTTACTGTTGAAGTTGAGCTTCATTAAAATCTCATTGAGCTCTGACTATTGGTTAAAAATTGTGAAATTGTTGGGATGCAGGTAGAAATGTTGTTTTCTGGTCTCTGATTAGTTTATGGGAAAGTATTTAGAGACAAATGAGCTTGTTTAGAGTGCAGCTCTTCAAACAAGCAACCAACAGACTGTTTTCAACATTCTTTAAAGTTTTATGAGCCTTTAGACATCGGCCAGGACACATTTAAAAGTAATCTGGCCCCTTCCACAGAAAAATATAAATAAATAAATACATCTGAAATTTCTGACCACAGGAGAAGATGATGGTTAGGTTCTCTGGTCCCCTAAAGGTTACTCATTCTGATTCATATGTTCATATCCTGAGGTGTTATATGAGCCCTGCGGCTGTGGAGCACTGCAGTCCCCTGACACCGATTTAGACGGGAGGGTTGGAAATGTATGAGTCAAAGTGTGTTTGTGTGTACTTGTTTTTGCAAGTTTCTGTTTTATTACTTGGGGTTTTTTTGGACACACGGGGGGAAAAAGGTTTGTAATTGCTTTGTTTGACAAAATTCTGAATTTCATATCTAGAAATGTTCACTTTTAGATTCAGAAATATGAGTTATCTACACAGTTCCAAACATTTGGCAGAATTTTGATATCCTCGTAATTTATTTCCCGTTTTGTTTTCCCCCTTTTTTTTTTTCAGATTACTCCTGGATTTTTCACAGTTTATCCTCCTGCCAGTTTCTCAACCTTTTTTTTTTTTCCTTCATCATTTGAAACGCAACTTCTTTGGTGGACATTAATGTTCTCCATGTCTCAGTCTTACCTTCCTTTATGGACCGAATGCAGACTTTATTTACTGCAGATGCGTGTGCTCATGTAAACCATCCGTTAATGCATTGTAACTATTGTTGCTAATAGCTCCCATGTGAGCCAACATAAAGTAATGTAGAAGCCTACTGTATACAGTCATTTGCCAGACAGCAGCTGCTGAAATGTCCTCCAGAAAATCATATAGTTATCTTTGCAGCAGCACTTTTTTCACACCATAGACTATTTAAACGATTCACAGATCACACATAATCACGAGCTGAATGTGGACTTAAATGTTAACAGTCCCATAGTAAAAATTATGAGCGACTGTAGCGCACTGCTGTTGCGCACACTCTTCTGCACCCTTAGCTTTTGGCTGTGACTCAAAGCTGTGCAGTTGACAGAAGGTAATCCCCCACCATGTGAGGCCTCGGCCCCAGTTTGGAGGCGGGGTGTGATTCATTCAAATCTGCCGGTGATATAAAACCAGGGGAAGTTGCAAGTAACCCAACTTCAACCCAAGATCGTGACACAGCGCATTAGTATTCGGTTTGATAATCCAGTAATAATGAATACAATAAAGGGCATTAAAAAGGCAATAGTCTGTCTCGTCCTGTTGCCCCGTTTTCTGATGGCAGCTGTCATGTTTTGGTTGCTTGACTTTTTATGCATAAGGAAGAGGGTGCTATTCAGGATGGAGCAGGAGGGCGATGCCATCGATCCCCCCCTCTGCATATCGGACTCTAATCGTCTCTTCAGCTTGGAGTCGCTCAAAGCAGTGTGGCACGGCCACAAGCTTGACTTTCTGAAAGCAGCGCATCTTGGGCAGGGAGCGCCAAACACCGAAGTTGTTCAGCTGGGAGATCAGCGGCGCAGCCGGATACTCGATTACGCAAAGGAGAAGAGACCGCTCATCCTCAACTTTGGCAGCTGCACCTGACCACCGTTCATGGCGCGACTCAAGGCTTTCCAGGGAGTTGTGCAGCAGAATGCAGACATAGCAGACTCTATATTAGTGTACATCGAAGAAGCACACCCCTCAGACGGCTGGATGAGCACTGACGCGCCCTATAACGTCCCCAAACACCGGTGTCTGGAGGACAGGCTGAACGCAGCGCAGCTGATGCACCTGGAGGTGCCCGGCTGCCTGGTCGTGGTGGACAGCATGGAAAACTCCTCCAGCGCTGCGTACGGAGCTTATTTCGACAGACTTTATGTACTACACGAAGGGAAGATAGTTTACCAAGGTGGCAGAGGACCCGAGGGATATCGCATCTCAGAGCTCAGAGACTGGCTGGATCACTACAGACAGCGGCTGCTGAAATCCAGTGATCTAGTTATTCACGTGTAGGTTATTTCACATCTTGTTAGAGTTGCTATGTTGAGACGAACCATGCTGCAGTTTCAGTATTATAACTACAATTAGATGTCCCCTCACTAATTGTTTTAAGTGTATTTATTTTTCTATGATTGGATCAAAATAATTTCACACATTGTATATAAGCGCTTTGATTCCACATGGACAACTATACATCCTATTAGGATTCACCGTCAGAACGGTTGTTTTGGACCTTGTGAACAGAACTAATTTGGATGTCACGCGCTCCGTGCTTGTTCTTTCCCTTTGTCTAAATGCGCCATTAATGAATGAGTCAGGATTCGGAGTTACGCATCACTGTGCTCGTCAGCATTATTGTGAAGTTCGGTTTTTAAACGGGATGATTCCGGAGAACCGATACTGATGTTTTGCATGCTGCAGATAACAGTGACGCCGCTCTCTGCCCTGCGTGGCGCCGCTGTTTTGTAAATATTGTTTCGTTTTATGGGTATATTTTCATATAATAAAATGTTCTGATCTGCTTCTTATTTGAAGGCCTTTTCATTTAGAACGACACGGTTCTGCATTATTCTTAGCAGGGAAGGTGGAAAGCAGGTGTGCTCTTGTGCATGCTGTTTAAGCCTCTCTCTCAATATATATTATAGTAATTTATTGTTATACTAAAAGACAAAAGGATAAATGTTCAATTTCCTGTCCAGTAAAGTGCAACAGCGCTCTCCTGGGTTCTTTTGAAGTGCAGCCACTGGAATTGGTGCGGAGAACCTGAAAATAGTGAATTGAATAATATAAACACTGAGACAGGAAGTCCTTAAACCACCAATTATTGCTCTAGTGTAATGTCGGTTCTTGATGACACTCAGTTTTATAATGACTTTAGTGGGACGTGAAAGGCAACACTCGGTTGGCAGCCTTTTCTATGCTGGGTAACACTTTTTTTTTTTTTTTTCAATTCAAATGTTATTTTACATCTATACTCACAGTGTCTGCACTCGAGATGAAGAGTTTTGTGTCTAATTAGTGTTAAATCGCCTTTAAAACTGTACAGAGAGTGTTTATTGGTCTTAATACTGCAGTGAAGCAGGCTTTGTTCCCCACAGCTGCTTTGTAAGCCTTTGATCTATTACAGTTAAACAAGGATAACCACACTTGATCCCATTATGCTTGGTGATATAGACTATACATCTAAAAACATCTAGAGTAAACACGCATCCCTGGAAACCAATAGGAGGAAAATCCCCTCAGACGTTTCAGATGTCACGTCACGACTCAACGAAGACACAACAGGGGGCAATGCTTCAGACACTGATGACGCAGAAAACCAGATAACACTGACACAACCTCTGCATAGAGCAACATGCTATTACAGGCTTGGCTTCCCTGTGTCTTCTGCCTTCACTGACACATTATTCATGGTCACTTTAGGAGCATAAAACTGTTGCCTCCGGTGAGAAGGCAAAGTCACAAGTGGGATGTAAATCACTGTAGTCAAACAGAAATGTAGTAACGCAGCTGAGGTCCTCATTGTTGCTGAAGTGGGGGGTTTGCCAAAAAAAAACCTCGCTTATGAAACAAATTCGTGTGAGGTTGTCTCCTATAACTATCACTTCATGTTTGTAAATGGTGGCGGAAATGAAGTTGAGCAAAGTGAAAGACGGCTCTTGTTAAGCACGAGGAAACGTGGACTTCTGGTTCTCTTCAAATCTGAGACGTGGCAGCAACATATGTCACATCCTTCCAGATTTCAGTCCCTGGCCGTCACAGCTCTGTGTTTGTGTGGTCACAGGTGTAGAAATCTCAGCTTTTGCATCCAGTTCACATATGCTACATATTAGTCCTTGACACAAATGATTGTATGGGAAGATGTGTAGGAAAGGTTGTTGAATAGCGGCGCAAAAAAAGTTATGACTTTGACATGTTTAGTTTGCAGAAACAAATCAACAGCTTCCTTGGCGCTTTTTTTTAACTTACGCAGTGTTGTCAATGTTAGAATTTGCAGCTCATATAGATTAATTTGTTTGGGTTTTGTGTTTGTTCTTTTTTTACATTACCCCACACGTGTCTGATTGTTCAAACTCTGTTTTTCCTTCAGATTAATAAAATGAGAACTAACCACCTTGGTGAACCATCATCATCTACCATTATAAATGACAGATATACTATCAGCCATAAGTACATCATTTTTATAGGCCATAAGCCAACAGATACAGAACCACAGCAACAGAAAGGAGTGAAGTTCTGGGACATTAGAGAATGTGTTCTTGGTCGGACTGCAGGGGTTTACAGTGACCTTACTTTACTGCTCATCTGGAACAAATTTAACACACAAACACATGGCATTTATGTGGAGTTGACAGCTGACAGAGGGGTACCTGCCTAAATTAAATCTAACTTGCAGTGTATCCACTACGCACCCCTGAAAAGAACCCGACTGGAATTCTTTAAATCTGGATTCTTTCCATGTGCAATTTTCCATGGATGTTGGGTCTCATCTGTCAGCATAGAGTCAGACGGGAACAAAGGGTTAAGGGTCTCCGGCTGGGGGGAGAGATTTAACTTTTGCTGTACTGTTTTGTTTTATGACCTGGAGGGAGAGGAATGGGTCTGCGAAGGTGTTTTTTTCAGCTTCCCTGGTCAGCTTTGAAGGTGAGGGCCCCTCTTTCCCCTGGGTCATAACTCCACAAATGAATGTCTGGTGGTGGAGAGCTGGGGGCCTCAACACACAAAGGTTTCCAGTGAAACCTGTGTGATTCAGGTTCAACATGTTCAACATGAGCCACTTTGTGGCTCAAGAGACGCATTTCAAAACTCAGAAGGCCACTTTTAACACTGTGGACATTTTTCCAGGCGCACAGACACTATTACAGAACTGTAGGTGTTCTTTATGAATGAAAGTCTATTCGGAAACCTTTATTGCAGTCACAAGTACTGAGTGAATTAGCCGTAGAAAGAGGCGAGTTAGTGCCAAGTTGCAGCATCGAGGTACGATTGCAGTCCCCGCTGATTAAATGACTTACATGCTGTTTAACATTTAACTACTTCTACAAGTACTACCAGTCACGCTGATCTGTTGAACTCCCGTAGATTTTAAAAGGTAGTTTTAGTAGCTCAGGAAGACGCAGCAACACGGCTCCCTGAGACGTACCAGAGTCTGCTGTGCAGTGGGAAACTGTTGGACAAAGAGGTGGTGGTGGTGGTGGTGGTGGGGGGGGGGGGGGTAAAACACTGTCACCCAAATGGAAAAGTGAAAACACATTGCAGTAAAGCAGAAAACGATCTTTAATAAGGACAAGCCTGTAATGATATGCAATTAATATGACGCATTAGCTGGCTCTTAATGGTATGTTGTTTGATTGCTCTGCTTTTCATGTATCACGGTATGTAACAGGAGGATAACCACAACAATTTGCCTCCATGTTATTTGTCTTATATATATATATACACACACACACACACACAGCTGAATATTCACATGTATAATTCCAAATTGGCTTGGAAAATGTATATTCCTTTGTAATGTATCACACTCCTGGCTGCAGTCTACTTTCCTCAATTTTCTTAGAGAGGTTGACACCTTGTGGTTAGACTGCATTACTACAAGTTCTGTTTTCAGGTTCATCTTATTGCATGGACCCATGATGGCCCTGTGTCTGGAGTGTTTTGTCAAAGCAGTAGTTTGAGTTGAGGCAAACTCTAAAATCAACACCATCTGGTTGGTGAAAATGCAACAAACATTTTACTAAACTGTCTGTAAATGGCTGCAGTTATACATTCAAATTCAGGCCTGTTCACTGTGTGTGACAATCCTTTGCAGTTTAACTCAGGAATAGAAAGTCCATCTAACTCTGCATCCACTGTTCTTACAATTGAGTGTTTGGTCTAATGCTACAATTAAACAAGGCTCCAAAACTTGACTGGGAGTAGTAGATGTTTAACTGGCGCCACAAGGTGGAGACAGCGATTTAAAATGTCTTCAGCTTCAGCAGTGCTGAACGTCTGCTATCAGTGAGCTGATAATCAGCGTGTTGGCCTTGGGTGGGAAGTGTATTAGGGAGAATGAGAGAACAGATGTTTCAGTGATTTCAGAGCAGTGGGTGGTGGTAGTACATACAGTATGTTCATGGATTTCACGCTGTGAAACGGCTGATGCAGTTTGGTTTTCACCTGCTTGTTGGGACCACATACTGTACCAGAAGCAGTTTACCTGCATATGAATCCTGCAGCTTTTGTGTTAAGAAGAGGTCAAAATTGACTAAATATGTACAGCATCTTAGTAAATAAATACTTTTATTTATTTTAGTAAAAGCACTAAATAGACAAGTAAGCATAATTTATTGAAAGTACAACATAATCCCAGACTGGAACAAATACTGATAACTGCACGGTCAATGTCACCCAGTAATTTGGTTTTACTTCTTCGCGATTTCATACAAAACGTAAAATTCAAATACGTGATTCTAAGCACAAGATGATAATTCTCAACTGAAGCTTCTGATAAACAAAGCTGATCACATTAATTTTGATTTTAAAGTGCTAAAAATGAGCTAAAGGGGAAAGAGAAGTCAAGCTTTAATGTTTCACATGAAATATGTTCATGTCCCACTGTTTACTGAGTTACAGACATGTTTTTCCTTGTTTACATTCAGTCTTCTCGTTCACATTTCTCTCCATCAGGACTGGGTGGCCATCTCACACACAAGACAAATCAATAACACTTAACAGATGTTGCTCTATTGATTTCAGATCTCACAGATGCATGGAGCATTACCTCAGAATTTCTGCTCTGGCAGTGAGAAATGCTGTTCATATCATTATCAATTGATAATGATATGAAGACACAGCAATTTTAACATTGATGCTGATCTTCAGAGAGGATGGTGTCTAGGAAAATAAATGCTTTACACACTCAGCACAGACTATACACGGTTATGACATGACATTGGAGCTGTTTGTCTGTACATAATTGCTACTAAAAAGGTCAAATAGTGATGGTTGGGCAGCAACTATAAACTAACGGTTTACAAAATTGTTATGGCTGTAACTACAGCTTCATTACAGCTTTTTGACTATTAAAGTTCCTAATTATCTTATTATAAATGTAAGATAATTCAACGTGAGGATTTTTACCAGTGTCGTTAGGATGGGGTTTGGTCAACATAAAATTTTACACAGTTTAATGGTTAGATTTCAGATGAAAAGAGGTTTACAATACAGGCTCATCTGTACATCTAGTCCAGTAGAATGTACATTCAAAATATTTTTGAAACGTATAAACACAACTGTACAGCAGCCATGGTTGGTTCCACTTGCTTTTTTTTTTTTTTTTTTTAAACATTCATGTCCCTTCAGAGGGCTGAGGAAGAGGAAGATGCTTTAATCAGATGGAGGTGTAGTGTCTCCCAAAGCTGGTGAGTCTAATCTTCTCCGGCAGGATGATGTTTACCGAGTGCTCCAGCTCTTCCTGGCTCGCGCTGCCAGCTTCTCTCAGCAGGTGTTCTCTTTGCTGCCGAACGAGCTGGCTGTACTTGGCATTAGCCAGCCACGTCTCGCAGCGGCCAAAAAACACAATGCCTGTGGTGCCCAGGATGACGAGGCAGGTGAGCAGGGCCAGCATGCCAAAACAGACCAGCTGACCGTGGGTGACGAGGATGCCCGGGGAGTGGACCGTCTCCTTCAGGGTAATCTTGAGCAGATCTCTCTCGGGGGGTCTGAGGAGCTTGTGGAAGGCGTGAGCAGGAAGGGAGTAATGCTGTGGAGTGAGCGAGAACACTCTGTGGTCCGCAGGCCTGGCTCCGACCGATCTGGACCTGGACTTAGGTCGTTCCTGCAGGGAACAAGTTGGACCGGTAAACCATTTCTGGCAAATGCACCGGAATGTTCCATCGGGTTGACCGAGGCACGTGCCCCCGTTGGCACAGGGCTGGCCAGCGCAGGGCGACAGCGTGGCGGTGTCATTACAAGTGAAACCAGCGAAGCTGCGTGGACAGTCGCACGTGAAGGCCAGGCCGTGGTTTGTACAGTTGCCGCCATTGAGGCAGGGGTTAGGCTGGCAGCTGTCAACACTGATCTCACAGAAGTCTCCAGAAAATCCAGGGTGGCATAAGCAGGAAGAGTAGGCTGCTGAGCCATCAGCATCTATACATGTGCCTCCATTCTGACAAGGAGAGCTGTAGGACACATCAATACAACGTGAATATACAGCAGGGAGGAGAATATCCAACCCTTTACTGGTTATGAAGCAGCACATGGCTTTAAACACAGAGAGAAATACCCTCTCACTCCAAGCTGCAGAAAATTATTAACTTGTTAGTTCATCTATCATCCTGTATATAGTCAAAGTGTTTTTAAATATCAGCTCTCAGTTGTGGCCATGGCACCAATAGCGATTAATATGCTGTATTAAATTGTTTCGCAAGCAAACGGCCCTGCTGGGTCGTGTTGAGTTTGATTGGCCAAATGAGACTAACTATGGTACTACAGTAAAACTGATGATGGCAGTTCAAGCACATCCCGTTTGTTTTATTAGGTTAGTAAAAGCTTTCTTGGTTCAAAAGTGCTGCATTCCCATTCAAATTCCCTTTGCTCAAACAGTCCACATAGAATTATTCATTTTTCTATACAATATAAGAAAGTTATTGCGCCCGAGAATGGAATCTTGCTCAAGAAATAATAAAAAAAAAACTCTGAATGATTTCATCTGAACATTTAAGAAAAACAATGTGATTTAAGAGGAGTCTTGATGTTGCATCAGCAGGATTGTTTTCATGCTCCCATATTTACAGCATATCTGATGCGTGCAGCCCAGCTTCACAGCGAGACGTGTAATTACAATCCCTAACTTTTCTGTGTGAGCCAAATAAATGGCAGCTCTGGCATACGTCTTAGACATCTCTGGTGTCTGATTAATGAAACTATATCTAGGGCTTTAGTGGAAATGAATTCCTCTGGTATACAAGCAAAGCATTGTGAAAATTATAAAAAGGTAGAGCTGTGAGTTTATAGGCTGCATCCACTTGCCTTTCTACTCTGATACTCTGTCCCACTTCACCTCTGAGCCAATGAGCAAGATACAAACTTTCTACAGTAGCAGGGCCGACTCTATAAAAGTTAGTTAATCCTCCGAGACCCTGCTGGGACATGGTGGATCACAAGTAGGTTCTGATCAGCTTCAGTTTGGAGAAGCTCCTCTCTGCAGCAGCAGCTGTCACTGTTATGATACTGACTGTAATTCTCTAGGCCACCCACGTACTAGGATTACCTGCCTTCACTTTCTGTTCCTGTAAGAAACGAAGACATTCTAATGAAGCATCCTAGTTTTTCAGTCCCATTCCCCTCCCGGAAGCTGCCACGGGTGTAATAGTGATCAGCGAGTTACAGGACAAGGTGAGATGAGGTGAAGCACAGTAACACAGGCAGCAGCAGAACCAAAGAAACATCAGATAAGGCATTAACTGATTTAGTTGACATTTGCGTCTCTAAATATCTAACTTCTTCAAGACTGATGCTCAGCTGAAGGAAATTCCTGGTGAGTGCAGCGTTTCCCAAAGACCAGCACTTGTCTGACTACACATAATTCAGTTATATCCTGGGAGGCAGTGGCTGACAGATGCAGCATCCGTATCTGTTTGTCCTTCAAATACCCTCAACCGGAGGCTGAAGTTCTTGGTACATACTGTACTGTACTTTGAAGCTGTTGAAACACGACAGTGGATGGAGCCTTTTGAATTTGGATGCAGCTCGTGGCGTTACCCAGGTTGGCTATTGTATGAAGGCGCTGCTTGTCAACAAGGGAGCAGCAAGACAAAAAAAAAACCAAGGCTGCTTCTCTATTTATGATCAGGGAAATTGGGGAACTGATTTTCTAAACATTCTTTCACATTGGAGGGTTTGAAAAGTGGATGCCTGCCAGGGTGTCACGCTACTTTGACAATTTGCTTTTATTAGTCTTATTCGACTGATTAATATTTTAAGTCCAGTGAAAACACTGATGAAATGAAAGGCACCACTCATAGCGACAACCTCAACGGATTTATCTGGCTGAGTCGGCAGCTCCCCTGAGCTTTATACAAAGTTTCAGCTCTGTTGATTTCCACAATTATTTCTTTGCGTCACCATCTGGTCTGATAGCATTTCCATCCAGCCGCAGTGGCACCCGACAGAGAGGCAACAGCAAAAACAAAGTTAACATAGCGGTGCCAGGGACCAACCAACGCAGCGATGGTAGATAATCCAGTGCTCATATAACAGCTGACTTTCCAATGAGAAACTGGTGCTCCATTTAAGTGGACTTTCCTTCAGAGCTGGAACTGTGCCACTTCCCACACAGCACGCTTAAACTTGTGGGGCCTTTGCATTGAAGCCTTTTTTTTCCCCAAAATATTAAGTCGCAGCAACCAAACTGTCCATTATTTGGGCGATTAAAATAACATTGCCCAAAGCCGGGTGGATTTAATTATCTTTCTCCATCCTGACATGCATTGCATTGTCTACTGATAATGACAAACACTTTCTCTATGCAGTTTCATAGTCTTCAGTGTCTTGGAATGCAAAAGCTAAGAAAAAGTGCTGGTACCCATTTGTGATGCAAACTCCTCTCTTTAGGTCGCAGTTTTCTCCAGTGTAACCCGGGGGACAGATGCACAGATACCCTCCCTCCCGCGTCTCTATGCAGGTGGCATTACGAGCACAGGGCCTGGATGAGCACAGGCGAGTATCTGGGTGGGGAAAAAATAAAAAGCAGGCTGTTTTTAGATCTCTCTCACACTCTCTCGCTGTCTCACTCTCATTGTGTGCCTGTTTCTCAGCCTTTTCTTTTCCTGTCTTCTTTGTTTCCTCTTTCTCACTCACACTCCCCTTCACAGCATCCTGTCACCAAGAACATCGAGTTACACAAGTGAGCTGCTCATATGCTCCAACAGAATAAGATTTACTGTAGGCGCTGATAAGGAGGTCAAACTGAGCCAGAAACCAGAATAATTTCTCCTTTTAATCTTTTCTTTCTTCATTTGCTTGAGGGGCAGAAAGTAATGTGTTTTTTTTATTGTAGATACTATAGGAATTATTACTGAAGTGTTAAATGGGAGTGTCTATTGAAATGGAAATGTGACCTTTTAGAAAACATTAGCATTTAAAAATTCACAGCCATGCGCAATTGAAGGCTTAGACTATGTGCCTTGCTCAGTGGCCCAAAAGCAGACAATGGCAGTTATATTTGTGGCTGGATATTTCGTTGACCCAGATTTCGACATCATTATTTTTGCCTTGGCCTGATGTTTTGGCTGCAGCTTCAACCTGTGAGTCACCCTAACCCTCTGCTCTGTCTGGAATCGTGGGAGAAAGCTGGTGATAGAAGTGACCTGGAGCCTAATGAGACTCACCTTGGTCACACAGGCTGCCCACCCAGCCCTCCTTGCAGACGCACTGCCAAGCCTTCTCACACGTACCATGCAGGCAGCCGGGGAAGGGCACGCACCGGTCGCAGTTCTCCCCTTGCCAGCCTGGTTTGCACCTGAGAAAAGGCAGAAAGGGAATAACAAGATACTGTACAACACCCACAGATCATTGCAGTCTCTGTCTCAGTAATACCAGATCATTTATACTCTTAAACTGAAAGAGTTAAATCGTCTTTGATTGGGCTATAAGTGGTTAATTTGTCTGAAAACTGGTAGAAGATTTTGGCTGTAGAGCAGATACAGGGATGTCAAACATTTTAGACTGGCTTTTGAGCTGTCTGCTAGGATAACAATGCGTTTTACTAATCAAACAAAGGACTGATCTAGCAGCTGACTCCACACAACACAAGCGGCAAACAAATCCAGGCAAAACAGAGCGATCCAGTTGGCTGGAGTGTGATTTTATTTCCAAAGGAAGAACATTTACAGCGCCAACGATTTATGGAGAAAAAGCGTCGCAGAAGCTCTCAGCAGATGGTTAATCATAGGAATCTGAAGTCGCTTCAGTACCTGCACTTCCCCGGCTTCTCACAAAATCCATTCTCTGTGTTGCACCCCGCGTTGCATTCCCAGCCTTTGAGGCAGAAAGACAAGAGCAGCGCGTTATCACCACATCACATCATCAATCAAAACACATTATTCGTTCAGAGCAATGAAATATTCATCTGTTGTACTTTCTCTCCCCGCAGAGAGTAAAGCGGTTCACAAAAGTCCTCGTTTTACGCAAACTGTCACGAATCCCCCCCTTTGTGTCGTTGTCGGCTGTCTCACTGGATGGATCAAAATCTGACATTACCATTTACGATGCCCGTCACGACCAGAATTAAGACCACCGCTGTGAGATGCATCGTAATGTCGAGCTAGACCCTCGTTGTCCTGCAAAAGCACAAAGCGGGTTAAGTCGCACAAAGAGCTGTTTCAAAGCGAAGGAGCCACGTAAAAGTTGATTTTGTAATCAGAGGATCCCTCACAAGAACCATTAAGAGCGATGCTTTACAAATGCCATATCATAGGGGAATTAAAAGGCAACTTCGACATCGCAATTAAAATCCTGTTCACGACTAAACTAAATATTACTGAAATAGCCGTTTTTTTCCTATGTTTTGTATAATATAATAATATTATTTGCTCACCTGAACCACACGCGTCTCCTTCCAGAGTGGATCCATTACGCACAAGCACACACAGAGAAGGAGAAATAACCATTACGTGCCACAGAAGAGAATGTCTTATCAAAAACCTCATTAACTCAGATCATCTAGTGGCATTTGAAAAGTCGTCTTACCTATGTCGCACCGGCGCAATGTTCCCAGGTGGCTTCGCTCATATTTGATCTATTTAGTTTGAGTTTTTTTTTTAATCCACGCGACGTTCAATTAAAAAATCAGACTACAGGTGTACAAGTGCTCCGGCTGCTGGAGGTGGAGTTGCTGGTTTGGACGGCACTGCTGCATCGTGCAGCGTCCCGGTGCAACACGCTCCTCCCACCTAAGAGGGAGCGTGTGCGCACCGGTCTGAGCCCCGGAGAGAAATGATTGTACAGACCAGTTGTTGTCTGCATTTAATCAATGCACCTCTAACATACCTATGGGGGAAATAAACCCCTACTGTGGTTCATTAAATCTCCCAAAATACCTACTTTCTTATGTCCTTTTATATTAAAAACAAGTTAACTTACATTCCACTAGCATTTCACCGAAATACACATGTTCTGCACAGTCTTTTTAATATGTAAACTTCAGGGAGACATTCAGACTCACTCTACTCCCCCTTTAAAGTAAGAAAATGCCTCTCTCCTCTCTCAGTGCCCACCTGCAATACACATTATTGCCTCGTCCTATTCTTAGTTCGCTTATTGCTGTCCACACGCTCCTCTTATCCTTCCCAAGGCTGTGGAGCGGTATTTCCCTGCCCACAAAGCACGTCTTACTTTGAGAGCCTAATTACGAGTTTCACTTCCTTCAGACATTATTAGCTTGGCAATAAAGATGCTGGAAATGGTGTCCAAGCAACCGTTCGGGGAAATGCACTCCCTGCTCTGTCTTTCTACACCTCCTCATTGTTTATCTCCTTCCATGTTCAGGTTTGAAATGCAACCTGCAGTGTGTTCTGTACAAGTGCTTAAAAAGTGACGATGGCTCGTGGCTGGGTGTCTGATGAATGCCAGCACAGATGAACCCTTAACCAACATGTGGCTCTGCCTATAGATGCATACGTAGAACAAGTTTGTGGTCTAGACAGCACCAGCGCAATGGATGCATATACAGCGTAAATGCAGTTATACAGCAACAAACTGAAAGGGCTTGCAGACAGTATGGAGCTGCCTACACATGCTTTCAACATATGGGCCTAGACAGATGTGAGTGGAGGAGAAATGGATAAGTCTCTCAGTCCTGATATAATGTTCTCCTGGTCTTGATTGGGCTCATGAGTTCATTTTCGAACGTCTAGGTGCGTAACATTACAGCAGTGATGCCATTCCCTGACCATAGCTAAAAATCCCATCCACATCACACGGTCAGCAGTCTTTTCTTTTAATTGAACATCTTAGTGTGAGTGTGTTGGTGTAATCAAGTGGAGAAGTCTTGCATTGATCTGATTGATTTCTTTCTCCTCAGATTGATTCACCTGGTTTCAGATTTCTTTCCATGCTCAGGTGTGTGCGTGTTGTTGACAGAACGAGGTTAAATTTGATCCCTATAGAGAAACACATAGTGTCCAGTACATGTTCTATATGTATGTGTATGTCTATCAGAGCTGAAGTAACTGATGGAAACGGATGGAGAGTTTACACGCAGGGTCTATCTTCTGGGTACTGAATATCTGTACAACACGTTTTATTTCATCCTATAATTGATGAGACAGTTTAGTAGTTTACATCATATTATAAATGGCTGCTTAGACAATAAAGGGTGTTTGAATTATGCTTAATGAAAATAATAAGTTTCCACTTGTACATGTTTATCTGACAGATCAAGCTTAAATCTCAATGCAGTCAGACTTCATTTCCAGTGATTACATGTCCACAGGGAGTGGCCATTTTCACCCGATCTCAATAACACACAAGTGTTATTGCTAATCTGTGTGAAGGTTCCTCCCACGCTGTGCATGTCCTCTGCAGACAGGTGAGGAAACATTACAAGCCATTGAGGCACAGTTAGGTCCGCACATTACCACCGTAGATTATTTCATTTCAAATCCACAAGAGATCAGAAATAATTTCATCGGAATTCTCAGCACGCACATGCAAATTGTAGAAACGTCCATCAGCGCAGCCCTAAATCTGATTAAAGAAATCCCCGTTCAGCCAAACCATAGCAACCATGCAGGCTTTGATACAGATCATTTCATTCAAACCCTCAGCTGGTTTGCAGGAAATGAATCCTGACTTCTGAATTCTAAACACAATTAGCTGGATAATATCGTGTGGCGGGGCTGCCCAGTTTCCCTAGTCTAGTGGTCTTTGGGCGAATCATTAGACAGAGCCTCACACCAGATGGAGCCCAATGTGACTTCCTGTCACACAAAATCTTTCCACGCTGAACGTCCATCACACAGATTAGTTCACATAAAGAGCCTCACAGCCTACAAGTTGAGTAAGTGTTTCCACGTACAGCTTACAAATGGAATATTTGAGTTACATATTTGAATACTTAAAATATTCTGTACATTCTCAGAAATGACCTCATCCTATATTCATCTTTAACGTGTGTAGTAACTGAAACTGCATGTGGCTTCACGTCTTCTATAGGTTATGTGTGTGTGGGTGTGTGATGACTCCTTCTATAGCTGGTAGAGTAAGACAGTTGTTAGTTTGAGTTATCATGCCGTGTTTCAGGAACATTTCTTGTTCCATGACTGCTCTATCTTTAGTCGTCTGTCTGAATGACCTGCAGAGAGGTGCGTGTGTGTTTGCGATTATGTCACGTTATTCTATTTGCTGTCTTCTCAACGCCTTTGTGAAGTAATTAGTCACGAACTTGTTCCTGGCTGTGGGCTTGGGTGACTTTATTTAATTGCACATCGAGGTGATGCGTGAAAGATAAAATGATGCTGTCACTTCCCTTTGCAATTTTGCTCTTCATGATTTTCTTTTCCGCACCTTGAATTCCATTACGTGATCTTTAAGGGCTGAGATACCTATGATACGGGAGGAAATGAAAACCTCAGGTAGTACAACAAATGCAAGCCCTCCCCTCCAGGAAGATGGCTTAGGCACCAAACAAAGATGACAGCATGTACGCCACAGTACAGCTGCACTTGGATAATACATCAGTCTCTTTATTCTCAGCAAGCTGAGGAGAGAAAAATAAAAACACCTTCTCTTTATAGCCCAAGTGCTCTTGCAGGAAATTGGGATGGAGCCTGGGACCAGAGCGAATGTTTCTCCTTTTCAAATATACCAATTATATGGAAGGTGGAGTACAGGCAATCTGTCTCCTGCTGACTAGCAGCAGACCGTGCATTTTCCTGGTACCATCCCAAGGGCTAACCACTCTGCAGCCTTGGCCTCTGGGGTGTTGGCGGAACTTCAAGCACCTTCAGCTCAGGCTTTCGTGCTTGTAGAAAATCTGCTTCAGAATACCCACAAACAGGAAAACAGTGAGAGGAATTTTAATGAACAAATTCTACCCTCAATATTGGCTTCATTTGCAGTTTCCTGCATAAATTACAAATTCAATCAAGCCAGCAGCTGATGGGTGGAGATGGAAATAGTAGAGAGATTAAAAGTGTCAAAGCAATGGCTTGTTTAATTGTTGCACATGAACCTCAGGGTTCATGCAGTCACCTCGTCTTATGTCCTTCAGCTTTCCCATCCCTATTCCTGTAGGTCGTACCATGCATATTGTACTGTTGCACTAGTGTTGCATCACCTTGGTCCTATATACTCTGCAGAAAAGACTGGGATTAGTCTTCTTTTTTTAAGTCTTTCATGCCCTTTTTCAGTCTCTCTTGTAATACACTGCTCCTGCGAGTCTAAAATCTGAGCTTTGATTTTTCTGCTGCAACACTTCCTTCAATTTCCTCCCATTTCCACCCTAAAACAATCCTCACACCTCAAACAAGACAGAGTGGCATGAAAAAGAGAGTGTTATTGATTGGTGCTGTGTCAGTTCATACATTCTTTGGAGAGTAAACACATCGACGTAATGTGCTTAATGTAGGGATTGCAGATGAAACTGCTGCATTCGGTAATGACCTCAGGCAATCTCAGCTTGGATCTTTATGTGCAGTCTTATTATCGTTACAGTGTTGTATTAGGGGACAATACTTCATTATTGCAAATGTAATGCAATGATTTTGTCTTTAGTACGCTTAATGCAAAGTAGGAATAGAAACAACCCAGATTAGCCATTACTAATGACTGCGACAAGTCACTGTCTGGCCTTTATAGCAACACCAGCAGCAATTACCAGATGTAGGAAACCATAAACACGAACCACGACCCGCAGGAGGCAGAACCAAGAGATCATACAGCACAAGCGGATTTTGCCATCTGCTCAGACGTGAGACTGTGTGTAGGGATGTTGACTTAATTTAATTAATGGAGATGGTGTGGTCATTATCGCCATAGCAACTGCAGCAACTGTTAGGGAAGCACTAAGGTTGTGGAGGAAGCAGATGGACAAGACTGATAGTTTAAAGGAGAAGGCGGATAGTCGGAGGGAAAGTTTGAGGCGGGAGAGAGAAGAAGGAAGGTGGGGATGAATGGACAACATGGAGGAATGGCTTTGCCTGATGCCAGTTAGTTGTGTGTTGTTACCACGACAGCCTGAGGGTCGTTTATGTGTGTGCTCCTCGCTACGGGTAAGTAAAACCTAAATCTTCACTTTAAGAAACCGCTGACTGAGCCGACTTCCATAAAGGTGTGTTTTCACATATTCAGACAGGTGAGAGCATGTATTTGCTTGCACGTTATTGTTTGTAGACTTTACGTCCATGTCTGTGCAAATATGCATCGGTATTAACGCAGTGGACTCCAAGGCCTTTGTACAAGCTGTCAGAGGGACAAATTGCATCAGTGCTTATGAGACTCTGAAGTAAAGTAACACCAGAAATGACAGGCAGAATACGTAAATGGTCGACAGTGCTTCATGACGGAAAGTGTCTTCTGTGTATATTCAACGTTTTTATGCATCTAAATGCAACATAAGTCTCCTTTAGTTTTAATGTATGAGTGCAAAGCTGGTTTATGTGGCCCGAAGCTGCTTTGCAGCCACTGTCTATGTTTGCCTCTCTATCAAAGAGATTAATAGTGTATGTGCTGTTTGTTTTCGCCCACTCCTCGCCTGCAAATTATATCCATTACTAATCAGCATCTTCTCCTACAACACACGTAACAAGTATTAAAAGACAAAACAGAGTAGGAGGAGCAGATGGACAAAGAGGAAAGACTCTTTGCAATGGTATCAGGGAGCCTGCAATAAAACTCTACCAATACCAATCACTCATGCAACCTCTTCACGTGTTTTACTGCGTGCTTCTTCTCAGTTTGTTTACCCACAGTGCCTTTAAGCACTTCCTCAGGCATTTAAAGATACGACGTAGTTAAAAACAAACTGTATTTATTGCAGCTGCCATCACCAAATCAATTACAAGGACCAAGACCTGTCACGTGTCAGAATAAGATGAACACTGTTAAGTGGCATCCTCTTTGATGCGTCTAGTGACATCATCCATAAAGCCACCTGACAGATTGTGCAGGCACGATTAGTCCTGGCTTTTAGCTCATCACGTGTTTTGTCTGTAAAAATGATCTGCAACAGCTGAGAGTGTCAAATCAAATTAAAATGTTCCATAAGTTGTAACTGCCTGGTTCAGCTCATGAGAAAACATTCTACAAACATTACAACGCAAAAAAAGACCAGGATCATTGCATTTTTTTTTATTTTCAGACCAAATCAACCTCAAATAACCCCAAATATTATTCTACTACTATTCACTCTTAAATGTTTACTTTCCTCTTTGAGCCCTATTGTTAAGTGTTGTTACCTAAACGTTAAGTCAGTAATCAGTAATTTTCTGTGTCTTTGCACACATGGACTATAATTTATCAGCAGGGGTTGCTGATCGGTGCCCATCAGCTCTGTGTCTTCCCAGACATTCAGCTTTGCTCTGAGACAGAGCTGGGCAGACTGTGGCATCGCCAGGGATCCTCACTGCTGTCTGAATGCAGTGCATAAGCAGTTATAGCCAGATTTGGCCTAATATGATCAAGATATGCTAAATGTAGAGTTTGTCTTTTATCCTGTATCTGTGTTGATGAAAGATTGTATGTGTCCTCTGAATCTGAACACACTCATTTTACTCGACTAAACTTCCAGTCGGCCAAAAATGAGCTCTCAAATTTTCCCTGGCACAGGAAAGAGAAAAAATAGAGAAGGAATCATCCTTGGAACCAAGATATTCAAGGATTAAAATGGCTCCAATGCCTGGTTTTCTTTAACTAATATCATTCTTTAAGATACAGAATAGCAGTATTTCAATCTGATCTAAAATCTAAAATCCGGTATTTTCAGCATTACTCCGAATCGGTGTCTCGATCTCTTGCACACAGGTGAGTGGAAGTGCATTTGTAATGTCAGTCCACTGCTTGCTTTTCCAGTCACATGCAGCGCCTGGCTGACGTCTCCGGCTTCACTGGTTCACTCGTGCTACCAGGCACGAATTCTCACGACCGTAACCTATCCATCTATCCATTATCCTAACTGTCCTTGCCAGAGTCGTGAAGGTGCTGTAGCCGATCCCAGGTGACATTGGGCGAGAGGCAGGGTACGTCCTGGGCGGCTCACCAGTCAGTCACAGGGCCAGTATGAAAATACAGACAACAAATCTCATTTAGATTTCATTTAGACTTGCCAGTTAACACAGCTGTCTGTGGACAGCGGGAGAACAGCTCCAACCCATGCTGCCTCCGTTATCTAACCGTTGCTACAGTAACATGTAAAAATAATGTATAAAAAATTAAATATCCACATATACACTACTTGAATGTGATGAGGATGTTTATTATTGGCGAATCATCTTCTGCTGCACGGACAGTACATTTGCTTCCTGAGGAGGAGGAATCTCAAGCACACATGGTATTCCTCTTCTTGTCTAATTGAATTTCACCTTTCAACACAAACCTGTGGCTGCTAGCCCAAGGTTAAGGCGTTTTTATTGCCTCTCTGCTTGCTCTCACTCACTACAGTTCCTCACTATGAATAATTCACTTGCACAGCCACAGCTGAAAAGAGGCCAGCGTGAGAGGAGATAAACCCAGTCACTTAGATCATCTGCTGCATATAATTCTTCACAATAGCACATTTATCTGTAGCATTTTTGCTTTTATTGATTTTTTAAATCTGTTTGTGTGTGTGTGTGTGTGTGTGTGTGTGTGTGTTTTATTTTTACCTGATATGTGAAACAATGTCAGGTTCACACAGTTTTATGTCAAAACCTCACCTGTTGGCTGACATTTAAGGATTATATCATTACTCTCCTGTAATATTCCTGCAATTTTTCCCTCAATCAAAGAGAAATAATGCTCCTATTAGTTTATTTTTTGACATCGCTTTTGTACGTGAGCCATTTATGCGAATGATGATAAACCATTTGAAGTGTATATAAATTATTAATTATTCATAATAGCTGAATATATTTTCCTAAAGTGGAGAGAAAAAGTGAAACTAAACATAAAGTACAAACCCAGAGTGAGAGCTGCTCTAAATTGAAAGGAGCAGACCGAGGAACAGTTTGACCTTGCTCCACTTCTTCTGCTTTGTCACTTGCTGTCTCGCTCATTTTCTTTCACTAACGATTCCTTTCACCTCCCCTGAAAAAAAGAAAAGATCCGAATCTACCGCGAAAATGGAGCTGATGAATAGATGGCAGCTGGAAAAATGGAGTTGAGAAGGTGCAGAAGAAAGTTGTTCGGTAACGTGGCACAGCGAAGTGATGTCAATGAAAAAACATTTGAGATTAAAAAAAGGGGAAAAGGGAGAGAGAGTCGTCAGAGGCGGCACAAAGAGGAGCTGCTGCTATTACGAAACTCAGACGCTGTGCGTTGCATTGACCAACTCGCTTGATTAAAAACAAGTGAACAAAGTAAACACATCCACTTCTCCCTAAAAGGTGACTGCATTTCCTTACAGTCACAATATTTTATTTCAGCTGCAAATGTCCTGTGCTTGTAAAGTGCAGCACAACCTCTGCACTGCTGGATAATCCTTTAAAGTACCTGTAATACAGCCAGCTTCGTTTTATCTAAAGGGTTTTTGAAGCAGTGCACTTTTAAAAATAGTCCAGTCAGTGGAAATACTGTGTATTACGGCATAATTCACATTAATTAACATTCACTGCTGGAGATTGGAATATTTCATATCAAGATAAAAGAGGAATATTCAAGCTGTGAGTCCACATGTGAAGGCTTCAGAGTGTGTATTTCCTAGATCAGTGTGATGGACGCATGGGTGGAGGATTTATTCTCCTCTTCCAAGATCCCACTTCCGAACACTTTAAAGATACTTAAGATTCAAAGCATTTATTAAGCCATATGACCAATACACTGAAGCATACAGTTCTTAATGTGGCAGGGCAGCATGGCTCGGTACATTTTGTGCACGTTGGTCTTGAAACAGGAGCAAAACACTATCAAACCAAATAATTAAGGCTCTGTTACTCTATTTACATTAAATAACCACTTTGCTCTGTAATTAGTGGCACCAAATGGAAATTTTACTTGGTAAAATGTGTAAAACATTGTACGCAACTGTTTGATTTAATCTGACCTGTGTCGGTTTTGTAATTTCAACCTTCAACTGAGTGAAAACTCTGAAAAAGATGACTTAAAACGCTCTGTGTTCATGTCACTTGTAGGATTCTCATTTTACACGGCCCGTGTAAATTTTTCAGACCCGCTTGTTCTGCTGATTTTCCCCTCGTTACATCAGACACTCTGGCCTGGACTCATGGCTTTTAAAGGACTTTGTGCTGACACACATCAATCAGTTGTTCCATGAGCTTGTTGGTTTTTGTTTCTGGCTCTATAATCATGTTTTCTACACAGCAAGTGGTGCATATCTTTGGCAGTGCATCCTACTGAGCAGCAGTGAATGATTCCTCTGTAGTGGCACAGCAATGCAGGAGCATCACAGATTGTTGTATTTTTAACAAATGTTAAGTAAATTATCTTATTTGGTTATTAAATGGCATCATTAAATACGTTCTTAATGCTTTACAGAGCTCCTAAAATAATCCCAGCATGAAATGGTCCATTGCAGCAGTAACAGGTAGCATTCACTAACCCAAATTCACATTCAACTCTTAATGCTATGCTACACTCTGTAATCTCGTTGTCTTTCTAGGAATCACAAATGGAAGTGAATGGCACTGAAAATGCGAATGATCTTTACCGATCATCATCTGCTTCCATGTTGTGACAAAGAGCGTTTTGACTGACGTGAAACCTAATTATAATAGCTGTATATGAAACCCGTTGCCTCCGTTGCTTAGAAACAGCGAGCTTTATGCGCCAAGGACGCCTCGTCAGCTCTAATAACTGTATACAGAGGCAGAGATAATTGTGCAGGTTTTTAGCCGCACCTGAGTGAAAGCAAAAGGTGTCAAAGTGAATCACATGTTAATGTGAGAGCAGCTTCTCCTTGATAGCAGATCGTGGTCACTAGTCAGCAGACGCTCGATTCTTACAGCGCAATATATATTTTGTCCCCTTAGGACAAAACAACATTCAAATGAGACAAAGAACGTCTGCTTTTCATCTAGCACAAAACAAAATTAGCTGGAGCAGACAAATGATCACACACCGCTGCCTGTCTGCTTCCTGCTTTTCTCCAACCCGGACAAAAGCAGCTCATTGTATGATTATGTGTGCAGGGGAGAAAGAAAAGCAATCTCATTAGCATGGGACAATGAGTGATCTGATTAGTGTGTCCTTTTTAGGTCATGGAGAAAAATCCAGAATGCGTCACAAGAGCAGTCACACTTAATTTTATTTTGAGCATATGATTTCACAGAGAAAACTGATGAATCTAGATCAGATTAGTGAAACGTTTAATGTCAGGGATTAATGAAAATGTATCTACTACCACAACATAAAAATATATTATACTCCAAGCTTCAGAAGTACAAGGCAGCTCTAGTAAATAAAAAGCACACATGACATCGTGAAAAGATTCCACAGTGTAACAGTGTCGAAAGAAAGCGATGCTGAAAGTAAGGTTGCTTAGAAACGCGTATATTAGATTATATCCGAGTGCAGATCCTCATTTGCTTTTAGTGTCACTGCTGCTGTTGCATTCTGTGCAGCTGTAGCTCTGCAGAATATGAGAATTATAATCCAGGGGGAGTGATGTCAAATAAATAAGTCTTCATGGACGTTTCTCCTGCTTCGGTGCTGTTGACTGATGTTGAGAGTTTTAAGTTTAGCTCATCTAATGGAGCTCTTTCGGTCGACGCACCTGTATCTGTGCATTTATCATCACTCACTACACTCCACTTAAATAGTATAGATTGATCTCTGCTTATTAAACGTTTCATCAGAATAGGCAGGAGACAGGGATGAAGACCACTGATATTCATGTGCATCTAGTGGGAGTAGACACAAACAGAAAAACAATAGTCCTCTGATCTGTGAGAAGTGAGGTAAAGTGTGAGGGCTGCTCTCCCTCTAATGCGCTGGTTGTTCCTACTTGCTTTTTAAAGGGTTTCTCTGTATGGGCCTGCCTTTCTTGGACGTTGGGCGACTTCTGCACAGGTGCAGTAATGAAGTTTGGTTCTGACACTATCGCCACCTCCAGGGTCTCCGTGCCGAATCGACGTCCTTTTCAGACGACCCTGCGGCGCTGCGTGCTCAAGTTCAATTTCTGCAGTGGTGATGTGCTCCAAGCCTTTTGAAGCACATTGTTTCACAGTGAATCCAACCAATCCAGTCTGTCACTGCTGACACCAGAGAGAGGCCTTGAGCGTCTGAAATTTTTACGCCCCCTGTCTGTGTACGAAGTAAATCCCTCTAGGAGAGGCAGACTGATTTTCTGGGTGTTGCGCTGACTCTGGAATCATTGTTTCTCCCTTTTTACAGCTGTAGGAAGAGCTGCCTTGTGTCTGCATCCCTGCTACCTAGTGGTGAAAAACAGACAGGGAACGATGGCAGCGCCTCCTCTATCTTCCAGCCAGTCTTCACTGCAGACAGGTGAACATCTTCACTCTAGTATCAACACAGTGTGACGTAATGATTATCATTCAGATAAGCTAAAGTGTCACACGTTTCATCTTCCGACGTTGACCCACGTCTTTTTCGTCTTAGCTGGTTTTCACAGCAGACGTTCTGTACAACCAGCAAACTTTATCAATGAAATGAACAATCACCCTTACATTTTAGTTACTGTGATTATTATTGTAGATTATTAGAAATGTTTTTTTCTATTTGTTACTGAGGCAGCTCGTTGGATTAATGAGTTCATCTTGAGAGTGTTGCTATTGCTTCCAGGAATTCTCGTCCCAGTAAGCGACAGAAAAGACTGAGTCAGCATAAGCCAAATCTGGTTTTATTCAGAGTCTCGCAGATATTGCTGCAGCCCTTTGCTAGGTTTTAACTGGCACAATTTACGGACAAGCGTGTGCAATGAAAATTGAAGCTGCTCCTCTAATTTAGTCGAGCGTTTCCGACCGGTTTTTATAGTACAGCTGTCAAAACTAGACGTGTCATTTACATGGAATGCCAGGCGAGATAATTATTATACAGGCGGCCCCGAGTGAATGTTTCCATTCTCTTCATGTCATGTTTCATCAGCCAGTGTTTAATGAGTGTCGACGAGTGTTTATTTGATCAGGTGAGTTCTCTTTTGTGGAGGGTTGTGATATGCAGAGATAGTTTAACAAGGTTATTAATGTAAACTAAGTGTTATTGATTTATTATACTGCTTAGTATAAAATTTGAATTAATGTGCTGAATTTAAAAAAATGTTAATATGTATGTAATTCAATATAAAAATATAACATATAAGTACTGTACATCATTAGATGCCATCTCAAATATAGTAACAAACAATAAATAAATTAAAAACACTAGAAAAAGAAAAGAAGAAGGAAAAAGAAAGGTGTATTTATAAATCTAGTATTCAATCATTGAGAACAGCTAAAGTTGATAGAAACATTCCCTCACACATTATTTTCGACATATCATTCTGGAAGTGTTCTCATAATCTGAGCGATTACAATCTATAGACTTTGCTTTAGGTGTTTCTCCGTATGCACAGTGGATACAGCATGTACCTACTTTATTCAGAGGAGATAATTGGTCCCTCTGAGGCTGCTCACCAGTCGTCATACTATATATGCACAGAGAGGTTCTGCTGTAGCCATGGTAACTAACAGATTCATTGATACCCCAATTTTATTTGAGCCAACATACGTATATACCACCATAAAGCCATGAGAGGCTTCGCTGCGCCTACATTCTTTTGAAAGCTCTCCAGCTCGTTGAATCATTTTTCTATTATAATAAGTTGAAAAACTCACTCTTAGTAAATTCACTGTATGAAAAAAGAAAATCCAATTTGTACATGGAAACGGAGGTTAAATAGTGGTATGAATCCTGTGCCTCCAACTATGTAGGTTGCACAAACTGTGAAACTAGAAGGTCACTGCTGAGAAAAATCATCGGGAGCTAGTTGAGCAGGAAGACAGCCCATTAAGAGGCTCGTTCACAAAAGGCGAAGTTAAAGCAGAAGGCCAGTGTGCAGCAAGCCACGGACTGCTAGACTGCAATCTAGCTGTTAGATGTGAAGGAAAATATTCCCAACCCCGTAGTTTATAATACCACTGGTATTTTTAACCACACGGAACCAACCCAGCTGTTCATTCCTTTGTAGGCCCTCTGGAGAATGGTGAGCTCCAGTTTGATCCGCTGTCAGCATAATTTAAAGTCACTGGTAGTGAAAACCCGACTGACGGAGTCATCTTCACACGTCACGTCTTCTCCATTGATGTTTCAAAGTGCCACTGCTGTCACCTCGCTGTCCACTGTGAAACAACAGACATATGAGCCACATCGGCATGTGTAGAATATCGCCAGCGTCATGTGGTGGAAACCGTCTGACTCCTCTAAAAAAAACCCTCAGCGGCTAGAAATTAACATCCTGTATTAGAACATAAATGTCACTACACACGGGAGGAATAGTCCAGAAACAAACTCTAATGTGAAAGTCAGGCTGTTACACCTTTGTTTCAACTCATTTGAATTGAACTAAGTGACTATTATATAACTTCCTCTGTAGGACACTGCAAAAAGTCAAGGGGAATCTGTGGGAACGTTCCCTTAGCCTCTATTATAGCGCCCATTGTAAGCTCAGGGGAAAGCTGATGGCTCGAGATCAGCAAGGATCAATACAATCTGCTGAAAACCTAATTTTATGTGTTGTGCAAAGTCTGCAGATCTATTCTTCATCCACAGTATGTTGAAATTCCAAGATATCTACTTTACTCTTGTGGTCAATGTCGTGTCTTTAATACAGCAGGAAATATAAAACCAAGGCCCTTGAGGTTTGTTGTAGTTATAGAGTTGATTACTTACAGTATAACCAGTATCTCCCAGTGTGCTGTGGTCGTGCCAGGTGATGCCAGTCGCTTCCACGCATCACTTACAAAATGGATTTTGGTGTCATATATTTATCATAGTTTAGTTTACAACCTGATACTGTATAAAGTAAAACTCTTACAACCTTTTCTTATTTCAACAGCATCAGCTGCATCAGACTCTTTTTAAATGAGGCCGAGTGGTTGGTAGATTCTGCAGACCAGTAAAAATCATTCTTAATCTCTGAGCTCTATTGGTTTGAAACAATAGTTGATCGTTTTTCTCTGTGCCTCTCTCATCTCTGTTCTGTTGTCTTATGTAGTCTGGTGAACGAGATATGCGTAATGATATAGATAAGATAAAAAATTCAATGAAATCAAATTGAAATTCAAACAATTAGTAAGGTGCAAAAGAATGAAAGTGGGAATTAAGGATCTGCGGTACCGCTCCTTCCTGCACTGGGGGTGGATCAGTCTTCCCCCAAAGGAAGTGGGTGAGAAGTATTGTCCATGATGGATGTCAGCTTGGCAAACATCCCCCTTTCACCCACCTCCCCGACAGAGTCCAGTGGACAGTCCAGGACAGAACCGGCCTCCTGCCCTGCTTGTTGAGAGAGCAGAGGCTACCACAGAGTCACTGTTATCAGTCCAGTCCGGTTTACAGTTTACACCTTCACGTAGCACTGTCAGACACATACAGTAAATTAGCCATTTCCAGACAAGGCAGCTCTTTTTGGTCTCACTTTTCACATTTTCACACTTGCAGCTTGTCTCACCTCTCATTGTTTTTCTTGGCATAATGATGCAGCATGTTTTCCCTGAACAGGTCCTGCTCAACAAATATATCAAATCATCTTCACATGCAAAACACTTACCACTATGTGAAGCAAGACATCAACACACCTACACCTTCACACCATGCTGATAACCACTGGAATTTGCATATTTTACTCCAATTTCTACAATTTTACTGCACTGCAGATTAATCATGCATATATGCACCTACAATAAGTGATGATGGACACTTCTAAACATTAAATACGTTATAACAATTCACATTCTTTGTGTTTAGCTGTAGTTTTTTTTACCCAGCTGAGTCTGCCAGCATAAAAGAGGAGAAAAATCTGTGTAATAATTGTGTTGTACTACATGTGGCCACTGGAGGTCGCTGTTGCTTACATAAACAATGAAGACGTGTAATTGCACCGACAAATGAAGGTGATTTATGAAGCATTTGGTTCTTTTTGCTGCTAATTACAGCCCTTTCTGTTAATTTGCGCAGTATGAAATGCACCATAACAGCTCTCCCCTGTTGACATGAAAAGCATAATGCTGCGTGTCATGGCCCGTCCGACTCCATGTGCGTGGTCAGGACTGAGCTGCTGACATTTCCTATAGCTGTTGGTTTTATTGTCTTGGCATTTAAAGAGAAAGTTATACAGATCTCTCTGACACGTAGCTGGAAAGATAAAAGATAGATATGGATCACGAGCAGGGTTTCCATGACAACATCAATGCTGACATCAGGGGGAATGGGGGGTCTATTTGTTCTAGGGCTCATTAATAAGAAGAGAAGAAGCCAGCAGGTGCTTAGTGAATGAAAGAGACTAAAATTACATTAAACCTGCTACACTCACTGTCGGTTGTTTTTATTAAGCAGCTATTGGTGGAAATCACCTCATGCTGGGCTGAGCAGCCGGAATTGCAAGTACAGTATTAATGTGCACAGACTTAAGTGTGTTTGCCAGGACAGGGCTCACTGTGGGTCCTAATGCAGATTACTGTAGACCTGTGTAGACATAGGACACAGCAAGAGCTGACTCCTGGTTTTAACAAAATGACAGCCTGGCGAGCTAACTTGGCAAACAGCTCCTGGGGCCAGGAAACCCCTGTTCATACTGTACAACGCAAGGCTGGTTTACATACCAATATGTAGGATGTAGGGTTGTAATCAGCAAGGCTCAAAGGTGCAGAAACACCTATTTACCAATGTGAACCCAAAGTGTGCAAGATGTCAAAGCGTATCTCTGAAGTGCTCATCAGGCAAATGCTTGAAGAGATAAAATGAGGCATCTGATCTTTTTGTTTAAGCTGTGAAAGCCTTGGGGATTGAGGATGTTCTCAGGAGATAGATGAATCAGCAGAGATCTTATTAGCAAAACCGCTGTGTATTATTGAAAGGGCCGGAGGAGATTTAAAAAGAAAAAAAAAAAACGGAATTCACTTTTACAAACAAAAACATTATATTTTGTGTAACTGCATTTCAGTATGGTGTGAAGATTAGAAGGAACAGGCTGCATCACTAGGAGCTTACTGCACAGCGGTGATGGATGGCTACCTCTTGGCTTATAAGCAAATTGTAATTAAAGCTCCCACAAATTTAAACATGATTACCCTCAGGGTGGAGTCTAACACCATCAGCATTCAGCAACGTGTCTGGACTTAACCTCATATGATTTGTTGTCTAGTAAAAAGAGAGCATGCCCTGTAACTTTTCACTTTTCCTGACATCGTAGCTCTCCGTGTCCCTGTTTTCATCAAGATGCTACAGCTGAGTGGTTCCACAATCTGCCGTTTAGTTAACTGTTCAGAGTGAGACAGCGCCTCCTGCTTTTGTTTCTGTGGGACGGGATGTTTAAATCTAATACGTTATTTAGTTGAATTAACACAGCGTCCTGACTTGTTGTAAACCTCCATCCATTATGGCTGCTGGGAGCGTTTGGCATTGCGACGACAGCTGGTAAAAGTATAACATAGATTTTGTTGTTGATCTTTCCATTAAAAGTATATTTATAGAAGCAGAGATTCACCTTTGCACCAATTAGTTGCTCTGAACTTCAGTTATGTAAGGTTGTTTAGGATGCTATTGATATTCCTCGGCAGAAGCCTTCATGTGCTCACAGGGAATCCTGTGCCCTTTTTGTTCTTCGACCCGTATCTACAGCTTTTTGGGGATTGTTCTCTTTTTATGCTTTTAGATACTGTACGTTACATTGTGTTGCTGTTACTACGAGTTTACATTTTAGTTATTGAGTGTTTTGAGATTCTCTGTTCTGCTGAGTACCAGCATGTATCGTCTTTCAGCTCGACAGCTGATGCTTCTGAGGGGAGCTGTAACTCTATAAAGGCCAGGTGTCTGGACAGGGCGACATATGCTGGGGAAGCTTCTTTTCACCTAAGCAAGAGGAGCAGATGCTTTTTCTGCACCTTCATCTCCATAGAGATGTTCTGCCTCAAGATGAAACTGAGGAGTGAAAAATTAATAGTATGCCTTGTGGGACAATTACACCTAATGAGCAGGGTTCTGCATGTTTATGTCTGTACCACTGTGTAACTACTAAAAATACCATGTGTGACCAATCAATCTGTGGCCACTTTGCTTTCCTGCTGCCCACAAAGCAGATTTGAAGTGGCTGTGGTCAATATCTGTGACCTGGATGTCCAGCAGCTTTGCGACACCATCCGTGTCAATGCACAAATTCATCACAGATGATGCCCACAGATAAAGCGCTGCTAATTCTGCTGCTCAGATGTTAATCCATAGTGCTTTAAAAAATAGGATTGATGAATGAATGCTAATGAAAGTAGGTTGGTTGATGCCCAATTACTATGAGACTGGAATCTCTTTGGGATCTCATTGTGAGCAGACCCTGAGCAGTGAAAGTGTGTCACACTGCAACAGCTTGGGTGTGGTGTTGTTTGCCAGGACAACTAGGGCAGACAGATGAGTTTGGGCAAGGCCAGAGGACAGAAAGCCATTGGAAATCAGTTCTGCTGAACCTGATATGGTCCACTTGTGTGTGTCCATTTCAGACGGTGGTCTTAGGCTTGAATCTGTACAGAAAGGATCTGTGAGAAGTAGGGGAAAGAAGACGATTGACATGGCTACTCTGCGACGCCAACCGAGGTCCAGAACGGCTTCAGCTCGGCAGGACCGTGGCTCCTGTTCTTCTACTGTGTCTTGCCCTGTCTTCTCTGGACCATACAGTGACCACGAAGAAGACCCTCCACTGCGCCGCCAATCTTCTCCTTTACTCAAAGGCTCTCTTTCAACTTTCCACAACTCTTCCACTTTAAACCGCAAAGGTTCCCTTTCTGGCATCCAGACATCTAATCCATGCCTCGAGGGGTCTCTGCCCGGAATCCAGACCTCTTTACCCAACCTGACGGGATCAGTGTCTCGACTGAAGAGACGATCACTGGGCAGCATGGACAACTCCAGTCCCAGTGAGTGGAGTACCAGCCCCAGTTTACAGAGTGGCAGCTCTAGCGATGATGACGGTAGCTGGGACACAAATAGCTGGAGTTCAGGGGCCACCTGCCTCCAACGGACTCCCGTTAAGCAACGTAGCACTGGAGAATCGTGTGGGAAAACTAGTACAGCTGAGCCTACATCTGCCACTGCGAAGGTTGAGCCTGAAGACATTTATCAGAATCTGATCTTCTCTCAGCGTGAAGCTAATGCTGAAAGCAAAGAAGGTTGTTCTACAGAGGGGACTTCCTCAGTATTAAGAAAAGAAACAGGAACTCAGAGTGTTTCCTCGTCCTGTTTGAGCAAGAACACTGCTCCAAGCTCATCCCAACAGCAAGATGAGAAGACGGAGGACAGGCGCAAGTTCACTCAGTTTCTGAATGAGGTGACCTGCAGGGTGCTGAAATCCAACAGCGGTCCTCCTCAACAACCAGCCACTCTCCGACACCACCACCTATCTCCTCCACCTCCACCTCCATCACCACTGACCCCATCTCACTCATTACCGACAAATACGCTGCATTCGACACCAGCACCTCCACCGCTATCTGCATCAGCAACAAACCTGTGGTACAGCCCCAGCAGCTCAAACCTCCAGACCATCAAGGAGCATGATTCAAAAGACATTAGCTGCTCCATCCC
The DNA here is from genome assembly GCA_030770545.1 of Macropodus opercularis. Lineage (NCBI taxonomy): Eukaryota > Metazoa > Chordata > Actinopteri > Anabantiformes > Osphronemidae > Macropodus > Macropodus opercularis. Next base: position 6,814,667 of record JAUCMP010000026.1, on the reverse strand, counting down.
CCAGTGGAGCAAGACGTTACCCAGCTGTAAGATCTTGGAGCCTGGAGATGTACTGAGGAAAGTGAAAGGTGAAAACCACTCCTACCAAGAGCATGACCTGGAGCTCTGCACAAAGCTTCAGACTCAGGCTTCCACTGGGAGATTTTATCTAGAGACAGACATTGACAGAGTGAGGCGACTTGATGAACTGGTAGCTAATGGCACCCTGGGGACAGACGGGAACGGAGCATCGGACAAGCCTATGGAGAGAGGGAAGGAGCGGGAAAGCAGGATTCCATGGGAGAAGAATGGAGGCTTGGGGCTAGATAAAAGCAAGGAGAGGGAAAGAAAGGAGAGCCGCTGGGAAAGAGACAAAGGAGAGGAGAAGGAAAAAGATAAAGGGAAGGAGAAGCCCTGCTGGGAGAAAGACAGAAGGCTGGAAAGAGGCAGGGAGAAGGTGAAGAAGCTAGTACCAAGCAGTTATGAACCACCTCAACATTCAGCTTCCAGTGCACGGAGTCACCCCTGCCCTGTGTTCAGCTGGCCAGAGGGGTTTCCCAGGATGTCCTACAGGTCTGCCTCACTGCCCAGGCCCATTAATTTCACCGTGAGTACTCCTACACGTTCAGATTTGGTTCATCTCCATTACAAAATACAGATATTTGTTGGGTCCCAGTTGTTGTTTTTTTTATTTTCCATCCATCCATTCATCCATCAAAAACTGTACGTCTTCATAAGTGTATTACATCATACAGTGTACATATTACTACTGTATATTATACAGAGCATAGTTGTGTCATTATGACTTATTGAAAGCGTAATTCTAAGAAATCACATCAGAGAGGACACATCACATCAGACACGCTGTGTCTGTGGTTTTATGTCACCTCATCACGCTGTAAGAGGAGATGTAGATTGCTGGAAATGATGTGTCAAATGCAAAACATTACCCAAGCCTCTGATGACTCTACTCAGTCTTTATTCAAGGCTTTGATATTGTGTATTTCATCTCATTTCTCCTTGGTAGCAGAATATTGCTCTTCACAGATGTGAGTCATTTATGTTTGGTGTTTTGCTTAATTGCACCTGACACATCAGATACTTGTCATACAAAACACAATCTGCAAACATCATTATCCATTAGCGTGATGTGAATGGGGCATCTGAATGTATTCCGTGCTGCACACGCACAGGAATGCAGTGCATGTGCTGAACATACAGCAGCGTCGGCCTCCTGCGGCTCGTTCCAGTTAAACTCCAACTGGAAGCATGACCTGCAGCTTGAACTAATCTTTTCTCACTAGTTTTGCATTTCCATCGCTGCACTGTTCTCGAGGGAGTGCTACAGTAAAGGTCTATATTACTTCACTTTAAATGCTTTAGCATCTCTCTCTGCCCTTCAAATATCCAACAGAGGGAGATAGCGAAGAGAAAGTACTGCTTCCTTTGGCATGCAGTATTAAAAATACATCTCCCCTTATTTACTGCTTATTTACTCAAAGCCTAGAGTAAAAATGACAACGGTGGCTTGGGTTCCAAACAGATTTCAGTGTCCTGCTCGGCTGGCTTTGTGGAGGCACCTAATATATATTAATAATTTAATCACTTTTCGTCACCTCCTTTTGTGCTTGTTGTGCCTCAGGCTTAGAAACACCTCTCAGTATGGCCTCGTTCATGCTGCAGCTCTGTTGTATTAATACTCCTCTAATAAATAGGTGGACCTTGACCAGTGTGCAACAGTCGGGAGGCAGGGAGATGTTTGTGGCTGTAGCTTCCCTGTTTAGAATTTATTTACTAGATGGCATCTCCCTAGCAACCGTTCAGCTGATGAGTGGGCTTATACAAAGACATGAATACATTTGGTATGAAAAGAGAAAACTTCTGTATCGAGGTGGCGATTCAACAGACAGGGTGATTTCGTTTTTGGACAGTCACATCTGTGAGAGCAGAATGGGAGCAACTGCTATATGTGTTTATGTTTAGCATGTTTAACAATTAGTACACTTGCAGCATAAACCACTGGAGGTCACCAAAGCAAGATTCATAGCTGCTGTTAACTTGCTCTTAATGACCTGTGTGTAAGATGACAGATTGTGCATTTTAATTAACTAACACTTCAGACTTTTCCATAGCAGCTGCAGGTTCAGATTATCATTCAGTGATGCCTTCCAGGAATGCCGATCCCCTCCTCCTCCTCGTTCCTCTCTCCAGGCTTGCCCTCTCTGCATGCAGGGATGCTGGGAAGCAGGAACGGACAGAGGGGGATTACTGAGCGTTGTCTCATTCAGTAGTTGCATGAGTCATCCTGCTGTATCACTTGCAGTGTTTGTAACACCCACGCAACACCACGACGCACAGCATACACATGCTCACCATCGCTGCATTCTCACCAATACAGAAGCTGTGTGTACCTGTAGCCGTTTATTTTACCTCCACCAGTCATTCACTGTAAATCCTGGAGCTGGCTGAAAACAAACACCTGCTTCTGTGTGTGTGTGGTCACAAACAACACATCACTGCAGTCTTAGTAAAACCTTTTTTCGGCAACATAAATATACTGACTCTGGTGCAGGGATAGCACAGTTTAATTGGTTCTGCACCACAGTAAGTAAAAATGGAAATGCTCTTGTGAAATCCCTGCCATACATTATGCATGTGCAACAGACCTGTTCCTTCACGTGTGAAGACATGACGGAGCACAACGGAGTAGAAGGGGGCTCTTACTTCTATCTTATAAGATGATTTAAAACATGTTATATGTCAGATCGTTGTTGTCCAATGAATTACAGGGGAAGTTCGATACCACATTCATGCCTGCCTGTTATTTCTGTAGCTACAGCTTTGGGATTTCTGCACAGTATAGAAAATATTTTCTTGGGGATTATTGCTGGATGGAGCACAGCTACCTGTTCCCTTCATTCAGCATCTCCACTGTGTTTCTCTGTCTCCCACTCTTGAACACTTTGTGCAGCATGTCGCCTTTTTCTTTACTGTTAATCTGTAATATCTTGCCCTGCCCCCCATCTTTCCTTTAATCCTCTCAATACTGATATAGTATGTACGTCAAGAGTGAGAAATAATGGATATATTTGTTTGTCAAGACATAGCCGCTCTGAGAGCTCATTAAGCACCAGATAAGAGGCACTCCACAGCATGCAGTGGCAGCAGAGGCGCCAGATAAATCTGCTTGATGAATAAATCTAATCATTTCACCCTCTCTTCTTCTCTTCCTACCAGGAATCTGATGGCGAGATGCAGTATGACACAAGGTTAGCCACTTTTACTTTTACCTCATCTCCTGCCGGCAGTGATATCACCCCACCACTCGCTCCCTTTTCTTCTTCTCTCCATCTCTCCCATAACCCCTCCTCTTCCCATACACTTCCTCCTGCACCATTCAGTTCTCAGCTCCCTCTCTCACCTCTCTCTCTTACTCTCTCTCTCTCGCTCTCCTACTCTCTCTCTTTCTGCCTACCAGCCTCTCTCCAGTCAGAATTAGAGGGGTCTTTTTCTAAATGCATGCCACTCTGAGGAGATGCACAGGCACAAGAATACTGTGATCTTATCTGCTGAAAATGAGGCGAAAAGCATATAAACGGTAAGGCAAAAACGAGGAGCGCATGCCTGCTTTCAAATGCTGTGTAGTAGAAGTGTGTGTAGCTGCTTTGCCACACTTGTGAAAATAATGACTGTTGTGAGTGCTCTTCTGTAGCTGTTGTGCCGATCTGTCCATGTGTTGCATAGTCGGAGAGCTTTGACAAAAAGGGTTTGGGCAGACTGCCGTGCATTCCACTGTACACTACACCTATGGAGAATATGAATAGATGTCGTACAGTGAGTCAGTGACTGAAGTCAAACTACTGACGCCTTTTGCTGTAGTAAATCTTTTTTTCTTTGACTTGCTTGATTCAGCTGTTGTCTGGATTTTATTGGCGTTGGAATAATGAGCCACCAAATGTTTTCACTGCCCTCGGTTTAATCTAATATTCATTCAGTGGACGAGCTAATGCCACAGAGAGGCAATTATGACTGCACATAAGAGAAAAGTTGTTCTCATTACACCAAACTCTTCCCGTTGATCGATAAAGAGAAAAGGGGAGAGAGCTACAGGGAATGCTACACTGATGAGTTGTGAAAGGACATGTATTGTGTAATATTTTTAGGCAGAGAATTATGGAGACTTCTTCCATAAGTGGCTTCACAATCTGCATAACAGATCATAAAATCTTGAAGTTAATTGCTTTCACCTCCAGTCAAAAGCCTTCAGCAAATGAGGATGATTCCTTCCCGTTGCAAAATGAAAGTAAACAGCACCTCAGATAAGGTGCTGTCCACAGGGAACTTTGGGTCTTTGAAGTGATTTTCAAATTTCCTGTACAGCGGAAAGAGCTTTAATTAATCTAGCAGGAAAAAACAAAGGAAAAGTGAACTATGAAGGCTAACCCTGCCGGCACCGACACTCACCTGGTGGTGAGTGGCGATATCCAGCGTGTTTTACTACTACATTAAATGATAGGCTGTATTTATGAAATAATATCCAGCAGCACTCCGTGCACCGCTCCTCCACAGTGTTCTGAAACAATCTGTGTCATAGATAATAAGCCAGTGACCGTCACTGAAGGCTTGTTTAATCTTTACTTACTAAGACAGATTAAAGCGATGCCAACAAACCAACAATCATTGTGCTCTACGACGGTGTTTCCCAACCTTTTTGAGCCACGGCACATATTTTACATCTAAAAAAATCACACAGGACACCACCAAACAAAACTACCACTTAAAGGATGTATAATGAAGATCTAGTCTCCATTTATTTAATATGCGGGACTCTATGTCTTTAAACTGTGCCAGGGCTGATCTCGGCCACACGGGTTCAGCTATGTGGTACCTTTAAGAGCTTTCTCACTCGACTTGGTGTTTTTTGGTGTAACACTGCCTGCTTCTCCGTCTGTTCACGCAACTAACAAAATAGCCAGTGTTGTTGGACAACTTTTCCCCACACACCAGGCTCAGTGGAGTTGACTCGGTTGGTTCCCCAGTAAAAGTAAATCCAAAGGCAAGATAACTTTCATTTCACCTTTCTTCAGACCACTTTTTTTCTTTCTTTTTCTTTTCAAATGTTTATCCATTGGTGTTACCCGTGCTGTCGCACTTGAAGCATGACTATGTACTACTGATGGCAGTGGAATGTTCAACTGTCCTGAAGAGCCTTTCATTGTTTTACCTGATGATTTCTCACGGCACACTTTTTAGCCACGGTACAGGTTGGGAATCACTGCTCTAAGGTATTAATGATATAACCAATACTTTATATCAAATGAGAGTATTAACACAATACTGGCCAAATAAAAGTCTGTTTAAAATCTAAATAGATACCATATTGGAACTTTGTCAAAACCGAGAATTAAAAGTAATGGGAAGTGTCTGTTTGTACGAAGAACGCAAAATAACATTAATCGCTGCTGAGTTGGGTTTTGGTTAAACCAAGGACAGAGAGGTGATTAAAATAGTAGCAGCAGCCTGTTCAATCTGGCTTCACGTGATGCTGTGACATTTAATTAGGTCCATTCACATGTTGCAGCTTACCTTCATCAGCAGTTTCTACCTATGATCCACTCCAGCCCGTGCACCAGCCCCTGGGAGACATCACTAACCCACCGCTGCTTTGCTCAGACTTTGAGGAATGTGCCTAAAGAGGCTTTGTCTGTTCGTCTCTTGGCTTTGCCTAAGCTACAGTAGGCACATATCATTCAGAAGCTCCTTTAAGGTTCGCCTTCAGCAGTTTACCACCTCCTGCACTCTCCCATTCTTCTGTCTAATTATTTCCAAGACATTATTCAGGAGGGTGGACTGGCCATACATTTAGAGGCTGCTGATCAGGGATCTGCCTCGAAGCACGCTCAAGGGTCTGGCTTTGCCTTTGAGTTTGCATATTTCTCCATATTGTCCGCTGCCACTCTAAAGTCACCACCCTGCTTGCTCCCTGGACTATAGGAGATACGCCTGTCTGCCACACATCATTTATACAGCTCTGTCAAAGCCAAGGGGACAGGGTCAGCTGAGCAACATAAGCCGCTGGCGCACGCATACGGCAGATCTCAAGTGTCATACCAACACAAATCTATGTTCTGTGTTTCAGAGGAACAGGATGCGTGACATTTCATTATCACGCAGAAAATACAGAAGAAATTCAAAATATTCATTTAGCTTGATCTTTTCTCCACTCAGACTATTTTAGCTCTGATTACTTATTTTTCTTGCAGCTTATTAATGCATGAGCCCCAGCCCTGATTCCTCTTGTTCTGTGTCATGGTTCAGAGAGTGCTCCTAATATAACAATTTAATAACAATAATTTGTTCAGCCTCTGTTGTGTCAGGCAGCAAATATCTGTTTTGTCAAACACATAAAAACAAACACATACTGTAACACTCTTATCAGCCACATGTTGAACAGACTGAGCGCCTTGTGCACTAGGTATATGCCCAGTAAATGCTTGATTGCATGCTGCTGTATGTTCAGCCTACATGCTCACGGTCTCACCCAACCTCTGGTCGTCTCCTGCAGTGACATGCACGGTGGATTTCAAAATGTGCAATCTGGCCAGTGATGATGGAGGGAAAAGACTTTGAAGGTGAAAAGTACAGGGTTCTTCAAAGGCTGAATTTGCTTGTCATGGCTAGTGGTACGTCTTTGTGCTCGGCAGTGCTGAGCTCTCGGACAGTACACACATGCGCTGTTCCCCATGGGGAGGAGGCCCCTCTTAATAGATAATGGAGCGACACTGGGTTAAAAGCCTGTTTGTAAAAATATGAATTTATTTTAAAAACCATGACCAGCTATTAGAACAACAGGGGGTTACTTTACAGCTTTAAACCACTTCTCTCTACACAGTGTTGGATCAAACCACTTGTCATCTGCCAAGCTGGGAGCACAGGTATGTCACGACTGTGTTGTCGTGGCAACCTCAGTGAGGACTGAACTCACTCTCTCTCACTGAATTTTAACAATAGAAAAGTGAAGCAGTCTTAACTCGGACTACAAACATACAGCAGCAGGGTTTTTTTTTTCTCGTGATGAATGCATAGAACATTTACAATGTTTTTTGGAATTTAAAAAGTATGTGAACCCATTGTGTAACATCAACAGAGTTTACACAGTAAGGTGAAAAACAATCATGTAGTCTTTGTAAATGACATGCGTAGCTGCATGGAGCACCCTGTCCTTGGCAGGATGCCACAGAGGAAGCTGCTGCTCCTCAAACAAACATCAAGGCTTGCCTGAAGTCCACCTTTAACTCCACGATGCTACTAGGAAAAAGGTTTTGTAGACTTATGAAATGAAGCTTGAATTGTTCAGGAAGAAAATAAGGAGCAGCAAGAGCAGTAACACCATGAACACAATGAAGGGCTGGCCTGTGGCGCTGCATAGCTCTTATTACCTACTTATGTCAGGAAAAGCAAAAGGGAAGAAAAACAGAAGAGACATATTTTCAATACAGCAGCAGGCTAAAGCTGAAAATCTATAAATGTTATTAATTTAACCATTGTTGGAAGCTACTAAAATTAAAACACAAACTTTAAAGATATTTCTTGTGCCCTTGGCTAAAAAGTAAATTAATTTTAGGTATGCTGGGGTTGTTTGTCTTGATGAGAAAGTAAACATTATTGTAGCTGACTTGAACTTTCTTTGACCTGATGAATTTGAACTCTAAAACTATTAAATTGTCCACATTTTTGCCCAGAAGGTGTTCTAGCAAATATGTACGGTCAAAACACACTCAGAATGTTCAGCAGACAGCAGTCTTTTCATCCCTTACTCATAAAGGCAGCTACGCAATGAAAAGACGTCTTTTTACTTGTGCTTGATGAAGGTAAATGTGAAATTCAGGGCAAGCAAGTCATTGAGCTGCATCTACATTATCCCTGCTTCAAGTCTTGACTTGTTATGTATAATTCTCCGCTCTGAAAAAAGCAAAGCTCAGAGGAATAGCGACAAACCTTGTTAAAAAAGACAAATTCTGATTTAGAGCGCATTCAAATCTGTCTGAAACATTTCTGGTACATACTTTGACATTAATTATTGAGCAGCTGGTGTTGTAGCTAAAGTCTCACACTGGCTTCACAATCACTGGATTGAGAGTCAAATGACCTAAAACTCAGTTACTGCAATGTTGCTTGAGTCATTTTTCTGAAACTTTAGAGATCTATGTTATTGTTTTATTTAGTAACAAGACTCTCTTTAAAATACTAATAATTGCTGTGAATGATTCGAAAGTTGCTATTTAGCCAGTGTCACAATGGGACAGTTCGTTTCAGCATCTCACTGCCTGAAGTGACAGATGTAGGATATATTGCATTATGCAGCATAACAAAGTAGGTTTGAATTGGACTATGAGGAGATGAAAGCAGATAGAGCCAGGCTGCATTAAGTGGGGGTTGGCAGCACAGATGGTGCTGAGATACTTGCAATTTAAACTTTCTTTATTGTTTAGTTCAGACTGACACATGAAGCTGCTCCATCAAAGCAAATTAGTTTTTCCATCGCAGTTATGGTTTCTACAGGGAAATGTCAACTACAGGAATGGACTAATCAAACGATACAGCACAGCAAATACCAGCAATGAAAAGCAAAGAAAGAACGAACTGCACATGAACACACGCACCGCAGCACGAGCTGGGAGCCATCCCCACGTGGTGACACCAGCTGAGCTCCCCCGGTGGGACCTGATCAGATCAGGACAAAGCGGAAAAGCTGCCCAGAAATATTCAAAATTGACTGAACGCTCACTCACAAAATGTTCTGCTATGACTGATGCGCTGTTAAAGGGCCAAGGATGTATGAAGGAGCAGGGGAGGGGAGGACTGATGAGTCATAGTCACAGCAGGGGCAGATACTCATTATCAGGTCCTTTATGCCCAGGAGATGTTTTGTTACAGTTGCAGTCTAACTGTGAGTAAAGATCATGTTTGACTCTTCAGGTCCTGAATGAAACTGCCATCAAACCACCGACAATTTAGATAATGAAATTCGCCCTCTCAGGTGTCAGTGGCTCAAACTAAGGCACTTTATAACTGGCATTTTATTATGAGACATATTGCTTCGTTTTGTTTAGTTTCGAGGCCAAGGAGTTGTTTTTCTTATCCACTTAAGGTTGAGTCTTTTGATGTGTAGCTACAGTAGATTGGAAAGGGCAGATAAACAAGGGATCGCTTCCTACAGTAGCTGCAGTTCTTGTCTTCAGGCAGCCAGTTCTGTTGACTGTGTGTTGATCATCATTGCTCGGGTGACTTAATACCCAGAGCCGTTTTTTTCTGGCCGCTGGTAGCGGAGCATGCACAGGAGACTGCTGTATTTCTAGAGTCTTGCATCAGAGGAAGGAGCCAACACATGGCTCTTAAGTAAAGCTCCAGCCACAGTGGAACAGCATCGCCAAGGGAGAAAAGTTAGAAAATCGAAAAACATTTTTGCTAATTATCACCAGTTCTGTATGTGTTGGGACTAGTTTGGTGTTCAGGCTGTCGATTTGAGACACTGAGCAGCTGCAGGGACAATTTTTGGTTCATATTTGCATCACATTGTATTATTTAAACTCCCCTTAAGGATCTGATGGCCATAGTAATTATGCAAGGGGTAAATGTCACATGGCTTAGGTGAAGTGGTAACAATCAGACAATTTGACAACAAAGCACCTGCAGGGTTGGAACATGAGTGTTGACTGCTCACAGCTCAGTGGCTACAGTGTGAGTTCTCACTTCTCAGCGTGTTTCAGGCTGAATGTGCTCGTTTGGTCACTGAATAGTGTGTCTGCTCTGCTCTCCTCCCATGGATCATTAGTGCTAAGTCAACCTGCAGCCACTAAGGGCTCCCCACTGTAGGTCCAAGATGGATGTTGGCTAGCTGTGCATTAAACTGTGTGCCTGACGTAGGCGACGGCCTGCAGCATCGTCACTGCTGTGTGCAGTGTCTGTTCATTATGGCAGGTTGAGGAAGTTGTTCAGGTAGGTAGGGTTCGCCACAGTCTGCGCTTAGAGAAGAACGCGGCTTGATTTACATATCTCTGCTGCTTTGGGGGCTTTCTGGTCGTGAGGAGACAGCAGTGAGCCTGTCATGACGTTCTCCCAGGACTTCAGATTTGTTCCTTTATGTGGATGGTGTTTGGCTTGTCGAGCAACACCTGAGGCGCTGAGATCTGCTGTTTATCCCTTCGGGTTTGAGAGGAGTTGTGATACAACAAGGGTACAGTACTTCATACAGTACTGCACTTCCTTACCATTTCGCCTCCCTTCTCTTCTCTCTCTTTCTCTTTCTGAGGCTTGCAGATAAGAAAATGGCTACAACAGCCGTAGTAACAGTGTTTCCAGAAACTGCCATTGTTTCCTAAACCAACGTTGAAGGGAGATTAAGAATAAAAAGTAGTGGTGTCATTAAAATGGCATCAGCAACAAAACATTTACTTCAGTTCATTGTTGAACTGCTACCCTGCTACTCTGAGCACAGTAAAAGTGGAGCTGCTGCTAACCCTCCATCTGTAAGTGTTCATGTTTACTGGCGCTTTTTAAAAAGGAACTGTACAAACTGGGTCGAACTGCTTTGACTTACAGTCACAGGTTCATAATGCAGCGTACAATTACCGCTCAGCGTTTTTTAAAACGGCAGATCCTTGATTTCACAGAAGAAAGTGTCTCATTTCTAGCCAAAAAACATGTTCTTTGCTGGTTAGGTTTATTATTTATTGTATATATTCTATACAAGTTTCTCCCAAATTACAGCAGCATATAAAATAAATCATGTTCCTGTGTGCTGTCATCCTGGATGAGAGTTTGGTTGAGGTCACAACCTCCAAAATCCAATAATAGGACAAACCTGCCAATACTAGTCATTTTTTCAAACTGTAGTGTCACATTATGTTCTCGGGAAGTAAACTGCTCCTTAACCTTAACATTTAAAGCACCATTCAAATCATTAATGTGCCAAAAATATCTCTTATTACCCTGTAAATATCAATGGACCTGCTACATCCACACCACGCACAGCAGGTCTTATACGATCACTACTTGACCATGGGCTGATCTTTCACCAGCAGCTTTATTGTTTTGTTTAGTTTATTTTGTGGTTCATGTTGCTTTTGTGTCACAATGCAGCTACACAAAATGTGATGCTGTTCAGTGGGCCATAATTAAGTTGTTATAGTGCAAGACCACAAGTGGCTTCCAAGGAAATGGCAACACACACACACACACACACACACACACACACACACACACACACACACACACACACACACACACACACATTTTTCATAACACAGATTTATGGAGGAATAACATTTTTGGGCAGGTCAGTAACTCTCCAGCCCACAGGGTCCCGTAAAAGTTGACATAAATGGTGAGAAAGGAGGCTCCAGTGGTGAAATATGTATCTCTCTACTCTATGCTCTGTGTTATCCAGTAGATTTCTCGAGCTGGGTAATTCCCGTTTGTTTCATTATACAAGTTGAAATGTGCTGGTATTGTAGAAGAAACGGATCAAAAGCTCTTTGTTCATTGATCTTTGAACAGGACGTGTAACTTTAAACTAGAGGTGCAATAATTCAAAGTATTGCATATTATTTAAGTTTGTTTACTGAACTTACCTAATTGATCCCCCAACTCTGCTCCATCGTAGCAAAGCGGCTCAATTTCCAAATCTGCACAATCTCTGTTTTCCTGGACAGTCAAAAGAACTAAATGTGCTGCTAAATCTGTGGGACTTCAAAGCTGTTTTCCTCTGCTCTCTTGCCAGGGTCATCGCAGATAGCCAACTCCTATCTGCCTCCCCAGGCAAGACTTAGAGCTTTGACTGTTGGTCTGTGGTTAGCGTTCAAGTTCTCAATGAACAGCAGCAGAGGAGGCAACAACTACACACACGAGAGCTGAGGTAGAGAGGAAAATATGAAAAAGATATATATTGGTAAAACCGCCCTCAAAACCCAGAGAAATGGTTGCAAACATCAGAAAAGAAGGTAAGATAAGACGCGTTGTGAGCTCATCAGCCCCATTGCTGGGGAACCATTCATTCATTCATTTGGACGAGAGGATGTGGATTCTGTTTGGGACGCCAAAAGCAAGGCAGCGTCTGTTCATTTCCACCATTCATCTTCATAACGTGCTTTGTATGAGTTGACATCTACATCTGCATTAAACTGCATTTTAACGAGCGCCCGACTTGTCATATACTGTAATTTGACATTTGTGATAAGCAAGATATACGTTCAGAGCTAAGGAGGTGTTTCTACGTTCAGTGATGGGACGAGACTGACCTAGTTTTCTTTGAGACGCCATCCTTTCTCTCAAACATTAACAGTAGTCTTGTCCTGTCCTCTTATATTGACTCAGGTCTTTGTGTGGACACTGTTTTCTCGTCCTTTTGTGCCAACTTCCTAATTGAGGCTCTGGGCCGAGATGAACTTAGAGGAGCTCTCATGGCGTCTGCTGATTGGCAGCGCTGAATGGCTGCATCAGCCAAATATCCATCAGTCTGGCAAAATGTTAAATCCCCTCGAGTGCACACTGCCCATGCTTCCCATGTCCAGCCTTTCATTACCAAATCCATCCCTCAGCGTGTTTTTCATCCCTCACGCTCAAATATGCATCGAACTCTGAAGAGTTGCTCTCTGTCTGGTTTGATGATGATGGCGATGTGATTGTGGTGGTGTTGAGACTGTACCTCTCAGGCCTCTCGCTCTTTGATCCTATTTTAAAGCTACTCACACACAAAGCTGCGGTTCATTCTATATTTCCACCTCTTCTTCTATGAATCACCAATGCTCTGTGTCTGGGGGCTAAAATCCTCTCCTATTCTTTCAGAGATTTGATGGGGGCCTGTGTAATAGAATTCACCATTACACCAATGGGATCTCCTGTCCCAGCTCTGCTCTCTCCCTGTGAATGGGAAATCATTAGCATTCCGCCTCCATCCATCTCCTCCTCCCCATCGGGCCTGGGACCTCTCTTACTCCAAAGTGAATTACACTCCAGCTACGCTTCATCTCCACCTCTCCCTCTCACACAACCGCACGCACACTTCACTTTATTCACTCTGTTGCCTTTTCTGCTGGGCTCTGTCTGTGTTTTCTCTCTCCCTTTTTGTTAGGCTCCACACATCTGACAAACTTTGACAGCAACGAATCGTGTGATGCTGATGTTTTCTTGAATCTTGTTCTGTCTACCGCCTGTTCAGCTCCTTCCACGACCACAAGGATGACCTCCGCAAGCGCCTGTCGTACACCACACACAAACTAGAGATGGTGGAAACGGAGTTCGACTCTACTCGGCAGTATCTCGAGACAGAGCTGCGCCGTGCACAGGAGGAACTAGAGAAATTTACAGAGAAACTTCGCAGGTACACAGTATGATCAAACTAGACAGTAGCTGCATGATGGTGGAGAGAGAAGGGTGTAAATAAGATTGCTCTCATCTCTCCTGAAAGGGTTTTACTCTGTGCGATAAATTAAAACATGCCCCTTGCCAGGAATGTATTCTTTCACATTTCAGGGCAGTACGCACTTCAAATAAAAACACGGTTTGGGGACTCTCTCTGACACTTTGTAATAAATCTTAATTTATTCTTCCAACAACGAGAGGAAGCTGTATCCTAGTAACAAATAGGAGAGTGGCCTTCTAGCTCTGAGTTTTAATTTAGCAGCGTGATGATAACCTCGGAGCAACAAGATTATCTGCAAACTCTGCAAAGCTTCTGGTCAGACAGAAGTGAGTGTTCTCTGTGGCCATGGTATAAATAAATGTGATAAACACGCTACTTAAAGAAACTTGAAGCTCACTGCCCGAAAACAGACAGTGTGGCCATCGTTGTGTGGAGGACATTCAGGGCTTAAGTCTGATCCTTCAGGATATGCACAAACTTTAACTTTTTTTTTTTTGTTGTGATCGGTAAAGCCCAACTCCTTCCCTCTCCCTAATATTAACGAGCTGAGTGATAGGTGAAGACCAGAATATCTCATAGAATCATGTTATTAAAGCAAAGCTTTGCTTCTTTATGCTCCCATGAAATGAGTAGCACCACTCAACTGCTGTTCATAATGGCAAACATCTGTGCTCCATTGATGGGCTGCTCTCATTTTCACTTATGCTCATTCTTTATCTTTTTGGTCTCTTTCAACTCTGACTTTTATGCTGTGCCTTTGCTTTTTGTCGACCACACTCTCCGTATCAGTCTGGTTAATGGAGTCATGCTGTAAATGCTGCTTTAGCAAGGCTTTAGAAGTAACCAATGTGAACATGTGAGGCTGAAGGTGACATGATAAAAGACACCAGAAACAAGTTAACAAATAGGGAGTCGAGGTCCTGTTCCATTAAGCTCACTAATGTACCAAAAGTCTATGAAAGGACAGCAGCAAGGAGAGAAATGAAAAGAAGAGAGAGAGGGAGAGCAGAGGGTTCAGAGGAAACACAAAAGCAAAAGGAAAATTTAAGAAAATGTGTAAAACCTGAAAGCGTACCCTTCAGCTGCAGACTCAGTGCTACTGGTTTGTTTTTGAATGTTTACTGAAGAATGATTATATTTCTTATTATTTTCTTCTATGGCTCTTAAATCAAAATATTACCATAAGGTATTTTACTTTAAATCTAAGCTCAGTATTTCAAATATCCTGTAAGTCCCCTCACCTTCACCATCATTGTGCTAACTTTGTGGACAGATTCTGGATAGATTTCACATTAACACACTCATCACATGTTGTCAGTAGTGTTTTTAACACACCACATCTTTATTTTTTAGGATCCAGAGTAGCTATGCAGCTCTCCAGAGGATCAACCAGGATTTGGAGGACAAGATGCACAGGACGGTGAGAAACTCATGCTAAAATCATGCTTAATAAAAGTCAATCAACAAAAACATAAACAAAAACATATTTTTACACAAACAAGCATATTTTACGTTTGGCCCTCTATAAGCAACTACTCAACACTGACTGAAGCTGTGATACATTTACTTTGAAAGGTAACTAAAACCCAACTTTAACAATGTACTTATTCTGAACAACACGTGCAGCCTTATAGATGTTTATTCTACAGATCACACCTCCCACTTTGTAGCCTTTTTACCCTGTACATACCCACTGTCGGCCAGTTCTACCAAATGAGAGCTGTATAATGTAATCAGCACCCACCTATTTCCAAACGTAATTGACTGATTATGTCGCATTAAGAGTTTAAAACCATGGTGAGAGGCTTTAACCTCTATTGAAAGGGAAGATAACTGGAAAAGTGCCAGACTGACAGGAAGCGAGACAAACTATTGACGAACACACTCTCAAATACAGTGCTCACAACAAACGACATAATGATAAACTACAGTCCAGTATATGCCGGATAATTCAAGAGCGATGATGACATTTACTGTCTCTGCTCTTTCTCTCTGTTGCCTCTTGTGTAAGAAATGAGAAATCTACTATAATCGATTTGAACACACCTGTTTAGCAGCAGAACCACTCTCATCTCTCTCAAAGCAATTACATGATCAAAGACAGGGAGTGCAATCAATGTCCAGAGTAATTGGTCTTACCCGCCATGTAGCCCTGTTAGAAAACTATTATAGCTAACTGCTGCTCTGGTCACCTCAGCAGTAGCTGTCCAATTGCATCAGGTTGAGAGGTTTTACCCCTCGCAGCCTCCGCTTAAGAACTTATCAGCCAGTATCAGGGCATAAGATGAGCCGGCTTTACAGTGAGCTCCAGACTTATGACTTACTGTATCTTTATTAAAGTGGATTATAATCTTATCACAAGTTTGATCCATAGGGCTTGTCTGGCCTACACACATCACATACTGATGAGTAAAACTATCGCAGAGCTAGTTTCTAGAATATTTCACCAAGGAGATCTAATTAAGGGATTGAAATGCACTTTGTAGTCATACAGTATGGTTTTCATAGTGTGCATCACTTTCGGGTGTAATTCCACTAAAATCTAATATTTGGATGATAGATGCTACTTCAGGTAGACGATGTTCAACTAGTAAAACCATTAATCCTTCACTTGTGCCCTTCTCTGCGAGATACAACTGGGATTAATTGGGTGAAATTACCCTTTGAAACAAGCAGGCGCTACCGTGAAAAACCCATATTTGGATTTGTGGGTTTTCTGCGAGGATTTTTTGTGAACTCATGCACGACGCAGATCAGTGAGGCATAAAAATTGTAATAAATCAACCAAGACATGAAACACTGTCCTGTATGTTGAGATGACAGCCATTTACAACCGCATGTGTCTGTGAGTATTTGCAGCCTATTATTTGTGATATTCCAGTGTAATCCTTAGTGCTTTGTCAGGCCGTGAATAGACTGAGATCCATCATGGATCATTCCACTCCTACAACACACACACACACACGCACACACACACACACACATATCTATGTATTCTAGTCATGTGAAAATGATTTTGGAAACTGTTGCCTTTTCAAAGTGATTGTCTATCTAGCAGGGAGCCTTGCTGCAGCAAATCGGCCTTCATGGCAGGAGACAGTTTGGGATTCGTTTTTAGAGACAGGCCTCATTGGGATTGCCATTTCTTTTGATGTCATGTCATGCAGTGGCATTTCAAGGGGGAAGTATGGTTCTTTGTAGAAGACAGTGCAGGCAGGCAGTGACAAAGGCAGCTCCAATCAAATCAGAGACATAATTAAAAGTTCTGAGACGCCTGAACTGGCAAGGTCAATGACAAACACTGAAGAATAAAACAGTTTCACAAAGAGATGAGTAAGAAAAGAACACCTAGAAGAGCTGACAAGATGCAGATTGCGATGACACTTTGCGATTGCGAGTGGTTGTAGTCAGCAAGGATATGAGGGAAGTGTCTTTGATTAGGTGTATAGATGAACGGTGCTGCAGATAAACAAGAATATTAATAATGATAGTGGCACTACTCAACATGAGAGACCCTTCAGAGACTGAATACATATGGTTTTATTTTACACAATTTTTAAATATTTGCTATTATTATTGTTATTGTTATTGTTAATATTATTATACTCATTTTCATGGTTTGGACATTGTTTATTTTATTATTCCTACCGGATGCTGCACTATTGTATTTCATTAGCAACAGCGCTGTCCGTGGTGCTGAAAGGTTTAGCTACAATCACTATCTACTTTTTAATATAAGCAGTAACTGAGGTTCAACATTTATTAGCTCCACCTCCATCATGGTCTGCTCACTTTTTGTCTTCACACACAATAAATAAATAAATCACCACCATGGCAACGAAGCTCAACACAGTGTCATAGAAACCAAACCAGCCTCTAGCATCTAACTTAACTGGTTATTATACACCAGCACCCAAATATATAAACGCTTAGTAACAGGGTTGGTTTCTTGCGTAGAAAAAGCAAAAATATCAATCAACAAAATACATTAATGTCTTAATTAGAAATTTTAGTTATAAAACATGTGGTGCCCAAAGATTACATAAATAAATAGAAGTGAAAATGTTGTTGTGACAGAGATCTTATATTTATAGGTCATACTTTAGACACACGTACATCTAAACATACATTTAAAAACAAATATATAAGAAAATACCTATTTAAAAACAGCTGAAGGAAATCTGCAATTTCACTTGCAACTGACATTTAAAAGCGGCGCCTTTAAAGCCCAGTGGTATTAGGGCACTATAAATAACAATCAGGCAATCTTATCACATTTAGACCTAACTGATGGTCTGATAAAGCTACTGAACTGAAAACTACTGAGCTGTTACTCTGGTCCTCAAGAACCTGATGTGGTCGTTTATTTGTTGTATTTCATAGTTTACATAAATAAGATCCCCATTGAATGTTTGATCAATAGAGCACTCGATAATGAAATATGAGCTCTAGTTGCAGAGCTGCACTGTTTACCTTTGTTCTTGGTGCGCAGTACATTTAGATCCAGATTTATTAATCCATCGCCTGTCATAACCAGTGTGAATTATTTATGTGCAAGAAATGCACAAGCTCAGTCTGATCTCAGGAGCATTTGATCAGATCTGTCTCAACCGAGACTCAATAAACAAAACAATGATCAAGATTATTTGATGCAGAAGTCTCTGTTTGTCATGCATGGCAATGTAAAACAGAGAGATTATTTGTGCATCTGAAACATGAAACACATACTGGTGGGAAAACAGCGCAACTTTGATGGATTAGAAAATAGCCATTGGTGATTTAGATATCCATTTATTTGTAGGCAGCAATCTAAGCAAATTAGTCCAGATGTCCTTCTCCCAAAAAGACTTTCCAGCTCACCCTGGGAGGCTTGTATAGAATCGCATTCTGTGTCTCCTAGTAGTTGGATGTGCATAAAAACAGATGAGTAACTAATCCTGTCCACTTGTGAACGCGATCTCCTTTGTCTGTTTACCTGTTGACTATGACTCCGAACATAGATTAACTGGGAAATCAGTGCTTTCCTGTGCACAACTATGAGCTCAGGTCCGTCAGTGCTGACTCTAATCCAGCTGCTTCATATCCGGCTGGGATTGAGATTTGTTTCCACCTGTTTTGTATCCGTTGACTGACTTTTTTTAGGGTGTTTATCTTTAGTGTCTTGATGTGAAAATCCTCTTTAATGAGGTTGGAAAATCTAATTTGCTTCTTTTCTCCCGCCCCAAAATAACAGTGTATTAAACCAGAGTGAAGTTTCCTGCTCTCCTCCGTGAACCACAGTCTTCAGTAATTGCACCTCATGGGACTTAGGCTTCATTTGTTGTCCAGTGAAAAGGCAGGATCTCCAACTGAATACGTAAAACAAATTGAGGGAGTCTTTGGAAAACTGACACATTTTCTGCTTTTTATATTCAATGCACTCAACAAATCCTCCTGGTCAATGATTAAAACAAGTGCTAGAAGTTTTGTTTCCATTGTTATAGCTTTATTCTATAATATATGTAATGCATAAAGGAAGGAACTGGTTCACTGTTGGCCCAGTCAGGATTTAAAGGTGTGTTCACTGGCCCTGTTTACATTTTGCTTAGTAATTAGAGGAAACATACACATAAGCAGTTACAAAAGGCAAAAACAGGCAGCAGTGAGTCTCCAATCTTCACTGTGTGCTGAGGAACAACATCCTTCTCCTCTAGGTCAAACTGCTTAAGATATGATAGTTCACATTTGCATATTAAATTGTCTGCCGCTCTGTAAGTGTGACAGCAGCTGATAAGAACGTCTTGGTGACAGCTTAGCCGCGTGGCTAGATGAGATAGCAAAAATCAGTGTGCACAGCTGTGATGCTTCCGCTAGCCATAACGCTTTAATTAAATTCACACTTCCTCTCTCTTCAGAATGCACTACAAAATCATGTTCCTCGCATCGAGCCTGTCCTGTTTCTAATTTTGCCTCTAATCATGTTCAAGTGGAGCATCAGCACCACGTTTATGTTAGAAGATCCAAGAGATTGTTGACTATAAGAGAAGTTGTTAAAGTCAGCAGCTGGAGTGAATTTGAAAAGTTTGCGCCTGGGTTCAAAGAAGCACATTTGTTTTACATGTACAAGACAGTTTTCACGCTTTTTACCATGTGCGGGGTCATAACATCAAATAAGTAACAAAAATTGTTAAAAGCCTGTTTTCCCTGCTGGCACTGCTCATTACACTGTGGTTCTGCTTAGATATGAATGGAAACCATCTGTTACACTACTCATATTTGTAAACACTGGCAAAAAAAATGGTGAACAAGCAAATCAGTACCATGTCTTTATCTTACAAAGCTATTATGTATATTAAGAACTGGGTGTGAAATCCAATAAAACATCATGTTAAGAGGGAACAATTACATATTTGATCTTTAATACGCTGATGTGATCATCTGCACAGTCAGCATCACTAAATCTGAATTAAAATCTGGAGTAATGAGCTGGAGAAAGGGAGCCAGCGAGCTGCGCGTCTCGACAGCTGATTAATGAGCCCCTCACAGGATTGTATTTGAATATCAATGCTGGTCTACTGCTTAAACTGACATTAATTGCCACCTATTAGATTGACTCTTCGCTCCTTTATTTCCAAACAACCACCACCTTTGAGGGATCAGAGGAAAGAAGGGTTGAAGGCCGAGCGACGGCTTAGAGTGGTGTCATTTGTCAGCTGGTGCTGTGTGGCACAAGCCAATGTATCTCACAATTATTACTGTGTGTGACAGAAAGAAAGAGAGAGAGAAAGAGCGAAAACAATCTCTACGCCAACACAACCCACCACTAGCTCCTAGAGACTGTAGTGTTGACACAGCATACTGTACGTTACGTCGTGGGTTTGTTCCACCAGTATTTCATAATAGCATGTGATTTAAAGGAAGTTTAATCAGATGTTTACTGTCTGCCTCTTAAGTCTCACGGGGAAAATGTAGGCTGATTTGGATGAAGTAATAAAGATGAGGCCTCCGAAATCATTGGGTTGCTGAACATCTGTGCCAAACTTCAGAAAAATGTGGTGAATGGTTGGTGAGATAAATGTAGGCAGACAGAGAGCTGGTCCAGCCTGCAGACATCATTAGGCTCCGCTGGAAGTGGGGCTAAAATGTCACTCCTGCACAGTCATTTTGCATTTCTTTGACAGTAATTGCTGAGAATGGAACGACTGTTTCATTTGTCTTTCTCCCCAACTCGTACTTTCTCGTTTTCGCGCGCTCTCTTTTTTTTATTTTCCTTGCTCCCCCTCTCCTCCTCTTACTCCCAGAGTAATTGATATGATATGAGCTCTGGCAAGTGTAATCTTCTTTTAATTAAGACCTGCTGCTGGCACTGGCTTTGCGCTGATACTGACTTACGGCTCTCTTCCTCCCATTTTTCTTCCCCCACCGTCTTATTTTCTCTGCTGGTCCTCCAACTTTGGCTCCCACATCTCTCTCTTGTTATCTCAACGCTCAACTCTTTACTTTAACCCTGAAACTCTCTTCTTATTATCATCTCTCTCCTGTTTTGTCTTTGCCCCCCCCCCCCCCCCCCCCCCATTCTCTCGTCACTTGTCAATTGTTTCTCCTACGCTGCAGTCCCAGCACCATGAAGAGGAGAAGAGAGCCCTCAGCAGGGAGATCATCGTGCTCAACAACCACCTCATGGAAGCGAAGATCACCATTAATAAGCTCAGAGAGGACAATGTGAGTACCCGGAGCTCCATCGTTTACTGTAGGCTCCTACTGTGAGCTGACTAAAAGCAAAATTATTGTAAATGCCATGTACGATGTCGGATCTTTTCAGTAGAATGAGACTTGGTTGCTTTCGTGGCCAAACTCATCTTCTTCTACAGAGCCATGAATCAATCTGCAGCCACACACATTCAGGGACACCAAGGCCGAGGCCCCTGAGGCGGCTGCTTTCCTTTCCTGGTCAATAAGTCAGCCATGTCGCTGCCATGTTGTTTTTCAAAAAGCATTCTTTTAACCTGATGAAAACCTTTTCTGCTGTCACACTGGCTGTCGTCTGTGAACTAGCAGAGACAGAAATTAACTTTAAGCCACAGGGTGAAGCACAGTCTGGTGCCTCAGCTGCTCTGAGGCGATTTACAGGTATTTCTACTGGGGACTGCAGGTTAAGTTAGAATGTCTCTATTTGGTCTGTGCTAGTTTTGCACTTCTGTTGTGACAATCCTGTCAGATTTGGCCTGATTAACGCAAGTTCGTTCTCAGCATCATTCAACAGCTTCTCATCATAGTCCCTGGTGAGGCAGGGATTTCCTCCAGGCAGAAACATTTTATGCTAGAAAAAGATAATAAAACATATGTCATGTCTGCAGCTTGACAGAAAAAAAACTAGTGTATGACACTAAGTTTAACTGAGAGACGTTATGACTTAAATCGATATAACCCACAGTTTATTATTACCATGGATGGATTACTGAATGGGCACGTCAACAAATTTGGCTGCAATGACTTGAAATGAGCACAAAAATAACTACAAAAGAAGGTAATATCATAATAAAAGAGAATTTATTGCTTATTTGAATCATGAGGGAAAAATACACACCAGACACGCGTCTAGTACTACGAGTGCTTGAAACTCCCCTGGCAAGCAAATGAAGTCATTCGAACAACAGCCACTGGTGGGGGAGTGGAAACCTGTCAGAGAGGAGGCTTTGAAGTGATGGGGAGCACTGTCAGGGCAGTGGTGTTACAGACATACTGGGAGGCTACAGAGCTGCAGGAATTGACCTTTATAAGTGGATGAGGAGGGAGAGGACATGGCTAAACCAGGAACCAGGAACCTCCCCTCACTGCCCTCCGTCATGACACTGAACATTTTAAAAGCATTCATTATGGAAAGAAAGCGCAGAGAACGAGATAAATATGTGGCACTAGCTGCTTAGCTGGAAGGTGGTGATAAGTAAATGCACTGTTTTGGACATCGCTAATAAAACTGGCACATTCCACTGTTCAAACCGGAGACACATTATAAATTAAAGCTCATTAAAACATGTAGCAGCATTATTAGGATCCTGCAAACCTCTGATGTCGCTTAGCGAAAAATGTATTCATTAAACTCTGTCTGTGTGAATGGATGAATTTGTTACTTTGGTCTGACAGGCCCCTAAATCCATGTCCAGTAGTACGGATCCCAAAGTACATAGTGCATGAGCCATTCATCTGAGAAACGTGCTGCATGAATACATTCAAGAGGTGTTACACTAGTTCTGTCAGATCCCCGCCATGCGTCAATAAATTATAAATACACTATAAATAGTACATCTATAGATGCCAGTGTTGTTGCTATTGTTCAGTAGTAACATTCAGTACTGTAAATGAAATCCTTGTTTCTTGTAATTCTGTAATAACTGAACCACAATTTGGAGACTATATTCTCAAGAGTTGCTGTTTTTTTCTCAGGGCCATTAAGACGTGATTTGTCTCTGTCAAAAGCGCACCTCAAATATCAGACTGCTAAAATGAATCCATTATTGAAGCATTCATTTATTAGGAACATTTCTCTGCCTCTTACAGGACCTGTACAGGAAAGACTGCAACCTGGCAGCCCAGCTGCTGCAGTGCTCAAAGTCTCATTACAGAGCACACAAGATGTCGGAGGTGAGCTCCTTGGCACAGCCACGGCTTCTATTCATATCTATGCTGCTACAAGGCGGTTGATGGAAGTGGAAATGTAAGCAATTTAAACTAATTCAAAATAGCATAAATCCAAATACAGACAATCAAGAAAGTCCTTAGTGTGTAAAGTTACCATTAGGCTGAGTCAGGTACGTTCAGATGTGATTTGTCTGCATTTTGTAAATCAATTGAGCTTTTGAAGCCCAACATTCAGAACTGATGAAGGTTTAACACGCAGCCCATCACACCCTCTGGATTGCTTAACTGTTAAAGGATTAACCTGGTGAGTGGTCAAAGTCTGGAGTCTAATGGATAGTTACATTATGCTATGTTTAATTAGTGTCCTAATGAAGTTGAAACTTTCAACGACTTACTCCTGTGGCAGAGAGGATTCCGCTGTTGTCACTGTACCATTAACGGCCGTGATGAGTGCTTTTCACACTAGGCCAGAGTCTCAGGGCTCATGGTCTCTTCAGTCTCCCTGATGATGGTCTGCTGTGAGAAGTGCCATCTGTCTGCATCCCCGCTGTGCATAATGAATAAATGAATGAAAGAAAAGCTGCCCTGAGACGAGAACGTATACTGAGTTCTACTGTACACAGATACATTTAACAACACAGCCCGTTTATCACGTCATATGTTGTCATGTCCTATCCTGTTCATTGTGAATTTCATGTCGTCACAACGTAAAGAGCAGGAACAAAACATTAGTAAAACAGCCATTAAATGTCTTCATTGAGTAAAAGGAACATCAGCCGTAGACGTTAATGCTGTCACATGGATTATCAATGCAAAACTGTACGACTGTTAATTAAGATAGGACCTCAGGCTGAGCTAGCTTACGTGGAGCACTTACTCCAGCAGCCTCACCTACTTTCCATTTCCTTTCCCCCTGGGAGAGGCAGGGGCTGCTAAAAATAGCCTCGACTTAAAAGATGCAGGTTATTTTATGCCGAGCTTCTATTTCTTAACAAAGCAGAGTCAGTATTTTATCTATTTTTTTTTAATTCCCAGCTGGAGACCCGGAGCACTGGCTTAATTTGAATCTAAGCCATTCCCCCGTGGAACTGATATTTGTTTGATGGTAGACAGAAGAAAGACACACTGAAAAAAAAAGGGAATGAGGGCTTTTTGTTGAAAAGGCAGCAGAGCGAGAGGAGGAAGATGAAAAAGGGAGAACGACACCAGAAAGGAGAGAGAACCTAGTTTGGTGGCAACAGCCCTGCTGACCCTGTCCAGCTTTAATTGGCATAAAATCCCAGTCTGGAACTGACAGGAACACTTTTCTTAAGCATGAGCCAATCAAACACATTATGTGTCTGTGAAAGGAAAATAAAACGAGTCAGAAGACTAAGAGAAGGAAGAAAATAAGGTGTGAACAATGTGCTATATTATTAATGTATATGTTGTATACTGATAGATCAGATAAGCAAGCAAATGGGAGAAAAATGATTAAAAAAGAAATGGAGACCATGCAGAGAGTAGAGAAAATAAAGAAATGTATTTTACAACAAGTTCATTAGAGGAGCCAAGCAGTGAAACTCCCCAAAATACACCAACTGCTGACTGTGCTGGCTATTAAAAACATAACTATCCTATATTTGGTTGGCTGCTGGCACAACATCAAGAACTTTCAAGGTGCATGAGGGAAAGCAACAACTTAATTATTAGACCAGCGCGTTTCAGCTGACGGCTACATCTCTTGCTCTTATCAAGCTCATTTTGTGTCTTTGCATGCCTGTCTTCCTTGTCTCAGCTGCCGTTGGATTTTCAGGAACGTATCAGTTCCCACATGGAAAAACATAACCGGGGTAGTGGAACCACCATGGCTATGTGCCACTCCAATTACTCCGATGCCGTGCCCACATCCATAATTGCCAAGGTCCTGGAAAAGCCTGAGCCTGGAAGCAGTTGCCCCGTAACACGAACGCCCAGCCCACAGCCACAGGATGGAGACTTTCTTACAGGAACAGGAAGCAATGATCACCTCAATCGCCATATTGCGTACAAGACGTCTGACCTGTACTGCAGCGATACAGCCCTCTACTGCCCCGAGCGTTGGCAAGATACGGAGCGAAGGCAGAGCGTTGACCTCCACGGCACCGCTCTGCTCCAACTCCACGCCCAAAACTCCACTGACAGCAACCCAGATGAAGAGGCCTACCACTCTGGAAGTTTCTCCCACCATGAACCCTCGTCCACCTTCCACCACCATGATGAGTTTGGCACTGGCAGCCTCCCAGCTTCCAGTTCTTACTCTAGCTTCAGCCTTGCGTCAGACGAGAAGGGTGGAGTTGGTGGTGGTTGTGGGAGAACTACCAGCAGTACTTTATCCTCTTCCCACCAAGGTCTGTATATGGACTGGCGTGATGGTGGCAGTGGGGACTACGAGCGTAAAAGCATGTCTTCGTATGATAAAGACAGTCCAAGCTTCCCTAAGTCCCGCAGCATCCAGCACATGGTGACCCCCAGAAGTCCGCAGAAGGGCACTTCACCAGCGTACACAAGGACGGCCTCATGTTTCAGCGAACCGTACCATTCCAGTACCCCTCGCCTGGCCTCTTCTCACAGCATGGGGTCCACAACTGGACTTGGCCAGGCTTGTGGTGGTGCTCAGGACAGCAGGGGCGATGTTCAGGTTCCTGAAGAAGACCTGAGCAGCCGCTGGAGACAGCTTAGTGTGGAAGACATCAACACCTTCTCATCTTCCTACCGCAACATCACAGGGCGGGTCTCACCGTACAGTTTTTCTGAGCGCCACTTTGCCATGGGCCCCTCTAGTAAGGTCAAGGGTTCCCTCTATAGCAGCTTCCAAGAAGGGGACGACGTCTTCCACAGTCAGATACTGGATGAATGTTTTGCTGTGGGTCCCAAACCCATGGAGCACCGTAAACAGGAGAAAACGTCTGTGCTATATAGAGCCAAAGACGACAGCCAGGACTCGGAGTGCAGTCTCTTCCTCTCAGGGAGCTCTAAGGACAAAGAGAGTAGTGGGGGAGCAACAGTGGCAAGCAGTGCCAAGAAGGACTATGTGAATTTGAGTGCGGACAGCTCAGCTGAGTCCTTACACCAAAGCTCCCTCGAAGCCTCCAGTCTTCAGCACTATCCTAGCCCCAGGCCGGCGGTCCGGCCTCGCCCGAGCTCCAGCTCTGCTCTTAACATCGGCCCCGCACTTCCAAAGAAGACCTCTCCAAGATACCAAAAATTTGGCAGCACGGGACTCACGAGGAAAGACAGTCTGACAAAGGCACAGCTGTACGGTACCCTGCTGAACTGAGCAGCGCAGGAGAGCTTCTCATTTTATGCATGACAACGATGGCTCCTACCTGAGTGCACTGTATGTCTCCCTGCAGCGAACACATGCTTGTTGTGAAGGAGTAATAAGATGTTGTTTTATACATCTCTTAGCCAAGGCACGTTTATGCAGTCTGCAACACTTTTTCTGTGTAGCCCCCTAAGACCACTCATCAGTGCGTTTCGTTTTTTAATTCAGTTGATGATGATGACAAGACGATGTTCCGTGAGACATACAGAGAAACACAGACCCACAAACCTACTGTGCTATTTGCTGTTGCTGTTAGTAAAACCAGCAAAAGACCATTAACTCCTGCTCCAATATACACAATACAGATAATGAATCAGTGCGTGTAAAGGAAAGACTTAATTACTTATGTTTGTGAGACGTTCTCCATGGTTTAGTGGACTGTTAAAAAGCTTTACCCATTCTCTATTTTCTCTTAAAGTAAATGCATGCTGTATAATGCCAATCACAACTGGGGCTAAATTGTTTTTCATAGGGAAATAATCTGTAAGCACCACTAGAGGAGATGATTAATTTTATTTACATATGAGACAATATTCATTTCAAGGTTTCACAGAAAGTAAAATGTTTTTTTTTAAATACCGGTAGTTAAAAATTATATATATATATACATACACATATAGTACTGTTCAAAAGTTTTAGGCAGGTGTGAAAAAATGCTGTAAAGAATGCTTTCAAAAATGGAAGTGTTAAACATTTAGTTTCATAAATGAACAAAATGCGGTGAATGAACACAAGAAAAATCTGAATCGCATCAATATGTGGTGTGACCACCGCAGTTCTTCTAGGTTCACTTCCAGTACTGACGTAGTGACACCAACGACTGATTTGATTTAGATTTTTCTTTTGTTAGCTCATTTTGCATTTTGTAAATTGACAGAAAAACACAATCACCACTTTTTCTGAGAGAATTCTTTGTTTACAGCATTTTTTCCACACCTAAAACTTTTGCACAGTGCTGTATATATATAAAAACATAGAATAACATATAGTTTACTTGCTTAAAGCAAATTGCCATGTGAAATGTATAAATTAGACAATGCACACATTCATTAGAAATATTAAAGGACATAATTAATGAATTAATAAGTAACACTGT
This sequence comes from Macropodus opercularis, assembly GCA_030770545.1. Lineage (NCBI taxonomy): Eukaryota > Metazoa > Chordata > Actinopteri > Anabantiformes > Osphronemidae > Macropodus > Macropodus opercularis. The sequence continues at coordinate 6,787,205 of JAUCMP010000026.1, read as the reverse complement.
GCAGATGAAATTGTTTTTGCATTACGTAGCTGTATGTTTTAATTATTTTTATGTCAAAATTAGATAAGTGTGCAGCAGTTACTATTCTACCAGGGCACCTGTGGTTTTGCCTTAATCCTGTTGAGTAGACAAAATGGCCTCCTCTACAGCAGCTGACCATCATGTACATACTGTATATCTGCTGTATTGTTGTCATATGTATACACTACTGTTACAGCACGTGTTCTTCCTGTCACACACGCATGTCCAGGTTCCTGCAGGTGGATTAAGTCTGTGGTTAAACTGGAGAATGTTCAGCCGAAATGTGTTTCCAACGGCTTGTAAATCTGACACACGCAGCCAGATTTCTACCCTAACTCTCCAACACTGTTGGCACGAGCCACACAAACCACAACAAACGTGCTGGTTCTTTTCAGTGGAGATTTACTGAACAACTCTCCAGGCAAGCGGCTGTGGACACGAGCGTAACAGGCAGTAAGCAACAAAAGTGATTAGTTGTACAGTCAGCGTGTTGTTTTTAAACCAGCATGCCTCATTAGGCTAATTTAGAGAAAACACTGTGAACACTGGCAACACAGCTATATTATATATGTATGTATACATATATTATATATACATAAGGTGGCAATGATGTGCTGTCCTGTTGGTGAATGAAACACTCCTGTTAAATGAAACACAAAGCATGCTGCCACTTGCTACCGTTACTAGTTTACTGTAGATGAGGACAAAACTACAACATCCCAGAGTCTGTGGCCCGTTAAGCATGACAAATGTGGGAGGGTTTCTTTTTTCTGTTAGGCTCTTTACAGTAGATCTGAGCGGAATAGCGACAGGGAAGGGAAGGACTGAAGATCGGAAACTCGGCTTCGCCCTCAGGCAGTCAGAATAGATTTCTTTTCCTTTTGGACGCTGTGCTACTTCTTCTTCTCACACTCTTGCAGATGTGGGAATTAGCTTAAGGCTGTTTATAGAGATTTTGAAACTGCAACTTTTCTTTTGGACCTTGTCCTTTTTATGAAGGTGAAACTTCGCACAGTGATTTTGTGCTTTGGTTCACTGTTTAGGTCTAGGATTCAAACAGGTTTACATTTAAAACAAGGGGAATTGAAAGTATATACAGCATCTCTCTTGGCATAAGGTATAAAAAGAGATACAGACACTGAGGACATGTTGTTATGATACTATGGCGATCCAGACTCCAGATGATATATTTATTGAATGTTTCGTGTGAAGACGATGAAGAGGTTGTGTCCTGTCCTACCTCCAGCTCTGTTCCATGAAACATAGGTCAGCTGTCTGAACGTCAACATGTTTGTCTGTCTGATGCATGTTTATATATTTTTGCTGTGTGTTTATTTACTTAATAAAGATGAGTATCGGAAAATACTTCCTAATCACATCTGTGGAAATTTATTCTGTTCTATAAGACAAAAAAAAAAAAAAAAAAAGACTCCAACGAACTCCGCACTCTGCTGTTGACTGGCAGGACTGCAGAAAAACCTGGGAACACTCTGACAGATGTCTGCATATTTTTTGGTTCTATGGTCTGTCTGTGATGTTCTAAGCTGTCAGTGAGGGAAAAAAAACATGGAGCTACAGTACAGTGAACAAAAAAAAAAACATAGAGAAGAGAGACACACTTCTGATGAAGAAGTGCTTTTATTTGTATTGTCAAAAACTTAAAATGCGTGATTTTGATGAACTCGTACCAAAACAGCAGTTCACTCCTCAAGCTGTAAAGAAACTTGCCTTCTCTGATTTCAGGATATTAGAACAATGCAAAGTGGACTGAATGTGACTGTGACTCGCTTGACTTAAGGAACGAGTGTGTTCATCCACAGTCCTCAGTGCCAGACCTTGACCTCACCAGCCCAATCACAGGTAGCTGCAGTCGCAGGCAGGACAGGATGCTGAGACACGCAGAGGCAGGGCTGGCTGTGGGCGCGCAGCGTGTGCAGCAGCCGAGCATTGTGGTAGTCGTAGAAGTGAGCTGAGCCACTGGAGCTTCCCGAGGCCAGGATGGTACCATCCCGAGAAAACTCGCACTGCACAGCGTAGCCCTCCACCTACGGCAAACACGTTTTAGTTGTGATGCATTAACCTTTAATGTAGGGCCACTCTCACATCAGAAACAACATGCTAAAATGTCAAGGTGTGTGTCAAGTCTGTAGAGAGGCGCTGATTGAATTTCCGATTTTGGAGGCTTTACTTTGTGCAGTGGTTTCAATATCTGCCTTGAAAACCGATGTTAGATATGTTCTAACTATTCTATAGAATCAGCAGAAAGAAGGACCAGTTAAAATAAATACATAGAAACATAATCTGCCAGGCATCATTACGACATGGCTGATATTTGTTTTCAGGCTGTTAGAGGTATTTGTTTTTAGCCAATGAAGAAAACATGAAGACGTTTTTCGAATGAAAGTTTTTTTCCTGTTCTTCTTTGTATTTTCCGTGGATCAACAAACTCTGTGTGTTTTCAGTCATATTTATAATCTCCTGCCATATTTTGCTCTGTTTGGCTTCATCAGTGCAAACACTGCTTCAGCGTGTTTGCTTTGAGGATGGGAGCTGGAGTGGAAATGCTGCAAGTTGTGGATATACAGTACTGTACATGTCAACTATCTGGTGTGTAGGCTATGATTAGCGTTGTGTGTCTGTGTGCTGCTGCTCTTGTGTGTGTGTGACTTGTGCATTAATCAGGCCTCCATCACACCCCACCCCACCCCCCTGGGGCTAAAGTCGTTACTGACCTTGTGTCCTTCGTATTGCCGCCTCTTGTTCATTCTATAGGGCTGCTGGGAGGAGAACACTGCCATGTAGTTCCCATTGGTCTGTGCAACAAAGGAGTCCTCCAGCGGGTGTAGAGCCAGGCTGGGGCACGTGTATCGCTCCTGGTGGACGAATGACGGAATGGTCAATTCCACAGGGCAATTCATCGTTTGAGCTCTTCTTGCTTCAACCAACTGTGAAGTTGGCTGCATGTTAAAGTTTATTTAAAACACCTTGTCCTAAGTAGCATCGTGTTCACAGGAGCGTTCTTATGCACAAACAGATTTCCTTACGTGGTAGATCTGGTTGGAGACCTTGGCAGTGGTCTCGTAGTCCCAGGCTATCAGGGTGCGGTCTGCAGAGTCTCTGCTCACGCAGTCGGAGCTGGATAAAAATTCTGCACCACCTCTGAGAAACAAGACGTCCAAGGTCTGCTGGATCCCTGCCTTGTACACTTTCACCATCTGGAAACACATGCACATAAAGACATGTGGTTATTGTGTTAGAAATCTCAATACATCCTGTAAATCAGTCCATTTATTGCAGCTTAAGTTGGTGAGAATTAGCATTTAGCAGTGCTTCGCTTGTTTAAATACACAATGCTCAGGGCACTCAGCTCAGAAGAGCAATTAACAGGATGGAGGGGAACATTGGGACATCTGCCTTTAAGGCGTGATGACAAGATGGCAACTACAGTGTGTCATTACTCTTTGCCAATAAAGACTTACTGCCAGTTGGTAATGTCTCCTGATCACAGCGCCTCTGAAAGTGTTGCTCCATTGTTAGAGCACACACATAGTAATTTGAAGGAGAGCAGACTTCAAAAATAATCCGAACAAAACTTCTGTTTAACATTTACATCTTTACAGCTGATGTAGCTGTTCGGCCGTTGTTCGTGGGGTAAATTAACTCCAGAGGAGGAAACACGCAGCCCGGGACTAAAACGCAGGCAGCGATGATGTTACTGTGTTAACAACCTGTTGTACCTGCTGGCAGCAGCAATGCCTCCTCTATTACACCTGAAACCCTGCAGGGAGAGGATTCAGTTCACTGAGGGGCAAATTACACAAGAGCATTCGGAGTCTTAGGAAGTGAATAGGATTATCATATAAAACAGTCCATTAAGCCTAATAGCAATATTAGTTTGCAGCTTCACAGGAACAATTTACGATTCCCAAATGAAATTAATTTCTTCTTTAAGCACTTGGTGAGATAACCTGCAGTGTTACACATCTGTGCACAGTCCTTTTGTACAGTACCAGTGAATGTGTAGGATGGGGCTGACGATGGCGAGCACGTGCCGCACATGGGCCGAATTTGTTTAGACAGTGGGAAAGATGATCACATAATAAGTTGCACCTTGCAGCTTCGAGAGTCCCAGGCTTTGACTGCTGAACTGTGGCCTCCACACAGGAACACCTCTGGGCTGCTGGGGTGCAGGACAGCACACATCACCTTGAACTGGTTGTCCAGTTTGACTATCTGCTGCCCTGCAAGAGAAACACGAGTCAGAAAACGATTCCTCTTTTGCCGCGTCCCGTTTAAGGGTTCGTATTAGTAGTAGAATGTAGAGCTGCTGGTGGTAAATGAGCGGATCAAAGTTCAAAGTTGCTGAAGTCGCGGGTTTGCCTGACATCCTTCCCTAAAGCACTTTCCTTTCGAAGGGAACAGTCAGTATCTTTTCATTGTACAAATGTATTCAAATGTGCATCTGCAGTAATATGAGATCTCGTGTTTGTGTGCTGTTTGCACCAGGGTATGTTGCCTACTCAGCTGTAAGGATCTAATTTCCAGCTCAAATCTGACCCCTGGCTGTTTTCGTCCTCTGGGTTCTGACATTTTGTCAGGTAGGCTGGACTAGTCATCACCTCCCCTGATGTACCTGTACCTGTTGCCCCAAGAGCGTCTCATCGTTAGTTCACACTTCTGTCTGAACAAACCAATGTGAGTTAAGTGTTGTTCTGTGATACACATGTATTCAGCTTTATTTCACAAATTCTGCTGATCCTCATCTTTTGTTCGCTTATTCACATGTGAATAGATTTCTGGTCAGTCACCTGTTCTCCAGGAATTCTTGAAGGAACCGTATTAAAGACAATCCTGTGAGTGTGTCAGGTCAGAGAGAACCTCTTGCTTTGCTTAAAGCTTTGATCAGATATTGTCTCGTTACTAAAATAAGGCCTTAGATGCTCCAGCTTATAACTTAAATAACTTTATTTACTGATGACTGGTTGCATTTATTTTAATGTTTATTGTGGGAGTTGCAGCACAAAGGCCTTTTTTTTATTTCCACACAGTCGCATCGATGTCGAAGAAGCCGCTCGATTTAAGCATCGCTAGAGATAATCCAAGCTGACAAAGATTTGCTGATGTAGAGAAGAGAAACCAGAATATGAAACACTGTTTGGGCTGGAGGCAGCTTAATCTAAGTCAATTAAAAGATGTCAAAGCTTAAGACAAAACAAAACACTGAAGTATAACACAATGTGACTAAAAATGAGTTTCCTGGGAAATGAAGAAGGCTATGAGAGGAAACCAAGCCAGACTATTACCCTGAGCAAAGCGGGACACCTCCGGGTTCAACAGCTCCTCATTAAAGAGTTGAGCAAACAACAAATCCTCCATCAGCCTCAAACAGTCTTCGACACTTCAGCACATCATTACTCACTTGTTCTTTTTCCCACCAAGAAGGGGACAAAGACATCACAGCAAACACAAAATCAACCTTTTTTGACTGAATTGCGGATGAGCTCACTTCCTCATGTGATCGCATTGATCCAAAGTTTTAACTGGCAATTTTGTCAAGCTCACACTTCCTGCTTAATTGTCCCATAGTGATACAGAGAAGAACTGTCGTCGCGATTTAAACTCTCGTTTGGCAAGAAAATGATAAATCAACGTTCTCCTCATAATAAACCAGGCCTCGTCATGTTTTAATTAAGCAAGATTAATTCGCTTACTCAAGAGGGGAGATAAGGAGGGACTGTAGTGATCCGGCCCTCCCTCGTTATATGGTGCTGAAAACGCTGTGATCATGTCATAAGCTGACACAAAGGATGAAACGGGGTGATTTGACGCAGGCATTTTTATATTGCTAGTAATATTAAATGATATATAAAATAACGATCTTCCTAAAGAAAACCTCTCACCATTAAGAGTGTGAACGCTGTACTTATTATTTGACCTTGAACATGTTTCTGCGATCATACACTTAATTAGAACCCTTCCACCGACGACTCAGCTTCACAAGTGCACAAAGTCTGCGTATTTGGAGGCTTCTAAAAGCATAAGTGCAGTGATCATCACTCTTTTCTCCCGTGGAGAGTTGTTGAAGACATGAGTGCGGCAAAACAGGCTAAATGATATTCACTGGGGTATTAAAGCTTAGAGTTTTCCTGGAGGGGTTGAGGGGAGTAGGGTGGGAGGAAGAAGCAGCCAAAGCACTGCATGCACGCTGTACCTCTGGGAACACTTCCTACTTCACGTTGGCTGCTTTTAAATCTAACCCAAACAGGAGCACATAGTTATGTTACAAACTTTTGTCCAATTACAAACTAACATTGATGACTAGTACAGTTTTGACAAACATGTGCATGACACTGATCTTTCTTCCACCCACCTGTGCCACCACAGCTTTTCCAAAGGCAGCTACCACGCCACACTAGCAGAGATGCGATGTATTATTTCTGCTCTCGGTTTCTGTTTTCATTCATCCTCCCGCCCTTTGACTTTTTAATGCACATTCCTTCCTCCTCTACTTCTGCTGGTGCTGCAACAGTCTGCTCAGTGGAAGTGGATGAAAGATTCTATCAATCAAATTGGACACAGGAACAACGGCAAAGAAATTAGGCGCACACAGGAATCTGAAGACACAGGCCCCAGATCTCTGAAAACAAACCAATTGGCAGAGCTTTTGGTTAGGATGTGGTGAAATGAGGGGTCAGGTGTATAACACACGCTGATTATTGAAACAGTGTTCTAGGCCCAGCTGCATGTCTTGCAGTGTGAAGACATTCATCCTGATTACACTCTGGTGTGGAAAATACTCGGCTCGCTCTGTAGCCCATCACCCTTAAAACACATACGCTGCTGGAACGTTGGGAGCTTCATTAACTTCAAACACCATAGTCATAATTATGGCCACATGTCACTGCAGCCCTGTCACATGTGCACGAAACGGGGCCTCTGGAGAGATGGGAGCTGTAGTTGATCATGTCATAATGAGAACAACAAAAAGGTCAATTATGTCTGTATTTAAATGATTATAAGCTTAATTATGCCTGCAGCTTGGTGTCGATTGGCTTTAAAGTGTCCCTCGGTCTTAGCTCTGCAGCATCCGGCTGCACGACGACTGTGCAGGAACAGAGCTGGAATTCCCAACTCCCACATTAATATGCAGCTTGATTGAACTTCCCTCCTCTCACACTGCCACAGTAGCGCATGCTTATTGCCACGTAGTGCCAGCACACACATAGTCCTAGATCCTCCCCCTCCAGATTTATCTTATTTTAAATATAAATGAATAGGAAAACTAAATAAGATTAATAAAATATCATTACAAAACAGAGCGGCTGTGGGACGGCTGTCGCTGTATGTGAAGGCTCTCTGAGAGTCTGACATTGCCAGGACGTGCTCCAGCACTGTGCAGGATTATCTTTGTTTAAAACCAAAATAGACAACTGTTTGTTTATGGTTATGGTTTTTGACGTTCCAGTATAAGGTCACGGTGGCTGCTCCTGTGGCGATGCATCCATTATTGATCCCCTTCCTGGAGCTGCCTGTGTGTTTAATGGGCTAGCCAAGCTATTATCCGTAGGCTTTATTGGCAAAATTGACAGACATACTGAGAGGGGAAGTGCAAGCGTGTACATCATAGCCATGCGTTGACCCCAGAGACACCAACAAGTATAAACTAAACTATTCACTATAAAATGACAAACGCAACAATCTTGACATTATCTTTTGGCTTTCTAGCAGTTCAATTAATTCGTTGTAATGCATTGTATTTCAGCTTTGTTGGGTTATTTTGATTAAGAAGAACAAATCCATAGTAAATGCTGAATAAGCAGTCTTCTTGTTGGTTGGCTGTAAAACTCTCATCCTTTCTGCTGTGCTTGTTCACACGAAAAGCAAACCAAATTATTGATCTGTTCTAAATGTCACCTTGAAAACGCTTTGTATGATCACACAAAGGGTTGGCAAACACAGCGAGACTGGATTTCGCTAGAAATAGGATCCCGCTATAGTAAAATCTGGAGTTTCCATACAAACGTCTGCGCATATAACACATGTATAGATACGGTTATAGATAAAGATCTATTTGCAAATATTATAATATAACAACAACAACACAGAAACAATAGAATTGTCGTTATTGTTTATGACCCAATGTGTAACGTGGAGAAAGTTGCAGGGCCCCAGTGGATTTAAGGGTTTTAAAGACTTAAAGGGAACAGCAGTTGTTTCATTTTATTTTAGGAAAAGAAGCCAGAATTTCTTGGCTGCACTTGGAAGCGTGTTTGGAAGGGATACGTGACCCTTTCGCCTCTAGACATGTGGATTTTGAAGATGGCTGTCCCCAAAATGGGCCGCAAAGAGAAAAGAGAGAAGAGAGAAGCAGCTCTGCAATTTATTCAGTGGCTTTATAACAGGTTTTGCAGCCCAGGGCAATTTAAAGTTACTCCACACATAAACTACTATTACTCTGCTGACATTAAATTAGAGTTTGAAAAACACTGCAGTTGCAATAAATAAATCTGCCAAAAAGTTTTGTTTTCCCACGACAGCAGCAAAAGACTTGGAGAAAACAGTTGATGAAAAGCAACTGAAATCAAATTTCAGTAAATGTAATGTTGTTTGACAGTAACTTGACTCTAAAAAGTTGCCCTGCAGATGAGCTTGAAGGTGAAAAGCACTGAACCGCAGACACATGCAAAACCGCCTGTAGCAGAGAGCTCATCCAGTGGTTCGTTATGTGACTTTGTGTTCGTCAGGCCAATAGGAAAAAGTACTTCTCACCAGTCTCCACATCTGTGATCACAGCCGTGTTGTCAAATGAGCCAGTGAGAAGGTGTCGCCCGCAGGGGGTCCAACAGGCGTCACGCACGGCTCCCGAATGGCAGGTGTAAACCCTGAGGCATCGCCCGCTCTCGGCTCCATCCCACACCTGCCAGACACAGAGACAAAGTCACAAATACACACAGCCGCAGCACGAAGTCTGCTTTTACTGACTGTGCAAAAGCTTAAAGAAAGCCTTTATAGTTGTGCCTCCGCTGCATAAAATACACAGTGTGTGCTACAGACGACTTAAATTAAAGGGAACGTTTGTTGAGAATTGCCAAATCCATACAGGAGGATTATATAAGTAGTCTGTTTTCCGTCTTTGTAGGCTGTTTCTACTGAAATGAAAAGAATGGGAATAATGTTCTAGGAAGGAAAAAAAAGAAAAGTGTAAGTAAACAGTGACGCCTGCACAACAAGCGGCTCAAAAGAGAAGATGCCACAGACGCGCTGTGCTTTTCTTCACACAACGTTTCAAGGTGGTTTACTGAAAATGGAATAGTGCAGGTCTGGTTTGGCGGCCACTGCTCCCTCACAGACAACAGGGGGACAAATCAACGTTTTCTGCTCTAGAAGAAGAAAATATTTCTGTTTCTGTCTGTCTCGGATAAAATCAGACCCTTCACCTAGATTCTGTTGTAATCAAACTAAATGGAACAACAAAAACAGCCTTTGTAATTAATTATTCAAACTAATTACCTTTGAGTGTGCCTATAAATCAATTCCCAGTGGGGTGTAGCGGCTTTAATGCTCTTGTATTTTCAAAGGTTCCTCTGATTACAGACAAAGCAGAGGAGAAAAGCTGTTGGTTGTGAGCATCTTAACTACATTACCACGGCCTGTTTCATTGAAGGTGTGACACCGCGGTGCAAAAACGGGCATCAAAAAAGCAGACGTGTTCATCTGCCAGGTTGTTCTACTGTTAATCTGGTTTTCTGCTTTCACGCTGCGCTTCAATAAGGTTGACTTGGCGAACGGGCTGGTCAATACTGCAACATGTTTTTCATAAAACTTCCTGATTTGAAGAGTTAGATATTCATGCCAGATATGTCAAAAGACAAATTATTCTCCCTGAAGCCCATCCTGAATTCCATTGTGTTGAACAGTCCGATGCCTACTGAGGTGAGGTATTACACTAATGATGAATGAAATTTCTTTCCTGGCACTGCCAGAGCCAAAGAGGAACTGTGAGAATCTATGAGGCACTGCAGACCCCCCCCCCCCCTCCCCCCCCCCCTTTTCCGCATTTAATTATTAAAGCTTACTCCTCTACACAGCATATGAAACCCACATAAAGTACTGTACAACATTCCCACAGGACACAGACGGGGAGGAGGGATGGATGAGGGGAGAGTGGCATGAATCTAGCAGTCAGGAGTTTAACAGACAGAATATGAGGTATGCTTCCAGAAGGAGAGAAACAAATTACAATAAGAGAAAGAGTCACACGTTTAATTGCAAACAGCTAAAAGCTGCACGTAGACAGAAATATTTACTAATTGTTCTAAACTGTGTGCATGTCTTGGCATCATTTTAGTGAAACAGTGCCATCTCAAGGCAACATGAAATTCAGTTAAACAGCCTACAGTGAACTAAAAACTATGACAAAGTGAGGAAGAGAGGAACCGGAACTACACAACTACAAGAAGCCCCTACAATGTGAAAACTGTGCACGGGTGAAAATGAGCTCTTGTTTATTTGCATCTCCTTTTAATTTCACCAGCCACTTAACAGACACGTAGAGCGGATCCTCACAGATGACTCATTGGGGTAATCTGCTTCCTAAATGACTCTCGGTAATTAAAACTAAATTGGTATTCGTGTTATAAAGTTAAAACTGCTGCCTTACACCTGCTGTAGCCATGGTGACAACAGCTGGAAACAGGCTGGAATAATAAGAGCCTGGCTCTGGCTTTGAGGAGCTGACAGACAGGATGGAGGAAGAGCTGCAGAAAGGCCGAAGGGCAGTGGGGAAGTAACACAGGCACAAAGGGGAAAGTGTTAACACTTCACAGGGCAAGTCCCCTTTCTGTCTAACAGAATAGCCAAGTGCTGAAATGTTTTATTACTATGCTATTATTAACACACAAAGAAGAACAACATTACTCAGGTGATGGATTGAGCCTGAATGATCAAAAGTCAATTCACCACCAAGGAGGAGCAGTAAGAACATGGACAACACTGTCTGAAAAGAAAGAAAGAAAGAGATGCCACTATGGAAGCTGCAAGGACAATGAAAATGTATTTAAGTAAGACTACTAGGTCGAAAGTATTTATACTATCATGCCACATTCAAAAGATAGTAAAGAGTAAAGATCAGATAATCCCTATAAAAATGAATATGGTTCATGCAAAAGACAGAGAGACCAGTGCAATAAACTACAACACTAAATCTGTTAACCACTCTGAAAAGTGGTTTCCTTGCAAATAAAGCACCAAGTCTCTCCCCTTCGCTGCAGGTCTCCACCATCTGCTCCAGGGGCCAGATGAGGCGGCTGCCACACGGCTGCACTTGTGTGATTATGCTAATCTTCTCATGCATATTTAAATTATTAATTACTCTGACTCCTATTAGGATATTGGTGAGGCGGCTGATTTCATGAAGGGATAGAAATATCTAGTCAATGGCAAACACACCGCATTGCTTGACCTTTACTGTGGGATTGTTTTCCTGGTGTGAAATACAGAAAAGGTTGGGGAGAGAAAATCAGAACTAGAGAGCGACCGAGAGGGAGAAGACAGTGTCCCATGGGTCCTGACATACATTCACCTGACAGTGACAGATATGAATCTAAAGAAAGTGGTCTGCGGCACATTTAGGAATTGAAGCAGCAGGGCAGATATTATCTATCTGCCTATAACACTGTACCCATTACACTGTCAGGTTAAACCTTAGACCTCATATGGCACCTTCCTGCTGACAAATGGATTTTTGTGTTCCAGGCTATTGTAGAGAAGTCCCGTATTTTTGCAAGGAAAAGAACATCTGAATATTAAGTCGAGCTTGATTTGAAGAAAGGATTCTGAAAGAACACAGAATGATCAGTGTCCGTGTTTATTTTCTGAATGAACGCTAATTTTACCTTGAAGGTTTTGTCCATGGAGGCAGACAGCAGCAGATGGCTGAGATGAGGCACTGGACACCACCGCACTGTGTTGACCGGGCCCTGGTGGCCTCCCAGGCTCATCAGAAGCCTCCTTGGAATCTCTGCTGCACCAGGCTTATGACCGAGATAAGGCTTCAGTCTCTCTGATGCATCTGAGAGGATTTGTCTCTCCTGGGTCCTATTCCCCGAGACTTGCTCTAGTGGAGACTTCGGGTCCACTGTCTCTACTGAAGTGGCAAGTCGCTGTCTCTTGGGAATGTAGGGTCTGACACCAGATGGGCCAGTGTGGTGTCTTTTAGTTTGGTTCAACCCATCACTAAATCTTCGTGGCATGTGAGGTAGAGTCTGCAGAGGTAAACTCTGAGGTGTAAACTGCTTATGTTGTGCCATTCTGTTTCCTTCCCTGTGAAAGCGGCCGTTCTGCTGTGAATGGGGTTGATGAGAAGATCTACTCAGCTCTGAAACATTTTCATTAAATTCCAACGTCTGCTCATGGCTGGGGTTAAAACCTGCTGCTTCCGAGTGGCTGCAACCAACGTGTGCTTCGTGTGAAACATGGGCTTGGCTAGAAGCTGATGCCCCGGATTTGACCTGGTCCTCAGATTCATCTTCTGACCCTGAATCCTCGTAGGACACTAACGAAGACATCCTCAGGAACCTGAAAATTTGTGTCAGTGCAGTGAATCCATTAGAGGAGCAGGGATGACATCTAGAGGCTTTAGGATTTCTGCACCTAAAGGTATCACACTCCCTTTAACTCAAGTGGGTTTGTTGCTGCTAAAATACTTGTGTTAGATGCTTAAATACACGTTTATACACAACAATTCGTGTAGAATAAACGTAGAAAAACTCATGATTTCTATAAGGAATGACAAGGACTTACGGTTTGAATTTCCCAGTTTTAGGTCACGCTTTAAACGCAACGTGACTCGCCGTCATGTTGACACGTGGTAAACAAAACAGTAGAGCAGCTAATTAGAGCCATTCACGACGTCTGTACGACGCAAACACATCATCGCAGTTACTTTTAGCTATGTTACTTATAAAGGTTAAACTGCCACCAATAACTCTTCGCTTTGTTGGTGTCTCGTAACGAATCTGTGGCCTCAAATTCAAATTAGCCAAGAGCCTCTAAACAAAGCAAACCACCGTCTCCCCGCCTCTGGCTCTGGCTGTAGCTGCTGTAACATACCCGCGATCTTGCAAATCGTCAATAAACCGCGTCAGTCAAACATGATGTCCCGCATAAGTCATCCTTGGTAAATGCGATGCCACGCGTTTCAGAATAAAAGCAATATTTCGACAGCTCAAGTCACACTTAAAGGTCCCTACGCAGAAAAAACTTTATTTTGAAGATGGCCGGTAGGAACGTTCCTTGTTCCCAGAAATCTTTATTTCCATTACGTGTAATTTATTGTAGCACCTTTTTGCGTAAAATACACGAGAAAACCACAGGAAGCTATTTATATGCATACACTGGTATGACGCCGCCTTTAACGGAGCATTATTGCAACGCAATGAATCACCGGAAAGGTTGCGGAAGTGTGTTTCTGGGGGAAGTATATGAGGCGGACCCCACGTTCGGGCTGATGCAAGTTGATTCAGTGAAGTGTCAGTTGTGTGAGGAATTGTGCGGTAAGCTGGCTGCTCTCTTTATTCATTCTTATACGGAGGCTGCTTCACCATTATTACGATCGTACTGTGTCGTTTGTTACATGGATTAAGGTTTGGTAACTATAACGGTGAATATCAGATTTATACCCGTGTTTCACTTTGCTAAACGTGGTGCCACATATGTTGGGGGTAATATTACAGTACTGCTACCTTCAACCGACACAGAATTCAGAACATGTTGTCGTTATTTTACCTTGACGTTTATTTTGTGTCGTGGACAGTGTGAGAAAAATGACAGATTCTCTGGGAGACAGTGAAGCAGCAGTGAGTCCAATGGAGCTTTATGTGAAACTGAACGAGCAAGGAGACAAAGTCAGGGACTTAAAAACGGCTAAAGCAGAGAAAGTAAGTCTAATCTAAATGGACACTCCATAGGTTTGTTATTAATGTTTGGTTATGCTGTACTAGTTAAATAAAATTGTCTGACAGCAGTGTTTGGGTTCCCCAGGCTGATCTTGATGCTGCCGTCCAGTTGCTGCTAAAGCTGAAGGTGGAGTACAAACAGATGACAGGGCAGGATTACAAAGCAGGGTGTCCACCCTCAGAAAACTCTGCTGCCCATGACAATGGGCCAGCAGCTGATGCTGGAGGTGACGATGAAGACACTGTCGACCCATGGAACGTTTCCACCACCAGTGCCAAGGGGGTAGACTACGACAAACTCATAGGTAGGAATCGAAGTCTTTTATGATTCAGAAAATAATTATGAGGCAGAATAACTCACGTTTTGTCTCGTCTTTCCCAAGTGAGGTTTGGTAGCAGTAAAATTGACAAGGAGTTGGTGGACAGAATAGAAAAAGTCTCGGGACAGAAGCCTCATCGCTTTTTGAGGAGAGGAATCTTCTTCTCGCACAGGTTGGCAAATTAGAAGCTGGAGTGTTTCATCAGCTTCACCGTACACTCGTTTCTCTACAAAGAGGAAGTTTTACAGATTGTGTTGCATCATCCTGTCATCCAGTAATTCTGAAACTTATCGAAGTGCGTCACCACACTGTGAACCTTATCTGACCTCATCATCCTTTTAGTCAAACATTCCGGCTGTTTCATTTACTGAAACAGATGGTTGTGGGAGGAGGGATAAGGGGAAATGATGCATCAATGAATCACTTTCTTTTTTAACATTTTATTGCTCCCCCTCCAACCTTAGGCATGCAAGGTTGCAAATATTAAAAATTAAACACAACAGTTCCCATAAAATATCAATTCAAATAATTTTACTTATCAATGTTTTTTTGGCAGAGATATGCATCAGGTGTTGGATGCATATGAGAAGAACAAGTCCTTTTACCTCTACACTGGCAGAGGTCCATCTTCAGAGGCCATGCACGTTGGTCACCTAATCCCCTTTATCTTCACCAAGTGAGTTCTCGCTTCCCAAGTCATGATCTCTGTCCTTTGCTTGTACATAATATAACTTGTAGATTTTGGATTTATTTTAAAAACGGAGTCTGTTTTTCTAGGTGGCTTCAGGATGTGTTTGACATCCCCCTGGTGATCCAGATGACCGATGATGAGAAGTACCTGTGGAAGGATCTAACACTAGAAGAATGCCACCACTTTGCTGTGGAAAACGCTAAGGACATTATTGCCTGTGGCTTTGATGTCAACAAGACCTTCATCTTCTCTGACCTCGACTACATGGGGTAAAATGTGACAGGAATCTGTTTATATTTCTATCTGTCTTTGTTAATATAGCCTGAGAGTCTGTATCGTTTATTATTGTATTAATTATTTTAACGTGGTAATTTCTGTGTGCTCCCACAGTTCATCCCCTGAATTTTACAGGAATGTGGTTAAAATCCAGAAACACGTCACATTTAACCAGGTCAAAGGAATCTTTGGCTTTACAGACAGTGACTGCATTGGTAAGACCACTTAAAACAAAATGATCAAGTCATGTGTTTGTGAGTAGTTATTGAAACCTTTTCACAATACCTAAAAAGAGGAAGAAACTGGGAATTAAATGATTAATGCAGGCTGCATTTTGCCTCATACTTCCCATATGTGAAGGCCAAAGAAATCGTCATAAAAAACGAAATCCACTTTATTTTTACCATGTGTTTTTCAAACATGCGTTTAATATGTTGTTTTGGATGTAAATATTGGTACATCTGAGGCAGTCACTGGTAACCATACCCTGATTCTGATTGTATGAATGTGTGAAAAACGTATTATTTGCACTTTTATCTATCTAGGAAAGATCAGTTTCCCTGCCATCCAGGCAGCCCCATCCTTCAGTACCTCTTTCCCACAGATTTTTGGAGGCAGAAAGGACGTACCCTGCCTCATCCCCTGTGCCATAGACCAGGTCAGGGCACGATTACAATACTACATTACAAGTAGTACAATGCTAGACAGCACTTTACTAAATTAACACGTGTTTTTATCCCTTCCTTCACTCATCCAGGATCCTTACTTCAGGATGACCCGTGATGTAGCTCCAAGGATCAACTATCCCAAACCAGCCCTGCTGCACTCCACCTTCTTTCCCGCCCTGCAGGGGGCACAGACCAAGATGAGCGCCAGTGATGCCAACTCCTCTATCTTCCTCACGGACACGCCCAAGCAGATCAAAAGCAAGGTACTGGCCTTACTAGTTATTGCTGGTTGATAGTCACCAGCCAGATTTAGGTTTTGACTGAATGACTTGTAATTACTCATAGGTCAACAAACATGCATTTTCGGGAGGAAAAGACACAGTGGAGGAGCACAAGAAGTACGGTGGTAACCCAGACGTGGACGTCTCCTTCATGTATTTGACCTTTTTCCTGGAAGATGATGAACAACTCGAAAAGATCAGACAGGTGAGGGTATAGAGATAATTGATTTCAGATATATAGTTAGATTTCTCTAACAAAGTATTGGACTCCTTTTCGTATTTTCTGTGTCTTTCCTTGAACTAAATTCTGTTGATCTTCCCCCTCATCTCTGTGCAGGACTACACCAGTGGAGATCTCCTAACCGGAGAACTGAAGAAGATTTTGATTGAGACACTGCAGCCAATGATTGCTGAGCATCAAGAGAGACGCAAAGAAGTCACAGATGAGATGGTCAAACAGTTCATGACACCGAGGCCTCTAAACTTTAAACCCTAGACTGCCTGAGCAATAGAGTTTTGTTGTTGCTTACAATACAAGAATAATCCAGCTGTTTCCTTTTAAAGTAAGTGTGACTTTGACCCAGATGTTGGGCATTGCCTCACTCAAAAATATGTAAATTACTAGAGCTATGATTCTCTTCTCGGTGTCAAACATGGGCCACACCTTCATGCTGTGTCATGTTGCTTTTTAGCGTCGCATTGCATCAAATGTACTGTACATGTTCAACTGTATGAGGTGTTTGTGCTTGCAGTGCTGTTGTAATGTCACAGTCCTACTCCTTGACCTGAAATTCAGTTCAGGAGAGAATGATTAAATCATATTTCTGCTAAATTTGTTTGCTTGTCAGCAACACACATACATATGCGTGCTAAGCTTTTTTTAACTGGACAAATAAACATGAAGAGTAACAAAATGTTGGATTTTCAAAGGCACATGTATTATATTAAGCAAATGCATTATTTGCAATGCAACCACAGCAGCGTGAAAATGTTTCGTTCAGCTTATTGTCAAACTAAATGTAAAAAAAAATTTGGACCAACACAAGTTTGTTTTAATTCACAGTCACTGCATTTACTGTAGAAGCGCTGTGCACCTGAATAGACATTACGTTCGTGTAAAACCAGGCATTGTGCATCAACAGAACCGTTGCCTTTGAGTTTTTAGATAAAAGCTAATATTTTAACATTATTTGTTAAGTTGTCATTTACTTAACTATATGACCTGAATATTGCGGTTTTATGGTGTTGCGCAAAGTAACGTGATGCACAGCGTTTCTCTGAGTAAATATTAACCTTCCCCAGGTTTATGTGTTTATTACTTAACAGGTTAAAAATCTGACGAACTTTACAACAGACACAACGTCAACTAATAAACTTCAAGGACGCGGGTTCGTGTGGAAAACCTCCATTTCTGATGAATCATTGTGTTTACACACCTGGCGCCACGTGTTTTATTGGATTGCGCTACTTTCCGCAGTGGCTCCCGGTGCAAAATGCTGCGATACTCTGGCCGGAGTCTCGCAGCAGGACGCTCCAACCTGCTGGTCATGATCGGCCCGTGATAACGTTGTTGGTTCAGGAAAGCGGGGAGGACCCGCAGCGCAGGCGTCGCATTCTTCCGCCGCAGCCAATGGTTGTGGGGGCGGACGGGAGCAGCGAGGGGAGTTGTCCACATCCAGCGAACCCGATTGGGCTTCTTTACAAGGGGCGAACACGTTTCTTGCCTACAGTAAACCCTCGCCGCCGAGCAGAAATAGAAAGCGTTTGGTAGAAGCGAGTAAGATCCAGGGCGCATCAGCAGCAACGCGACAGCTTCTTCCTCGACCACTCGTGTGTTTGCTTTCCCAGCATTAGCGACGTCTGGAAGCGAAGCCTGCAGGGAGCGCTCGCCACTGTGTCCAGTCCCCGAGTGTACGTGACCAGTTTCGACCCTCGGCGTTACATTTAAGGGGGAATGGCCCTGGACTTCGCTGCGGGCTGTGCAGGGGGTAAGTCGCTACCGTGCTAGCCGGGTTAACGGGTTTAAGCTAACGGCTACTAGCGTTAGCCGGCGTTGGGGAGACACGCGTGGACCGCTTTACGAGCAAGGCGCCACGTAGGAGACGCGCTGTGAAACGAGCAGGTCTGGCGGATCGGAGACTCGAAACTCACGGCTTTAAGCAATTAATATGCAAATCCCCACGGCAGCAGGGTTTATCATGCGAATCCCCGCATTGGCACCACTCCTGTGGGAGTGGAGGCTTTTGTTATTCACAGGAGGAGAGAATAGTTTACTTGCAGTCACACCCCAACCCCCACATGAAACAATGCTACAAATACCAGCCACCTTTTCCTATTATATAATCGTTGTCATTCTGGCTGTGTGGAGAAACTTCAGCAGAGTTCATGCTTTACTTCAACTGGGGTCACTTGAAGCCAGTTTCACCAGCAGCCTGTGAATGTTGACAGCTGTTTTGTCTGAGCCCAAGGCCAGGTCTTCCAGAGACCTCACATAATCACTGTTTAGGGCACTTGCCCTGAGAGATAAAGGTTAAAAGATAAAAGGGATCCAGCAGCAAGAATCCTCACTGCAAGTAGACGCTGGTACTGAACATGTTGGGGAATCTGTGCATTAGGCTGCTGTCATTTATTACTAGGTGGTGGTAATGCACCACTGGGCAAACATTACTTTATTCAGTCACTGATTTATGCATTTCCAGAACAGTTTCCATGGATACATTCACTTATGTGAGCATTCATCACAATGTTGATTAAAAGTTAGCTATATTAAGTGGGACTCTTGAGTGTTAATCCTGGAAGTCTGCTGACTCCGCTGAAATCCCTGGTATCTGTAGTTAATCAGTTCAAGGCTGCAAGGTTATGTGTGCATAGGTTGTCGGGTCATGGACCTGATTGCAAATACGTGAAGGTGGAGAAGCAAGATGCTAAACACATATTAATGGTTTACAAGTGTCCCTCTAGAGACAAGTACTCTGGGTCCTAATGTGACCTGGTCAGAAGTTTGTGTCACAGCATTTCAGCTCTTTTTCTTATGCATTTAGTTTGTTTTCTAAGGAGAATGTGTTCCCTGCCTTGTTTTTCAGGTGCTGCTGGTGTTTTAGTTGGGCATCCCTTTGACACTGTGAAGGTGGGTGCCTGTCTTATTTTCTCAGCTATTTACTCATTAACCAATGGTAGGAGTCAGTATTTTTCTGTTAAAATGCTGTAAGTCACTCTTTTGGCAGCTTTAAATTCAATTCAAGTTACACAACCATATAATAAGAGGAGAGGGGAGCACAAATTGATGTAGGATATTACTATTGAAAGTGTTGCTGAACTGATGCCATTTTATTTTTGTTATGCAGACAATGCAACATTTCTCTTAACCCATAATTACAAATATGTTAAAGACTACATGTGCTTTACATGCAACCTAGAAAGAGCAAAAAAAAAAGGCTTTTGCCAGCTACAGAATGTGTGGCTAGTATTGTAGCTGCTCATGGTTGCTTTTGCCAAATTCTTTATCATTTGCCTCCTTGTTATATTTGTGTGAAAGTTTCTAGAAAAGTGGGTCTGACTGTGGCAAACCCTCACATCTGAACAGACCACATAGTCGCAGTAGGAGTTACAGGCTCCAAAACTGTTAAACATGTAAACATTCAAAATGCCCTTGGCTTAAAAAAAGCCGTAAAATAAAAATGTCTAGGGGAAGAACATTTAGAGATGTTTCATATGACTTTCTGAGATTAAATTTTGACATTGCAGTATTTCTGTCAGTTAACTGAAATTAATATTGCAATCATTTGGACATTCACTATCACAGTTGTGTAAAGTGCAGCAGCCACTTTAGAGGCAAGCAGAGATGGTGTAGTTTGGTTGTATGCCTTGCTTTGAATGTTCTTTCTCCCTGAGCCACTGTCTGCTGTGGGGGGGGCTCGGGGAGGCTGTGTTTAACAGCAACAGTGTCACTGTGTTGTAGATGAGAGAGAGAAATAAACAACCTCTCCATGGAAATGTGGCCTTGTAAGTATGGTCAAGGTCTTTTTTCCCCCCTATCACCCAGTGTCTTGTCTTAAGCTATAGAAATAAAACACAGAAGACATTTTTCATTTTTTATGCAAGTTAATGTTGTGTTTCCCACATTTTCCTCATTTTTTTTTACCCTGAAAGAAACAAGTTCTAAAGATGTTGTCTGCTTGTTTTAGTTGAACGTGGATTACAGTTGTGGTCCTTTATGGCCTCATTACTCTTTCATGTGACTAAAAGATGAGGACTGTCCTTTACAGGTGCGGCTTCAGGTTCAAAATGTGGACAAACCATTGTACCGTGGGACGTTTCACTGCTTCCAGTCGATTGTACGGCAGGAGTCGGTAAGCCACATCAACAAATCCTAGGTTGCATTAAAACTTTCCTCGTGTGCGGAATAGCTCCAGGTGTCCAGTTACGGTGCTGTCGGCCAGAATATTCCTAACATGGGGTGAACGGGGGAGGTTGTGGGAAGTTGGGAGAGCGAGGGGCTTATTCCCCTGTGGGCTAAATAAAGCCTGATGACGTGGTGCCATTTGAGCTACAGTCTGCTTGAGGTGGTTGCTTGTCAAGTGGACTGCGTCTACCGCCGCCAACCATGTAACATTAACAACAGCTGTTGCTTAGTCCAAAACCACCTATTTTATTCAGCTTTTGATAAATAGTACAAAGGAATGAACCTGATACGATTGTTTGCTCCTCTATTATTGTGTCTATACTTGCAGTACAGTGGTCTTTACTGTACAGCTTTTTACCAGCATTATCAAAGCTTTTACTTTACTGTTGATGTAGCTCCCATTAACGTGTCTTTGTCTGCAGGCTCTTGGTCTGTACAAAGGCATTGGCTCTCCAATGATGGGCCTGACCTTCATCAATGCCATAGTTTTTGGTGTGCAAGGCAACACCATGCGCCTGCTTGGCCGCGACACACCGCTTAATCAGTTCCTGGCCGGAGCGTCTGCTGGAGCCATCCAGTGTGTCATCTGTTGCCCAATGGAGCTGGCCAAGACACGCATGCAGTTGCAAGGGACTGGAGAGAAGAAGTCAAAGAGGAAGCTGTACAAGAACTCTCTGGACTGTCTGGTGAGAATCTACAGGAAGGAGGGTATCCGAGGCATCAACCGTGGCATGGTCACCACCCTGCTGAGGGAGACACCTGGTTTCGGTGTTTACTTTCTCACCTATGACATGTTGACACGGTCACTGGGGTGTGAGCCTGAGGACCCATACATGCTCCCTAAGCTGCTGTTTGCTGGTGGAATGTCAGGCATCGCTTCCTGGCTTTCCACCTATCCTGTGGATGTGATCAAATCGCGCCTGCAGGCAGACGGCGTTGGGGGTGTCAACCAGTATAACGGCATTATGGACTGTGTCAGAAAGAGCTTGCAGAAAGAGGGCTGGAGGGCGTTCACACGTGGACTCACGTCCACTTTGCTCCGTGCATTTCCAGTGAATGCGACCACATTTGCTACAGTGACTCTGTTTTTAATGTATATGCGCGAGGGAGGAGAGTGCAGCATTCAAAGCTCTGAGCCACAGTCCGTCCAGCTGCAGCCTCTGCAGACACAGCCGAACAGCATGTAAGCAGCAGTGAGCCAGTACTACAGCCATGGGCAAATGTGTCTGCAGTACTTGGAAATCGCGGGTTTGATTGGTTGATCTGTGTCCTAGGTAAGCATCTGTCCAGAGCTTTATCTAAGGGAGCACACGTAGTAAGAAATAATATATATGTTAAGAGGTGCGGTGTGTTTGTAAATATGGTCAGTTTTAAGCGATTTAGGAAGCTTAACAGTTACAAGATTTGCTGTAACATACAGCGACTGTTACAGATTTCCCTAAAATTTTGTTTACTATTGTGTCCGGTTCATAATGGAGTGTATTTGGAATTCATGCTACAGCTCACCTCCACTATTAGCCATGCCTAAAAATGTGGAGTATTCATTCACAGTTACTGATTACAAAGTAATCAAAGTTGGATAAACATGTAAAATGTGTTTGTATGCTTCCTGTTTGGAAACTTCAACTAGTCTCTCAAAATGGTTACACAGGTGAATCCACGCCACTTTATGCTGTTGGGACATTACAACCTTCTCGAGGAAGGTGTTCTGGAAGGGCTGTTTTAGTTTGATGTACCTAATTACCTGACAATTAGGTGTAAGTATGTGATTCAGTATTGACGTTACAACAGTGTAGTGTCCTATGGAAAGTCATAGGTAGTTTCTGCCACTGTGACAAAACCGACAGCCTGGAGATCATAGTGATGATGTACAGGTCATTTTTAAACGTTTTCTAGTTTATGCTCTGGACATTAGACAGTGTCCAAAGAAAAGCACCTTATTGTGTGTGGAGTTCTTTGTAAAGCTTGTGCATGGTTACGTCTACATGCTCTAATCTTTATTTTTTATTTGCACCATCATTAGCAGACTCCATTTTGTCCACAAGGAGGTGCTATTAGACCATTCATGAACAGACAATGAGAGGAAGTGGACGCTTCCTGAAATGTTAATGTTTTTAAGTGCGGAGCATACTTTGCTCTTAGAGCTACTTTCTAAGCAGGTAGTTTTACTACTTGTTAGGTAAACTGTGATGGTTAAATGTGACCGTCACTAACCTCCAGCGGATATTACATGGCTAATGACCCAAAGATGACTGGCCAGCTGCGTTTGTAACATACAAGCTTAAAAAGAACAGACAAAATGTTCTGACTCTTCCTTCCTCCCCATCTTAACCAGATCTGCTGGCGGGATGCTAGTCTGATGTCCAAGTAAACATTTGCACAAGTGAAAGCGCCTGTTTTTGGAGTATAAACTGACGATCACAAGCTTCGTCTTTCCCTGCATGTAGAGAGCACATATCTGTGTCTGTAAACTGCTACTGCTGTTTTTTTGCCAGTAAGCATCATAGACTGGGACTGTAATGTTACATATGCAGATCTCAAACTTCTTTGTAGATGCCCAAAAAGCTAATATGTATATACAGAGGCTTTGTTTTCTTCATTGTTTACAATACTGTATTTTTCTGTTAACACTTTAGTTGTAGTTATGTTTGTTTTTGTTTGCAAATACTAGTGGATGGCTTGATTGCTGATGTTTGTAAAGAGGCTGCTTCAAATACTTAATGCTGAATCAACACAGCATGCTCAGTATTTGAGAAAAGTTAAATAAACTCTGTCTTTCATGGGAAGATGTGGTTCTTGGCATAGCTTATTACCAATGTATTAGATGTTCCTACTTCATTTATAATTCATTTCAAGGGTGTGACACAAATGACAAACATTGTACAAAAATATTGTTTATTAAAGAAATGTATTTTTTCTTTTTCAAGAGGGTTGTAAACAAATGACATGTGCATTATATTCAGAATATTAAGTTATTCAGGTGGAAGTCAAATATTAATTTTTAATGCTCCGCGTTCCCTCACCGACATGAGTTGCTTCCCAAATATGGGGATCTGTGATAAAGTAAAAACATGAAACAAATCGTACGTGTAGCAGCAGTATATGACATGATATAACAAATTGAATTGAGGTGGTTCTACTTCAACCTACTGAACAAAACAGACAATAGTGTGTTCAATCATTCAGAGAAAGTCTTAAGAGGTTTTTCCTTTTGATGTGCTCATGAGGAAGGAATCACAAGAGTAGCGCAGGAAGCGGTAGATCTCCTCAGCTCTGGTTCGGCTCATACAGCCTCCTTTCTGAATGGCTTCGACGGAACTGTAGGATGAAACAAGTAGACAAAAGGTAGTATGTGGTCAAAAACACATAGTATAGTATGTGGTCAAAAATGATGCCTTAGTATAGTATGTGGTGAAAAATTATGCCTTAGTATAGTATGTGATCAAAAACATGTCTTAGTATAGTATGTGATCAAAAATTATGCCTTGGTATAATATGTGGTCAAAAACACCTCTTACTATAGTATGTGGTCAAAAACACATCATAGTATAGTATGTGATCAAAAATTATGCCTTAGTATAGTATGTGGTGAAAAATGATGCCTTAGTATAGTATGTGATCAAAAATGATGCCTTAGTATAGTATGTGGTGAAAAATGATGCCTTAGTATAGTATGTGATCAAAAATGATGCCTTAGTATAGTATGTGGTGAAAAATGATGCCTTAGTATAATATGTGGTCAAAAACACGTCATAGTATAGTATGTGGTCAAAAATGATGCCTTAGTATAGTATGTGGTCAAAAATGATGCCTTAGTATAGTATGTGGTCAAAAATGATGCCTTAGTATAGTATGTGGTGAAAAATTATGCCTTAGTATAGTATGTGGTCAAAAACACGTCTTAGTATAGTAGGTGGTCAAAAATGATGCCTTAGTATAGTATGTGGTCAAAAACACGTCTTAGTATAGTATGTGGTCAAAAATTATGCCTTAGTATAGTATGTGGTCAAAAACACGTCATAGTATAGTATGTGGTCAAAAACACGTCTTAGTATAGTAGGTGGTCAAAAATGATGCCTTAGTATAGTATGTGGTGAAAAATTATGCTTTAGTATAGTATGTGGTCAAAAACACGTCTTGGTATAGTATGTGATCAAAAATTATGCCTTAGTATAGTATGTGGTCAAAAACACCTCTTAGTATAGTATGTGGTCAAAAACACGTCATAGTATAGTATGTGGTGAAAAATTATGCCTTAGTATAGTATGTGGTGAAAAATTATGCTTTAGTATAGTATGTGGTCAAAAACACGTCTTGGTATAGTATGTGATCAAAAATTATGCCTTAGTATAGTATGTGGTGAAAAATTATGCTTTAGTATAGTATGTGGTCAAAAACACCTCTTAGTATAGTATGTGGTCAAAAACACGTCATAGTATAGTATGTGGTGAAAAATTATGCCTTAGTATAGTATGTGGTGAAAAATTATGCTTTAGTATAGTATGTGGTCAAAAACACGTCTTGGTATAGTATGTGATCAAAAATGATGCCTTAGTATAGTATGTGGTGAAAAATTATGCTTTAGTATAGTATGTGGTCAAAAACACGTCTTGGTATAGTATGTGATCAAAAATTATGCCTTAGTATAGTATGTGGTCAAAAACACCTCTTAGTATAGTATGTGGTCAAAAACACGTCTTAGTATAGTATGTGGTGAAAAATGATGCCTTAGTATAGTATGTGATCAAAAACATGTCTTAGTATAGTATGTGGTCAAAAATGATGCCTTAGTATAGTATGTGGTGAAAAATTATGCCTTAGTATAATATGTGGTCAAAAACACGTCTTAGTATAGTATGTGGTGAAAAATGATGCCTTAGTATAGTATGTGGTGAAAAATTATGCTTTAGTATAGTATGTGGTCAAAAACACGTCATAGTATAGTATGTGATCAAAAATGATGCCTTAGTATAGTATGTGGTGAAAAATTATGCTTTAGTATAGTATGTGGTCAAAAACACGTCTTGGTATAGTATGTGATCAAAAATTATGCCTTAGTATAGTATGTGGTCAAAAACACCTCTTAGTATAGTATGTGGTCAAAAACACGTCATAGTATAGTATGTGGTGAAAAATTATGCCTTAGTATAATATGTGGTCAAAAACACGTCTTAGTATAGTATGTGGTGAAAAATGATGCCTTAGTATAGTATGTGATCAAAAACATGTCTTAGTATAGTATGTGGTCAAAAATGATGCCTTAGTATAGTATGTGGTGAAAAATTATGCTTTAGTATAGTATGTGGTCAAAAACACGTCTTAGTATAGTATGTGGTCAAAAATGATGCCTTAGTATAGTATGTGGTCAAAAATTATGCCTTAGTATAGTATGTGGTGAAAAATGATGCCTTAGTATAGTATGTGGTCAAAAACACGTCTTAGTATAGTATGTGGTGAAAAATTATGCCTTAGTATAGTATGTGATCAAAAACATGTCTTAGTATAGTATGTGGTCAAAAATGATGCCTTAGTATAGTATGTGGTGAAAAATTATGCTTTAGTATAGTATGTGGTCAAAAACACGTCTTAGTATAGTATGTGGTCAAAAATGATGCCTTAGTATAGTATGTGGTCAAAAATGATGCCTTAGTATAGTATGTGATCAAAAATGATGCCTTAGTATAGTATGTGGTCAAAAATTATGCCTTAGTATAGTATGTGGTCAAAAATGATGCCTTAGTATAGTATGTGGTCAAAAACACGTCTTAGTATAGTATGTGGTCAAAAATGATGCCTTAGTATAGTATGTGGTCAAAAATGATGCCTTAGTATAGTATGTGGTCAAAAATGATGCCTTAGTATAGTATGTGGTCAAAAATGATGCCTTAGTATAGTATGTGGTCAAAAACACGTCTTAGTATAGTATGTGGTCAAAAATGATGCCTTAGTATAGTATGTGGTCAAAAATGATGCCTTAGTATAGTATGTGGTCAAAAATGATGCCTTAGTATAGTATGTGGTCAAAAATTATGCCTTAGTATAGTATGTGATCAAAAATGATGCCTTAGTATAGTATGTGGTCAAAAATGATGCCTTAGTATAGTATGTGGTCAAAAATTATGCCTTAGTATAGTATGTGGTGAAAAATGATGCCTTAGTATAGTATGTGGTCAAAAACACGTCATAGTATAGTATGTGGTCAAAAATGATGCCTTAGTATAGTATGTGGTGAAAAATTATGCCTTAGTATAGTATGTGGTGAAAAATGATGCCTTAGTATAGTATGTGGTCAAAAACACGTCATAGTATAGTATGTGGTCAAAAACACGTCATAGTATAGTATGTGGTCAAAAACACGTCTTAGTATAGTATGTGGTGAAAAATTATGCCTTAGTATAGTACGTGGTCAAAAACAGGTCTTAGTATAGTATGTGGTCAAAAACACGTCTTAGTATAGTATGTGGTCAAAAACACGTCTTAGTATAGTATGTGGTCAAAAATTATGCCTTAGTATAGTATGTGGTCAAAAACACGTCTTAGTATAGTATGTGATCAAAAATTATGCCTTAGTATAGTATGTGGTCAAAAACACGTCTTAGTATAGTATGTGGTCAAAAATGATGCCTTAGTATAGTATGTGGTGAAAAATGATGCCTTAGTATAGTATGTGGTGAAAAATTATGCTTTAGTATAGTATGTGGTCAAAAACACGTCTTAGTATAGTATGTGGTCAAAAATGATGCCTTAGTATAGTATGTGATCAAAAATGATGCCTTAGTATAGTATGTGGTGAAAAATGATGCCTTAGTATAGTATGTGATCAAAAATGATGCCTTAGTATAGTATGTGGTGAAAAATGATGCCTTAGTATAATATATGGTCAAAAACACCTCTTAGTATAGTATGTGGTCAAAAACACGTCATAGTATAGTATGTGGTGAAAAATTATGCCTTAGTATAGTATGTGGTCAAAAACACGTCTTAGTATAGTATGTGGTGAAAAATTATGCCTTAGTATAGTATGTGGTCAAAAATTATGCCTTAGTATAGTACGTGGTCAAAAACACGTCTTAGTATAGTATGTGGTCAAAAACACGTCTTAGTATAGTATGTGGTCAAAAATTATGCCTTAGTATAGTACGTGGTCAAAAACACGTCTTAGTATAGTATGTGGTGAAAAATGATGCCTTAGTATAGTATGTGGTGAAAAATTATGCTTTAGTATAGTATGTGGTCAAAAATTATGCCTTAGTATAGTACGTGGTCAAAAACACGTCTTAGTATAGTATGTGGTGAAAAATGATGCCTTAGTATAGTATGTGGTGAAAAATGATGCCTTAGTATAGTATGTGGTGAAAAATGATGCCTTAGTATAGTATGTGATCAAAAATGATGCCTTAGTATAGTATGTGGTGAAAAATTATGCTTTAGTATAGTATGTGGTCAAAAACACGTCTTAGTATAGTATGTGGTGAAAAATGATGCCTTAGTATAGTATGTGATCAAAAATGATGCCTTAGTATAGTATGTGGTGAAAAATTATGCTTTAGTATAGTATGTGGTCAAAAACACGTCATAGTATAGTATGTGGTGAAAAATGATGCCTTAGTATAGTATGTGGTGAAAAATGATGCCTTAGTATAGTATGTGGTGAAAAATGATGCCTTAGTATAGTATGTGGTGAAAAATTATGCTTTAGTATAGTATGTGGTCAAAAACACGTCTTAGTATAGTATGTGGTGAAAAATGATGCCTTAGTATAGTATGTGGTGAAAAATGATGCCTTAGTATAATATGTGGTCAAAAACACCTCTTAGTATAGTATGTGGTCAAAAACACCTCTTAGTATAGTATGTGGTCAAAAACACGTCATAGTATAGTAGGTGGTCAAAAATGATGCCTTAGTATAGTATGTGATCAAAAATGATGCCTTAGTATAGTATGTGGTGAAAAATTATGCCTTAGTATAGTATGTGGTCAAAAACACGTCTTAGTATAGTATGTGGTCAAAAACACGTCATAGTATAGTATGTGGTGAAAAATTATGCCTTAGTATAGTATGTGATCAAAAATTATGCCTTAGTATAGTATGTGGTGAAAAATGATGCCTTAGTATAGTATGTGGTCAAAAACACGTCATAGTATAGTATGTGGTCAAAAATGATGCCTTAGTATAGTATGTGGTCAAAAATGATGCCTTAGTATAGTATGTGGTCAAAAATGATGCCTTAGTATAGTATGTGGTCAAAAACACGTCTTAGTATAGTATGTGGTCAGAAATACTTCATCCTTACCTGTTTATGAGCTCGGCAGCTGATCTAAAATTGTGAGACAAGTTCAGAGCATGGACATAGTTCACAGAAGGCAAACTCAGGTACATCTGCAGAACCTGCTGCCTGTGCTGCCCCTTGACCTCCAGTGGAACAGCGATGCCTTGGCCTTTACGCTGCTCCAGTCGTGCCAGGTCTGCCAACAAGCCAGCACTGTCTTCTGCACTGTGGCTCCACAGCAAGCGCACGCCAGTATGTACCAGTGCTGCTAATGAGCTGTCATAGTAACGTGTTCGCGTAAAGGGCCGCGATGTCTCACCTAAGACAGTGACATTTTATGATGAATAACAGCCAAACCCACATCTCTGAAGCCATGAGTTTGTGCTGCAATAATAGTCTTTGTAAATTAAAATGTAATAACTGTAAAACTACTTTACACCCATACATAATGAATCTTCATAAGATAACTCCAACTGACCTGGTTTGCTTCGGTCCTTCTCTACAATCAGACAAATGCGCTCAAACAGTCCCTGCAGGCTCATCATCCTTTCTGCCAAACGCTTCCGGTTGTGCATTGCAGCCAGATCTGATTGGCTGTGCCTCTCCACTGCCATGCGGCTGCTGACAATGAAGTAGCTGCCGTCCAGTGAGCAGACGTGGACGGTGGCCGCGTGCCGCTGTCGCAGGCTGGTCATCAGCTCCACTCCAGTACTGATGCAGCGGCTGTCAGCCAGAATGCAAACAGACCCAGACGGAGTGGAGGACGCAGCGACCGACACATCCTGTCTGATGGACGCCAGCTGCTGAGGCACCGAGGAGGTAGCAGGGGGGGCCTGAACAAATGTTTAGGAGTAAATGCTTTTAATCTGGTGATAATGTGAGTCATGTGGACAGGTGTGCACATATCTTGTTTATTTTTACCTGGGCTTTCTTGGAAGATGACAGCAACCCTGACTCTGCAAAGTCTAGCTCGTCTGAGAGGAGATGTTGGTTCTCTAATCTCTGGCGACACCTGCAGAAGAATGCAGAGATTATTATCTCCAGTAATTGCTAAAGAGTTTAAATGGTTGCAGCTACACGAGACCTACCTCTCATTCCTCTGTTCTTCGGTTCCTGAGCGCCGTTGTGCTTTGCTCAACAATGAAACCTTGGATGCTAAGGTGGAGGAGGATGAGCAGGGGCCTTTCTGCTGCTGCTGAAACCTGCCGGGCTCTGGCTGCACCCCCTCTGGGGGCAAGGAAACAGAAACCTCCACTCCTTTTATGAGTTTGCTTTCTTTACAATTGTCCTCGGTCTCCTCTTCACTAGAATCGCTAATGCGCACGATGCGGTTGTGCTTGCTTTTGGCCCCAGCTCTCGGCTCCGGTGGAGCCTCAGTCCTGGTTTTTGCTTTGTGCAGGAAAACACGGCGCCTAGTGGCATACTGCCTCCTGCCGTCCACATACGAGTCCTCGGGCATAAGCTTAATGACTTCATCTTCTTCCTCGCTGCTCTCCACCTCCTCCACCTCACTGCCAACCACAAAGCTGTCCTCTGCATACGTTTCATCCATCTCAGGCACCTAGTTTTCAAAATTAGGAACATGCGCTAGAATTGAGGACGTTTAGTTCGTTCAGCGTAAAGAAAAACAGAGACTAAAATACACCACGTACCTGTGAAAAGACGTTCATGTTGTCGTGGTTTCTGTAGGACATTTTGAACTTGCCCTGAACTGCAGGGCTTCTCACAGACTTCAGATAAATTCCGTGCATCTCTGAGTCTGATATAAAACAGAACAGAAAGGAAGCCAAGTGTAAATGTCACGCAGTAGGACTCACTGAACTACAACACTCAGAAGCTTAGGTCAGTAAATTTGCTTTGAACTAACTACATTGCAATCACATGAGCTGTACCGTTTAGTCCCTGGGAGAAGTGCGTGTTGTCAACAACAAATCCTTCCAGAGACTGATTTTGGTCGTCTCCATCCTCCTCATCAGAGGATACGTCTCCTCCCTCCTCATCGTCCGACAGCTTTGCTTCTTCATCCAGGAACTGATGCACTCTTTTACGTTTGGTCCGCTGACAAAGAAACAGTGAAAATGTCAGTGCTGACACATGCTGAAGGTGAACTGACATTTATAAACATGACATTTCTGCGTAAGAAGGAAAATTACATTTTTGTAAAATTTCAATTTAGCACTATCAACTTTGACGTCATTTAAAATAGGCAGAAAAAAAGACCAGGGCTGGATTTGCTGTACGTGCCATTCGTTGCATACAGTGACTGATGAGACAACATATGGAATAAATATTTTAAATGGAAGCCCGTTCGCAGCCTCCTGCAGAGCCATCTGTTGCCACACACACCTTGGCTCTACCCTCTTGGACTCGTTGCATTTCAGCTCCCTGTGCTTTTGTTCTGTGTGTGACAACAGAGTCATCCTGGAAATCATCATCAGAAAGAGCTTCAGCCTCTGTTTCATCTGACTGTGAAAGAATAAAGACAGTTGTGTGATTACCGAGGGCATAGAGAGATTATTGTAAGTAATGCAGTGGGTGACAGACCTTAAATCAAATTTGCTGTAGTCTATCGTGTGAATCATGCAGCATATTAAAATGCAGAAAGAAAAACTCACAGTATTAAGTGCAGCTACACGTTTCTTGTTCATGACCACTGGGGAATCCACATCGCTGGAGAGCTTGGACTAGCAAAGGCAAAATATTTACATGTTACAGAGATATGAGTGTACGTTGAAAATACACATTCGCAAGGTTGTAAATGTAGGTTTCATATTAGTTTATTTTGTTCATATCCATTTTCTTCAGACAGTTTAACTAAAGTGCTTCTTTTGCTGCTTGCCAGCTAGTTGTCATGACAACTGGTGGTGCCTTGAAAGTGATGGTCAGAAGCAACCTGAGCTGTTTCAATCAGATATCGTCTGTCATGGCTTTTTGTACAGAAAGACAGCGTGAGCTCATTATTATTATTTACTGTTTGGGGGTAAGTTATAAAAATTAATCAGTTTCTGGTTTCAATGTTTTTTCTGAATTTCTGAAATGTGAAATTCAGATTTTCTGGTTTAATTTCTCTCTCTTTTAAAAATAGAACATCACAGGGTTTTGAACTATCAATATAAAGTACAGTGTGATGGCATTTGTATTCTCACATAAATCGATTGAGAAACAGGAGATCATTAAAATATTATCTCTATTATCTCAAAAGGCCTTACTCACCACTTCTGGTGATGACAAAGCATTGGCCTTGTTCTGACGTCGTCTTTTAATACCCACAACTTCATCCTCGCTGTCACTGTTGCATCCCACTGTAAAACACAAGACACACACAATGCAGAGATTCTTGGCAGTAGTCAACCAAAATCCAATCAGGGCAAATCAGTTCATTTCATTAGGTTGTATAACCAACCTGTGTGAGGAGGGGTGTCAGACATACAAGCTGATTTATGATGTGGCTTGTTTTCCACACCTGACCTTCCCTCAGCTCCGATGGTGCCACTTTCTATTTGTCTCCGTTTTAAGGTGGACAGTAAGGATGGTGTGTGAGGACTGGCTGGACCGGGCATGAGCATCCTTCTGGCTCCTGGTGATGTGATTGGAGATGGTAGTCCTCGGTCTTTAGACGTCAAAGGTGAAGTCAGAAGTGTCGATTCCCTCTTTCTCAGCCCTGACAGCATTTGTGGCGTTGACTGCTTGGATTCATGACGCTCTAAAGGCATTTCCAGTCTGCTGATATTAGTATTAGGAGTGGAGGAGTGAGTGATGGCTGGCAGGGACACTGTAGCATCAGCCTTCCCCACAGACTGTGGAGAGGTTAACATAGATGGGACAGAAACCGCCTCAACTTCAGCTTCGTCCTCAGAGTCTTCCAGGGAATAGCCAAGGTCAAAGTTGACAGAGAAGAGGTCGCGGGAGTTGTCATGTTGTTGTTTACAATAAGATGTTGTAACGTTTTCAGTCACTGAATTGTCTGTTGCAGATTTACTTGCCATGTGTGTATCATGTTTTGAAGTGTTGACATTAGTATTCTGTGTTCTGAGCTTAGCATGGGAGGTGTTGTTTAACTGATATGTGCCTGTCACCTCATCTGTTTGCAAAGCGTTCAGTCTACATGAGTTACGCATTTGTGAAGTGTTAGACATCATTTTTGTGCTATTAGAAATGTCTCCAGCACACGCAGACGACCTGCCAGGAGTAGAATAGTCTGGGATGGTCATATGCAGGAAGGCCTCGTCATCCTCAAACAGATCCATGCTCTCGTCCATTCGAGAACTGATCTGACATATCCTGTCATCTTTGATATCGCCATCTATCAATTGTGGCAATTCCTCCTTCCTCACATCCTCCCTGCTGTCTTGCTCCTTGCTCACGCAGTCATCATGCTCACCAGGACGCTCCTCTGTAAAGTAACTGCGCAAGCCGTCATGCATCTCCTTGCCATCTTCTCTGACGTCATAATTATTGAGTTCCTCGCTCTCAAAAACCTCATCCCAGGTTGGACTGTCAGCTGCTTTAGTGACGGGTTTCAGCACCTGACAGATTTTACTGTACTCTTTATCCCCTGGAGACTTAGATGGGTCTGCCCTAGAGGAAGCACTGTCAGCATCACACATCATCACTTCATCACCATCATCGTCTATGTCAAGAGTAAAGCTGACGTGGAACGGTTGATGAAGCTGCTGAGGAGAGGGAGGAATTAACCCAGGAGCCACTTCAGCATCGAAATCTTTGGTCAGTGACGGTGGGGATCGAGACAGGAGCTCTGCCACGTTGGCCAGGATGACCTTTAGACTTTCATCTCTCCCTGGGTGAGGTTTAGAAGAGGAAGGAGGGTCTCCTGAATCCCATTTAGGAAGGTAAAACATGGCCTGAAGTTCAACATCCTCATCAATTTTTGTCATCAAGAGAGAATCCTTTTCTAAATTGACAAAACCGCTGACTGTACGGTTTGTGACGTGCTCATTAAAAATGGCACAGTCATCAACCGTGTCAGCTTCAGGACAGTCATTTTGAGAAGCACAAGGACAAACTGCCTCAGGTCCTGGGTGACCTGTGACGTCATCAAAAAGTCTGTTTGGATCGTGTTCATCAGGACGTCTTTGTTTTGTTGCAGATGACAAGGAAACTAAACTCATTGTATTTGGTTTCTCCAACTCTACCTCCTCACCGACACTTTCCAGATCAGACAGACGACATGGTTTGAGTTTGCTGTTAATAGTTTTGCTGCAGTTCTTTGTGCCCTTCTTGTTTTTCTGTCTGTTCTTCACGTGGCCACCAGCATCAGCTTTGCTGAGGTAAGGAAGAAGCTCCTGCTCATAACGACATTCCCCCTGAACATAGACAGAGAAAGAAGAAGAGTTGTATAAGAAAGTATCCCTCTATGAGAACCAAGGTCAGGAAGCTCTAATCGGCCACGTCCACCTGTGACATTCAAGGTAGTCAATTCACCACAGAGTAATCTAATCAGGAAGTTTCCTATGAAGAGATGTCCCACTGCAGCCACACATGGAGCACAATACCACTTTAAAGCTTGCAAAATTAAACCATCTGTACATCTCAAGCACACACCACTAATCATCTAGCACCTGTCATGTGTGCAGACCATGTGACCTGGAAAGGATTCATCCAGAGTGGTCTCCTGCCTGGACTGGCAGGGTGCCGTCAAACCTGTGACCAGCAGGAGACCAGTATGCCCAGAGAACAAAGAGAAGAAAGCCAAAGATGCCCACTGTGGTGTGAGGATGTGAAAAGACGTGTGTGTGTGTGTGTGTGTGTGTGTGTGTGTGTGTGTGTGTGGAGCCAAATCCTTGTTTTCTTAGAAAGAAGAAAAAACTGAATCACAAAAGAAGTTATGTCACTGTAGACTCTGCCCATTATGGATGAGAGCAATTTGCCCGTAGCCCTGTTAAAATGGGACTGTGTTGGTGTCAAGACATTTGTCACAGCTCATGTAAGAAAGTGCTTAATTCCATTATTATTTTGTTATAACATTGCTCACAACAGGCCATTCATGCGCTTTCATCCAAAGTCGGGCTGTAAAAATACAGGTCAGAGTAAATGCTCTGTACGTTTCATTTCAATAATTGTTATGCTTTGCTGGCAGCCAAAAGAAGCTTTAAGAGATATAGATATCACATAAGAGATGTGTTTGGGGGAAAAAAGAAAGAAAATAAAATCTTGAGGTAGGATTTGTACAGTAAACAACTCCTTTCCAAAAACACAGCCAGAAGAAATGGGCATGTTGTGCTGAAACTGATCTGCGTTCTCTACAGCTGGAGTCCTGAAACCCAGACATCCTGGATTTCAGTTTGTTCAGTTTCCCATTTGAACAATAAACAAGGATTATTTTGGATAGTCAATGAACTATGAATTATTTTGGATAGTCAATGAACATGTACAAATGTATATTTAGAGAATATTTTACTTAACAAGCAAAACTTCTTCAACTGAACCTCTGTTGTCAAGCTTAACAAGGTCCCACACAGACCATCAAACCAACTGAGGTTCAACTAAATGTCTCTAAATCAACTACAGGTACAGTATTAACAACCTCTCACAGTAGTGCAGCTCCTACTTCGAAATACTGTAATGTACCAATATAAATCTATGAAATAATGCACATTTTGGGGTAATCTGTCTTATACAAATCCTTTAAAAGGCCTGTGACCCTCAGACACAGCTTTGCTCATCGTTGTCCACTTTGCACAAGACAAAGATCACAGCACATCCATTAAACACGAGAATCCTGATGGATAATGGACCAGAGGTTTTCAGGCATTCAGGATTTAATCACACTCAACACTTAAAACATTCCTTCACTGAAGGAACATTTTAACTGTCTAGTTAGTTAGAAAATATTGAAATGTACTTCCCAAAGGATTAACCTTAAGCTGTGGCACACAATTAATAAATGATCAGATTAAGTCTGGAGATGTGGCAGACCAAAATAAACGTGATGAAGAGAGACAGCCACACACGGGCCGATGGGGTCGGTGGGTTCATGTTGTTCAGACCACATGCGGAGGAAGTGGAAACTCTAAGTTGATTTTCTCATTGCGCTACAATAATCATACGAATTTAGCCTCCATGGGCGCACACAAAGAACGCATCATCCGTATTAATCGCTTTAAATGAATTTGTTTCCAAACATGCAACAAGCCAAGATGAGAAGTCCTGTAGTTTCTTTGTCTTCAAATTGGCTGACGCTCAGCCTAACAACACGCGCTGCCCTACATGAAATCACGCAGGCCTAGAAACTGCAGGCATTTTAGCAACAGGTCCTACACTGTTCCTGTACAGCAGAAAATCAGCTAAAGTTCCTGGATTGCATGTACATTTAATAAAAGCAAGAATAAATTGCAAATCATGAGACTCTCTGGATGCCTATGTGTGTATGCAAATCATTTTTAAATCGAAAAGTATAACTTTGCTTAGGTTAATGCAAAAGCTTACACAAGAACTATAGCGGAAATAAAGCCATGGTCATATATTGTGAGAAACCAATGTAATTATAATAATTTGATTTAAATCTTTTTTCCCCTCAACTCTTCCCACTCTCCGTTGCTGAGCGTCGTACGTGCGGGTTATACATGTAGGTCATCACAGCCTGACCTACTTCCAGCTTCCTGGCTTTATGTAACAGTTCGGAGAATCATTACATAATCGCAGCAGAGGAGGCCTGACTGCCCCGCGTCTCCTCATCACAGAGAAACAGGCAGCACAATGACAATCTAGAACTCAACCACACAGAAAATGGGGATAATGGCTTCTGAAATGGAAAGGTATTAAGGACATGTGGGCAAGAAAAACAAGTTTGGCCTTTTATTTTATTCATTTTATTTTTGTTCCTGCGCTGATGTCGAAGAGGTGAAAGGTCACAGGGGCGCTCTGCAGAATAAGGCTAAGCGACTGAGCTGTGGACACACTGTAGCTGAGGGAGTGGAAGATGGCGGGACAATAGAAATAGATCTGTACATTAATAAAAGTTAATAAAATAAATAAAAATTACATTAAGAACCTTCACTGTTATTTAAAGGGTCTGTCTTTTAAAGCAGGATTTATGCTGAAATAGTAAAGACAATACTGTTGACTGTTCTACTCTAAATCAAAGAGTAGTTTTGTTCTCAGGTTGTTTTATGGCCAACTATGGCATATTGTGCCATTTCACCTTGTAATCCTGTTTTGTTTTTAACAGGCGGACTACTTCTCTCTTTCCTAGTATGGTTAAGACCTACAAAGGAAAAAAAGGCAATAAGAACCCACTTGTTTCTTCAGCCAATAGTCAGTTTTACCATAATCTCTGACCCAGTTTCAAGGATTTGGACAAATTCAGGGGGAAATAGCAGATGGTGAGACGTTGAAGCCTGGTACATTCTTTAAAGCAGATATTTGGAGGCGATAAGGTGTGTAAGGGGAAGGGATCAGCTACATGTAAACAAGGTCAGGAAGGGAGACTTGTGGTTAAATTACCTGTCTGCTACTGATTATTAAACCACATCAACAACACAGTGCAGAGTCTGTTAAAGACGTTCCGTAGATCATGATAGCAACAGAAAAACAAGATTGCTATCATCGAGAGGTTGAGAATACGAAGCGAACTTCTACAAGGTCACTAGAAGGAAAAAACTGATGAAGCTGAAAGAAGAACCCAGACTTCCCTTATTTTGTACTGAGGAAGAAAAAACTGTTGTGAATGGGTCTTTTGAGATAAATAAATATTAATCCAGTGAATAATGGTAAATTAAAGAGACCAATGCAGCATTTCTAATATTATCTTAAATTGGAGTCTATTGCTTAATTAAAAGTAGTTCAGGAAATAGAAAACAAGACAAAAAGCTGCCTGGAAACAACATGTTCAATATGAATGATTCGCTTCTTCTTTTTTTTTTTTTTAAATAAAACCCCAATTACGCCATGGAGCCTGTTTATCTTGCCAGGAATTTGCCTTCCAGCTCAAAACGATGAATGTAGTAACTAAACACAAATCACAATCGTCTGTTCACATGCAACTCAGCTGACTCCCTTCAGCCTGGTGAGTTCCCTTGCATAAACATAGACTACTTTCCTACTTTTTATGGAACAAAATGAGTTATACAAGATGTTTATAGTCACTTTGCAAAAAAATAAAATAAATAAAAGCTGCCAAAAAAAGTTATTTCCATTATGAATGACACACATTAGGAGCACATCAGCTTTAACCTTGACGCTCAAACTATAAAATACAATAAAGCAATGTGTTCTCACCTCATTTTCTTCTCTCATGCCGTCTATGAGCTCCATCACCTTCACGAAATGCTGGCAGCGGAGAGAATGATTAACAGCATGGGTAGGAAATGCTTTGTGCTGCCAGTGTCTCCATTCCCACAAAGACAGCTCTCTGGATGGTGGTCCGTGTTTGGAAACCTTCTCCTTCGGGACATCAACCACCATCATTATGTATATAGCATTAATGAAATAGAAACTCTGTATTCATGTCACGGTTCAAATGGAAAAATACAGCAGGCGCAGAGTTCAATTTTGAAATCCTGCTCCAGGAAACTCCTGGAAGGATTTAGAAAATCCACAAAGCATCCATCTAGTTTCATTACATTTTAGTTATAAAGTAGATGTATTTGTGGCACTTTTATACCTAATTGTTCCTAATTTCCATCCTTCCAGTACCTGCCACGTACAAGAGTTTAACAATACACAAAGTGCCCTTATCGAGCGCGAAAGTATTTTATCTTATCTTGGCTTCTAGCCTCATCTTTATCTATCTCCAAACTTTTCCAGTCTCATCAAAAACAGAGAAAGAAACCTGGGGTTGTAGATTAGTAGGTAGTGACATGAAGTGTGACTGCTGCAGGGTTGGATGAGCTTCATCATCCTCCAGCCTCATGGTTGAAGCCCACACAGAATATTCGGTACTGCTCAGAAACCCGTCCAGCGTTGCCCTGCCCTGCCGAACTGCCACATCAGACAAACACAGACTCAGAAACCCGCGTCCTGTTCTTTCTCATTCTCTACGTGTAACAGTTCCTATTTGCTGTCTACTCTCATACTCAGGTTTTGAGGATGGATAAGCGAGGCCCGTCCCTCGGAGTGGGACCGTCGGCCCCTGACGGACCTCCTGCTGCTCTCCCGGTGGTCAAACTGGCCACAGGTAATGTGCATCTTATGCAGGGTGGGGTTCACTCCATCAGGCAGCATTCGTGGACTATTGGGGAACATGTGGAAGCTGCTTTTGTTGCCGATGATGGCCTTGTACACGCTGCGTTTATTACTCTGGCTCTGGTTGTAGGTCTGGGGAAAACAACACAAAATTGTGGTCCAGGACTTTAACCGTGTTGTGGATGGAAAAACGTAAACTGTTAAGCTTTTATTTCACGGGTTACCATGTATTTCTTATGTAGATACAGTAACTGGACAACTCACTCTCTCCTCGCGGCCTTCAGCCAGGACGACAACGATTCTTCCCTGACGCTTTCGGCCTGTACGTCCCATTCGCTGCACGAGGCGAATAGGATTCTTCTGTGCATCGAAGCAGACAATGAGGTCCACCTCCCCAATATCCAGCCCCTCCTCCCCAACACAGGTCGACACCAGCGTGTTAAAGCCCCCCTGACGGAATCTGTGCACCACCTACAACACAAGTCACAGAAACAAAACAGAACTTTCAGTTACTGCATTATTTATTCTAAGGAAATAGTCAAGATAAAAATAAGTTGAATGCATTAACTGAGATTCAATAAACAAGTTAAAGCAAAATTAAAGCAGCAAAGAATTTACATAGCGTCACTCTTCATTGTCAGTCCAAGCTAAATAACCATGTGGTTGCCACCTCTAGCTGTTCCTTTTGGGTAAATCCTTTGACCCCCTTCCCAGCTGAGGCTTGGCCCATGAAGGTCATGACTCGAATTAGTGGAGCATGGCGGTTCAACATGGCAGCAATCTCCTGTACGCTCTCACGGAAAGATGAAAAGATCATCACCCGTGTGCTGGTTTCCTGAGGACCTGGACATTGATGCGAGAGAAGAAACAGATGTAACATGATAAATATCACACGGACACTGTATTTACTCCAATGACACATGGGCACAAAGATGAATCTTTTCTTATTGCTGTAACCGGAAGATAAAAACAATTCTAGACTTCAGTTTTCATTCAGAGTATAGAGTAAATATGAGTCAGAGCACAGCCTGCTATAATAATATAACATAATGTCACCATTATTGTCTGCTGATCTCTCAGAACACAGTCTGAAATGCTGAAGCACCACCTCCTCCAGCTTTTCCAGTTTGGGATGACTGTAGTTGAATGGCTCATCTGGACCTAGAAGTAGTAATGAAAGAGAGAGTTTGTCACATAGAAGCAGCGTATTTCTTCATATATTTAAAGACCCTTTTTCACTTTGTGGAGAACTTGTATACTGGTTGTCAGGAAAACCAAAGACTTGACATTATCATTCCTCATCTAAAGGGGATAAAAATTTATAAAGTACGAGAAAGTGTTTTGTTACCAGCAGTCCGCTTCACAAACATTGTTTCCATGTCATTGTAGAGGTCCATGAAGCTGGGTGTCCTCTGCAGCTCATTCCTTGCTCTAGTCATTTCTGAAGAAAAGCAAATCATTTTATTAATATACTCAGTACATATTACTAAGAATGCACACAGTTAAAGGCAAGTTTTAAGAATCTGCAGTCTGAAAGACTCATAGGAAGCAGTAGTGGTTCACACATATGAGGAACAATTCTCTCCTTAAGCCTGCTGTAGCTATTTGTGTGGATAAAGAGCAAAAAGTAAGCCTGGAGGGAAGGTCACTGACCTCTGGATCCGTCCATGATCCCCTGAATGTAAAAAAAGAGCGATCTGAGCCCCATCTGCATTAACAGCTCGTAGCCGTGATACAAGCTGATGCAAAGGGCAAAGTCGCCCTCCAGCATTCCTTGCTGTGGACCCTGTAGATCGCACAAGGACATGTAAATCCATGAGAACATGGAAAGAATTTGATTATAGTATTTAATATTGTTAAGCACTTGCTTTAAATAAACGTAATACTAGGCAGTTCAGTGTCCCAGTGGTAAGACAGTACAGTAAATATCTGCTGCAGTTCCAGTCTGGGAAATGAAAGAACTCTCAAGGTGATGCAAGTCTGCACCCTCAGTTCGAGTCATACCGTTTTTACAGTACAGTACCACTAAACATTCATTTTGTAAAGTTAGAATTTAACACTAAGGTATTGTACTGGTAGCACTCTGGATTTTGTGAGAACAGCTAATGAGAAACTGGCCACAGTAGGTTGTAACATCCAAACTAAGATAGAAACCTTGTTTAGAATCATTTAAATACAGTAACATAATTTATAGTAAAGACATCTAGACATTTGTTATGCGGCTGTGGGTTGAATGGGAGACAACACACTATAATCTTGAAATGGTCTGATGTGGTTCCTTGTGCAGTTCCCATGCCTTAATGTGTGCTGATGGGTTCTTGCGGAACTGATCCCTGGCAAGGATGAGCTGGTATTTGGTGAGAGTCCTCAGGTCCTTATGTGCCATCACCCGGTTCTGGACCAGACGTGACATGAATTTCTCCAACACCTTAGCAGGAGGAGTAAAAAATACAAACATAGGTCAACATCAATAGGCTATTTCCTGTTTAGGTTGTAATGCATCAGTGTGGTTAACATCTTGTCATCACAGATCTAGACAGCACATCCATAGACAGCCAGACACACACACACACACACACGTTACCTTAACACAAACCGACTCAGACTGAAGACAAGTCTTACTTTAACAAGCGAGACAGTAAAACTCAGGGATGCACAATTCTTTATTCTCTTTGTCATCATTTCCTAATAATCTGAGGAGAGATGAAAGCAGTTTGTCAAACGGACAATTTTAACAATATCTATTCATCCTCATGGCTGCAAATAATGAGAGGCTGCGTCATTGCCATTTCAGTTTCAGTTATGTGCTGCTCTAGAAACCGAACAACATAAAACAGCTGCCCTTTGGAATCAGCTGGCATAGAAAGACTGTGATTTTGTAAAAGATGACAAATCATTTATTTAACTAGAGACAAAAATTTAACAAACAAGAATAACCAACTGTGCTTTTCTCTCAGAGTAGAATCTGAGCTGACAGCTTGTCCCATTTCTGCTAAGTCTCAACCTGCTTCTCTGATGCCCGCGTGCTTCATATGGCTTATGAAGACAAAAGCAAAAGGTTAAATTACAACCTTTAAACCCACTGACCTTTTAGAAAATATCAACAGCTATATCACCTAGCCACAAATGTCCTTTTATAAGCATGTAAGGAGGCCAGCCCATCTGGTTGAGCTTCTGCCTCATTACATATGATACCATTCAGCTTGTAAGCAGATGTCTTAAAAGGTGTATCCCACAGAAACATTTACAGAGAAACCAAACAAGTAACTAAACCTTAAAAACTCTACTTCTAAAATGTATGACAAAGTAAATTTTGGATCACTGACGTGTATTTAGTTGCACAGTCCAGATAGTCCTGCGTATCGCAAACAATAGGCCAGAGGGGCCAGCGCTGCTACAGTCA
This sequence comes from Macropodus opercularis, assembly GCA_030770545.1. Taxonomy (NCBI): domain Eukaryota; kingdom Metazoa; phylum Chordata; class Actinopteri; order Anabantiformes; family Osphronemidae; genus Macropodus; species Macropodus opercularis. Next base: position 6,744,775 of record JAUCMP010000026.1, on the reverse strand, counting down.
TATACTGTACATGGTTACATAAGAGGATGAGAAAGAGGAGGGAAGCTCAAATAAAATCCACTGGTAGGTCGCAGGGCCTCTGACCTTTTCACCATCAGCGATTGACGCTGATATTAAATGTGAGAGTGTATCTCAGCGTTACATGGCAACAGTTATGTTCATTCGTCACAGTTGCTAAAGGCCAACGCATCTCACAGCATCTTCATCACTGATTCAGAGAGCCCCTGCAGAATAATGTGATGTAGTTACATTGAGGTTATGATGATTTCACACAGTTGGCGAACATGGCAGGTGTGGAGTGTTTGCCAGTTGTGTGAAATCATCATGATCGAAGCCATCCACTGACTTTACTCCCAGCACAACACTGCAGTTCAACATGTTATCAATGACACACGAGCCTGCCTAGCACAGACCACACAAACTTTAACGCCGACCATGTGGAGCTCAGTTCGAGATGCGCTGTTCCCAAATACGCAGAATAGGACGGATTAACCCTTGGAGGGGTTCAGTTAACTTCACGATCTTCTCTCTGTCGCCACCCTAAGGTCAAGCTTATTTCTGGCAGGTGGGAGGGATTTAGGAACAAATCATCCATCCATGTTTCATACTTCATACTTAGTTTGCAGTACAGTACATTACATATGTCACCTCCCAGGTCTTTGGTACATCATTTAATATTTCGTAACAAAGTACCGGTTTGCTGTTTGACAAAAATTATTAAATTCTGAAGTAAGAACATTGCATCATTGGATTTCTCTATTGAAAGTATATTGTGCTGTACAATGGGTTGTGTATGTGTATGGGGGAAAAAGCCACAAGCAGGTTAAATGGTGCACGTCCTCCCCCCTCACTTTCTCTCTAGTTAATTGACAGGTGGAGCACAATGTGAGAACGTGTGCACAGTGGTCAGGTCCAGATTATGAGATTACACATAATCAGATTAGTGAGGTCATTGTTTTTGTCTCGTTGGACTGTGCAGTGAAAAAACTAAATGTACAGAGAGGAAACTACAGTGGAAAGATGCTGTTCCTAGTTTTCTGTACACACTGGTTAAGTATCAAAAATATCAATAATATAAAATATTTCCAAGGTGAAAAAAGTGGTTACCTTCCATGTCGTCAGCGAATATAACACTACTACTAATTATAATAATTATAATTTATTATAATTATAACAATAATGATAATATTATTATATGTATACTGGTTTTAGATTTGTTCCAGAGCCTGTACAATTTATCAAAAAGCGAAGAGGACAGGAAAGGATGTGAGTTAAACCTTGTCTACGGCAGCTTCTCTGAGCATGCTCTGTGGGTACTGGCAGCTGATTGGCTGAGAGGCTTGGAGCCAAGTGACGTAGGGAATGAGTGAAAAAGCTCGACTGAACGTAGCTATTAATAACAGACACTACACTAAGCTAAACTCTGAGTGCAGCATGTTAACATTACGATAGGCGGAAATTATGTGTGTGTGTGTTAAAATATTTAAATATTGTTTTTCATCACTGAAGCTTAGGAGTTGGAATAAGCACAATTAAAAATACTGCTTTTTGCAGATAGAACTGCTTTGCTCAGTTAAAATGTCAGTGTGCTTCATCAATCAAGTGATAAACTCAGAAACGCTGTGTTACAGATCTAACTGGAAACACTGAGTGGCTTAACATGGAGGAAATGTGAACATAAAAACTCCAGTGATGCGATATGCTGAGGGTGACCGGCATCCGTGAGGCCTGTGAGGTCTGCTTCCCTCTTCCCTGTAGAGCATTGAGGGGTTTTGTGTGTCTTTGTTTGCTGGTGTGTATTTACATGGAGACTCTCCCACAGACTGTAGAGGGTTATATAATGGCCTCTGTACGTGCATGTTGAAGGGTGCAACATGGTGGTTGGCTGCTGTAGCGACACAGATCAGAGAAAATCCTGCCTAGTCTGTCCCCTAGTGCACAAGTTCAACACTATTAACTAAATAACGACATTTGCCAGGGGAAAAACACACACAATTCCGACTCTAAAAGCCTCACTGTGTTCTTTGGGCCTCGTATTTTTCCTCTGAGCATTTAATTTGTTGTTAACCTGCAGAGCCAGTCATAGCTGTCATGTAGACACACGCACTTTCACACGTGATCTTGAATCAATGCCAGCATCAAATTCCTAAACGGTTGCACGCAAAAAAAAATCGTATCGATTTAGATTTAAGCCATAAAAGTGTATAAAGCTGTAAAAACCACCGTTGAGGTCAACTGTTGAGGATCACTTTTAGGGGGGGTCTGTGGACCCGGTGGGAGCGTCGGAGGAAGGGGGGGGGGAGTACGCAGCGTCACGTGCTCCGTCCGCATCCAATATAAATGGGGCACACAGCGCTAGATACTACACGGAAAGCGTTACTCCACGCAACGCGGCGGGACGTGACGAGTTGTTTATGTTGATTAGTACTGAACGAATCAAAGAGCACGCGGCAGTGGAATATCTTTCGATCGCGTCGGTAGGTGCAAGTATCTAAGTAAGTGGCGAAAGCCTTGCACTACCTGGTTTATTGAGCGCAAAGTAACGTTAACGGCTGCGCTGGACGAACCAGGGTTTGCGCTAAACCCAACCGTCAGTTCCGCGAACACTCATAAGTTCCTGTTAGTGTTTTGCGTTTAGTTTTCGCTCGGCCGCTGGAGGCTCGGCTTCCTCTGCGGGCACTAGTCGAACGAGCGCAAATGGACCGAGGTGGCTGCCAGATGAGTGGCGGCGGCGGCGGCGGCGGCGAGCCCGAGCAACACGGGATGATCACGCTGGAGGACCTGGAGTCTTTCTCCGAAGACCAGCTGTCCGACTCGGGCAACGGCAGCCTGGAGGAGGAGGGAGAAACCATGGAGGAGGACGAAAATCCGGACCGACTGCTGCATTACTGGCAGGACGTAGCGAGGGGACACCAAGTGGAGGTTTCTCAAGGTAAACACAACTTTTACCCATTAGCAAAGGTTGGCTAATGAAAAGCGGCTTATTTAGCTTTGCCTCAGTAGACAAGTAAAAAACAACAACAACACGTTGAGTCAACTTCCTCAAAGCGCACAACCATGTACACTGACCTACAACACACCCGCTAAGGTATATACACTATGTAGAAATATAATAAAAGTATGCAAATATGTTAAAAACAGAAAGTGTTTGATAATAACAACTAAGTACACACACAGTTGTGTTTCCTGTGTGTCAGTGTATTCCTGGTGGTGTTTCTGGTGGGTTGCAGAGAGATGAGAAATAGCCAAGTGTCTCTGACTGTTGTAATGTATGGAATTATAAACTATAACCAGATATCATGTGTTATGGTTGTTTGAAGGACTCTCTGCTCCATAATGCCATGTATCGCCGTGTTCCTTTCTCCCACTTAAATAGCCTGGCCGTCGGTTTCAACCATGCTTTGAGTCAGTTTATATAAAACAGCTGGGAAGGGCCTCTATCACATTAAACCCTGTTATAGAGGAAACAGGTGATTACGGCGCAAGATGTGAAGCATTCAGTCTGCCAGCCGGCATTTTCAGGAAGGGAGCAGGGTTTGTATGGCACACGTCTTGCTTGGATTCTGTCTACAAATGGTACAAGTGGTGTTATGAATCTCACAATAGCAAATATTAGTTTGTTGTTGTAAAAATATTCCAATAGAACAGGAACAAATCTCTGTACTATATTTACACCCGTGGTAGTACAATGGAAGGATTCTCTTAATACATAGTTTAATGACTAGCAGTTTTTGGAGGCAGAAGTTAATAACGCAAGAGGAAATTAGTCGTATATTTTTTTATGATATTTTCTTAACTTTATATTTTTGTACCAAACAGCCAACGCCTCTATTAAATCATCAGAAAACGCTCAAATGAAAGTAAACTCAAACAGCATCATCTACAACAAGAGTTTACAAAATGCACTTTATATATCCAACATCATTTAGCAATTAATAAAATAGGAACTATGAACTATGCATTGTTAGAGAGGTTTTAGACAGCTATATAGAGCCCTCTTCATTCAGTCATCAGTACTAATTAAGGACTTCTTACAAAGTCGCTTGCTAGTCCCTTGTGGCTCAGGGCGGATTAGCTACCTTGTCTGTAATGGGACCAAGGTTGTGGCTGCTAAGTCCTGTACTACAAAGCTGTAGCTAAGGACACAAACATGCCACAGTAAATTCCACCCACTTAATTGGGACAGTTAGGTTGTGTGCAGTTCATTACGCAGCCTGCTGAATGCAAAGAACACATTTGACAGGGTCATGTTGGTCATGTAGACATGACGGCCGTGAAAACTCAAAATCCATCGATACAATTTTATACTTTTGCTGGGTGTAGTGGGTTATATGTGGTTAGTGGGCCTTGTAGTTTGTAAACAAGATGGAATTTATAGCTTCAAAGATTACGATCAACAGCACTTCCTCAATGAGTTTAACTTCACTGACACTGAACAACATGAACAGGTAACATTTAGTTCTACTACCCAAGAGAAAAGAAATTAACCACATAACCACAAGAAGCTGGTTACTTTCCAAATTCTAAACATTACTTGCTGTACGGTGCCACCCTACCCAGTGACCTACTGGCAAAACCTGCCTGACTGTTGAGGGTTGTGCGAGAAGATACGTCATTTGTGTCAGTTAATGCCATTTGTTAAACAACTTCCTGTTTATACTTTATATAGGTCAATTCTGTGTTTTATTATTTACCATGTACTGCATGGTGGTCCCAACCTCATTATACATGCAGCTGAAGAAAACAGATTAAAATCTTAATATTCCATCTTAAAACACGAGGAAGAAGAGCCAGATTAAAAGGGTGCGTGGCCAGACGGTACTGATGAGAAAGCCCAGGTAGAACGGCAGCGACGTCAACACTAAGCGGCTCTGAAGGTGCTGCCATAGAAACGAATGAGTGTGGAGGTGCATGCATACATGCTTCCACTGTATGCGGCCGTGACCATCCATTACTTGACAATGCTGGAGATATACACGCCTGCAAACTAGATGGCTCTAGAGGTCTTGCTGTGGAATGTCCGTGTTTATTCTACCTGAACATCTTGATCAGATCATCAGATCCCGCAAAAGAATTTGAGATAGACACCTCAGCTCACTGCTGTTTGTTGTCAGACGATTGATCGGCTGTTCCCCATGGCACTGATTGACAAAATGTGGCTGAATCGGGGTCACCACGAGTGCCTCGTATATCATGGCTCAACAATGGAAAAATAGAGCAAAAAATTGCAGGGAAATGATGCTGCACTGTTAAAAGCATTGGCTACCGCTGCTCATCTCTGTTAATACCAGTCTATACCTGGCCTTAGGCAGCTTTAGTGACTGTACTCTCTATCAGCTCTAATAAACATTACTCTCCGCGACATCCTGGCACAATGCACTGCCCATCTGGCAGCCTCTTCTCACACGAACTACCAACACAGCCTGCCAGCAGCTGACTGGAAGGGAGTATATTTGTATACAAGTTCATAAAGTATAGGTCTACATTGATGAGACACATCTTGGATAGTTAAAAGCATCTGATTTCAGTTCATGACTGCTATGCAGACTGAGTTGGCATCAAAGTCCAAACAGTGTGCTTTGACTAGACGTGTCCAACACAAACACACTAACTGCTGTTGTGCCAAAGTGCTTTTTATTTAGTCTGTGGTCTAAACATGGTTTAAACTGATCAGCTATCCTTTGTTTGTCATTGTTTGACAGATATGGCAGAACCCATTCAACAGCTAACCAGCAACAACCAAGGACGGAGTCACAGGGAACACATCCCCTTCACCCTCCTCACACGCAAAGAGAAGGTTTCTGAGCTTTACTTAATAACTTATCTGCATACGTTCATTTACATGTTCAGTATGAAAAAATAGATGTTCAGTTTGTGTTTAAAATAATTTCTAAATGTTCCTAAATGAAACATACACACACATATAACAGCACTTAAAGACTTTACCACCCATGAGTACAAATACAACACAGGCTTCTAAAGATTAGGCATTTTTATAAACACAAAACAGAGCATAATGGCAGCCTCATGTGTGAGTATGGGTCAGCTATTTATTTTCAACAAGATGATGGTGTCATGCCATACAATAAGCCATTTAAACTCCTTAGGGGGGCATATAAATAAAGAGAGCTAATTGGTTTAACTTGAGTTAATTAGTTCATTTAAACTTGGCTGGAGTCTCATGTTAAACAAACGACGACAATCTATTTTTAGAGGAGGCTTTAGTGCCCTGCAAAAAAGAACAGACATGAAACATTAGGTCACACACCTAAGATGCAATGTTAATGCTGTACAAACATTGTCCAAGTATCATTGTGTCACAACTGTTTATAAACATATCTAAATATATAATAGGAAGGTTCAAAGATATCAGTGAGACTGGAATATTATTTTATTGTAGGCAAAAGTCGCCAGGATATTTATTACCAGTCAAAACAACAACTACACAGAAATGCACCAGTAATAGTTACACCACTTTCCTTTCTTACATTTATTTTTGCTTAAATAAAGATTTAACCAGTTAAAAAAACACTTGGAGCTAGCAGCACTAAATAGGTCTTACATTTATTCAAAATACATATTTCATCATCCCATTAGCTGGAACATTTGGTCCTGTTGTGATGAAAAGTGTTTCTTTATGTAATGTACGTAAGATAATGTAGTTCAGTGTAACACAATGTTTATCAGGTGCTGAGATTCTAACTATGTCCTCTCTTGTGTGGACGTTTTCAGTGCGGGGAACTGCTCTATGAGAAACGCCACTACGAGAAGGGGCACTGGGCTTGTATAACAATGCGTGAAGACACTTATGAACAGAGTATCTGCTACGGCTTCATGAGGATAATGAGATACATTTGCCAGCAGAACTCATTAGGTGAGTCTACAAGCAAGGACACAATCATCGTCCTCCCACTTGATCCTCTGCCTTGTGTCTCTCATTTCCATTTACCTTTATTTATTTTAATCTCCAAGCACATCCACTTTTTTCATATAGGTGACTATCTGGGAATGACGCTTCCTATTGTGACGGTGGTGCGCACAGATGAGAACCACTCTGTGATCTCCCATGATGTCACTGTGGCATACTACCTTCCCACAGAGCATCAGGCCCAGCCACCACAGCCACAAGACAGCGAGATCGTTATAGAGATCTGGCCTGCCACAGTTGTATACACAAGGCTAGTAAAAAGTTTATTACAATTTTCTGCAATTCCTTTCCCCCATTTTATTCATAAGTGAGCATGAATCAGTACAGGTAAAATTAGTGGCATTGCAATTTCTGTGTGTGTATATGTCTATGGTCTAATTCTCATACCTAAGCATCATTTCCCCTTTACCTTTACCAGGGCTTTCACTGGTCCTACCAATGAAGTGACCATCATTAACCAGATCAATGCCATGGCAGAGCTGCTAGACTCTCCTGGTATGTGTGTCTACGACTCGTTCATCGTGGCTGGCTACACAAACCCAGCTCACAGCAATCGTCAGAATGAGATCTGGTTCCTAGAGCGACGTTAAAGGACAAGAGGAGAGTCCAACATACTATCTTTGACCCTTGAGCCTCAAAGACTTCCTAAACACTGCCCCAGCTCAGCTATTGTCTCAGGTGGAAAATTTTGTTACGCCCAACACACCAAGTTGGGAATTGATAAAAGAAAAAAATCTCTGCCCATATCCTACGCAAAGTTTCATTCATGTGTATTTTAGACCCTAATTTTACCCTTAAGCACTGAACAAAACCACTGCCACACTCATGCTCATGAACACAACCCACAACACAAAAATGCTTTTTACAAAGAGATAGCTCGTAGTACAGTGATCTCTTGTTAGAAGTTGAAATAGTTTAACTCTTAGAGTTCTGTAAACACGGTGACTATAGAGTGCTGTTAAAAATATACAGTCTGTCTCTTCCACTGTGGAAATTGCTCCCAGTGGACATGCAGTCTTATTGTGTCCCCTCTCTGTTTGATGCACATATACAATGTTGTGTCATGTGGGGTGAAGGCAATTGCACATCGAAAAAAGATTAGACATTGTCTAGTTTATAAGGTGATTTCAGGTTTGTTCGAGCTGATGCATGATTTCTATTTTAGGTGAAATCTACCCAACTCCCTACAGGTAATATCTCTTTGAGATGCCAGTCACACTGCCACCACCTGCAACATTCACCAGAACACTGTCAACAAGCCGGTTATTACAGGTCACGGGCCACTAACCTTCTTAGGTTTGTCGGTTTGCCCCATGCAGGGCAACCAGATAAACCACAGACAAATCAGAACTGGTGGCTTCAGTCATCAATAAGCTCTACACAATTGTCAGAAAACACGTGAAACCACGAATGTAAAGCTGCCAACACAAACCAAATGCTGAAAAACGGACTTTACTGCTGAGTGACAATCATAACAATGTACTCATAACATTCATCATTTTGTTTTACGAATATAATGCAAATGACTGGATCCTCATGTTTAAAGTCGTGTTCACACACAGCAACAGATGCTGCGTACCTCTTCTCATTCTCTGTCAATTTCTTACTTTGTTTTTTCAAATAATCTCTCTACTGATTTACTGCAAATCAATTCTAAATAGATATTTTTTTTGTTATTTGACGAAGCTGAAAAGAGTCCAAATAACATGTCTGGGTAGATCATCTCTATATATTGCAATGCAACAAAAAGCTTTACTTAGAGTTGAGAGTAACGTTTCTGCTATCACTGCGGTGAAATTAAATCAGTGTACTAACCAAATTTTCATGGTGTGAGTATTTTGTTGAAGAGACCTTTATTGTTAAATACTATATATATACTTATAAAAATCTAATTCAGCTCAAACTGTGAGAAAGTTGCTTTCATCTCATTTATTCCCAAACACTATAAGGACCAGGCAGTAAGGAAAGGTACAATTTATTTGGGAAGGCTGTCTAGTTTTGAGGTCCAATAGGCATCAAAAGAATCCAAAGAATGGATATTGCTTTTAATGATTGTAGGATTACCACTGCAAGCCCATGATACATATAGGCTGGTTTTCCTTTAGAGCTTGGTTATATGGGGACATTATATGTGAGCATTTAATGTGTTTCCTGTCTTTTTGCTTATTGTTTTTTTTTGTGTGTTTTGCAAACACATGCTCTACTATGATAATTCACTGGCGGTTTTGTTTGTTCAATAAAAAAGTGCTTGTGTCCTGTCTTTTCAAATCTATAGTCATGCAGAGTTTTACTCATAATATTTGCACAATACACTTAATACATAATTCACAGACTGGAGCCAGAGCAGAGTGATAACTTCTCACAACAAGGACACGCTGTATATCTGTGTATAGCGTACTGCAAACCACACTAACATGTACCCTATTGGTTATAAAGTTATGAAGGAGTACTGGGCTGACTTCCTGAGAAAATGGAGCAGCAACAAAAGGAGAAAAGCTGTGTCTGCATGAATGATTACACTGCATGGTTTGTTCCACAATCCCTAAGCTCCACCTGAAAGACTGTAGCAATGTTCATTTTAGCACAGTATAATCTCTATGTTATGTGCTGTCAAGTCCAATTAGAAGAGAGAAATAATAACTAACAGGCAGATGCTTCCAGTCCAGTTCATGTGAAAAATGACAGTTAAAGTAACTCCATAAAAAAGTGGATTCACATTACACAAAAGCCATCACAACACATTAAAGACAAATGGAAGAAGCGTTAACACGCAACAAGTCTAGACTTTCAAGGGCAGGTGTCACATTCCAGCTGCTTAGCGAGATGATGCAGACAGGGCTGCATGTTAACAGTGGCACACATAAAGACTAGGGTCTGTAGAGTCTATTAACAGTTAAAAAAAAGTCTATCAACCCTGAAATACAGACTACCAGCTGTAACAGGGTGTTGCCTTCAAGCCAAGTCTGTCATAACTGTAAATGAACCAATAAGAACAGCTAAGCTTCATTACACTGAAGAAAACCTTGACCACACGATGGCAGCAAAGGACAAAGAAGGTCATACCTAACAATAAAACCAGACCTAATAAAGAGAGTGAGTGTAGCTTAAAGCAATAAGGAATGACAACAAACAGTGTTAATTAGTTAATTTGTTTCATTTCTTACACTATGATTGTTCCACCACTCCGCCTGCCAAAGGGGTTTTGATAAACATAGAAGATGCATATTAAAAACTACTGAATAACACTAGCACTTCTTTCCCAACCACACCTGAGCTCACCAGGTATGACAGAAGGCAGAGAGCAAACGTAAAAGGTTCCACGGTCTGTGGGACCAAGTCTTTTGTTTTATTTAAACTAGGTTTAGTGTAAGATTGCATGAGCCTACCTGCAAGTAGCGCGCCTGATAAGCAGAAAGAGCCTCTCCCAGAGGAACCACCACTTTCTCCACGCTGCGCTGGTGGGAATGTGCCTGGATGTCTGGACTTTCTTCTGAACGCAGCTCAATATGTGAGATGAGCAAATTGGAGATCACCGACTGCACAGACTGCAGGGATGGAGGAGGATTGGAGATGATCAGATTTGAGAATGGTTAAAAGGACAATTGAATTTTAATGCACACCTGGTCAAAAGACAAAAATAGACTTTTTTTTCCTCACCTTTGTATCTCCCCCTGGAGTGGCACTGAGAGCAAGGATGCGGAACTGCAGAGTCTGGCTGCTAAGCTGTCGGACCACCTGAGAAAGTGCAGGACACTGAGTTAGGTCGCCTGTGCACTGACTGTGTTGCGTCTCCCACCTCTATGGGTCTTCTATAAGGTTCAGTGGAGGTTTTTCTACCTGACAGTAAGCATGGTTGCCCAGCGCCTTGTGAGCTTCATCGATGACCACACATTTGACCTGCTGAGCCGGGCAGGTGTCTCTAGACAAATCGTTCACCATGACCTGAGGGGTGAGGAAGAAGACGCGCTTGGCTTTCCACACCTGCTGCCTCTGCTTTGCCGCGGTGCTGCCTGTGAGCAGATCCAGTCTTGTCAATAACAGCTAAAAACAATGATCATGATTTTTGTGTCACAATTGTGTACCTGTTAACTCAGCCATGTGTTCCTGTGGGATGCCCATGACTTTATAACAGGCCTCGATCTGTTGTGCCACCAGAGGTTTGGTGGGAGCCATAAATACAATCTTCCCTGCTGGATACCAGCGGTAAAAGTTGTACATAACCACTGAGGCTATAAATGTCTTTCCCAGACCAGTGGGGAGACACACCAGCGTGTTCTGAAACAGGGCCGCCTCTGATATCTTCAGCTGGTACTCCCTGATGGGGTAGTTGGTGGGGTAGATCCATACCTTGGCTGAGGAGCTGTCAAAACCAGGAAAGCCTGCATATGTCTGTCCAACTGATGGGGTAGGGGAGAGGCCTCTGCTCTCGGTGTTCACAAGGTTGGCACTTTGTAACAAGCTTGCATTGTCAAGCTCCAGGCTCCTTTCAGCTTCATAAACAGCGACCACCATCAGATCATCGTCGTCATCTGCATCTTCAAACGCAGGTACGGAGTCATCTGGCCTCACTGGGTTTCCTGACGTGTATGTGGACCCTTGACCGATTTCAGTCCATAAAGGATTTCGAGGAGGATGTGTCGGAACCACCCCGGCGCTATTGCTAGGAGGCGGTTTGTGCCGTCCAGCGGCTTTCTTGACACTTGTTTTCGGCGGAACAACTTTGTTTTGAGATACGGCAGCACCCCAGGTCTGGAACAAAGTCCTCTGATTTGTACTACTACTCATTATCAACAGCGGTACCGAAAAACTTTCGGTAAAAATCCCACGTGATAAGTAGCAACATCGCAAACTCAAAATACCGGAATATACAAATAAAGGTCACTTCCGTTCCCGTTTTTTCAAAATAGAATACCACGCCTGTATCTGTGAGTTATTTCAATCGTTTGGGATTCTTTTATGTTAAAACTGTTGATATTTTGCGGCAGTTACAACATATTAAGGTAAAGGCGTACCTCGAATTCGTACACGGTTACATTTCCCAAACACAAGCTTTTAATTTTTTTAATTAACCCCGGAACAAATTCAAAAATCCGCGTTTGTCTCCCGCTTTCGAAGTAGCGACGTCCCGTTACCATAGCAATGGACAGAAGTACATGGGAGAAAGTCTTCATCAGTTTTCAGGTAATAACCTTATCTAATTACTTGTCACTGCTTTAGGTGCCGTCTTTATACCTGCGGTTCGTGCTGTTCGCTACTCTTGCTAACTCGGAAAACAGTTTCTAATGTTCCAACTCAGTTAGCTAGTTAGCATTAGCATGAGCTTGACAAATAGTCAACAACACTGGCTTTTACCCCTGTAACCTTTACTGGCTGTCATATTATTTGTAGGCATTTGCTCGTGGACACTTGGTAAGAAACGAGGTCCGCAGTGCCAGAGAAGACTTCGAAGACATTGTCGAAGAAATTGATGGAGGTTTGTCCCATTTACAGTGGAGGGACATGGTCATAGCTATTCCCCACTTCACAGACACTGTAAGTACGTGTGTCTGTTATGAGTGTGTGGCTTTAACAACCGTTCGATACGTTTCTCATTCGCTTCCTTGTGCCTCGTCAGCACGGCCCATTTCTACGAGCCAGCAGCTCAACCAGCAAACCTTCCGATCCAGGCATAAAGTTCAGCTCCAGTCTTCGGACCCCACCTGCAGAGGCAGACACGTGTTTACCCCAAGAGAAGGGACGGGACCAGCATGTCCAGCCAGAAAAGATAGAAGCTGAGAGGGATGAGTCGCAGACCAAACACCGTGACTGTGATTCCAGGGTCTGCAGCTTTCTCAAGGATGTTGAAGGAGATGGACAGAGACAGAGGGATGTGAGGGAACAGCAGGGAGAAAATGGTGGAGGGGCGATGGAGAGCATAGGAGATTCCACCTCCGCGTGGAGCAGCTTGGACCTGGACATGAACTATGTCCACTCCCAGGATGTGCCACGGACAACAGAGGCCCTCCGTGTACATAGAAACACCCTGACCATGGAGCTGGTGTGGCTCCAACAGGCCATCGACAGCAGGAAAAAGGTAAGATAGGAGAGGAGAGATATAGTGTTTTGTTATCAGCAGTCGCAGTCCTCTGCTGTAAGAAAATTGCCTTTGCTGCAAAAAAGAAAAACATTTAGTGACACATCAGAGCAACAGGTCAAAGAAGCTGCAATTCTCATAGTAAAGCACCTATGTCAAAGTGAATATGCACATAAAGTCTTAATTGTCTAAAAGACATGCAACTTAGAGGTAATGAAGTATAATTAATTTATTATTAAAGCTACAGAACTAATGTTGATGTTTTTTTCCATTCTTTTCTACAGTACTTGTCACTGAGGGAGAGGCTGCATATATCCTGACAGTAGAAGTAATGAACCACACTAGATGTACAAATTTGTTGAAAAAGCCTGCATTTTATGTTGTGTTGTTTATTATTTATTTGTTAATGAAAAATAAATAATATTTTCCTAAAATATTTTCTTTGTGCTGTTTTTGTCCCCTTATTGTTTAGCTGGTTATTGTCATCAGGCTATTGTGAAGATAATTAATGTAATTAATTGTCATCTAGGAAATATTTTTGCTGAACAGAATTCAGGGTTGTTGTCGCCGATTAATTAACTCTCTGCATCACAATAAACAAGTTCTCACTCATCACATTGGATGGTCAGGCAACAAATGATGAACATGTCTGCTCTTGTCTTTTATTGTTTTAGTACCAATAATAATAATGACAAATAGGACGAAGCATTGCAAGGCTAAAATAATTGGGTAGAATACGTATTGTCCTGCTCTGAAAATTAATGTTTTTATATATATATATACACATACACACACACAGTCAAATGATAACAGAAATGTAGATAATATTTCTTCCACCTACTGGTTCGTTCTGATGCTTAATAATAATATTCATGATTTATAAGCCTTGTATTATTTTGCTTTGGGAAATCCAGACAACTGTGAGTAAGATTGTCTTACTGAATCTTACAACATAGTGACCAACCCATTCTCCCTTCGTCTGTCTGGATCTTTTGTTGTGGTTGCTGCCCACAAAGCCAGTCATTGCTGGCCACGCTGCCATAGCAACCAGGAAATACTCACCGCCATCACTGGAGTAGTGAGAGTGAGCGTTAGGGCTGTAGGCAGGAGGGGAATGTGGTGAGTGAGAGTCCAGACAGAGACACAACAATAGCAGAAGAGAATTTTTTACCTTTGCCTTCAATTTTGTGATTTCCCTGCTTCATCCTCCATCAGACTTGTGAGTGCTCTGTAATATGTGTTTGTAGTTATGTATGGTTGACTATAGTTTTAAACATATCTGGTACATGAGAGTATGTATGTATCAGTGATTAAATCTGTATGTAGGCAGAGAGCATGTATGTGTGGTCTTAAAACCTTAACAGCTCATTTAAATATGTGTTTGTGGACTGTGATGGTAACAGCTGGCTCAGAGATGGCTGCCAGCACTGCAGCCACAACTCTGCTGCCTCCAGTGAAGAGTGTGGTGGTGTATAAGAATGGAGACCCCTTCCACAACGGACGGAGGTTTGTGGTCAATCTGCGACAGGTGGCCTCTATGGAGGCCTTTCTTAATGAAGTGACCCTTAGCATCGGCGCTCCTCTGGCTGTCAGGACTCTGTACACCCCGAGGCAGGGCCACAGGGTCACAGAGCTCCAGGACCTCCAGACAGGAGCCAAGTATGTTGCTGCTGGCTTTGAAAGGTTCAAGAAACTGGAGTGAGTACTAGAGCTATTAACTGTGTTAATTAGGGTTGTTTTGGTAGATAGTCACAAAATATCACAAATGTATTTAGAATCAGATCTTACACATTTTTTAGTATTTTAGACCATGGCTGTTGTTTTTATACACAGTTACCTGAGTACCAGAGAAAAAAAGCAGCTACTTCCCCGTGAAGAAACCCAGGTAGGATTTTATTTTCCTTGCTGATTAGGATACTACATTGATGGATACTGTAAATGTCACAGATAATACATTTTCATTAAAAACAATATTATGCAGGCAGAAACTTAACATTCACTCAAAACTCACTCCAAAGCAACACGCACAACACCTGACGAACACTTTGCTTTTTGTCTTGATCAGCTGGCCAGGTTGACCACCTAATTGAGAGTGTGTTCGAGGTCTAATGCTATTAGTGTTACTTTTCTTGCAAAGCATAATTAGTGCAGAACTGTGAGTTTTGGGTGCCAAATAAGAAAGCTGACTTTCAAGTCTGGATGTGTTGTCGTTGCTGTGGAGCAACACAGGAAGTGTGTGTGTCTGTGTTTGATCTTGCTGGTGAAACAAAGACTTGTGTTTCCCTGCAGAGTTGTCAAGTTATGTGCATGTCTAGGCAGGCCTGATACCCATAGCCCCCACCCAGTAAGTCTCTAAGTGCCCACAGACACTGTAAATACATATTTGCCGTGATGATCAGTGTCTAGATTTTTTTCTGAATAGATTTATCCCAGCTACGTTCACAAGCTGGCTCCAGATTACTGGATGGTGTCAGCAGGTTTGATAGAAGTCTTTAGATCAGACACAGTGTAAATGTGATCAGAGAAGTCTTGAAGGGTTTCTGGCTTCCACGTCTGCAACACTGGTATGAGCAGAATAGTCACCCACCCATATATATATATATGAGATAAATGACTTTGCTGTGCAGTGGGATTGAACAAGGGTGTGAGTCTGGAGAAGGAATCTTCAATACTGATGTGAAAATTACATTTGTAATTACATACGATGATTTGCTGAACTACGCATATTATAATGTGCATGTCCGCTTCAGGCAAGAGTAACTCAGAGGCCAAGCTTCTCAGCCAAGTGGAGAAAGTTACTACCTGTACCTTGCATCATACAGTGAGTAGAATTTATCCTAAGCATATTTAAATTCTCTAAAATCTAGGATGATGACACATACAGATTTTTATAAAATTTGATCCCCCCTCAGTGTTTTCCGTAACGGGGATCTCCTGTGTCCACCATTCCGATTCATTATTCCTCGGAGCTTGCAGAGGGAGTTAGAGCAGATCCTGAGTCTGGTCACAGAGAAGGTCAGTTTACGAACCGGAGCAGTGCGAAGGTCAGTAACACAGACACACACCTTCACACTCATGAACCAATCGACAAGTAGACATCTCTGCTAAGCCCTGTGCTTCATCAGGTTGTGCTCTATGGATGGAGTGACCCTATCCTCCGCTGCAGATCTGCAGAGCGGCCACTGCTATGTTGCAGTGGGAACTGAAAAGTTCCAAAAACTTCCATATGAGGAGATGTTTGTTTCCAAATCCACAGAGAGGTACTGTTATGCAAAGTGTACTGGGAGAGTGTGCAAACAGGTGTGAATGCACATCTGCTTTCTCAAATAAAATCATGAAAATTAAGGATTATCATCAATAAAAACAACAACAACACACTTTTAAATTTAGATTGTTTCACATTGCAGTGTTTTTCTTTCTTGTGCAGATACTACCCAGGAAAGAGAAGACTGACAAGAAGAACAAAGGCAATTTCACTTCATGCTGTGCTTTATTACCATGTTTGGTTTGAATGATGACGCTAAGAATTAAGTGATAAACATAGTTGTTTTTTTTTTTATCACAGAACATGAAAAGAGAAGCGGGTCAAGAAGACCAATACAGTGACTCAGCTCTCCTGAATTCCCCAGAGGTAAAAAACAATCCTCCACTGTGCTGTATTCACAGCAGATGAGCTTTATTAGTTAATTAAGTATTGTTAATTATTTTGTTGTGTATTAATTAGGGGACAAACCGTGTAGAAGGCATTTTGTTTACTTACGTGCTTAGCTGTGTCTTCTGCATTGCAGTCAGACGGTCGTAGGGTGAAGTCGACAGGAGACGAAGCTGAACCTGCTCAAGGTGCAGAGCAGAGGAGCAGCAGACAGGATGCAGATGAAGCGTCTGTGTTCTTTGCCAGGCCGGTCAAGGTTCGCAAAAACAGAGGACAGGCAAGAATGCCACTAAGCAATGGATCTGGTAAAGCAGCCCATGAAATATTTACTCTAAAATCCATCATTTTTTAAAATCTTGTACATTTCATTTTGTGTGTGGCAGTGACATAAATTGGTTTCCTTACAGTTCAGCCCAGTGTGTTTAAAAGAGCACAGAAGAGGAGAGAGGAGGTACGAGGAGCTGAAGTGGTGCAGGAGGATGAAAACACAGCTACAGAGCTTCCCGTTGACCAGGTGAAATTCATTTCTGTCATTTGAATCTAATGAATCCGTGTTGAATAGTGATACTGTTATAAGCAGGGGGTTAAAGTCTCTCACTCTTTTTCAAGAGAGTTGCAGAAATAATCGAGGATGAGGAACTAAACAGCACAGACAATCCCCTGAGCAACACGCAGCAGGTGGGCATGACTCACATTATTTAATATTCTATGTGACACAGTTACAGTAGCTTTTTATCTGCATGAGAAGATAAGACAAATCAAATGAAAGCATTCCAGATCCAAGATGGCCTAGATGTGAAATTCATTATGTATTTTGCACTTTGATTTCCTTTCTAGATCATAATTTACATGCAGTTACAGAATGTGTGAACAACCTGAAAACCCCGTTTTTTTAATTACAGAAATATCTAAAATAGCAAATTTCCCACGCAAAGTATAATTTATTCACTATCATAAAACACAGCTGATATTGAGCTGGAGAGAAAAAAAACTCGTAAAACCCTGTTTGTTTTTCTCAAGAGACGTGCACAAGTCATAAAGGGTGAGCAGCGTAATGAGGGAGAACACCCACACAAATACATTGGAGAGCAGGTACAGTAGGAGTGAGTGGGAGGAAATTTTAGATGAAATGTGTCCTATGGTAATTAATATACATCACTTAACTTTTTTACATAACAAATATTTTGTGCAGTCTTCTAAACGAGATGCTGTGAAACGGACTGAGGAGGCTACTCCTGAAATGCTGTTACTCTATAGTACACACACACACTCTCTCTACTAACTACTCAAACAACTTGAAGAAAATGTAACATTCATTTACATTCAATTTGTGGACTAAAATATTTAGTCATTTCAGACATCTCTGCAGTCAAGACCGTCATCATCCACATCTCAAACAGAGACCCATGAAGGAAAGGCAAGTTCTTCCACTCCCATCCTACAACATCATTGTCGTTATGATAATGCCTGCTTGGTTGCTTTTACTCTTACACTGTTTTGTCCACAGGAGAGCTCCCTGTCAGATGCAGCAGAGCATCATTAGGAAAACCGGTGGATAAGGAGCAAAGAAAACACACTGAGGAGGTTACATCTCCATAATAGCACATTTCAGATGAAGCGCAGCCACAACACCAAGCAGTTACTGCTTTAGTGCTTCAGTTTGACCTTTGTCGCTAAGGAAGACTACGTAGGCTGCATCTCAGTGGTGGGAAAGAGCCAAGTAGCAACAATAATTATGTTTTGAAGAAATCTAGATAAAAATGTGAACACACAGACCACGAACTACAGAAGTAAAGAGCTCTAATGACAATGGATTAGACCCGACTTGGTCACCACAGCAACTTTAGCTCCTATATAATAATACAGTCAACACAGCATCTGTCTGAGGCACAGTGACACTATGCTAATGTTAGTTTGTGAACATGCCAAACATGACCCCAGCATCTTTATGTAAATTGGGAAAAGAGGACTTACCTTGTTTACCACCATTAAGCATGGTGGCGCTAACATTAGCTACTTTAAGCTGAACAAGCTGAAGCCAAGGCCGCAGGGGATATTTAAAAAGCCTGTCTGTTTTTACGCTGTTGTATCATAAGAATTAGATGGAGGAAAGAAGATTAAAATTAGTCTTTTGTAAACAGTTTATAGAAAAAATATTAACTACATCACAAAATGAATACATGTAACAATAACAAAGTTAACTGCACAGTGTTTCAAGTGTGACAGTTAAATACAATGTCAGTAAAAATATATATTATATGTACATTTGTTGTTTGTGAACACTGTACAACATGTTTAGCCATGATCACTGAGCATAAGTCCCCTCTATTTGCAACAAAATGGTGCTTCTGGATTCACTCCCCAATAACTTATACCGGTTGGAGCTGGGCAATATGCAAACAAATAATGATTTGGTCAAAAGTGTAGTTCTTACTCTTCCTTAATTAGCAATATTCCACAGTAACACTGGGGTAGTAGAAGAAGAAGAAGAAAAATAAGTACTTAAACAGTACTTAAACTTTGTTCTCAATCTACGGAGCAATTTGTTCTTCTCTGTGTCCAAACACAGAAAACAGCGCCAATAAATTAACCTTGTTAAATCAGGAGCTGACACCTAACTGGTCCATTTTGGGTCAGTCATCTTTATTTGTAGGTGGTCTCTTTAGCGTTTATGCAGATGCCAGTCACATGGTGGACCTGCACAATGTTCAAATGTAAGAGTTAACAATCCCTAATTTCCATACAGGTCCCATAAATCTAGAGTAGTTCTATAGTGAACTGGATGTGAACCCACCTGCCTTCAACTGGGTGTAAGACTTTCTGGACAGTTCTTTTGAAACACATACTCAGTTCATTTAGGCTCTATTCTCCCACAGACACAACACGGTTGCTCTTAAGAGTCTACCATGAATTGGCCCCTTAGTCTTAAATAATTGGATCATTTATTTTAATCCTGGCCTCTGTTAGTGCACAGACTGCGTCGCATTTTGCTTCCCAATGAGTTTCTCATCGGTGGAACTTATAACACAGAGAGTGATGCCAGCCATGGTGAGGAACATGCCTGCAACAGCCTCTGTAGAAAGTAAAAAAAAAGTAAATAAGTAAACGCTGTTAGATATCAGCAAGAAGTAGCAAAATGTATTTCAGCAGGAGGAGAAACACAATTTCTGGATTTATCCTTACAGGAATCAATAAAGCAGACTGAACTGTACTAGTTCTGAAAACAAAGTATATGACAGACAACAACACGCGTTACATACGTTTGCCTCCGAACTCCTCACCCAGTAACTTCCCAGTGAGTACAGTGCAAAGGAAGGTGAGCGAGTTGGCCACAGGAACAACTAAGGACAGCTCTGGATGAGAATGAACAGGACAAGCTATTAATAAGTTGTCTCCAGGATCACGTGCCTTTGTCGTGTCATCAGCTGCCTCCACCCAAGTTTCAAAGTCTGCTGTGAAAAGTCTACAGGTGTGTTATTTTAACATAACACACACATGACCTGGCTCACCTGTGGTGGAAAGGGTGTAATAATAGACCAAAGACCCGCTCTGGTTCAGTAGGAAAGGCACCAAGTACTGGACAACCAGAAAAGGCAGAGTGAGCTCAAGCAGTACAGTGAAAATAAAGAAATGATCATTTCACCCGTGTAGAAAAGGAAACTGTAAATAATTACCTTAAAGTTAAGGAATATAAACTTGACCTCAGCCAGCATCTGGGAGAATCTGCTGGACCTGCTCACGTTTTCTATCCCCTCCGCGCCTCTCTTCAGGAAAGGGTTGGTGCAGCCCCACAGCACCGACACCAGCAGGAGGCTCAGCAGCTCCACTGCGACACAACACGGACACACACATTCGTGTCGCCTCATACAAGGAGCTCGAGTGTTTGACAGTGGTTCGGTGAAAACGTGTTGCTAACAGTAGCTGCTGTCAGCGACCATGCTAGGAAAGCGGACTTCCTTAGCTGTTTAAGTCAACACAAGCTACGTCATATTATTACCGACGAAGAAGAATGGAGACTTTTTTTACGTTAACTGGGGAAAATAATGATTTAAGGGGAAAGTTATCCTCCTTGCGACTCACCTACGGTCACCATTGCAATTAATATTATTATTTCTTCTTCTTCTCCGTCGTCGTCGTCGTCGTCTTCTTCTTCTTCCCCCTTTTCCTCTTCTTCTTGACTTGACGTAGCCGCCTCAAGGCTGTTCAGTTGTAGTAAATGTAATAAAATAAAACGTATGAACGTTTAATTAATCGAGCAAAATCCATGTGCTGTGGTTATTTTCAATCATTTCGTGAGGTCTTGAATGCAGCTTAGTAATCGTCCCAGAGTTGTAGGACGCAAATTTACCAGCAGAGGGCGCACAAACTTGAAATGCTGTCAAGTTCTCACTGATCATAGACGCCATAGAAAATGTGAACCTCTTGCTTCATAAGCCGTCAGCAATACAATTTATGCTTCATTTTATTTGGGGCATTTCTTTATATATAAATGAAAAACAGAAGTGTTGCATTTTACTTCAATCTCCTAATTTTATAAAGAAAAACAAATAGTACAAATACGGGATTGCAGTTCAAATAAAGTGCAAAATCCTTTGCTGTTGAATTAAAAGGATTAAAATCATCCAGATGTCAAAATATGAACATGCCAAATAATACACTGAGAACTGTGGCCAGGAGACAGACAAGATGGTGCCAGATAAAGCACATTTAATAAGGAATACATTATAATTTGTCGCCTGCAACATCAACATATTTTATGAATTATACTGCAATAGCTTCCTTCATACTGTTTTTGGCTTTTTTAAAGTTTATTTTAAATGCACATTTACTCATGATCCAACACAGGTCTCTCAGTCTTTACTACACATTAACTTCATTGTACTAATAGTGACAAAACATCAACAAGTAGAGTAAGAAATGTATGGCGTCTGTACTCTGAACACTGACTGTAGCCAAGAAGAAATTCTTCACAAAAATGCATCCTCCTTCATTGTTTTTGTACCGTTTTGTTCAGCAAGGACATGTGATGGATGTAGTCATCAGCAGTGGTTCAGGTGGTGGACAACACTAAAGTCACACATTTGGTTTCCATGAGATTCAGTCAGCACGTAGTGTGTGCTCACAAACATCACATCAGTCGATGCCTGCTGTGCTGTGGGGGGGGGGGGCTATGTGTTCTCGGATGCAGCGGTGTTGTGTATGGTGACCACCGTGGACCCACTCGTGGTGCTGAACTGCTCTATGTGGTTTCCCTCTGCGCTGTTCAGCTCTGTTCTTGGCAGCTGGTAGCCGTTCTCCGATGTCTGGGTTGAGTTGGTGATGCTTTCTGATACTGAATTGACTCCCATGGTGCTCAGCGGCATGTTGCTCTGGACTGTGGACTGTGACGTCCTCGGACGAGGTTTGGAGCTATGGTTGACACCCAGGACTCGGGATGCATGTGTGCGCCTGGCAAAAAAAAAATAATTTCATCATACACAACTCCTTATCAGACTTTATGAGATATGAACAATTATGAAATATGATGATAAGGAAGATTATTGTTATTCATCTGTCTGATTTGACTACTAAGAGGCAGTAGTAGGTGTCTAGTTTCCTTTGAAGTGGATAAAAATATCATATTTGTAATTTCTCAACCTGTGACGCTGAGAATGCAGGAAATATCCAAGCTAGCGAGAATGTGGTCGTACCTGTTGTATGTCTTAAGGATGAGAAGTATAACAGCAAGAATGATGATGATACCTATGACGATAACGGCAATCATAGCCCCGGAGCCTGGAAGCCACAGAAAGAAGACAAATTGATTAGTAAGGTTGCTTTCCAGTGCCGCATGTCTCTAAAATTTGCATTTTAAACTTCGCATATTCCCTCTGCTCCTCCACAAGTGGTGTGTGGTTCTGTAGCTTAGCAACAGCGTCACTCACAGGCAAACAGAGCACGGCAAATATTTCCTATTAATGCACGCACGCCGCTCCCAGACGAGTCATGTAGACGAGTCATGACGCAACACGTTTTTATTTAGCTTGGTTTACCACCTACTGTTGTTTTGATCTCAGACTTCTTACGATCTGGTGAAGCTCATTTGACTCATTCTCAAACGTTAAAGTCATAAACATGAACACGCAGTTCATACTTACTCTGGATGAGTATTTGGTCTTTGGTCTTTGTAGAGGCGGTTGTGTTTGAAGGCGCTGTAGTGTTGGTCACTGGTGGGACAGTTGAAGCTTGCATCTTCAGCAATAACCTGCAAAGACCAGAAAAGATGACTACACTCGCTTGTTGATGTTTGTGTGACAATATTTAAGCTCAGTAGAAGGACACCATGCGACATTTGAAGAATAAAATATCTATAAATAGCACATAGGTGATAGAGTAGAGGGAGCGGCACCACTGAATGAATGTCTGATATTTGAAACCACAGGAATGAGGATCCTCAACAGAACATGTACAGAACATTAAACAATGTCAGCATTACTAACAGGACTAAAGCCAAGTACATCTCATACTGTACACAGATGTTAATGCTGACATCACTCATCACGGCCAACAACAACCATCCATCACATGGTTGACTAAAATTGACTGCAGTGACGTAGAATAGAAAACGAAAATGTTGCTGTTTGTTCTCTGACCTTTGTGTGTCATCAGAAATACTCATGCAATCAGAACAAAACATGGCAAACATCCACTGTAGATATTTCCCTCGTCCTGTGTATTTAAACATACTATATCCTACCAGTCTGCACCAACGTTGTCACACTGAGGGATGATCTTCCCACTTCATGAGCACAAATACTAGAAACACCAGATCAGATTATTCTGAGCAAGTGTTGGCTGCACCCGGACTTTTCCTTTGTGGCAGGTGCCCCATCATGTGGGGGATCCTCTGTCACGCTGCAGGCCAGGGCCCAGCAGGTGATACAAATTTCAAGCTCAGATGTAATATTCATGCAAATCTGCCTTTCCACCACTTTAGGTTCCATAAGAAACTGAATATATTAAGTCAATTTCCACGTGCCTCTAGAAGCACAACTTGAATATCCTCAGGGAAGCGTCGCATTGTCTTTTCACACGTATGTAGTCAAATGTAAAGAACGGAATAGACCACGAGGGCCTTGAGGTGTGTCTCAGACATGCAGCCTTTAGGGAGACTGAGCCGTCACGTCAGCTTTCTGCTTGTAATTATTGTGACCTCTGAAACACGCAGCATGTAGGATTTAAGTTGCGTATGCACAAACGTGTAACCGACAGGCAGCTATTAAGGCCTTGCTGTTGTGGGGTTTGATTCAGGAACAGAGCTTTTAATTTCAGAATGAGCTGAATTGAACCATAGTCAGAGTTAGGTGGTAGCGTTCCAGAGAGCTAGAGTCAGAGCTTTACAGTCAGCTACACTATGAAAAGATGAAAACCCTGCAAGCGCCTTTGTTCGCTCCTACTATTACAATTACAAACACTGATGAAAAATGTAAAAGCCTGTGAAGGTACGGTTTAATATTGTAAAGCACCTGTTGAACCAATGAGAGGTGCCGACAGACGTCTTTCAGTCCTAATATCACTGACAGACAGACATCAGAGGTGGAATCAAGCACTAATGACAGACATACAGAGCAGAAAGTCATTTACCTTACTGAAGCATAAACAAAACAAAACACACTAACTTCACTCTTACATTTGTGTTACACAGTATAGAAACCATCTGTTCTGTTTCCCTCCATGACACATAGGTTTTAGTTCAACATAAAAGGTCAAGGTTTTGACCTTTCACATCCATTAGAGAACACTATGAAAGCTGTAATGCATGAGTAAATACACTGGCTGTGTACATACAGTTTTCACCATTAACAGAGAGCAAAAGTTTACGTTTGACCCACAGCCTAGTCTACATCAACGGAGAGGCACACACAAGGCATTTACGTTGACAGCGCTATGAATCACAGGATGTGAAGTCTGACGTTTGATGAAACACAGGATCAGGCGTTTTATTACAAGCCAGCAATCAAATCAAAGCAAAGACTCGATACTTGTGTTTATCGTACAACGCGTCTTATCCAGCTTCCTGCTCAACAGCAAATATTACACAACCAACTCTCACAGTGTTTACATACAATTAAGCTCTGAGATTAGTAATGGCATATATCATGTGTGCTGTTTGCTGAGGTGACAGCTTCTGATAAATTTCTTAGTATCACAAGTTTGCCCTAATGGCCTTTCCACAGCACAGAGAATGGACCGTGAAGGCAACAGTGTGTTTATTTGTACAGAGCAATTATCGGGCTTTTAATGTGACTTTGCAACACCTTCAGTTTCTCAAATGTGTGTAAATTGAAATATTTTCCAGCAATATTTGAATAAGCAGCTAAATCTGACACTGGATCCTGACAATCTCACTCACACCCGTGTCCAGCAACTTTCAGACTATGCTGCAAATCAATCAGGACAATTCAGAATAAAGTCTAAAAAGAAAGGTGTCGTTTATGTGTTTATTTGTACAAATATTCATATTAGAAAATATGCTTCTTACTATATGAAAATCATTTGACTACCTGATGATGTGCTTGACACATGAAAGAAGATGAAATCAGCTTATGCATCAACACACATCACTGTTAGTTCAGTGAGGGGTTTTGGTGCCACTGTAACTATTGTATCCAGAGACAATGCAATCGTTGTTAGAGCTTCAGCAGATGGCGTCTTGGCGAGAACAGCACATTTCTAGGTGTGTCAGCTTTTCTAGACAGTAGGTCAAGGTGGCAAAAACTGAATCTGATTCCCTGACTAGATCACTGATGGCATGTACAGAGGTGCAGCTGACAGCAGTCACCAGCAGCAGGTGGCTGTTATGACGCCTATTGAAGGATGTGTCAACAGAAGTGGGTAAAAAAAACCCCATCTGATGGCACGTTAGGCTGAAGTGTAGCTTTTGTGTGGTCGCCAGTGTGACAGTAGATGCTGTAGACCTCTGGTAGTTTAGAAGTTATCTTTTAAACAAGGCTACACATTTTGTAGTTAAAAGAACTTATAGTGAATTGCTCATATTACTGTACTCTGCTCTAACATCAGTATCTTGTTCCTTTCTTCGCTGTTTGTTGTTCCACAAATTGCAGCTATTCCACTAGACGGCGGATTCAATATTGTTTCTTCCACCCTCAATAAACAAACCGTTTACTGGTCGGTTCAGAGAGTCGCCTCCCAGCAGAGATCGGGAACCATCTAGTTTCCTCTTTTTTATGAGAAAACAAAAACAGACCAACTCGTGGCCTGGCTTGTCTTTTAAACTTTACGTGTTCGTCCACGCACGTCAGAACACGACCTCCAGGAGTCAAAGTCAATATTTGAGGGATCAATTTAAAGCTGGTTTATAAGGCTGAGGATATTACCTCAGCATTTCATACAAGGGCAGGAAAGAAGCCTCAGTAAAGGTTCTGTGTCACACAACATTTGTCTGGGATTAGAAGAAATGATGTGTGATTCAGCCAGAAACAGCATCAGTTCAGTTACAGGACTGGTATTATTGAAAGCGCGGCACCATTTATGAACAAGGAACTATCTGCAAATAATAAAAGGAAGGTGTTTTTTAAAATGCTTTAAGCTGCCAAATACCAGACTACGTTTGGACCATAATTTTAATAATTATTATATTTTTTTATGTATTTGGCTTGTAGCAGTGGATCTGGAAACAAATATTTCTTTATCCAAAGTGTGACACAATTGAATGTGTGAAAGGGAGGAAAACTAGGACAACAGATGACCTTTCTATTCTACTCCTTTCAATGCTGCCTCACACATTCCAGTTACCGTTGAACGCATGCTTCATAAAGCAGTTCCACTCTAAATCAGTGCAGATGCACCACACAGACAGCGGTCACACCTGGCTGTGACGTGGTGGCAACTGATGAGACTATACATGCAGGTGTATCATCAAACTCTGAAGACAATGAGAGACGCGCCGCCAGTGACGGTCCTAACCCTGACTCACGCTGTGTTGTTCCACTGGTTCACAGCGAGAGCAGATTTCTGAATCTCATACGCTTCTGGAATGCGAGCTATTGCCTTTCATCTGCGATTCACCTGCTGTCTCGTCATGTTGCTCAACAGAACTGAGCACTGACGTAAACACCTCTCTGAAAAATTACTCATCACCAGCGAGAAGGTTTAAGTGTAGCAGTGATTCTCGTGGTGACTTACCGAACCGTCTCCTCTTTGATCTCTGCTCAAGTTTTCTCCAGATGGGAGCC
This sequence comes from Macropodus opercularis, assembly GCA_030770545.1. Classification (NCBI taxonomy): domain Eukaryota; kingdom Metazoa; phylum Chordata; class Actinopteri; order Anabantiformes; family Osphronemidae; genus Macropodus; species Macropodus opercularis. Next base: position 6,717,887 of record JAUCMP010000026.1, on the reverse strand, counting down.
CTGAGCGGTGCAGAGCCCCCTCCCTCAGCTCACCGAGGGGGGCATAGTCCACCGGTAGACGGCTGGGATTCAAAGCAGATGGACGAGTTAGTAGCAACAGAGAAAAGTGCAAGATACTCCAAGACAGGAAGTCCCCGGCGTTGCAAAAGTGACAGTCCCACAGGTACAGACAGACTAAAAAACGGATGAAACGGTGTAAAAGGAGCAGAGGCGGCTCGGAGTGTGAGGCTCCTGTAGGAATCAGAGTGTTTATGTAAAGAGAAGGAGGAGAGTGAAGAGGAGGAGGCTCCACACTTGCTTTCTCGCTGCTCTTCGCAGACACTAATAATCGGAGGCAGCTGGTTTTTCAGGTCCCTCCACCTGGCCTCTAGGCGTGCCGCAGCGCACGGTGACAATAAAACGCACGGCGTGGTCTGCTCAGCGCTCACCATGACTACTGGCTCTGCTGCCATCTCTGTCGAGAAGGATGCGTCACATAAAAAGCAGAGAGCTCTGCATTCAAAATCAAGTACCTCTTATATAACCTCTAATACAATTCATTCAGACTCGTGGCTGATATAAATTCAGAAAACATGACTATACATGTGTGTCCACCCTGGTGCTTTGTCATAAATCCCTTCATGTCTGCACAACGACACTTTATGTATATAGTTAAAAATTAACTATGTGAATTACAAGGTTTGTTCAAAGGGTACAGGGAGTGTTTGAAGAAAAGATACCATATGCAAAGGCAACAAGCTTTATTATATGACAGCAAACTCAATTCAAACACAAAAACATGTTCACTACATAGAAAGGAATCATTTTCTCATCTTTCCAACTGTCCTAGTCTCTTTGCTTCTCTGTTTCTAGCTATAATGTTTCCCCTCATAAAGCCAGCAGGACACCGGGCTCTGACCTCATGTTACACGTCCAGAGGCGTTCTGGTGCGTGCTACTATAAACATCTGTGTTGAGACTTTGTGAGAAAGTGTAACTCAGCTTCATCTGGGTGGACACACATTGTTGTGCTTGAACCAATGAGCTGAAAGCTGAAGTTTACAGGCTGAGCGCACGCACAGTTCTGGTGTGTCAGCTTTCCCTAAGCCTGAAAGATGCAGGTCAGATTTCATAGAGTAGAATACAGCTTTCAATGTGACATCCCAGCATTGTGTGGATGTCAGTCCAGTACAAAAAGAGTGCTACTTTCTTCAGGTGGACTATTACCTTTAATACCTGTAGATAACACTGCCTCCTGCAGTTTAGATTACTTACTATTTGAACTCTTTATATATTTATGTAAGTATTTATTTGTAACATTTACTGGATAGATTCTTTGTCTGAAAGTAGGGATAGCGATGTCTAGTCTCAGTCCCATATATAGAAATAACTTACGTTATTATTATTAAGGTAAGAAAATTGAGAATTAAAATGAGAATCCCTAAGAGACATGAAGATTGGTGAAGACTGTTGGCATCAACTCACATCCTAATTTTCAGCAGCTCAGCAATTAGTGGCAGTGTAGTTGATCAAAATCAGGTTTTATAATGTACTTATTTAGATTCTGCATCAACGTTTTCAGAGGAAGGTTAAAGTGTTTACAATCTGCGCACTCGTCGCTTTACAGCACTGTGTGTCTTATATAAAACCCCAAAGGACCAACATCACTCGTGCATCACTTCACTTCCTGCAAAGTTAGTGAGATGTTGCTGTGGTGTAATTCTCCATTTAAAGGCATCAGGGGGTAGTGGCCCCATTAAAACCAGCAATGCCCATATTCACCTGATCGGTGCTCAGGAGCACACACACCGATATGTTCAACAGTGAGGGAATTCCCCAGTGCCTGCCAGCACAGAGGGGGTTTTGTGCCACGGGGAGACGTCACAGGGCCGTAGCCTCATCTCAGTTACTCTTCAGTGGGAGCTCGACTGAAATCAGGATGCTACTGTTTTGGCTTTGTTGTTTGTCTCTCCTCACGCAATCGTAAAAACACCGTTTGTCACAGGAAATGGAAACAGTCACCTGTTTTTTATAACATTTGGAAAGTGCAGTCATGAAATTTAATAGGGCCCGTGTAGGTCACGGCTCAACTGCCACACAATGACCTCACTTCTCATGTAATAAAATTTATGTCCAGTGTTTCCCACGAAAACAATTAGCAGTGACCTGACACAATGTTAACTGCTGTTGGCTCATTAATTATATAAAAAACACATATCGCAATAGTGATATAAGATTTTCAGCTAATCTTTTGATAACAAATAAAAGAAACAAGGACTAATTTAGGTCTACATGATTTATATGTGATTATATATAGTATGTCATGCAAGTGCTACATCATCTGTAATAAATCTAGCAAGTGCTGCATTTATTGCCTTCATGGGAAACACTGCTTGAGCTTCTGTTTCTGTAATTGTTTCCCAAGTTTAAAATAAACAACACTGAGCGTGACTGTTAAGAATAAGTCTTTATGTATTTCTCGAAGTGAAACAAAGGACTATTATACTACACAAATAGAAGCAGATACCGTAAGAGACAGAGACCACTGCTGAGAAATGAGTACAGAACATGAAAATACACATACCAGTATTCTAGAAGTGTAAATTATTGCTTGTTTTGCTACTTTGTTTTCTGGATTCCTACAATACAAGACACAATATCATATTTCAACAGAAACAGTACAACAGTGACAAACGGCATTATTGACCTTTTTCAGAAGACGTTCCCCAGAAATCAAAGAAACATTCAAACAGAGTCCATGTTGAACACAACACAGTGACACTTGGTTTCGATCGAGCATCTTCAGGACTTATTGTTACATGTTTTTCTACATCTTTTTTTCCATTACAACTTTGCCAAGAGAAGCTGTAACAAACTGCACAATGGGACACTTGGCATATGTACATAAATATACATTTTCTTTCCAACTGTGATCAAAATGCACCCAGTTTTATACACTGTGACCGCAGAGAGTAAAAAAAACCTTCACAAGTGCCTCCCGCTTCGCTGCGTCCTCTTTATCACAATGCACCTCCGTAGTTCCACCAATCTGCTGCCGGCTTAGATAACTGCAGCAGCTTCACTGTGGCGCCAATAAACGTGCTCTCTGCCAACACGGTGCGTTTCAAAGAACTGCTTAACTTTCTCAGAAGATAAGACGAATGTTTCGTATGGACGAACACAAAAACAAAGACATTGATTTTGTTCTGCAGCGTCATCCCGCCTCATTTTAAGCCTGCAACTTTACCGCATGTCTACGCTTTTCTGTTAGTGTGCTCCCGCAGATCCCCAAGGCGTGAATTTCCCCAAGGTTTACACTAGCAAAAAGTAAGTGGAGTGTTTCACTCACTGTAATATGCTGGTGAAAAGGCTAACCAGGTGTTCGGCTTGAGATAAAAGAAGAAGAAGAAGAAACCCAACACAACAAAGAAACAGAAGAAATGCAATGTGCTTCCTACGTCGTCTCAAGAAAGACTTTATGTTGAGGAAAAGAACATTGACAATAAAGTGCTCACATGCATATGGACTTGTTTGTCGTTTGCTTACTGACCTTGTTAAACAGCAAAAAGAAAATCTTTTTAAATTTCATGCCGTTTAGAGTTGTCTAATGACAAATATTAGTTTTTGTTGATTTAATTTTTATATCTTGCTAAAACATTAACATTAAATTAGACGGTGTACACAGATCTGATATGGGACTCTGGGCTACATTACACAGAAAATAAAGTTATTAAAGGAGCTCATTCAAGTGGAAATGTGTTCAGATTTCCACTTTCTGACAAAAACTATGACGTAAAATGGAAAAGAAAGTTCTGCAGTTGTGTTGGTAATGTATGATTTCCTAGTGTTTAACAATATACTGTACATCAGTATGAAAAATCATTTTGAGGTGAGTAAATGCTTTGGTTGAGATCTCATGAGGCTACCCAATGTTCCCTTTTCTCAGCAAAATGCTTTCAGGTAAACTACAAAATCTACAGGGACTATTTCCACAAATCTACTGTTCAAGGCTATTTACAGCAAGAAGCAGCGCAGTAGTCTGGGATGCAGCAGGAGATGGTCTAGAGCCTGCAATCGCTTGGACCAAACAGTAGAACTAAGAGAGTAAAGATGCGAAATACATCAAACGGAATAAGAAAACAAACTCATCACAGACCCCTTCAACAAAATAGGGGATCCATCAAATCCCAGCAACAACCGAACATTTGCAGTGTCAAACTTAAAAACCCATTCAGCGTAGTCTTGACCACAAGTTGCCACTTTAAACCGTGCGTGGGAATGTGCACTCGCATCAAAAGCAACACACTGTTTCCCTGTCATCACAAACGACGATAAAAAAACATCCCAGCTCCTCATCTACAGAATTAACTAAGCATGCAAAAAGTATCAGGGTATCAAATACGTAGTAAGAATACACATCTAGTAGTTGAGCTAAAAACAACACCTCTCCAAATAAAAAAGACAAAAAAGCCAAACGAGCGGGGAAGAAAATCAACCACCACAACTTAGTTAGTCACATATGGTGCTTCGTGCTGTGTGTGATGTTACTGTAATAGGTTCCTTTTTCTTTATATCTTTTATTAGCGTTTGTGTATCTTTTGTAATACAGTATATACATGCAGACACGAGTGGGAACATCACACACTCAATCCTAATGTAAGCCGATGTGACAAACCAGCGGATATGAAAGTGAATGAAAAAGAAAATATACAAATCGAATGTAAAACACAATTTGATGTAATAAAAAAACAAAGGAAAATGTCTTTAGAGGCGTCGCATGTCCTCGAGTAAAGGTTATTGTACACGCGACTGAAACGAAGGGAGAGGTGCGGCTAACGAACTCGCAGGGTGTTGACAGGGCTAGCAATGAGAGCTGAGTGTGTGTGACTGGTGGCAGGTGCCTGCGTTGGGACAGGTATTTTGACCCCTCTTGCTGTAAATGAGGGGCGGTGGGGGGGAAAGGAGGCGAGCGTGCCCGCCGCTCCCCACGCTGTCCGCAAGAATGTGATGAGTATGTGTGTGATTCTCATCCATCCCCTTCAAGCCGCCTCATTCCATTGCCACGCTCCCCACAAACACCGTCTTCGAGCAATGTTTGTTGGTTTTGTTTTTGCTTGTAGTTGAACTGAAATGAGGGGCGTCGGCGCTCTCTGTGAGTGCAGAGACGAGAGAGAGGGGGCAGGTGTGTCGCGGGTTAAGGGGCGGTTGGGGCCGCGCCAGTGCCGGCAAAAATGTGAAGGCCTGTCTAGTTGAAGACTTTGGGGGGGCCCTCGGGGCGTCTGGTCTGGACGATCTGCTGCTTTGGCCTCGCCGCCTCGTCTTCCTCTGTCTCGCTCTCACACACGTGGACAACCACACTGGGGGTGGACTCTGTCCCTGCGTGGAGCTCATACTTCTCACCTACAAGACAAAGCAGTAATTAATTAACAGTAGGTATCATTGCATTAATCCAAGTAACATAGTGAAGGACATACATTTGAGAAGAAGTCTGGTGATTGATGACTCCTTAATGTTTTTTTACTGTCTGCCAGTATTATAATCTTAATAATATTTGATAGGAGGTGCTTATATAACTTTGTTTTTAACAACTGAAAGAGGTCTTAGGAGATATATAGTTTAATATTTAATACAGTTTGACACAAATCTACGATCTTTCTGCCTGTTCCAGAATGATCCGGCGCTCAGAGGAGATTTAAGACACAACAAAAGACTTTTCTTGAAACAGTCCTGCCACTTGTCGAGCCGCCACAGTAAGCGGACACACACTTGCGAGATTGTATCGCGGTTGCCATGGAGATGAGATCAGACAGCTGCTAGACGGGAGGAAATTGGTCCGGTAGCTGTTCTCTGTGGTGCCAAACAGAGGGATGGACAGTGAATAGAGTCCTGCTGTTACCACAGGGAGTTGACAGAGGGAGTCAGCGCGCCGTGCTGCAGCTCAGCGCTAATCTGATTTTAGATGCCAGGATGTGAGGCGAAGAACAAAGCCATTTCCTGTTGCCTCGTGTTGCTATGGTAACGGCAGAACATGTCAAAAGTGGTCCTAAGGGCTGGACTGAGTGTGTATGTGGAAAGTTCAATCACATTTTTGTCAATAATGAAAAAGGATAGCGTGTGACTGAATACAGAATTAGAAGTAATGTGATCTTCATCAGCGTAAGCAGACCCACATACAAAACATGGAAGGACAGCGTGGACACGCTGCACCTTTCCCCGTGTGCCGGCTGACATTTCATAAAGGTTGCTGTAATCTAAAAGCTTGTCGACAGGGCAGACAGAGGAGACAGGACCCAGATGAAACACCAGCTGCAGAGAACCCTCCAACTCTAACTGTGCTGAGCTGAGCGGCCTACACATTTGACATGTCACGTCAAAACCCAAATAAGATGTGAACTGCATAGGAGCCAATTCTGGCGCAGTGAGACTGATCTGCATTACGATCACTAGTTTGGGTGCAGTGTCATGGGTCAGTGCTTTAAATATAATAAATAGATTTAAGAAATGCCTCAAACATGCACATCATTAGACTAAACCATCTGCAGGAACAGGGTTTGTTAATATTAGCCTCAACCACAATCGGCCTAATTAAATATGGTGAGCATGTAAACTAATTATTGTGTCTTATTTTACAGAAAATACATTTCATTCATTCATTTCTCGTGTTTTTGGCTTTTGGTCTTCAAACTACTGCTCTTACTTCTCATGCAGTTGGTTATTAATGGGCGTGAAACTGCTTTTCACGCTGCCTGAATAGAACGACAGTAAGGCTGGAACAGGAAATGCTGTCACTGTCATTTTGCAGAGGAATAACACAAATGCTTTTGAATCATTTCATAATACCATAATGATGTGTGGTCCTGTGATCAGGTAAACCAGACCTAATTCCGCTTCTCATGCATGACCCAGAGCTAAAAACTGAGCGCGAGAACAACGTCTACTCTGCTTCTTTAGTCCTAATTGCTTCCTGCATGTGTAACCTTCCTATGACACCCTGCTGAGCAGCATGCAATGATTTCTGGATTTTCGGTTCATAGATAAATGCATCAAATCCTTTTTTTCTATGTGCTTGTTTTCTGTCTCCGTGTATTTAGGGAGGTGTGTTTAATGTGTCTGTGTGTGGGCTGAGCTCAGTACTAACCAGGTCCTAGCTTAGCTACTGCACACAGCAGGTCGTAGTTGATGACGGGCGTAGCATCTTCGCTCTGGCTCCAGCCCACGGGTGGCGAGGCGGGGGGTGAGATCAGAAACTGTTTGACAGGCTGAGGAGGGGCCAGGTACGACTTGTCAATGTCCTCATCGCCGTTCTGGATCTAACAGAGAGAAGAGGCCAATACATGACGCGAACTGTAATTATAGAACTTCAAAGCTGTTAAATTGCTGTAATTTCATGTAATCTTCACATCTGAAATCAAAAAGAGCAGGTTAAGTTTGCAGTCGCGTTCAGTCTTTCAGTCTCTATTTGCAGACTCCTTCTCATGAGCGGATTTTGGTGTTTTGATAGCTGCCAATTGCCATAATTACGATTCCTACATGTGGCATCTGTCTGAGCTGTAAAATCCATAATCCTCTTATTCCAAAGTGCTGAAATGTGCAGCAGGGGTCACGACTGGTGATGTGTTTGTGATAAAGCAACCATAAATTATAAACTGACGTGAATTGGCACTTTTGAAGACCAAAGCAGGTTCTGGCATCTGGTGCATAAAACGTTTCTGGACCACAAGTAGAGTAATATTTATAGATGTGTGGGTTCCCAAGGTGCAACACACAAACACACACATGCCTACAGCTACAACTGATATATTTCCAATTGTTATATCTTGTGATGAGAAAAAGAACAGTGTCATGCTCATGTTTTGAGTTTGTGTCCTTGTTGTGTGTGTTTATTTGTGTGTTCACGTTGGAGATGCACTGTGGCATAACGTTCAGAGCAAATAAGCAGATCTCAGAGACGATCCAAATCCCAGGCCCCCTCCCTGCCCTTTCCCAGACCCTTACTTGAGCAAAGTAGAGTTTAAGCTTCTTGCCGTTGAACTCCGACTCGTGAAGCTCAATTCGAGCACGGGCAGCGGCCTCTGGGGTACTGAAGTTAATCCGGACTCTCCGGAAACTTTTGAACATCTGGAAAGTTGTCTGTTCATCGTAGATTCTAAACAACGCCTCAAATCGCTCCTGTAGAAGATAAAGACATAGGCACGGTCAGGTTAAGCTAAAATATAATTCGCTAAATAAAAATATACCTGCATTCATTTCTGATGACATTGTTCTCCCTGACCCTGTTTCTCTGTGTAATTCTTTCCTGGTTGCCATCGCTCCCCTTTGACCTTATGCATTACACCTTGTCCTTAACTATACTGCATGATATACGTTATTTTCCCATCTCCCATGTGTTTTTTTAACACTCCACGGACACCAAATTGGTCTCCTAAGCTGTGAACGCAATCAAACCGCTCAGCGGGGGGCCAAAGGGAAAAGCAAAGAGCTGCTGTGAGAGCTGCATTCTGAGCAATCAGCGGGGCTATCCTCTGTCTCCTAGCCGACCAGCGCCAAGCACAGACGGGAGCACGTCAGCGAAACACAACGTTCTTTCCATGAGCAAAGATGGACGATGAACCTGCCAGTCTGACTACAGGGAAGGTTATCATGAAAGCTGCTAAGACCGTATGTTGCATAAGTAATAATACTGAGTCCTATTCCTATCGTTTATTCATTAATGAGACCAGTTTCCCAATAGCCACAACATCATTTATCAGAATATACTTTCTATTATGATACAGGCAGCGGAGGCAGAAGACTGAACTACTGCTACTCTTTGGTTGTTTGGGGAGGGTGTCTGATGCCTGAAGCAACCCTGGCAGCACGTCAGCCTCTGCATCAGCGACAGCCTGGGGAAGGGTGTCTACGCTCGACACTCTGACACGAACAGCACGAGACAGATAATGTTTTCTGAAATATAGGGTGCACTGTGCATCACCGCAGAGGAGTCGCATCATCGCCCTGTCTGACACACGCCGAGCTGTTAATGATTCAGCAAGCTGTGAAGCACAGTTGTGCGGCGGTGTGGCGTACACTGTTTCAAAACAACTTGCATCCTAAGAATAAGCAGAACAACGCGGTTTCTCTTAATCCTCCTTCTCTCCTTTTTGTTTTATTTGCAGTTCATCTCCCCATGTAAGTGCATCTGGTCTGAACCGTGAAGCTTCAGAGCTGGCTTCACCTTCGGGCTCTGTGATACCATTTTTAGTCAGGTTTCTAATTTACCGTACAAGGAGCAATCCTAAGGAGCAAAGAAATGAGGTCAAGTCAAGAATGTGTGAATATCTGGACTTGTGTTTTACATCCTGGGAGTTCACTGACACTGAATTAGAATAAAACAATCCCAAATATTCAGAGGTGATGCAGTGTATTGTGGCGTTTTCACCACCACTATGATACACAGAGTGGATGTTAATGAACTTAACCAAAGTATTAAAGCTGCAGATAACTGGTATTTCACTTATTAGTGACACCTGCTAATGACATGTTTGATTTGGGCTTAATCGTGATAAGCAGCAGAAGACAACAAAGTGCTTGTTTGGGCTAACAGCAGATCCCACTTAAGTCCTTATTGAAACCATGAATTTTCCATGAGCCTCGTCCAGCCTCTATGACTCAAATGTCATCACCTCCACGTGTGATAACTGATAAGATACGGCTCTCGCAAAACCGAACCATAAACCTGGATGCGGTGGGTACTTCCCTAACCCAAACTGATGTGTCGGCATGAGCGGAGATGCGGGAAGCTCCGAGATCATGTTCCACAATAGCAAGTACCGCTTGGTTTTCACCCAACAAGTGGATGCTGATACAGTCACAGCTGCCTGGTGTGCAACAAGTGAGCGTGCTGATCAATAATTGATGCCATCTCTATGAGCGGACATCCTGATGAGGAGGCTTGTCGGGTTACACACAGCTGAAAAGTGGCCTGCTCATCTGCTGCCGTAACGTTCACGCACTCCCGACAAGCTCCCTTTGAGCGCTTTGTTTAAGAGAGACACTTACATTAGCAAGTGCACAACTACTAGTAGTCATGGTGATATTTCCCTGTGTCCACAAACATGTGGTTCACACATGCACAAAGTTAAAGCATGCAGTAAAATTACGTAGCAGCATAGTAAGGATCTACTGTAAGCACAGCGTAAACAACACGCCTGACTGGATGTCAGCAGACAGAGACTACACACACACACACAGACACACACAGTTTGACACAGCACATGCTAGTAATGTACCTGCAGTGAGTGTATGGCACCAGGTGAGAGACACGAACTACGTGCTCTTGTTTTTCATTCTCAACAATTCAGACAACAACAAAGACACGAGATAAAAATGATTTCTCTCACACACGACAGCGGCTCCATCCACACAAATCAATCTCTTGGACATAGGCTGTGTTTTGTGCACAGTTTGATTATATCTGGTGCTTTTATGGCGGAGATGGTCAAGGGGAGGATGTGTGCAGCCAACAGCTGGGCTTCATGGAAATAGCGAGCGTGGTCATTACTGCTGTTTTCATAACTCGCAGGGTGGAGCAGGGCTTTCTTGCTGGTTCAGCAAAGAAACGCACAGTAACTGCTAGTGAAGTGCAGTCATGGCAGTGGTTGGCTGCAGGGCCATCCTTCAGCCTCAGATTGCCCCTAGGGTAATGAGGCAGTTATGTTTCTGACGCTAATGGAAAGGCTGTCATCGTGGCTCCAAGAGGACATGACTCACTAGCACCAGGGGAGCCAGTCAGAGGACCGGGTGCACAATCGTCTGGGCAAAAGATCCGTCGGCTCAGGGACGAGGTGCAGGTTTATTGGTTGACGCTGATGTGATTTCAGTCAGGTCAACGTCAGGTGGCAGAACCATAAACAGCAGCGATTGGCAGCGGAGTGCAAAGACACATGGGAGAAAGGCCAGGAGATACAGAGGAGGAATTAATATGTTTGCTGCATCTGCATCACACCTATCACACCTCTGGTAATGACTGAGCCAAGCGGGGGAATTAGGTGTAACCCTGTGAAAGGTGACTGTGACCTGAAGTGTCTTCCTCATGTCCGGGCAGAATTAAGTTTCCTCAGGGTTTAGGGATCAGTGACAATTAGCAACAGCTTCGTCCTGTTCTGTTGCAACAGTAAACACAACGAGAGGAAAAGACACTAAAATCCAACTTGCTGCTGCAACATGCTGTCGACTTTTTTGTTTGTTTGTTGGACAGGTTGGAGTTTGAAAAGGTTCACATTAAAGGCAGGAAGAAAAACATTTCGAGGTCTCATATAGATAGTTTTGGATTATTTATATCAGGAGCGAAAGAACCAGTCAATGTTGAAATGCAGCAATTTCTTAAAAACTGTTTAAGCACATTTTTTTCTTCCCATATGTAAATACAGTAATTGTTCAAGTCTTTTTTCATGGTTTTGAAAAGTAGGGCACACATTCATTACAGATCAAAACATAACGTGATCAGTGAGCAGCTGGTGAAGTAAATAATGGTCAGCTGTCAAACACTAGTGACTGCTGTGCTAACATCTTTTGGATTCACTGGGTGAGCCACAGTGATCTATTTTCATCTGGTTTCAGGCTGGAACAATATTAAAATCACATGACTGTAATCCACAGCTAGTTCCATTCTACTGTATGTTGAATTACAACCATTTGGCATTTTGGATGAAAATGGAAAAAGATTAAGCGAGCCCCACCGAGACGTAAAGAAGGGTTATTCTGTGTTTTTTTTAATTCCTTTGATGAATCGGTTGTCTTTCTCTGTGACACGTGCGAGGCTTTAGCACAACCTAATCCACACGCTTGTGCTTGAATGGGATTTGGGTGAAAATCAACGAAGTAGGCCACAGAGAATCTGAGCCAGTCAGGGACAGGGTTATACTATAAATAGATTGCGTCAGAATAATTAAGAAAATTCATTTCTTAAGTGTGTGGGCCATCACTTTTAATTACTGCTCAACCTCAACCAGTCTAATGAGGTCGGACGAGGTAACCAGACTGAAGATATAACTGGATGGACGAGAAACTTTTTTAACTGCATGTCGGTTCCAGCACATTTTTTGCTTATCGCCTTCTGTATTTTTCCATGATTGCTCAGTAAACTAAAGCCAACTTTCCACTGCACATATTCCCGAGCAGTTACACGTTGGCAGTGACATCACAATGCATTGTGCCTAAAACATGGCTTCCATTTAATCATAAACACTACAACTACAAATATTTGTCTCTCTCTCAAATTCCTGATTTCACGTGCCTCCAGAGAGATGTTTTTAGTGCATTGGTACATAAACTGCAGAATGAATGGCTACTGTGTTACATGTAAATTTAATACGTTAACTTTGCTTTGTACTTTATATACTTTCTTTAATTCTGGAGTTCTGAGTGTAGCTTTGTGATTCCTTTGTTGTGGTGTATTTGATTTTCCGTCAGAAGGACACACCTGTCCTTCTGACGTACATGCAGGTGTCTTTCTGTCTAAGATAAGGATCAGGACGAGATAATGTGTGGTTACAAACAAAATAACTGCAAGTGTGTGTGTGTGACCCAACAGCTATGACATACCAACGCAGCTCCTGTCAAAACAGCTATTACCACAAAGACAGCAGCAAGTTCTCAGCGTTACAAAGCAACAAAAACAGCTCATGATGAATAGCTTTGTCTGCTCCGCGAGACCTGCATAAGCGCTGGGGAGGCACATGAATGGCGCAAGAGTTATTACGGTGGAATCGATAACTCAAGCAGGGAGCGGTATCGACGGGCCCGCGCTGCGGCGCGACTCTGCCGCTCCCTCTGGGATAGTGCAAGGAGATTGAAATCAGTTTACAACATGCTGGGACACATTAATCCTATTATCACCGATGTGGTCGTTATGGTTTTTATCGAGGCAGGAGCTTTTCCATGTCAGCAGCGCTCACTGTAAGCTCGGCTGGACACACACACATGTTTCATTTCACACTCAGTAGTAACAGTAACTTCTTAATCTTATGTTCATGCACACATAAATAACAGTAAATGCTAATATGCAAACTGGTACACGAATAACGTTCATCTTCATTTTGCAGTGTGCACACGGCGCACATGACAAGTAACTTTAGAAACAAAACCAATCACTGTGTGATGCTGTTTGTCAGTCTTGTTTCTTGGCCAGTTAACCGTGGGGCCCTACATTCCACTGCGAGGCCTGTTGCAGCGCTTCTAACCGTATCACTTCAGAGTCGTGCTGGCCTGGCCACGTGGTAACCAGAAACCCCGTCCAGGAGGCTGTACTTTTCTTCAGCGTCATTATAGCGGATGCGGCGCTAACCTTTAGCTGACACCTGAGCCACAGCGCTTCTCTAAGGTTTCAGCGGCCAATATGAGCTGCCCATCTCGACCTGCCTTGAGCCCAGACCGGGGGAACAGGCGCACCTGAGTCCACTGCTGCAGACCAGGAGCGCTCAACCTTGCCCAGATGCGGATCTGGTTTCGTACCGACACACAATGTGATACTATGAAAGCCTCCATCCATCCTGTCTGTCCTCCTGCTGTTCCTCTGCCTCCTACCTTCACCCCATCAACTGATCAGAGTGAATCCAAAGTGTTCAGTGTATTAACATTCAGATCAAATTATTGAATGTTTGCAGACCATCCTCTCCTCGATCAAATCAAACATAACATCTGTGACAATGAAGCCTGAGAACAGACACACGACACAAATGCCGTATGGCCAGAGAGACGCGAGGACGAAGTGAGCCAGGCAATGGAAACTTCTGCAGCGTCCTCAGCGAGGGATGTGTGTTTGCTGACAGAGGCGTTTGTAGGTCTGCCAGACCGCTGACTCACTGTTGTGGTAGGACTGTGTGACTGTGTCACTACAGTTGTCTGTGTGTGTGTGTGTGTTGGGGGGGGGCAGACATCATCTATTGTTTCCTGAAATGTAGCTCTATAAATATAAAGTCAAATGCTGCTTTTACCCGAAACCTAGACGTGTTGAATGCTTCCTCATTAAAATTAAAGCGTCATTTCATTCAGTGATACAATGGAGCCAGAGAGGCACTTATGAGAAGAAAGAGCAGACAGGCTGATTAATTATTTACACAGAAAAAGCAGCAAATAACTTGAGAAGCATCAAACTGGGGAATAATTATATGAATTATATGTAGCTGGCATCGTTAAATGAAGTGGGCGAGGTTACTGTTAAGGCTGACATCACAGTCTGCGCTCGGTAATACAGTCACCTGCCAATACGCTGTGACCTTCACTATGTGTCCTGTCATCTGCTGATGCTCTTCCAGGTAATAATAGTGTTGTGACGAACACAACGCACGCTGCAGCGTCTGCCGCCAACCCACGGCTCTCCGTGCAACAATAGCCCTTTGTCTCCTCCGAAATTCAACCACAGCACTTCAAAATAAGAGCCTGCAGAAGCCCAGTCGCTGCCAATATTATAAATACAACCCGAGCTGTACATCGCGTCTCCGTTTGGCTTGTTCGTGATGTAAGAAAGGAAGGAGCCAAGGTGTGGGCAAGCCATTCACAAAGCTAATAACCCACTGCTCTTTTATTCTCTTCGCGTCTCTCATTCAAGGGCCACAACTGCTGCCTAATCTTTCTGTGTCTACAAATAGCAGCCGTCCCGATATTAGTTTACTCAAACTGCTTCGCCGTGATACAGGACTGATTATTGTTTCTCATCTTCAGATTCAGAGGTATTAATGAAAACACCAGCCTCAGATCTTGTTGAGTGATAATACAAAAACACGTTCCCCACGTGCTCTGCTTTAATCTGCACCCCCACACACACACACTCTCTCCATTGCTCCCTGTGTGCCAGAAACCCGGATTAGTCGTGTTCTTTGTGTTATTCGCGAATCCGCCAACTGTCTGCTCTTTTAATTGTGCACAGACACCCTCTTCTTTGGGTGAGCCTGGGAGAGGTGGCCTGATAAGAGTCTGCTTTAGTGAAGGACTGTCCTGTATCGAGCCCGTCTCAACTGAAACAGAAACAGAAACACTGATAATAAGCCAGACCTGGACTATTATCACTTTCCCCTCACAAACAACGCCTTAGTTTTCACATTGCACCCACAGTCTCTAGGAAATCTTGAGGATGACTGTCATCCTGTAATTACACAACAACCACATGCTGACACACTGGTGTCTTTCACCTTGGCTGCTCTGCAGTGGTTAGAAGGTGTAATGAGAGTGTGGAGCAAACACAGCAGCTGTGTGGCTCACTGGGGGAATGCAGACCACAGGGTGGGTCAGAGGCTCACACGCACTGTGTGTGTTTCATATGTGCAGCATTTTCTTTGGTAGACTACAGACGTGTGCACCCATGAGATGCGAGACATTTCTTTTAATGCACTCCTTCCCCGGGCGGGTGGAGTAAAAATACAGCTGACAAAGGTGCTGTGGGGATGATGAGGGTGGGGTGAGTGCTGATTTTAGCTGTAAGAAACAACTCAATTCAGGCACAAACACCGGAGCACATCAGCACTAAGGAGCAGGTAGCACCAAATATTCACGCACCCACTCTGCCTGTGTGGACGAATATGTAAATGTGTCCACAAAGCCAAAGGTTGTCCAAGTAGTTTCAGACTCCTGAGCTGAGCCAAGCTCGGGTTTAGCTTCTCCCTCGTTCCTGCATTTCTTTCCGCCACTTTGATGATGAGTCAAATCAGACAAGCAGACATGCAGCCGGCAGGTGAGGGAATATATTCTGACATGGAGCAGCCAAAGGGTTCAGTGGGTGAGTGAAGCATCAGCAGACCATCTGTGTGGCCCTTAAAGCTGCAGAGCCAAAGGTGGGGCCCCGAGGCTCACTTTGAACACCTTTAATTGCGACTGCTTCCCACCTCTGTGACTGACCGGCAGCGTATCAGATACCTGCACCCAGCCTCAGGACACGTGAATAAAACATGTCTTCAGGGAGTGTTTTGGTTGGTCAATACTGACTCCATAGGCAGCTGACTGTGCTCAGAGTCAAGTTGATATTTGATTTAATATTAGCGTGGGAAAGACTAGTAATACGGCAGCATTTCCCCAGTGGCATTAATAACAACTGCTCCCAAGATTATGGATGAATTATTTATACACTGGATTTTTAGTATTAATATGACGTGAGTAGATATTCTCTCTGACATATGCCACGATTTGTTTTGTCAGTCTCACATCTGACCTCCTGCACCTGCAATGCTGCTGGGATGAAGACAGGCGGGAGAAGAGGACCCGTCCACGACTGCGCCTAAAACTGCCTCACTTGTTCCCCTGCATGACTGCAAAGGCGAAGGCGAACCCTCCTATTACGTTTCCGCACCATCCCCAAGATCACGCCGCTAAACAGCTCACACCATGACGCCACGCTCAGCGCATTCACCGAGTCCCATCTTTGTCACGTCCGGCCATTTCTGCAATTCATCCAGCGCCAGGGACGGAGCCACGCGCGCGTCTCGCCCCGCGCGTCTTGGCGAGCTTCGGCTCCCATTGATAAAAATCCTCCGCGTGAGCGATGCATTTAACGTCACCAACATATGCATAGAGTGGTACAGGCCAGCGCGCAGCCCGTCGGTCCCCAGCAAACTGCTGCACCGTCACACCACAAGGGCAAAACCAAGTGATTTTGGTGGGAAAAGAAAACCGCGTACCTGCATTTTATCTGACGTAAACACCTCGATGTCTACTTCGCAGGCGATGATGGTCACCATCTCCAGTTTCATATTTATCGATGGCATTCCCTTTCTTATTTGGTGGGAAATAACGAAATGAAGTAAAAGTCTTTCTCGTCCTCGCAGGGAAAGTTCTTCCTCCACAGACTCGAGGCTGAGTCCAGGCGACTGCTCCTGGTTCGATCAGCTGTGCGCGTCGCTGCTGGATTCCTCACTGCACTGACCCGCTGCTGAGGGTGATGCTGCAGCAACTGCACAGACTCTCTCCCTCTCCTCTCTCCCTCTCCTCCCTCCCTCCTGGCTCCACATTGACGTCATTACCATCCTACGTTCGTCGTGTTTTACGCCACTACAGCGCTCGGCGAACCGCGCAGGGGGCACTGCAGGATTCACGGTCCGGCTCGATCCGCTTTTCCGTGTTTGTTTACGTTCACAGAGTTGCAGGAGGAAAATGTAGCAGGCCTACTTTAACTCAAAATAACAGGTGATACTAATCATAACTAATTCAAGCACCATAAAAGCTAATATCTATAATAAGGTCATATATAAGTACATGCCAACTTGTGAGTTAACACCCTCACAGGAGGTCACTGAAGCAGTCAAAGGGGCGGAGGCTAATTTAGTCGGTTTTGCAGGCCTTTCTACAAGTTACTTTATTCTGTAAACTATTGTGGCACCTCAATCCCAAACCACCTGAAAGGCTTTGTTTGCACATGCTTCTACTTCTAACTAGTTAACTAGCAGATGCTGCTTCATACTAACAGGTAAGGACCAAGCGCATGTCTTGGTTTTTGTGTCCACCTCCCGCGAACTTAAATTGCTGCCTGGTCAACAACATACTGCGTCTGTTTTCTCGTTTGTTTCCCTGTGCGGTTAATGGACACGGAAAATGAACAGACACCTAATTTGGACCATGGAGTCTTCAGGGCAGATGCTTTTGTGATCCTGGACAGGCTCCAATGCGCCTGATGTGCTTTTAGTGCTGACTTGTTTACTGGAGATTAACTGTACTGTGTCGTGGCTCGTTTTCACTCATAATAAAGCAGATGATGACTCTGTACCACGGCAGTCTCAGATCCCTGTCTTGTAATTATGATGAAGTTTCTCAGCTGTGGCCCAGTCATTTAAATAAATTCCCACAGGCATGTAACCATTACATAACATCCTAATAATCCATGTCTTCTTTCCATCACTCCTATCATCTCTCTTTCTCCCACCCTCCGTTTCATAATAATAATAATAATTGCTAGGACTGTAGCCTGTAGGCACTGAGGGAGACATGCCTCCACCAGACCACATCAGTCAACCACCCAGTTAGTGCCACTGTAACGTGTCAGCCTTAACCTGAACAACATCTCCTGAGAGGGAAGCTATTTTGTTCTTTTATGTTAACAGGAGCAAGCAGTGCAGGAGCCTCTGCCCAACAGGTCTCATTGCAAAATGGACCCTGCCAACTGACCTCATGCATCACCGTGAGATTTCATAACTAGTGCTGGTGCTGCTGTTCCTTCGTAAATCTGATGTAGGCTTTCACTTAGCAAAGGTTGTGATTATTTATTTATGCTTTGATGGAAAAGCCTCATATCAATAGAAGGTGCGAGAGATACACTGTGTCCCTGTCTGGAAAGTTCAGCTGCTTTGTGATGCATATGAGGGTTTGGACTAGGAACCTCAAATCCAACCTTCATGTACCTAACATGACATTTAGTCCATGTAGGACCTAGTCACAGTGTTCAGCAGGCACAACTAGGAGTTAGTTGTAATAATTTAAAGTGATGGTTAAGCGGTGAAATTTCTTTAAAACTCTGCTGTAGAGTGTTGTTGTTGGATGTACATTCATTTTTGTTTTGGTTATTGAAGCACTGTGATGTACTTCACTGATCTTTTTGTCACTGCTGCCAAGTAGCGCATGATGAAGCGATTTTGCTCATGTCTATCGTTATTCTGCAGCGCTGCTCCTCCTCCTCAGCCTCCACCTCCCGTCTTCCTCAGCTACTCCTTCACATTTTTCCCGTTAGCTCCTACTACCAACGCACCTGAACAATACATTTTTCTCTACTAACTGTTTCTGCCTTCTCTCTATTTCCACCCAGTCCACCTGGTCGAGGCAGATGGCCACCCACCCTGGGACTGGCTCTGCTTGTTCCTCTCCACTGTTGCCTAGTGCCGCTTAAGTAGGATTTGTTTCCATATAATATAGTTGCAATAAATCCTTAATTCAAATAATCGACCTGCATGCAACATACTGTAAATGTACAGATTATGCTTCTGGTTAATTAAATGGTAGAAATCTAGATGGACTGTGCAGGGTCTCTAATGCATTATGTACTTGATAAAAGATGAGAAGAAGAGGAGGCAGAGATGCTCAAAGGGTGAGATGTGTCAGACTCACTGACAAGCAGGATTTGTATTCTGTAGTAGAGCTCTGCAGAGGAGCAGCAGCGAGAAAACCAGGGCAGTGGATCATCATCGCGGGCTGACGTGCGTCCGCTTCGTGTGTTTCATGCTGTAACGTTAACGCATGGCTGCACACTCAAACCAAACAATACAGACACACGAGCGTAAATAAACGAAGGCCGTCACAAACAGCGTGGTAATACAAATACAAATATGCTGGGTCTCATCGCAATGCTGAAGCTGAACTCATTCATGGACGCACCTTCAGAAACACTCGTTCTGAAAATCCACCCTAAACTGAAAAGCAAAGAGATATTTGTCTGTGCATGTGTATGTGACATCAGTGGAATGAAAATAATAATGATGTCACAGGAAGCTCCAGAGCACGGCCACTGCAGAAATGCAGATACTGTAGGCTATATAAAATATCCCCATGATCTTCACGCAGCACACACACACGCATATATACACACACATACACACAACATCTCTTCGCTGCCAACCTCTTGTTATACCAGGCTACCTCACTTGGCCCAGCCAAGCCACCCAGAGGTGCCAGCGCCAATGCAGCTGCTGTAATCTAGGCCAAGCTATTTATAAAGAAAGCAGCCTAGTACAAGCACAGAGAGCCAGAGGGAGACAGAGGGAAGGGAGGATAAAAGTGTATCTACAGGGCAGAGAGAAAGAACTACAGGGTACAGGTGAGAAAGAGCGGCGAGAACAGAGAAGCCCAGAGAGGCAGCGAATAAAAGTAGTGAGCAGCTAAGTGAAAATAAAAAGAGATCCGGAGAGACAGAGACAGAGACGAGCGCTGACAGGTGAGGAGGACAGGGGGAGTACCTGAGAACAGGCAGGCAGCAGCCATCGACTGTAAACGACAAACACACGTAGACCCCATCAACACTCATTCAAAGCCTGAAGTTGTTTTATCCAGAGGTTTAGGTTCAGCAGACGAGCTGACAGACAAACGTGAGGGAGGATGCTGCAGCGCTGGAAAACTGTTGATGGAGTTTTACATGACTTCTGGCAATAGTTTTAATAAATTGTGACAGACAACTCCCAGCAGGCAACTCTAACTGTAACTAATTTCTCCTAATTAAGAGAAAATGAGGCTGTTATCACAGGGGCTTTAGAAACTCTTCTGCCCAAACTTGTTTACTGCAACTTTGAAATTTGGTCTATTGTGTGCACTCTTCTCATATTGGGAGTTGATGGGGCACAAATGCAAGAAGGTGATATACTGTACTTCATATCTAATATTATTAAATGTCTTTGTTTTGAACTATTTTCTATACATGGACAAATCAACTGCAGTTAGGGACTAAACTAAATACAGAAAATGTGATTAACAGACTAGATTATAATTTGAGCAATCTCAAGATTATCTATTAGATATGAAAAACTTAAAGTAATGCCCTCAGTATCCCAAGAATAGAAAACAAGTGAACACATTAGTCCTTAACAGTAAGTAAGTGCTTGAGGCAAAACTAGCACAGCATAGTGGACCTTAATTAGCTGAATAATAAAGCAAATATGTTTTAAGCTAATTTTATGTATGCATCAATACAAACAGACTGAATAATGGGGGTTTAGTTCATAGCCCACATGTGGTGGACCACAAACAGCTGTTCAGCGGCAAAGCTTTTGGACTGGGTTAAAATGCCGGAGAGATGAGCTGCCTTATACGTTAGCTGTGTGAGCGGGACAGAGGGTGAGGAGGGGGACACAGTGAGGAAGCACAGACGAACACGTGCTGACGCTTCCACGAAATGCTTTGCTTTAAAATCAGGTCAAATGTTTGGATGGGTTAGGCAGCCTCTGACCTGTATGCAGGCACTGCTGCTGCTAGAATAAGCCCACCACACACCCACACACACAGGCAGGAAAGGACCTGGAAGGAACACTGGAAGACAAACAGTGCTCTGGGAAGTGGGTGCTATTTTCTGAGAAGGGTAAAAAGGACGGGGAACGACAGCAGGGGTTGCTTATTCTTGCAGAATTTCAAAACTGTGAGATGCACATGGCAGCGGTGATGAGTGATGAGCAGTGTGATGAAAACCTGAAGATGAGCACGGTCCGTACAATGCAAAGAAAACAGGTGTTAATTTGGGTATACGTCAAAAAACAAAGCGACAAAACTATCAATTGAAATATAAACAGGAGAAGAAGCAGAGTAAACAGTTTTTCCTTTGCCACAGTGAAGTATCAGCAGCGAAAAACAAGACCAGAGACAACAATCAACAGCAATAGGCAGTCAATAGTCCTTCTTGTGTAAGTGACAACCGGCAGAAATTGATTTGAATGCTGGTCTCAGCCTCACAGGGGGGCAGGCTTTGCAGAGTCAAGTGCCAAAAAACATTAACATGTAAACAAGATTCGAATAATAGCCAAAAAAATAAAGAAATAAGCAGGACTGAACTTGACAGTTAGACAAAGGATTATTTTTCATAAACCTATCAGAATCATCTTAACTAAATGCCTTTTGCCTATGATTTTAATTTTAGCTCCTTAATGTTACACATTCATGCCTTAAAGCAATCATCTGCAGAACATTTTTCTATTTTATGGACTGCGTGATTGCAGTAACGCCTCAATTCATAAGTCGCCCATTTATACATCGCTTAAATAATCACGCTGTGTTGTTGTGTTTAGAATTGCTATTCTTGATAGTGCCGCAGAACGGCTCTTTTTTTAGACTGATTGAACCAGAAAATAATCTTGATTTAAATAGAAACACTAGAGCACAGCTCACAACAATAAAAAGGCAGCATCCTAAATCTTGCAGTTTCATAATCATCCCGTGTGTTGGGGAGGGCGGGTCTGTGGGTGACGAGCTGTCATTTTTATCAGAGCAGCCATACGCACATCAAGCAAACATTAACTTCTCTGAAGCTTGCTGAAGGTGAGCGGTGTCAACGTAAGAAAAAGCTGTGTATTAAAACTATTACATCATTATGAATCCGTAACGATGTTAGTCTTTAAATACAGCATGACATCATGCGCTTATGTAACTGTTTTTGATTAGCTGTGTGAAGTGATATTTCAAAATCACCAGTTAATTTAATCACACTAATGTGCTTTAGAGATATGTTCCAGATATCAAAAACCCAGGCATAAGCCTCCTTGCAGAATATTCATAAGAGAGAAAATAAATAACAGACGATAACGTACTTTTTGTGGCAAAGTGTTTTTTCTTGCAAACAAGAGCAAAAAAGAATTACACAAGAAAGTAGGGCTGCAATTAATGGCGCACATTTGTCAGAGGAAATGCCAACAGGAGTGAGGAGAGCTCCATGCGATGCTTTAAATAACCTGCTTCTCCCAGAGGTTCACATCATATGAATCAATTACTTCATTTACCATTAGCTTCAGTATGTGGCATTTTATTCAAATGAAGAAGCTTAAAGACAGGTCCAGACAGGTCACTGGGAACTAGGCTTTTTCACAGCAAGTAAATGAAACAACACAGTTAATGACACTGAAAATATGTCTGAACTATTTCACTCGGTCCAACCACCAAATAGCTAAAAGGATTTACACCATTATTTATTTCACTATTCTCGTCCGTGCTCCTCCTACTGCAGCATGTCGAAGGGAATAACTATAATAGCTATTGTGGTTACTTAGCTTTGCTTCTCTTATGTCTGCTTTCTGTTATATGAAGACGAAACAAGGAAAGCGTGTCGGTGAGACAACCCCGGTCAGTGCACCAGAATAACATCCAGGCCGCAGCAGGAGCAGGGGGCCAGCGGCACTCGCTCGCTCTGCACTGCACCATGTCTGACCTTCAGCCTGCCAACCACCCACTCCCTCACGTTCACCCAACGCCCCCCCACCCAAGAGCAGCACCCAAAAATAGACTCTGACACATGCAAACATATCGCTATCACGCGTACACATGACCACTGTGTTTTGTTTGCACATACAACACACACACGTACATGCTCCCACTCTCTGCCCATCTCGGCTTTTACATTCTCAGTCATGCTATCTTTGCGTCCTGATGGGTTTCGCTCCACTTGACACTATCCAATGCATTAGTGTAAAGTAGGACAGTATAGGTCCACCAGTTCAGCGGTTCACATTCTTACAGTTCTCCATTACTGTCACACTGCTAATGCATGGCTAAGGGGAACACCTTGGGAATAAACAGCGGCCGCTGCAACAGTTGTGCTTATAAACTTTTCCGAAATTTGTGTCCTAGTTAGCCTGAATAATTCAATAATAAAATAGTCTGAAAAAGTGTATATCTGGGGAAAAGGCACAGCTGCACAGTGAAACTAGAAATCCAGACCAAAATGTGCAGTACAGGGCTTTGAAAAGTTCAAGCAGTGTGTCCTGCTCACTTTGCAACAGAACACAAGACAACGCTCAAAAAGTCTCATGCAATCATTTTTCAAATTAAGAGACCTTTACTTTTGGCATACTTGTCTTGGAGATTTTAGATAAGACTAAATCACTGTTTTTTTTTTACTCAAACCCCTGTGATTAAGTCCAAGGAAGTCCCAGACACCTCTGTGATGAATTGTCACAAGACTAAAAACAAGGTCCTGGTCCATGTCCTTCCAGGTGCATGCGGTCATAATAATTGGGAATTTTAATCCGCAAAGACTCTTCATCTTCATTATGAATTGATATAAATTGAGTGCATTTCAGTCTGACAGCATCAGGAACAGCAATGAAAGCATCGCTCCTTTCCTATCAGGCCTGATGCACTGAATACCATGAGCGACGACCTATAATGGTTTCTCTGACCTTTCTCTTGACAAGCACTGAATGCACTTTGCCCGCATGCCCCTCTGTCTCTGACTCCTTCACTACATGTACACACTTGTTTTCTGTGGGCGCTGATAGCGAATCATGTCAAAATAAAAAGCCACCCTGTCTACAGCTGCTGACTGTTCACCTGTGTGTCTTTTTGCAGTATCGTTCATTTTTGGCAGAATAGTGACCTTCTTCATTTTTTGATTTGGTGTGAAATAGTAGCAATCTGATACTGGACCTTGCGTCAAGATGGAGAACGACACCTCCAAAAATCTGATTAATAATTACAAAGGTAATACTGACAAACTTGAGTCGATTGATACTGTTATTGTTGAAACCATGAGAATTTATGTTAATTAGTGAATTAACAACAAAACACTGTCATTTCATTGGCCTGATTTGTTAAAGAGACAGAAGCATCTCTCCATTTTACTTAAAAGCTGGTCAAGGGGACAAAATGCTGCAACTAATAAAAACAGTGTGCCACTTTCCTTTCACTAATGCAGAAGAAAGGGAAAGGCTTTTACAGCCTGTTAAGAACATCTTATAAATATGGAGCCACATGTCTCTCTCTCTCTCTCTCTCGCTCTGCCCCTCCCTCCCAAGTCTAAAAGTGCACAGTATGATTATTGAAGCAGCCCATGCTCTGCTATGCAGGCTTATGAGAACACACACAGAAGGTAACGTCAACGCTGGGAGACAGCCAAGAGCCCAAAGACACAAAAATGTAGGTTGCTGTGTCCCTGTTCTTCACGGAGGATGTAGTCACTGAGTTTAGAGGTGTCAAGTTTTGGGAAATGGCAAAAATTTCATAATTTTAGAATAGTTACAGACTGTGGCTGAGTGTGTATATATGCATGTGACACACTGCCGCGAGACAAAAACAACCTTACAAAGTCCCTGTTTGCCCTGTTCATGCTTTGAAAACACACAAGCAACCTGTTTCATACACTGTGTATGTGTACATATATGTGTTCTGACCTCATTTCTTCCTTGTTTTCAAAGTAAAAAAAAAAAATGTCAGAAGTTCTATTTTTGGCCTGGCTCATTTAACTGAATCATATGGAGAACAATCTATTGACATGCTCTTACTGAAGGATGTGTGGGTGGCATTTCCACTTAAAAGACGGAGTGTGAATCGTAATGAAGTGAGGAGGCAAAACGAGAAGGGAAGGGTGGGGGGGGGGGAGTAAACGGGTGTACAAACAGCAAGCTCACAATGCAGGAGTGATTCATTTAAAGGGATTTTGTGCTTGTGCCATATTTAGCCTCTCTGCCTTCCATTTACCTACAAGGATAAACGTTACACAGAAGGAGAACAGAAGGGGAATAAAGTATAGTTATAGATTTGACACCTACCAGCTGGAAGGATGCAGGCATGGTCACATAGTATAACTGAATCACAGGGCCAGAAAAGTGTTTTGTCTTCCTTTACAGTGTGTCTGCAACATGTCTGTATGTGCATCTACGGATGTGCACACTGCTGCACGTGTTGATGATTAAATGATGCATTGGAACGTACAGATTACCACACTCTGTTCAAGTCCTTCTTTAATATGCTGCCCCGCATTCATGTTCCCTGGCAAACAAATAACAGCATCAGGTGAGTGTGTGTGTGTGTGTGTCTCTGCACAGTTGAGCAATCAGCAGCGCAGCGTGAGGCCGTGACTGGACTTCAACAGACAGGAGCAAAAGCTGGGGATGACGCCATGCACATGTTGCTGGGCTTTGAATCTTGGATGTGCTGAGACATTCAGGCGGATGTTTCAAACACACACACATTGTATATAGACAAAACACGACCAACAAAGTGGCTTTGCTCCATCTCACCCTGTGTGGGCCGCCTTCGAATACAGCCTCATGGACACTGCATGCAAAAAGTGCTGTGGGGAGGTCACTCAGATCCATCATCTCCTCCGCAACGGCTTCCTGATCGTTCTCCCCAAACACCATGTCCTCCTCCTCCTCTTCCTCGTCTTCCTCAGGATCACTGCTGTAGGCCTCTGAGCCATTGCTCCACGCCTTGGAGCTCTCTCGCAGCATGTTGACGCCGTTCAGGAGGCTGCAGACAGGCAGACAGAGACCACAGAGGCTGGAAACTGGGGACATTTAAAGACAAGCATACAGAATAATGTGATGAGCAGCAGGTTGCACTGAAGTACCAGTGATGGTACTGCACAGGCTGTAGAAAAGATAGATGATAAACAAAGAGGAAAAGAGAAAGAGAGAGAAGGAAATGTGACAAGAGGGTAGGGGGTTTTAAAATACGGTGACCTGTGTTGTTCTCCAACAAAAACTCCAAAATCCAATGGCGTTAACTTCACAGTCAAACAAGGACGTAAAAGAATGTGACACATGTAAATCTAAATAACACTAATCTATGATATATAGATACAATGTATAGATACAAGAAGGCAAATGTTAAAAATAAAAGATCAAACAAGAAAATTACACGCTGTCTTCGCACCAGCATTGTACATGGGTTAGAGCGCCATCTAGTGCCACATAGCTATTCAATTATAATCTTTATTTAAATCGCAATCACAACTTCAGTGAAACGATTCTCAGAGATCTGGGATAAATAACGCGTGGGAGTGGTTTCAAAGCCCAAACCCGTGTTCTTCAATTTAATATCAGCCAAAGGGGAGCACAGCTAGACGCCAGTGACAGCATGACATCACATGTCTACACTTCAAATGGCCACAGAGGATCGTGACGTCAGCGTTTGCATTGCGTGTACTCCAAGGAAACCCCTGCACATATTACGTAAAGAGCTTAAGCAACAACAAAAAAAACAGGTTTATTAGAACAGTAGCGGGTTTTAACGTGGACACACTTGTTCCCAGGGACAGATAAGACGTTTATTCGGTGTGACACGGTGGGGAAAGTTAGCGCAGAGTCGCAGGCGGCGCTCAGACGCTGGAAGTTACAATTTAATGTCATTTTCAAAGCTTTTAAATCAAATGTTATTACTCACCTCACCGCCGTCAGTGAACGCGGCCGTAATAACCCATCGCAAGCGGACAAAACCCTGGATTATCGCCTGCGTGTTTAACCAGACAGACTGGAGCGAATCTGATGTTTTCTATGCTGCTGTCAAACGCCGCTGTTTGTTATTACTGGATTGTTGGACACTACGTGATGCAACCTACTCCAGCGCGAGGACACCGCAGGTGAGGCCAATGGGATGACGGAGGAGGCTCGCAGCGACCAATCGGAGCGCAGCAAAGGGGAGGATGCTGCGCTTCAAGGTTGGTGGCGATCGGTGAGCAAAGTCACACTGAGCAACGTGCTGCAGCCTGCGAACTGTGCTTTAATTCAATCATCGGGGTAACTACACACAAACCAGGACGTGTGAGGATCACTCGGCTGCATTAGCTACTCTGTTAGCAATAAGGAAGTTGTACCTGCAGGCATGTAGTGTTTCTAGATAGATTACAAGACAGTTCACCTGTTGCACAGTTTCTAGTCTAGTAAAACATCAAAATGTTTCACTGCTTGTAGAATAATTAATAGAACAGTTTAATTAATTAGCCACATTTATTTAACTGGATGAGGTGACACAGAGTCACATGATTTACAGTGGAAAGGATTGTGATGAAACATGTTGTGCCCCCCCACAAAATGACAAGAACTGTGTACTGCACACTGTGGCATTTAAAGAGGCAGCCTCAGTATTAACACTGTAGAAATCCAGAACTGCATGTGCTATGTTTTTGCAAATTTTCTGAAGCTATTCATATGGATTATTTCATATACTGCAGCAAAGTTTCCTGATACACACCATACAAGAAATAAATAAATAGGGAGCAATAAGTACAGTATATAGTTTGACAAGGATTTGTCCAAACAATAGATCAACGTAAGAGACAAAGAAACTGTTTTTAATTTTTCAATTCAATAATTGTTTAACTGTGCTTCCTACTGAGCCACAATTATAATTTTTTGAATAGATTGAGATTTTTTAAATCCTTTGCAAGCGGGCACTGACAGATAACAGGTGTGGTCCAGTGCAATGCTACAATTAAAGGCACATTAAAAGTTTACTTTAGAAAAAATAATAAATACATGACAATAAATTAAAACGCATGCACCCACTGTTTGGTCACATCAGAACAACAACAATCCCTATAACAAGAGGCCAAAAACGGTGCAGTGAAAAAGTTAAGAAAGATATTTAAAGTTCAAATGTTCATTGGCAGTAGTCTGCAGATACATAATTGGTACCAACCTGGAACTGAGGAGGAGTGGAAGAACAGATTACAGTACATGTCCGTCAATGAGACAGAGCACGAAATTGCTTTATCGTCATGGAAGTTAGTTCTCACTGTACAGTACGTGTCAAAGCTTAACAGAGTACAAGGCAGTGAGCTACAAGGCACCACACACAGCTTATACTGTATATTATTTTGGAGACACTTTTTATGAATCCACTTCAGCAACCCGGAGCTTCATCTTGACATCTTCTTAAAAGAAGACAAAAAAGGTTCTCAAGGTTGTATTTTGGTTTAGACATTTGGAGAATCTCCAAAGACTTCAAAGGCGCTTTGAAGGGCTGGAGGTAAGTCAGTGCATGTGACAAGAATTAAACAGACCCATCTTGGCTTTTCAAGTTCCTTGAATGTACTTTACAGTTGGATAAGGAGGAAAAACCTAGGTTTCTAATCACTCTTCAGGTCAGGAGGGTCATGGGATCCATTGGTGGCTCTAGAGCGGACTGGTGGCTTCTCCAGGTTAACCGGTAAAGAAACAGGAGTCACTCCATCATTGTTGACCAAAGCCCCGTACGAGAATGAACCACTGAAATCTGGCTGAACCGCTTGACCCTTGTCGTGAATTGTTGGGATACCTGGGGATAGATCAGACAGGGAGCACACAAGAAACCTGGAGAGTCAGAAATGTATACTGCAGCTTTACATTATAGCATATCATTTTTAAGTATATACACACCATTAGTCATATCCATGGTGACATATGGTTCAAAAGCTTTGGCCCTCTTCCTGTTTTTGGTGATGAGAAAGACCCCCAGGAAACACAATGCAGACCTTTAAAAAAAAGAGTAGTCAGTCGCCACAAATCCCCAACACATGCTAGTTAAATTTATTCATGTTTAGCTTTGGTATGGACATATGAATTGTCACAGTAAACAAAGGAGCAGGTGTTACTGAATACAAAAGTAGAAGTGCACTCACCCTAACAAAAACATACAGATGTGAAGGACATCTTCATTATTAAATTCTAAGTAAAACACCGCTCCTGAAAAACAGAAATTAAAAAAAAGAATTCAGAGATCTGTCAGTCTGCAGTTTCTGTTCTAATGTGCTGGGAAACAAACTGCGTCCAACTGAAAACTCCCTGTCAATAGAAGAAGCGCCACTCACCAGCTACCACGGCCAAGACGGTGGAGAGGATGTAGTTGACACAGGCAATCAGAGAGGAGTCGTACAGTTTACAAGCCTGGGAGAGAAATCTAAAGAGACAGTTACACACAGAAATTAGCAAACAATGACTAGGTACATTAAGTCATTTCAGTTTTTCATGTTTCAGTATCTCACTTGGCTTGAAAGGCCACCAAAGCCACCATGCACACAAACAGGACACTGAAGATTGGGTAGTAAAGCTGCATAGTTCCCTCAGCGGTGAGAACCAACATGCCTGACACTGCCTTCACTGTGATCACTGTGCCAGAGCCTGCAGCAAAGACAAAAGGAAGATGAATGCAGTGAAATGAATCAAAAACCTGCTCCTTCAACGTTAAAAGTGGCATAAAAATCATATTCTGTGAAAGAATGTCTTTACAGACATTATTAAACTGCCTGGCTTTAATGATGCAGACTCACCCAGCAGCGCCACCAGCAGCAGAATAATTACAAGGTAGTTAGCACTGCGCTGTTTGTAGAAGTATAAAAGTAGGCAGAATGTGATGATCTCCAGAAACTGTTAACAAAGGCAACAAAAATACAAAACGATGTGTCAAATTAAAACAACCAACAGGAACACGTGGCATTAATGGAGCAGCCAGAGACAAATATTTATGCTACACTGTGACACAGGTCAAGAAGGCTGGGAAATGTACTGTGATGAGAGTGAGGTGGAAAATAATAGTAAACACTGTTACCGAGTCGCTTTGGTTGCAGTTGTCATAGCAGTTAATTAAACCTGAAGATCACTTTTAAGCCTCTGCAGTTGTTCCGTGTTTGTTTTCACAAGCTTTTATTTCACGCAGCCGCTTCTCAGGGAGTGGATTTGATGTGACTCATTTGTGCCTTTGTAATTGTCAATTAAAGTAAAGTAGCTGTCCCTTTGAATATCATGTGTATCAGTTATAATTCATAGTTACGCTGCGTGAACAGACATAAAGACGCTCATTATTCAGGAACAGACTGACACAGTGACTCAGTGTCTTTTTCAAACCAACATGCCTTAATAATGACTTGATTTACCATCTCTGGCACTCTCACCAGACCTGTTTTATTTATTTTAAATACTGGCAGAATGACTGAATGAATGATGGATACAATAGGTGTGGGAAAATTGCATTTTACACAGGAACAGAGGATGAATATATCTAACACTCCTATAACTGTCTAACAGAATTCTTTTATGTTCAGGAAATACAATATGTCTACAGTGATACATACACATTTGGCTGCTACACTTGAATGAATTGGTTTATATCCATTTACTGGGTGTGGGTGGGAATTTAAAAACATCAGAGAACAGGAAATAGATGGTTTATGGAGCCTTCTTCCTCTGACGCCTTACGCAAAATAAAGATCTCACCAGATACAAGAGAACCGGCCATCCAACGATGTGCCTCACAATGTTTTCAGCGTGGAGCTTTTCATGAGAGTTTGGTCCAAATGTCACAAAGAGGTAAGTTCCTCCGATGGTTATGATACAGCCCAGGAAGGACAAGCCATATGTCTCTGAAATGACATCCAGTCACAGCTATGTAAAAGCAAATCAACAAAACTGAATTTTGCACAAGCAGGTGCCAAGTGGACACACAGACATTTTCCCCTTATAAAATGTATCCTGTACATGAGCAAACTCTTACTGTGTAATTCAGTTATTAAGGCAGCTAAGGAGAATTTGCATACAATGACACACGCTCTGAGTTAGTTCCAGAATTCAGTAAAACTGAAACCACATCACTAGATCACTCACGCATGTATGCTGAACTTACTTGCAAAATCCTTTGGCTTAGATTTCTCACGCAGAAAAATTAGAC
Source organism: Macropodus opercularis (assembly GCA_030770545.1). NCBI lineage: Eukaryota > Metazoa > Chordata > Actinopteri > Anabantiformes > Osphronemidae > Macropodus > Macropodus opercularis. The sequence continues at coordinate 6,686,847 of JAUCMP010000026.1, read as the reverse complement.
CCAAAATAGAGCTCGCTGAAATAAGCAAAACAAATTAAACCATGGCCAATGATTATGATGACAATTTACCTATTGTTAATCCATGCTTAATAATACATTCAGTTACACTTACTCAGGATAGACACGGCACTAAGGGGTGCTACGAGAGCGAGAGGGGCAAAGGCATAAGAGACGAAGTTTGCTCCCTCTCCGAGACAGGCCAGTAGAAAACCACACCACCAGGTTTTGGTGCGGTAGAAGGCACGTGGGTCCTTTGCGCCGGCTAATGTCACATGACTGTGTTTCTGCGTGTGAAATGAAAGAGCAGGTGAAACACAAGGTAAACAAGCAACCTGCAGTGTATGCAGCTTGAAGCAAAAATATACGGGTTAAGTGGTTTTGTAGTAAGCAGCACAGAAGTACTGTATACACAATGTGGACCCGGATGCTGTGTTTACACAAAACACATGAGACGACACAGGCTCAACAGAAATTAGCCAAACAAGACTAGTTCATAAAGGTTAGACTCGGTTGCACCAGCGGAGTCAGTGGGAGCTCTGTACCTGAATGGTTAAGGAGATGCTGATGACCACACTTCCACAAATTGCCAGCAAAGTCCCAATGAGATTTTCCTGAAAGGAAAAAAATACAGAATTCAGTAAAATAAAAAATAAATAAATAAAACTATCCAACCTACAGCAAACGCACCATTCACTGTGAGTATTCACATTTATTTTTCATAGAAGTTGACTCCGCCTTGTAATCTGTGGTAATGTCTCAGGCCATTATGGTATTAATCGCACACATCTGTATGATGTGTTATTATACTATGTTGAGGATTACGGGTGTAACGCAGAGAAACATCATTAAAGTGTCGACAGACGACTACGAAAACTACGGAGCGATCGACAAAGTGTCTCACCGTGTAGGAGCTTCCGTCGGTTCTGCTGGTATTCATAATGTTCAGATTAATCACTAGCAGAAGTAGCCAAACATTCAAATTACTTATATTTCATATTGCCGCCTTCACAATCAATGTTTATCGCTCATTTGCGGTGTTTGTCTGGCTCTGCTCTGTGGAAAACACCGTCTTCGGTACGAGGAGCATCTCACTTCCGTATTGAAATCGGGGCTGCGTCTGACGCAGAACGCAGGCGAGTTGAGGTGACGTCACGGGCCCACGTGACAGGAAGCGTACGTGTTATGAATTTCAAACGCGATCGTTTGAGATAAAAATATGAAAAGAAATATGTCTGTAAATATACATACGTGCACACGAGACAAACATTAGCTATATGGTATATTCATCCTGTTATAAAGACTTGAGACGACTCAGATGCTCTAACATTCCTTATTTGTTACGTCTTGCTACTTTTTGCAGCGGTCGACTCTGCGCTCTGCCAGCAGGCGGCGCCATCGAGCTGGGGTTGATCCAACAGCATTTAGTGCCGTCGAGGACGTCGATCACTTTAATTGGCATTAAAATGCCAGTAAGTTCCCGATTCCTGATTTAGAGCTGTCATTATTAAACGGGCATAAATCCAATTACTTTATAATCCCGCGTGTAACATTTGAAAGGGGCATTTATTAGCGCAATGTCTTTACAGAGACAAGCCCAAATCATCCTCATCCCAGAATGATTCCCTCACCTGCCTCATGATCATGACTAACTCTAATGTGGGTTTTTTCCTCCTTACATGTGTCATTGCAACAGTGACGGAGGAAAGATAAAAGTGTAGTGCGTCAGAACGAGAGTTTCTAAAACAGGAGCTGTGGAAAAAAAACAAAGGTAGGTCAGTGAAGGCTCACAAGACTACATGTCATGTGAGCATCTGCTGAGTCACTGCACCTTCATGAAATATTGGCAAGAGAATTGTCAGTTTGTCAGCTGTGGATTCCCTGGTGGGGGTTTCATTGTCCCTTGTGACAACGTGAAGGTGCACAAATAAAGAACAAATATGAATCACTCTAGTGCTCAGCTGTGAACTAGACAATGTGAACTCGAAACGATGCAAACTGTTTTTGACACAAACAAAAGATTAATCGTCTAATCGTCTATTCAAATCTCTAACCAGCAGAGGGAGTGAAACACCACAGCTGGGGGAACCTCATCGTTTATACAAATTCTTCATTCGGGTTTGATGTTATCGTTTGCTGCAGTGGTTTGCAGTAAAATAAAAACATGTTCATGAAAGTATATGTGAGAAATGTAACGTGCCTTTTGGAACAGTTTTCACGTGTCTTGGGAAATACTGATTGCATTTTCACAAACATGTGTCTAAACTTTTGTTTACTGGTGATGGAAACATTCTCTGCATTTCTCAGTTCAAAAAGCCTTTAATCATCATGACATCAGCTCACAGTTGTTTTTTCCATTTATGTCTAGTCACTGTAATCCCAACAAGTTGTGCATGGTTTTCAAATGGATCATAGTAGGATTAAATGTATAGCAGGGGCTGCGTCCACTCTTCCACTGAAGCACATCTTCCGAACTGTGCTGACCTTAGTGACTTGCTGGGATGACGCTTCTTGTGTGGACCACAGACATTTGGCACAGCAGCTCAGAGCCTCTAAGGAGGGGGAGGTAGAGTGGCAGGTGCTTTTTCCTCAGGGTGTTAACAGGTGTGTGGAAGTATGCAGGTGAATGACTTTTTCCACCGGCTCATACAGGGTAAGTGATCCAAGGTGAATACACCTTTAATTAACTTCACAAAGAGTGAGGAATGTGATAATAGCCTTTCACAGTATGGATTTATGTTTGCTTTTCTTTTAACACAGAAGCTGAGAAATAAGTTAGAAGAAGGGAAGGCTTTTGAAAAAAATATAATTTCAGTTTTGGATGTTTTATTGTCACTTTAAATACATCATTGTGTGAAGTCAGTTAAAAAACATTTATTTTATTTATTTATTAAAGGATAAAGGTGCACAGAAATTCCATAAAGCATCACCAGCATGTCCTGCTTCTTTTTCCATTTTTTAATAAGGTCGTAGATCCGTTTCAGCATCATGTCATCATATTCCTGTAATGTCGTGGTTTTTTTTCTTTATGCTCTGACATCCTCATGAATCTGTGCAGACTTGCACATGCTGGGAGGCATGAGTAGGTGTGTCTGTTCCTCAGGACACTGGGTCACCCTGCATAGTGGACAGACCTGTTCACTGCCACCTGTGTTTGTGTCCCCGTGACACAGGTCTGAGGCCCCGTGGAAGAATGCATGGATTAACAGGCTTATGTGTGGATGAGTCATTAAAAGCATGAAGAGCACTGCAACTACCTTTTTATTTCTATTTTTTTGCAGCCTAATTTATTGATAGTTTAGTTTTAAATTAAAAAGTAAATTCAATATTTACTCTACTGCTGTGCTGCTGCTTTTATTATTGCAATTATGCTTAACAATCTGCTGGTTAGTTATGAATACATCCTTAACCAAGATGCAAATAACCAAAGCTGCAAACATTTGTGTTGATCATAATAGTTTCTCTTGTTTTCTACTTGCTCGAGCATCCAAACTACCTTTTTGTGCTGGTTTTGCGGAGCCGCACAGTTTTTTTTAAAGTTCCATTATATTTCAAAATGCTTTTGTGCCCTCAAATTTACGCAGGAGAGGAAACTTTTTCAGTAAATGCGTCCCGCGATTAACATTTCTCACCTTATGTTTCTTTTTTCAAGTAGTCTCTATTCCTTGAAAATAATGTGTTGTCATCAACAAGCCATATAATAATACTTCTTATACTTGTGCCAGTTGCTTGTGGTGCGTGGGCGCCTTCTACTATCTCTACAGGAATGTACGAACGTTAGTGACAAGCACGGCGATGTGTATTTAATAACCACCAGGCCTGTTTAACAACCGAACAGGCCAGCATCCATTTGTAATCACAGAGGAATGTGTGTACGTTAGATAGGAAAATGAAGGCATGTATTCATTGCTATAGGGCCACATTCAGGAGGAAGTCACCACTGCATGAGGTGATACTTCATTTTGTCAAGGAATGATAACTCATTGCGAAGTTGTGGTGGAAGAGCAGGCTTTTCCTAAATCCTCTGCAAGTCCAAGCTTGTCGGGAACATTTCTTGCAACAGGTCCTGTATGACAGTGACAGTGACACCATTGTGAAGAATGCTGGGCTGAATATTTTTACACTCAGCTTCTGACTGGGTGTAAGGCTGGTTTGGAGCCCTCACAATTTACTATTGTGATTTTTTTTTTTTTGCATAGCTCCAGAATACTGGTTTCAATGACATTTGTCAAACAGGATGAAGAAATCGATTCTGGTTTAGGTTACAGTTATTTTATAGGTATGAAAATACATTTTTACTCCTTGGGTTTCTTCTGCGACTTGAACTGTACCTGCTGTCAGGGCTGCCTGGGCTCTATCTTGGGGTGAAAATAGGGAAATAACTGATTTACTGTGAAAGTTCACTAGTGGATTTCTCAGATCTGGCTCCAATAGAGTTACTTGATGTCTAGTCTCTCAAAGATAAACATGAACCTGAACATGTCCTGCGAAGCCCTGGTTTTGTCCACTGTATCGCAGCAGGCTGTTGTGTGTGAGAGGAGAAATGAAGAGTGCTAATCTGTGTAATTACAGATTGATTCCACATGAGAGGCTGCGAAGATGATGATGCGTCTGCTTCAGTCTCTGTCATGGAGCCCGATTCCAAGACGAGACTTCAAATCACAATACAGAGGAGGATCATATCATTCATATTGTCCAGAACGATACAGTACAGTCAAATTTCCTGGATACCTTCACCTGACAAAATATGTTACCAGTCCTGACAGCACGTTGACATTGCACAGCAGGTTCACTTCTAGCATTTTACAGGTGGCATATTATGTTTGGGAATTATTTCCTTGTCATTCTGTTTTCTCACAATTTTACTTTACTCCTTTCTTTCGTTTTCTAGTCTAGTTCAATCATTTTATATAATTAAAAAAATTTTAATATAAAATTATGAATTATTTTTGCATAATAATCCTGTTCTTAGTTACATCACACTACTAAAAATGATTTTTGTTTAATAATTTTCAGTTGACTAATGAATGACAATGTGCCATTTCTGAATATGTCCTTATAGGGTCTCAGTGCTTCCTGATCCATTGCTCAACACAGATCCTTTGATGTTTCCAGTGTTAAACCCATGCAGATGATTGAGTAACATTTAAACTGACATTTTACCCCCACACTCACTTTTTGTGACCCCTTTCACAGGAATGCGGTCCAGTACCACAATCTGTCTGAGGGCCAATACGCGGCTCCACCACAGGAGCCAGGGTTTAACCAGTAATATTCCACTCTCTAGAACATAAAACTTTACAAGACAACACAACCACAGCGCTTGGTTTTCGTACTGTACATACACAACTCGTCTGCCTGTTGCACGAAGACATTGTTTTGAGAACCCACATACAACAAGCAGTTGTAGCCTTTTCCTCCTCTCACCCACAGTTATCAGCAGAGTAAGATGACACTGTGTGTCAACTCTTAACCCAGACGTACTGTATACACAGAGTAACAGTCAGGTCCTGTGTGTGCGTCGTGACATTAGGTAACAATTTTCTGTTTTGGGGATTTTCTTTTTGTGCTATTAGATTCTGATAGGAAATGGAAAAACGATGAAAAAGCCAAGAAAGACACATTGAAAGATTTAACAAAAATCTGATGTGGTTGCCCTCAAACCACTCACTTAAATTTGTTGTTACTGCTGTCATGACCAGTTACCATCAAATATTCCTTCTAAATCAGTATCAGAATATGTTTTCCTGCTTATAAGCTCGTCCTACTAGTTGAACTGATATTGGACTGGTATTTTCTTAACGTAATATTGTTACCTCTACTCTGGAAAAAAGCTTATTTGTGCTGCTTCCACAGTTACCCTGTGGTATATCCCAGTGTGTGGCTCAGGATTTGCAAACCAGGACCGAAGACTACTGCATGCATGCTCCCAGTGCAGCACGACACGAGTCACGGATGAGCGCGTAGAACTTTATCCTGTCGCCCACGTCTCTGTCAGGGCCAGAAAACCTCTGCTTCTATTAGGGGCTGAGGCTTTGTGTGTCTGGGTCAGTGGCAGACGCACAGACAGAGGGAGAGAAACCTGAGGACAGAGACAGAGCCAACAAAAGCCTGTGTTTAATTTTCTTTTTTTTTCTGTTGTCTTTGTGGTTTCTTCATATTTTCAGCACCCTGCAATCACAGCATCTTGTTAGCTTTGGATACAGGTTAAACTTGTTGCAAGAGATGGTGACCCCCCCACACTACCCCCCTCCACCCTTATCTTTCCGTCTCCGCCTTCCTCATCCTCTCCTCCTCTCTAAGCCTTCCTGTCTTACTCATTTTGCATTTTCAAGCAAACTGCATTTGTCTCGAAGGCATGATTGTCTCTCTCTCCCTGTCTCCTCTATTCTCTCCGTCCTCCCTCCTCTCCCTTTTTCTTTGCAGTGGCAGGTGAATTCTTTTTAAGGAGAGCCTTAAGTCATACAATAGCAGGTGCATGATTTTTCCGGATCTGACTCACAAGGACTGAAAGGTGTAATTAAAACTATTTTACCTTAGATGTATTAATTAAATTAAAACTACCGGAGTATGCAAAAGACTCTGGTGCCTTTAAATGCTCCGCCAGTGAGTTTTTAATCTTTAGTCTCCCATTTTATTTTTGCTACCAATGCTTCATCTGTAATCATTTTAATAATCCATAATAATTTCCTCAAATGCGATCTTTCTGAGAAGTTTTTTCCTTGTGTCGCAGCATTAATTGCTCTGCAGTTTGAGAGGCTGAATTACATGCAAACATTTCATCAATAAGAGACGGTGCTTTGTATGAGATGAAATATCATTAGGCCGTTCCTGCTCCTGGGGCCCAATTGCTCAATCTAATTAAATAATGAGATGTCAAATGGAACAAGTGGTTTTACTTGGTCCTCAATTACGTGCTGAAATCGGTGACTCTGAATTGAACGGTTTGGGGTGTAAAGCAAGAGAATGTTTAGCTCCATCAGTAGAAAAGCATCCACATCTATGGGTAACAGCGTTACTGTGTCAGTCACAATTATATATTATATTACTCTCTATTTATCAAACTAAAATATTTGACCATGAACTGTTGTCTTGAATAACAAACGATAAATGTGTGTTTTAATATTTTTCATATTTACCTTATTATATATAATGTTTAATGAAAGCAAATAACTAGATACTGATAAATACTAAATACTGAATACTGATTAATCCATCGCCATCACTGGGACAGACTAAGTCTAAGGTTTAGGCTTAGTCTAAGTCTAAAGGCTAGAGGCTTAGACTGTCACCATGGTAAATCCTTGTGAGCCTAAAGGTCACAAGGATTGTGCACAATGTTCCTTGTTACCCGGTCTGAGATGCGACGCACCCTGCTGCAGCCTGCGAGCAGGGCAGCTTTGAGTCTGTTCCAGAGGACTGGGGAGAAAAGGAGTGCGTGTTTCCTCTAATTCTCCGACGAGCTGAGACACGTAGACTGAAACTGGGCGAGAGACGAAGAAAGGAAAAGGGAGGGATAGAAAGAGAAAAAGATTATGTGGTAATATCACAGGTGAGCAGGAGAGTTTTGTTCTCTTTTCTAATCACAGACTAACTGTATTTAGAGAAAGCAAACATAAACTGGTAGTTTTATATGTTCACCTATTGTATGGCAACAAAAGTATCAAAATAATAATAATTTTTAAAGTGAGCAATGAGCAAATTAGCAAATACAAATGATTTGTACAAATATACAGTCTGTTTTGGTTACTGCCAATTTTTGATTTAAGAAGCAAAACATCATAAAGATACACAACTGAAAGTGGCAAAGGAAGAAACAGACGGTGACAGTGCGTGTGTGAAGCAGCCGTACGCTGTAAACACAGGGAATGTGTGTACAAGGAGGTCATGCCTCAGTTTCTGTCAGAGGGTTTCATCAGTGAACCCGGGGCGAGGTGGTCTGAACATGTTGCTGCTTTATTTGGGAAGATGAAGTAACAGGCCCTGGAAAGCTCTCCTCCTCCACTATCCCACGGGAATAGCACCACTCGTCCATACAGGGATAAGGACAGAGAGCAGGATGACGGGTGGGTGAGGAATGGAAGAGGATGAGGAGGGAAGGAAAGCGCTGATGGGAGGGTGTAAATGAGAGAGATGTTAATCTGCGGGGCAGGAAAAATGTGCAGACGAGAGGTTCATGCTTCATTTAAGAGTGACAGCGGATAACTTGAGGTCATGCACACGTCTGTTTGAGTTTCAGTTCCCAGAAACAAGTGCTGCCCCATCCGTCCATACATGACATGCACAGAAACAGATGCATGTAAATACACAACTTCAGGGATGCATCAAAAACACATGCTTTTTCTGTTCTGAAGCTAGTTGATGTCACGTCTCCTGGTGAAGAACATGAGCTCTACTGTATCTGCTGTGAACCTACAGCGCCTGAGTGTAACGTTACTGCCAGCAGGAAATCATACCCAAACGTTCAGACTCAGCTTTTCATCTTCACGCTACAAGGACGAGGGACGCTCACCTGGAGGACTCATGCTTGGCGTTGAATTTCCTACAAAGTGATTTGTGATGTGGCCCTGATTCTTACTGGAAAGATTTGCACGATGGCAGCCGCAGAGCTGAAACACAGACAGACTAGAATTACAACAAAAAGCTCAATACAGTTGCTACTGAGACTATTCTCCTGTAGTTTTTCTTGACTCAACAAATCTGTAACTGCCTGGTACTTCATGCCTTTTTCAGTCTATCATCGAGTGTCATGTTTAGAAAACTATAAGAAACATTTCCAGGAACTAAAAAGTGCAGAACCCGTGAAGTAAAGTCACAGCGGATGAAAGCTGCATCTCGCATCAACATGCTCCGCTCAAATTGATGTAAATACGTTCACACGACTCTAGGATTCCTGTTTAGCAATATCTGTGTCCAAATATCAGGAGGTGACGGTTTGAATTAATGAATCAATATTCGAACAGAGGTAGCATTGCTTTGATTCCTGACACTCCTCTGTGACACTCAGGTTTCTTGGCATGTCCCTCAGATTGGCGTTAGGTTATTAATTTACCTTTTTGTTGATGTTGCAGCGGTAACAGGGGAGATGATGCAGAGATGCAGTTTCTGTGACAGATTATCACTTGTCTGTATCAGCCACCTTTGTTTATGAGTGTTTCTCTTGGAGACTTATGAAAGCGTTTGCGTACATGCTTAATTGTGAAGGTATGTGGGAGGACGTCTGTATTTGTCACTCCACTCTTGGCATTTTCTTACTGGTACATTCAGTTGTCGTGTTCCAGAAACAACAGCGCAGAAGTGAAAGTGGAATGACTATAGGCAGACTTAACACAAACCAACAACATCAACAAACCCCGTTTTACACAGTTTTAGCGCGAATTGAAAAGTCATTCAAACTGCTGAATCCATATACTAAACTATTTAATCTCTAACAGCCTGAACTGATACTTAGATAAATTTTTAGAGATTTGTTCTTCTCATGCAGTTGTTTTTATGACATAATGCGCCTGTGATGAAAGTGTTGTCCTTCTGATGTTGTTGCTTGTGAAGTCCCCTTACAACAGCCTGGCCCCCGAGCAGAGCTCAGAGAAATGCATTAGTGTTGGGCAACGCCGCCACCGTACAGTCCTGAGTAGCGCAGGCCTCAGGCGCGTAGTGTCCTCACCTTTAATAGCCAACACGCACGTGAAACAGCTGAAACTCTGAAGTGGCTGCAGAGCTCCAAAACTCAGCAGTTTCCTTCTGACAGCTTCTCCCGCCCCTGTTTTATGCTTTACAACATTACCATCAATCTGCTTCTCCATGTTCTTGTTGACACCTCTTCACCCCTTAATTTTATGCCTTCTCCCCCGTGTTCTCGCACCAATTCCCCCCTCGCCGCCTCCACCTTCCCCGAGACCTGATCCTTCACTTGGGGCAATGTGGAGTTTCTGGGAGTGGCTGCTGCTGGCTGGTGGGTGGAATAGTAGAGATGAGTGGAGCTGATGAGGTGGGGGTTGATGAGTCTTCCCAGACTCTTGGAGCCACTCAAGTCCAGGCCAAACAAAGTGACAGGAGTATTCTGCTAAATGTCTCCCCATTCAGCTCAGCACTGCTTGGCTGAGTTGAATAAATCACGCAAACACGCGCACCACGGAAAATTGGATGCACACAGTTCTCTGTGGACTGTAAATTAATCTAGAAACAGAAGAGAATCCTCATTTAAGTATCACAAGTGTGCACCTTGACCTGCCTGTGTGAACACAGAGGTCTGCATAGACACGAGAGGCCCAGAAAGCAAATTATGCTAAATCTGATTAGTAAAAGATATTAAGGCAGTGCAAGTAAAGTCAGTGATAGCAGAGGTACTGACTCACTAATACTAGAATTATTTACTCACATAATAAAAGAACAAAGATGGGAGGACGCATTTTAAAAAAACGCATAATTATTTTGTCGTTAAAGAGATTTACGGTAACAGGTGCACAACTCATTCGAGATTCTCAGTTTTAAAAGATCGCAAAAGATCAGCACGCCCCAAGGCTCCTTATATCTCTGTCAACCCTCAGCACACATTCCTCCATGACAAACCAGGCATTAAAGCAGATGGGGAGATACAGAAAGAGGAACAGATATAGGGATATGTGTAATGTGTAGGTGCTGATGAGAAAGGATAAGCAGTAACTTACACTCACTTATTTCCTGCTTTGTTCGCTGAACAGTTTGCATTTGAGAGTTTTTCGGTTTGGGGTTCAAGTCTCCAGGTTTGGGGCATAAACCAGTCGTGAGGGAAATGAGGAGCAGGAAAAGCAGGTGAAAGGAAGAGTAAGTGGGAGACAGGAAATCCAAAGTGGGAGGAGAGAGGTGATGAGAGAACTCCCCTCTCAGCGGCAGCGGTGCGTGGAGCCGGCGCTGGCTCATCGGGCATGGCTGCAGACACACACCGACGCGCTCGCACAAACAGACAAACAACAGGCTGAAGAGCTGGGAACCCTGGGCCTCGGCCCCTCGTTCCATGCTTGAATGCACGAAGGCCAGTTGTTTAAACATCTTGTGGCATCCATTCATTTTCCCCAACGCTCCCTGCTTGTCAGTGTGGGCCAGAGGTCTCATGGGGGACGCTGACACTTTACAGAGGCTGGATTAGAAACGCTTCTGTAATTAGATTAGATGAAATGGCGCTCTATTAAAGACAAGGTGAAACTTCAACAACCTGTTGCAATCAGATGTAACGACCAAAAGATTATTGTTGTAATTATTATTATTAGAGTTTGCATTCTGCATTGTGGCTGCTCTTTGTGAAATGTAACTTTCTGACGAATTCTTCTCTGGTTTTCTTATATCTGCATTTTCATATAAAGATTCATTCAGAACATAGAAAGACCAGAGAGAGAAACAGACGAGGTGAGCGAAGCCGTTCACACCTTCAACGAGCTGGTGAAAAGGCGAAGGATTATCGCTAAGTGGAAAAGACCCACGTGATTTTAAAGTATCCACATGTTGTGTCTGGATGTAGAAATAGTTTGTAGAAACAAGCAGGTCAGCTGCGTTTGAAAAACTTTAGCGTGAATTTTTCTGAAGATGCACTGGAGTAACGAAGGTGTGTCTTGATTATTTCTGTCTTTTCTGATTCTGTGCCAATTTGCCTTCAGGCATTTGTGTGTGTGTTTTTGTGTTCTGCTGTGAGGGTGTGTGTAGGCAAGGTTTGCTGCACGCACCCTTGAGTGTTACCACGCCACATTTCCTCAGGTGCTCGTGCACAGACGCACATACACAAAGAGACAACAAAGTGTAAAGTGCATGTGTATAATTGCATGTTGCTATTTGATTAGATGTGTGTGTGTATGTGTGTGTGTGTGTGTGTGGGGGGGGGGGGGGGGGGGTGTCTGACACCTGAGGATATCTGGCACGGCAGCACACGAGGCTGCGTGCAGCTTGCAGTTGTGTGCATGTGTGTTTATGTGTGTGTATTTCTTTGAAGGATAACATCCCAGACAGACATAAAGATCTTTCAACCTTTGTCGTTTCGTTTTAAAATCGTTTGTGTGTTTTACTGTTAAGTCATTGTGAAAATGAACATTTCGTCTCGTCTCCAGTCATCTCAGTTAAAACGTCTTATACGTCACTGTATTTTACTGCAAATATGAAAATAAAATTAATTTATGAAATGTTTCAACTGCAATATACTGTATATATATTTGCAATAAAAACTCATGCATTTTAAAAAGTACATGTGTATATAAATATGTCAGTAAAAATAAGAAAACTTTACATATGTAGAACTGAAAGGCATCATCAGTATTTTATCTTTAAGAGTTTATCTATATTCTGCTATTAGTATATTATATACAAATTTTTTAAGGCAGCCTGTGAAACGTTTGTGTATTTAAAGTGATAAAATAGTACTGACAAAGTTATGTTTATTTAATTTGTTATTTTGCACTATAATTAAAGACTATTCAGTTTATGTTGAGTGTTTTATGTGTTTGTCTTGGAATATTTTTAACCCATTTCCTGACCGAAAAACAACATCATTTTTGGATCAATGATTCCCAGAAAATAAAGAAACCAAAACTTAGGTATGACATGGTAATAAAGGGCTGAGAGTGAAAAATGATACTGAAAAGCATTATCATGTTAAAGCCGTCCTCTGGAGATCTCCAGCTTCTCTCAGAGTCATTACCAAACCGTTCACACCTCTGTGATCCCCAATCTCAATCTTTAATCCATCATAATAGAAATTCAAAACACCCCCTGCCTTGGATTGTCTTGCAAAGTTGCCTTTTCACTGCACACAGCCATACACATGCAAGTGAGTTTCTCTCCAGCCTTGGAAGAGTTAATAACACCTACACCTGTCTTATCAGGCACCTGTCGAGAGCTGTCGGCCAATCAGAGGAGAGAGGGGAACTCTGTGCAGGCATGAAATAAATCTGGGCCCGTTCAGAGAGAATCACAACACTTGACTCATCTGTGTGTCAGCGCTCTTCTCTACTAGACTCACTCACTCACTCAGACAGGAAAGAACACACGAACGGCGAGGAGGTAAAAACTAAGGAACCTATTCCGACTGACTAGGAGTGGAGACATGACCAAAGAGACTGAGTAAGTTCTGTGCTTATATTTTTTTAACTTTTTTTGTTTGGTGTCGTCTTGATTATTTATGTATTTGTTGTAGTTCTATATTAGTGTTTGGACCTGGTGCAGAGCTCATGTTAGCTTCCAGTCTCAGGGGGGAGAAGCCCCCCTTCTTGCTGTTTGCAATGAGACCCCCATGTGAAAATGGGTTTTAAGAAAAGGGTGTTTAGCAGGGAAAACTGATATGGATTAGTTTGAACACACACATAACCGCAGTGTGGCTGTAGCGGGTCTTGTTCAGGTTGTGTTGTCACTCACCTAGGGGCCACGCAGCACAAAGGGACATAAGAATCTAGTCTTGAGGTGTTGGCCAGAGACAGAGGGCAAAGCCAGGTTATAATGTCCCGAATTACATAATGGTGAAACCCTAGAGCCCTTCAGTGTCTGGTGTTTTTAGGAACAGGAAAACATTAATGCTTTTATTTTTTTTCCGTGTGTAGGAGAGACAGGTGCATGTTACAGCAGGTGTATGAGTGCTTAGTTTCTGTGCTGTAGCGGAAATGTGAGAGAAACATCTCGGTTACTGTTAAAATATGCAGCATTAATAATCATGTCAATGCCCAGGCAGCATTGAACGTTAAAATGCAATACCCTCTCAAATAATCTTAATGAGAGCTCCTTGGGTTTGTCTTTAAGCGTTAGCTCTGCTATGTTTGTGAACATCTGTGGCATTTCCCTCCTGTCAGCACTTTTAATTGTCAGAGTAAACTACAGCTGTTTGTTCATTAGCTTCCCCAAAGAGAGCTGATCCCGCTAGGCTGGATATTTACAATCCAGTGTCGCTGTAAGTCTCCTCAAACAAATCCGATCCTCAGACTCAGACCGCTTCTCCTTTTGCAAAATGAAAAATCACAGATTACTCCAGGGGCTGTTTTTGGTTTATTGTCTCACTTGAGATCTATGCAAATAGGAATATTTAAATAGGATTTGGGAAAGCAGTTCTCTTTCACAAACCGCAGAACATTTGATGTGTGTCGGTGTTAGTGGGTGGTCGTTCTGGCTTTTTAAACTTTTCTGACACAACTGAGGGATGTTGCGTCTCCGCGGTTTTGCAATCGAAACCCTTCATGCTCTAGGGCAAGAATGTTCAGCGCTCCGAGGCTCGAGCTCTACACCTCAAACACACACACACACACACACACACACACACACGCTTACTACCTGCTGGGCCACGGGACGATTCTACATTTGAACCTTTTATCTGTCTACATACTCACTCTCTCCTTGCTTCCCATCTCTGTGCAGGACTCTGGGACTGGTCTTTCAGAGCGAAAACTTCAACCATAACCGTTACACAAGCTACAATATGGACCCCTGGCCCTACATGGAAAACCCTGTCGTTGAGCAGAACCACTCCAAAACTAGACTCCACCCAGGAGACGACCTGACAGCCTTGACCATGCTTTACGAACAGTGCAAGGTAACCAGTCAAAATCCTCACCACAGGGTTTTACGTGACTCATAAAGTCAAGAGTATATTTTAAAGTCCTCTCTTTGACAATTGTGTTGTTTTCCTCCCAGACCCAGAAAGAGCAGAAGATTTCTCCCTGCAATCGTGGGAGCAATGTCTGCAAAACAGAACGGTAGGAGCCCACTCAACGGAGTGTATAAGTGAGCGTGTGATTGTTAGTGAAAGAGAAAGGCCAGGCTTTGAGAGGTCATAAACACGTGAGAGGGTAATCCGCCAGTCAAACACGGCCACAGGGATCATTGTGAGCTTCTGCTGCCCTTCCATCCATCTATCATCTCTGTGTCACGTCAGGCGGACAGTCAGTTGTGCTTCCTATTGCACAGTGGCTGAGAGAAGACGTTGTTGGGGCCACACTGTTATCCCCTCAAACAGATTCAACAGAGCAGCTCAAACAAAGGAGAATAAAAAGTGGCTTACGTGACAAATAGCTCCCACCCAGACTCAATCCCGTCTTTATTGCTGCAAGCTCACTTTGCAGTAGCTCAGCGTGCTGACAGAGTTAAGACATGAGAAGTGCGTTTGCACAGGGAAACCCTTCATCCTGAGATGTTCCAGGCACAGTAGGCTTGGCTCGCGTTCAGGATGTTTCCCTGCCGTTGATGTCACGGGGTCTTTCTGTTGTGATTAATCAGCTTTCTCTTTCCCCCCAACAATTCCAGGCATCTAAACAACAACAGTGACCTTGTTGCGTTGGAGCCGTCCCCCAATGTCATGAAGATCCTTTCTGACAACATCCCCAGTAACCATCACCAGGAAAGTTTGGGAACCAAGCAGAACATCTCTCTGCCCTCCTCGGACTACGCCCAGTTGACCAGCGTGATGGCCGACTCCTACGACAAGCAGGAGCTCAATATTATCTTTGATTCTTTGCTACAGAAGTGGCCAGAGACGGGGGTTTTCCAAGACCCCAGCGCCGAGGTAGGCACACAAAAGCTGTGAAGGGTCTACTGTGCACCTGGGTTATTTCTGGATGTCTCCTTCTTCCCTTTATTAATCCGTCTGTGTGTGTGTGTCCATTTCAGGCTCTTTCCTACAGCAACCCTTTCCCTAATGACCAATCCAGCCCCGTCTACTCAGGCTCCTACACGGATTCCCCACCACACAGAGTCAGGGGTGAGTTCCAGTTTTCGCTGGGATCTCCATCGGCTACGCCCTACAAATCCAATGAGCTGCCCATGGTCTATCTGAACAAGGGCCAGTTCTACCCCATCACCCTCCAGGGAGTGGACAGCAGTGCCTGCCTCACTGCCACCAAAGTCAAGGTGAGACATCAGAGAGCCAGTATAATTTTAAGTTAAGTGTTTTGGCATATTTGTCATGTAAAAAAAAAGTTAAATACCACTGACAGTTGTACCAAGTGGCTTCCTTCCTATCAGGCTTTTTATGGACTCATGAACACATGATTTATTATTATTATTTGCGTGCCACCAAGCCAACCCTTCCCAAATATCTGTCTCTCCCTTGGAGACAGTTCCTCTGTGACTAATTCTCTGATGACACCCTGAACATTGGGGTGGCAACTTTAGATTGACAGCGTCCTGCCCTGTATAATTTTTTTCTTTCTTACGATGGTGTAATGAGGCCAGAGTGCAGCAGGACTAAACTCGGCTCTGTTTGTCTAATCTGGCATATTGAGAGCGGGGAAAAAAGGGGAGCGGACAAAGGAGGGTGGGAAGGTGTGGTGGCGTTTTAAAAACAGTGACAAACCTTTTCTTTGTCAAGCGAATCAGAGGATAAGAATAATCTCAAACACTCACAAGCTCACTGCAAACAACTGCTGACAATGTGAGGAGAAAAGGGGATTTGAGTGACGAATGACGCGTGCTGGCTTTTAGATGGAGACTCTGTCGGGCAGGTGTGAAGAAGCGTAATGAGCCAGACAACTGTAGCTCAACCTCTGCTTTTCTGCTTCCTTCAGACTGTAGTGATGGCTGTGTTCGAGAATGACAAGAGCCCAGAAATGCAGCTGCGCTTCTGGAACCACTGGCACGCGCGTCAGCCAACTGTAAAGCAGAGGGTCATTGACATCGGTACGTTCTTCACATACGGAAAACACACTTTATTCACCTTCACACAAACAAGCACCGAGGACATGAAAGTGAAAGACAATATTTTATGTTATGTTGCATAATCACGATGCGAATGGAGACTTTAATGCCGCAACGATGTTTAAAAAATGTCTTCTTTCATAGCCGACTACAAAGAAGTGTTCAGCGGCATCAGCAACATCGAGGAGGTGGCCTTCAACGCTCTCTCCTTTGTGTGGAACCCCAGTGAAGAAGCCAAGGTAAACGCACATCACTGTCATTCAAGAACGCGTCGGCATTTTAGTTAATGCGTGTCTGTAAGATCAGTTGTCTCACGAGAGAAGAGGCACAACATGTGGAGGATTTAGAGGAAAACACAGGGAAGTTAGAGGTAGCGAGAGAAGGAGTGGCTGGGGTGGGAGGGGAGGAATCCCAGATATGTGTTTGGCCCTGAGGCTCCTGTCACCACAGCAGAGAACAGTGCTTATCTGAGGAGCTCTGTGGGCCAAGAACCGCTAAGGTGCGGCCACTAAACATGTAGAAAATGAAAGTAAAGCAAATGAAAGACGGAGCAAATGAAATGTGCTGTAAAAGGCTAATCTTTGTTGTTAATATTCTTTTAAACCAACAATCATGACTTATTCTTGCCTCTAAAGCAGAAGCGTCTCACAGCTCAGCCTTATTCTTCTTTTCACCCCAGGTGTACATTGGCATCAACTCCCTGAGCACAGACTTCTCCTCTCAGAAGGGAGTGAAGGGCCTCCCCCTGAACCTGCAGATCGACACTTACGACTTCAGCTCGGGGACCAACCAGCTCATACACAGAGCTGCCTGCCAGGTCAAGATTTTCTGTGATAAGGTACGTCATACATCGCTGGAGTCACTTCATTCATCTTCTTGACACACAACTACACTTAGGATTAGACATCCATAAATGTTAAAGTCATTATCGTAACCGTGTTAATGCGTGTGTCCTCAGGGTGCAGAGAGGAAGATGCGCGATGAGGAGAGGAAGAGAAGCAAGAGGAGGGGAAAGAGCAGCGATGCCAACGGTGAGTGTTGTAAATTAGGTTGATTAAAGACGAAGATGGTTAAACGGTCCTTTCTAACACTCTGCACCTTTCTGCTTTATTTCCAGGCAACAAATCTTTGGTGTCCAGCTCCATGGGCACTGAATGTACCTTCTTCCAGACCCTGGACGACCACATCACCCAGCCAGTTCTCTTCATTCCAGAGACCCACCTCTCCAGCTTACAGCGCATCGTACGTATTCCTTTTAAAACGCTGGCCCACGTGCTGGCACCGCTTTCCTGTTCGTCTTCCCTCGCCCTGCATGAGCCAATCGTATTCCAGACCCTCGCATCCCTGCAGGCAACAAGACAGGCACGAGGGAGTCAGGGAAAGGATAAAAACAAACTGTGGGAAAGAATGTGGCGAGAAAAGTGGGATGGTGTCAGCAAAAGTCTTGGGATCACATGACTTAATTGGAGTCGAAACCAGGCACAAGAACAAGTGCTGACATTGAGATTAGGCTATGGGGGCTTACATGAAAACACACCTGGCGCACAGTCCGCACCACCCTCATACTGCAGTGTTTCTTTCATTCACACGTACTATAACAAAAACTGTGGAGTGAGTGCGTTGTTCAGACAGGCCACTTTTCCCACACTGTGGCAGAGAGACATCAAATAATTGGGTGATGGGGAGGGGGGAGACTTGTGATCCTGTTTATTCAGCTAAAGCCTCCCAAACAACCGCAATTGCGAAGTTGCTCAATGGCAGCACAGCCTGCTAGGTACAGAGGTGGAAAGCGTGTGATGGGCCAGCGCGATAAAGCGTAGCATGGTTCCTATCAGTGTCTCCTCATCAGCGCACACTTACGTAGCCGTGTTAGAGGTTATGGGAAATGCAGTTTTGAAGTAATGATAACATTGTTTTTTTATTTTAAGGTGCCGCAGACAGTTGTGGGGGGAATTGAACAATGGCTTTGTCAGTGTAACTGTGTCTAATCAGATATCTGCCCTCCTCTGTTCTTACAGGCCACATCCGTGGATGAGGCTGACAGGTAAGCACACTGGTTCGATGCTAAAGACAAGGCAGCGCTATTTTCATATAGGTGCATTGGTCTAATGTGAACGTTGGTCTTGTTTTGCCAGGAGTTCAATGAAGAGGTTGTATCCAGACAGAGATCAGAGCAGCTCTCCACCCAGCAAGCAAGGCCGCAGAGAGGAGCCACAGAGAGGTAGCTGGACAGATGGATTAAAGGCAGAAATGCTATATAAATTAAATTGTTATGACTTTTAATTCTAACTATTTACCTATTCATTCTTTTTTTTTAGTTTTACTTTACGTGAGGACAGGCGCAGAAGAGGTGTTTGATGCTCTCATGCTCAGCTCGCCAACGGTGACCGGCCTCAGAGAAGCCGTAAGTTTCCCCAGTTACTGTAAAACGTTCACACCAGGCGTCTGTGCTTCAGCGCAGTCCTTGTCACACGCTTGCACATCATTCCCACACGTGTCATCACCCAAGAATATCATCTTTCTCTGAGTGAGAGATCATGCTCGTATTCCTTTCCGTCCTCAGATTTCAGACAAGTACGGTATGCAAAAAGACACCATTGGGAAAATCTACAAAAAATGCAAGCGAGGGTAAGTGTCTTATTGTTGTGTTACGCTATTATACAACTGTCTTCACACACAACCTTCAAGGTGCGTTTGACACAGACGATTGTCCGTAAATTCACAGGACTTAGGTTCAGGTTTTAATCTCATCATCCTCTAAGGAAGCTAACGTTGACAGACCGGGTGGGTCGGTTAGTTGCTGGAATGTGTTAATTGCAGCTCCTATGAAAAAAAAAAAGCACAGATGACGGGAGAAGGGAGGATGAAAACAGTCCAGAAGTCCTTCTGATGAGTCACCAGCGATTGTTGTTCTTATGTATGCTTTCATAACCTCATCTCATTGGAACAGCAGGAAGTTTGGCAGTGTTGAAAGACATAACTGGTTTGATAGAGGCTTTCTGACGGGGGGGGGCGTCAGAAATTCCACTCGCTAGCTGAAGGTTGTACATCAGGTTGGCAACGGTCACATTACACAAGTGGATTTGGGTGTTTGTGATTCGCTTCGAAAACCCAGGCCTATTGTGTCAACTGTCCTTGAACGCTATTAGGGAAATTGTGACATCGGTTATGAAAAGGTCACCTGACGGATGATTCATAGAGATGTAATTATCATCACACGGTAGGAACGGAGTGTTTACCTGCTGTAAAGGTGCTGTACGCTCAGTCTGAAGCTGTCACAGTCTTGATTTCTGGGTCACTTGTCGTGAACAGAGAAGAAGATAAGAGGGAAATTTTCGATGGTAATAAGATCTCTTGACAGAACCTTTGGGTTATTTTTCCGTCGCTTGCCGGCAGCCACACTGCAGGGGAGCAGCAGCGCTAACAGGTTAGGTTACATTCTCTGTAGGCTCCCTCCCACTTCTTTTGCTTTGGTCTTCAGTCAGCTTTGTCCCTGCAGGCAGTACAGCAGTAAGGAATTAGTTTACCGGAGGAGGAAGTAGCCCGATTCAAGCACATAGCCCACAACTGTTCCTCTTCACTTGTGAATCTTCATTTTAAAGATGTGACAGATTATCCTTCCCCGAAACAAGCCCTGCTGTTTGTGTCGCGCTTGAGCGAGGAAGCGCAGCATCATCTGCACGTCAGGGCTTGCTAATAGAACACTGTGCGTTTTCATCGAGCCGCCGGAGTAACCGCGTGTGCTTTCCCCTCGTCCCTTCCTCAGGATCTTCGTCAACATGGACGACAACATCATCGAACACTACACCAACCAGTCGGCCTTCCTCATCGAGATGTCAGAGGTGGCCGCCGGTCAGTTCCAGATCACGCTCGTCGAAGTATGAGAACGAGTGAGGCACCGGCACGATGGAAGGATTGAAGGAACAAAAAAAACAGTTGCCAAGTAACACCACATCTGAAAGCACTGCCCAACCAGAGAGAATGGGACTGAACAGACCTCTCCAGGTTTTGTAGATACCTCCTACCCCTGTAATCTTATTTTTGAATTTAATATTGTAACGTAATAGCAATTAAAGTAAACGGGATGTACATATGTAATGTAAATAGTTTTTAATATGACAGTGTTGTACCAAATTTGCCCCCAAATTGCTATGTATTTCAATTTTGTTTTAACGTGCTCGTCATTTCTTCTTAAAGAGCCACCTGCTGCCTGCTTGTAGGTGAACGTTTTTCATCTTCCTGTTGGCTTCACAACTATAATGGTCGAACATGGGGGTTGCATTTATAGTTTAAAGTCAGACATTTCCACAAAAGTTAGTATTCATCGTCATTTAGCCCAACACTGTGGACATTTCCTGACTGTTTGGTGTAATCGCATCCGGAGGCCTGCCAGAGGATTTTTATATGTGTGTATAAAAAACAATGTTTTTCCTTTTTACATTATGCATCATTTCAAAGCAATCCTACATCCATAAGATATTTCATTATTATACCATTGCAGTTCTGGCTGTGTGAGTCATGTCTTGCCCTCTTTTGTACAAAAATAAAGAACATTTATAATAGCTCTCATTGTCTTTGTTGCTAAGCATACAGACGCTGACTGGTCATAGCTTCTGAGCAGTTACCAGGGTGTGAGATGCTCCCTGCATGCATGCAAGATTAAAATGAGCCTTTGAGCTGCCGTGCATATTAGAAAGAAGAAAACAGATGACTTTTCCACGAGCACAGTAAGGATCCAACAAAACAAGACATCTTGTACAACGGTATTGTTATTGTGTGAGCGTGTGTTCAGGCACAGCGAGCACTTTTCAACGCTCAGCTTTTCCCTATTTGGTGACGCTGACAGGGGGAAAGCTGAAGACAATCTGTTCTACAGTCGATACAACCCAGACACCCTCAGTGAAAGTGAGAGACGCGCGCACACACGCACACACACACACACAAGAACGCAGACAGACGGGAGGCAACAGGAAAACAGACAGAACCAAGGACGAACGACATGAAGAGAGAATAAGGAGGCAGGGAGAAGTGGGCAAACTCTTGAGGAAGGAAGACACTGAAAATAATGAAGAGGTGGTTGCACCATCTGCCGCTAGAGAGAAAAACATATTAGCCATTCAGATGAGAGCAAGGAGGCAGCCAGCGATCTGCAGTGAGATACACACGAGCCCTCCTGAGTGGTAGGTGACTGTGATTTCATATGTTTGTGAGTCTCTATGTGTGTGTCTGTGTGTGCATGCGTTTGCATTCACTCAGAACGTGCCTGTGTGAGAGAAAGTGTCAGGGCTATTAATAACCCACAGTATGTTCATCATTTTCAATTCATGAGCAGCTGCTTCAGTGTTGTGCCTCTCTGCAGATGTTCCTCGTGCTTATTCTGCATCAAAATACATCAGAAGCAGCGGCCGAAGGCGATAAAAACGACTTCGCTTCACAGCAGCGAGATGTAAATTTCTACTTAATTAAAAAAATAAAGGCAAGAACAGCAAGTGGTGTGTGTGTGTACGAAGACAAATACCTTCACCTGACAGTGAGGTGAGACTTTATGATGCAGCATAACAGTATATTCACCGCTGACAGAGATGATGATGTCCTAACAGGTGTGTCAGCCTCGTGTCTGTCACCTTCTGTTTTTACTGTCAAAGAATTTTGGTAGCCAAACAAGAAATGCTGTCATATTTACGAGCTGATCCACAAAGGCTCAGCTGGCAGGGACTACTTTCCGTACAGGTGACACCTGATGACAGCTACGGGAGCTGATGTGTTCTCTGTTCTCCGCATGCTTCATATCCAACGTGAAGCTCGGCATCCACTTGCTTGTATTGAAGTTGTATAGATGATTTATCGTGTTGCTTTATGTTTTCCTACTCTTGTCCAAGTACTGTTTTTGTTGCAAAGAAGAGACTTGTTTTGTAGGAAGCACAATAAAATTGTAAATTAGTTCAGTCATTATAACTCAGCAGTTTGCCTTTGGTGGGTTAAACGTGAGCGGCGTGAAACTATTCAAGGCATCCAGAGCTTTTATTTTACCCATTTATGGGAAAGGCCAGCTGTTACTGAAAAACGTGCACATCTGAGTGGAACCGCGACGCCAAGTGAAGTCTTGCCTTTTGCAGGGAGATTAAATTGTGTTTGCGTCTCGTGTTTGTGTGTGTGTCTGCACGAGTCACACAAATGCCCGTAGTTGTCTCGTCACCGTCCCTGGAGGGCATTCTTCAAGCCGAGACAATATAGCCGGACGCACTCTGCATTCAGACACTGGCCTGAACTGGATTCTTCCAAGGTCGTAGCTCTGACATAACAGCCCCACGCACGCGCCGTCCACGGCAGCCTTACATGCAACGGCCAGTATTTGTGCACAAAAGACAGAGAGGTTTTTAACTAAATCTTGTGATAATAAATCTACGCACACCCTGTCACACTGAGACTTTCCAGGTTGCCGTATCCTAGCAACAGTGACAGACATCGACCGCTCAGTCTTTTCCTGTCCACTGCTGGAGCAGTGAAGCCGTATACTTCTGCCTTCGCCCGCTGCTGGAGCACTTCTCTGAGCGTACTCTCTATTGTTTCTCCCATCTTTATGTTTGCCTGCCTCTCTTTTCATCACGTCGACCTGACGCGCATGTCTCAGCCTCTGGACTAAGTCTATTTCCTTTGCTTTTGCAGCTGCTTTAAGAAAGAGGGGCGCATTGAAGAAAAGGTAAAGGATGAACTCTTCATGCAGCTGTTGAATTTAAAGCTGTGCAGACATTTCTTAGCTTTTGTGCGTGGAATAAGGTTGAAATGTGCTTATTTGTCTTGCAGACATTAAAAATGCAAACAGAGGAGAGGCAACCACTGGCATCTTTTTGCTGGAACATGCCGACAAGGCAAAAGCACAGGCAGTGATTTATTCTTCAGAAAAAAAACAGGTTTATGTCTTCAGTTCTTTCCCAGACAACCACTTGGCTCAGTTAAGATGCAAACCCCAGCTTCTATGGTGATGGGAATCGTCTTTGCCCCTTTGGGACTGGTCCTTGTCTTCACTGCTGCCATCACCCCTCAGTGGAGAGAGGGACAAGCCCGTCTGGGCACGACAGGGCACGGGTTCCTTCTCCGCTCTGGAATAAAAGGTCATGGAATGGTGGCCAAAAGTGGCTCCGCTGAGGCTCTACTCTTGCTGCGCACCGATGGACTCTGGGAGAGCTGTCTGCAGGTGGAGCACTCTGAGCTGAAGCAGTGCTTGCCGGTAGCAGGTCTATATCAGAGAGACCCTCGGGTTCGCTTGGCACAAGGACTGGTCTTAACTTCCTTGTTCCTGTGCGGCACTGGCATCGTTCTGGCTTGCATCGGGATGCGGTGCTGGACGGATCTGCCTCTGAGAGGCGTAGCAGCTACAGGCGGACTCCTGGTGGTGATGGCCGGGCTGCTGAGCCTGACGGCATTAGGGGTGTACACCCACAACCTTGGAAGACTAGGGATGGCAGATCCAAGTCAAGGCCACAGGTTCCTGAGCCTGCGTCCTGCCGGCTCGCTCTACTTTGGGTGGCTGGGTTCATGTCTGCAGGTGCTGGGAGGAAGCGCTCTACTGCTCAGCTTCAAACGGCCACGATGCTCCACCTGTCCGTCCTGCCAAGACCTGCCTGCCTGTGCTGCGTGCCGCTCACGTCCGAAGATCAGCAACAGGTCTGATGTAGACGTGTATGAAGTGAGCTGTTAAAAAGACTTAAAACACTCACAGTTTCTAAAATCCCGCCCAACTCATCAGCTAAGGAATCTGCCACAAATGAGTCGAATGTGAACAGCAGGACCTGGCCGCTCCTGACTGTAATAGTAGATATAACATGGTCACTGCCTCCTGACATAAAGAGACATTTGATGTGTGTAACACAATGTGAAAAAGCTGATACCGTTTCAGATCGTCACGTCTGACAAGCGCTAAAGTTCCTGCTGCCTTTAACTGTGTGTGAAACTAGACTGAAGTATTGTTTTGTGCTGCCTTTTACATAGTAGCCATGTTTTTGTACTGTTAACAAGAATCGTGACTTTTCTGTGTCCGAACAAAACTGTGAAATGTAAAATATTAGTGTATAAAACTGCACATTACCAGTTGTTTGTTGTTTTGACTTTTAAGTGGATAGAAGAGCTACTTTCAGATCTGCTCTACTTTATTGTCACTGCATTTCATCTGTAATTTCTATTTACTTTTTATTGTTAAATGGATATTAAATATACTATTATTGTTCCTACATGTGGAGTCACTCTTCTTTACTCTCTGTACATGTAGCTTTTTATGGTTTTCTTTTTTCTTTCTTATTTTGCCGCTGCAAGAAATAAATAAAACAATAATAATAATCAGGTCACTGTAAAAACATCCCAACCTGCCAGTTTCTTAGGCTGCTGCAAATCCTTACATGATACTTTTACTACAACGCCTCTGTCTAATGAATGTGAAATTACTGACAAGGTGATGTCAAGATAAATGTGTTTGCAGTGGAGGATGTTCAACAGGGTGGTGTTTAAGCTTAGTCGACTTTTTCTTGGTGTTGTCATATTGTGTTTATACACGTTGGTGCATCTTGCATTGAATAAAACTTTACAACAATATCTGATTTATATATTTTTTCATATGTTTTCGTGAAATTAGCAGAAGAAAGATATTAAGGCAGGTTTAAATAAAGCTTGTAAACAGAACATCAAAGTACTTATTTTAATGCATAAATCACAGCTTGGCAGTGCTCCAGCAGTTTCATACATTACACTACGCGTGTACAGCTCTGCTGCTATTAAACATGCAGACAGACACTTAAGTATTAGAGAGCAGTTTCCAGCTCCCACACGCGGCCGCGAGGCAGAAAGGTCACCACAGCTACGGCGCAGTAGACAAGGTCGCTGCGTTTCAACCCTCCACATGAGCAGAAGGGGCCCCGCTGTGCAGACATCACGACCCCAACAGAGAACGAACCACACGCTTCTCCCACTCAGACGCAAACATTATTAGCAGGTGACAGACCTGCAGTGAACAGCGGAGAGCGGGTGGTTCATTCTAGTGACTGAAGGGAAATCTAGTGTGTGGCAGGCTTTTAACCTACTGCTGCTATATTTGAGCCTAAACATACATTTAACACCAACCTGGGGAGTGTTCAGTACATTACATCTATTCACTGAAGACTGCTCTGAACAAAAGACAGGCACAAAGGGTGAAGTTACACCTGTAATGTGTTTCTAATCTCGCTCTGACTTACAAACACATACTGTACACACAAAAGAAAATAACTGTGTATGAACCAAGGTCAGTCACTTATATCCTCAGCTGCACATTATGGTGCAGCTCCAACAGGAAATGATGGAGCAACAAATACTGCAGCAGTGTTTTTGGAGTGAAGCGTCTGTGCAAAACATTTCAGGTGTTTACCTTTATTAAGGTAACGTCAGTGAGCAAACACATACAGTATTTATGCTGTAACTGTATTCACATAGACCATATTACGAGACACAATTTCTTATTGAATTAAAAAAAAATTTCTAAATGGTACTATTGTCATCAGTGAAACAACAATATAAATACAAGGTGAATTCAGATTGACACTTGGCAAACAGTTCACATTGTTCTTTGTGTGCCTGTTTGGAAAAGAAAACAGGACTGCATTTCACTGACATACTTGATTAAAGTCATTCAGAGGTAAGTTGAACGTCTCTCACACTGTTACGTCTTCACTTCGTCCGATTTTGCTAAATCGAGCTGCTCTGCTGTTGCTGCAGTCTGACTGCTCCTGCAGTGGCGGTTAAATGTAGAAGCTCTGCGACATCTCACTCAGCTCTTTGTTTATCGAGTCCTGCAGCGACCCCAGAGACAGGTCTAACTCCGGACTGCTGCTTAAGCTCGGAGAACCCTGTGGGATCTCCGGTAGAGGATCGGGCTCTGCGTCCACCAGCTGCTCGCCATCGCTCAGGCTCAGTCTGTACGCGCCCTCATTCAACGTAGTGGCTGTTTCCGTAGCAACGGTTTCCAAGGGAACCTCCTTAGCGGGTGTATCTTGCGCCGGTGCTTTGTCCCCTCCGTTGGAGGCCTTGGGTGGACATTGTTTCTCGATTTCTAATACAAGTTCCTCGTTTTGATTCTTCCACTGACGATACTTTGAAGGCGTCAGGTCAGAGTCCTCCAAGATTTTGTTGATCTGCAGCAGCTCTGCTTCTTTCGCCTGCAAAAGGCAGAAGTTTACTTTAATCAGCTTTGAAGAAGCAGCAACATGGGACTTTTCTCATCTCATTGGTAGATCATCTGATGTTCTGTTTGGACAGTAGTGACCTGAGCATCCTTTTCTGCTCACCTTAAGGGTGCTCTCCAGGGCGCGGAGCCTGTGTGCGAACTCATTGATGACAGGATTCTTGTTCCGTCGGATGAATGATTTCCTGAAGTGGTCATGTGTGAGTGGTTGCTCATGGCCAATCAGGGAGACTCCTCCCTCCTTTATGCTGTTGAGCATCATGCTCATCTCATCTTCTGGAGGGCCTTCTCACAAAAACAGAGACAGACAGCAAAGAACGATACCAGCAAGGAAAGAGGAGACAGGAAAAGTGAGGAAAGAGGAATTAAAATGGGGCAGTTAGTGAGCAACTGACTGAGGTTGTTATAAACTATCCATTTGCCATCAGATAATAAAGCCAAATATCAAGAGGCCATAGCCATGAAAACATGCCACTGTGAAAAATGTTATTCCTAAACACAAATTATCAAAACATCTATTGAGGAGATTCAGATTAAAAACATGAATCACTAAAAAATAAAATTACAGACTGGAGTTGAATCGCGCCAGACAAACTAATACCTGTTCCTTTGCTGCCCCCTGCTGGGGAGCTTGGCGGCGGCACCTTGCTCGGCTTCCCTTTGGGCCGAGGCAGAGTGTTGGACTGCACTTTCTGAGGCACATAATGAAACTGGTGGTAAACTGAATAACACTCTGTATGTTCTGTGTGAGCATGTGCGTGTGCGACCGTCTGACCTTGTCCTTGTTTGCCCTGCGTGGTGAAGGCGACCTCTCGCTCTCGGAGTCGGTCTCACTGTAACATTCTGACATGTGAACAGATGTTAAGTTAATGACGTGACCTCAGTGTGTCAACACACATTCAGTGCAACGTGTGCACTAATTTATATTCCACTCGTTTTAATTAGCTGTCAGGACTTGGATATAATTGCGTATTAACCTGCAGGTAACCATAGCAACAGTAATTATGCTTCATCCTTTGTTAAGAGGTGTTTGCCCAGACTATCATGACAACTGATTAAACATTGTTTGCCACTAAAGCTTAAGGGGTGTTGTTCTTACAAGGTTCATACGTTGAGGTGTGCAAAATCATAAATTGTGTCACTACTTAAATACAGTTGGATCAAAATTTATGAAAGATGGTGCAGGTGTAAAATGTTAACTTAAAGTTTAAAGCCATTAAATGCTTCAGGGGTCTGAATAACTAATACGATACCTGCTTCACTATCTGGACCTTTGTGGAGCTTCTTGTGCTTTTGTATGGCTGTAATCAGACAGTTAATCCATCTGAAGAGAAACAAATAACAGCATCGGCAATAAAGCTGAACTCAGGCTACCATTTATTTAAACATCCACATGAATGAGCATTATATAAAAAAACCTGAAAAGCTGCCTGTAGGGGGCACTTTAGACCAAGAGACTCATTTAACAAGGCACTCGTGGTGCTGCATCCTTTTATTACAGCAGTTAGTCTTCAGCCATTATAAATGATGCCGTTTAATATTGTTATATAAAACATGTAGCGCTGGCTCACGTTTTTTCCTGTTTTTCTAGTGGAAAGAAAAGAGAAACGTGTGCGAGGGTTTGTTTCCCCCAACTCACTTGCTCATGTCGGTGACGTGGTCGGCAGCGAAGAAGAAGTTCTGAAATCGCTGGTGGCGCATTTGAAACACGCTGGTGGTGAGGGAGCGGAGAGCAGGGAGTGAATCTCATTACAGAGGAAGTAAAGCGCATAAATATCGCCACGATAAAGACAAACAAAGGCCTCATCCTCTATCTCACTGTGTCAGATGCGTTAAGATTCTGTGAATGCATAAGCAATAATGACATTTTTAATCATTTTTAAAAACAGACAAGGAGATAAAACTCGGTGGTTTCCAGCCTTGTGTATATGACTACTGCCTAAAGTCTAAACAAAGCTTCCAGTGAGCACAGGAACAATAACACGTCTGTTCCAACCCACCCAGTTATGTTTAAGACTTTTAACGTGATTTTTCATAACAGCTACGAGCAGTGGCTCACATATTCCTAAATCAAATGTTCATCCTTACTATTTTCTCTTGTGCTCGCCAGCGCTCTCGATGTTGTAGCTGGCTATATTAACCAGACCCTCTGCCTTTTCATCCTGCGGAAAAAAACATACATGTAAACTGTTTATTTGCATCTGGTACATAGATAGATAAGAGCACATGCACCCATATCTAAAAACGCTGCCAGTACTACAACCCAACGTCCAAAAGCTTGGGCTAACAAAAAAATGAATAAATGATAAGAACATTTAATAAGACAAAACATGTCCCACAACTGAGGTTAAATTAAAGCACATAACTGTAGTAAGTGAGTTATGATGCAGTAAAACACAGGTTTGCAGCTGACTTCCGCTGACACCCACCTGTTGGCTGGTGTACCAGTAAAGCGAAGGCCCCTTGAGGATGAACCAGAAGCGCTGCCACTTCTGAGTGATGAAGACGCTGCTCTCTTTCCTCTTCTTCCACAGCCAGCCGTCGCAGTCGGGTTTGCCCAGCTCCCGGCAGGACACACGACGCCGACTCATAGCCGTCGTCATTCCTGCCAGTAAAACACCACCAGGGGTGATCTCAGCCTTCTCCCCATAACGGAGAGTTATCTCTCGGTTTGTTTTGAACATTATGATTTTTACAAAGTCTTTTTCTTGGAACTATGCAGGCAAATAAGCATTTTTTTCATGTTCATCTGCACCAAAACAATATTCAGAAGATGGTTTGACTCTCTTCTGCCTGTTTTCATTTCTACCCAGTAGTTTTTTATTGTAGCGTGCCGATGAATTACCTTTAGTCGAGCTCTTCTTAGTGTCCTTGTTCCCCTGAAGAGATGTGACATAGTTTAGTGTTTTAGTTTTGTTTTCTAACTAAACCTTCTGGTGGTGAACTCTCACCGTTTGTCCCACCATTTCAGGACAGGAGCTGATGCTGGCCGTGTCCTGATTGGCTAACTGAGGAGAAGAACTGCGGAACGACACGGATCTCAGGGGTGAGGGGCTTCTGAAGGACGGTAGATGCAGCGGGGAGGAGCTTCTGAAGGACGGTAATCGCAGCGGGGAAGAACTTCTGGTAGACGAGGTCTGGGCTCGTCTTCTGAGCGCTGGGGAGAGCTTTAAGGTGTCCAAGCCTTCAAAATCACCTGAGACAATTGGTATTGACATTTACTCCAAATCTATGTTGTTGTTTTACTATATACAGCAACTATCAGAGCTTTGGTGGATTTCAAACAGTGTTTTTTCCTACATGGTACTTTTAATGTGTAGAATTTAGTTCTCAGAAAATCTCACCAAGATATAATTTAACCAATGTGAAATTGCTAAACACCCTGACCCCCCCTTCAACAAGGATTAACAAATTACACAATATTATATGCAGACAAAACATGTTGTGTTTCTTACCTGGCCTTGAACTGATACTCAGACTCCGCTCTAGCTCAGGGGACTCATATTGGTCCTCTCCTATAAATTGCTGTTGTATCTCTGGCGCTTTTCTGTCATGATAAACAGACATAGCGAATATAGCATCTGAAGGATTATGATAATGCTGTCAAAAAGCAAAACAGGTGTATTCATGTAATTTCAAAATACATAGTTTACAGGTCAGTAGGCCAGTAGAATGCAGCTACTCCCACTCTGTCCAACTGTCTGACTTGTCCTGCTCTTCACCAGATCTCAGCCACTATCTCTCCATCACTCTCCTTCAATCCTTCTCCATGTTTTACTTTCACCTCGTTTGTGTTCTTTTCCTCACTTATGTAAACCTCGCTCATCTGGTCGTACTCATCTCATCTCTTCCTTTTCTCTCATTTCCAGTCAGCGGTGGTTGTGGGCGTAGACGATGGAATTCAAAGCATTTACTTTGTGACTTAACTGCAAACGCACTGGGTCCTGGCAGATCAGCGAGGCCACAGGGTTCGCAGGAGGTTCGGCTCTATTGAGTAAATCTCTGCTACTTTAGCAAACCAGACTTCTCAGGCTGCACGTTGAGCGTTATTATGCGTCTCAACAGAGGTCTTGAAAGGAGAACATTTCCCACAGGTCCGCTACAATTCATGGATTAAAACAGCTACTTTTATAGTTCTCACATAAGGTCAGATAATGCTATATGCAAGCCTTTATGCTAACATTAAAAAAAACAGTAAAACTTTGTTGTGCAGTCACAGAGTTTTCAATATCACAGAGGATTGAAAAACATTAATACGGTTATTTTAAAGCTACTAAATATTTTTCTTCTAGACAAACATGATTCTGTTTATATTCACTGATTTGTGTGCATCACTGCAACCCTGCATTGTTTGCTTTTGTGTCTTCTGGTCTAAATTGTTATGGTTTTAATAATTCATAAAAAACATATGCAAACATAATATTTAGCCAAACCTAAAAAGGACATTCATGCTAGAGAAAGAAGCTTGTTAATGTCTCACCTAAAAGACAGAGACTTGACGGAGGCTGCCACCCTCTGGAGTACGGAGTGCTTCGGGTCCCCGTCCTCGTTCTTCTCTTCGTCCTCTCCCTCGCTCTGAAAAGAAATCAGCAGAAGATGTAAGTGTGCACTCGGGGTAAGGAGGTGTTAGTCCGCTCACTCTTAGTCCTAAGAGATGTGATAATTAATGTTCACACGCACGTTAGAAAGGCAGCAACGTGTGTTCTTTCACTTTACACTACCAGATAGAGGGAATAGTCACAAGTGGGTGTAAAATGCACAGACAGGTGATGTTTAAAGACAACACAGCTTTTCTGTGCATAGTGAGAGCATGCAAGTGTTTATGGAAACCACTCCACCTCACACCAAGTGATGCTGGAAGTTAAACTGGAGGCAACTCTTGTTTGCTTTCCCCTGACATGGACCGTTTAAACAGCACATGTTTTACTGCTGGATATAATTATGACTTTTACTGCTAAATAATGAGAACTGTGTGCGTGCAAATAAGCTGCTCATGTGAGGTTTCTTCTAATTTACAAACTAAACTAACTTTACAAACATTACAAAGCCCACAAGCGTGTTTGTAATCCGTAGGTGGAACAAAACATGACCCTCGTAAAAGTGAGGTCCTGGACCTGTGTGGTGGACGACCTCCAGGCCGAGGCTCTGCGTCGCGCCGAGCCAGGGGCCCTCTTCAGCACCAGAGTCACTCCGCTGGGATTCTCCCGCAACTTTTTCACCAGATTCTCTCTGCTCCAGCCCACCTGACACGGAAACGCAGCAACACAGATCGTACTTCCAGCACGAAGGTACAGTAACATCCCGCAGCCCAAAACAGACACAAGCTCCGGACCGTGTCACTCACCACTACTTGGTCATTGACTTGAATTACTTCATCACCAGCTAAGATTTTCACATCACTTGAAGGCTGCAAAAGAAGAGACAAACAAGTTCAAATCGGATAAACTGAACTAGTGGATAATGATGCATGAGCTTCAGGATAAGGATACAGGATAAGAAGCCAGATTTATTTATCATATAGCAGTGTACAGTATATGGCATCAGCAGTCACTCGTGGTGATGTAACCGCAGCAGCAGGGGCGCATGGGGTACTTTGCTGACATCATGGAAAAAGCACATCTCACAGTTATCCCCAGACTCATTTCACAAGCGCTCCTCCCTCCTTTCATTGCTTCGCTGTTTATTTTACAAGCATGTGATCTGACCTTTGGCAGGAAACCATGTATCCAGTTTTATTTTTCCCAGATAAGTGTTTATGCCTTAAACCAGACAAGTCCATTTAAACTAACGTCAACAAAGTGAGCACACGCTCTGCAGCTTTTCACTACATACTTACCATAGAGTTGTTTGTTTACTTTATGTATATAAGAACATCATGCATCATGTACTGTTTGTTTACATGCAGCATTTGGAACCAGCAGCCTCGATTAGATATTTATAATCCGGACTATTTGCAGCATAAGGGCTCAATCGGTTTCAAATTCAAGGCAATGAAATATAAGCCTACAGCTAAAATAGTCGCACAGATTATACAAGTGGAATTCTGCCTAGCACCAAGTTCATGCTTCTATAATAAATGACTCTAAATTAAAATTTCATACTTCAGCTGTGCAGAGCTGCATTTGTTCCACTGATTCCATTGATTATCCTTCTTTTGAAAACAACCATTGTATTTCATTTTTCAGGCACAAACATAGAAGTTAAATTGTGTGTTTTTCATAAACTGGCAGGAAAAGGAAGACAGATTCTCTGCATTTATTATCGTTCACATAACTGGAAATACATTTCCACTTTCTTCTACACACAAGACGCAGACATATACAGTATGTGACAGGTCCGTGTTCTGCTACTGTTGACAAGGCAAAGCTGGTTAAGGAATTAAAGCAGCACTTTGGATGTAACCCACAAGTCTTGTCATGGTACGTATCAGCTTTAATTCAAGCTACTGGTTAAAAGAAGGAGAGTAAATGCGAGCGACTGACCTCAGCAGCAGTGCCAGTCACATAGTGGTTACTGGCACCAGTGGATGTTATCTCAATGCCCTGCAGGAAACAGAAACAAAAACATGGTATTCACATTTCATTCTGATTAATACGCACCTGTTAGGAAAAGCACCTAATATGTGACCTCTGCTCATTGCTGAGTCAAAATGATTCACCGAAAAGGACACGTAAGGATTGATCCATCTTGTTATTGCCTTCACTGGAGGATGTCTGTCTCTAGATGTATTAGGCCTGGAATTACCCATCAGCCCGCTGTGATTGATTATTGTAAGTATTAGGCATGAGGGGAGCCAACAAATCATGTCCTAGAAAGCCCAGATCACATAATCAATATATATCACGTGACTACAGGCACATAAAGGGATTTGGACTTGGAACTGACTAGACCAGACAAGAATAACATTTCAGAAAAAAACGGCTGCATTATGAATGATTAGTTGAGAGTTATAGCATTACCATGGCAATACAGTTTTAATCCAGCAATTCCCAAAGATACATTAACGATCATGCAACGTAAGCGGCTATTCACCACCTACTCTAACTACACCGTGGCTTTCCTTCCTAACATACAGTTGGACCTTTGCTGCAGCAGCATGAAGGCATACAAATCATTTCTTTCTGGAAGCTAAGACCACCAGCAATGACCAGCTTTATGATTTTATCTTAAAGCTGTCTGACCTATATGCTCCTTTGTGAAAAAGAGACAGGGTTGCTTTTACTTTCACTTCCATACTGACTAGGTGTACGTCATGTTTTGAACCCTCACGTCATCTATAATTCTTCCTGCTTCTTACTTCCCCTCATGGCTTTACTGTAGTTCCCGTTTCTCCTAAGCTTTTGGAGAGCAGGCGTCTTTCTAGATGACGTACATTTGTCTCTCTTGATTGAAAATAATAAGGTTTTGTTTTTACCTCTGAAAACCGCGAACTGAAAACTGCTTTCGCTAAAAACCACCCTTACACACCTGTTGCCGTCCAGATACGCACACCAGGGATAATGACAGCATCAGTGAGGGACAGGTGTGTAAAATATACGCATTTGTAGACAGCACACTGGAAATGATTAGGTCGTCAGTGAGCACAGGGAAACTGGAACATTATTATGGTCTAACAAAAGAGATTCTTACCTAATGGACTGAACACACAACAGAAATGGAACCAGGCGATACACGTAATTGCTTTCTACAATGCTCCAACTGCAAACTAAGTCATTAAGAGAGGACAAGACTACAGTAGATGTGTGAGGGCACTAGCTGTGGGCAGAGGGAAAACCTTCGGTTATATGGAAGAAGTGATGAGAGGAACCAAATGATGGTGTGAATCTCCAGGCAATGATGAAGGCAGAAAATGAAGAGATAAAGTAAGACACAGAACAAGAGCTTATTACCACGGACGAGGGGGAAAGATGGCATAAGGTACCAGTGAAAATGAGGGTACAGAAGCAAAACACTGCAGGGAAAGGACGAAGAGACGGCGAAGAGGTTGATTAAACAGTAGATCTAAACATACTGTGCATTTCAGGGGGTGCACTTGAGGAATGTCAGTGTGAGAAACAGCAAGAAAATGTGTTTACCAGCTGATCACCAGGTGACACAGGAACCAGGTCTACGCTCTCAAACTGGGCAGAGTGGGCAAAAAGCGCCTCGGAGCCAGAGTTCAGGATCTCATCGCACACCTCCACCAGCTGACGGCACTGGTGATTGAAACACACAGCGTTTTCACCAAAACACCCAAACAGAGGGCAGAAAACATTCAACAGAACCAGTGACTGGACTTACTACAGAGATGATGTCCTTTTCCTTTTCATAGACAGTGGAGTCCTGATGGAAGAGCAAGACAACGTTACACGAGCTCCGTCCAGCTCACAAAGCAGAAACCCAAGAGGACACCACAGCATCCCACAGTGTGTCATGCTAATATCGATTTATGAAAATGGGACAATCTGGCATCAAACTCGTGTCCTATTTCCTCCTCACAGCATGAGTACGGAAGTGAAAAGCCTCAGGTTTCCTGAGGCAAGAGAGGCGTTATTCTCACTCTTGTGGATGTTTAGAAATAAAAAACACAACAACACAACACAAATACTGTACAAAGGAAGCAACAACAACACAGAGACACCTCTACGGTGTGTAACGTCCGCCTAATCCACGCTAATCCCAAGCACGCATGCTCTCACACTTATGTGTAAGCATGAGCACAACGACCACAGGCCAACGTCACAGTCATTAGTTTCTGGGAGGAGGCCATTAAATGCTCCTAAAGGCAGCACTACGAGGCTGCTGGGCTGGGCTAAGAGCAGGAGATGAGTGGGAGGCTTTGAGTGAAGGAGGAAGATGAGAGGTTAAAAGGGAAAAGGCTGGTTGTTTACACAGCAATGCATATTCATTGAACACACTATTACTGCCTCTAAGCTCATCTGATGATGTGATGAGCTACACGAAGGATTGTAGGGGACAACTAATCCCTGCGAAACGTAACAAGGGCTCAACTCAACTCAGTTGGATTTCTGTGCTAATTAAAGGCTGTGACACACGGGAGCAGGGAGGGTGTGACCGCAGAGGCTTCTGTCATGATCATCGCGTTTGTGTTATTTCTCTCTGGTGTTTGTTTGAATACACACTAACACAGTTGAATTCAGGCCATTTTGCTATTAACTGATGACCCAACAGCTTCCAGGACTCGCAGCAGACAGACAGACCGATTTGTGTTTGCAGGTGTACAGTAGAGGAGGCCTGTGCTGTAGTTGTGTTCACCTCCCACATGTGACCTGCTTAGCAACACCTCAACGTTTCCTTTTTTAGACACACAAGGTAAAAATGCAGTTGTGTTGAGGCCACGTCAGAGCGACACCACCACCTGCCCGCTGCTTTTTAACAGCGAGAAAAGGAAACGACTCTAATTCATGTGGCTGACTTGGGCGACGGGGACACTTCTGCAGTGAAACCGAGTCAGGACGGTGACAACAGTGTGAAAAAAGGCCGAGTAGAAGCCAAAGCTCACTGCTGTTCCCACCGAGGATGGACACAAAGAGACATTATACTGCAGCAGACGCTTCCAAACACAAACGTACTTGTGACTTTGAGTTATTTAAATAGATTATCTAACAATTACCACGAACGGGCAAAAGGACCCAGTACAGCAGTACTGTGTTACCACTTTCCTACAATTATGTTTTTAAACATATACTGTACATATGAAGCACATGTTTCATCCCTGGGGCAGTGACATTTAAAGGACAGGAGAGGAGCAGGACTGTTCCGTCCCCTACAGCCTCCTACGCGCTCAACTCACTTTCAGTTCTCCATCAACTAAAGCAACAACTGGGGTCCAAGGTGTCAGAAATAAATCATTTAGAGACATCAGCTCTGTCCTTAGGTCTCCACTAACCAATAATGACTTACAGCAAGTTCATTTTACTGATCAACAAACGCAGGCGTCTACACACTGATCATTTCAGACGTGCAGCAAGTTCCCAACGAGCTGAACCGTCTCCGTTGTGGTGAACAACCCCAGCAGCTCTCAGCCTCATAATAAAGGTCTTGATTTCACTGCATTCTTAAGCGCCGCAAAGGAAACGCGCGTCCACTTCCCTCGGTGAGAAGCAAACTTGTGTTGCTGAGGCGCACGCTGTGTGGCTGGATCACGCGCTAGCTTTACAGCACGGCGCTGTGCCTCAAAGCTGTTGCCTCTATAGTTGTCTAGGAGACAAAGGCAAGCTATTACGTGGGCGTAGCGTTCTGTAAGGAGGCAGACGACAGGAATGTATGCAGCCACGCATGGACCCAACACACATGCTCAGGAAATCACACGGCTGAACAGATTAAGTTCTTTATGTTTCGCTGTCAGACGCAATTCAGTATATACTAGAAATGAACCTGTAGCTTCACAAATGAAATGAAAGCTTGTGGAGACTGTGAGTGTATTTGCATAGTGTAACTTCATCAGATACTCAGAGTTGCTTTAAATGCTGTTTATTGCCCTCGTACTTCCCTCCTGTCTCCTCTTAGCCTCTTCACAGCCTGTGCTCCCATTTGCAGCCACATTAATAATAAGGGCTTCAGTCAGTCACTTCTCGCCCTTCTGTCTGTGTGTGACACTTCGCTGCAGCCTTTTAAACTGTGTGAATCACTGCTGATGAAACAATAGAGCAGTCTGCTGTATCATTACGGCTCGATAATAAATGACGTTGCTGGAAATTAATCCGGAAAATCACCCAGAAGAGCCACTTTCACTTAGGGTCACATACCTTGATGCCACGCTTCCCAGCATAGGTGTCGTCCACACAGCCCCCTGTCTTTCTCTGGTCCTTACTGCTCAGCGTGTGTCCTACTGCCAAACTCCGTCTTGACTACTTCAGTGTGAGATACTAACAACAGCTGACTACTGACCTCAATCGCCCTCAGGGTGCAAGAAGTAACACATTTGTGCGCGCACACACAGACGCAGACAGACACACAGGGAATAAGAGTTTTTTCTTGTGTGTGAACAATGTGGTGTAGCTTCTGTGTAAGCTTCAAAAAAAGACGCCGTGATGAAGCTGTGGCCTCCTGACATGTCAGGCGTCACGGCAGGGACGTGCACCAGATTCCATTAGGTCTAATCTAAACCAGCCACGGTGCTGGACCGTATCTCCTGTCTGAGTGTTTCATTTTGTCTCATCAGGTTTTAGCATCTGCCAGGAGTTATTTAAAGTAACGCTATTAACTACATTGCACCTGCAAACACAGGAAATGAGTAGGTGTTGACAATATCAAATTCCCCTAGTGAACAAAATGATCTTTCATTTTTTATGGAAACAAATACCGATACCGTTAAGATACCGGCGTACATATGAGCACAAAGTTCAAAAACAGGAATCAATCAAACAATAGTCAGTCATTACCAAGCGATGATCAACCTCTGAGAGGGACCGATGAGGAGAGCAGGCAGCGCTTTAGCTCAGCTCTGAGCCACCAGTGACTGAAAACAACAGTCCACAGGCTCAAATCTGATTCACTCTGCAGTGGCAGCAAACAGCCAAACATTGTCAACAAGCTAAATCTCTCCCTGAAATCCACACTTCCTGACTTCGCCTCTGTGCCTTCAGGTCCATAAAAACAATTACACTGCTACTGTACACCAACGCTGAGGCCGCTGCTTTTAGTTCTAGTCCTGTAGGCTTGTTCTGAATCCTTGTGAAACTCACGATCTGGTTCACACAACCTTTAAAACACATCTTACATGACCTCTACCATTATCATTATTAAGCCTTTCAAAACATTTCACAATTCAACATCGTAAATCATAAAATGCACTTGCTGCTCTACGTACAGTACCTGTGGGCTTGAGCAAAGAGCAAAAGCAGCACATGCAGCATCACCTTGCGGAGCGTTATCCAATCAAAGAGGTGAGAACTGTACCTGTTGTGTCAGGGCAAGCGTCCAGCGCAGGCTGCGAAAGCACTAAATATAAACTCCTCTAAATCCTGAGCCTCCTCGTTCACCCACAGCTTCTCTGCATTTAATGATCTCTCATCCTCTTCTGTCCTTCTCATTCCATCCTCTTCCTAGTTTAGTTCAGACTCTTCTCGAACATAACTGCATTGTGTCCTCAGAGGTAATAGTTTTGCTCTCCCTGCCTGTTAATCTGCTGTATGTCCTGCTACGGACACTCCCCCCAGGAGTCAAAAGTCATTCAGCAGTTACGGTACAGTCCCTCTTTCAGTCTCCTCCTCCAGTGACTGGTTACGCCTTTGCTCTACCCTCTGCCCTTCCCTCCTCTAGGCACTACAACAGATCCAGGCCTGTCCTTTCTGCCGCCTGGTAAAAAACATTTCACACATTCACATTCGGCCACGTACAAATATTGCTTCTTCTTTCATTTTATTCATACATTTCGTAGGTTTGTGTGGGAGGAAACAAAAACAAGCTCCAGCTCTTGGTCAATACCTTCCTCCTGAGCCTCTTGAAGGTAGAGCCACCTTGAACTATGCCAGGAATGTGAGAATAAAGTATGCATTACCAAAACCAAGCCGAGGAACAGGGATTGTGTTTGCGCTTCCATTTTCGGTCACGTTTTAGCTTTTGATTGTAAAATAAATAGCCGACAACACAATAGGTTGTAGTTCCTCATTGGAATCTGTCAACACCAGCAGAAACAGTGGTTCCGCTTAAGGTAAACACCAAATTATTTTTAAAGCCTTATGTAGTGAAGGGTAACCATTTGACTAAAGACAACAGATGGATCTGTGCATCTACAAGGGGAATTACAAGCAACATGCACGTACAACTGTGCATGATATGGTAACAACTGACCTTGTGCACGATTTCTCCGAGGTCTCTGCAGTAGCCGAATATGTGCTTGCTAGAAGTGAAGCCGCTCGTCTGAAATAGCTGACACCTGCACCGGCATGGATACAAAATGATTACTACTAACAATGATGACGTTATCGCTTCATATCATTTAAAACACAGACACACAAAGCTTTTTTACAAGACACCATAACATCCCTGTATAAAGCCGGCAGCTAAATAACCATCCCACTCAGGCAGCATTCTACAGACTCACCGGAGACTACTGCAGAATAAAATAGAATTTGGAGAACTGTATACATAACAGTTAGATAACTCCCTCTCTACAGACCTGCTGAGCAGAGAGAAGAGTCCTTTGGCCGAGGCGATGACCTCCACTACGATCTGAAGAGCACCAGGCGGGAGTCTGATGCTGCTGTGGCCATCGTAGGTGTTGAGGCGCCAGCCGTTCTGGATTCGCATCTGGAGGGTGTGCGCTACTGCGCGTAGCTTTTCCGTCACACCTCGCAGGTTCTCTCCGGCTACATCGTACTTCTGAAAAGCAGACATGCGCCGAGTCCATTAATAAGTGCTCTGTCACTTTTATGCATAATTGGCGTGTGATGTGTTACTTCCCCTCTTTCTACTGTCCCTGGTCTGGTTGTCTAGCTACAGATCAAGGCTGTCAATCATACTGTCCACGTTAGAATAAATGGCCCAAAACCCTTGACACTCTTTTCTCAATGCATTTTAAACAACAAGCATTGTTAAACAAAAATAGAAACATTAAATAATGTCAGAAAACTGCATCCATTTATATTTTGTCATAACACACAAGTAGGAGCAGGTTCTGGTCGTGACTCACTCATCAGCTGTCAAGAGGCTTGGACCGGTCAGGCTTTGCTTTTACATATCAACCAGTCTGAGCCATGGCTGTGAATCTTTCATGGCCTTTTCAGCACGTTAGTTAATTATGCAGCGTGTGCTAGAATACGCTCGGCCTGTTCCATGTGAGTGTCTGATGGTTGTTTTTATGAATGGTAGCAGTGTTGGTACTTCACAGAGCGTCGAGAGGACGAGCGAGAGCAGAGGAAGAAAGGCAGACACACACATACCACAAAAAATCTGTTTCTCTGTGTGGGCTGTAGTTTTGCAAAAAAAAGTTCAAACACAGTAGGTGCGTTCATTTAAAGACTCAATAGAAAGATCATATTCCATATACTCGTGCAGTCAGACTCAGGCTGAAATGCTCATTTAACCAGCTCCGCAGTTAGTTCAGTAATTCTACAACAAGCAGTTTAAGCAGCCTGAGCTTGAGTCTGGAGTTCACAGGCTGTTACGCCACCAGAGCTGGAACCTCGCCTGGTACTGTCCTCCTCAATTAGTCCTTCCAGTGAAACAAAGGCCACTCTGGAAACACACAAGCACCCCTACACACACACCAACGCAGCTACTTAGGTGTCCTAAGACTCCCTCTTCAAATTGGACACGGAGGAACAATTAATTAGGCAGTAGAAGAAAAATGGGATCAAAAACGTAAGAAGCGGCAGCAGGGTTGATTAGTCCACTGTAAACCTTCCCAGAAAATTAGCATGTGAAGCATTAAGCACAAGCTTTTTCATTCTAAATCTCCTTGCGCTGCAGCTGCATCGTGCCTTGTTGTTTGATGGTGGCTAGAAACCTAAAGTCAGTTTTACTAGGATATGCTTGACTGGAGGGACATTTTGATATAAAAGTCAGGTAATGAAGTCTACATTTTTGCATGTTACCAAAGGCTCAAAGTATTTCGGTGCAGTCGTACTTGTACAGCGTTAGGAGCAGCTGTTGTGCGTTCTGGCTGAATTTATCCAACAGCTGCTGGGTTTATCAGTCAGAAACCAGCTGGAGACTCCTTGCTCACCAGAGAGCAGAGCTTCTCCGAGGCCTCCAGGATGAGCTCTTGGTGTCCGATCTTGTGGACTCCCAACTTTTCCAGGTCCCCTGCGGTCAACTGGAGCAGATCCGGACCGGAAAGACGCCACTCTGACACTGGGTACTGATGCAGAACCGCGTCCAGACCTGCCCGCAGGACACACATATTTCATGTTACGTACAAATGGACAGCTTGTGCGTGTACAGGAGAAGCAGACACATGCGGAGCGACCATGGACCGTTTCCTGAAAGGAGCATGAACATTTAGAAACGACGTCTGCTCCCCTACAAGCTGGCCTGAAAAAAGAAAACACCAGTGAAAGACAAGTGATTTATACAAGTGACTTTCCCTAACCCTAAATATCAGCTGGTATATGTAAACATTACAACAAAGTAAAAGCATTTGACAACACAGTTTGTAATCACATGTAATAACCAATAGTGGACAAAGTAGGTCACTACAATCTGAGTACAACACAGCGAATATACACCTCAGCCACAGTAATGCCTTTACTTTAAAGTATAAGTGAAGTAATGTACATTTCAAGAATAAAGGTAGTTTTTATTCAAAGTGACCCCATCAGGTAATACTGGACATTACTGGTTTACTATAACTGAAGTATTAACACGTCAGAGGTGCTTTAAGTGTGAACTTTGTGTGGACTTCTTTACTTTAGCACACGCATTAGTTTCCACTAAAGTAAAACTTCATTTCCCTGCACGTCTTATTGTTGCCAACTACTGGACATGACTCAGTACTTCGTGTACTTTATGCTGTACTGGGTTGTGCTGCACATTCTGTGGCCTTCCAGGCGGAAAGACACATTTCAGTCAGTGTAATGATCGCTATGCCGGACGGACACACAGCCGAGCTGCGTGCGGTGAGAGCAGCTGAGCTGTTGACACTGATCAGGAGGCTGCTGCGGCTTCTCCTTCGGTTACTTCCTCATTCCACCTCCACCTTTCACTTCCAAGAGGATTTGTGCGGCGCGTCTATTTGTGACTTTACCGTCCGAGCCAAAGCACCTGAGAGGCGATCAAGTCTTAAAAAAAACACCCCCAGCGCGTTGCGCTCCTCACCTTGGAGCCACTCGCTGACTCTCTCCTCGCTCCACGACGATATATCCTCCATGCTCGGAGTCCTGCTGCAGTCGCTCGTTCACTTTCCAGCCGTCCTGGCCGATTTCTACCTCTCCGGGCTGCTGGAAGAAGGAAAAGTTGATCCCGAGTTGGAGTCGGACGATGACGAATGGCACTCCTTCATACAGGTACAGGCAAGAGTCCCCTGCGCTGTCAGCCAATGGCTCGGCACCGTCAGCCTCGACCAGGGGCCTAGACACCTCCCTTCTACCCCCTCCTGCTCCTCCTTACCTGGAGGAACAGATACTGCGCGCAAGGTGCTGCGGCCGTGAGGCTTAGAAACTTCCCACATAGTTTTAGTTCTGTGCGCGATCGCGTCATTCGCAGCAAGAAGGCGCAGGCCCCGCGGTGCGCACACAGCAACCAGGAAAGGGATCCAAGGCGTGGACACAATGACAACAACAGCAGCCGGGCAGTGGAGTAAAGCCGCTTCAGTGACAGGGTCGGAAAGGAGGCGATGTTTGATTGCAACACAGCGCAGCTATTACGCATTTGTACAGTTAGGTTATAAATAATTGGGTGAAGTAACTGGCGTTGCGTGTTACCACGTCTAATCCTCTTTCACTGGTTAGACCGCTTTACTAGTGTTTCTGGAAGTCTCCCCAGTTGTATTTAGTCTCTGGGCTCCACAAAAGAAGCAAATAAATAAATAAAGCATAAGGAGTTTTGATCATTCATATTTATTCATCTATACGCGCAGACAAAACCCAGTGATGATGTGTTGTATTGGGTATGTGGTCTCTAGTAGAATAAAAATTCATTTACTCTCCATAATCATTTAATATGAATGAGAGCATCCATAAAATCCATTATTACACATTCTCAAAGAAGCCAATGAGTCACAACAACAGTTTCTTTTCACCACGTTGGGATCAGTGTGCGCTCCATTCACGCTTACGACATCAGGTCTCGGTATCTTTGTGAATGAATGGCAGACAGTGCTGTGAGCTACAGGAAACCCTTTTTAAAGTCTTATATTATACAGTTGCCTGTAAATACACTGTCCAGAGTTCCCCCAGGAGAAAAGGCCAGAGCCAGATGAAAAGACAGGTCATGAAAGAGCTGCCCCCTGATATTTGGCACCCCCTGCTGTTACGCTGTCTGAACCAGGAGAAGGTGACAAAGGAAAAGTCTGGTTTATATGTCAGCAGCCAACGTGGCCGTGTGCTCTGTGTGGGTGATATGTCACACATCCTTCAAATTCTTTCAATAGTTTCATGTTCGTTTCCATTTGTTTTTGTAGATACACTACTGACCTGGTTTATAGCTTCCTAAGGTCTATGTGGTTTGACATGCAGTCGATTTTCAGCGTATTTCAAAGTAGCGTCAGTGATACCACTGCAAATCTCCAGATGGATGCAGTGGGAATGAGTTTCATTCATGACTGAATCGCTATTGATCTTCTGTTGAGATGTTCTCCGTTGAAGGTGTGAGACGAAAATGACTGAGCTTGAATCTACTGCATAATTGTTCATTCTTGCGTAAACTGGCTTTTTTTTAAATTTCACACCAGTGATATCACTTAGTTTGACATCCTATGACACATACAGTATGTGCAGCACATGCTTTGTTCTCTGTACAGATCTGGTGCTTGGCCTTTCCTCTGGCCACACCCAAATACCAGAGGTGGAAAGTCAAGCCTATACCTGCCGTCTTTGCTTGACAACACACTCTTTACTACAGTCATATATTTAAGGTGTCAGCAGATTCTGCGAAGCTTTATGAGCTGCTGCTTCAATAAATAGCATCTGTGACCTAGAACATCATTGTACTTAACCACCAATTTGTGCATTTTACAACAGAATGAATGTTTATTTCTTTCTCCCGCTTTTATTTTTGCTGTTAGTGATCAATATAACCCTCCCTTTTGTC
Source organism: Macropodus opercularis (assembly GCA_030770545.1). Lineage (NCBI taxonomy): Eukaryota > Metazoa > Chordata > Actinopteri > Anabantiformes > Osphronemidae > Macropodus > Macropodus opercularis. The sequence continues at coordinate 6,642,314 of JAUCMP010000026.1, read as the reverse complement.
TTCCATATCTTTGACAAATGATAACTTCCCCTAATGTTTGAAACACAATAACACTTATTGTTCATCATCTTCGTCTGGCACAGACCTGGAGGGATTTTTGAATCATTACTATGTCATCTTCTCCAGCTACAGACTGTCTGTAGAGACTGGATAATTACCCTTGCTCCACTATTGAGCAGCTAATTAATTTGTTCTGTGCTGCAGCCCCACTGATGGTGTTGAGCCTTACATTGCAGACATGTGTTCACTGAGTGTGTCCAAGTAAGGACCATTATCCAACGTCTGAAAATGCTACTGCTGAAACCTGACACACCCACAGTATGAAATCTGAATTGCTATAAAATGCACTGTGTGTACTCTGTTAGTGGGGATATCGTGTTCATCAGCGTTTGTAACCCGCAACATTTTAATGCCGAGCTGCTCTCGTCTTAAAGTGGATTCATTTCCTAGTATCTTTGCTGCATCAACAAATTAATCCCATGGATTAACTAAACATTTAGCTTGATGCATGAACTATTTTAATCGGCTTTACGACGCAATACAGGTTTACTCATCCCGGTGGGTAGAAAAGGGGAAAATGAAACAAAACAGCAAGCAAAACACTATTATTTAAAGACCTCTGCCAGCTAATTATAGCTCATGGTCCACGGATCAGCGTGTACTGTACCTTAGACACAGATGGGTTTTCAAATTCACGGACCATCATAAGCAGTTAAGCATATTGCCGCCCAGTAGTCCACACATTAAGTAATAAGGAAATCCCACTATTACTATTTTTTGCAGGATTGAAATGCTGGTGGGACACATTTAGAAAGAGACATGCAAAAAAGATGATAATCAAACTGATTCAAAACAACAATAATACATGGAAAGATGAATTCTGTGGATGTGAACCTGATGCCACTTCACAACTGGAGTTTGCATATATTAGCATTTTAATTGCACAGTTTACAGCTGTGTGTTTTACGAGAGGGGGGAGCTGTATATGATTCATTGTTTCTGATAATGAGGTTAAGCGTCAGCGTCACCTTCACATCAGTTTTTTAAACATCCAAGGCTGAAGCTAAATCTGCCATCTGTCGCAGCTCAGCTAATGGCTCTGTTCGCCAGCTCGCCAAACAGTTTCATTCCTGCGTCACTGATTCAACAAGTCAAGGTGGATTCCTGCTCGACTGTGCATTTATGTCAAACCCGACTGAGTCATATTCCCCATGATGCCTCAATCCTAGACAGCGCTGGGGGTAGGGCATCCCTGGAGTTTTAGCCACTAGACGGGAGACACCTCTGAGTCATCCCTGTCATCTGATGTCACTGGAGCGTCATGAATAGAGGATTTTCTGCAGCCTGATATGAACGGACTGTAAATCACAAAGCAGCAATGTGTCAGTCAATAGCCATGTACCTTGTGGCTGTTTGTCTGGACTCCTTGCAGCCAGTAGTGACCCACATATTTCAGTCGAAGATGTCTTTAAAAAGAAGTGCTTCTATTCCTCATCCTTCAGCTGCATTTTTTTTATTTGCCCCTATAAATTTTCTTTATTATAAGCTTAACATTTGCCACCAAACAGCAAGTCTGGAATTCATCGGTTTTACACAGAAGATGATGCTCACTGAGAAAAGGGCAGAACAGATTCGAAGAGTCATGAGGTTGCATTTCTCAAAAAATGTGCCATATGAGTTTTGGGGAAGTTCAATTGTTACAACAGCTACAAACAATTAGTAAGGCGCAAAAGAATGAAAGTGGAACGTGTGCAAAGAAAATTATACATGAATATGGCCTCAACAGATGAGGTGTGTACTGTAACAGCCTGGACACAAAGTCCAAAAGCCACAGAAAGATAATGTGCAGTAAAACCTGTTAGCAAGTGTCTCTATTTTCTGTTCACTTCTGCTTCTCTGTCACACTTCTCAGACTGGCCATGGCATCAGTGCAGCACCATTTTAGCATAGACATTCATCAAAAGACCTTTTTCCTCCCTCAACTTCACTTTTTTCCCCCCATTAAATTTAATGCGTTCCTACGATTAATTTGAATGAAAAATCTGATCCATCCGCGATGCTCCCCAGTTGCCAATAGTAACCAAAGCTGGCCAAGATCACTCGGCAGTGAATGGCGCGTTGAGGGTGGAGGGATGTATTACATCACAGAAGATTACAAGGACCATCACAAAAGCTGTTGTCAATGGAAAGAGCGCTGCATCAATGTGATGCCCGGACGCAACCAAACAGCTCTGGTCACGACCCGAACTCTAGTGTCTTCTGCTCTGTTCTCTTCTAGACTTTGATTTGCATCTATTGTGTAAGCTATTATGTAATTTGTAGCCTGGAAGGAGAGGTGGCCTAATATTTTCACGACATTAAACACGCTTGCAGCTGCAGACGCGACGGGCCCTTTGCAGCTGTCCTGCAGTGATCTGCGCGTCTGATTCACCGTCTGCTCCAGGTCCGATGCACCTGATGCACCATGAGAATCTCACGCCCAGCACGTCGTCCGTTGACAAGCCTCCAGTTCGTATTACGTATTTGCAGTTCACCTCTGCGCCAGAAGGTGTCAGGACCAAACGCGGGCGGAACAAGTAGAAAAGGGGGCTGGATAAAACCCTGCAGGACTCCGCCAATAACAGCCCGCGCTGTGGAGCAGCTCGTACTACGGGGCCACACCGAGGTGTCTGCGCGCATCGCACCACACGCTGCTGGGAACCAGGCGGACGGAGCCAAGTCTTCCCCTGAGAAATCACAGCCACCCGGGGAGGAAGGCGTTAAGGTCTGACACGGCGTCCATTGCACAGGCAGCGCGGACCGGCTTATTCCTTCGGGCAGCGCAGCCCTATTTGAGGAGCCTGGAGCTCGGCGTCGCTGTCTTATCCTCTCCCGCTTGGCAAACCTCAGTCCAGAGCTGCCAACTCGCGTAGCTGGAGAGGCGGAGGGTGTTTGTTGGTGTTTACGGTGCTTTCAGCGGGATTATTATCACTTTCAGCGGAGGCGCACAAGTGGCCGAGCGACACCGAAGACAAATTAAGGGATTACGCTCGAGTCCAGGCAGTTTAAGATCTGGCTGCGTTTGCGTGCGCGTCTTGTCTGAGCGGGGAGCACAGCGCTGAGAAACCTGCTCCGCCTGGACTCGGGACCGGGTTGAAGCCACGACAAGAAGGAAAACACACCTGGACGTCGAATTTGCGCTCGGGCAGCTGAGAAGGGAAGCGACAATCCTGCGAAAATGCCTCTTGCACAGATCGCCGAGCCATGGCCCACCATGGAGCTGGTGCAGCTGGAAGCAGAGGTGAGGAAGAGTTGAAACGTGTGGACGGTGTGTGAAGCGGCATTAAAATGTTTGAAAGCCCAGTACTGTGATTAACAGTGAAGTTAAGTTGAACTAACATGACTGAGAGTCCGCTCAGTGTTAGAGTTAAATGCTGGAGAGGCTTCATAAATAATTCACCTTGTGTGTCCTGTGCTTTAAATGACTGTTTCTCTTTTAACAAGTTCAAGCTTGAGGCCAAATGTGATGTTTGTCTGCTCGTGTTGTGGAGGACATGTCCGCTTCCACTGTTCCAGTGGAAACTGCAAAGTGCAGGCCTGAGTGTTGTCCTCAGCAACAAGCAAGGGCGTTTTGTTATTTCCCATTTTGCTTTCAGAGCAGCTTTGAGGGACAGTTTGGTAAAAGTCGTCTTCTGAAGTTCACGGGCAGACGCTCAGCCCCTCAGAAAACCTGTGTGATCTAATTTCCAGGCTTGATCACCTTGTGTCCTGTCCGTGCAAAGCCCTCACACATGGCATCACACTTCCCTGTGCGGTGAACACTGAAGGAAGCTGCAGGCTGAGCTTCAGAGCAGTACGTGGCCCCTGTGTCTTTATTCGTGATTGTGGTTTGAACATGCTGACAGCAGCAGCCGTGCGGCCACTGTCGTGCTGCATCATTGTGCCCGTTTCCTCTGCAGCATTTCAGATCAACAAATCTGACTCAATGCATGTGAATATTTGTACAGTCTCACTGACAGAACATGTCACATTTGGAGTAAGAGAGATTTCTGGCCTCAGTGTTGCTCAGAGCTCGGTTGTTGTACTGCACCGTTGTATTGTTCCTGGACTCCTCAGCGTTCTCCTAAACAGACTGGTTGCTTAGTGGGGTTAATAACCACCACCTCATTATGTCCATGATGAGCAGTCGCAAGCTGTGTAGAAACGCTCTGTTTGGCTGTTTAGCATTAGTCTGCAATTAAGCAGGTGATAAAGCCAAGTGTACTGTTATTCAGCTTTCAACCCAGGAGGTTTGTTTCGCCATTCGTTGGCCTTCACGACCCCTTTAGATTTGACGGGAGTGGAAACTTATTAAATCTGACACCCAGAATAAAAAAATCATGCAGAGTCAAAGGAAAAAAATAAAATCAGAGCGAGAAATGGTCGCTGTGATTCTGAGAAGCCGAACGTGCTCATTAAACATGAGGCCTAATTGAGGAAAAGTTAATGAGTCTTCTCTCATTAAGCCGTGTAATTAATCAGAAGAGCATCGTCGCTGCCAGAGATGTACAAATTATTGATGGTGCACATGCCGACGCAGTTGTGACACTTAAATGTGGAGCAGAGACCTTGTCGCCGTCCCACCGCTGCATATGATTCAGTCCACCTCGTCATGCTGACACGCTCGGCCCACTATTTACAGTCCCTGGTGGCGTATCACAGCTGAACAGATGGTGCTGCGTAGCCTGTGAACAGCGCTAAGTTTAATACTTTAAAAATACAGAGCCTCTGCTGTGTGTGTTGGTTACAACTCTCTCATAAACAAATCTGTGGGATTGTTGCCATGAAAATCGTTGCAGTATATGTGTGTAAATATTGAAAAATGTTTTCACGGCCGTGCATCGGAATCAACGCGAAACTCCAGTATCTGGAATTAATTTGACCACACCAGCCGCTGACCGTCGGAGTGGGATCGGAGCCATTTGTCTCGGTCTCCTACCAGTGAGCTGCACACTTCGGTTCCCGGTGCTAAGGAGAGAGGCCATGTGAAATTGAAGCCAGTGCCTATAAGTATATTAAAAGCAAAAGAGACAGATGCGCTTCTGTCTGATTTGACAGGGAGGGAAAAAACGACTTTAGGTCATAAAAGCACTGTTCTCACCTTAAACGGGCAGAGAACGATGTGTTATGACGGCTGGGGAGATGTACGCTTCCACATCACTCAGTTGTTCGAGTGCTTGTGTTTTGGCAGCAGAGAGGGTGTCATGAATGGAAATCACACACCGACTTTTGTGACTGAATCTGTGTCAAAGAATTGTGTGAAGAGAGCTAATTTAAAAAAAATAAAATAAAAAGTTTGACTAACCCCTTTTATTCATCACCAAACCACCGCTGTGGTGAATGAGCCAAACGTCTGTGAATCATCTCTGGTATAGACTCGTCAACAGACCATCTCCTCCCTGTCACATTTGAGTCACAACCACCGCTGGCCACCGTCGTTATCAGGTTATTGCATGTCCTCCAGGCATGTGAATCGTGCGTCTCTTGTTATTTAGTGATTGCACATTAAAGGTTTGCTTAGTGCATCCACATTCCTCTTTGCCTTTGATTCCTCTCCAAGCCCAAACGCCCTTGTGCTCCATTCATTGTTTCACACAGGTGCTTGTAAAACTAAATGATCATTTTTCGAACTTGTGATGTTTTTAGTATTAATAGAGGAACAGACACCTTGTTGTATAAGGCAAAGTTTATCGCGGACATTGTAATGATGTGACCCGCTGAAGCTTTAATCGTAGTGAAATGCTGACGAGGTAAAAGCCGCTTTTCCTGCAGCTGTGATTCACATTTTTAGATCATTGTTCTGTTGGTGAGATGTGTTCTGCTGGTTAAACCCAATGACTGTAACATCTATTCATTCATCATTCTTGTCAAACTGTTTGGTTTATTCAACATCAAATGATTTTTACCACTGTGCATTACCAGCACAATCTGGTTGCGTAGACTGTAAGACTGGATAAGACAGAACAAATATGAAAGTAAAAGTGTATTAATAAATTAATAAGTCCCGCTCAATCCAGGGTTTATAGAGCAGGTTGAGACACCAGTGCAGAGCAGAGTCTCCGCTTTTCATAGGCAACAGGCGGTGAAAGGAGAAAGGAGGGTTAATAAGTGGAATGTCTGCCGTGTTTGTTATCCAGGCGTGGCCGCGGCGTTCGGTCCAGCACTTGTGTGATCGTGCCTGCTCTGCGAAGGTGCTCAGCTGCCGCTAATCTGGGTGTGACCTGTGGAACACCTGAGCTGGCCTGTGGGAGTGGAGGAGGGCTGGGTGGGCATGTGATAACACAGCCTCTGTCTCTGAGAACGCGAGCGCTCGCGCCGCAGACGGAGGCCTTTCAGCGCACGCACAACTAAATTACAAATGGATGTTGTCCATTTTGTAGAAATATGACCTGCCGTCACTGTTCAGTGGCAGGTGAGATTACAAGACGTTTTACCTGATAAGATTACAGGCCCATTAAAAGCGTGGTTATTGTATTTGTTAGTTGCCTAGTTACAGAGTAGTGCAGCTGTAATCGCACAGTAAACAGCGATGGATCTATTGAACACACACAATCGCTCTGTGGTGATTTACTTTGTCCTGTGAGAAATTAAAAGTTCTACTGTCGTACTCCTGTAATAGTTCAGTCTCTATGCGGATTGTTTATTCTTGCTATTTATGTGCAGCGTTTTCAAAGCCTATCCATAATTTATGATCATTTTTTAAAGATACTTCGTGCATCTTTAGGTGTATCTGTGTATTTGTGTGCGTGTGTGTGTGCGCATGCCTGTGTGCTCACTGAGGATGCCCAGGGGAGGGAAAGCACCATTAACTGGGCCACATGGATCAGCCATGCAGAGCTAATGAGGCTGAAATGTGTTGTTGGGAAGGCGATGTAGACCGTACACGCACTAACACTGGCTCTGTTTCCGATGGGCTCGCACCCTCACCTAGAAGCCCCGCTGCCGGTCATCACCATACAGGGTTAAAGGAAACGTACCGTGTAAACATCGCTGCGGGAAGATTAATCACAGGGAATCATCAGGAGGCGCAGTGTAGATAGTCCACTCCACTTCCTGTTGCTTTTTCTAGAGTCATCACCCCTAAAACTACATGTGCGCCCGACTTTAAGCTGCACTTCACCTGTTAATTGCTTCCTTTTCCCCCACGTCACCTATAACACTATGGCCCTTTGCAGCTTTTATGGCTCAGTTAAATTGCCTTTAAGATCGGGATTCAAGTCCAACTGGAGGAACGGTTGTAAAAGTGCCCAGGTTTCTAGCGCCCATCTGTTTAATAGCTGCAAGAGTGAAACTCAAACACGAAAGAATCAGGAAGTACATTCAGAGGCCAAACATTTCCAATTTTTGCAGCACGTAAGAGAATCGTACTGTGAAGTTTTACGGCGACAGAAAGTCAGCGTTTGGGTCGAATGTGCTGCTCAGGTTTTATTCCCTCCGCTGCACCAGAGCCTTGCACCGCTGCTCTGTTGTTCGCTTCTACTGTACGTCCCCACATACTCGACGCCCTTTCTGTTTGGTTGTTAAGGCCCTTGCTTGCTATTGTACTGACTGCCTGTCTTATTCGGTGCAGCGGAAGAAAGCAGAAGGAGCAGGAGGGCATAGAGGAAGTGAACATTCTCAAGGCCATGGAGAAACAAAGGAAAACACTATTTGGCTCAGGACACAGGACAGCACTAGGATCACAGATTAGTCCTTATGTGGTCATAAAATAAAGGGGCATGCCATATAATAATGTCCGAGAAAACTACTCTTTTGTTCACATGGATTTTATTAGAATAATTATTATGTATCCTCTTCTTTTTTAAAATGTCTTTGTCTAGGGTTTAGGGTGTGCACAGGGAAACAGAAAGTGTGTGGAGGTCAAACACCGACAACAATAAGATGAACATGTGACCTGTCAAACCCGACAGTGTGCGATAACGAGGAAATTGAGCATTTCTGCCGTGTCAATGCTGACTCATTATGTAACACGGCCAACCATGTTCTCTAACGTCATCTGGGGTCCAACACAACGTAGATGCAGAAGTCTGTCTGGCCTCCGTTCACTGTAGATGGACAATTACCAATGACCCTAATTCGACTTGACATCATAATGGCGCCTCGCCTGCTCTTTGCAGCATAGATGCCTCACAACCTCCCTTCTCATCTCCCTGTCGTTCTACCTGCTCTGCCGGTGGACTGAGTTCCACGTTCAATCACCTTATCTGACTAATCCTGCTCTGCAGCCTGTTCAGAAGTTACCCACGACTCCTGCAGTGTGAGCAACATGAGTTTTATTTTTTTATTTTTTTGTTACGTTGCCTTTGGCGAGTCATTGTTTTACATAAACCAGTGATTACCCTTTTCAGCCAGACCTGCTGTTCCTACTGGGGAATGGATGAAGGATGTGCATTTGTGTGTCAGCCTCAGTTTATTAGGTTTGCCAGTGGAGGAGCAAAGTGCTGGATACAATGGGCTTTGCCACCCACACAGTCTTGCAAATATTCTCCAGCATCCCTCCCTTTCTTAGTGTGTTTCTGTCTTTGTGTGTGCGTTACCCACACACACACACACACACACACACACGTTGTATATGATATATTCACTGTTACACACTGACTGTTTCTCACATCTGCTTTCTTGACAGAATGGGCAGAGCACTACTGAGGATGGAGTCACGCCTGCTGTTAAGGTATGTGGCGTCTCTGAAGCAGACACACTCATGTGAAAGCACACACACACAAAAGCAACTGTGACTCAATATCCAGGCAACTTGACATCCACTAAATTACACCGAGGACTTGGAAGCAACTCCTGGATAGAATTCTTGGCTTTTGTTTACAATTTTCAGCGAAGGCGAGAAGAATCTCCATCCAAGGGCAGATTGTGGTGTGAGCCTCCATTCTGAAGCATTTTCATTCCCATCGGAGGACGAAGAGCAACGTTAACGTTCACTCACACGTGTTTGCGCTTGGAACTTTGCGCGTGAGTTGAGTTAAACGCCGTCAGAGCGAAGCTGATCGAGTGACGGTTCGCCTGCTGTGCATTGCGATGTGTCAGGGCCTATTTATAGAGCAGCGATGATATGAAGGGTTCATGTCCTCATCTGTCTTGCTAACATGTTCACACGTCACCAAGACAAATACACACAATTGTGCGCTTACACACTCACTCAGAACCTCTGAGTCAGCCCGTTTCTGTTTCCCGGCCGGCGTCTTCGCTCTAATGTCCAGCGCTGAAACGTAATCCTGTTTCTTCCTGTAGACCATCACTCTCCAGCCCTGTAACAGAGGAGAGGGAAATGTTCTCTAATGATTAGCCTCTTTTTTTTCTTTGGGAGAGAGAGAGAGACTGTGATGAGGGGGTCATCTTTTTTCACCTCCAGAACAACGTGTCGAGTTACAGAGAGGAGAGTCGCTGGAGGAGATGGAGGAGTTGACACAGAGATGCCTCACAAAACTTATTCGAAGACCTTTTCTATGGCTGTGATTGGGTTGTACGGTGCAGCTCCAGACCATTCTCATGCAGACAGGACAGCTGTAACCAGGCTCTGCGGCGGTCGATACCAAGCAGCTGTTTAAATGCTGGGAATTTGATAATGGCTGCTGTTATCTGCTCCAGCCGTGGGAGTTACCTGGCTCCAGCAAACCTAATGGGAGGAATGCAAGGTGAGAGTGCAGGACGGAGTAAAGGTAACAGTTAAGAGCGAGGGAGGGGGAGAGTACCTGCGCTTAACGCCGCAATTAGGACCTGAAATGCGCGGATCCGCCGCCGTCTGTGTGTGAGTGAGGTTAACTGAGGAAAACAACACGGCGCTAACAAGCCATTTACCGCGTCTTTGTCTGACTCTACATATGGCGCTGAACGCGCTGACGCTTTCTACCCCGGTAGCGCTTCTGCTTTGGTTGCACATCTTTTATCACACTACAGCCTTTACAAGGTAGCTGTGTTTGTAGGATCTTCAGCTGAGTAAAAACCTAATTGAAAAGAGAGAAGTCGGTGTCGCCAGGAAATGGCCTGCGCTGAGGTGCATTGATGGGATGGCCAGACAGCAGAACACGGTCACCTGAGACGGCGCTTCACTGGTCTCTCTCGTCACGGGGGGATCATATTACCAAGCACTTTACTCCTTGGCACAAATCTGGCCCCACAATGATCTGTTCCCACACAAGTGTGGGAATTGGCCTATTTCTAGGAGCAAATCACTTTAACCTCTTTGTCCTTGAAGACACAGGGGAGGAAGTTTTGTTTGCAAGGCTGAAACAGTGACTCAGTTCTGAAAGAGATGAAAAAGAAAAACTGCCAAAATTCGTATTTAAGAATATTATTGTTTACCATGAGCGCGTAGAGCTTGACCAGAGACATTTTTGGATCCGTTTGCGCTGTAGATGTTGCTGTATAATTTTATTCCTCACTGAGAATAACCCATAGAGAGCATAAGAGGAACAATAAGCAGACCCACAATATATCGCTAGTAACAGAACGTATGTCTCCTGAGTGTTGAGAGCCAGAAAATGCTGAATGTGACAGCCTCTACAAAAACATAATGTCAGTTTCTCCATAACATTTATGTTTGTGAATCTCTTCAGTGTATTTTAGTTTGTCTAGCTGCCAGCTGGACTGAAATGACTCCCTTCAGTCTTTTAAAACATAACCTTCATGTTGTTAGACTAAAAAGGGTCTTTATTGTCATAAGGTTTCACACGATTTTCACTTTTACACTTTAACCAATTGAAGTACAGCAGCTGGGTCTCGCCAGTGACGCATTAAAGCAGGACAAACCTTTCGTACCGTTTGCTTCATTACCACAGTTTGTTGTTTGAGGACGCGCTTAAATTATTGCCTGACCCCAAGAAGTTGTAACGCTTCCTGACGAGAGGAGAATCGGTTGTCATGGTTTCACATCAAAGCAACAACCAGCCAGCAGAAGCAGGGAGACTTATAATTGGATAAATTGTGGTTTCTCTATGTTCCTGTGAATGGAGGACACATTCTGGGCAAAAGTACAAAAGTACTTATCAACATAAAAGGAGACCACAAGGAGAAGTGACATACTGGCGAAAAACCAAGATGAGAGTCAAAAACTTGAAAAGGAATTATTACACACACCGGACGCTCATGAGAAATGACGTCCCTGGACGTAGCAGGTCGGGGCGTCAGTGTCTGCGTCACAGCTGGTTGTGCACCAACACTGTGAAAGGTGTGTTAATAAAACTGCCAATACACCGTTGGCATTTTTGCAGGAGAAATGATTGAGATTAAAGGTTAAAGAGATTATCAAACATTTTCAGTCAGCTAATTGATTCGTCTAGTGTTTGTTGCAACTGTAGTAGATACGGTGCCCATCTACCAAGTGTGAGGGCACGAAGCAGGAACAGTTAAAGGTTCAGTGGTGTCAGTGATAGTTTTGTAGGCTCCAATGTAGATAATGGCTTTTTATTGCTGAGCGACTGCTATTTGTGCTTCACGACCGAGAGACATGAGGACAAAGCGGAGCAGAGACGGAGGCGAGGGAATTGTCAAAAGCACGGGAGGAGCCGTCCCTGCGTGACCCTGCCTGCAGTCGGTCACAGCCGCTGTCACAGAACTTTGTGGCGAGCAGGAAGCCAGGGAAGGAGGAAGTGGCAGAATAAGTTGGCCCTTAAGACATGGTCCCTAGTTTACTTGGGAAGGATAACAACACACACACACAATAATTTGTTTGATTTGTCATCAAGTCTACTTCTGGCTGATCGTTCTTAACCCCACATGGAGCATTGTTTCGTTTACTGTATATGTTGTTAACCAGAAGGCTACGGTGCAGCCTTGTGTTGAGCGTTTCTAAGGCTGATTAAATATTTACCAGCGAGAGTGTGTAGGCAGGGATTGTAGCTTACACGATGAGCTTTTTGACCTCTGGGCTACCGTAAAGTGCTGTAGAGCCGGCGAGTCAGGAAATGGGGAGAAGTCAAGGCTGCGTAGCCTCACGGCGTGTTTGCGTAACCATGCGCTTGTCTGTGTGCACATGCATGTTGTCGGCATGGCAACTGTTCTGCTTGTCTCACCAACCTGACTCCACATTTGATTTATGTTGCATTACCCTCTTACACACAACCACTCCCTACACACACACTCCACCAGGCGTTCAACTAAGCCGTCCTCTCTAGAGTCGGCCTGTGTGTAATCTTAAATCCTAACGCTAAGATTACAAAGAAGGTGGTTGTGCTAACGGTCTGTTTCCTCCTCTGACTGTTGGCATGTCCTTCACAAGACATAAAGGGAGCGCAAATCCCTGCCTCTTCATCAGTAGCTGCGGTTGCTTAGTGACAGACGGTGACACTAATTAAAACAGTAGAAGATTGTTGTGGAAGTTAGGGACAGTGTTGCACAGTGTTAAGAAGCTGTAGAAGAAACAGGGAAAATGTTAGGAGACAGAAAAACGAGCAGAGGCAGAGTCACATTAGTCAATTTCCTCTGACAGCGGTTGACATAACAAGAACATGACATAAGTTTGCAGCTTACCCCTGGCTGCAGCTTCAGATTTAATGAAACGCTGGGCGAGTGGTATAAATCATCACACAGCAAAAAGTGAATAAGCAAAATGCTGCGTTTGCATTCTATCGTCTGTCAATGCTCCACTTTGTTGCTCTGCTTTTTTTTTTTTTTTTTTTGTTGAAGAAAGCAGCTATGTGCAGAGGATCGTTTTGCAGCAGACGCGTATGATTTGAAGCTCACAATCGCACCGTAATAGAAAGGCATTTTGTTTGGGCACGGACCTTTACATCGTGTGAGGTGCTGAAGGTGGCAACACAGAACTCACGCATCTGTTTTCTAGTGTTAAATAAATATCGGTAGTCCTCAACCATCTGCCGCTGCGAAAATTATTATATTATAAAGATTGTCACCTGTGGAGCTAGTTACTGCTGTAAATGTACCTGAGCTTTCAATGTTTGCCGTGTGACTTTCCCAGAGACGCACGTGTGCATTCGAATCAGGCTCCACTCAGGTCAGCTGCCCAGTGTGTAACGTTGGTCTGTATTAAGCAGGTTCAGGTTTACATTTGTGTAACAGGACATGGTTGTTCTGTTGGAAAATGCCTTAATTAGGGTAGAAGAAAGCTGTTGAGATGCAGCTTACCACATACTTTGTGTGTGTGTCTGTGTTTTCTGGCTCTGTGCGTGTTTCAACAGTTTCAAAGATGAAAAGCATCAAACAATTTTTTTTTTCTAGAAGGATATCTGAGCACCATCTTGCGACAGCGCAGGAATCCTTGCCGAAGGAGTAAGGCGTTATGCCGGCATCTTCTTGGCTGGGATCCCCAGTGAGCAGGGGCCTGTATTAACAAGGTTTGGACTCGCCTCGGAGCTAAAACATTCACATTCCGCGGTGGGGTTGCGTAGAGGGGCTGGAGGTGAAGTGAATGGAGCCGTCCGTGACCGACTGTCACTTGGTGTTTTGAGTGCAGCCTAACATGCTCTTAACGTATTATTATCCAGTCTGTACACACACCATTGGCGTGTTTTGTGTCTGTCTGGGTCTAGATGTGCCTTTGAGCACATGCTGGACGTCTTCAGCCCTGGACTCAGATGAACTTTTAGAGCTGAATTTAAATATGTTGTGCCCTCAGCTTGTTCTTCCTGTTGCCAAAATAAACTTGCAATTCACAACTGAATGGATTTGTTTATTTCCAGCTGTTGAGCTTTGCAAACAGCTGCATGTGTGTCTGTGTTTTTGCGCACGTACTATGTGAGTATCCCCCACAAAATATTTGGCCGCTGTAACAGGAGGCGTTGAAAGGGGGTAGGAAACGTCAGCTTCTGTAGTTTAAAGGAGAAACTGCTGATGGCAGCACTGTGGCGCAGTCTCAGAGGTGACGCTGTTCATGCCCATCACAGATGTGGCTTCACACACGCAACCCGACAACCAGCTGGAACAGTGAGCAGGGTGTGAGCTCGCGGGTTTGTGTTTTCATAGCATTGTTTTCCTGACAGCTTTGACACTGTGTGATGCAGTAGCGGAGTCTTTCATCTGTTGTGACAGGACAGCTAGGAGCCAGCCTGCAGGCCTGCACATAAGCACAGGGCTCAGACGTGGCGCAGAGCTGGTGCCATGTTTTCCTGCCTCTGATCCGAGAATATGTGATTTATTCTTTTTATTTGTTTCTGTCCGGCTCCTCGTCGCTTCTTGATGCGTTGCACCTCCCTGCTTTCCTGTTCATACAGTGACTCAGGCAGTTAACTGCCTCTGAAGTGACTGAGCAGGATTACACGATGTGCTGACCTCAGAGCTGCTGCCCACCCGTAACCCTGTGATTTTTCTCTTTATCTCCTCTTGGTAATGTATATTATTGCCCTTCGTGCCCCGATTCTTCCGTTCATTTACTGGGTGTGTTTTAAAATGGAACAGAATATGTTGAGGTTTGCATATTTAAATAATTGAGTCACATTATGCAGATTTTAATGAGGATGTTTGGCCATAGGACTCTATGGACTATAAAATTTAGATTCACTCCGTGCTACACGCTGTATCTTTGCCAGAATTATAAAACCCTGCTCACTTGGTGCTGCTGCAGTTGTTAAGCTGCACAAACCTGGTGCCTTTGCCAACAGTTAACTATAAATGGCTTTTACCACAGCTCAACTTAACCTCATTCCAGTCGCCATCATCATGGGCCACATCGTTGTGAAAATACTTTTCCTGCAAGTCGACCAGACAGACTAACGACTCGCAGAAATGTGAGACTTGCCATGAGGCTTGTCTCTGTCCGCAGCTGCTTTATTGTGGGTTATTTCCTGGAAGTAAATTTGCTGGACCTGGAAGTGATGTCATCATAACAGGAACTGTAGCGACCACTAGCTAAAACAACATGAGTTCTGGGTCCAGGCACACTGGATTAAGGGTGGATGAATAAAAAATAACCCACAGTGGGTAGGTTTGTTAGAACTAAAGGGCGAATAGTGCTGACTTGCAATATCCTCCTACTGAAAAAATGTATGCTGAGCTTTTATGATGGGGAAGATTTGGAAGTGTTGTGTTTCTCTGCTTCTGCTCCAGGCCAGAAAATGAACACGGTCCCTAAAGACTCGCGCATACTGTCATCTTTCTTGGCAAGGTTATCGAAGAGCAGCCAGTGTTTTATTACTGGGTGATTATTCACAGCTTCATTATTACGAGGCTAATTCGTGTAATTAGGAGGATGTTTGCAGCTGTTAGTACAGTGGTGTGAACATATTGAGACATAAAAAGCATCGACAAAAAAGCACAGTGAAGGAAATCGATTTTCCCCAAACCCTCTTTCCTTTATCGCACTCTGGCCAATTTGCGAAGACATTAGTATATATTTGAAATACAGTGCTCATGACAAGTTGTGTGTATAACTATAGTTTGTTCTGGTTACTTGTGTTGCTATAAAGGCTTCTTTTTAAATGAACGTCGTGGCTTTAAATCAGTCTCCTCATCTGTTCTGATCTTGATCTAATATCTGGTCTTATGTAACTATATAAAAGAGCTTTTTTGTATCATTGATATGTTTATAGTTTAATTCTGGGCTTATAAAACCGCTGAGCTGATCATGTTGGATCAAAGTGTCACAGCTTGAACAGTGGAAATTTATGCCCGTCCATGAGATTGAAAGGCCTGATGGAAAGTCAAACAGCCAAGCCCAGAAGTGCTATGACCACACATCCTTACTGAAAATGTTAACGCCGCTACATGACAAATATATTAGTTTATTGGTTTCTACTGGGTAGATGGATATTGTATATAAATGCATCAGGTGTACAGTAGCTGTACAGTAACTCGTGTAAGGTTTAGTGGAAGTTGTCACAAAGGTTTTGAATTTTATTGCGAACAACATCCGTTCATTGATTCTTGCAACAGATGAAATGAACTGATGAGCAAACAGACTCTAATGAGATACAAACATCTGGATGTAAACAACTGTCAGGGAGCGTGATAGTAATCAGAGTATTTATTATCACAGTTGTCTTTGACTTTCTGCAAATGAGCTGCATCTGTTGGTTTGTTGATGTCATATGTGCTATAAACATGGGCACAAACTCCTTCTAGCAGTGACTTGGAAAACGAGAAGAATACAGTGTTGTTTATAGATGCTGACGACTCCAAACACAGGTTTTGTAACACGTGTCGACTTCTAGACTAGATTCCACCAGTTCTGCAGAGGCTTATGCTGCGTCTACAGCGAGCCACATCCTGAGAGTTGATCTTAACGTTTGATACCAAACAAATTGTGTTTGTGAACGTTAATAACGTTGGCTCGAGGCTTTCCGCAGCAGCACCACAGTCTGAAGTGTCCCTTCTCTGAGAACAAGTGACTTTGAAGAGATGGTTGAATAAGCTGCAATTTTAGAACGAAAATGGACGCATTAGTAAGTGAAATGCATATTTGTGTTGAATTAGTTTGACTGTTCAGTCATCATTTATTTCGAACGCTCCTATTAGATACTTAATTTAATAGACATTTGAACAGCGCTGTGAACCTCATGGCATATTGCCTTGCACCAGAACCCATCTGCAGCGTCTGTGCTGCAGCAGACGACATTAGACTGTGGGAAAGCTTCTTAAGTGATTGGCAATGAGGTGGCCTGAATTTTGATTTAGTGGCTACGCGTTGCCCCCTCGGTTATCAGACCGTGTATGTGTTGCTTGTTTGCTGGAAAGAGGCGAGTGCATTCAGAGTAGTTGTGCAGAATAAGAGCAGACCAGATGTTTTATTCCCTTACTCAGCTTTTACGTTTTCTTGGGTCTAAAGATTTGCTTTGTAGTCGTTACTTGCGTCCCTGGAATGTATATTTATCTACTTGCAGTAACATCAGCACATTATCCTGTGTGACAGTGGAGGCTCTTGTCATTTGAAGACTTGATGACTCCTTTTCCATATTCTGTGGGCTCTGGTTCTACTTTCTGCCGCTTTCTCCCAGTCTCCTTACGTCACACATCACAGTGGGGTAGAGCAGGTCCGACGCGTGAGGAAGCTGACGAGAACGAACCAGACCAGCCAGTTACTGCTTTAGATCCGATGAATGGAACGATGGCGAGAGCAACGAACGGCAACGACCTCTGGATGCCGTCACAGCAGCCCATCGAGTGCATGATGTTACAGCTGCACTTTAGATGACGACAGGAAGGAAACCCTGGTGACGCACAGCACACGCACACGCACACGGCCTTGCGCTCACAGCTCCTAAATGAGAAAAGGCACTGAGGCTTGAAGATGCCCTCCTCTATGCTCTCTCCATCACGGACCCTTCAGTGTTTTACTTTATACATTTCAGCACATCCTCTCGCTCTTCTCTTCCTCACCACATCTCCCATCATTACTCCTCAGCACTTCTCCTTAAAGTCTAATTCATCATTATGTCTGGTAGTGCAGATGAAACCTGCCTGTTTAACGATTTGTTAAGCAGTTGTCCTTGACAGTCCTCCCCGTGTTACCCAGAAGGCTTTGGTTCAAGCTACGTTTCCTCTCGAGTCTTCTACAGTTGGTAATTTCAAAACTATTAAAGACGGTCTCAACTAATCTCTGGCTGAACAACTTTTGTCAGATCTCCAGTGTTCATTTTTGAGCAAGGTCGTGCGACGTCTTGCAGGAACGATGTTTGACATTCTGAATAGAGTTCTGCAAATCAATACCTCTCAGTGAATAAGCTGCAGACGTGTTTGCCAGAGTTCATCTGTTACTGCATAGCACGTATCAACAGCTCTGGCTGTCATCCCACGCCTAGGTGATGAGTTAACAAGACCGTGGAGTGGAAAATCTGCCTCATTACGCAAGCCCGGCAGAATTTACACACAAAATCTCCTGAGCACCATAAAATAAAATTATTACCTGGACTTTTTCACATATGGGCATACACAAACAAAGCGCTCACGCATCATCATTCACATCTTATCAAGTGTGAGTCATCCCGTTTTATTTATGCGGAAAGTTAATTGAGCCCCTCTAGAAGGTTTTAGTGCAAATTAAAACGGCTCCTCATTCTTTGCGGTAGCTAACAGACCTCGTTGTGATTGCCTGTGCAGGCCCAGGGGGTGTGCAGCAGCTTTAGGAGGTAAATCAGCGGTTGTTAGTGATGTGCAGCTAAGTTCGTGATGTGCGTGTGTGTGTTGGGGGTAAGTGTCTGTCAAGCGCCTGTTCTCTTATCTGACTATTTCATCTGCAGAAACTGATGTTAATGGATGCAGCAGTTTAGCTGTGGTGCTGTTGGGCATACGCACGCACACACGCGCACCGAGGCTGGAAAAGGTTTACAGCTCAATTACCCAACCTGCCTCTGCGCTAGAGGAGGGCTCTAAATCTCTGGGTTCTTTTTTTTTTTTTTTTACAGAAAGTATCCTCTCTCGCTCTTTTTCTCTCTCTCTCTTTCTCTGTCTTCTCCACTCTTCATGCCCATCAGATCAATTTATGCAAAGAAAGGAGGACAGTTCCATTACATTTTGCTTCCAGTGTACTGATTTTCCTTCAAAAGTAGTGGAACACGGAGGCCTTTATTTTTGCTGTACCGATGAAAGTACACAACTTTAAATGTCTTTCTGTGAATGGACGCATCCGGGTTGTGTGAGTGCTCCAAGACTGTCACGTCTAGATATCAGGGGTATCAGTGTCCACGGATAAAAAGCTACGGGTTTTTGAACCAGATGCCCCCTCAGACTCATGAGCCATCAATCTATTCGTTTCATCCACTCCTCTGTCTGTTCTTGGCTGCGATGGGCCTTGTTGTCATGGTTACTGTGTCATTGGCGTCGCTAAGCCCAGATTGTGGCTCGTGCCGCCAGGAATTAAAAAAAAAACAGGAAAAGGTCTGACACACGCACTTCTCATAAATCCTTAGTGGGCTACTCGTAGGGATTTTCATTCATGTGTCTGCGGGGCTTAAAACGACAAATGTACCTGCCTTCTCTCTCTGGATGGGACGCTGACACAGGGCTACTCCGACAGAGGCTCAGCTCCATTAATCACTCGGTGTTTGTGTGCACTGTCCTAAAGATACGTACGTATTCTGAAAGGCATCAGATACCGGAGTCACAACTTACGCCGCTAACCTTTAAAGGCCATCATAATATATTGCCTCCAGACTGGACGAGATAAGTCCAGCCGCAGCAGCTTGGATGGTGTGGAGAGGAGGATTCTGGCTTCACGTTGCATAGTGAAGCGGTCTATTTGTGAAGCTGGATGTTGGCGAGTGTTACCTGGAAGCAACATCTGAATGTTGCCTGTGTATGTGTGTGTGTGTGTGTGTGTGTGGCCTTGCTTGTCTCCTCGTACCACCTCTTGTGTTACAAAGATGATGTTGGGAGATGGAGACTGAGAAAACACGGTTGCCATAGTTTCACACTTCTTCCTCTCAGGGTCGATTAAGGAAAATGTTAGAACCAGTTCCTCTCATTAATATATATGATGACGGTACAGTATTAATTTTTTTCCTCTGACCCTTTCTTTTTCTCCTGATTTAATAAAATCTGTTACATTTTTTATTTTTCCATTACACAGCTGAGGATCCTGAGGATTCAGTTCCTACCTTGGATTCTTTGTAAATCTCCTCATCTGATTCCATTCCTCAGCACTTTCACGCCCTGGAGCATGTAACCTTTGACACCGGTTGCCATGGCAGCGGTGTCCTATGTAGCACAGGAAATGCATAGTTCTCCAGTGTGATGATAAAACCAGATGCAGATGCTTGTTTGTCTCCCCTGAATGAAGATATTTGCTCCAGATTTCCAAATGTTGGTGCATTTACTTTGTGCCTAGCAGTGAAGTGTAACCGGTAGAAGACAGATGCACACACCAGCGGCTTGTGTGTGTGTGTGTGTGTGTGTGATATTTAAGGAAAGACGAGAACCACGAGCAGGAGGAAGCAGGAAGTTTTGGCTGAGAGATGAAGTTGCTATTTTTACAGTGCCGGCTGGTGTGAAGAGTTTGAAGCGTGAGTGTGGGAATGGTTACGTGATGACGGGGGGAAATTAGAGCTGGGTGGCTGAATCTGTGCGTGTGCGCTTTATGCATGTCAGCTGCGTTGACCTCATTCCCGTGTTTTATTCTGTGTATATCTCTGTCTTTTTTTTTTTATTTTTATGTACTGTATTTGACCGTGACACGCCTCTGTGGCTTTTACTGAACCTGTCAGTCGGCTCAACACTGAACGGCCGATCATCTTCCTGCCATCCTTACTGGTGCTATTAATACTCCAGATGAGGACACAGGATTTCCTATTGCATCCGTGCTAATCTTTTGCTACCCCTGATTTATTATCCGCAGCATCCATCTTAAGAGTGTGTTTGTGTGTTGTGTGGATGTTTCCACCAAGCGGTCAAAGGCCAAAAGGTCACCGTTCAGAAATGCTTACTGAAGCTTATGGCTTTGTCTTTTGAAATGATAATTTTCAGTATTGTTGCGTGTTTCATTTATCTTTTTTTTAAATACTCCTCAGTGTGTGAACCTCCACTAGTAAAGGGAGGAATTCGTGGTCTTTAGTCTTTCAGGTTTGTGCTGCTAGTCCTTTGCAATTTGTGATCCTGTCAGAATGTGACCATGACAGGTTTTGTTTAGTTTTTTCATTTATCTTTATCTTCTTTTGTGACATTCTTTAAATCTCTTCTCCTCCTTCAGGCCAAGTTTGTATAAATCACCATGAAGGGATTGCTCACGATTACGTTAAAGCCACATAATGTCCAGCCGTAAGGAATCAATCCTTTCTCCTTTCCTTCCCTCCATCCTTGCTTGCTTTTTCTCCCTCTTCTTTCCCGGTCAGTCATAAGCGAACGTGGTCGAGGCAAAGAACAAATGTGAGAGGGATAGATGTAGAGTGTTACAGGAAGAGTCTGTACAAAACGGAATGAAGGAGTCAACCGTGCCCTCCAGACTTCACGGATCAGCCACACCTTCAACGCAACCTTACGTTTTTTTAAATGTCTGGGTGAGAAGGGGTCAGCACAGGGCTGTGACCAGCCTGGGGACAGCTGTGATGCGCTTCATTTTGCGCCGATCGCGGTCGGCATTGAACGCGTGCGTCGGCCAACCCCTGTCCACCGCCGTCGGTCTACAGCGACGTCCTTTGATCCACGGCTGATGAAAGAGAGGAAAAAGAGACGACGTTTCAGACAGACAGACATTTCCTGTCTCCCAGGAAAGATTTGGGTGAATGACTGCAGACATGTCTGGACACTGGCACTTTCACAACACAAACCTCTTCTGTAACTTTAAACTGGAAACTACTTCGATGCAAACCTGAAGGGTTGTAGATGTCTGTTCTACTTCATCCACTGCCACGATAACGTTGTTAAATGTAATATTGGACTTGTATTTAGAGCATTTATAATATTTGTAACTTTTACTTGCTTAATTGAAGGTAAATTTTGTTATACTATGTTGTATTATCTACAGTATGAATTTGCAAGCAGATCTGCTTTCAGGAGTCTGATGCAAATCAGTAACAAGCTGCGCTGACTCCAGACTAGTGCTTGTTTGTTTTTATGCAGTTCGTCTAGTCTGCAGGTAAGAATAAGCTGTTTTGGCTTCATGGTGTAGATAAACAGCCCAGTAGTAGTGTTTGCATAACATGAATCATAAACTAATTAAAAATAATTCACTTTAGCAATTAAAAGCTAAAAATACGATGCTGGGTATTTCTGAGCTTTTGCCTAAGACGTTTTCTATCGCTTCTTTGTCTATTCAGCGACTTCAGCTACTACATCACCACAGTGTCTTAGTCATGGCGAGAGTCGTTGTGCAGTGTGTGCAGGGCCGTGCAGGACATTTGTTTTCGCAGTAATGAGACTGAAGTTATTGGATGGATGTTTAGACTAGCCTGTCTCCACGTACGCTGGACTTTCCACTTCCCTCCCCTCTGCAGGCGGAGCTGTCATGAGTTTGAAATCGTGCAGGTGCTGCTGTAAGACCGTAATAGTCTTGTCTCCACTGTGATTGTTTGTCTCTTTTAGTTCAGTGCTTTAAGACACTTTGACTTTGCTGCTCCACTCCGACATGTTGCGGGTAGCAGGTCAGCCACTGCCGCCTCCCATAAGCTCCCCTCCGTCTGTCTTACTGTAACTGGTGTCAGAACCTGTCATGGAAAGTGGAGCAGGCAGGAGCTAAGAATGGGAACATGCCCTTACTTGGCTAAACCTGAAGCACTGGCTGTTGGCCTGGCTGCAGACCTGCACTGGCCCCTTGTGCTTATCAAACAGCATTACACCTCATCGTTCTGACAGACGGCAAATCTGCTTTATCTGTCTCCACACATGCATTTGGTTTGTTTCGTGTCTATTAACGTTTCTCATTTGACAATTTGTTCCAAAATAGATGAGATTTCAGTAGATATTGCAAGTTTGCAAACTTCTTCCATAAGCAGTTTCTCTCTTGCATATGCAAACAGAAACTTGTGTAATCATACAGAGTCTATAAATAGTCAAAATACGTTTGACTTCCCCTCAGGATGTAAACCAGAAGAGACTGGTCTGAAGCCGCTCTGTGGTCCTGCAAAGCGTCTTTTTCTCCTGTCACGTACCAGTGTCCATCACGGTTTCATGAGAAAACGCTTTCTGCTGCCTTATAATCGTTCTCCTCTACTACGTTCTGGGTCTGCTGCTCACATTCACTTTAAAGAATTAACTTCACTTCCTATTTTGATGCGTGGGTGTGTGTGTGTGTGTGTGTGTGTGTGTGTGTGTGTGTGTGTGTGTGTGTGTGTACGCAGTTTGTATTTCTCTCTTTGGGGTGTTGCATACACACGGTGAAGTATTAGCTCACAGTGACACAGAAGTCATGTATTGGTAAGACTGGGGCTCTGACACCAGTGAAAGCATCAGTGACATGGAAATATTTGGACAAAGACATGTGGAGGCTGATATTTCGCACCAAACCTCGCACACGAGAGGCAAGTGGGCACTTTCTTCATGTTCGTTTGTGGTATCAGACAAGCTTGTGTGTGTGTGTGTGTGGATTGGGTTCAGGGTGAATAATGGGGCATTTTGAGGAGAAAGGGGAGGAAGGATTTTAGTCTGTGAGGGACAACCTTTATTTTGAAGGGTCAGGAAATGCAGGAGTATATATTTAACCGTGTCTTCAAAGGACTCTAACCTTAGTTAAACATTATTTGTTCTAGTATGAAAGACAACTAAACTTTGAAACCATATGGAAACTTTAGTTGAACACTGCTGTGTCTCCAGTTGAGACTTGTACACTACCGAGTGTTTGCACTAGCATTTCAAAGTATTTGATGAGGGAGAAAACGTCAACATCTCGCCGACCATCAGTTTCTCTGGGAAACGCGGCTCCTCAATGCTGTAGTGTGTTGGATTTATCAAGCAGGAAGGAAGTTAGATCGGTTTGAAATAAGAAGAAGTGAGAAGAGGGAAGAAACGTTTCCTGTCACTAGTGTGGCAACCGTCTCATGTGGTCTTTTCTATTTAGTGTGTGTGTGAGGTGTGTGCATCAGGAATTGTGTGTGTGTGTGTGTGTGTGTGTGTGTGTGTGTGTTTAGGTCCAATAAAGTTTCATCCAGTAATTATTATTTGTGTTGATTGTTCCCACATCCCTTCCTCCCTTCCTGGAAACAGTCTCGTATCACCTGGATAGAGAGGGACTTTGCCAGTATTAGAGGCCAGGTAAGGGCTGACCACTCCTCTCCTACGCTGATCACACTCCAGCGTTCTGTCATCTCTGCATTTGTCCACTTCAGACTAACTATTGTGTCTCTGTGACCCCTGGAAATTCAATTCAGCGCACACAAAAGTGCCAAAACCCACTTTTCCCAAGCAGGTCCGCCGACAGCTCCATTATGCTGCTGCTGGGTCAAGAGGAGAGTTGACTCAGACTATTTTTAATTTGGCTTTGTCAAATGGCTTTTTCCTCTTTGCTTAAAGTGATGGATAAAGAAGTGAGAGATGGATGAAAGGAAAAACAGTGGAAGGACACTTGTACTGGAGCTGTTTAAAGAGACGGGATGATCAGGAATAGACACGGTTCAGGAAGGAGAGGGTGATGCCAGCAGACAGGAAAATCCTCTTCTCTTCCTCTAGCTTCTGCTGTTGAATTGTGGGTAAAGGGTCGCACAGTCTGGTTTTAGGATCTTGGCAGATTAATATTAAGGCATGTGGTTCTTTGCTTTCAATCAAGGCACCATCTCACTACTTGTTTGTTTTATCAATCATCTTTCTGTCTTTAGTTTTTTTTTATTTCAGTTTCAGTCTCTCTTGTTCTCTCTCTCTCTCTCTGTCGCTCTGTCTCTCGTTTAACCACAAATTTGTGTGTGTGGGACTTGCTGGGTGCAGGACTGTGATAAGTGCAGACTCGTCCTTCCTGCCCACTTCAGTTCCAGTTCACTTCAGATGCAGTCAGTCACAGAGGACAGACAGGTTAATGAGACCAACATAGAACGAAAGAGGGGAACAGGATAATAGAAGACAAGATGAGAAGTTAATTCGAAAAAAAAAAGGTCCCCATGAAGGCAGTAGTTGTGCGGCTGCTAACAGGTCTTTCCAAACTTACCTGCAGTTCACTGAACTATACCTGGCTTTAACGTAGGACATCTGAAGTCTTCCTGTGGTAAGATGAGATGCGCTTTAAGCTGATGCGTGTGTGCGGTAGTGCTGCGTTTGCCTCGTTACGGACATGGGCAGGATGATGGAACCGTTTAGAAAATGCTGAGATGGAGAACGACAAGGGAAAGTTCAAGCTGCGACGCTTGCTGACCCTCTACCTGTTCAAAAAGAGCAAATCGCTGGCCGGCAGCTCTGCTCACTGCAACGGCGATGGCACCAGCGCCTCCTCTCCGCCAAGGAACCACTGGACGGTAAAGTGACGCTTTCATGTTGGCATCTTAAGAAAACCAAAAAGCCTCCTGGTGCAGTACGATCAGAAAAGGCAGAGACACGGGATTTAATGCTACAAAGTGCAGAACCGGCTTTACTGTGGTGCTGTTGTCTTAAAAACAAGGTGCAGCTGAGAGCCTGCCTGTTCAACCAACCTCTGGTTTCCTGTTGTCAAATGTTTCTCAGGCTCTAGTGGTTTGTGGCGACGGCTGTTGCTGTAGTTATCATTTCATCACTGTCTAATTTACCTTTCGACTCAAAGATAAGAGAGTTTGCTTCTTTGCCGCTGCAGCTGTCATTACTCATTACTGTTTGCAGCATTGTCAGGGATGTTTTTCATCTTTTCGTTATTCATTGTTACAGTGTTAAAAAAAATCATCACATCTTCCCAGAGCTGTGATGTCTTTAAATTGTTAGATTGGGTGTATTTATTGTAAATAAATGAATAATCAAAGAATGGCAAATTAGTAATTTAGTCATAAGTAATGCACAGGGGATGTGCAGCCCTGCGTCCTCTCTCTCAGGGGACCATGGAGATGTGAAAACGCTGCAGCTTGACAAAGGGCCTTGTTGCTTTGATGCGTTTCTTCAGGGTGTTGACACAAGGTCGGCACCAGGTCAGCTCTCTGCACTGCCAGCACGGCTCCACCCTCTAATGCCAAAAGATGAACCATGTTTAAAGAGTGGTTTGATCGTTTACACTGAATATTACAAGTCAACATTATTTCCAGAAATGTCATAAAAGCAAAACACGGTCACCGCAGGGTGTATTCACTCTTACACATCTGTGTTTGTGCTGTGCTTCCTTTTTCTGCTATTAACCATGCAGTGCTATTTACATCTAGAGGTACTTCTGCTGAAAGACGTGTCCTCCTGGCACAGAAACGGCCACTGACCACAGAAAGTCTGCTATGCTCAGTGCTCTCTGTGTTCTGTGATAATGCCATCGTTTATTAAACGCTTTCTCTCTCTCGCTCTCTACAGGACGATGGAGACATCAAGGAGATCAACATTACCCATGTGGTTAAAGAGGGGTCTGAGAAAGCTGATGCTTCTCAGTTTGAACTGCTCAAAGTCCTGGGACAGGGATCCTTTGGGAAGGTAACACACACACACACACAAAACGGTTCACACAGCAGCTGACGTTCTCCCTCGCAGATGTGATACGAGATTTTTTGGGGGTTTCTTTTTCTTTTTGCTTTTGCTTTACAGGTGTTCCTGGTGCGAAAGGTGACCCCACCAGATGCCAACCAGCTCTACGCCATGAAGGTCCTCAAGAAGGCCACGCTCAAAGGTGCAGTACCGTGTGATGTGATTGAGCTGGAGGCTGTAAAACACTGGCCTGAACCCGTGAGAGACGGATGCTCTGCAGCTGATCGGATTCAGATTGTGGCTTTCACAGCATTTATAATGTGTATTTGATTAGAAAATCATAAAATAGTCAACATATTTTTTTGATTAAGACTTAAGCTGATTTAAAAATGTAAAATGAAACATTTCACCCTTTTACCACTATGTTGCATCGCTGTTTCTTTTATCATCACTCTCCAAGTGTGAGCGGACCAGTGGCTTTAGTTTTGGAAACAACATTTATTTCCCCTGAATTTCAGCTGCGTCCTTTGCTGCGTTTTCCGGTTCATAATGAACCAGATGTTTTCATTGAGTGACAGCAGAGCCACAGTGTTGTTGTTTAATTCATGTTATGCAGATGAGGCACCACCAAGCCCTCACAGAACAGTTGACAACAGCTGATAACAAGCTGGACTGTCCCTGTTTGTTTTAGGGGTTTTTTCTTATCAGTGTCATGTCAAATAATTCCAAAACACTTCCTGTTTGGCTGTTGTGGGACGTGTCTTTGTTTTCAGCTGTCAGTACCCTTGGTTTCGTGTATGTGGGTGTATGCGTTTCCTGCAACTCAAAGGAACCTACACCAAGGACATTGCCGCAGCGCGTTGGGGGCTGTTCACTTTTCGCGGGTGTGGTCTTGATCAAGAAATGTTCACACGCTCCCCCAAAGCGCTGTGGTTCATTTTAAAGTAGCATATTTTCAGATTTTGTTTGCATGGGTGAATGTAAATGTCGAGTGTAAGCCTGGACTAATGGATTTAGTGTCCTCACCCTTTAGTCAAATCCCTGTGTGCCCAGCTAAATCATTAATTTACCGGCACAGGCTGCGAGCTCCACGGCGACGCTCTGACGAGTTTTTGTTTTGATTCCACATAAAACCTCAAGCCTGTCGCATCAACCGAACGTCAGTTACTGGATCTGTCTTCATCACCGATACGTTTGATATGATAGCAGTCACGCTCTGTACATGCACATTAAAGTCTCTTCTTCTACTCGTCGTTCAGTGAGAGACCGTGTGAGGACCAAGATGGAGAGAGACATCCTGGCAGATGTCAACCACCCATTTGTTGTCAAACTGCACTATGGTGAGCCGGCCTGAAGCTCCAGTCTTTCCCTTTCTAGACACTGTCAAAAGCGTTTTACTAGGTCTTGTGACTCTTGTTAAAGCTGAGGGAGGCGCGAATTGAACATTTATTACTTTTTCATTCGTAGCATTCCAAACTGAAGGAAAGTTGTACTTGATCTTGGACTTCCTCCGAGGAGGAGATCTCTTCACGAGACTCTCTAAAGAGGTGAGAGAAATGTGTTCCTTCAAGCGTGAATGTAGTTCGTCTCACTTCCTGACTGATACAGTTTAGTCCATTCTCTCCTTTTCTGTGTGTGTGCGTGCAGGTGATGTTCACAGAGGAGGATGTGAAGTTTTATCTAGCAGAGCTGGCGTTAGGACTGGACCATCTCCATAGCCTGGGCATTATTTATAGAGACCTCAAACCTGAGAAGTAAGAAGCGAGACACGCACAACCAGAACATACAGAGAATTCCTGTTAGAAACCTCCTCAAACTTGGCACAGACTGACTTATATAAGATGAATCTCAGGGGAATAAATGTGCAACTGCGGGGATACGCTGACTGGATGCATCGCACTGTGAAGACGCTTTTATTTGGAGTAACCTAATAAATGATGCAGTAGCCACGAACCTGGACATCTCACAGTGATGGGAATTAAATTCATTATATCGATTTATTTATCTTTCTATTACATGAGAAATAATTTTATTGTTATTGCATTTTAATGGTCTGTGGACTTTTCAAAAGGCTCTTTAAACATTTAGAAGCAGTCGTTCCTCATCCAGATGTTGTTTCCTTCAGACTTAACAAACACCATCAATTCCTTTCCTCGTTAAACATTAACAAAGCCTTTTGAGCTGCTCTTGATTTTGCTAATATTCTGATCCTATTTATAGCATATTATCGGCACCTACTGCTGATGTGTTTCCCCCAACCTCTGCGGTCAGTGTCTAGTTGTGGTACGAACGTCTATTGATCTTATTGTGGTGAAATACATAAATATCCCAGGAAGAAGCCAGACTGCAATAGAGCAAGGTGCAGCAAAGTGTGGCGCAGGCTGCTTGATTCTGAACCGTCTCCTCTCTTGTAGCATTCTCCTGGATGAGGAGGGACACATCAAACTCACAGGTGAGTTTGCACACGGCCTCTCTGTCATGTGCACATACACGCACTCCTGTCTTCCACTTCCCTGACCTTCATTAGTCACAGGCCTGTAACAGCCTTATCACTAACTCCAGGTATCTGTATACGGGCCCGTATGTGTTCCCCAAGTTAATTATTACACTCTATCTCGTTGTCACCTGTAATCATGGCCATTTATTTATGCGGGGTCGTGGTGCCATTTAAGCAAAGGTGACCTAGAGAAGCAGTTTACCACCAAGTCACTTCAACGAGTCCTCTGAAGGACAAATATCAATAACTTCAAGTGCTATGAGATACAGCATTTAAGGGAAGCTTACATTTTAATTTCAGTTCATGTGGCACCTTTCTCTTGCTTAATGACTTCTAAGCCATGGACTAATGCACTGACTGTGTGCGTTTGCAGATTTTGGTTTGTGTAAAGAAGCCATCGATCATGAGAAGAAAGCTTATTCCTTTTGTGGCACTGTGGAGTATATGGCACCAGAGGTCGTGAACCGGCAGGGACACACCCACAGCGCTGACTGGTGGTCGTTTGGAGTATTAATGGTAAAAACAAAATACAGATTTATGATTAATTTGAAGGCAAAACTCTAGGAGTAATATCTAGATGTTTATATACTTTGTTCTGTCGTGTAGTTTGAGATGTTGACGGGAGCGTTGCCATTTCAAGGGAAGGATCGCAAAGAAACCATGAATCTGATTCTGAAGTGAGTTTTCTGGATGAACATCATCATGCATCCATTCGTGCAGCAGCTGTTCAGTCTAAGCTGTGTTTCATCCGTGTCCTCCTGCAGAGCACGTCTGGGAATGCCTCAGTTCCTGAGTGCAGAGGCCCAGTCTCTGCTCAGGGCTCTGTTCAAGAGGAACCCAGCCAACAGACTGGGTTTGTATCAACTCGTAAACAGAAGCTTAAAAGAAACTTGACGGATGAAATCCCAGCTCTGCTAAACTGATGTTTCATTCAAAGGGTCTGGTGCTGATGGTGCAGAGGAGATCAAACGCTCCGGTTTCTTCTCCACCATAGACTGGAATGTGAGCGTCTCACAGTTGTATTCAGTAAACTCAGCATAAAATACTTTTTCATTTAGAACCGAATTCACTTGGCGTCTGTTTCATTCCTTTCAGAAACTCTTCAGGAAAGAAGTAAAGCCTCCGTTCAAACCAGCCGTGGCGCGTCCAGACGACACTTTCTACTTTGACTCCGAGTTCACCTCCCGCACCCCAAAAGGTTTTCTTCCCTTTCTGCTCTCGCCTAGAAAAACAAATCTCATTGTTGTTTATTAGAAGGAAACGCAGTTCAGCGAATAACAATTATTGCAATCAAGTTTAAATAGTACAAACATTTTAATCGTTCATTAGCTTAAACCTGGCTGAACAATGTGTGTGGTTTGCTTTGTAGACTCCCCTGGTGTTCCACCAAGTGCAGGAGCTCACCAGCTCTTCAGGGGCTTCAGCTTCGTCGCAACAACACTGTTGGACGAAGACGGCTCATTGGAGCCATTACAACCCCCACCACATCCAGTGGTCCAGGTCAGACTGAGTAGCCGCTTCATCTGGAAATGAGTCCTTCCATTTACTGTATCACTCTGTCGAACTGAGCCTCTAATGTATGTTATTAATCATGAACCTTTTTAATGCAGGGACAGTTATACCTGTGTATGAATTCAGCTCCTCGTCGTGAACCATGGTCGCCTCGCTGCACTCTTTTAATCCGGTCTCCTTCTTTCCAGCAGCTGCACGGGAAGAACCTGCTGTTCAGCGACGGCTACGTTCTGAAGGAAGACATCGGCATGGGCTCCTTCTCGGTCTGCAAACGATGTGTCCACAAAGCCACCAACACGGAGTACGCTGTCAAGGTGTGAGCACAACTTAAGTCACCGCTGCGTCTCTGTAATGTTGTTTCACTGAATGAGACTTTCCACTTAAAGGCGTGAAGCTAATTAGTCAGAACATCTTATTCTCGCGTTTGATTGTCAGATGATTGACAAGACCAGTACAGACCCGTCTGAAGAGATTGAGATTCTCCTTCGATATGGCCAGCATCCCAACATCATAACACTGAAGGATGTGAGTACAAAAACACAGTCTTACGCCACATGTCACACTGTGACTGGTCTCTGGCGCGTCCTGATTGTCACACTTGTCGGTGTGATGTGGCGTGTTCCCGCCTCAGGTGTACGACAACGGGAAGCAGGTGTTCCTGGTGACGGAGCTGATGCGCGGAGGGGAGCTGCTGGATCGAATCCTCAAGCAGAAGTTCTTTTCAGAGAGAGAGGCCAGCGCTGTGCTTCACACCATCACCAAGACTGTAGAGTACCTGCACTCACAGGGGGTGAGGGCCACACGCTCATTCTGCATTTTAGTTTGCTTTGTAAATGAGTTGGACCTCACGCTGTGCTTTTACGTGTCTCATCCTGTGCGTTCAGGTCGTGCACAGAGACTTGAAGCCCAGCAACATCCTCTATGTGGACGAGTCAGGAAATCCGGAATCAATCAGGATCTGCGACTTTGGCTTTGCTAAGCAGTTGCGTGCCAACAATGGCCTGCTGATGACCCCGTGCTACACGGCTAACTTCGTAGCTCCTGAGGTGAGCAGGTCACGTGCAGTCAGTCATGATTAAAAGTCTCAAAAAAACCTAGTGACGAACTGAAACGTGGCTTTGAAATAAAGAACCGTCTCTGACTGCAGGTGCTGAAGCGTCAGGGCTACGATGAAGGCTGTGACATCTGGAGTCTGGGAGTCTTGCTGTACACCATGCTGGCTGGGTGAATAGCGACGCTCGATCTCTTTCCTGAAACCAGCTTTTCTTTCTCACTGCACCTCGTGCTCACTCTCATTTCTCTCCCACCAGTTTTACTCCATTTGCCAACGGACCTGAGGACACGCCCAACGAGATCCTGAACAGGATAGGAAACGGTCACTTCAGCCTGACTGGAGGCAACTGGGACACTGTGTCGGACGCTGCCAAGGTAGAGCTCCGAGGCTGGAAGAGGCGCCTTTGCCCCTGTTCCTTAGCGGTCACTCCAGTTTCAGCACTTTGTTGTTGTCATAATTAATATGTGCTCCCTTTAGGACCTTGTGTCGAAGATGCTGCATGTGGACCCCCACCAGAGACTGACTGCTAAGCAGGTCCTCAGACACCCCTGGATTGTCCAGAGAGATAAACTCCCCAACAGTCAGCTGCCACACCAAGATCCCAAACTGGTCAAGGTATCGAAATATTCTTTAATACTTAAAGCGCTTTTTTCTAGTAAGGATGGCTTAACTGTTAATGCAAAGTCTGGTCATAGAACATCGTTTATTTTTAACATGTATACTTACATATACAAAGACTGCAAAGCTGCAGGACATTTTTTTTGGATGTGTAGTGCCACACATGGCGTATCTGTCGCTACAATCACCGTTCTGCTGTTTACATTCAGGGTGCGATGGCCGCCACCTACTCCGCCCTAAAGAACTCCCAACCCACTCCAGAGCTCAAGCCCATCGAGAGCTCCTTCCTGGCCCAGAGGCGTGTCAAGAAGCTTCCCTCCACTTCCCTGTAGAGACTGCAAAAACAACCAGTCGGCTCACTGGAGACCAAAACTGCACCTCCCAGCTCCAACACCACCCAGTCAGCTTCACTCGAGGTCTCCGTGTCCACCCACCACGACCAGCCAAGGAACACTGACTGTGGTCCTGCCCCCATCCTCTGGCAACAGCCATCCTGCTCTTGGTGTCCCCCCTATAGTCTGGGCTCATCAGCTGCTGTTAGCCAGCAAAAGCTCGCGGATGGATGGAGTGTTGCAGCCAAAAAAATAAAAATAGGGTGCAGATTTTTTGGCAGATGTTAGTGCCGCGTGGGCGTATGTGTGAGAGGGTGTGTGTGTGCGCGCATGACCTGCCACAGAGTCAATGCAGCCATGGTTTTTCATTTGTGAAAATGAACGTTTTCTCTGCTCTTCGCTGCTGTAATCGGTTGTCCCTCTGCTTGCTGCACGGCCGTCTGTCAGCTTGTTCCGTTGTGCGTCCTCCTGTTCGTTTTGTAAAGTTGACGAGCTTTATCTTAGTGGTTGTGCTGCCAAATCAGTGTGTGCCCACAGCACAGAACCACAGTACTGTCCAGCTGCTGTTAATGCTTTTTGAAAGATCCTTACTATTAATATGAATATAGAACATTTCTGCCATAAATGCCTCTTTGGCTTTGGTACAGCCAGAACACAGGGATTCTGGGAAATCTCAAATGCTGATATCTTGGTTAATGTCGATCTATGCTTGTGTTTTGTTTTACAGAGAGTGTGGAAGTATGTGGCTGCGTGTTGCATGACTTGCAGGGCGTGTGTGTGTGTGTACGTGCGCGCAACACACGTGTGTGTGTGTGTGTGTTTGTACTGTCTTGCGAGATGCTGCAGGGTCATGTGCATGGTCCAGTGACGTAATGATGTCATGTGGCTTCCTCATTTCTCTCCTCTCCCTTTTTCTCTGCTTGATCCATCTGCTGGCAACCACGTGAGATGTCTCTTATTTTTATTACTACAAAAAATAGTACAATAGGTGGCTTTCTGTGAAAGGAACTTGCCCAAGGAACAATGTGGCATGTTAAAAAACTCTGTACTGCTTTGTTTTTCTCAGTTTCTTGAATAATGCATATTGGATGCTGTTTCCTGTGCTGACTGCTTTTGTTGTTGATTGTTTCTTTTCTTTTTTTTCCCTTTTTGTCCAAAGAAAGTGATGATTTAAAATAGTGAAAGACATGCTGAGCATGAACGCAACGCTATACAGGTCTCTTCTTCTGTTTTCAAAATGCAGGGATTCTTGCCTTTATGCAGCTGAGCAGTCGAAGGCAAACAGTCTCCCTTAAAATCCGTCGTGTCACTGGTTGTTCATATCTCACAGGCCTACTCTCGTAGAGATTACCGTTGATGCTTTCTGAATCTCCGTTGGCGTGCTTTCATTTTGTTAACACTGATTTTGAGCCACCCTAAAAAACTCCGCTCTCATCGTCAGCAGGTTCATAGGGTAGGTCCTGCTTTCAGCTCGGTGCCTATAGGCCTACGAGTGAGGCTGAATGTCCCGGAAACCATGTAGAAACAAATCAACCCGCCAAAACAACAATACTGTACATGTTTAGAAGGGAAGACCTGTGTGGCTAAATAACCTATGAACCAGCTGTCTTACCTCAAAAGGGATCAAAACCTATGTTTGAATTCTTGTTTGGTGGCAAAACTCTTTGATGAAATGTATGGTAAGGTGTCATTCTATGATAAAGATGAAGATTTTTATATCTTACAGATATTAAAAATTCAGTTGCTAAAACAAATAGTCTATCTTTCTCTGTTTCAGTTGTTCCGGTGGTTTAGAAAGCTCCTATATGTCCTGTTAAAAAAAAAAAAAAAAACCTTCCAGAACCTACAATGACTGTACTAACTACTGAATTAATACAATGTCCTTCATAAGTTGGTGCGCTCCCTCACATGGCCACTGGGTGGCGACAAAGTACCAGCCTGGTTTAATTAATTGAAAAGTGAAATTATTTGCTGCTCACCTCGACTCGGTGTGTTTCCTCTTCAACCAACCAGTGTGTTGCAAGATGCCTTGAAATGTGAAACCCTAATAATTACAATGCTCAAAACATTTTCCTATGAATTCAAAGGCAGTCAGTTTGTACTAATTGTGTGATGGAGCAGTTTCCCTGAATAGCTAGTGGCAAATCGTCTTCTCTTTGATTATTTCAAAATTGCTACATGAGTGAAGACTCCTGTGATGTCTGCCCTCCTCTTCATTTTCTAACACTCTTACCACTGATTAGCATCAACCTCTGTAATAACCACGTCTTCGTTCGCCTCTGGATGCAGAGCTGACGTAACGAGCACACAGTGGTTCCTGTCGCTCATCAGCGTTGACGAAATGCACCTTCCTGTCAACAACAGACGTATTTATACCAGACCAATTCCTATCGGACCAGTAGTTTAAAATGCAATTAATGGCTTCCTGTTTTGTTTTGTTTTGTTTTGTTTTTATGCAGAGTGTCTGTGAACAAGGCTGTGACACTGATTACAGAACAGTGGAAAACCAGCGTCAGCACCATCAATTATCTCTCATCTCTTAATTATAGAAAGTGGTGCGGTTTTTATTCTCATCTCCTCAGTTTATTGCAGTTGTCAGCTGAAGCAGCTCTGATAGTGTTTGGTTTTGAGGTTGGTGTGTGTGTGTGTGTGTGTGTGTGTGTGTGTGTGTGAGTAATTTCTTGTCAGGGACACTGTCCAGGGCTGAATCCTTTAGTAGCAGCTCTCTCGCTTTTTCAAGACGTGTGAATTGTGAGTTTTATCGGTCTGAGTAAAGCTTCCTTTGTGCTTCCGTTAAACTGCACATGCAAGCACAAAACCCAACACTGACACTTAATCACGTCCTCGCTCTCTCTCTACAGCACGTATATATAGTCGCATTATGGTCACCAGTATTTCACTCCCCCAGCTAAATACCAGCTTTCCAACGTACTGCACAGTTCATACAGTGGCAGAACTGTGCTAGTACAGCTGTCATCCAGACAAGCAGGTGATATATACAGTGATGCATGTGTTGTATGTGATAATAGCTGCAGTACGGTTATTTTTTAACTGTATTTAGTCCAGTGTGATGATAATCTTGTGTTTCCAGTGCAGGACTTTTAAAGTTTGACTGTAACGTGATCTTGTTGTTCTCCAACCAGCCGGAGGACCTGAGAAATCCAATAGCCACAGTCAGAGTATATCAACGAACTGAAATACTGTCTATGCCTGTTGTCTAAATTAGAGGCTGAGCTCCAAACCGTGACGCGGCAAGAAATCTGCTCCTGCAGCAATTATCTCTATCCACTGCAGGTCAGACGCCATTTACTCAAACCAGATGAAGTAATCTTTTCAGTATAATTACTGCCAAGCTGTGACCCTGCTCGTATACAATTCAAAGCTACAAACAAATCCCACGCTGAAGATGTCCAGCTTAGGGAAACTCAAAATCCTCAAACACACACGTAAGACAGCGTACGAGCTGGAGAAAAGGGTCTCACTTCTCCACATGTGCAACACCAGCCAAACGGATTAAAGTAATCTGGAACAGAAGGTGCAGTATTAGAGATGTGGAGCAGAACGTCCCATCACAATCTTATATGCATACATTAATCCCTTATCTTCAATGTGGAGACGTAGACCAATTAATGGTGCCTCTGTAAATACGATAGAATGTGTCCTAGTCCACATGTTCGACTGCTGCTCAGGATGCTTGCCAGTAAATGACAGTGAGCAGCATGTGGGATTAGTTTAGAGTTGTTTTTAATTGTGGGATGTTACACAACACAACCAGTAGCCTCTTCCAAAAAATGACCATCGTGTTGGGAAAAAAACTGCACCGAAGCATTATTATTATTGTGCAGCACATGTAAATAATTGAGAATTTACAATATGTTATTTTGGATGTTTTAAACATAAATACATAACATTGTTTATAAAGACGCAAGCTGTTAAAGTTGAGGCGTCATCATTTTCTGACTGTTTAAAATATAAATGTAAAGCAAATGTCTCTCCTCTCTCTCCAGGTTTTCTGCAGGGGAGGATACAGACCCTGAAGGGCTTCTTTGGGATTTCCTGTCATTTGTTCGTCAGGTACATAAACCATAACATCTTCCCTTTCCTTCTCCATGTCTGTATTTGTTGTCCCCTCTTGGGAGATCACTAAAGCTAAAAGCATCCAGAGAGCAGACGGTGATATTGCTAATGCATAGCCCCTCCTGAGATAAAAGCAAAAAGCAAAGTGAATTTGAATATGCAAGCACGCAATTGACGGCAGGCACAAACACCTCTGACCTGCTAAAAGCCTTGTGTTTTTGACTCACTTCATCTGAAGGCTATTATTTAAAACATCACCCACTTTATCAGGTTTGTGTGTGGAGGAGGGAATTTATCCTGTTTGTTGTTTACTCTGATCATATCGCGTCTTCAGTGCAGAACCAGTCAATATTTGTCTAGACAGAAAGCGTAAGCTAAGCTGTTAATGGAGTGGATATCACATTAGGAATAATGCTCATTATAGCTGCATTTCTGTTTGAAATGTTGCAGCACAAGGTGCAAACAGGTGTAACTGCAGCAGCCTCAGAACGAGGAGGTGACATCCCAGCTTGTTTAATTTGAGGTAAATACTCAAAAACTGGCACTGGACTAAAATAGCTCAGGGAAATAGCGTTTTCCTTCCGCTGTGTTTGTTCCCAGACAAGTGTTTGTGTGTTGTACAGTCCAGGAAGATTGTGAGCTGTCGTTTTGGTTAAAAGAGGGAGGGAATTTAGGAAGGAATGAGTATTAATGTGATAAAGGAAGAGAAAAACTAGAGCACCATCCCTCCCTCCTGCTTCTGCCATCTGATGGTGTTGCTAGGGGCGACCATCCGAGCGAGATAACGGGAGAACGAGAGAACTGGAGAAACTGGGAGAGGAGAAAAAGAGCCAAGCTGCATCAGCAAAGACGAGAGACCCGATACTTTCGCAGCTCTCGACTCCCTCTGCCTCGCTCGACCGGGCAGAGCTGATCAAAGCAGAGCACCAGATGATGACGACGACGACAACGAAGCAAAACAGTCGAGCAAAGGACACGACAGCCTGCCAGCATCAGCAGCACAGAGGCAGGTTGCCCAATCACCAGCTGACATGCTCACAAGCTCAGCAGCCAATGAGCTGCCCGGAAAACTCCTCCCCTGCACAACCACTCAGATGCAGAGACAGCACAAGCCTGGCTCAGATTTCTTATTAATGAATGGAACAGTTCCCAGGCTGCATCACTGCACATCTCCGCGCTCCGCTCAGCTGCTTTCTGCTCTGACACAAGAAGACAGTGGGAAAACATCCACAGCAGCAAGGACGGTGGCACTACGCAAAGCTTTAAACCACAGCCATGGAGGGACGACAAAGAAAGGCAGAATCCCACGATGAGAACCCAAGCGAGGACATGACGGCAGCTATTCAAAACGTGGATCCACATCCTGATCTCCGTCCACCGGCTTCTCCTTCTCCACCATCATCTCCTCCTCCTCTGTCTTCGTTAGCCATGCCGCCTTCTACATCTGCCTCTGCTCTCCTGGCTCTGGCATCTCCAGCCACCAGGCGCTCCATTTCCATGGGAGACTTCCGGCGAGTGACGGGGGCTCTGCGAACGGGCTCAGAACCCCCATCCACCTCTGCCACGGCCCCCTCGTCCAAGCTGGTCACCCCCAGCTCCAGCATGGAGTTTGAGGCAGCTCGACGACGCCTCCTGGAAGTAGAGGAGCGTCAGCGTGTCATCAGAGAGATGGAGCGACGGCTGGAGGAGCTCAGGGAGGTCTTTGTGCGGTCGGAGCAGGAAGTGGTGATTCACGGGGAGCTGGTGTCACAAATATCTAGTGCGGCCCAACAGGGGGAGCTGTACGTGGCTGAGAACAGCCAACGGCTGAAGAAAGGCCTGAAGTTCAAGAAACATCGACCGACCATTGTCTTCTCCTCCATGCTGGGACTCCGCACATGCCTCCCCTGGCCTGTGAAGCTCAAATAGGAGGCCTGCTTTTACACTACTGCTTTACATAAACAGGAGGACAGACCTCCGACCTTTAGCTATCATTCATTGACATGGCTGCTGTCCCTCACCTTTCTGCTCTTGCACCCTGAGGCTGGTCCTCCAGGTTTTTGTGCCTACACCAATCAAAAATGCTAGTAAGGAGGTTTCTGTTCAGTGCCGGGTGTACAGGACGTCATTGATCCATAACTGTCTTCAGAGATCCTTCGTAGATTCATGGACATGGAATAGATGCTGCAGAGATGAGTCAGGTGCAGGTGCTGTGGGAGCAGAGGTTCAGGCTGCCCTGCCAGGTAACAGGAGTTTTGCTGTCTTCACACATGCAGCATCGAGGATTATGTAACGTTTTTCAGAGCAGGAAGACGAAGGAAAAGATTGAGAACGGGGAAAGTGAAACGCCAGCCTCTCCAGCCGAGAGGTGCCACCGCTCGACGGGGACTGCTACACAGTTAGGTAACACCGAGGACGGGAGGAAACACACACTGCGTGATGGCTGGGAGAAACTGCTACGGAAAATGTGCCTTGGTCTCTCTCTGCGACTGCTCATCCACCATCACGGCCCCTGTTTTTGGCAGCATAAAAGAGGAGGCGAGAAGAGTTAACTCCACCTGTGGCCTCTTTTTATCCAGTCACCTAGCAACCGCTCATCTCTCCACCCTAAATCCACGTCCACAAACCTGTCCAGCAGAGCAGCGTAAATACTCCACTGCTACACAGCGGTAGAATTGCTCTGAAGGATTTAGGAACCGCCTCTGCTGCTACGTTAGCGCAGCCTGGACTTTGATATATTACTGATACACGCTTGTAGGTGAACCTGCTCAGTTGTTTGATTAGGGGCTGCACTTGAGTTGAGCCGTGCATGCATAGCTAGGGTAGACCATCACTGTTTGGTTGTTTCATGCCGATGCTGTGTGAAGTAACGTTTAGCCCCTTAGGATGACACATACATTTGCATTCTGATATCACGTTCCTGAGTCATTTACGGATGTTAGACACTATATTCTCATCCTGGGAGTGTACGCTGAAGCCTGAACTGATCGTGCTGAGATCAGTTATTTCCAGACCCATATCTAGTAGATGGCCTAATTCCTACATTTAGACCACTTACAGTTTTGGCCTGGTTCTCCTGTTCCTTACCCTCAATGAACGAATGTCACATTTATCTATTCCGCCAATCCCTTGCTTCAGCTGTATGTCTGCGCAGAAAGTCGAGGAAACCAGGGATTTCTATTTTTAGCATCTGAAGGAGATGATAGAGAAGCAGGCCTTCAACCTCAGCATTTGCCGGAGAAAGCGTGTCAGCAGATTTTTGTGATTACAGACCCGTTGTTATCAGGTTGTTTTTTAACTGCAAACACAGGCATGAAAGGACAATGATGTATCGCTTTGAGACCAGGCTGCTTATACCAGGGACCCACTGGCCAAATGTGACGCATATGAAGTTAACTGTGAGGACTGAGTGCTTGTGTTTAGCAGTGATGGTTGATGCGAATCACTAGGAACGAGGCCACAGCTTAAGGCTGGTTTCGTTCCATAAGGGCTTAAGTTATCGGTTTGCTTCTGTTGAGTAGTAAAGGGACACTCACTGAATGTTTATGTAACTCTCTGCACGCATTCCACGTGGCCAAGGGACCTACTGCTTGCTGTCTGTCCATATCTATACCAAACCACCTTCAGCTAAGACAGTGGGTCGATGAATTGCTAGTACACAGTAAAATGGTCTTTTGGCCTTAAACATGTCGTTAACAGCTAGTTACAAGTGAATGTACAGCTGACCTATATATTGCTTTTTAATATGCCTTATGCAATGTGCATTGGCAATTATTATATAGACAGTGGCAATGGTCACCTCTTGACCATCATAGACCTCATGCAGAAACACCAATGACTGGTCAGAAGGTAAAAAAGCTCTGGTTTCCATGAATGAAGACTACGTTTCCCAAAGACCTCTGGGCCCACTTGCGGAATGAATGTAATGTTAACTGTAATTTAAGTGTTTCTGTTTCTGGGTATATTATATAGTCACATTTATGTGGCTTGAACCTGTGACTGGCATTAAATCCTCCTGCAGACTCTTCCTGTTCATGGAATAATACTGATAAGTTTTGAGAGATTTGAATCCACAACCCAAAGGAACAAGATGTGGAGAATAAGGAACTACCGCTGCAGCTATCACAGCCCTTTACTGGCACCAACACTGGCCAAGCACAGGTCCAAAGCCATTTATTTATCCTCTGAATTTTTAATATTTTCTGATGGTGTGGTAAACTGCGTATTTCTCTTCTGCTGAACTAAGCACTGGACATTTGTGTACCTTAAATCAGGTGTTAATCATGTTTTTTCACAGTATGATAATATCTTTTGAGATCTGTAAACTTTATTCTACCTGCGTATGAATGTTAAACACATAATACTCTGATTTGCTGTTGCATATCAAGCTATCCAGGTTGGGAGACTTTCAGTTCCAAACAGTAACAGAGCGGCTATTTGCCCGATTACACAGCCTTAACGCCACTGTTCTGATGGATTGATGGTTAGGGCCGAAAATAATTCAATTAACTGGATTGAAAGTTCATTGTCCCCAAAGCTCTCTCGTGTATTAGCACTATGTTTGAAATGGCTTTTTTTTTTTGGGCTGCACAGTTTGAGAATGTTGTGTTAACTTTGCTACCACATATTTTCTTCACACTTAACATTTACTTGACCATAGAACAACAAGACTAGTAAATATTAAAAGATAGATTTCATGTTAAGCATTACCAGGTTTTGTACATAACTGGCTTAACAAGTAAAATAAATTGACTATACAACTGTAAAAAAACTGATTTGCTTCTTTGTGTCTCAGGCTGGAGAGAGAGTCCTTAATAAGCCACTGCTCTGTTTTGCCATTCAGCTGGAAAAGACGAACATGACGTTTCCAAGGTGGGATCTCTAAATATTACATTGTCCAGCTCCTATTAGGGTCACCTTGCATTAGCCTGCAGCAGTAAGGTACCATGGTGCCACATCAGCAGAATACTGTTTGTCCAAGTCTAAAAATGCTGCGTGGTGAAAGAAAATCACCTACAAATCAACAGTTGCCTGTTTTCCTCCTCGGCTGATTGTGTAGTTGAATTGAAGTTGGATGAGAGGGTGTGTTCAGTCAGAAAGCGCTGAATTACAGGAAGTATATCCCACACTCTGCTCAGTATGCAGGCCTGGATTTGGAAAGATGCATTAAGCTGTT
The DNA here is from genome assembly GCA_030770545.1 of Macropodus opercularis. NCBI lineage: Eukaryota > Metazoa > Chordata > Actinopteri > Anabantiformes > Osphronemidae > Macropodus > Macropodus opercularis. The sequence goes on along the minus strand of JAUCMP010000026.1, from coordinate 6,601,173 downwards.
TTTGCTGTTGCTCACTTAATGAAAGCCATTACCCATGTAGATGGGTTCTAGGCAAGCAGATCTCAATCTCTCCAGTATTAGAAAGATAAAACCCATTTTATTTTTAGAGATTACACACCCTGATGCATACAAACTTGACATACTTGTGTAAAAATTACTAACTGGAAATGATGTTAACCCAGAGATTAGAGCAGGTTTTACTCTGCGTTCCATGGATTACTACCAACCACATACATATATCACATTCAATTATTTGTGTGTAGTGAGCATTTATCCGTAAATATTATTGCTTTGTAGCTTTACACTATACTTGTCTACATTGCTAAATGAAAACAGGCCTACTTAAAGAAAAAAACAGTTTAAAGGCTTCTCATTGGACAGAGGAGAACAGGCCGTGGCACTCCATCATTATCCTGGCTGTTAGTGAGGTGGCTGGTTATGTAAGTGACAGGTTGCAATTTCATTATCCCCGCTTCAGGACAGAGGGTCAGGGCTAAGTAGCACCAGGATGAAGACAAAATGAGGCTGGAACGACAGGAAGCAGGAAAACTGCTGTGAGCGATGGATGGTGAGATTTAGCTGGTGCCGGGTAAAAAAAAAAAAAAAAAAAAAAAAGGTGGAAGGAGTAAGAAAATCCTGCGAAGGAGGCTAAATACAAACTGTATTTACATAAATCCAACATGTTAATTCAGTTTCTGAAAGACTGTTTATTCTCTTCAGAACATCTCCAATGTTCTTGATGAAAATCAAAGATTCTGTAAATGTATGTATAGAGTTATAAGTGTTTAAAACGATACAACTTCTTTTTACAGCACACCTGAAAACTAATCATCTTGAAAGGTGGCAGAAAGGGGTGAAAAGTCTTACTCAGCCTACTGGGGTCATATCTTAGTTTTCATGAAAACATACACACAACGTTTGCAGTCTTTTTGATGTTATTTGTTGTAAATATAGTATTTATACTACATTTTACATCAATACAGACATATGTATATTAAAATTAAATACTTTTATTTTAATAAAAAAGTTCTTTCAAGATCCAAAACATTTCTGTCTAAGAACTAATCAGCTTATGCAAGACACAACCATGTCAGTACAATAACACATTGTACTTTTGTACAATAAAAAAAGTTGCTTTATTAGACATTTAATTTAGTATAAAATGAGCCAATTTGCCTGTGTTTACATTTGACAGTGCCTATTTACAGTTGTGTTGTGCCAAATGTGGTTGTTTCACCCACCTTTGTCACATGCTAGTTTCCTAATTTGTTTGTTCTTAATCATTGACAGTAACACACCAGCAGGAACAGTGAGAAACAACATTTCCTTTTGGTTTACACACAAATGATTGAAAAGGAGTGAACTCCTGCTGTCTGCCGCCTTTACTCACCACTGGCATCATCTTCAGTTGTGAGACAAAAGCCTTTCTATACACACACAGTCAACCAATGATAAAAAACAGGACATGAAATTAGTAACATGACGTAGTAATTGTACTAAAAGTGTTTATAATGAATTATGCATCAAAACATGATATAGACTGTACATTAGACATTTTAGACAAATATGTACAACAAATTCTACGATACTGCTGTGAAAATGTTTTACATTTGTGTTACTAACAAAATAGTAAATATGTGCATCCCTCCCAACTCTCTCCCTCAACTCAGAGCTCCTAAATCCTGAAAGCTCATCTATTTGAACAGTAAGTACAAGTACGCTTGTGTACATCTGTGGTGGTTCTCATGCTTTACAGTGTGTGTGTTCACAGAAGAAATGGCTGCACTGGCAAGCTGTTAGTAAGAGGTTCTCTGCCAGTTCCTGGTAGAAGGGTCAGTCTGACACGCAGTCGCTGTTGCAGGTTCTCCAGAGACACACGCCAGGAGCCAGAAGAAACTGGATCCTCCGCTCTGTGCAGCCAGTGAGGTGTGCCCACAGTCTAGAAGGCTGAGCTTGAATGACAGATCTCTCTTAGGGCCGCTCAGACGCCTGGCGTTTTGTTGGAGGCAGACTGGCAGGCACAAAGCCACTTTTAGAGTCCCTTGGCAGGCTGCACACAACACTGATCATGTTTAGTTATGACTTCAATGACTACACAAGTTTCCATTCAGAGCCAGCTGGTATAGCTTTGCCAACTGGAAAGAAGATTTCTACCTCAGTATGTTTTTAAAGTGCCTTAAAAGGTTTGCCCTACACGTACAGATCCTGGATCAGTGTAGACAATTTAAATCTCTGCCGTTCCCGTCTATGTCATCAAATGGAAAGAGCTTTTTCTTCCAAAACTACATATGAATTTGAACCTAATAATAGTTAAACGTTAAAATGAAATGCTGCATAAGCCTCAAATTGATTTACAGTACGAGTAAATATCAAAAAGTAAAAACCTCAAACAGCTTAATGTACATCCTCTGGTATTCCTTGGGTAATGCATCATGTTCAATCTCTCCAGGATCCAAGAGAAAATCAGTCCTCCCAGGTAAGTAAAAGCCACCGTGTGATGACAATAAGGTTCCATTAAGCGTCCCAGGCTGGTTCAGTTCCGCTAGTGTGACAACACATTACTGTCCTATGTCCATGTCCCTTCAGTCTGTCAGTTTGTGTACGTAGTTGACAGGAAAGGTCCCACTCCTGGATGGGTCCCCCTCTATGTGGCCAACCTGATTTCACAAGGAAGAACACAGTATTATGTGTAACGCAACTGAAACACAGACGCTTCACAACCGACTCCCTATTCATGAACACACTTAAAGCTTTAAAAATAGTTTTACTTGAAGGAGTCTACAGAGAATCTCAGACTCGCTTGCATACCATCTGTTGTGGTTTGCATTAAAATGTAATTGAGGACGTGACAGGGAAGAGAAGGTTGTATTAGCACTTACCCACCAGTGGGGGTCATTAGTGGCCGTAACCACAATGATCTCATCTTTGAAAAAGGCGAGCTGCTCAGGACTGACTGCTCTGTAGTCCACTAATGCCTTGACACGCTTCTGATGTGGTCTACTGCCAGAAACCTGAGACAAACATTTTACAGTGTGATACCAGAAAATTTTAGGGTTAAGTCTGATAAAGTCAGAAATTTAAGACTAAGATGTATACAATAACAGGTTTCTAGGTGTTTGTACCATAGCGTTCCTACGAGGTCGGTGTGCACAGGTTATAGTAGGTGATGATGATGAGGCTGGAGCAGGAGCTGGTGTGAAGCATTGGCTACCCATTAAACTGCAGTACAGCTCCTCCTGGCTGCCAACACAGCTGGGAGATGACACGCCACACTTCCCCTGGCTGCCTCCTCCACTGCTGGTTCGACGGTACGACGTGGTCTTCTCTGAACTGGAAGATGGCACAAGATGAAATGAAAGAGCTTGGATACCTTTAGTAAAAGGTATTTTAATTTAGTACTTAGACCTATTTTAGACACTGTGTGTTTTCAGTGGCATTCTCATTCATATAAATGAAACTGAATTGTGTCAACATGCACAGTGCTGTCTTACCTAACAGGCCCTATGTGGCTCTGAGAAGATGTCAGTGTGAGACTGTTTTGAGATCCAGAACTTGCTCCAGGTTGGCTCTCCCAAGTCTGTCTCTGTCTCCTGAGAAGACCTCGCTGGCCCCGTGGAGACCTGGGGGATCTCCCATCTTGGCCTTGGTTCTCCATGTTTGGCGAAGGGGGGTTTTGTCTTGAACTTGACGAGTGGGAGGCCGGGTTAGAGCTGCGTCTTGGAATGGGGTTTCCCTCTGATGTTGTGACTGAAATCTGAGGGTCAGAACGACCTGCAGGTAGATGACAATCAAAGGCTAATAAGTACATTGTATTTCCCTAATATCTCACAATGTACCATGAAGTTTTAGTTCAGTAAACTGTGCACAACAGTCAAGCGTAAAAAAATAAATAAAATCACACGCTCACCTCTTTGGATGGACTTCACTGGCAGTGGTGGTGGCCCTAATGAGGGGGCGCTGTTGGCAGGAGGATTTCTGTACAGGAAGTCTAAGTTCTCGTAAGTCTGGCAAGGCCTGGTGCCTGTGCTGACTTGGGCACTATTACCCACATTCCACTGGGCAAAGGAAGTTCCCCCACCTCCATTGCACAACGGAGATCGGTTTTTGGGTAACGGGCTCACCTGGTACAGAAAGAAAAATGTAATAAATAGTTGGTTTATCATTTTTTTCCCTCACATTAGTAGATGAAAGCTCTGTTCACCTTCTCATCCAGGTCATCCTCACTGTCATAGAACTCCTGAGACTGCATCTCCCACATGAACTCCACATGGATCTGAGAGTTAAACTTCCCATTCTGGGCCAGCTCCAACTAAAACACACAAAGACACTCAATACTCCTACTTAAGCAGTAAAGGTTTCTGCTTCTTGGCTGTAGTGCAGTTTCACTTTTAAACCTGCGTTTAAATATCTGAATGTTTCTATACTTGCTTAGATTAATCAATTAATTAAGGTTTAATCAAATCATCACTGTTTAAATAATTTGACAAATCCTATCAAGTACAGCTAATCTGTTTGACCTTAAGTTCAGCAGATGTTTCAAGAAATGACTTCAAAGCAGCTAAGTACAGCTAAAACAAATGAATTTGGTGACATCTTTGTGTGCAACATTTATTTTTGCCCATAAAACAAAGATATCCACAATTAAACAGGATATTACACTGCAGGGCAGATGGCCAGTAAGAAAATAAAACTGGTTTCTAAACGATACACAATGGGACCTGATAAGGATATGATTCCTTGTCCTGGGACTGAGTCCTTAGCTGAGCTTTGCTGCACAGGGAGTTATTTTAAGGTAGTATTTCCAGCTGTGGAAGTCGTCCTGTTTTGATTCTGGTGCTGGCTTTCTGGTGGGCAGTTTAATGTTGCAACTTGATGCCTTGGTTTAGCCTGTTCTCTGACTGCGTGTGTTCTTTGAATATATGAAATAAAACAAATCTCACCAGTTCGACGCAGAGTGTGTGCTGCAACCTCCGTGCGATATCCAGGGCCGTCTCTCCTGCTGAGTTCACTAGAACAAAATCAATGTTTAGAGCGTTGATTGCACAGAGTGACGTACAGTAAATACTAGAGACTTAAGCAAAGTACCTGTCTGTAGTGCCGCCTTCGCTTTCAGCAATAACTTGAGCGACTCAGGCTTGTGATGCAGGACGCTGTAGTGAAGAGCTGTGTTTCCTTCTGCTGTTCTTTTCTCCAGACAGTTGCTGTATGAGACAAATTATTAAATTAATCTTAATCTTTTTAGTATGACAGCAAATGCAAATTATATTCAACTATTCATCAGTGTCCAACCTATTCTGGCAGAGAAAATCAACCAGTGACAGAGAGGTCCTTTCCTCTAGACGCACAGCAAGATGCAGCGCTGTCTCTCTGGTCTCCTTAAAGCAGGAAGAAAAAGTACAAATTAGGCTCTGTTGTTGACCCCTCAACTTTACTGCAGTCTTAGTGTCAGTCACATGCGTTAAATGGCTGCGTTTTGTATCTGACAGTCAGACCTAAATACTCAAGTGCTACTAAAACATGGTGAAGTTCAGAGGCTGAGGTTGTGCAACAGCTCATCTGTGTTTGTGTTATAAATAGTTCGAGTATTATCTGTTTAAGTGAAGTGAAAAGGAGGCTTAGACGGGGGAGAAGTGAATGCGTAATTCAACAAGCTGGTCTCACTTGTTCTCATGAGACGTGAGCTCTGACCTAGGACTAACCAACACAAACACACACATACACTCGCACTCAAAGTGAAACCAGACATATTATAGACATTTCTGAGGAGGAATGGAGACGAGGTGACTGAGAAAGATAGCAGATGTGAGGAAAAACAAGAGGAGAAACAGAAAAAAGGAGGAAGTCTAGTTCATGGGTCAGAGCAGATGCGTTAGAGTTAAGCCTCTGATCACCCACCAACATAAGCCACGCAGACAACAAGCCAATTAACACAAACTCCACATACTGTAACCCTCGCATGTCGTATTGTTTTACCACTGGGAAGACTTAATTCTCCCTCTAGCCACAGATCCAACATGAGAGGAGCACAGTGTATGTTTAAGACAAGGGCGTGTGGCCTTGTCAGCAGATAATTCAGAAAGAAACGCCAGTGCAGAAATCCCCCAGTAGCTAGAAATGATCTCCACCTGTCCATCAGGCAGCACAAGTGGTTTGGCCAAGTCCGCTCCTTCCGCGTAGAGCTGCAAAAGGGAAGTCAAGTCACGACTTTTCACGGAGTCGTACAGTCTGCTGGGATCTGCTTCTTCTCTACGTAGGACGTAGCGACGATCAACATACTTCGCCACAATGTACTCCTTCCTGGCATTCCTGTTATAAAAAAAAAAAAAAAAAAGCACAGGACAGTGAGAAAATCGGACAAAGATTAAAATGTGAATAATTACATTTCTGGTTTATTAAAGCCGAAACATACATATCACTTTGTGGTAGTAGTTTGACAGAGTCGTTTGGGAGACAAGCCTCCATAACATCATTGAATCTGGTGTTGCCAATACTGACAGCCAACTGGAGAGACACAAAGATGTGACACAAAGGCAGGCGGTTACAAAATGCCTTTAATTAGGAGATCCTGATGCGTTTCATTGTGTGTATTTAGTACCAGGAGCTCTGAGGTGCTTAGTAGGTCCAGAGTCAGTGACTGGATCCTGGAGTAGTGGACACCCAATTCTCTGTGGATACCAGAGCACTCTATACAGGTCAAGATGCCAAGATTGGTCGACAGCCACGTTGGATCTGAGACATAAAGAGCAAGCAGCCCATTAAAAACAAACAACTCATTGAACGATAGCCATCATCGGTTTATGAATCGTGTCATGCTCAAAGCATAAATCAAAAGCCAGGACTAGCTGACCTGGAGCCCCGCAGTCAGCACACGCCTCATTTCCGGGCATGTGTCGAAGCTCTGCGATGATGGCTTTGGAAAGTTCCTGAAGCCCACTGTCCTGGAGGTGGAGCTGGTCTCCCCCCAGCGCAGTGTTCAGGGCCTCCTCCTTGCTGTTCTGTAGCACTGACATCCAGCTGAAGTACAGACAGACATACACATAGTTGACACCAAGAAAAAAAAACCAAACAACAGAACTGATCATTTTGGTCTTTTGCTCTGGAGATCAAAAGTAGTCCTCATATGTTGTGCATGTGTTTTTCACTCAGTTGTCTAATGACAAGTCGTCATCACTCTCCCTTTCTCACTTTTATGACTTTTCTACCACCCAGACTCTAAACATAAAGTCTTTCATTTCTCAGGCTTAAGTCTTCCCCTCCGTACAAATCATTTCCATTTCCCTCAGCACAACACATCAAAGAATCTGCCCACACACAGGGACAGCAAACCCTACATGTACCCTCCATCAAACACCACATCACAACACACAAAATTGCCTTGCTTTCTGCCTGTGGCTAGAAGGAGAGGTCCCACCCACCACCAGCTGGGCCGGGGGACTCTCACAGGACAGTTTTCTCTTTATGCGACTTTTAGTTTCCTTCTCTTTTCATGCATTGTCCGAAGCATTTTCCTTTAACTCCATACAGAATAAGCCTGCACAGTCGTTCCTCAGTACACCTGAGTTCATCTAGGGCTGATTTTAAAACAACACTGCACCGGTACTTCCACATAATGTAACAACTAGTTTGCACAAATACAAAATCCACAACACGAGGACGTGAACAAAGCTAATGTGCATTCTGTAGTCTATTCATCACTTACATCAGACATTCTTGCTCGTCTTCTGCTTGGAAATGGTACGTTCGATTGTCTATAGAGAAGGAGAAACTGTGGTTAGGCTTTATCCGTCCATTTAATACAAACTGTGCATGTCTAACATTGGTATAAAACAAATAGTACATCACTCAATCATTGCTATATATTGCACATCTCTAATAATTCTCTAAATAAATATACTTTCAGTACAATGCCTCTATTTTCTATTCTATTTAAGATTGCACACAGCTGTACAGCAGATGACTCTAGAGTCTTTAATGCTGAAAGTCAAATCAAAGATGTGAACCTACGGGTGATCAGGTCAAAGGTTCTTCTGTCGTCTGGGTTGGGTCGCACCTGACAGGTCAGGAGGTTCAACTTGGCTGGCGGCCGATTGATCTGGAGTGCAACACATATGTTGACGTCTAATGTATACGTTGAAAGAAATGCCCATAATAAAACTGATAATTTAGTCCATGTGTCCTCACCGTACTGTGAGAAATGGTGAGACAGCCAAATTTGACTCCACATTTTCTTTTCTGCCACACCTTCCTGATCCTAAACAATGAAATGCACATTTAAAAAAAAAAAAAAAAGAATCAGAGATTGGTGTACACTATATATGCTATACTGGCTCAGTTTGCCTGTTTTCACTATCTTAACTCAATCAGGTAAAATGGCAGGACGTCTCCTGTTTTGTGTCAGTGGTTTAAGGAATGTTTACATTGCCGTCTTCCATTTGCCCTACTGAACCACATCCCCTCTCCTTATCACACTGTCATCTGTGTGTATGTGCATATGCGCATGTGCATGATGCAGAAGTTGGATCCGCTCACTTGGCTTGTCTGCCAGTAACTTCCATAGGAGGGGCCCCTGCTTGACTCTTCATCTCACAATAATGAAGACCAGCTGGGCCAGTCAAAGCCCGAGTTCCCCCCTTTTTCTCTTCATGTCTTGTCTTTCTAGGTCTTGCACAGACTGAATTCTTACTGCCTTTGACTGTGTTACTACATTTTGTGCATTTTCAGAATATAAAAGCAGGCTGTGACCCTGTACACATGACTTAATATGTATCTGGTTCACTGAAGTTTGATGCTAATGTGTGTGCATGTTGTGCTTATCTTCATTTACTAAGTCAATGTACTGTCAATTCTGTGACCATAGTTGTTTTACAACAGCTTGTAATCTGATATTTCTAAACTGTGGCTGGTGCTTTTACAAACCCGTCACTCTTCTTGAGCAGGAAGCCAGATTTCTCCGTCCCATACTTCTTGTTGCCCTGGGGTTGGTGTATACTATACCCATTGCCAGAGTTATTCCTGTTCAGGTACTCCTGGGATACAAACACAGACTTAGACTTCAAAGTTTTAAGATTAGGTCTGCAGATCGTTCCCAAGACAACCAAGTAACCCGATCAACTACCAGTAAAAGTACTACTACTAGTTATTACACACGTTGTTCACACACTTGATATAACATCGCTGAAGATCAACGCCATTCCAACAGAGATGTCTTGGACATCATATGTAATGAGCATATAGTATTAATAAATTCAAGTACCTCTTTGCCCTCCACTTGAAGAAACAACCTGAGAGAATCCCTCAACTGGGTAAGTTGTTTCACCTCTTCATCCTGGTCCTGACGCACCTACAAAGTGCATGCACACACCCCAACAATAAGCAATAAAAATAAAAATGTATTCCACTTCCGTAATGTGTTAGATGAAAAGCATTTTGTCCTCCTGCATTCATTAGCTCATATGCCCCGGTTTGCATTTGTAAGATTTGGGTGTGGAATGACAATACATTACACTCCAGTGTTGTGTAATGGTCTAAATAATGGAAAACAGAGCTGGGGTGTGTAGCCCTACGAACACACTACCCTGTCCTTTGTTTTTTATAATGGAACAACAGAGTTATCAGTGTTGCATGTAACATAGCTCAGTTTAACTGATATATCTTGGCATTTTTTCTGAGAACTATAACATAGATTGTGCCTGAACTTCGTTCCTCATGTCTGAGCAGATCACCACACAAGAACAACCAGAAAAACCTCTAACGTTCCCATTACAATTATGAGCCTGTTTCCAGGGCTCTATCCAGAAATGAAAGAAGTCAAATTTTATGCAGGCTGGAAACCAGTTGGGCAGCCTGGAGAAGTAAGTATGTTTTCATATTTTGGAAACTGGAAACATTTGTGGGAATAACCTCCAATAACAGTTTCTGCCTTTGGGTTCAGCTGGGGTAAGGTTGGAGGGAGGATATTGTGAAAGAGTGAAACACTGCTGCAGTAGGTACAAAAACATGTAAATGTTGTAAGTATCTTCTTACACAGTTGAACTTATTGTTGTGACTAAGCAATGATGACAAATTTACTAGCATGTCTGAAGGTTTTGTGGTAACGTCGGTTTGAAGGAATGTGAAGGAGGACAAACGGATTCAACGTAGCCCAAACTATGACCTTTTACTAACTAATAATAAAACAAAGTTTTATATGAACTAATGATTGACCTAAATAACGTCAATACATTTTCTACTATAAACACCGACTGATCAGTTTGTGTGCTTACCGTGTGCAAAGAAACAGCAAGCTTTTCAATAAAAGGAGCCAGACTCTCTGCAGCTTTCAGTCCATCCTGAAAGAAACTGGGAGCAGACAAAGAATAAATGCACAGACATCCTAGCTCACACCAATCAAAACATCACATGTCCAAGCTGTATAAGCAACTTACATTCCCCCATAAAACCCTTGCGATTAAAATGAGTAAATGATTAACAATGTTACGAGAATGTAAAAGGAAGTGAAAACACCAAAACAAATCGTATTACACATCTAGGACAAACAAGACAAAAGCGCGGTTTAATGAGACTGACTTGAGCTGGGCCTGGAAGTATTTGATGAGACTCTGCAGAAGATCTGGTCCTTGACGTGCCTTCAGCTCTTGGATCTTCAAAAGATACTGACAGCACAAATACAGAAAGTTGATAACAGGTCCCTAAATATCAGTAGTCAATATGAACTATATATAACTATATAACTAGATATAATACTACAGGTTTTCAGTAAACACAAACTAAAGGTCTTCCTACGTTACACCTCTATTATGAGCATGTTTACTATGTGTGGAGCACGTTACTCACTTTCTATTACATGGCTGTGGATCGCTTCAAAGGTCACATGCTATTACAACCCTGCAACCTATTACAACTACCCTCACTGTAGTTTGTAGACAGCAACAAGCCAAAGCTTCCATTTAAAAACCCAAACATCACATGCATAGTAAAGGCTTTATTGTGAATAATTTCCAACTTAAATTCAGCAACAGGGTTTTAGGTCTGGTGTGGAAAGAATTATTACACTGTCACTGCCTTAAAACCCAAGTTTGAGCCCATCTGTTTCTCTGCAGGTGAACCGGGGGCTCAGATGAAGCAGTGTTTCTGTTCTGCATTCATAAGTATGTAAAAAAAAGGACAGAAGGACGTGGGGAGGACTAACTTGCAACACGTGGAAATTCCATTTCACTACCTCCCCTCTTTGTCTCAACAGCTGTTCGCAATCAGGATTATACTTTGTTTTCTCCAACTACATTGCTCTAAAGTGCTCTCTCAATGCCACCTGTATGCACTGTCAGTGAGTTTTACAAGAACTGCCTCCAATTTGACTAGGTGTGGGTCATGGAGGACTTCTCTGCCTTTGAACCGTGCTGAATCAGCTTTAATGCAACTGTATTTGACCAACCACGTTCACTTGTGTATGAGCTTCTAAAACACATTTTTTCCAATCATATGAACAACTGTAGTAACACAAAAAGGATCAACCCTGACCACGGATGGAATATGGAATCCACAAGGCAGACCACCCATGTAAACTACATCAAGCAGGTATGTGAAAGGTGTCTGCGCCTGGTATTTTGACTGGCATCAGTTCCTCACCTCACACATTTGTAGCTGGAAGGTCCTCCTCTCCCTTTCCATGTCCTCCCCTCCATCTGATCCCTCCGCCCTGATCAGCCCCAGCTGCCTGGTCTTCTCCTTCCTCTCCTTCTCTAGCTTCCCTCTGGAGGGAAGACGAGTAAAGGAAACAAGCATGGTGAATAAAGGAATACGTTTTCCCCATTTATTCACATCAACGTTGTGTGACAACTCTGAGAAACGTTTTCGCCTTCCTGATGGAGAGAGGAGAGGATTGATGAAAAGCAATACAGAATGAGAATGAAATCAAATCATGGCTAAACTGCAAGTGCCTCAGCTTTATTTCATAGTAATACAATAGAGAGTGACTCTGGGGAATGAAGCATCCTCCTATTATCTCTGATGTTACACTAACTCCTGTGAACCAGAAAGAAGATAAACGTGTGATATAATTCTTCTTGGCCAACTACATCTGTCTCAGGCTGCAGTTCATTTTCTGTGAAAATCAATAAAGCTGAGCAGCTGGACTTCAACCAGACAGCATGCAGTGGTGGATTATGGGTAATTACATTTTTATGTCGTACTCCTTCCAGCTCTTCTCCATCTGCTTCTTGAGTTCCTGCAGCGGAAACAAAGATAAATAAGTCGAAGCTTTTCCGTCACCACAAGGGTAAGTAAACATATGACCATATGTGATTGATGAAATATCCTTACAAATGGTTAACAGTAAATGTAGAGTCAGGCCAAGTTTACTGTGAGGCTTTGTTCACTGGTTATTATCTAGGATCTAAACCAATGATGCCCACTGACATGATTACTTAACATAACAACTGATATAATCTGGTAGAACAAGATTTCAGTAAAGCACTTTCTTCATAGTCACAGTAAAACGATGTTCAGCTGTCAAATTAGTAGTTTAAACGACAGGGCAGCAACAGACGCATTAACCTGTTACATGCATTACTACTGAGTAATGTATGTATGTATGTAATACAGTAGATTATCATCACAGGATTTCAAAATACTCGACGAAACAGATCGGGTCTGTGTTAGAACATACTGTAGCTCTGTCTTAGGCTTTAATCTTTATAAACATCCTTGCCGTAGCCAATATTTTAGCAGGCTCAGCTGTGTCTACAACAGGCAGACAGACAGCATTAGCTGCCTAAAGAAGAAATCCGTCCTAAAACCATCTTGACAATGATATTTCGAATCAATTAGAGAAAATCAGTATCTGCAAACTGTATTGTTTTGTTTCTCTCAGCTGCCAACCTTTCAACACAATAGTTAATTGACAACAAGGCACCGCCATATGTGTGTCCCTACAGACAGCTAAACTGTATTTACATGTAATGAATTCATAATAAACGCCATACTCACTAGTCTGCTGTCCCGAAGGTCTGACTTCAGTACATTTTCCAAAGGGAACGCCATGATGTTGTTGAGATTTTGCACCTGGGATATATAACAGTGGAGGAAATGAGTAAAGGTGGTTAAATTTACTACTTGTCATGCATGACCCTCCTGCAGTACCGGTTAACTGTCGCATACATTTTCACTGTATCTCCCTATAGGCCTGCACTGCCAGGAATGAGTGCAGAATACTCATACTCAAAAACATGGTAATTCAGCCACTCTGAGATGGTGACTCATTTAAAGAAAGTAGGCAATAATCTGAAACATTAAGAGTTCTGGATCTAAGGGGGAACATGACACAATCTAGCGTTGAGGAACGGAGATTTATTTGAGGTTTGGATTGAGGAAGCGGAAAGAATAAATCAGCCAAACAGATTGCACATACATTAGAAAGTATTTATCACTTATTCCTCCCTGTAAGTGAATTCAATCTTAACTTTCATCTTCTCGTGTTCACTGTTCATTACAAATTTACAAAGCCTGTTTGCAAATGTTAATACAACCTTTCCAAAGGATCCTGGTGGATTACAGCCAAGTCCCACCCTGCTCTTAACATAAATACCTGACTTGGACTTAATATACTGATGCAGGAGCCTGGTTCAGTTGTTTTGGCTGGCATCCAACAGCTGAACTAAAACGCGACGTCTGGAGTTACGAGGAGAGGAAATTCCAACTCCCAGGGCATGTACATATGTCATTCCCTATGAAATATGTCATTGATTGTATGCACACACTGAGAATGAAGCAATTCTGCTATAACTCACACATTGGGTATTAAGGGACACGCTCAGGTTGACTTTCCAGTGCAACCCCATAAATCACCCTCCTGTTTTGTTTTGTTTTGTTTAGATCTACTTCCTTTTCAAATCTATGTCTGTGATCGTTTGTTTGCTCACACATGGAGGTCTGGGATGAATTTACATCACCATAGAAACTATCAGTGGGAGGGTTTCAGACTGCCCCATATTGGGCAGGCAAAAGATACAAATGCGCAGCTGTTGAAAACCCATTTCCTTCATGCATTTACTGCACACACAAGAATTACTTAGGAATCGTGACATCACTCAGCTTCTCTGTCCTATTTTTATTTGTTTTTATCTTCTCTCTCTCTTCCATCTATCCTAACCAGCTCCTGTGAGCAATCTCTTTCTTTAAGAAAGACGGCTAATTTGAGGAAACATGCCCTTCTACTTCCCATTTTCTCGTCTTCACTCACTAGATTTTTGAAGAGCGCTGTGACCTCTCTAGTGAACACAGCCAAGTTGAGAAAGCCTGTGGACACTTCATTGTTGTCCTGAGTGAGATGGCTGTTTCCCAGGTTCTCTAGCACCTCAATATACTGCTCCTTGTTGTCCACATGAGCTGAAAACCAGCAAAAACACACACAGTAAGTATAGAAAGGAAGTTTCAGACTTTGGTTACATGTGCAAAACATCTGAAGAAGCCACATTTGCCTGCCCGGTGCGAGTATCTCAACAAGACAAGCATGTGGGATAAATTAGCAGTGGTTTCCAACCATCCTGGAGCCGAAGAAAGGCAAACACATACACAGACCCGTGTTTCTCTGGGGCTTGTCGGTCACTTTCTCAAGGGTCGTGACCTTTGAGGGCTCTCAGTATATTGAATTGAAATTGAAAAAAAAAAAGCACCTGGAAAAAAAGTCTTAAGCTGCAAGGTAGAAAAAATATGAACCAGACATCTGTGGATGAGCCCAAAGGAGAAACTGACATAAGCAGAAATGTTAGTATATACAAAAAGATGTTCCTTTCTTTTGTTCCAGTTTCCACTTCTTTGATGCGACAAGCCAACTGGGGAATGGACTACTAAATGCATGAAATGCAAAGATGGAATGATTTGCACGACAGCTAAATTGCAGATCGTGCCAAATAATACAGACATACTGCAGGATCCAAGAGACTAAATCTAGAGGGAGCAGGAAGACTGAGCCTCTGTGGTTGTTTGGTCATTAAACAAAGTAATATAACAAACAATATTCTTGCATCTATTAGGAGTCATTAAGAAGCTCAGGATGATTGACCTTTGAAGAACACAGGGGTTTATGGGAATAGAAAACGAAAAACATATAACAACATGTGTATTTTTGTTGTTGTGTGTGACACAGTAAAGGCCCATGGGAAGAGTGGGTGTAAGTGCCTGTACGCGTGGTGAGTCACCGTCAGGCCACAATTAACATCGGGTCTGAATATGGCTTCAGAAACATAAACAGCCAAATGGTGGGTGGGTGGGACATCGTCGCATTACTGGAACTAACCCATATGATTTCACTTATTGTGGAGAAAACAGAGGTGAGCACATACAGAGTAATCACGGTGCACTTCTGCAACTTGGATCTGGTTGCCTAATTTTGAGCAGATGTCTCTCTGACTCACTTTTACTAAAAACTAGGAATTCAAGCATTGGAACGAGAAGAAGGAGAACTTCATCATCATACGCTAAGCAGTTTGTCTGCTTTGCACATTTTTGAGGCGAACCTTCTCGTCTTAGGCTTCAACACTTGAGAGGATCGATGGGAAGCTGTGGCGACCTAAATAAATCACAAAAGAGCCACTCTGGGTTCCTACGGCGCTGTTTGCTCTCTGCAAACTGAGCATTTTTGTAGCCTAAGCTTCACATAGAGTTTACCTTAACACGCACACAATCATCCATTATCCCACAAACCCTGGTCCCATAACAAGGGGCCTCCCTCATAAACACCACTACCCATATGAGGTCATCTCAACAGGACTTTACAATGAAATGTATGGAGACTCCCCTATGTCCTGTGAGTCTGTACGTAAAAACTTGCTCTAAGTTTACACAATTTAGAACAAAGTATTGTTCTTCATCTCAGCTCACACACTGCTGGGTGCAAAACAATTAAAGATTTTTACTATACTATACTACTTATACATGGTTCATCCAGAACACAAGCCCAATAAAAAGTTCAAATGTCTAGCTCAGCTTCTGTTTAAACCACCTAGAACCTAGAATAAACTTCCATACATAACTTTAAAGCATCACACAAGTAGTTTCTCCGTGATAACTCCAACAACTGGGTTTGTTTACCTACACGAGCAATGTATTGTAGGAGTGAGACTATAGTATGTCATGGACGGACACTTACAGAGCCCAGATGCATGTATAGCTTTGATCATCTTCTTCATCCTCTGCAGAGTTGTGTGGTCCATCTCCAGAGACTGCAAGGAAACAAGAAACACAAAGAAGGTTGTGTGAAATCAAAAAGATAATTAATCTTGGCCGTTTAACTCCTGCACAAATACAGCACATGCAAATGTCGTTTTTGACATCACAGTAAATCGAATCATTCTTTCAATCCAACCCAAGCTTGATCTGTTTTTGACTAACCTGGTAAATTATTCGGTAAATGTATGCATGTCTTTCACACCCAAAGACACTGGGGGATAACTACATCAGTAGAGGCAGCCTAGGAAACAACATAGAGCAACCGTATATTGTACATCATCCTTACTGGTAGTATAGTGCATCCTTGCCTCTTCCCAAACTTTAGGTTTGTGCAAAATCCTTCATAGATGAAAGAATTGGCACTAAAGTGTGCAGACATTTTCATGGTTCTAGTAATACAGGAGTCTGTGTGAATTCAACCATACTTCTCTTTCTCACGCGACTAATGTGTGACTAATGTGAACAGCAAATCAGCTCTTGTCATCTGTCTCGCAAAGTAATGAGTGACGTCCCGCTGATGTCGTCACAGGTATTTCTCCATTCTGACAGACGATCACGTCTCAGGCTCAAACTGCATTTTCCCCACACTAAAGCCACAAAAGCAAGACCTCTGATAACTACGACGCATGAAAGAAACACAAACGCAAGCTGATAACCTGACTTCTTTCCATGCAGGCAATTAGCTTCTTAAAAGTCTAATGAAATTAGAGCCTATTTATTCTCCTTACACAGGCTACTTGTTTCATAAGGCTAGACATGTGGCGCTCCACCTACAAGCCACTGGAAATAGCTTTAATGAGCCAGTAACGGTCTTAACAGAGCCTCTGCCTTGTTAGATGGTGTTTTTACACACCCCAGTCCTTCCTGGTTAGGTCCACTCCCTAAGTGTTATTTCACTAATTAAAAGGCAATATGTAATGCAACTGCAGACAATGAATGGGAAAGTGTTTTGGTGGAGACAGGAATATGGGAGTTTCTTGCTACTCGTGTGGTTTCCTCTGTTTCGTAAGATGGTTGACAGACAGAGGTAAAAATAGTGGAAAGAAGCAGGCTCAGGTCAACAAAGCAGGTTGTGTTTGTTGAATGAGTGAAAACTCAACAGAAAGTCAAATGGCCCAGAGACAACATGCTAATGTGATGAAACTAGTGTCGTACAGTGTTTTTCTGTGCTTGTGTCATTGTGTGTGTGTTACTTCATCAGATATCATCACTAAGCAGTATCTGGTCCTTATTTTCCTAATAAACATGGTGACAAACATAGCAGCAATAGCTTCCTTAATATTCCATTTACACATGTAAATCATTCTATTAGTTCCTCATAGTCCTGTTGGGACTATGATCAATCACATCAAAGCACATAGCTAAAGGAAACGAAACCATCCTTTGTGTCTTTCTCCTTTTTTGCCATCTCTAATCAGGGGTAATAAGTAACAAGTGGCTGTGTGGGCAAACACTGTCTGCCACTGTAAACCACACACATGCCCACACATTATCCAAGCCATTAATCAAGCTTGTCCCTGCTGAGCAGACTAAACACAATAACCACAGATCCATCTGTAAATGTACTGTTGCATTTACATGTGTGGTGTGTTTGTGCGTCCGTCTGTCTTCGTGCACATGTGTAGGATTCCAGCATGACCCTCCCCAGAGCAGCTATTCCAGCTATTTGTTCTCTACAATGTCAAGCCTATAAATAAAGGATACTAACCCAAGACAAATAGATCAGACAGCCGGCCAAAACGTCTTTTTAACAAATAGTGTAGGTCTAACTGGTTTCAGCAAGCTCACCGAAAACAGAACTGTACAACAGTGAACTGTGGTGGTTTGTTAGACAAGACAGGATCGATTTGTGTGCACACGTGCTACATGCGATTATTTGTTTTATGGCTGGCTTCATGGTAGCCTCCCTTGGCTTCCTCCTTCGTCCAAGAGGCTTTGGGAGAACAGATCGCAAACAAGCAGTTCAAACTGACAAAATGAACAAACTGGCCTTCAGAGACATGCTCGTGTGCTTGGACAAACATACTGGAGGCACGAAACACCCCAAGCATTTCTGTGACGTTGGCTGTGCTATCAGTGTCCATCCAAGTCTGACCCCCCCTGTGATGAAAGAGGAGACCGTGCAAACCCTGATGCTGCATTACCTCATGTGACCTTTACTTTCCTGCTGAACCAGGCCAGCCTGCACAGAATCATGACCAACAACGGACCACACAGAGGAAACACCACTTCATCCACAGTTGCACAGAATAATTGCAGTTGCCGTCATAGTAGTAGGCAAGTCTATGTAATACACTGTAGCCTTAATGTGCACATATGCATTAAATGCTGCCCAAAACGCTGCAATTCAATAGAAGATGCACTTGACCTTTTCTCAATGTAACCTGTTGCTGTTAGCATGTGGCTAGTTTAGCTTTTAGAATTAAATTAGCTAAGTATTATAGTTGTTTTCTCCCGGGAGCAAAATCTCCACGTTCTTCAAAGACGAGCCCGAATACGAACAACTTCGCAACAATGTAAATGTACATAGGCTAATATTAGTGGAAGACGAGTAAGCTAGCGGACAGGTGAGTCCGAGCTACGCATTTGGTATGTGGACAGGTAAACAACGCTCTCACCTCCTCCACGGTTGAGACCGTGTTCCGACAGTCGACCATTCTGGACTGAAAGGCTGAAGTTGCCGGCGAAGACATGTCCTCGTTCGTCAGGACCAGGAAATCCGAAATACTTATTCTCTCCGGCATGTTTCCAGCAAAAAGCGAGTCACTGAGGAGAAAAGCAAGCCCAAGTTGCACGCGCGCGTTTAATTCCCATTTGATGGAAGAGAAAACTTTTAGTTCTCCATTGTGCGCGAGGGGGGGGTGTATTCCTGTGGAAGTTAACTCCTTAAAGCGTTTTAAAATGGAAAATAGTCCCGAAACCACACCTGAGTCCCGTCCGAGTTCACGCTCCACTTCCACATGACGAGTGTGTGCGCGGCGCGTGGAGGTGAACTAGCGCTATTGTGCCCCAAGCGAAAGAGGGAGGGAGCAAACTCCTTCATCACGTGGGAATGTTTGCGCTTTCAGCCGCACTGCGAAGACACACAAGCGCGCGCGCGTGTGTGTTTGCGCGTGCGCGCGTCCGTGCACTCGTCTCTTTCATTCTTACTTCTCATTTCTATGCAGAATTCAGAGTCTGGTCTGTGGTCGCCATGGATATGGAGAGTGCCTCATTCACGGACCGACCAAGAGAGAGGAATTTCAAACCATTATTCCAGCTCCATTAGATGATGGTGCAGTGGCGATATGCAAGGAATTTGTTGTTACTGTAACTGTGGCCAAGTTGTAACTGCAATCGTGAGATGTTGTACAACACACAACTGGAAGATGTGCAGAATTTGCACTGTCAAAATGAAGGACAATAAAAGAGTACACTAGGGAGCCTACAAGAGTCATATGTGAACACAATTCCTGATATTGTGGAGCCTTTCAGTTCAGAATAAAAGGTGTATCGCTGAACCTTGCCTCGGGGGAACAGTGATATCATACACCATGAAGTGCAGATGGGTGATTTTCAGCTCAAACACAGAAGCTCCCTTTGGTTGCACCACAAAACCACATATTTGGGTACATGTACTTGTCCCGGCTCCATAGGAAATTTGTAGATGTTTTACACACATTCAGCCAAGAAATAAATAAGCCTCGCTGTGTGGTGAAAGGTTTTATGTCTTATTTGTAGCAGCAGTGAATAACCTAGAATGGAAGTTGTGTCTTAGCGCCGCAGGCTCACAGTGTAGTGCTGTGTTTATTCACAATGATAGACAAACTCTTTTTTGTGCTTAGCAAATAACTCAGATTTGATGCCGATCTGCTTGCACACAAATACACACACGTGAAAGCTTCTGTGTTGTGTCCCTTTGAACGCACAAAGAGACAGTTTACCATAAAAGCAAACCCATAACTTTTGCCAGTGCAAGTTAAGACATGCAGACTAGCATACCCACAGACGTCTCCAGAGCATAAGCTGGAAGTGCAGCAAATAGGCACATTCATAAGTTCGGTGACCCAGTTAACCAGGGATTAATCTGGCCATTGTGTCTGTTGTGTCTAATGTATGTGTTGAAAAACCCATGTGAGACCAATAGGGATACAGATTCAAATGCATGTGTCACCTACTGTGATATTTGTGCATCATACAAATCTACACGCTCATTTATTATGCACAGCTCTCTGTCTGCACGTCTGGGCTGATGTCATGCAGAGGCGTGCTGTGTCCCAACAATACCCTTCTTCAGTTTCTTTCTTTCCCAGTAAAGAAGCGGAGCCTTTGTGCGTCCGCCAGCCTTCCAGCCAGGCTCCAATTGTAAAACTGACCCAACCAGTCTGTGCAGGCAATGAACTAACATATAGTGTGGAACACAAGCTCGAGGAGAGGGAGGGTGGAAGCGAAGCAATAGGGGGAACAGCTTTGGAAGGTGGAGGAAGTGAAGGCGGGGAAGATGAACAGACAAAACGTGTGACAGAGGAAAGCAGCACACACTTACACTTGAGTGACTAAGCCCATCTCCACCCTTTCCTTCCTAAGCACCCCACACATAATACAGGCCCTTTCATTGTCATTGTTCTATAAATCAACAAACTTTCCTAACGTTCTTTTTTTCTTCTCATCTGTCTTAGAGCAAAGTAGCAACACACACAAACACACTCGCACATGGAGGTCATAACAGCATCTTCCAGTAAAGAGCACAGCTGCCAGGATTTCCTCGCTGCTTCCCAGCAACCATGAGGAGTATCACAAGGCCCTGTAATAACCTTCCCACAAAAAAAAAAACTCTCCTTTTTTCAACTCTGCTTGTTGACTCAGCCCCGCTAGTCCTGCTATCAATTTACTTCCCCTGTCAAAGCAGCAGGCCCAAGCTTACCGTAAAATACCCCCTCTTCTGGTTGCCACGGACGACTGAACATGGGGGAATAGGAGAGGGAAAGAGGAAAAGAAGACATAGTTTGATTTATTATTTTACACAGGACTTCAGTTCACCCCCCAAATAAGCACATGAGCTTCTATTTAAAACTATCTGCATCGATATCACACAAGGAAAATGTGAGCTTTAGCTTCTGCCTTCTTAAAAATGCATATTGCAAGCATTGCTTGTCATTTGTTTACAGTATTTGTCCACCCACCACACCCTGAAACAGACACTTGCAGCGCCTGTGTCATCACAGTTGATATGACAACCAAAGGTTTTCAGAGAGGCAACAGGTAGTCCAACTTGTTTGTGATTCATAAGTGCAGTTGCAGACAGCGAGGACGATTTAATCTTCTTGAAACTGTTCCTCCTTCCTGGCATTAAAGTTTTCAGCTAAGCGTAATTACATTTGGTCCGATGATGTGATGTCACAACACTGAAGTGGTCGGCTGTTTAGATAGACATACTGTGCAGTGCCGTCTGTGTGTGTGTGTGTGTGTGTGTGTGTGTGTGTGTGTACGTGTGGTTTCTGATGATTCAGGTTTTCACGTCTTGTTAAACAAACAAGGTATTGAGCAACATTTGTTAATAGACGCCTGATGTTGGTTCAGAGGCAAACACACACCACAGTTTGGAGAAGGCTGCGGGACATGCAGAGAGTTTGTATCGGAGTGTGTTAGGGCCCCATTCTACCACTGACCCACTGACCCTTGACCCCTCGGGTGCTCGCTGCCTTTTGTTTGGCTGTTTCCAAAGCAGCCGATTCACAAAGAATGATGTGGTGGTTTTTGTGACACACCATCCGGGTTTTAAGGTTCACTGAGTGCCTTTGTTACTACAAGTCAACCCAATATCTCTCGTCTTCTACAAATTCACTTTGTATTACATCAACATCCTTAATGGTTAAAAAGAAGTTTGTTAGAGAAAAGAGCAAGAAATTACAAAAAACAAAAACAGGATGCAGGGACTGCAAGTTTTTAAGTGTAAACCATGGCTTCAGTATTTATTCATTCATTTTAAACAGACCACACAATATTACAAAATATTAAGTGCTGCATGTTATACAAAACAGTTCTGCCTCCTTCACAAAGAGCAGTGTCAACGTTCAGAAATTCTGAAAATATAGGTATAAATACAAACAATTATGTACAAATACCAGAAAAATAATGCTCAATGGAAAAACTACAAGTTCTGAATTCAATTTCTCTAGTCTACATATTAAAACCAGACACACAAACACTCTATACCACCCAGTTCCCAAGCTGTCAAATACACACACAAACACGCATTTCAAGTTTTGTTAGGACAGGGCAGTTAGCTTATCTCTGCAGTGTAGAGGGAAAGCCACAAAATACCAAATTTATACAAATTGCCAAATTTCTAGAACTCTTCAACAACACATTTAAAAAAAGTCACAGCTTATCTGAACGCAGGTGCTTTTTTAGATTTAAATGCAAACTGTATAATTTGAACACTAAAATGTTAACAGTAATAAGATCAATTTGTCATTGTTGCTTTTTTGATCAACAGACTTCATTCAAGAGGAAAAACTTATCTTTCCTCTATTAAACATGAATTAAATCAACAACCGCCCTTATTATTTTGGGATATTTCCTGAGAAATACAATAGTATTTTTTACACTAAATCAAAAATCAACTGTAAAAAGAAAATAAATCAAGTCACACCAGTAGAGGAACAACTGGATTTAAAAAAACAAAGCTGCCAAACCAACAAGAGATCATCCCGTTGTGTGTTATGAGGCATTAACTCTGGATCCTGCGTCCAGTACCGGCCGACACCGCCTGCATCTTTTGGCACATAATTTGGCACCAAAACGGTGCAAGGCCTGAACATCAGCACCTTTAAAAAGAGTGGAATGTCAATATCAGACTTCACCGACATCTGATTGGTATTAAACCACAGCTTCATTAGGTCAGCACTGAAGATACGAGGACCCTTACAAAAACACACTGTGTGTGGATCTTCATGGTTGTAGCTTACTCCCATGCAGTGAATGAATACTGTAAAGCTGCGCAGTTAAAGCCGACGTAATACAAGGCTGCCCCCTTTGGGCCGAAGACTGGCACCAACGCATAAACTTTGGGAACAAGGAAGAACGATTCCTGAGTTGTCGACTGTAAACCTGATAGTCACTTGTTATCAGAGGTGTCCTTGGTGATGTGATATGGATTTTAAGGCAAATCCAAAAAAAAAAGAAGTAAAACAGTGTTTTCTATACTTTTGAAGATTAAACACACCAGTGTCAATCTCAGCCTCACCCAACATCCGGCTGCTGGTCATTTGTTTGCATTTAGTAAGTTCTATGTACAATTATGATTTTTACCTCCTTAAAATAAACAAAGGGGGAAACCCCTCCTTTTTCATTACTGGCATTTAAACAGGCGTGGTAAAAACAATGGCTTCATAGTGTAATGTTTCCTACCTCGAGAAGGCATTTGGTTAAATGTTTCTCTCTAAAGGCCCCCCCCCTTTCAACATAACTCAGCTTTTCAATAGATCCCCAAGATCATAGGTGTCAAATAAATCCGACACTCCTTCCCCATCGTCTAGGCTCCAGAGGTAGTCATCATGATCCAGGGGTGGAGAGAAGCTCACAAACGGAGTGTTGCTGTCAGGGATGAATGAGGTGCCAGGGAGCTGGTCCTCTGTGATCTGAAGGAGGCTGGGGGGCAAACCCAGCAGACCCTCGACGTCAAGCAGGGAGGAACTGGAGGCTGCATCTGAAGAGGCAGCCGGAGGGGCTGGAGACATGTTGGCTGGATGTGAGGAAAAAAAAGGAGTTTTATTTCACTGCCCAAGTGCGTGTTCATACTACAAAACTCTGCACAACAAAAGTCTGCATTATAATACATTCTCCCTGGTGACCTACAATCTAACGTTAACTTAAATACTATAGTAAACAAGTTCCTCTTTCAGAATCCTCTGCTTACATTCAATGGGCTCCTCCTTCATTCTGTAACTTGGTGGTCCCATTGCGGTTGCCGTTGGTGGGCAGGGAGGTTGGGACAGCTCCTTTTTAGGGGTGACAGCACTCTTAACAGGGCTGGCGTCTTCAAGGCCCTCCTCTGGGCACAGGTACACTTCAATGGGACCATTCTTGCTCTTCAAATAGATCTGCAATGACCCCTGCTGTAAGGAGAAAGAACCACGCTCGTATGAAAAGGCACCAAACATACTAGTTTAGCACTTACTCCCATTTCCTTACACCTATTTACTATGCTAATGTACATGGCTTAGTAGCTGATGGAGGTGACAATAGGGAATGAAGGACAGGCTGTGATGTTTTCTCACCCCTGCAGTGTCTGGCACCTCCAGCTTAGTCTCAGCGGGGGCCTTGACGGCAATGACTGTCTGGTCTCGGAGACTGCCGATGGAGCGGATGTCCTGGTACGTCACATAGCCCAGCGTGCAGTGAGGGGTCAAGGTATTATTATTACTATTATTGTGTGGAAATGTGTAAGAAAACAAACACCGATATACATGTAAAGGATATCTCTGATTGTCATTATATTCAGTGAGCTGTTTGAGGTGTGTAGTGCTGGAGTAGATGAGATCATCTAGAGATTTCTCTGCTCTCTCCAGATCTCCCAGTTCTTTCCTCAGTGTGCAGGCCTTCTCTCCTCCCCCTGCCCCACCCTCAAACACATCCCCAACCCTAGGAGAACACACAGACAGTATTTATCATACATATAAAAGGAACTGTTATAATACTATAATACTATAAAAACTCAACACAATAAAACACTAAACATGCTTCAGCTGAGGCGGTTTAAAGTTCAGGGATACTGTAATAACTACAAATGGCCACTAGGTGGCAGATAAGAGAAGTAAATGAACAAAAGCATGCAAAAACTTTTTTCCTTACTATCTAACAATAAATTAGTTTGTACTCACAGCCACTGGATGTTGTTCTTAGACTTTTTCCGAATCAGCTGGACTCCCTCCAAGACATTAGTGATGTCATAGATGCGTCTTTTCTGGACCTCCAAAACTTCAGTGGCCCAGTTCAGGTCAAGAACTCCGTCGGGAGACTCCGCAATCAGACCCACAAATTTCTTAGTCAAGAGGCCCAGCGAGGTGTCGTAGCGCGTCCGCTCACCTGGAGACTTTGGCGCTGGGAGCAAAACATACAAAAATATATCACACACACTTGAACAAAACCGTTCATATACTGTACTTGAGTTCACAGCTTCTGTAATTCAGCGCTAATCTTAGTATTTTATGCAGTTGGTCACATGCAGAGTATTGACTAGTCATCCAACCTGTAGTAACCATGTAAACCTTTTATTTCACTTCTTTTTTAAATGTCATTAACTATTGCTTAAATGTGACTTATTTCACATATTGGTTCACACGACATTTCAGAAAGAAAAATATTATTAATGGTCTTTCTTTTAATAACTTATCACATATATGAAAACAACGACTGATCTTATCTACACACAAAAACCACTACACCTCACGTCTCCAGCACATAACATACTCACTCTTTGGACTTGATATTGCTGCAATGCTGCCTTTGCCTTTTGGTGTGCGGAACTCTGGGAGGTACAGAGGGTCCTCCAGATCCAGCTTCCTCTTTGCCTACACAGTAAAGATTGTATAATTAATACACACAAAAAAATGCGACAGCAGAAAGAATCATTCTTATAGGTATAGTGTTCCCTGTAATTGTTTAATAAAGTCAATTGTAATAGCACCAAATACAAATTGTGACACGATGACACCAGTGCTAGTGATACTGCAAAACAGGGGCTTATTGAAAAGTGCGACGCTGTAAATGTGCCAACAGCCCTCAAATAAATGCACAAAGCCCCCCCAACACACACACACACACACTTTCCCAAGGACTACAAGAGGAGGTAATTTTGTTTGTTAGTGTGTGAGGAGGGGGGGGACTACTGTGGTTTGTGTGAGGGGTGATCAGCTCTCAACCCGCTGCTTCCAAAATGCCAGGAAATCCCTGGAATCACTCAATCCGACCTCTCCTCCCCCTCGGCAAAGTCCCTTTTCTTCTACAGCTTAACACATGGGGGCTCTCCACACGAGCACACGCACACTCATGATCGTAGTAGATCAAACACCCACGATCAAAAGCCCATTCACAACCTTTGGACCACAGTATAAGCTGCATTTGCTTATTTGACTTCTCGCAGTGGCCCACAAAACAAAAGTGAAAGCCACAAACAGCCACACTCTTTGTGATTAAGAAATAAACCAACTGTCTGCAAATTACAACAACTATACTTTGCGCAAATTGATGAAACCCCGACAAGCAGAAATGGGTGGATGAGAAAGTTTGCTGTGGCCCAGCAGTCAGTTAGCCAGTCAGTCCCCTCTTCATGCTGTGAGCCCACACAAAAACACACTGTTGACTGAGCTAATGAGGCAGGGGATTTCAGCTAGATTTAACCGAGGCTGCTGGGTAATTGGTAGCATCTGGCTGGGACCTCACCTTTTCATACATAATCCCTTTTTGTCACTGCACCGTGCGAGAAGTCAGCCAGAGAGCTGCTTTAACTAACAGCCTTAAGCAACTGACAGCTTCCAGGGAAGGGACAAGCGAATTGAAACGCCGCGTTGTAAATGCGCGGACATGCTTGTGTGAATGCGGGGGTAGTGAAGGCTGCCATTGTCCCAGCGTGCTCCCCGACATGCCCACCTGTTGGCTGCTGGCATCTGGAGTCTAGCAACTTGTTGGGGGGAACCGCTTTTAATATAGAACAGGCAGCCATGCAGAAAGTCAAGCAGACACAGGACGTGGTGGTCGGCTTTAGTAAAAGTAGTAACTGCCAGCATTTACTTGCACTTTTAATAAGATTAAAAGTTGTGCGTTTGTTGGCTCGGAGGCCTGAAAGCCGTTAAACACCTGTGGTCACAAATAAGATTTAGATTGACACTGGATTGTCTGCAGGCGGTAACAGCTGTCGGGCGCACGGGTGCTGGGACGGCCTGTCAGCTTCTAACACCCGAAGAAACCCAAGCAACCATTGCCAGCGTTTCTTCTGCAGATCAGAGTGTACTTTCAAGCAGATACGGTGACTCTGAAAGGAAGGGAAGCTACAGTTTCCCCGTGCAGCTGTGTGGGTTTAGGGTGGGGGCTTGGCTGCTCCTTTTATTTGCATGAGGCATTTCTCAGATGAGTCGAGCGTATTACACCACCGCCACGTCATAAGCTGGAAGGCCAGGCTGAGAGAAATGAGCAACCACTGACAACGGTGCAAGCATGGGTACGACTTAACAGTAAATACGGGACATCCAGTTTAAAGTCAATGTAGTTACTCTGCAGCACATCACGATCTGGCCCGGTTACTGTAAGAGAAGGTTTGTAATAATTATCTCCATCTCTGCTCACGTTTGCTCCAACCTCACCCTGCTTTGCCTGCTCAGTTACGCCCAAGCAACTGCACGTGGCTGCCCCTGCTTACTGTGGCATTCTTTGGCCCTGGGTCTCTCCTGCTCCGATTAAATCTCCAGCGCCGGAGTTTCACACACACAAAGTCAATCACGTGAAGGGCCTCTCCTCAAACCAACAAACCCTGTCACTCAGGCTGTGAAAGAACTCAAATTCCATCCAAGCCCAGGGCAAGTTACGGTACGCCTGTAAACGACTGCTCCGTACATGAACGCGGCTCAACCACACCTTTGGGTCGTTTAAAGAGAAACAATAGATGTGACGTGTCCCACGAGAGGAAAAAGGAGGATCTGTTGCTGGAGAAGCTACTTTGAAATGCTGATGAAGACATTCTGCTCCAGGGTCAACTGGAGTCGAGGATCAGCACTTGTTAAAGCTAAAGTTTTTCTTCCCCCAGTGTCTCACCCAAGTGACATCAGTCTGAATGGATCCTCACTGCAGGGTCCCCAATAAAAAGTGAAAGACATCAGAAAGCAAGGACTGGTGCTGGGTTAAGCTAGTTGCGGTGGACTGAGCTCGCTTCCATGAAAGTCATGCACATGTGGCACAGACGGGGAATAAGTGGGACAATGCTTCCGCTCCATGTATCGCAGGTGCGTCTTGCAGCCAAACTGCCATTTGTGTTTCCTGTTGTGTTGGAAACAGCCAAAGTTATTCAAGTGATTCAGCGTGGAAACCTGATGGGGGGGGGCTCCGTGGACTTTGGAGGGAGGCCCAGGATCCTGGAACACACTGACATCACTATTAACTGTAAGGTTTACGCACCCTGGTTAAAACTCACCTGCCTTTCACTACAGTTAATAAATCCTAGGAATTAAAAGACAAAGTCGCAATTTTCCACCCGTCTTAAAACAACAGCAACAGCGAGTTGCCCATACGTACAGTGAAACTGGTTTTACCTGCTGTAACCATTGCTCTCGTTCATACAAGCCTTTGAGCGAAGGACTATCTACACATGGGCCAAATCGATGCAGTGAAACAAGCCTTTACTGCACCTGTAAGGACACACCCTAACCCACGTGGGGCTGCCGTATGGATTTGTGTATGTAGTTTGCATTTAAGGCTAACCGACGTTTTATGCTGAACCAGGCATCCTGTTCCCCAGTTACAAAATCGACAACGCTGTGGCTCTTCTGTTGTTATAGTTGAAGGAAATAAGCTGCGCACGAAACTGTGACACTTCCTGTAAACATAAGAAACATACGACTGAAGATGCCAAGAAGCTGCTGTGTCAGCAACCACACAACTGCTGTCCTCCGCTCTCCTCACCCTCGGCGACACGTAAAGCCAGAAGCCAGATGGTGTGAGCACATCTCATGAGTCACTCTTATGCAGCCTGTATTATGCTTTTTTTATCAGTTTATTATTATTATTAAACACACTGGACAAACCAACCGCATATATTTGAACGATCTCTGTATTTTTACAGTTTCTAAAGAGAAAGAAAAATATAATTTGCTGTAAGGATGGGGGAAAAAGTTCACAGCAGCTGTAGCAGTGAAGCTAAAAAGACTAAAAAGAGGAAGCTCTATGATTCTCTCCGCCAAAACCTTTTGAACTAGGGGAGGAATAAAGGCAGGAAAAGCTGTTTGCACAAGCCGCTGTGTTGTGCTATGCTTTGTCGTGTGGAAGTCAAAGCAGATTGCTCGGTTTAATGTTTCCTTTTTCTTTCACACTTTAAGCAGCGCTTCTCCTCAAGGTTCTGATTTACTGACATGTGCCGAGGACGAGGACGTCATCACGTGGGACTCTGGAACTGTTGAAACTTCAAGCTTCACTCTCACCTCAGTTACATTTTCCTTTATCAGCTGTGACGTGTGCAGAAAGAGTATTAAACAAGGTCAAACATACACATGAGTGGCACACAACCATTATCAGTACGAAAACACAGGCAGCACAGAGGCTCCTTATCAGCAACACGCTACAATATTCTGACATGCAGTATGTGTATACGTACGAGCACATCCAAACTACACTACTGTACATTCATTTGGCAAATTATCTGTCACATGAATGTAAACAAAATCCATTTTGTAAATCCAAGAATATATAAATATCTACTCTGTAGCGTCACATAAGAGCAGCTCGGCATATGATAACCAGGTGGTAGCCTGTTACTCGCTTTACTTATGTCCTGATAATCCTCTTGAGGGTCTTATTAGTGAATGCAGGCCCAAGGGCAGAGGGTCAACATGAGATTTGGAGGCCCTGTACATGCTCTAACCCTATAACCCCTTTAGGCTTACTGCAAGGCCATAAACCTAAACGAGTGCAAACCCAGGTGGGTGACAAGAAAAGAGACCAGTGTAGGCAACCACAGCAGCACTGTCCTCTCAGATCACCAGGGTTGCGCATTATTAGAGAAAAGGCAGTTTCCCGTGTCTCAGCAAAAACACAGCAGCTGTCGGCTCATGACCTCTGACCTACGGAACAGGTTACACAGGTCGTGACTCGGTGACAGGTGCAGTCAGGGCAGCGGCTCATGTCAAATAGGGGCTGACATTTATTTCCAGGAATACTTAGAAGTGAGATACATCACTTTCTTTCACTGGACTGGTGACCCCGTGGCTTTGTCTGATTGTGTAAACCATCACCCACTGTGGAGTCTTTTCACACACACACACACACACACACACACACCACAGAGCGTCTGGTCCTGTCTGGCTACAGCTGGGCTGCGGGAGAACATGGCCCACGACACTGCAGAAAAGGGGCAACGCACTGTTCACAGAGCTCCAGCAGCCGACACAGTGACTCCTCTGTGGCTTATCACGTCAAAACACATTTAAATGTGCCCCAAGTGCGGCCAGAAATGCATACCGATGAAAATCTAGCATTATTACGCCCACACGGAGACACACGACCCACTGTACTAGACTCTGAATCATTTGTTGACGTGTGTACGTGTCTGTGTGTGTTTCTTTACCGGTAGTCGTCCGGAGGATGATCTGATGGGTTTAGCCTCAGGTCCGTGGGGGGTTGAATACAGGCTGTTGGCTCTTTGTTCGGCCGCGGTGGTGTTGCAGATCTGGGTGAAATACCCGGCTGGTACCGCAGTAATGGGTGGGCTGGACAGTCCGGTGCTGAAAAACTCGGTCTTCACTCCTCCGGTGGACAGAACCTTCATCTTGTGCGGCTGAGAGCAAGGCAGCCCCGCTGTCGGCCGAGCCGGTGCCGGGGAGACGCCTCTAGGCACCCGCATCATCTTTTCCTGAGTAAACTAAATGTAACCGGATTGGTCAAGCCGGAGGGAGAAGTGTGCTGCTAGCTAAGCACACGCCGATCAACTGTCAGCTAAAGGGTCTCCTGTTACTGGCGAGCTGCTGCTCTATCAAAATATATCTATACGCAGCAACTTTTATAAGAAATCAGCCCTTTAGATGTGAGATGTATGAGATGAAGATGCAGCCCAGGCGGGTTTTCTGGGCTTTTTGCCGGTAGATGAAGCAGCCAGGTCAGTGTTATCCTTTGTCCGGAAACAAAGTGCTAGGAAAGCTGCCATGCAAGTAATAAACTGCTGCCTAAACACATGACACACCACATAAGCTACTGAACGCGTTTCAAAGTCCAGTCCCAGCCGGGTCCAGGGCTCACCGAGATCGGGATCCTGGTGGAGGTTTATGACTTATCCTCTGATGCGGAATCCGACCCGGTCCGTGAGTCCTGCTCGTCCAGCTCACAGTTCCGCTCTCCATACAACAGAACAAGAGCTGAGGGAGAACAGATTCTTTTTTTTTTTTTTTTAGCGCCAAACTTCATCCCGCGAAATTTAGATCTCCCGCGGCTAGAGCTCGCTTCTGATTGGCTCACGGCACGTTCGGCTTGTCACATTTGCATAGAACAGTTGTAGACGGAGGGGCTGGTCTTCTTAAAGGGACAGTAGCACCTCTTCGGGACAATAACCTTTTATTGCCAGGTTGAAGTTGGAAACAAAGAACTGTTATGAATAACAGTGTTTAAAACTGAGCATTTTACTGACGTTATTAACACAATATACGTGATTATTGCAGATACGTAATAGTTTGACGCATATTCTGCATATTAAATGTTCTTACTTGCCTGCAAAATTCATAATGTCGTGTAAGCATATTGAACATTGTTCATATTTTGAAATGATGACAGTAACGTCATGTGCACAACATTTAGTATTTCCTATATGTGTTCAGAATAAACACATATAGACACAACTGAATAAAGTATTTATTGTTAATTTGCTTTTAGGGATTTAGGTTGAGTGAAGAAGTAGAACAGGCTGTATGCATACAAGAAATCACTGGGAACAATGATAAATATGATAATAATAAATATAAATACTGTGTGCTGATGTTAGGATAAATGAAGAGGGCGAGGGCTGTTTGGTAGCTTGTAAGGGAAGCTCTGTCTGAGCTGATCAGAGTGGACTGTGGCCTAGTACAAGGTGTCACTGGTTCAGATGATGAGTGGACTCATTCAGTAACACTCCAGCGTATTGGCTCAGAGCAGATATTGAAAGAAAACAACCCCTCCCCCACCCACAGCTACTAGACCCAAGCCATATGACTTGACCCCCACTGGCCGTGGCAACGTAGACTCTCATCGAACGCACGGCTATTGTCACATCTCGATGTGGGCTACATTTCAGGTCTAACCATGAATGAGCCACATGTGACTGCACATCATCTTTAGTAATAGCTCTGCTCTGTGTATCTGTTCACCACAACACTGCGATATTAGACAGAAACTATTGCATACTACTATCAGAATCCACCCTCTGTCTCTTTCTCTTTTAAAGTATGCTAAAAATGCAGTGTAACCCATAAGAGGTGTTACACCATCCTCTTTCCTTGGAATTCAGATTGAGTATATTGAGTATAATTGACAAAGGTATATTGCAGGTTTAAAATAACCTTCTAAAATAGTGGCACGCGTTATTTAAATTAAATTTTGTTTATGTACCAGAAACACTCTGGTTTGGGGACTTATTTATAATGTAGTGCTGAGGCCTGTACTAAGCTAATAAATAAACAGACAAAGGTTAAAATCATCCTCATTAGCCTCATCATCGTCCTGTTGTTTTCTGTACAGAAAAGCGTTCACGTGGGATTTAAACAGTGCAAAGCAAATATGTCTTGTGTGTTTAGTCGTTAGGTACAGAGTGAAATACCTCGTCTCATAAAGTTGCTTTCACAGTCGCACGGACATGATGAATGCAGTGATGACCGAGTTTGATTTGGTTTGTATGTTTTTGCGGCTCTGATTCATAGCTGTGTGAATTGCCTGTGACTGCTGAAATCCTCGGATTACATGGTGAACCTGCGTTGCTCTGTTTGATTTTCACACTCCTCTGTGTGTGGTGTCAGACCAGTTTGAATTTGTAGTCAAACGCATACAGGTATGTTAAAGCAGGACCTGACCTGCACGATTTCATTTTCATACAAAGCTTAACTCGGTTTTGCAGGTTTTTATATTGTCAGAAGACACAAGTCGTTGCATTCCTCATCCCACAGGCCCATCTTGTGGTGAATATTGTGCATAACCTCATTTTCAGACCTCATGTTCTCATTTTTGCTGTTTGTCATGTTTTTTGTTTTTTTAAAATGTGATGTTTGTTTTTCAGTTAATCAGATTTTCAGAGAGTTACATCTAAATATGTTAGGTAGTAGATTCCAAACATCTAGGTATTTTCATATAAACACAGAGATACTGAAAAAAATAATGACATGTAAAATTAGAAATATATCCATCTATTAGGTTCTACATTGTTTTTGTTGAACATGGTAATGTGTACAGAATGACTGACTTACTTAATTTTCTTTAGTCAATTACCACTGTTCACCACTAGATAGAGTCACAACCTCATTAATAGCCAACCATTAAGCTGGAGCAACTTTAACATTTTAATTATGTAAAATGTTCTTGTTGTTTGTATATTTACTTACTATTATCAGACACAAATATCAAACAATTGTAATTTGCTAACAAATTTAGCAAATTACAAAACAAACAACAAAATTGCAAATTTAACATGTTTAGCTGATAGCACGTGTCAAGATTCATAGCGTGGAACTCGACACAAATCCACAAGGTGGCGCAGTTTGCTCATCTTTACGACCAGTTGAATACAGTAACATAAGCTTCCAAAAAATATCATGTAACATTGGACAATGGGTCTCAGTTCAGCTGAAATGTGTCTCCATGACGAAGGCCTCAGCGTGATCACACACCTACACACAAAGGCTCCTGTGTGTGGTATAATAAGTGTAAGGAATGCTTCTTTACAGGTGATGCCTTTCTGCTGATGGGGGCCGATTAATTAATACTCGTCTAAATGGTGTCATGAAAATAACTGAATTGGAAAGTCGAGCCATAGCTTTCAGTATTTGTGAATGACCTCAGTGGTTCGTTTGATGGTTACCAATCGCGTAACATCCTCTCCTCTGCGTCGTTCAGGAAGTTCAACCACTTTAAACTGCTTGTAACTCCTTCTCTGGAAAAATAGAAGTTCACAGGAAACTCCCTTTCTCTGATTTCCAACCACTCGGCCTCAAGAATCTTCGTATGAATACGTACATCCTGTTGTATCAGCACTTCGTTGTCATCCAGAGACAAACCTCATGTCAGCATCAGCCTCATCATGTGCAGAACGTCAGAGTTCATGCATTTTTTCAGATTCAAATAAAACATACCTGTTTCCCCATCGTTTTTTTTTTTTATTTAATTACATAGGAACATACATAGATAGC
Source organism: Macropodus opercularis (assembly GCA_030770545.1). Lineage (NCBI taxonomy): Eukaryota > Metazoa > Chordata > Actinopteri > Anabantiformes > Osphronemidae > Macropodus > Macropodus opercularis. The sequence continues at coordinate 6,566,842 of JAUCMP010000026.1, read as the reverse complement.
AAACTTTATAATAAGGAGTTTATGAAACTCACTGCACAGTCTGTAGAAATCACAATCCCTACAAACATTTACAATTAACTCTAGTATAGAGTTCTGATTATACCCAAGAAAACTCCCATTCAGAAAAAAATACAGATTGACTCGCACACTTCACTGTACAATTTTGTATGAAGTTGTAACAGTCTCCAGATAACTAGACAACAGATGTGGTAATGTAAATAATCATGTGACATGATACTGAATGCAGTAAGAGTTCAGGTTGGGTGTGAGCTTGGAATGAAATACACAAACAAAACAAAAAGTACCAATACTTCTACTTCTATCTAGAGGGAATCCCAGGTTTGTTGAGGAGGATATAAAAAGCTGATCGCTTTCGTTTTCCGGGCCCGTCTTCTGTTTTGGTCTGCTGATTTGTCTGTCCAGGAGCCAAAGAACCGGTCTCTGTTTTCTTGTTCATGCTCTACTGTTGATTCCCACTCTCCGAGGAAATAGTCCACTTTTTTTCTGCCTCTCTTCCTTCAAACTCTCCACCTCCCTCCTCCTCCTCCTCCGTTGTCTCCTTTCCCAAATACCTATCCCACCCTTTCTGCCCCTCTTGTCCTCTTGCCCGGAGTGAAGTGGAGACATGTGTTTCCCTGCACCTGCATGGAGAAAGGAAGAAAAGTGAAGTCAGATCTCTCTCTCGCTCCCTCCCTCCCTCCCTCCCTGCAGAAGGGAGCAGACAGAGTGGCGCCTAGCATGGAACTTTCATTAACCCAAGGCAGATAGCAATGAATCCGCTACACATTCACTGCCCCGTCTAATTAGCAACCGTGGTGAATGTGAAGGGTAAGGAGACCTCCGTACCCCAGCACATAAATGCCCACACTATTCTCGCTGGTATTTTAAGTTTAGTTTTGAAGCAGGGATTTTACAAGTTTAAACAAGACGCCATTGTATTTCGAAGCCAATGGCCCGAAGATACGTGACTAAAAATGCTCCCCAGCTCAATTTAGCTTCCCAACGAATCACGCTACAATGACATTCCCCAAATAAATAAATTAACATGCTACGTACCGTACTTTGACAATCTCGTCCTAATGGCACAATCGACCGTCTTCTTTGGAGAAATTGCGGGTAAGATCCGCAGTCTGGGGAAGAGAAAGAGCTTTAGACACACGCAGGAACAAACATGAGGCTAATAAGACATTTGATGCAGGGTGTTTAAGGTTTTGAAGTACAACAGTAGAACATGCGCATCGCGACCGTCTTATAAAGTAGCTGGTTGGTAAGCGCGCAAAAAACACGCGTAACGTGAATTTCAGATTAAATTGTGCAAATGTCCCGCACTCTACTGGTATTTATTGTACCATGTGCTACACGGGACTTGCTCAGGCTGAGGATGATGTAGAACAAGCAAGCAGCCCTCGTCTCCCCTCACCTTTATTGACAGGACCATCTCCGGAGTGGCTGTGTCCTCCTTCTCTAGCGCAATCTGCAGGTCGAAGATGTAGTCGATGACGTGTTGCAGGATCTCCACCTGGCTGACCGACTTGTTCTGCGGGATGCTGGGAACCAGCTCCTTCAGCTTGGAGTAGCAGTCGTTCATGTCGCACAAGGCGCTCACCGGCTCCTCCACGCACGACTGTTTATTCCGGCTGATGGCGAAACTCTGCTCCGAAATGCAGCACACGGCTTTGTAGCAGCTCCTCACCGAGCGGACGGGACTGATTGCTTTCATGTCGAGCGGGCACAAATCAGTAACGGCACGAAGACACGGTGCTGTTTGAGGGTAGGAAGGCGGTCGTTGCAGTCCGTAGTAATGTTCTAGTGACTGTCCTGAGACGCTACGCTGCCGTGACAGCGCAGTACTGCTTTTATAGTACTGCGCGCCTGGTGACGCCCCCTTTCGCGGATCGTATTCTGATTGGCCAGTGTGAAGCGCAAGCCTATTCTTATTGGTTGGTATCACCTTGCGGAATGGTTGGAAAGAATGAGGAAATTAGCCTGGGATTGCCTACCTGAGGGATTGTCAATCAGTTTTTTCCCCCTTCAGGTGGTTTTGATAACGTAAGTGTTTCAAGCTGGGATGATTTACAAGAAAGGGAAAAAAAGCTTTGAGTTAGCAACTTAAAAACAGAAAAGAGCAGATTTAGGTTTAAGCCATTTTATTTTAATTATGTTATGTTTTATTGTTTCATTTGTTTTCTTAAACAGAGCCTGTAATCATTCCGTGAAAACAAATCCTATCATTGTTAATCACTGTAGATCTGCAATGAGATGATTGGTTGTAATGTCAGACGGCGTCGAGACCTTAACTGAATACAAAACAGAATGATTTGAGTATCTAAGTGATTTATGCACATTTCACAACGTAAGTGGACACATCACCACCAAGAACGCAAAAACAAAAGTATTGAATATGGGTAAAAGGTCAGGGCGAAGCCACATTATGTCTACATAACTTATCAGTCAAAAGCATTTTGGTGATAGGTCAATAGAAAATGATGAGCTGACTGATTATCTGGGGTTTGCTGCAGTTAACTTAAAGGTTTGGACACCAGTGGGCTTAATGCGTGTTTCCTAACTGCCGTATCGAGTGGCATTAAAGCTGTCACTTTCTGCTAAACCTCTCTAAAAAATGTTATGGGAAAATTATATTTCAACAATTTTAAATGTTGCCGTCTTTTTAGTTTACATCAAAGCTTGTCCCGTTCTGCTCCTATTTGGGTCTTATTTTCCCATTTTCTCACAATCCTGTTTTGTGGAGGAATGCAAGCCTGAGCCAGCTGTGTGTCCTATCCCGACCCAGCTGTGTTGATCTAACGCGCCAGTCCCAGACATGCTGGCGCCAGCCTCCCGACGTCATCCATTCACCCCGACGCGCACTCCCCTCTTTGGCAGACGGCCCGCCCTCCCCTGTCCACCAGCAGAGGGGAGAGAAGCTGAGGCGCTCCGAAATCCGATTGGCTGAACGGGCCTGTCACTTACGCACATAAACGTACGCCCCTACGCTTCTCTCCTCGCCCACAGTTGTACTTCAGGTACAAAAATCAGGAAAATCTTTCTAATGATAAATAAGTAATGATAAATAAGTCAGAATGTCCAGAGACAAAGGCTTTTTGAAAGGATGGGATCGGTTGTAGCGATTAGTCAGTGCGATCATCAGGACTAATCCATGTGAGCTTTCCTCTGTCACCACTTGATACCGTTTTGTACAGTAGTTAGACAACCGTTGCTCAACGGCCTGTGGGTGCCAGAATGGTAGCCAGAGTGTGTTCAAGACATATTTTGCAACCACTTTTAAAAGTCTCACCCACTCACTAGAGCAGCGATTGTAAAACAAAACACACGCTGAACACGGCACAATTGCGCGTAAGCGAGTGCGCACGGCTGGTGTCATCCCCCCATTATACAGAGGTTTAACAGATGTTCAAGCCACTGCCTTCCTCCTGACGACCACCCCCTCCTTATCCTCCCCACAGCCGGTGACCCTGCATGACAAGTCACTCAGAGACCTCACTTTAGCGTAAACCACAGTTTTAAGCCGTGAGACAGAGCTTCCAGTGCTATTTTAGAGATACACTAATCTATGAGTGGCGCAGAATATCAAAACAAGCCTTTGACCTTAAATATCTCATCTAAAGATGCCAAACAAAGGACAAGTCTTGCCCTTAATCGGTGGGAAAGCAGTTATTTGCGTTGGTTAACTGCGCAAAAAAGTTGGATGGAATACAGCTGATCAGATGTTCGGCATTAGAGGCCTAACTAAAGTGAAAGCACGCTGATTGTGACTTCTTATTCATTTTTTATAGTATTAAGTAAAACTCGTAAAAAAAACTCTTTTCCTCTGATACCCTGTTACGGTTACGCTGACGGTGTGTTCGTGGCGAGAAGCGAGATCTGGTTCGAGATTCGAGGTAGGTTGAGACACCTTGTAACGTTGACGATCCGACCGGGACTGAGCTGTGGGGAGAACTTAAATAAGGGCGGTGATGAGCCAGGTGACCAGGTGGATGTAATCAGGCAGGTGAGAGCTAATCAGGCAGGTGCGTGGTGATCATCTCCGCTGGGTGGAGTTACACCCAGTAAGGGACCGATCGGCCAGGCTGCCGATCGTGACAGAGCCCCCCCCTCAAGGGCCGGATTCCAGACGGCCCAACCTTGTGCAGGCCATCCACACAAGGTCGGGCGGGAGGAGGGGGACCCGGAGGAGGGACCAAACACAGTGCGCGGTCCTCCCACCACTGTATTGCCCGAACCAGAAGGCGGACCCCTCCTGGGGTCGCCGGAGCCAGGAACCAGAAGGCGGACCCCTCCTGGGGTCGCCGGAGCCAGGAACCAGAAGGCGGACCCCTCCTGGGGTCGCCGGAGCCAGGAACCAGAAGGCGGACCCCTCCTGGGGTCGCCAGAGCCAGGCACCAGAAGGCGGACCCCTCCTGGGGTCGCCAAAGCCAGGAACAGAAGGCGGACCCCTCCTGGGGTCGCCAGAGCCAGGAACAGAAGGCGGACCCCTCCTGGGGTCGCCAAAGCCAGGAACAGAAGGCGGACCCCTCCTGGGGTCGCCAAAGCCAGGAACAGAAGGCGGACCCCTCCTGGGGTCGCCAGAGCCAAGAACAGAAGGCGGACCCCTCCTGGGGTCGCCAGAGCCAGGAACCAGAAGGCGAACCCCTCCTGGGGTCGCCAGAGCCAGAAGCCTGTGTGAGCCCTCCAGGCCGCACAATACCAGGACATCTGGTTACAAGGCAAGGGCAGGAAGCGGATCCTTTCATAGGACCGCACATAACTAGGACAGTGAGCGGCCCCTCCCGCGGGCCGCACATGGCGAGGGCTTGGAACGAGTTCAAGAAACGTTTGGGGCAACTTGTAGTGGTGTGGAGGTCTGGGTGGTCGACGTCGGCGGTGGTTGCCGCGGCGTAGAAGCCAGGGTGGCCGGTGTCGACAGAGGGTGCCGCGGCGTGGAAGCCTGGGCGGCCGACGCCGACGATGGCAGCAGTGACGTGGAAGCCTGGGCGGCCGACGCCGACGATGGCAGCAGTGACGTGGAAGCCTGGGCGGCCGACGCCGACGATGGCAGCAGTGACGTGGAAGCCTGGGCGGCCGACGCCGACGATGGCAGCAGTGACGTGGAAGCCTGGGCGGCCGACGCCGACGATGGCAGCAGTGACGTGGAAGCCTGGGCGGCCGACGCCGACGATGGCAGCAGTGACGTGGAAGCCTGGGCGGCCGACGCCGACGATGGCAGCAGTGACGTGGAAGCCTGGGCGGCCGACGCCGACGATGGCAGCCGTGACGTGGAAGCCTGGGCGGCCGACGCCGACGATGGCAGCAGTGACGTGGAAGCCTGGGCGGCCGACGCCGACGATGGCAGCAGTGACGTGGAAGCCTGGGCGGCCGACGCCGACGATGGCAGTAGTGACGTGGAAGCCTGGGCGGCCGGCGTCCATTGCTGCCGTGGCGTGAAGACCTGGGCGGCCGGCGTCCCCTGCTGCCGTGGCGAGGGCCTCGGGACAGACGGCGGCGACGACTGTGGAGTCTGAGCCTGGACGGATGTCGCCGGCGGCTGCAGCCGTCAGGCATCAACCCGAGAAACTCTCCCGGGCCGCCGGAAACAGCCGTGGACGGAACGGCCTCCCCTGGGCCAGTGGAGACGGGCGTGGACGTTGCACTGTCAGCGTGGCGTGGAGCAACGTGGTTCGAGTCAGCGTGGCGTGGAGCAACGGGGTCCGAGTCAGCGTGGCGTGGAGCAACGGGGTCCGAGTCAGCGTGGCGTGGAGCAACGGGGTCCGAGTCAGCGTGGCGTGGAGCAACGGGGTCCGAGTCAGCGTGGCGTGGAGCAACGGGGTCCGAGTCAGCGTGGCGTGGAGCAACGGGGTCCGAGTCAGCGTGGCGTGAGGCTGCGTGGCCAAAGTCAGCATGGCGAGGAGCTGCGTGGCCAGGGTCAGCATGGCGAGGAGCTGCGTGGCCAGGGTCAGCATGGCGAGGAGCAAGGTGGTCCGGGTCAGCATGGCGAGGAGCAAGGTGGTCCGGGTCAGCATGGCGAGGAGCAAGGTGGTCAGGGTCAGCATGGCGAGGAGCAAGGTGGTCAGGGTCAGCATGGCGTGGAGCAAGGTGGTCAGGGACAGCATGGCGTGGAGCAAGGTGGTCAGGGACAGCATGGCGTGGAGCAAGGTGGTCAGGGTCAGCATGGCGTGGAGCAAGGTGGTCAGGGTCAGCATGGCGTGGAGCAAGGTGGTCAGGGTCAGCAAGGCGTGGAGCAAGGTGGTCAGGGTCAGCATGGCATGGAGCAAGGTGGTCAGGGTCAGCATGGCGTGGAGCAAGGTGGTCAGGGTCAGCATGGCATGGAGCAAGGTGGTCAGGGTCAGCATGGCGTGGAGCAAGGTGGTCAGGGTCAGCATGGCGTGGGGGCACTGGAACCTCTCCTCGGTCGTCGGCGGTGAGCATGGCGAGAGCGTCCTCCATCTTGACCCACCGAAGGGGTCTGGGGAAGCATGTGTCGCTCCAGGATAACCTCCACACGTTTACTACCTCCCTCCTTTCCCTCCGGCGAGAGTTAGTGACGACCTGGGAAAACATGGAACCAGGGGGCTGTCCAGGTGTGGTCCAGCATGGAGTGGCCTGGCCTGGGGCTGGGTGAAAGGGAGCGTGAGCGACAGGCTCGGCGTGGCGTGGAACAGCATGAGAAGCCGGCTCTGGGTGTCGTGGAACAGCATGAGAAGCGGGCTCTGGGAGACGTGGAGCAGGAGCTGCAGGCGCTGTGTGGCGTGAAGCAGGAGCCGGAGCTGGGGCTGCAGGCTCTGCGTGGCGTGGAGCATGAGCGACAGGTTCAGGGCGGCGTGGAGCATGAGCGACAGGTTCAGGGCGGCGTGGAGCATGAGCAACGGGCTTGGAGAGACGTGTGGCAGGGGTCGCATGGTCAGGGTGGCGAGGAGCAATGTGGCCCAAAGCAGAATAGCGAGGGTCCTGGTCCACGTCCCCGTAGTCGGGAGCGGCGGCAAGCTCTGCGTGGGCGCGGGCCTGAAGGGAGGCCCAGTAAGTCACAAACTGAGGCAGCGTCCGCCGCGGGACCGACTGAATGATTGGCTCCTCCTGCATAGACAGTGGCTCGGGGACAGTGAGGCAGTAGGCGAAAGACAGATCCCGGGTACATGAATTTGTGGAGCTGACTTGGTGTGAAGCTGCATGGTTCCGGCGTGAAGTGGTGGAGACTGGTGTTGAAAACAGGGGGTCTCCCTGGCTCTTCAGCTCCTTCCATATGCTCCGAGCCTCAGAGGGGGAGAGGTGAGGAGCGAGCTCTGGTGCATCTCCTGGATCCTCTCCTGGGTCGAAGCGCATGAGGCCAGAGAAAAGGTCGGTGGCACCGGGAGTCGGACGGGGCGTGGATGCAGGCTGTGGACGGGGCGTGGATGCAGGCTGTGGACGGGGCGTGGATGCAGGCTGTGGACGGGGCGTGGATGCAGGCTGTGGACGGGGCGTGGATGCAGGCTGTGGACGGGGCGTGGATGCAGGCTGTGGACGGGGCGTGGATGCAGGCTGTGGACGGGGCGTGGATGCAGGCTGTGGACGGGGCGTGGATGCAGGCTGTGGACGGGGCGTGGATGCAGGCTGTGGACGAGGCGTGGATGCAGGCTGTGGACGAGGCGTGGATGCAGGCTGTGGACGAGGCGTGGATGCAGGCTGTGGACGAGGCGTGGATGCAGGCTGTGGACGAGGCGTGGATGCAGGCTGTGGACGAGGCGTGGATGCAGGCTGTGGACGAGGCGTGGATGCAGGCTGTGGACGAGGCGTGGATGCAGGCTGTGGACGAGGCGTGGATGCAGGCTGTGGACGAGGCGTGGATGCAGGCTGTGGACGAGGCGTGGATGCAGGCTGTGGACGAGGCGTGGATGCAGGCTGTGGACGAGGCGTGGATGCAGGCTGTGGACGAGGCGTGGATGCAGGCTGTGGACGAGGCGTCTCCCTCTTCCTGAGCCTGGCCTGTCCGGCCAGAAGCTCAGGGAACCTCCTGTGAAGCTTTAACTCAGGGTAGACAGAGTAGCAATTTGTGATCCAGTTCAACGTGGAAATGCGGGTCGGGGAGTCCCTGATGTCCGGGATGGCGTCGAGGAGCTTGATGAGTTTCTGGATCATTGCGTTGAAGTCGGGGGTGTGGCCTGATTCAGCGGGTTCCATCGGCGTCGGATCGTACTGTTACGGTTACGCTGACGGTGTGTTCGTGGCGAGAAGCGAGATCTGGTTCGAGATTCGAGGTAGGTTGAGACACCTTGTAACGTTGACGATCCGACCGGGACTGAGCTGTGGGGAGAACTTAAATAAGGGCGGTGATGAGCCAGGTGACCAGGTGGATGTAATCAGGCAGGTGAGAGCTAATCAGGCAGGTGCGTGGTGATCATCTCCGCTGGGTGGAGTTACACCCAGTAAGGGACCGATCGGCCAGGCTGCCGATCGTGACATACCCATGACAACGCTTGTTGTGTGTTGTTGCGTAAATCTGTGAGACACACACACACACACACACACACACACACACACACACACACACACACACACACCAGTGTGTCTGGGCAGGGATCAGGTGCTTGTCGGAAAGGCCCCGGACACAATCGGGTCTCTCTTTCAATGGATGGGAGAATTCCGAGCCTGGCGTCAGTGAGTCTGCCTCTCTCCCCGCCCTCCCTCTCCCTCTCCCCGCTCCTCCGTGCAGCTGGACGCAGACAATCGAGCCATCAACAATCGCCATGCATAATTAGCAGCCCCTCCCCCTCCTCCTCTCTCTTTCTCTCTCAATTAAATTTCAATCCTTTAGAAGTTATTGACAGACAAATACATTATAAACATATATTGCTGCTATCGCATAACCAAATGCCCAAACAGTCATTTCCCTTCAGAGTAAACGTGTGCTTCCATACCTTGAACACCTCTGAATGCCAGCCCCTACATTCATCTTCACCGCTGAGACTTTTCTCAACTTCCAACACAGAACAGTGTAAAGTAATGAGGATCACCCTGAGAGAAGAGAAGATACAGCAGGAGGGGGGGTAGACAGAGAGGCTACACCGCCACACCGTCATGTGCAGTGTTGTATACAGAAGAGCACGTTTTTCATTCAAGTGCAGGCCCATCTTGAAAGGGTAATTAAGTGGCAAGAAACACAGTGGAAATTAATCTTTTGTGTGTGCCAAGCAGGATTCCTCCTCCTCCGCTGCATGTTTTCACTCCGGGCCTCCATCAAAGGTGCTTCAGTCTTCTCAGTCCGCTTTGAACAGCCTACAGATCCCGAGCTTTTGTCCCTAGTGACCCAGGCAGTGGCACGACATTTTGTGCACATTGCAAACGACCAGCACAGTGATTTGCGCTGGTCGTTTGTTACTTGTTTGACTCTCGGGTTCACGCCTGTGCGTCATGATTTGTTCATTTATGATCTTGCTTGATTTTACTGATGAAAGCTGACCTCGTATAACCGGAGAAAACTATCTCCAGCAGAAGTCAGTAAAATGAAGGCTATATACTGCTGCCGTCCATTATGCAAGCTGTGCCGTTATCATTATGATGTTGTCAGGTGCTCCCTTCTTTGTCCTTGGGTGCAAAATAGCTTTCCCAATGTAGAAATAAATCAAGGCATCACAACTATATAGCAGGTGGGACACGACACAGAAGGCCATAAGGCCCCACTTAGCTCCAAAACAAGATGACTGTGATATCGAGTGTCAGTGGGCACGTGGTGGGGCTGCCAGCTGCTGGTCATACTATTGTTTTGTCGTTTTCATCGACCCTGACGGGAACAACACGTTTACTCTGCAGCTAGTCCACGGAGGATAGACATCTGGCTTCGTGTACGCACAGTTAAGGTCAGACTTGGTGATCGTGGTTGGAGCCAGTAGGTGTAGGCGAGGATGAGGTGATTAGTCACAACACTCGAAATTAATTTTTTAAACACTGTGGAGCATGCTTTTAAACCGAAATGAAATCTGTTCAGTGGATCTCGAGCAGGACTGAGCCAGTCTAGAGCTGACGGTGAACTGCAGGATGACCATTAATGGAAGCGCTGCAGAGCTTAATCTCTCAGCTGAAACAATTCCTCTGTTTCCTAAAGTGCAAATAAACAGCAGGACGAGTGTGTGCAGGCAGAGACAAACTGGCCGCTGGTTGTCTCCATATTGCCAACGGAAGAATGACTGATCTGCATCCAGTGCTGACCGCTCAATGCAGAGCTCCGGCCCTAATCCCAACCAAAATCAAGACCCGCTCGACAATTTGCAGATGACTACCAGATGATGAGCGTAATAGCTGCAAATACTCTTGAGTAATTGCTGCTGTTGCCGTTGTTTTGCAAGCAGGACATTTGTGGTAAATAACACTTTAAATTTACTTGAAGTGGAATGTTGAACTTGTAATTAAGCACTACGATGGCCTATACTTGGTAAGACCCCACACGCAGTGTTGATCATACACTGCCGTGTGGATGCAGGGAGAGTTTGGCCACTAAACTGCTACAACATACAACTAACCACAGATTTTGGGACGGAGGAGAGGTTGTGGTCGAAGGATTGTAAATAAACCAGACTGTGCCGCGTTACAGCGGAGGAGGTCGGGGGAAGATTTCAGACGCCCAATTTGGGAGCATTGTTCTGCTTCATATGCTTTTGTGACGAGACAACGCAGACAAGGAGAACGAGATGCAGAGATAGAAAGAGGAAATCGTGTGGTTGATTTGTTGACTGAAGAGAAATGGCTGAGACAGGCAGAAAACGTCAGTATGGAAAATGTCTGTGGGAGAGACAGGAGGGTGAGAAAGAAAAGCCATAGAAAGGCGAGTTGAAGGAGTCTGGTGCTCCGGCTGCTGCAGGGGTTCAGCTGGTCAGGCTTCACACAGACAGAGACCATTTGGTCCCTGGTGGGTATCTCTGCACCTGTGTGTGTGTGTGTCATGTTTCTAGGTCAAGTGGGTCTCTGATATCTAAGCCACAGCAGTGACTTTCTCCTTCTGTCAACGAAAACTGTATTCTTCTAGTGCTGCTTCACCTCCACCCCCCTCCCACTTCAAACACACATGTGCATGAACAAATGCATATGTGGTCACACACACACATGCTGCACCCTCCTCATCTCTTGTCTGTTCCTTGTCCCAATAATGAATTGAAATACTAGTGATGGAACTGACACACAGCGGACTCCCCCAGGTTGCACACACACACGCACACAGTCTTTCCAAATCTGGGTCAGCGGTGCCCCTTCTTGGTCACCCCTGGTGGAGCCCCCCCAGAAGGAGGGGGCAGAGAGCGAGAAAGGCCCTGACTCTCAGGAAGCTGACGAAAAGCTCTTACATCCGACTACAGACCTCGGTAATCAGATGATAACACACACCCTGGTCTTGCTACTGGACTATATGTGACTTCGGACATCGCACACTTTTTAGTCAGCTAATTTATTTTGATACTCTCAGTGATTGTGAATTTCAAGGCCACCCCGACCCCTCCCCTCCCACCCACGGACACTAATGCTCCCCATCTCAAGTGGCTTTAATCTGGGTGCTGTGACATGCACAGCATCATGGGATGGACATGAAGACAGTCCGCCAGCTGGTCAGGTCTGACTTGCCATGTTCCGCAGAGCAGTATGCATGAGCTTTAATTGGGCTTTGTGTGTGAAACCATCATAACCACATCACGTCGCTACGATTTTAATGAGCTGTGGGCAATAAATGGACCTTCCCCATCCACCCATTAACCCTTCAGTTACTGCCAATAATATATCGGCAAAGTGTTACTTCTAAGAATGAAGTAGCACAACCATGAGTCACTAACAGAAAGAGTCCCACTACCAGGAAATGCCCATATCTGTGCAGCCAGCCTGGTCTGTGTATTGTATTATGGACATTTCCTGCTAACATTCTTCAGCTCCTCTGTAATTTTCTGAAAATACCCTTGCACCACTAAGTTAAGTGTCTGAGCAAAGTGGAAGGTCAAAGTCACTCAAGATTTCTAAAAATGTTTCTTACATTGTAGAGTGGCTTTGGAAGCCAGGCCTCGCAAACAGGAAGCACTGTGGCTGAAAGACACACAAGAAGGGAGATGTCATTCATATAGCAGAACAGTAAAGACTGATTCAAGAGGCAGCATGTAAAAGTAAGCGCTTAATCACCAAAATAGCACTGATTTAAAACAGCATTCCCTGCATTGTTCTCTGCAGCAGTACACCCACATGCATTTTTAAATAGCTATTTTCAGTCTGAACACCCGTTCAGACACCTACGATGTTCCTAGTGAGTTTGAGGCAGGAAACTTCATCATAGGTCATCCTCCTCTCTCTTTGTTTACCGTCATACTGTCAAAGGCGATGATATCATATGCAACGCGGTGGTGGTGGGGAGAAGATCTCAAGCTCTCGCCAAACAGGGACAGAGGAATAACGAAGGCAGCGTTAGAGAGGCCACTGGCTCAGGCTGATGACCCCCAAACACAAGAGCTCAGATAAAGACAAGCTCTTCAAACACCACTGATAAGGAGACAGAGCAAAACAGGAGATAGGCCTGACAAAGCCCAGTGGGAGAGGTGAGAAGTGGCGTTAAACTGATAAACCCACGCATTGTATTCACTGAAGCCATACGTTTGTTATGTTAAATGTTATGTTAAATCATTGGTGTTAATACACTTAACAGTGACATTTTGTAACTGCTTCGGTCTAATGTGACAGACACACTGTGAGGATGGTGGCGGCCTATGAAATGTGCGTGTGTTCATTCCCATCCCAGCAGCCCTGTAATGACAGTTTAACAACCAAAGCAGCGCTCACCTGTGTCAACGCGAAGCCCCTGAGTTAATTATTGGCCTCCAGACGTCTGCGAGACCTCGGAGAGACGAAGAGATTACAGAGGACAAACTGAGGATTAGATAAACAGGGGAGCGACTTTTCTTTTCAGCTGCAGAAACCAATCGATCCGAGGATTAAAGTTCCATTCCGCTGTTTAAATATCACACGTGAGCAAAAAGCATCATCGCGCTTGTTTAAGATCATGCTCATAAATTGCTTTTCTGTTCATGCCAGATGTGCCCCCCCCCCACCCCCCAACCATTCTTGTTAGGGACGTAGATGATTCCACCCTCCCCAACCAACAACACTCCAATGTTAGGCTAACCTCCTGGTGACTTTAACGCAGCATCTGGCAAATGTTAGGCTTCACCTGAACCCTGTCTTTATGCTGTAATCTGAGCAGAGCTCTTACAGATGCAGCCTCAGCACAGCAAAGCTTATTGTGTGCGTGTGTGTGTCATCATGTATGTCCTCTTGCATCTGTGAGCTCTTTTGGGGCGCAGCTTCACTCGAAGGGTTTAAAGAAAAGAAGAAAAAGACAATTGCTCGGTTCAGGATGGGAGCGAAAGAAGCCGGCGCAGACACAGCAGGGGAGGCCTTTTTGTCAGAGCGCACAATGCCCACCCGGCCACAGAGAGCACCGTGCCTGGCTTGCCTTGCGAACGCACAGCAGTGACAGTGTGCCGCACGTGGTTGACACGGCTCTGTGTGTCCTTTTGTTAACAGTGGGGGAAAAAAAGCACAACAAAACAAAAACAGACAAGACCTATAGGCCAATAATACCACACTCCCTGCACAGCTGGCATATTTTCTGAGAAGCTATTTCCTGTGAAAATTCTGACACGGGAATAATGATGGCTTTGATTGGGCCCCAGTTAACGGGAGGCACTTCCTGTTCCTTTGTATTGGTTTCATTGTGAGGCGATGGGGTGGGAGGGCGAGGAGTGGGCGAGGCAGGGTTTGAGGGAAACAGCTGCTGGAGATGACACAGTCAAGAACATCCCTGTGACCCCCCTCCCACCCCCAACACTGCACACACACACACACACACACACACACACACACACGCTGCACTATCACTACAATCCTCTTCACTTCTCTCCACTTCTCACTACCAGTATGACTACCAGTATTTACTCTCAGTTCTCAGGAGGAATGTTAGTCAGACGTTGGCCTCAGGGCATCTCAGCATATTGGAGTTCAAAAACAACACACTTATATCAGACCCTGTGGCTTGTCATCTCCGACAGCGGAGGGATGGTACCCACTGCAGCCGTTGACTAGAAACTAGGGGCAATTTAAGATTCAGAATAATACCGAGCATTTCTTTTAAACTAAAAGTCGACCAGGTGGATGGGGCGTCATCACCAGCTCTGCTCAGAGTCAGTTTGTTGTTACGCCAAGTATTTCCTGTCATTGTCTTAACACACGAGCGACTTCTCCACTGGTAAATCTGAAGATTCAGATCATTGTATGTGCTGTTAATCCAAATATAGCTCAACTTTTAGATGTAGAGTTGAAAAAAAAAAACGTACGAAATGTGAAAAGGTTATATGAAGTCGTCAAAGGGAAGTCACACTCGTCATCTGCGAAGGAAGGCCTGTGGTTCTCACGTTAATTGTTGCAAAAGCAGCCGTTTGCTGCACTCGTGGCTGTATCAGAAAAGTGTACACACGCTGTGGTCTTCAAATGCAAATAATCAACATTTCGACGACTTGCAAGGCGCCCACACACATGCAGATATTCAAATGCAACACACATTGTGTTGTCTTCTGTGCACACACACCCCTGTGTGTGTTTTATCTGAGTGAGGTTTTCCATTAGTGTTTTTGCAGAGATCACAGCTTGTTCTGCTTCCTGCCACAGAAGCTAACTAGTGTTCATGCTTTCTCTGCTCTGCATTGAAGATGATCACTGGAGATCGTGACACACACACACGCACGCACACACACACACACACACACACACACACGTAAAGACAAGCGCACGCCTGCCACAAGCAGAATCAACACAACAGACTTTTGCTCTATTCTGCACTGACGTTTTAGGAGTAAAGCAAATTGTTACCATTGTGTCATAATCACGCTCTTCTTCTCTGCCCTCATCTCGCCTTTTAAACATTTCTAAGCGTTTTCTTCTTCGCTCCTCTCTCTCCAGCAGTGCCAGTCTCGGAGGAGGGCTGATGTGAGCTCCAGATGTTGCAGTAGACTGGCTGGAGACAGAGAGGGCAGAGTGCTTTCCCATTGCTCCTTAGTCTCTTCTCTCCATTTTCTTTGGTCAAGCCTATATCTGATATTTTTGTGTTTTGCTGTTGTATTTTTTCTGTGATCTACAGATCTTTTATGGGAAAGGTTTGACATTATGTGGATTGTGCTTTGTTGTTTCATAGAAGAAGACCAACGTGCATTACTTGGGGTTTATGCCACCTTCCTCACCTCTCACCCACAACGGCATCAATCCTCCTCCTCTTCCTCAGCCTCACTCTCTGTTCATCATTCATTCCAGCAACCATTC
Source organism: Macropodus opercularis (assembly GCA_030770545.1). NCBI lineage: Eukaryota > Metazoa > Chordata > Actinopteri > Anabantiformes > Osphronemidae > Macropodus > Macropodus opercularis. Next base: position 6,551,539 of record JAUCMP010000026.1, on the reverse strand, counting down.
GCCTGCTTCAGCCCCCTCACTGGTGTCTCACTGATAGACACAGACATTTAAGGGAGTTGAACCGGCCTCATAATGTGAGTGTGTCTGTAGAGCAGCGGGGGTCACGCCGTGAAATTAGGCTGCATGCCAGGGCTCGTAGAACTCAGGGGTCACTACGCGCATCGTTGACCACACCTTACTTCGCATATCTTAACGTCCTGATAAGATGTGTGTTTACAAGGGAAAATAACGAACCTAACAACAGGGCAGGAGGGAAGATGAGCGGAAAGAGATAAGTTTTGTTGCTTTACGTTACGGGAAAAGAGCAGCTTTCACAGTTTGCTGCCATGAAAACCACTGAAACACGCTTAGTGCACTTACGCAGCACGTTCGACGATTGTCGCTGCATTTTCCCTCTTTTGAGCGATCATCGTGCTAACACTTACAACCGAAGCGATAAACAGTGAAGCATTTTTATTTTTCCCAAATCGTTCCCTGGCAGCTTTCCGCGGATGCCTGGGCTGTTTACACACACACACACAGATACACACTACTACACAACATTACAATTTTACATACTTGCACATTACTTTACAGTAGCGCATGGAAATGCCAATAAACCAGTCTGATGCTCAGCCACGCACACAACTCTGTCCTTTAAAGGTCACGTCATTGCCGCTAAATCCACTTTGCTATAATTGCAATATTTAGCAGCCCGCCAACATTTTCTATTTCACCTGTGACCCAAGTCCACACAGTGAAATGAGACAATGTGACTTTACAGAAGTTGTAGCCAACAAACCTTTAACCTTTTAAATGCTGGCATTTTGTTATTAAATGAAGCATCACATGCACAGGTTCTGCCTCCTCCGCTCATCTGGAGCAAAGTTAGCATTGCAACAGCGCTGATGATAACAAATGAGTTTGTGACAGCGGGTATGTGTATGTAGGTGATGCTCTCATGCTCCCTTTTCCTCCGCTGCAGAGCTCTGTGGCTTGACCTTTGACCTGACCGGGCGACCTCTCCCGTGCCGACCCCTTCTTGGTCGTCCAGCTGTGAAATAGACTGCGTGGACGCGTGTGAGCGAGCGCATCTGTGCTCAGGCGACATCCTGGAGGAGCCGCGTGCACTTCAAAACGAAAACGCCTGATGAACACATTTGTATGTTTCCTCCGAGTGCGGGTTCCTAGGTGGTTTCCTCTTATCGTTGGCCTATTTGCTCTCTTAAAATCTGTACGGAAAAATCTTTGTACCCTGTTACTGCTGCTCCTCTGTTTTCCCAGATTCCTTGCACCCTCTGCAGAGGACCTGGGGAACTGCATCCTTATAAAGCTCTACTATCAGGGAGTGTAAATGCACATCACAAATAAAAGTGAGAAGAGAAACCAAACGTGGCCCAAATACACAAACTAGTCACAATTAATCAACAATAGAATAATTTGGTTTTTAATGTGATACCCACTCAGGTGCTGCATCTGTTTCACGTACACTTCCTTTCCGTCACGTGAGCTAGAAATTATGACATTTAGCAGGTTTCTAATAATACGACTCTTAAAAAAACACACAGGAACAATTTACTGTACTAAGTGGAACGTTTACAATTACTGTCAGACCTTTACCGGCGAGAAGAAGCAGAGCACGCTGGTTTCCGTGACGATGACACGTGACAGCGGCATTTTAAACAGGCTGTTCCAGCAGCATCTTGTGGATGTATCATGTATGCTAAGATGCTGGTGCTGCCTTAAAATGGTGGCCCTCTATTCCCCCCACATCTTTCTTTCTACTTGAACTTGTCGGGTCCCCAGTACAGCACACAGGGCCTCCTTTTCGTCTCCTCCCATCCTTCTCTCTTTCTCTCCTTCCTCTTTCTCTCTCCCCCCTGCTAGGATCCCCACAGCTGCGCGGACCAGGTGCGTTCCGCCCTGACACACACACACACACACACACACACACACACATATGTATATGCGCGCGCGCACACACACACACACACACACACACACACACACACACACTCTTACAGCCGCCAACGGACGCAGCAGGAAATGCCTAATACCAGTTTTAGAATGATGCCACTATGCCAGCTTGACAAGGAGGCTGCAGGATCTGTCACGAGAGAAGGCAACAGAGAAACCGAGAGAGAAAATGAGACCGACTAGTATGTCACAGGAAAAAGTAGAAACTGAAAGAACAAACAACTGCATCGCTATTAATGGTACGTTCTAGTTTTTGACTTGGCTAAACTTTACATTGTCAGCTCATGAACATGGCTTTCATGTCATGTTTCCGGTGCAGGATATCAACACACACAATCTGTACTGGCACAGCCAAAATACATCCAACTACTCCTCTCTCTAGGGTTCCTCAAATAAAAGGGACGTCTGAGTGTGCGAATGTGAGGCTGCGCACGCATGTGTGACTTTATGTGTGGGTGGATGCACATGTGTTTTTATAAAAAAGTACCAGTTATTTTGGTCTGTGGCTCACCACAGCTCACACTCTCCCCTGTCTTGTGCTCATCTGACATCGCCCCAGGAGAAGAATGGGGAAACAGCGTGACAGACGCCAAGAGAGCGAGCAAGACAAAGACAGATAAGTCAAAGTGAAGGGGATGGAGAAGAGGAGGAGGACATATTTGTCATCAAGTTGTCTTGCAAATGTGACATTTCACAGAACACATGGGACATGCATCGGTACAGAGACTGTTCAGGCTTGAACTCCTGCACACATACTGCATTAGTTAGCATAATATAACTATATATATACTATATTATACTAAGAAAAAATGACATCTGTAACAAAACGAAATATATTTACTATTTGCAACTGAATATGTTTATTCTCAGTTGAGTTTGAGACAAATGTTTTTTCTACTGCTTGGTTAAACATAGTTTCAAATCACTCTTTCCAAGTGTGAATTCAATTTATTGCTACAATGAAAAAGGGCTGATTATTCCAAATGATTAATTTAGCATTTTGTATTGATCAGCTAAGTGAATATGTTAAAATCTTTCAACGTCCAGCCCTGACGGCCGTGTCAACATCCTGACCTCAACTTTTCTTAGAAATGTCCTTCAGACTTAAAATATACCCAAACATTGTCTTTTACATTCGCTACTGATCTTGTTAATACGCCAAAACTCATATTTCCCTCAATAACAACAATCCAGTGTGAACTGGCACCACGGCGATGTAACTGTTTGTCACACATTTTTGGAGCTGCGCACGTGCTGTTCCCCATCATTATGGAGCGTGGAGCAGATGTACTGTCTCCTGCCTCAGTACCAAGAACCAGCAGCATATGAAGAACAATACAAAGGAGGCTCCAGTCATCACAGACACGAATGTAAGGACGACACCCCAGCTGTTGTCACTTTTAAAGGGCAACGTGTGTTTGGTTCAATTAGTTTTTTTGTTATTACTCATGCGCATAACAAGCCACAATATTATTGCTTTGAATGAGATGATAATAATATTTATAAATAAATACTTTGTGGCATTTCAGGCAGAAGCAGTGGGTCCATGAGTGGCAGACATTCATGTGAGCGGTCCACTTAGCGGTAAACGCACCAGTCAGTAACAGCGGTGATCTGCTGAAAAGCCCTTTGCCTTTCATTGTGATGGAAAACTAAAAAGGCCGCCAAACACAATCACACATACACGTCTGCACACCCTGCTGACACACACACACACACCTCAGTGTGGCCACACTCTCACCTCAAACCTTTCCATTCACTCACTAACAGGCCAGTGTTTCCACCGGCGGATGTTTTTTGAGGCCAGTGTTTCTTTGAAAAGATGCAGAAGGCCTCAGCCACGCAGGAGACACCTACGTCTGCTATTTTAGACTTTTGTCTTCTGCAGGATACTAGAAAGACACGCTGCAATATTCATTACTTAACTCCACTTTACAGCTTTGAGTCTTCATAAAGTGAAACCATTGGCGTGATATGTGCATTTCTACACACAAAAAAGTAAACACACACGCGCGCACACTCCAACAGGAAGAGTGTGGGTGTTTGGGAGCAGCTGCATGGAGAAGCATCAGACCCAGCTTCCTCCTGGTGCAGCCAGCACACGCTCGCCTCCCTGCTCGCTTCTCTCCCTCCTTCTACTCATTTCCCTCACATCTATTTCTTCCCTTCCCTTTGTCTCGTTCTCTCCCCCTACAGCACAGAGACAAACATACATTCAGTTAGAAAGAGCCGGCGCCATCAGCATCGTCTCTTATCAGTCCCCGAATTCAAGATTCAATCTGCAGCATTTGCAGAAATTAGTTGGCTGTGGCAACAGTTTGTGCATGTCGCAACACAAACTGTGTGTCTGTGTGCGTGTCCTGTTTTTGTCCTCCTTCCTCGGAATGGTGACACATCAGCACATCACAATCTGAAAGCCTGAGCGTTGCACAACACTTTCCTGTGCTGAAATACAACTGAGGGCTTGCCGGTGGCATTCAAAATTGACTCCACTCTCACACCTGTGCGAGGTGAGGCTCAGATGACTCAAGGCACAGATGGACAGAGCAGATAAAGCCAGAAAAAAAACACTGAGCGATGGAAATATAACTGTTACATCAGCGCCTCAGCTGTAAAATGTCAAACTATAAGTTATGGCGCAATCAGCTTGTAGTGGTTTGATTATAAAAACGACTCGATAAACAGGATACACTAGCGTGGCTTTGAAAACGCTCCATACAGCTGAACACAGCATCTGAATCAGCTGGTGGAATCTTCCTCTGATCTGAGATCGCACAGGTGCATCTTGGCGTTTTCACTTTTCCAGTTTTCTGTCCTCGCTCCCTCTTGCCATTCCTCAGCCTTCTCCTTCCCTTTTACCCGTCTCTGTCAGCAGCACACCCCCGGTTCGGTGGTTACTGCGCTGAAGACACTCAGCAGTTATTTCTGTGTTTCCTGTGTGTCATGTGGTGGTAGCTGAAGCTAGCTAGCATGGCTGACAACACACAGGCTCCCAGGTGCAGAGTGTCACAGTGTGGGCTGTCAGCCAGAAAGCCAGTGGGCCAGTTAGGAAGCCAACTAGGGCCTGCAGCACGTGCTGCCCTCCACCCCCACCCCGATCCATTACTATTCCCAGTGGAAAGGAGGAACAGGCTTGTGACATTTTCTCTTTGGGAAAGAACACATGCCTGTGTACTGTTCATACAAACGCGCCTTTTTTATTTATAGTTTTATCGTTATTTTACAAAACTAAGAATTTGTGGTGCATTAACAACCTGCTCTCTAGGTTCGTTCTAATCCATCTGAAATAAGCTTGTGGTTCTCCCCAGAGTTCAAGGGTTACACTGCTCCGACTGAGAGGACCTTGAGTGAAACTAGCACGCAGGGGCACCGGGGTTCACCCTCTTCCCCCAGCTCACCCCCAGGCCACAGATGCACTGACCCAGACAAGGCTGCACTTCTCTGGGCAGGACAGAGAGCCTGCTGTGCTCCCGTTCCTGGAGCCCTGATGCTCTGATTGAGACCCTGCGCCCATGCAGGAACCAGAGGGAGGGGAAGGGAGATGCGAGGGAGGGGATGCGAACACATCTGGCATCTGCAAAACCCTGCAAACGCACTCTGATATCATGACAGAAACGTACAGGCCATGAAGAAGGATGCTAGTCTTATCTCATGTCTGCAGAACACACCGTACAATCCCACACATGCGTCTAATTGGGGGCCTGCACTTCTAAGATGTAGACATGCAATTTTATCAGGATGCAGGATAAGACAAGCCAACAATTCCTCCAGTTCCACCACGCTGCTACTGCTGCATTTACACAGCCCACCAAAAAGCGTTGCCCCACAAAAAGCTAATAACTTTGCTGGAGTCACATAATGAGAGAGACTCATATAAAACAACACAATTGTCTATTATGGATACATAAAGAGTGCAGCATTGTATACACATACATACATACAGCAAGAAAAAGTATGTGAACCCCTCGGCTTCTCCAGGAGCTAATTGGAGCCAGGAGTCCAACCTGGAGTCCAATCAGTGTGATGAGATTGGATGTGTTGGTTAAATACAAGACTTTCTGCAAATACAACGAGTTATTAAGTGAAAGGTTCACATAGTTTTTTCCACCCTGCACTGTGAATGTTATGTTCAATAAAAACATGAAAACCTATAATGTTTGTGCCCTATTAGTTTAAGCAGACTGTGTTTTTCTATTGTTGTGACTTCAATGAAGACCAGAACACATTTTATAACCAATTTATGAAGAAATCCATGTAATCCCAAAGGGTTCACATACTTTTTCTTGCAACTGTATATACATATGGCAAGATCTATTGAAGCTGTCATGAGGAAGATAAATGAAAAGCTGTGTAAAGAGGACACAATAGAGAGCGTATCGGAGTGCAAGAAAATTGTGTGGGTGCACATCTCTGCAAGGTGTCTTTTTGGTGTGTTTGTTTCTTTTGCGTGGGCGCTGCCTTTTGCATTAGGCGGCAGTACAGGACGAACTTAGAGGTAGTGGTTGGAACGCGTGTTTATATGTGTGTGTTAACATGTGTGGGTAAGAGTGCACACTACTTCTGATAAACAGCTAGCACCTCTCTCTCTTTTTGTTTCAGCCCACTCTCACACCACACATTTATTTATTTTTTTGGTGTGCCAATATTCTTTTGCTCTAATGGTAAGGCGTCGGTTTTGATTTAGCAGAGGGTGAGGGAAACGTAGGCAAAGCTCTTGTGCGAGTATGATCGAATATGAAAATGCATGAACGTGGTGGTTTGTATGTGCCTGTGGATATAGGCCAGTGGGAGAGCGTAGCAGGGAGCGGTATGCTCTTTGTGGCCAGCTGTGGTGCCATTAAAGGCCCATCTGCAGACAATAGGCTCTGTCTGAAGGGCACACACAGCCTGGTTCCTGTCCTGCTCAGCTCAGTGTGCTTGTGTATGGATGCGTATATGAGAGTACCATGCATTACCCTGCCCCATTTTATCTATTACAAAAAAAAAACATAACGCTTACTCACACAGACACTATCTAAAGCAAATTTTGTATGCGCTTGAATTAAACGTGAATATTGTTGCACAGGATTTTGTCCTACTTGTAGACTGATTTGTTTTAGTTTGCATTAAGTGTCAGGAATGAAGTGAATCACGTCATGCTTCGTGGAGGCATCGAGTTGAAAAAGCTGATTTCACCGTATGATTAAAAGCTTCATGCAATCCTCAGAGGAAGTGAAGATCACTTTATTAAAAGGTTATCTCTTCTCACACACTTGACAAAACATAGCAGCATGCAAAAATACAGGCAGGTGCTGGAAAACAGCTAGTTGGCCCAACCACATACCACTCAGCGCGGTTCGATCAAGCAAGCCACAGCTTCACATGCCCCAACACACACACTCTCACACACGGCTGCTGCATGCAGACACATGCAAAAATATCTGTCCCAATACTAAAATAGGCCTTGAGAGGTTGCACCTGCACCTGTGCCCTGGTCCACACCTACACACAGGTGTCAGGATGTGACACATACACACAGACAGAGAAAGAAAGATAGCAGAGAGGGAGGGGGAAGAACGAGCGCGGGGTGAATCACACTATTGCGGTCGACCAAAAAGCTTTTTCTAGATATCATCTCTGTATTTTGGAGTAAAACCATAGGTGTGATTTTCATTTTTAGATGTTCAGGTTGATGTGTTTAATTAAAAAAAGCACCATACACAATGTTTATTCAGTAAGGGCTCAGCGCTCTATGATATATAATTACACGCTGTATAACGGGGCTGTTTATCCATAATTATGTGTTTGCAGAGTGGGGAGAGGGTTGGCGTGTATCATATTGCATACATGAGTGCCTCAAGTGTTTCACTCGGCAATGACTATGAGTAGTCTCTGAATATGTATCTGTGCGCCACAGTGAGTCATATCCATTTGTCTATGGACGCTGTGGCATGCCCCTTCTCAAATGGGGCAGAAAGCAGACTCATCATCTAAGCAGTGGCTCATCTTTAATACGTACATAAATATAGCCGCGTAGGCAGACCCATGCATTCATTAACACGCCCCCATGCTACATAAACAAACGTTTAAAGGATATAGTCTATCATTTTAATTAAACTCAATGTTCAGCCTGTCCCGACCGAGGCAGGTACATCACTTATTCACCATCAATTTACAAGTTTACTACGTCTGAGCTCTGTCATCGTGCTCCGACTTTAATATGAATTTGATAACATTGTTGCACTGGACGCCACTAAGCTCCAGTCAACCAGCTGTGGGAGAGCTTTCACATACTTTCCAACAATATGTCACAGGAAAAGAAAATTCTGCTGCTACTATTAGGTTTTTTTGAGAAACATCGCCACCCTATGGAGGACGATGGTGACTGCAGCCCAACAGACGGAAACAACCACTTTTACCTTATTTAGTTTCCTTTTTTTTCTACCTAAGGTTCGTTTTATCATATTGTTATATTTATATGCTGAAGCAAACTAACCTTTTTTTCGTACCTCCTTCATAGAACTTACACACGTTTTCAATCAAAACTTGTTTTTTTTTAAATAGATTGTGTTAAAAATACTGAGTAGACATATTAACAACAGATAATCATCTTAATATTAAAGACAGTTAATTACAACGTCATCAGCTATTTGTCATGTGACCCTCCTCTGTCTTACTGCACAGCTTTGCAGTTCAGTCTGTCTCATCTCTGATGGGACAGGACACTCCTGTGCCTTTGAGGCCACAGCGGCCTTTGGGTACCTTCTTGAGGTACTGCTGGTGGTGGTCCTCAGCGTAGTAAAACTGCTGGCGCTCCAGGATCTCTGTGCTGATTGGGCCAAAGCCTTTTCTATCCAGCTCCTACAGGCAAACATACACAGAAGGAGAGAAAGTCTTAGTTAAAAGTGATTATTGTGGATTTTACAGTACACATACTTCAACTGCTAAAAAGAAACAGTGATGTTTCTTTAGAAAACAGTTTGTAAAGTTTAGACAGTGAGTTAATTCTGCAGTTATATATGTATATATATATATATATATTAAATAATTTCCCCTGACAATGGGATTAAAGCCTGTGAATGTCGACTTATTCAAGGTTATATTGCTGACACAGAGCCGTGCGCGACAAAAACACAGCCAGTATTGAGCAGCTTGTGCAGCTCGTTTCCATCACAAAAGTCACGACACAGATTCAACTCTACTTTCTGCGATGGGTGTAACTTCCTCAAAAGGTCTGCGCCTCTTAAATGGTTGTTTTATTCTGCGGCGCATTGGATGTGAACTTTCAGCCCCTCTAACTAATACAGTAAAGAGTTTCTGCTCCTTAACTAGAAAGCAGGGTGATTGAGTGACAGAAGAAAGGAACATCCTTTTCTTTTTGTAGTGCAGCCTGCCTCTGTGGCTCTCTCTGTGGGACAAAGCATCAAAGAGTATCCGCTCTCTTTGAGAACTCCTTAAGACACTTTCACACTGACACTTTTCTAAACACCTTCAGAGGAGGCTTCAAACACGCTACAAAAGCACACAGACACACATAGGCACACTAAGCACCTCTGACAGATATATCAAAGGTATACCTGCTGTGCTGAGTGGTTTTCTCTACCTAATAATACAAGCATTCAGTCCCCTCTAGATCAGGCCTCCCGAGAGCTGACAAAACAACAAGTTCAGGTGCACGGGGACCGTCTGTGGGCAACAAGTACACCTCAGAGCCCAGTGGAGCTTTGTTTTGAGGGGGCATCAATTGGAAGGGTTCAAGACGGACAAAACAAGCAGAACGCGTTGATCTGGGCTCCTTCATACGTCCAGGGGTTCGGGCATAGACACTGTTTGATGGGTAATAAAGTTTGCAGCTGTCTCTTGTTTGTATGTCAGCACGAATGTTAAGGGAACAAAAGTCTAATTAAAATGATCCTGCCCACTGAAACCTTGGATAAGCTGCTGCAACCCTCACGGGGAAAAAATATTAGTATAATAAATAATATTAAATACAAATATGATTGTGTAGATAAGAACAATCTGGTTAATACAGCACAGCATTTAGCAGGAGCTGAGGTATGCTGGACGTTTTACTGCCCCCACGTGGTCAAATCAAAACATTGTTTATTATTTGAAGGGTTCACAGAACAGTACACATAAAATCAATTGTTCCTCCTTATTTACTAAGAAGGTATTTTTCTTTGGTATCCTCTATTTGATCATTTTCTGTGAAATTCATTTTCACACATGAGTTTGTAATGAAATAAATCTCACCTCCTGTTCCTAAAAATCTGTCCAGTGTGATGTATAAAAGAAATTCAAGTCAGTGAAAGGCAGCAGGGTAATGTGTAGGTTTTCCACATGGAGGCAGTGTGGCACCAGATGTTTGTGCGTGTTGGGGGTGATGCAGTGGAGCCAGTAAATCAAAGCCCCGCGTCCCACAGCGAGGCTGAGGCAGCAGCTGACCTCCAAGTCCTCAGCGGCGGCCACTACAATGTGAAGACTCTATTCTCCCCGTAGGTACGACCCGACGTCCACGAGCCGAACCACAGCACAACACAGCTCACACATTATTCCCCTGCCTCCATCCATCAGCGCCGTAGTAAAACAGCCAACGCTTCGTACACCGTGGCCTAATTAATCAGTCATCATCACCAAACCACGGTAGTAGTGAACCCTTCAGGGCAGAGGACGCTTCATTTGAAGAGAACACAATTTCTAAGAAAAGGCCTGCTATTCCGAGCAAACGTACACCCACACCACACCCTCACTCTCCATCCAGCAGTCACAACACAGCAGCCATTTTAGATCTATAAATCAGAATGCATGGCGTCACGCCACCGAGTATAACCTTATGTGGCTTCGCTTCCTCTCTCTCGCACTGCAGCAGCAGGAGCAGCAGCAGTGGAGGGAAACGACGGCGGAGATGGAGAAGAGAAAAATCAGACAGGAAGGACAAAATAGACGTCTTATTTTCAGGCTGAGCGTTGTGATGCTGCTCATGGTGGTTAAATTGCGGCTGCGGTACAAGAGAAATTAGTGTGTGTCTCTGAAAACATCTATAGGACAAACGTTCAAATGTAAGAGTTGAGACGTGGATTTTGTGTTGGCATGGTGTGGTTACAGTCAATGCTTGGTTAAATCTTGGGGGAGGGGATATAAGCCAATACAATGTCCTCATAAATGACAAAAACATGTTTGTGTATGTGTGTGTGTGCGTCCAGGGCCGAGCTCACTCAGCCCAGTCAGCCCTTCTTTTCTTCACGCCTGTCGGAAAGACTCCCCTGTCAAAGACATGGCTGAACGGGTGCGTTTCTCTCTCTCTCTCCCATGTGAGCGCGGACCATCGCTTCGTGCTACCAAGTCCTCCCCATTCTCCAGCCAAGCGAGAGAGCCCCTCTTGCCATCACCATCGCCAGAGAGACGGCCCCGGGACACAAATAGGACGTGACACCCCAAGAGAGGGTGGAGGTGGAGGAAGAAAGAAGACGAGGAGGGAAATGTACTCTCTCCTCTCTCCCTTACCCCACTGTCTTGCCTCTCTGTCCCTCAGAAGGCCTCGGGGCTGCAGAGTGGTGGGGAAGAGACGCGCACTGACAGAGTTTGTGACACTCGATGACTCATGGCGAAGACATTTGAAGAGGGATATGACCTGAATTCAGCCATTTATGTAATCACCCCACAGTCCACTTCTGTTACTGGTGCGCGGTCTTCCAGTGTTATTTCTGCTCACCTCTATTCCCAACGCGGTCGTCTCCGTCTTTAAAAATTCGAAATAAAATGTGCCTAATTTGCCACAACTATATAACCTCCAGCGCGCTAGTGTCAAAATGCAAGCACAATAATTTCGCACTGAAATCTACAAAACAACACACTGTAAAAAATTGCCCATTATGTCGACGGGGTCCTGCTGATGCACCATGTAACTGCAACTTTCACAGCCTAATTTTGGCCTTTGTTGTGTCACCAACACCGTCTGCGATTCCCGTCTCCGCGCACTGCAACAATAATATACATTAAAAAAAAAAAAGCTTCACGTAACAGTCAAAGCTACATGTACGTAAATGACCACTTATGCAGGCAATTTGATAGATGAAAAATATTTGTAGCATTTTAATTTACACTGTGCTAGAAAGCAGACAGAGCACAAGTCCAGTATTCAGTAGTAATATTAAAAGATTCTGACAATAATTTTTAAAATCAATTTTATAGATTAGTTGTTTCATATTTTTCTAATCTATAATAGTCCTTCTGGTTGTGTAACACTGAAATCTTGCATATGAGCATGTTCTCACCTGCGTCGTCAAAAGAACAGAGGGAGCTTGCTGAATAATATTTAATACCTCTGTAAGTTTGTTTGTGATATTGGGATAAATAATACATTTCCATATGACAATTTCATTTTGCGTCACCATGGCTGCAGATGCCAAAAGAAAGAAAGTTTATTTTATAAATGTAGACAGTGGATTTTGAAAGGCCATAAAATTTAAATATTTGGCTACAATTGTCTTAAATGAGTTGCTCTCGTTCGGAACAAAGGCAACGATAACAAAAGGTTTTTAATGTGAATCTGCACACGATTCATCTCTTTCTGATATAACGTTCACTGCAGCTGCACACGTCGACGTCCTAAAAATGTAAATACACCGCGCACTGCTAAGCTGTAGCGCAGGACAGTCGGACTGAAAACACACGAAATAGCCTGACATGATACTTATCGACTAGTCCGTGGCACCACGCTTGCCCTCAACGACCTCGAGAGAGAGAGAGAGAGAGATAGTGATGAAGAGAGCATGAAGGGGAAAAAGACCCAGAGACAGTTGACATGCAGAGAGAGATGGAGTGAAATAAAGAAAGCACAAAGCAGACTGAATGAAAAGCAAACCCAACAGTAAATATCCTGATGTCCTGCATCTGTCTATGCGCACAGGTTCATTTTTCCCCTCCTGCCCGGTTCTGTACGACTCCTTCTCTTTCGGTGCGGGCCAGGCATCCATTTTAGTTGGGCTCTAATCTTCAGTGAGCGCTCCTACATTTTGTGAGCGCGGAAGCCGACGCTCCCACATTTTGAGGGGACGCACGCACTTCAGTCTCGAAGCTAAGGTGGTGCACGCTCCTACATCTTTTTTTTATGGGTTATTTTTCCAGGCCAGACAAGCTCAACATCTGAAGACGAAGAAGAAATCTGGAGACCATCCCTGTATTGTAGTGACAACTGATCGGCTTCTGACATTTCAGCGGGAACCCACTCGACAATATCTAACTCACTCATGAGCATTTGCCTTCTGGTGATTAAAAAAAAAGTATTTTCCAGGGAGAACATATCACTGTAATTTTTCTATTATATTTTCATCTAAGCTCGGTTCAGTAGACGCGCAAACGATTTTTAGGTAAAGCACAGACGGGATATATATCGTGAGCGCTTGACAATATTTGGGGTAAATCTGACTTTTGAAGAGTTTCCAAAATGAGAGCTGGGAGCTGAAATGTCTCGAAGCCCGATTACAGAACGCGCTGACGATGTGCCCCGTTTGAACAACCCTCGGGCTTCCCCTCAAGTCTTCCAGCCCTAAATGATCCCCCCACCTTTTTTTTCCATCCATCATCTGAACCTCCCCACCCCATGTCCCCCTTTCAAGCTCATTAAGTTAGGATGCCTTATCAGAGGGCACACTCACCCCTCCAAGGCCCGACACACACACATGTGCACACACGCAATATTCGAGCTGGCTTGATAAAACCTATTGTTCATACATGCGCGCACACACACAGACACACACCCCGTTCTTTCATATTTCTCTCCAAACCCTAACCCATGTCTAACCCACCCCACCACCACTGCCTTGCTCTCTCCTCCTAATCAACTCTTCCCATCCCTTCTCTCTCTCTCACCCTCCGCTCACCCAACTCTGGAGAGACACATTTTAGCAGGAAGGGAGGAGAGAGGGAGAGAAGGGGATCGAGAGAGTGAGAGATGGGGGAGACCGAGGGAGAGAAAGGGATGCACTCCTCCTTTCTGCTCTGCTGCCACAGCGGCTTGGCTACAGAAGCCTTTGATGTTCTGCAAATTTCAAATTTCATTATAGAAAACCCCCTTCGCCTCTCCCCCCTCCTCCCCCTCTGCTCTCGCGCTTAAACAAGCTTTTCTGCCCCCCCCCACCCGCACCCCACTGCTGAAGTTAAGAAACTGAAAGCCCTGCAGAAGAGAGTCTTCGTATGGGTTAATTATTCATTGGGTAGTGCGTGTATGTGCCAAATGTATGTCTGTGTGTGTGTGAGTCATGGGGCTGGCAGTGGGGTTGAATCTGGATTTTGTGATGCCTGTCTTATCTCTAGTTGTCTTAGATCGCCTCCACCCACTCCCTCTTGTCACTCTAACATGCGCCCGCTTCTCCTGATGGAGAGCGTCGGCCCTTTTTGGATGGTGCGCGCGTTCTCGAGGCTTGGCATCGCTGCGGCGAGGCAACCATTTCAGGGCAGGAAGCTGCCATTTTGGTTCAGCCTTCGTCAGTCGCTCTGAGAGGACGCGTGTCCCAGTGGCCCTCAGATGAAACCGGGGTGGCGCTGCAGTGGTTGACAGATCGGTGGTGTCAGCAGCAAAGAGGAGGAGGAAAGAGTCTGGTAGCGGTTTCCTCTCTGGATGTTTGCAAATGTGTGTGTTGAGCCAGCGTCTGCTTCAAACTCCACATCCTGAAGGACAGTTATGATTTTGTGCTTGTGTGTGTGTGGTCAGTTGATCCGATTGCCTGCCCTGCTTTCCTACCCTCTCCTGGTCCAAGCTGCCACCTCTCTCTCACCTCTGACCCCAGCCCAACGTCAAGGTTGCAAAAGGTTGTTGTTATGGCAACATGACTACCCCCATGGCCTTTGACTACTGACCCCAGGAGTCCTTAGTAACCATGTCAATTATAATTTGCGCCCCTGTGTCCCCCCGCCACTTTGTCCACACGCATCATTCAAAGACGCGAAGAGATGACCAAACAAAAGTGAAGGAACAACGGCTGGACGGTCGGCTGGAGGGACAGACAGATGGACGGAAGAACAAAAGGAGGACGCGTGTGCCGGTGAAAGGCAGCGATTTAGAAATGAGCTTTGATGACCTATCGACCCGCTTCCTCTCTTTCGGTTTCAGAGAGGGGGTGTCGCTGATTGGATGTAGATGGGGAGGCAACTCAATATAGTCGGCTTTGCTTAACTAAACGGCATCCAACTCTAAAGGGGTCACCACCTCAGAGACTGGCCTTTGATTATGATATCTGAATATCTACAGCATCGACTCCGCAAATTACTTCTGTCACACGTGGTTTGGTTATAAGCAACAGCAGAAACTGCCTCCATCGTTTTCTATTGTACCTGCTGGAAGGCCGCTCTGCTCCTCACGGCAAGCTCCTGTTGAGTGGGGCTGGATGTGTAAATAGCTGAACGATACTGGGTACCGTGGTCATTCTGCTGCTTCATACCTACAAACGCACAAAGGGAAAATGAGACACACGAGGAGAAGGAACACACTCACCACAGACAGCGTCATTTGCGTGTAAAAGGTTGTCACAGTTATGTTGTCATTCTGCATCTTGGACTCGTGAAGCTTGAAGCTCTGGACGATCACTGAAGACTGAGGGTTTCATTAGGGAGGCCTGTGCTGCGTGGGCTCGTGTCGGCCGCTGCATTTTCCTCCTTTGTCATCTGTTCGCCTCTGTCAACACTTTCATCAGCTTTACATCAGTGTGTGTTGGAAGAGGCCCAGGCCCAGTGCACCTTGACTTGGAAGCCAAACAGCTGCGATCCCTCTGATGCGCTTTATTTTTTAGGTGCTACAATCGTGCGCAGCTCTGGCATCCATGTATGTCTCCCTGTCTTCGTCTCCCACTCAGCCTTAGTCACTGAAGAGCGCCATTCTTTTCCCCGTGCACCAAGTCAATACTCTGTCCTCCGTTATGGGCTGGGCCAAGGGACATATCTGTTCATCTACACCTTTGCCTTTCAGCTCATACTGACAGTTGCTCATTTGCTTTGCTCGCCGCTTTTCCCTGCAATTGTCTTTTTGTCAATCAACGTTCACGTACACTGAGGTGTCACCACAATATCTGAAGCCACTCAGATAGAAGATGAGGGGAGACGTCAGTGAAGGAGCTTATCTTGATTCTCGTCATGTGTGAACTCTTGATTTGCACAGTTGGGGCATTTGTCTTGTCCACTATTCCCCATTGTTCGTTTTACCTTCCTAATTTTCTGGATATTTAAAGCTGTAAACGTACCAACATACTGAATTATCACCTTTTAAAGCCGACATGTCAATGTGGTGGCAAACGGTGGCTATTTAGACATGAGACACAGAGACACATAACGCACATCAGCCTTGGCTTGTGTCCATCTGACAAACTAAAGTCCAGCATTCCTCCTCCTCTTAGTGCTTGTTTCCTGAGATAAGCTGTCTGCTGCCAGTGACGCTAAACCAAAACCGTTAAAGCCGTGACCTGCACTGTTTACAATAATTGATACAAAAAGGTGCAGCTTTGAAATAACAAAGCAGTGCGTCTCCAAACTGCAATGTGTAAGCTGAGGTGACATCCTTAGATTAGATTCCTTGCCAAATGTAATTTAACTAGATATGGTTTGTCAATTTAAGCTCTAAATGTTTTTTAAATTTTGTCAAACAACCCACTGCACATTACACCTGTTAATGCTGTGCTCTATTACTATTATGATCATGCTTATTATTATTGTGGGGGAGAACTGATTTGGACCGAATGTGCAAATAAACTGAGACCACAAGATACTGACAACTTCCTGACACAGTGAGCTGAGTATCTTGTTCTCCTTAGATTAAATGTTACTTTACATCACGGTGTCGCAACCTATCCGTGACACACGCTGTTCAGATATAATGGCTGTAAGTATTCATCAGGTCTTCATTCAAATCAGAGGAGACAAGTAGACGTTGCCTGCGCTCTGACACACACCGAATAAACGCGCTATAACTAACGCTGCTGCCTCAGAGAATTTGCTTCACTGGAAATTTACTTGAACGGTATTAAATGCTTGTGTGGCTCCAAATGCAGTAAATATGCTGCTGGAAAGTGGTTTTGATCCCCGTCTTTTTAAATATGGCCAAATGATTAGATGACATCCTCTTAAGTTACAATGCAATAAAGACTCCTTCAACTTAAAAACTGAGCTAGAATTGAAATAGACTGAACAGGTGTATCCAAAAAAGACAATTCACCAATTTATGCTACGCTATCGTTTATCATTCAACACATACATTTGTCTTCCGCTCTCTGCATCCATCTCTACCCTCAACCTCTTCCTCTCCACCTCTGCAGAGCTGGATGTTGGCCATCTTGCCCCCAGTGCTGCTGTTCAGTGACAAAGCTAACGGTGGCCTCGCCATCAAAGGCCACCAAACTACTTTACTACTGGCTGGCCACAAGAGCCTTAGCTCTGATTGGCTGGCTGGCAGGGGTCTTCGCTTCGTTGTTCCCCTTGACCTTCCCTGCGGACCCCATGAGTCTAAGCAGCCAAACCACACACAGCAATACTTAAATACACCTGAGAGAGAAGGTATGGGCCAAATATGTGTATAAATATTTAATTATTATTTAAATATGAATAATTAGGAGGACAACCTAACATTTAACATTAAACTAATGCATTTGAATGTTGAATTTTAATTATGATATTTAACACTGAATACATCTTTTAAATGGAGACCTTTAATATCCTTCACCTCAAAGGACTGTGTGAACATATGAAATAGAGAGAATTTCATATGTTCATCTTCAGAGATCATCACCGTCAATAACCAGTTGTTACTTCCTAATCAAAATATTAACATCATCCAACACATCACTCTGGCTTTTGGTTCTACCAAGTCCAAATAAACTCAGTCCTCAAAGAACTCCAACAGCAACAAATACCACCCAAAAACTCTTCTCCCCTCCTGCCGCCGCCGCCGTTCTCCCACTCTCCATTTTTAACAGCCCCCTTCGTTATTTTCTCCATCCATCAAAGGCAGCAGTAATTATTAATGAGAGCCTCCCTGTTCTCTCTGCATTATGCATGAGAGCCTTGCTTCTGAAAGCAGATGGAAATGGGGGGTGTGCAGAAGGGGAGGGGCTACGGGTCTAACACGCACACACACGCCGCCTCTCAGGGTCGATGACCTACGCCCACAGAGCCAAAAATATTAATTAATGGCTCCCCCTAAATCAGATAATTTTAAAGTAGCCCCCTTAACACAAATGAAAGCAAAAGGAATAAGTGGGAGGGAGGCTGCTGCTACTTTCTCCAACAGACAAACATGCGCACACTGTTTTGGGGCTTGTTGTGTTTAAACCCACTGAGATTTCTTGCAAGTCTGTAAAATCTCTTCCAGTGTTTACTGGAGAAAAATGGCTCCACTCAGCATGTCCCTGCTGGTGTTGTGGATAAAAGCTTTCCATTTCTCCCACGTCTACCTTCACCTTCCATCCCTCCTTCTGCAACTCATGCTCGCTCAGTTTCCTTCTTATTCCCCGCTCGCCGTTTTCTTTCCCTACCTCCATCCGTGTCTGCATTTACCACATGTGTATGTTTATGTGCATGAAAGGGTGGTGAAAGACGAAATGAATAGCTCGATGTGCGATTTTCAGCTGAAAGCAAGCAAAAAAAAGAAAGACATGGAACAGTTTGAAGGTAATCAGATTAAATGGGAGGCTGGCTGCTATGACTGCTATTAAAAGCAGATGGGGGGGGGGGGGGGGGGTAAAGAGCGAAGGCACTGTCCTGATGTGTGTCGCACGGTAAACGTGTCCCCTTTCTCCCGCCCTCTATGGATCCAGGGGCCTGACCCCGACCTGCGCTGCCCGGGCATCTTTTACACAACGACCCTTCATCCGTTACCGACTGCAAAAGCTGAGACGAGCCTCACCTCTCCACCCTTCTGTCGTTTTTATTATTTTTTTTATTTTATTCAGCTCTCTCGCTCCCTCTGCGTTTCAGAAGGGCAGTCAGCACTCAACTCGATGTAAATAAGGAAAGACTGCAAATGAGGGGAGGAAAAAAAACTCATTTAATTACACAGATGAAAGAATAACAAACATTTCAGCAAAGCTATTGTCAGTGTCCGCAATTAGGAAATGTTTCTGCATAATTGGTGACTTTTCGCATTGTTCTGAGTGTTGGGGGGAAAATATTTGAAGTGAATTCAGAATTATTGCACATGGCAGGGCGTGCCAATTAGACTGCAGCAGAATTAGCACTAATGAACAATCTAATGTAATTATTCTCCTTCTTCTTATTTTGCCTCTTCATTCCTAAACCTAACCTCCCAGCCCTGGCATTTACTACAATACCAGCTGCGCTTATTTCAAGTATAGCGATTTAGACAGAGATTATTTGGCCTTTGTGACCACTTGGTGAGTCTGACCAGATTCTTTGAGAAAAAAAGACCCCCCCCCCAAAAAAAAATATAAAGAAAAAATGAAAAAAACAGTAATTCTTTATAAATGCAGTTTCCCCGTGTGTGTGCGTGATAGTATTCAGGGTTGTGCCGTGCCCCGCGGTCTCGTTACGACTGTGTGCGTGCCAGCAGAGCCCTCTCCTCCTCTCCTCTCTCAGCTGCTATTTTTGCCCTATTCTTATGTAAGCTGCTCCTGACGCGCTGGAGACAGAGGCAGAGTACGGAGCTGGGATGGTGAAAGCATCCCCAGCGGACACACACACACACACACACACACACACACACACACACACACACACACACACACACACACACACACAGTTGTATGCGCGTGTAAACACATGCACACACAAACAAACACTATATGTATATGCAATATGCGGAGCAAAACAGAGAGCGATGTGACACACACACTGAGTCAACCAACAGCAAACTGCACCTCAGCAATAAACCTATAATTCTAAGGTTATTCACATTGTGGGGATTACTGTGAAAACTCTTTTCTGTGTAAAAAACGTATTCGGTTTGTCTCCTTAGGCTCCATATTCTCTACCGGAGCAGTCCTCTCTAACGTGACCACTTCATGGTCCTGGCAGACCCTTGAACTTCTCTTTTTAGCTGCATCCAAATCTAAAAAGTGGAGCTTGTTCCACAATTGTGCTCAAATCATTCCAGACGAGGCTGACTTCATATTTAAAGCATGTGTCGATCGTGAAAAATAAATTCTCTATTCTTATACTATATTTCAGTCAAGTTTTATATCTGTAATATTGGTGCAATTTCTGGTTCCAATTTGTGTTTTATTTCCTGCAGGCAAAATATTAACATGGATTTCGCTCAGGGTGGTTTTTAAGTTTTTGTCTTACTCCTTTTTACTTATTGCCACGTATTCTATCACCAGTTCTCCCTATTGTTTCACTTGTTTCTCATTTCTCCTATATTTTCACTTTATGTGCACATATTTATTCCCATGCAAATTCAATACATGCATATAATGATAATAATAAAAGTGTCTTATGAGCAAAAAGGACTTCTTATAACCTTTAACATGAAATATAATCAAATGGTTATGCAGACCCCCCACCACACTCCCCTGCTGCACACACGTGCCACAATCTCCATAAATTAGGGCTGTCAGAGTGTGCAAGGGTGTAATAACTGACACCTGGTAATAAGCAAGCCTATCTCAGCCAACCAGAGAAGAGGCAAGGGCGAT
This sequence comes from Macropodus opercularis, assembly GCA_030770545.1. Lineage (NCBI taxonomy): Eukaryota > Metazoa > Chordata > Actinopteri > Anabantiformes > Osphronemidae > Macropodus > Macropodus opercularis. Next base: position 6,530,969 of record JAUCMP010000026.1, on the reverse strand, counting down.
GGGTTAGGAGTGTGGGGGTGGCAGGGGTCACAAGTCAGGGGTCAGGGTCAGCTCCTGTGGGGTTTGGCTTTAGTCAGGGGCACCCCTAAATTGAAGGATGTGGTGACACAGGGGGATACTGGGGTACCCCAACAGGGAATTGGCGTGTGTCGCAGCCAGCTGGGCTGCAGATATTATAGAAAAGGGATAATCATGCACATTTCAGTAACCGCCACCAGCATGACTTAGCAGATGGAAGGCTGCTTGATTTGTGTCTGTGTTTGTGATCTGATTCTGTCCATGTATGCAAAATGTGTGAGATGTGATCTTTGTTGATTAGGAACGAGCAGATATGTGGAGACTACACAACACCGCCTAAAAAGTACAACATAAAAAAAACCAAACAAACACAAAAAACGTAAGGCAATTAAATCTCACAATTAGTCATCAATCTCACTTCAGAACACAGCACTTCCCTGCTTGAGAAACCTATAACATATCTATCTTCAACTGTGTGACTCCACCAGCGTCTGTATGTACGTGCACATGTTATCAAATAAGGATGGCTGCGTCGGCCATCTTAGTTGTGCATTTCTATCTATCAGCGTACGTCTGTGATGCCTGTTCACTGACGCAGCATCAGCAGCCCACACCGTAAATACTGCATGGCCTTAAAAAATAGAGGATGTAAGAAATGAGGGAAGAGGAAGGAAAGAGGAGGAAAAGAACGAAGTAGGAAATAAAGGGAGGGGAAAAGCCATGGTTGTGAAGATGAAGGGTGGCAGAGGTGGAGGAGGGAACAGAGGAAGAGATGGGAGAGAGCAGAGAAAAGGGGGGGAAGGGAGGACGAGGAGCTGAGAATGACTAAGAGATAAAAGAGGAGTGAGTGGATGCAAGTGTGTTTTGCGATGAGCGGATGGCCTCAGGGAGCGGTCGACTCACTGCGCTGCTCTGCGGATGTGCTGACGGGCTTCGGGCCGTTTGCTCACTTATTCGCCCCTTCGCTTCACTCACTGCAAAGGGGACAGTGTGTGAGTGTGTGTGTGTGTGTGTGTGTGTGTGTGGGTGTGTGTGTAGGGGTGGATGGGGGGGTTGCAGGTGAAAGAGGAAAAATGAGACAGGAGAGAGCGGAACTGGGAAAAAAGGGGGGGGGGGACATACATAAAGGGTGGAAAATCACTGAAAGAGGGAGGCGAGGGACAGAGATTGCCTTATTTTTAAATAGGTTAACTTGCAAAAAAAACCAAACAAAAAAACACCAGGGTGGCAGGGAATGTTGGATTAGTTCCAGAGGTAGTCCTCTACTAAGTGCCAGGAGTGGGGCCTACAGAGGTCCGTAACAAGGAAGTATTCAGTGAACTGACGTGCCATTGGTGCAGCTGTGTGCACGCTCTGCATATGCTGTGTGCGTTTTGCCTACTCACATGTATGCACAAATGGAGTAAAGCTGTCTGTGAGTAGGCATAATGAGCACTTGTGCATAATGTGAAGTGAACGGTATGCTCGTGTATGGAAATGTGTGCGCCGTCGTTCTGCGTGCGTATCACAGAACAGCAAGATGGGTTCGCAGCGGGCGCTCGAAGCGCATCCGATCGCGATGTTAAACCGTCAGGATCAAAACACGGCTGCCCTCTGACACGCAGAGGTCGGCTCGTTGAGTTCGCTTCGTTTCCACGGCCTTTACGTGCAAAGGTATGTTACAGATGAGTCGTCATCACACAGACATAAGAAACTTATAATGTGGGAGCATGTAGAATGGGGGGGTCTTTATGCAACATCCCAGGGAAGCCAGCAGATTGAGACTAGTGTTGCTGAATATGGAAAGAGGGCACACAGCAAAGGCTGCTGGGAGTTTCTGATTGGCTGCTAATGTTGCTATCCAGGCCAGGATTGGTGGAGCTGACGCAGCCGACATCACGTTGTCGGGACTAAACCCTTTTGAACTGAGGCAAAGCAGAGAGGCACAGATCTCAAAACACACACACACACACGTGGGCACACACATTAAAGGGAAGTCTGAGAAACCGAGTATGCATCTATACATGACAGTTCCACATGCACTCCAACATCATATATATATGATGAATCAGGATGAGATCAGGAGAAAGCCAAATGTTGCTGGGCTCCATGTGCGATGATCTCTGGTGAATCTGTGCAGTTAAAAGGGAAGCGAGCGAACTTCCTTAATTTCTCCATTCTCTTTTAAGCATAGCTCTAAGGTGGACAGAATAAATTGGAGGTTAAGCACGCGTGAAGGCACAGCCAGCGGGCCCCTTTCTACCACTCCACGCCACATTTGTCAAATCACAGAAATTTCTGCTGCATGTGAACCCAGAAGTGGAGAAGAGAGACGGCGGGGATTCACATGTGAGGCACGCGAGAGGACTGCGTTTTTACATTTACGTTTGTGGTCATTTCGGAATTAAAAAATAAAGAAAATAGTGGAGCGCATAGAAAATAAGCTGCATGCCATTAATAAAACATAAGATGAGACACGGCAGTGAGTCAGGGGAAATGCATGACTACTTTTTTGGCCTCACTGCCTTTGCCCCCACGGCGCATCGGCTCGACTCTGCCTGTGCCTTTGCCGGCAGTAAGATGCGTCTCTGGCTACGATAAACGGGAGAAGAATCTCTGACGGGGATGATGTGCTTGTCCGATGAACATCAATACTCAATCGTTTCTCCTACCTCTGTGCAAACTAACCTTTCGTGGAGGTAGAGAGCGTACAAAAACATACACCCCATCTACCGGACTGGGCATTTAGCTGGGTAGTTGTAGGAGAGACCCAAACATGGCTGACATTTAAAGTATTCAGGTCAGAGCCATAGTGACACATGCAGAAGACATGCCAGGGCCGACATGGGCGATGCCGCTGAGACTTTAAGGCTGAAGGTCCGGTTTTGTGAATCTTTGAGCGTCTCTGCCCAACTCGCCATGCCCCTCCCTGCAGTACGAGCGAGCCGAGTACCTCTTTCCCATTCTTCCTCTCGCACACATGCGTGCACACACAGCCTCCCTGTGCCCTCCCGATGCATTAATGTTCTTACATCACCTCCTCCAGTGAGCAGCGAAAACAAGAGTGCCTGAAGAGATGAGAGATGGGCCATGGGGGGACGGGAGGAGGGTAGACAGGTGGGGAAGAAGCGCGGTAAAAAGACTAAATAGTAGGACGTTAATCAGAGCGCAGCGACATAACCCTGTTAAGCATTTGATGTAATTAGGTACAGTGCTACACTAGCACAACAATTCCACTTTAGAAATGTCATCAAGGATATGAACTCACCGATGTAAAGGACGCATAAAAGCTAAATTTCAAAACTGGCGTGAATAACAAAGCTGGTTCAGGCTGGACACAGTACATGCTACAGACATACTCTAACACAGAGAGTTGTTTTTTTTGGTTGGGGCCTGAACGCCACACTGGTGTGTCTTGCTATGGATGGCTGGATCTCAGACACATTAACAGTGTCTGGCGTTGACTTATACCCATGAGACCTCCCCCTCCACATCGCGCACGCAAGCACACGTGTCTGGGCATCATACTTCTGCTCTAATACACCCCGTGCCCCTTGGGTCGGGCTGATTTGACGGCGACTTTCGGGTTTGTGTGGTTGTATGTGCGTAGGCTGCTACCTTGTGTAGGATCGTGGTTCTCCCAGAAGCGTTTGAGCAGCTCCTCCAGGCTGATGTCTAGAGGGGAAAAGATCACCCTCGCCACCTCAGCGTGACCTGTCAGACCTAGAGGAGAAACAACCTCCCGTGAAGCAAAAGGTTTGTGTTTATGAGGTCTAGCTGCACTTCCTTTACCCATCCCCCTCAAGTTTATTTTACAAATGCTGAACACAAATCCAGATAAGCCTGTATGGGTTTATGGTTAAACATTGCCCCTTCAAATTTGCAAAGCAGAGCTTATGAACAGCATGTACATGTCACTGAGTGTATGCGCCACAGGCACAATAGGAGGGATGGAGAGTCGCAGAGACGGGCTTAGACGGATGGAGACGGCGGGACAAACGGTAAAGGTTGGAGCTTACGGTGCAGGTTGCCAAAAGCAAACAGACATTCGGTCCCGTCTGCAGCTGCCAGGACGCCAAAGCTTCAACAAGCTGCCTGCAGGCATGCTCAAACTGGGGGAGCCTATAGGTCTCACACACAGGTACGAGTACATGCGCGCAAACAAAAGGCAGCCTCACACCTCAGGTAAACGTACATATACCCACGTTAAATGTAAAGAAAATGTGCAAGTTTAGGATGGTGTTTAAAAAAAAGCCATCTCTTGTTTTCATGACATGCACTATAAAGAGATGCATCAGGTGCATTTCAGACAATAGTGGAAAGGACGCCAAATATATGCATCTGGCCTGGGACCCACTTCCTGTCTCCAACTGACTCTCAGCACACCCAGAGGATCGTCCTGTGCCAAATGAACACGGACAAGCTCACCTGTTTAAACAGTTGCTGCCTGAATCAAACTGGGCACAGTCTTCACTGCGTAGTAATGGTTTCTGAGCAACAGAACGTCTCTGCAGAAGCCATGTGCATGTTTTAAAAAGACTGTGTAAGGTCAAAGGTCAAAACCAGTAAGTCAACATAAATAATAGAAAGACCCTGCATTTCTGCTAATTTCCTGCCCTGCTCAGCGGTGTGGTGTGTCCTCCCAAGCAAGCCTCGACTGCACTTTAACCTCGCCCGGCGTGTTAGATATTCACCTATCTGCCTGTTCTACCGTCCCTTCCCGACTCTGCTGACAGTTCCATCATCCCCTTCGTTCTGTCCATCCGTCTGACTGGCCAGCTGTCTGTCCTGCCCTGGCAGCGTTGACAGCTCCTCGGTCTCATGCCGTCGCAGTGTTCTGCTCCGTCATGGCCACTGGAGCGACGCCTGCACTCTCTCAGTCGACGGACAGGCAACCATTCTTCCCTCACGGTTTTGTTCAAAATCTCTTTCCCTTCAAAAGTTTATTTTACTCATTCCCTTGCTTGCTGCAGCTCAATCTCTGTCATCTGTCTCCATCTCCATCCTCCACCATAGCTGACCATCTTGTTGCTTGGCAGCTGACAGAAAGAAAGACTGAAAGGCTGACAGATAGGAAACATACAATCCCTTGAAGGGCTCTGCTCAGAAAGTCTGCCAGCAAAGCCCAAAGCATCTCCCCGCTCCCCTCCACGTCCCCCCATGCTGTGCCGGCACCTAGGCTCAACACTTTCCTGTGCGGATGTGCCCTCACATTGCATATCTTATGACTCCTAAAATACTAGAGAGCCTAGACGTCTTCATTTGAATTATATATCAATGGCCTAGATGATCTATTAGAATCTCATGAAGAGGAAGACTGAATGAAACAACTTCAGAGGCACAGACAGTTGGCCAAACATTTTAAAATGTCTTTTCATAGCAATTACACAGAATTCGAGCTTGTATCGTCAACACTGTGTTTGCCAAACCGTCGATTTAAGGGAAGTCCGTTTGTGGTGCGTCGTGCACACTAGCTGCTATTGGCAAAAAAACGCTGCAGTACGGCACAGTACAGAGCCCAATCCTTACAAGTAGGTCATGGTGAAGTGGGGATGGGGGGTTGGTGCAGCCCATCTGGAGCAGTGCATTCTGAGTAGATGACTGCAGATGAAGGGAAGGCGGCGAGAAGATGAGAGTTCTGTACTTAAACCACCCTTTCTGGCTGCGTTTCATTTTCTTTTCCCTCTTGAACCTTGACTCATCGTACAGAAATGTCCTGCCGACTCACGTCGCCGCGCGATTGTGCCATATAATTCAAAGTGGTGCGTGTGTAAACGTGCAAAAGCGTCGACAGGAGGTGTAATACCTGTGCAGACCTCCTGGTACGTGGGGTTGGGGGTGAAGCCACCAGCGTAGCCCACCTGTGTGGAGAAGACGCCTGGAAGCCGCCAGAAAAGCCTCTCTGCTCCCCAAAAACAACCCATACCTGCGAGAGGCAAAATGCACCAAAAATGTTTTACTGACCACAAACCGGTAACAGACGATTCCTACTGGGTTTATTCCATGGTCTCACCAAACATAATGCTCTCCAAGCCTTCGGGAAAAGGCTCCACAGTGGGATTCCCATTGACTGCATGTTTGTCTGTGAAGAGAAACCACACACAAATATGACTTCACATCAAAACATTGTGTTTTAACACTGCAAAATACAGCATGCCAGCAAAGAGGCCCCTTAGCAGCTTTAACTAGGCCTTATAGGTCTGCACTTGGTTACAGGCTGACCCAGGCCAGCGGATCAGAGCCAGAGGCTTCTGTGTTGGAAGACATTTAAGAGATTACAAGGCTTTGACTGCTGTTCTATCCCTGCTGTCCTTTCCTCAATACCCACAATTAAACACAATCTCCCCGCAACTTCCTGATCGCTCACAAAGCGAGCTAACGGCAGTGCATTGAGGCACACATCCACATAACCTTGCATGCACGGGAGGGCCCCTCAAGTAGGTCCAGCGTCATCCTAATCTTTGCTGTGTTAAAAATATCCAGTAAGTCAAACAAACTGGAGTGCTAAGAGGTGGCAGGGGAGGGGGGTGGGGGGGACACTCCACTGCCAACTGTGCTGCGTGGAATTAGAGCGCTAAAAACGAAGTGTGTGTGTCTGCGTAACCCACAGATGTGAGAGGAGGATTAGGGTTTAAGAAGACTGAGGTGACTTAGCGTGCAAATCTCCACTAAGCAAGGCTGGTTTTTACTGCAACCACTAATATTAGTCTACAGATAAACAGGCCGCAGGGTACACTAAGAGCTTAGGCGCAAACCAATAATGGATGCCTGCACAAAGTCCAGTGTGCGATTGCACTCTGGCCGCACAGAAACGCGATGTGTGACATTGACCTGAATACAAATGATCTCTAATCTGATACAAACGTAATAGTTTTCATTTTCTAGACAGGTCCAGGATGATCTGCGACCAGCGGCTACCTGCGATTTATTTCCCACAAAGTGATTACTGTAAAACTACATGGCACAGAAGCGCTGAAAAGAAAGCGCGTTACCACACCGGGACCCCGGAAGATTAACAAGTGTTTTGAAGAATATAGAAGGCAAAAGGCGCCCGCACAGCACTCGGGCTGATAACGGCTGTCTTGGTGTGCCACCTTAAGGGGACTTTTTGATATTAGACAAAACTGTTTGTTTTTCTGTGCAGTAACAGATTGCAGAAGCACAAAAGACTCCTGAAATGTCACAGAGGCCTTGTTGCCCTTAGGCTGTCCATTTCTTGCCCTCCTGTTGTGTGACAGTTCTGTCTTTTAGCAGCAGGTTGTTTGTTGCTACCAGGTCAAGTTCATGGGCACAGTCAGCCGCAATCAAAGTGTATCTGTGTCACCGACTGCACCAGCTAAATATCCTGAGTGCGTGGGGGTGACTCAACATGGGGGAAGACAGGAGAAGTTTTCGATGAATTTCTCTGCTCTCTCGTCCTTCGTTTCTAGCCACCGAGATGAAAAGCACTGAAGTTGTCAAAAGATAGAAAGTGTAAATGAGGAGGTCAGAGAGACAAGTGTGTGGTGGTGGGGGGGAGTAGGAGAGATCAACCTGCCAAAACAATAAAAGGAGTACATAGCCAGTGAGAAGCAACAGATGAGGGTAGCAGAGAGGCAGTGAAGAATTCTTCTGGCTTTCAGACCACCGTGCCTTTGGGCACTACATAAAAAGACCAAGCACTTCAGCCAAGAGAGAAAACAAACAAGCAAATAAACAAACAAAACAAAAGTGAGAGGTAAAAAATGAAGACAGCCAAGAACACGCCGACACAGCGCTGTCCAGAGAAGCCAACTCTGAGCCAAACTTCTGCACCCTCTCGTCTCTCCGAGCTGCTTTATTAACTTCACACTCTCTTTTGCACAACTTCCCATCATCCCTCACTTTCGCCTTATAAAGACGCGAGCATCGGCAAGAGCTCAATCAGCAACGTAATCGTTCGCGCGCCAACCAGCCAGCAAAACAACCTCTGCTGTGGGTATTACTCCCATGGAGCAGCTGGCAGCAGTCCAGACAGTGCCAGGCTGGCTCCTTTCACTGTGGCAAGCCCAGCAATCCCCCCTGCCAGCCCAGCGCCCACACCCCATTCTGCCAGAATTACCCCACCTAACACACACAGGCAGAGAAAGAACTGGCTGAATACCCTCAATACACTGCCTCTCTACGCCAGCAAAAGAAAGAACAGAGGACGACCAAAAACAAGGAGGGAGGGTGACCGACTGTGCTTACAAAAGAAGAAAACAGGCTAAATATGGGGGAAGGATTCGTGAAGAGGATTTTTTTCTCCAATTTGGACGAGATATGGGCGTAATTTCTTTGTGCGTCTTTGAGGATATTTGAAAAGCGCAGATCAAGCTGTACAGTGCAGCAGGAGTGAAGTGGAATACTTTGGTCACCTTTTATTGCCATTGGTATTTGCAGGCGGCTGGATCAGAACCAAAACGTCGGACGCGGCGGCGTACCGCTCTGCGTGTATCGCGGTTACCATCAGTCAGAGACCCAACAATCTGTTGTTTAGCAGATAATAGCATCTTGTTTCAGTGAGTATTCAGCGCGGTACCCTCTGGTTCTACCAGTGGTCCTGTGTTCCTCGCCCAGATAACTGGAGTCCAAGTGCTGCTGCCCCCTCGTGCAGAGACACGGGAGAGGTTCTATCCACGGATGCCAAAACTGGTGATGGAAAGGTCTGTTTCCAGGCTGCTCTGTTTACATCCTTCCAAAACCCCATTTTTTTCTCTTTCCCTCTCTCTGCCTTTTCCCTCCCTCTCGCTATTCCTCTTTCTAGCGTCACACAGGTTGGCCGAGAGTCAGGCACGAGTCGTCGGAGGAGGCTGGAGCTTTATACCAGTGCCAACTACACTCCGCTCTATGGGAGGATTGTTAGGGGTGAGAAGGAGTGGGGCAACGGAGAGAAAGGGAGGGGAGAAAATAGGCAAGGCTGGTGGGAAGTGGTCTAGTTTTCACAACTGTGTATGTAAAGGAAATGACGCTGCTGTGGCCCTACAACAATCAGCCTAAGTTGCTATTGTGAAATGTAAAGCTGTCTCTGGTCAGGGTGGAGAAACTGTCCAAACTCTGAAATATCCACCTTTCAAGCCACTCATGCATCCATACATACTGTATCGTAGCAACAGAAACAGTTGCTATGGAAAAGCCTATATGGCTGGCTTCATCATCTATTTTACAGCAAGATGGGAGTCGCATCCTGTGGGCCTGAACAAATGACTACATCAAAAGCTAATTTGATGGGAAAGAACAGTTTGGCTTCTAACTGGCTGGCACAGACCTAAAAATGTGTCTTGTTTTGAAGGGCATATTAAGGACAATTATTGAAAACGGTTCATTTTACTTTCACGCTCTCCATTTTTAGCCACAGAAATCCTGTCGCACCCACCAGGAAACTACGGTATATCACAGAATCCACTGTATGGTGAACACATGGGAAATTAATCAGGGCGTCCATTTCCACTGATCGACTGCTCGGTGGAAACTGCGGCACCTTGAGGAAACCCGTACAGACCCACTATAGACGTTGTAGTTGGGTGTAAACAAAACATCCTCCCTTCACTGAGGCAGCGGATGTAATCACTGAGCAAATACCTCTTATTTATCTCTTACCATGTACTTCATTTGGTTCTGCACTTACACAAGTTCTTTGCTAAAGACGAACAAGCAAGGGCATCCAGAGACAGCAGAGATGGCAAAATAGAATAATGCCTGAAATATATCTTCGCCATGAACCTGCTTTACAGAGTTATAGTGAGACATGTAACAGAGATTGATTTTGGTCAGCTGACCTCCCCCATCCTGTTTGGAAGAAATATTGGCAGTCTACCCTGCACTGACTCAAAATAATAGCTACTATGCTCCTACCATGTAGCAATCTGCCACTGGATCATTCTTGCCAAGGTCACAGAGCACATTATACAGACTGTAGCAAGGAGAGGAGCGGACGATCGCCGGGATGTCCGAACAATGAACGCGAAGCTTTCGTTAAAGACGGTTTGAAACAAGTTTCAGTGATCTTCAGTCGAGGGGGACAAATGTGTGCACTGACACACTAGGCTGGGACGGCGCAGGGCATATGTGGAGACGGTCCTAGCAATGCCTAAATTACTCATGCTTATGGGCCCACACTGTCAAACACAGAAGCATGCTAGTCCAACACATACACACTGAAACAACCCTGTCTCCACCTAAGCTGCCCCCCATGGTGAGAAGGGGGGGAACAGATTTCTGCCATGCGGCGTCTCCGAGCTGCTCCGACAGACGGAGCGGGAACTTACGACGGGGCGGAGCCTTCATGCGCATAATGCCCAGATGGGCCCCTGGATGCTGCGGCATGGCTTGCTCCTACGAACCCAGCTCCCACAATGCACTTGCGTTGCACAACGCGGATGCTCATGTCTGGGTAGGTGAGGACTGAGGGAACCAGGTTCGCCTCGCATCACGCCCTCTGAGTGAGGCGAATAGGAAACACGGTTGAAATGGTGAGACAGCAAAACTTCAATCTGGACTAATGGCTGAAACACTTCACAAAACAACATGGAACAACAAACGTCAGAGTGCTGCGGTGTCCACGACAGAGCTGAGAACTTCCGTCTAATCCTTTTAATCATCAGCCATTTGTAACTCAATCCCACCGTTCATCCCAGCAGGCTTTTGCTGATTCTATGGCTGAATCACAGATTTCATTACTGTGCCCAAATAGACTGAAAAGCAGTTTAGCAAATGTCTCAGATATGCTGGGTTTCTACAGTTACATCTGTTATACCAGGCCCCAACAGTCATAGCTAAAGAGGAAAGAAGGAAATCACTATTGATAGAATGAGCACATTTAAACTGTGAAAATGTTTCCTAAAGAATAGATAATCTAATACTCACAGCCACAAAGTCTGGTTATTAGCTATCTTATTCTATGAGAGTATCTAACAAGAGTCATCTACTCATATCATACCTGTTTATGCTGAGTGTTGTACATGAAGTGCTATGTACCTTAAAAGTGTATCGTTTTTAGTGCAGTACATGCACTGGACAGTGAAGCTACACTAATGCCCTAAGATGCCCTAAAACTCCTCTGGGTCTCTACTGTATCAGAAATCAAGTTCACAGACATGTTCATGTGAAGGAACTACAGCAACAGATAAGCTAATGAAACTGACATCTGCAGGTTATATTTACTTCAGGCCCCTGGATGGATCCACGTGTTCTGATGGACCCAAGGGGTAGAGGCAAGATTGACAGAGCATTGGCCAAAGAATATTCTCCTGTCGGGTTTTGTCTGTTGTTTCTGCTGAATGGAAGGTCTATAAAGGATAATTTAATAATTTAATATATTAATAAACAAGGGAAAATGTCTTAAACCTGATGTCGCACACATTTATAGGCCTAAACACAAACATGTGTAAGCGTCACCTACATATTTATTTCACCGCTCATCAGTTAACATAAAACCAGGAATCGTTCTGTTCTTAGTAACAGACGAGGACGACTCTGTGGACCTACTGGACTCAGAGGTGATGATGTTGTTTCAAAGACACACAACTCAGTGAAAAGACGCCAAATGATCACCACGTGACTTAAGTTACTGTCCTCATCGTCAAGCAAACAAAAACTCCAGCTGGAATTAATGACCCACCTTGTTAAGTGAAACCTGAGACTCTGAATTGTGACCGGAACTGCTTCGACGTCACTAACGCACCACGTGGACACTTTTGCGGGCTCGCGCTTGTCCCCGCGCTGTTTACCTGACACGCGCGTCTTGTCCGCTCTTCCCCTCAGAGCGCGGTCTCCGCTCGGCAGCTGAGTCTGATCTGCCATTAAGTCACACGAGCCGCAAACCAGAAGGACGCGTTTGTGTTTGGGAGGACAACTGTGGAAATGACCGAGGCTTCCGGGACAAGTCCGTGGCGCCACGCTGTTGCGCCTCGCAGCGGGGACTGGGGGAGGAGGGAAGGGGGAGGAGGGGGGCGGCGCAGAAAACGCCATCAGTATGAATATTCATCGTGCGTGGGCAACGCGTGCAGCGCATATTAACTAGTCAAGGGGTTAATATGACTTTGGCACAAAAGCCTACAGTGCACCGTGTGCGGGAACGAAATTAAATTTAAATAAATATCCACGCTGTTCAGCATGCAAATGAGCTCCCTCCAATTATTCTGTAGGAGGCGCTTCTGGTGTGTCAGTGAGGGACATGGAGGGTTTCTCTTTGTGGCTCACTTTACATCAATAAATGCGCGTTTGGGGTCAGTCTGCTTGAGGAAGTTTAAGGGGAATCGTGTATTTCACAAGGCATTTGTAACAGGAGTGGCCGTGTTCCTATAGGTGGACAGTTCAACCCGTGTGTGGCCGCACTAAAGAGACCGGCCCATTTCAAATGATCCCATATAACACTCTGGTTATTAAATTTAATTTACGTTTGACTCCATGTTCTCATTTCCTAACACTGTTATATTTGTGGTTATGTTGAAAGTTGTACACGAGGAGGCTTCAGGTTATAATCAGATGAGTTGGGTTAATATTTAGTTTACATTAGTTTACTGTACTTCTACTGACTTGCTGAGCTGATGTACATCATCTATCACAGCTCTTATAGGAACAAACACACTTGTTATTAGAACGTCCCCACGTATGGATGCAGGCATTGACAATTTAACATAATAGATCCAACTGTTAGTTAGACTGTCAATAAATAATATCCAGGGTTACTGAGATTACACTAAGAAGCAATTTCACTGTGTGGGTTTTATTTCAATTGCAGTTTGATCAAGTGGTTTAATAGTAATGAGGATGATTATTTACATGTGGGAACTAGAGGTTCTTCTTTGAACCAAGGAACCCACCAGTAACAAAGCATTCGGGACATTGTTCTTATATCCTGCGAGCCAGAATAACATCACACCATGCTGCAATTCCCCTTTCCTCTGCCTCTCTCTCTTCCTCTTTCTCTCTCTTATCTGCTGGGGAAATGAAGCTCAATCACCTGCAGAGGAGCTGAGGGCGGCACAGGGGACTTTGCAATGCAAATGCCAGGTAATTACCCGAAAACTAGGAGAGTGGAAGCACACAGATGAAAATAGAGCAGGGGGAGGGTGAGAGAGGAAGAGAGAGAGAGATGAACCAAACACTGGTATCACATGCCTGTTGATGCTGGATGATTGGGGTGTGTTTTGGAGATGTGTGGAGATCCAGCAAGAGAGAAATGGGGGTGAGGGAAGGCGGGGATGAGAAAGGCGATGGGAGCCACATACATGCACACAGACATCCAACGCCATGTGCTAATTTTCTCCCCTGCAAGCGTCTACATTTGTGAATGTGTTTGCATTCCTCTTACAAGGGATCAGTGAATTCAATATTTCGCTGACGCCGTTCTATCGTGAGACAGAGGAAGCATCTAGTTCTAATTCTGAAGAATAACCCATAAAACAGAACAGGTTTTTTATTTTGCACGAGTGCAGCAGCAGTTGGAGTAAAGTGCATGTGCACACTTGCATGCATAAGCATTAGCGCCTGTGTGTGTGTGTGTGTGTGTGTGAATACGAGTGTTCAGCAGTGTGTACATCTTTTCTAATGGGCCTGTGGATGTGCGTGCGTTTACTTGTGTGTGTGTGTTCCACAGGAGGATTCACTGAGCATGCCAGCTTGCAGCTGTTTGATTGTCAGTGAGTGAGAGCAAATGTGCAGATGTGAGCGAGTATCAAAGAGATTATGAAATGACCTGGCATTAAACACAGCGGTCGATGTTAACGGGGTATCCTGGCATGTTCAGCCAGAGATGGTTGGGAGGCCGTACGCTATGCACCCAGCGTATACAGTTTAATGCGACTTTATTTAACAAGCCACCGTGCTCACTTGTAATGCAGCACAGGACTCCAGAGTTTGTTTGTTTGACTGTTTGTGTTTTTTGTGGAAGATATAAGCAATAGTGTGACTCACAAGCAGTTTGCAACTTGGCTCAATCGCTACCTCTGATTAACATCTGAACAGAACAGGAGCCAGCCAACCAGAAAACTGTTTTGGCGATTTAGTGTAATTGTGGCTTTGCTAAAGTCTCACTTTGCCTAATTAGAATAATAAATCATGCCGCCTCGTTGTTTTCAAAGGGCCCTCCATCGTCTCACCGAAGCAGGTGGGATTGTGGGATGGTGTGAAAAAACAAAGGGGTTGATTACTCGGCTGAAGATACAGTCGGTTAAAAGAACTGTGCTGCTCTCCAGGGATATTCAAAACTGCACTGTATCAGTTTATAGATGTTAGTTGGAAAAGCCAACTTGACAAATTTTGATTCTCACCGTAACCGAGTGACCGATGCCTGACTTCACTTGACATAAATCCACCAGGTTTGTTGGAATGAAGTGAAAATCTGAGGTGAGATTTTAAGGTGGTACTTTGTTACATCCTCAGCTCTGACAATAAAACCTGCAACTTTTGCCAATAAGATTTAAATAACGAAAACCAGGATCACGTCTCCACAGAGTCAAAACCAAAAACATATATATTTACTGATGATATGCACAGAAACTGACTTCTACTATGTACTGTAGTTACTTTATAGTTTTAGAGTAATGTCTTCTCATGGTTTTAATATTTATCTACCAAGTAGTAGCAAGAAAGAAAACACTATATCAAAGAATACTGACACTGAATACTGAACTGCATTACAGGACGTGTAATTTCTTCTGCTGTTGCTCCATCCTGTTCCACGGTGATTACAAACTATGCACTGCTTAGGCAGCCATGTCATTTTGTGTATTCTCTCATTTGACGGTCACTGAGTCTATACTCAGTTGGGATGCGCCTCGGCTCTACGAGAGAGGGAGGCTGCCAATTTAGAGCCGTGTAGTGCATTGTTTTGCTGTGAGTTTTGGATTTGTTATTTCACTGGTTCAAATAATTAGATTTAATTTGCTCAGTGATTTTGGTTCATCCTAAAATGTTTGCAGTGTAAGTGGTGCTTGTGTTTTAAATCTGAAGAGCTCCTGTGACTGAAGAGCTTTGTAGAGTATTGCAGGGACTGTTGGGGACTTTATTTTAAATTTAATAGAGCTTTTTTTAATATTGATCATGAGTGGGAGAAGAAACTCGGCTCTACACATAAATTACTTGGGACACTTTCTCCTTGATCCTTTATTGTAAAGGTACCAGGTCTGCGTTGTATGTGTGCGATCCTGCTTCAGTCAAATATGCTGGATAAGCTCTACACACTCAACTGTAAGTCCCACCACGTAGCTTGATACAGTAACACACTGTTCAACTATTCTGTAGCGTGAAGGTTCATCCATCAAGTTCTGCAGTAAAAGGTAAAGACACAGAAGCATCCGCAGCAAGATGTTCGTATACTTATACAGAATTGTACTGTAGCAAGTTGCATTCAACGTAACCGCTAAATATATATTATAATCCCCTCTTATATTAGAAAAAAGAAAGAGCTATATCATATATCAGGCAGGGGAAGGGAGAGATGGATAAAGCAAGCGGGGATTCAAATGAGTGCAGCTATATAACACAGTCCGGTTCCTCTCCCTCTGGCTCTGACGCTCCACCCGTGCTAAGAGTGGCTAGGCTAAGCCACTCTTGCCCTACATACAGCCTAAACAGCAGATTACTGACTGTCCCTCTAATCCCATGCACCGGGTCATGTGCCACTGTCACCATGCACCAACCACCCAATCACCCTGCAGCCACCGTCACAGCGCCTGCTGTTCCACTAGCTCTGCAACCCCCCCCCCCCCCCCCCATGCGATCTGTGACATCTTTCCCGTTTTTTGGTCGACCGTTTTGGATTTTTCCTTTTCACATGTGCAGACGGAAGCGAAGCGGAGACGACAAAATAGTTCACTCACGTCTCTCTCTTTCGCTGTCTTCCCTAGCAACACCCTGTCCCATACTCATCCCACGAGTGCCCCCCACCCTCTCCTAGTTTTAACCTTCTCGTGACCACCTGGCATGGGATTGTTCCCTTCAGACCCTCAGCCTCACCTAAACCACCAGGCCTGAGATTAGGGTTAATCTGGACCTTGTGTCATCCTGTATCTATCCACCACCCTCACAGGCCCACTCTTCCCTCCCTTCCTCCTCTTTACCAAAGAGGCTTTGGTTTAAAATCCTTTATTCCGAACCCCCCACGCCCCTTGCAGTGTCTTTCTGCCTGCTGCCAACTGCAACTTTTCCTCCTGCACCCTATCCTCAGCCAAGCCTTAAACAGACACTGATAGAACCTGTCCCCAAGCTATGTTGGTTAGTGATGTGGGTGAAGGATTTCTTCATTGTCTCCCTCTTTAGAATAAATTTAGACTCAGGCGAAGGCTATTACATTTTTTTAAATTGTTCAAACAATGCAAAATCAAAATGCTTGCTTGAAAATGTGCATGTACGTGTGTTGGTATATGTGATGCATTGATGTATATGTGTGCATTAGGGACATTTATTATAGTTTATTCAACAGAAGACGTGGTTTAGATGAGAGTCCGCCAAACTCATGGTTCACTCTTGTGTCCCCATCACCCGACCCCCAGTGCATTTAGCTAGAGAACCTAGTCATGCTCACCCCAAGGGCAGAGAGAAGACATGGAGGCCCGAGTTGGATGAAGAGGCTCCACAATGGTGCAAAGAGCAAAGATGCGTAGAGAATGAAGACAAAAAAGGGGAAAGATACAAAGTGCTAAAGCCCCTTTTCATTTTTTTGTCTCCGGAAATAAATGGCAAATTCCCCCCCAAGCAAAGTCTCCTTTTCTTAAAGTGGAAAAGCCAGAAAAAAAGCACTTGGCAGACAGACACTGGCAGAATGGAGGGTGAGAGGCAGAAAGGCCGTAAGAGTCGGGCCAGCATTGAAGTGCTTATCGTGAGGGCAGAGAAACACCCTTGAGCATGAGGACGTGCATGGGATGGATGTTCTGATCACAAGGCTCTGAGCTTTTATCGTTAATGTCAAACTCCTTGTTTAACCATAATCAGCCAATTTGCTGAAAACAGTTTTATTAGTTTTGATTGATAAAGAAACAGACTACATGTAATTTTGTGATTATTTGCAGCCTTTTCCTGACACACATGCTCTTCGTGAAACTAAACAACCGTCCATGTTAAATAAATTGACCACATTATCATTTATGTAGCAGCGCTTTAAGCACAGCGGCTGGACGTAATGCGAAGCACACGAGGAATACGGAAAACAACCAGTGGGATGCGGGACTCACTGCTGGGGTGAGAGTGACTGAGAACGGAAAAAAGTGAGGGGAGAAACAGAGAATGTTCAAAGCCTTGGTACGAGAGTCCAAAATGTCCACGGAGAGCCAGAAAGAGGGAGCGAGCAATGTAGTTAATGGATGTAAATTAATTGCTGTCATGTGAATTTTGATCCCAATAAATCAGGGTCAGTGTTCTGCAGAGGCATCTGTACACGACTGGGAAAATGCAGCAGGCAACCATGATCAGATCAGGCTCACACACACACACACACACACACACACACACACACACACACATACACATATTAAATAATAAAAATATCAAAATGTTGTAATGTGGAGAAAAAGTCCTGATCTACAGTTGTTCCTAAAAAGAAAAGGGACTTTAAACACAGTGAACCGTGTTTAGAAATGATATATAACTATGTCATATAAAATAAAATCTGTAAAGTGGCATAAACCATAAAATTCTATGAAACAAATGCACTATAAAAATGGAATGTAAGTCACTCCAGCCCTCCTACACTGTATATTCTGCCTACATGTGATATTAAGGTCCAGCGAGCTGCGCCGTGAGATCCCCTTCATCACAAGCAGCGTTTTAAAATGTACCTCAAGTCCAAACAGAGCACTGGATGCCAACTAGTGCAGACCTAACTGGGTTATAAATGCAACGTGGTCCAGTGAATTAGCCATGCTTGTTGCTGAAAATTACCACTGTGCTTTCTGCTTAACTAGGCTGCAAAATTGATTTACCTTATTTCCCCAGCCTATGACCATCACAAAGACATCCAGTTATTATGAAGGCTATGAGTATTATTGTGTGTGTTAATCAGAAAATACGTGAAGCATATATTTTAATTACAAATTATACAAGGGCAATTTTGAAAACAAAAGCCTTAAATAAAAACACTCCTCATGCGTTGCCCACACGTCAAAAGAAGGTGCAACAACACCAAATTTTGTCAGTGCTGATATTAGCGTTTCCATATTTTTTAACAAACACATTTCATTCATTACACTTTACAGCAGAGTAGGCCCCATATTATATACAGCGTGTTTTCTTTGATACAGTATGCCCCAAAGCAAATCACTCATGTTCAAACAATAATATCTGAACATGAGAGAAATGGTGCAAAATGGGAAGTAGGTCACATAGCAATTTATTTGACAAAAAGAGATGGGGGTGGGGAACTGGAGCATGGTGTATGCAGAGGCAGCAGCAAAAGGGAAGGTTTTGGGAACACGGATCATGTGTGTGTGTGTTTGCACATGTGTGAAAGTGACTGAGCCCAGAACGAAAGTTACGAGGTTTTCAGAGTGGAGCAAAAACTGCCTGGTCAGAAAAAAAAAAAAAGTTCACATCCATTTTTTGGTATTTATTAATTATTACAACACGCACGCACATGCTGCCCATTCTAGTGAAATTGAAACTGATATCGCAGTCAGTGGACCATATCAGCACATCTGACACAGAGTGTCAGCAGCATCGATCAGCTGTCAATGAACTGCCCTGCTTCCACCACCCCTGACACAGGAAAACACACACAGTACAGCTGTATGTACGCACTCATATCCACAGAGTAAATACCTCAGAATCCACATAAGTTAGTCTGAGCACAAGTATTCGCTTTCACACACACAGGCTTTCTGATTTCCTCCAGTTCCTTTAAACCAAACCCCACCATGACTGAACGTCACAGCTGTATGATTGCACGGAGCGCACGAAGGCCAGCAGCTGTGCGTTCTACTATAAAACACAGCGTATCTAGATGCACAGCAGGACGGAGACTCTACTTACTTACACCTAGGAAACATTTTGTGTTTCATTACTGATATATAAAAAGTGAAGCTCATTTACATAAATAAAGAAATAAATAAAGTAGTATATTTATTAAAATTAATTCAGCTGAGACTACAGTGAAGTGCAAAATATTAGAAGTGTCTCATTAAAGACCAGACGGCCACCCAGGCTATATGTGAAGTGATGATTCAACTGAACTGAAAATGAAATCACATGTGAACTGATTACTTTCATTCGTACTTGGGACACGGGACATGCCTGAGTGTTTCATTAGTACAAAAATAGAAGATAAGATAAGATTTACTTTTTGTTAGTAGAAGGAAATTTCAAAAATAATTAGACATTTTCAAGGAGATCAGCCACAGAGATGTTTCGTTTGATATGGGAAATAAAAAATACAAACACATCCAAACAAACGATGAGCGCTGGGTTCATGTGTCCTTATTTCCATGAAAGGCCACTGTATGCACTCACAGCACAATCTAGACTATCTGCACAGACTGTGCTGAGGATCTCTAAAGCCACATTAACACATAAGAGAGGCTCTGGAGCACCAGTCTTTTCTAATGACTCGATAATCCGACCCAAATGCTGCCTGCTTGCTAATCTCTCCATCAGATTACCAAACTGGGGACGAGCCCTGTCTATTTGCCTCAGCCTGTGTCCCTGCCTGTCTGTCTCTCCAAGCTTTTCTTTTTATCTATACCTGCTTGCTTCTTCTTATTTCTCTGAATGATGGAAAAAAAAAAAATCTGCACTTGCTTCTCTGTGATCTTACGAACTGGTAGAGTTACGGGCTTGTTCGCCTGCTCTCTCCTCCCATGTACGAGCTTGTAAGACGAAGGACTGGGCAGCAGGGCATAAAAACGCAGTCGCAAAATACGTCCAACATAAACACAGAAATGCATACAGCAGGGTACGCGTGAAATTCAAGGCATGAAATTTATGCTAAATTTCAGCCTTCTTCAAGACACGGACTTAAAAACAGTGTCCTCGACGTCAAACGGTGAACAAGGGGATTCGTGAAAGCAATATGTTGAGATATTTAACTTTTATCTTCATGCTTTCACTCGAACCATCTTCTCTCACGTTCACCCGTCAAATGTAGCTCCAAGCCTTGCACACGGACGACGAGCCTGTCTCCACCGCTCCACCACAAAGCTTTAACATTACTGCGCTCTTTATGTGAACAAATCGAAACTATTTCTTGCACATCCACCACGTCCGACTCTATGTATTTACTATAAAACAGGGCTGCTGTTTTCTGCCTGCGAGGCCCTGCAACATGTCTCCTTGATTTTACAGAGCTCACTTTATGTGCGTGTGTGTGTGGGCATCCATGTTGCGGTGCAGTGCATCATGGACGTTTGTGTGTTTGGACTGAGCTGTGTCTTTGCCTTATATGCTGTAGCTTAAACCGCTGCTGACAGTCTGCAAAACATTTTGACATTTAGCTTTTCACAAAACAACACTTGACGCAGCTAACGCTAACTGAACGTGTCTCTGATTTATCCCTTAACAGCTGGCAGTTTATTCCGATTTAGTGGCGGAGAAGAGACAGTTGAAATTTTCCATGAGAAATTACACATCAAATTCTGGGACATTTTATCCCATCAAGGCACTTGGCTGGGCTTGATACTGAAAAAGATATTTTGCCGTATTACCAAAATGAAGATCAAAGGGTGTGAAGCAGATATGTGTCAAATCCCTACCAGGCACACATGCAAACATTTCACATACATGGATTTGGTAATGTCTTACAATTATCACACAACCAACAGTAATCGGACTAGACAAATGCACCTTTTAGTGCTTGTATAACATGTCCTAGGTTTGAGTTTTATGACCATAAAACGATTAAGAGTTTGTGTCAAATGCTCACTTACATAAATGTATTTGATTTGTTGCAAGTGTTTCATAAATACAAAATGTTGCCTCCTTTATAACGACTGCAACGTGTAGCACTGCGACATAGGTCTGAACCGTTCTGGGAAGAATGAACAGTGACAGTCAATACAAGCACAAATACAATATGATCAAAAATATATAGTCAGCTCAGAATTCATCTGTTCCTCCGTAGCTGTAGCGGTTGTAGATGCTGACACATTTCAAAATAATGAGAGGGGTTAGGAGCGGAGATATATCGGGATGAGCTAAGGGGTGAAGCGAGGCGTGAGACGGGAAAGAGCAATGGAGGGTTGGAAGGAGCAGCAGATAGAAAAAGGACTATTGAGGTAGGCCGAGGTCGATTCAAGCTGTTAGTGTTGGAGCGTGTGTAGAGGGAGAAAGAGAAAGAGATGCTGTTTTACTGCGGCTGTCCGTTTCCTGGGATCAGCTGATGGCAGCGGATGATGGAGCGGAGAGGGGTCAGGGGTCAGAGCCTTGCATTGTCAGCGTAGCCCTGCTCTCCCGTGGGGTTCCCTCCCTCCTCCGGCCCCCCCTCCTCCATCCAGCCTCGCTGCCTCCTGCACATTTACATACATTTATCAACACCGAGTGGCTCAACGGGTGAGAGGATCCGCTGCATGCATTACTGCCTGGATACCCCTGCGGTCCGCGTCGCTGCAGCCCGTGCGTTCATGGCGAAGCCATATTTGTAAGCGTTTTATATTGTGTTCAAGCCCCGGTGCAAGATACGCGACGTGTGTCTGCATGGGAGATTGCAAATGTGTGCGCGAGTCCTGCACATCTGTGTGTGTGTGTGTGTGTGTGTGTGCAGGACTAGACAGGGCCTCCCACCCCCACCCCCCAGTATTAGGCCTACCCTCCTCACCCCATGTCCACCCTCCCATTCCCACCACCCCCCATGCACACCTCCCCCACTTTGCCTGTGTAATCCCTGCCAGCTGGCCTCGTTGGCTAATCCCTCTGCACTGATCAGCTGGGCCACGCATCCAGTACGGGACAGGACAGGGACAGGGGCAGATAGGGGCGGGACGCTCTGTGTGTGTGTCTGCATGTGTGTGTGTGTGTGTGTGTGAGGTGGGGGGTGGTGTCGACCAGAAAGCATAAATTGAAGCCTGTGCCTTCGCCTCAGCGCAGTGTGTCTGTGTGTGAGCCAGTGGTTCCTCCTCGTCCGTCCATCCCTTATCTCTCTCCTTCTCCTTCTCCCTTGGATCCTTATACATATATACCTTCCTGGCGTATATATGTATATTTTACATGGCTTGGGCTTTTTTGTCTTCCTTCTTTTTTTGTCTTCCTTTTTGGTTTTGTCTTGAGCAGATCCAAATGGAATTTCCTGGTGGTGGTGACTGGGTAGAATTTAGCTGAGTTTTTTTGTTTTTTTCACCTCTCTCCTCTCTTCCCCTGACTGCATGCGTGACACCTGCCTGCCTGCCTCCCGTCCCTTCAGCCCCCTTGTCAGCCATCCCACCACCCCCCTGTGTGCCTGCTCCCCCGATCTTCCCAACCCACAAGGACCTTCACAGGATGGAGCTGCAGAGTCACAGCTACAACTACAGCAACAACAAAAACAAAACCAGGACCAAGGACCCGAAGAAGGAAATACTCTGCAGATCCTCTGCTGTTTTTTTTTGCCTTGTCTTTAGAAAGGAAGGATATCTTTGATCTGATGTGATCAAACATTCTTCTTATGCTACAGTAGCATTCTGTAGGCATAGAGAGAGAAATGAAGCGCAGTGGTCAAGACTTCTAGAAAAATATTGATTTTTAATGGTAACAGTTGCAGCTTTTCTGGATCTGAAAGTCTTGCGTAACAGCCAAAAAGCTAGATTCTTCCTATTTCTTTGTTTTGTTACACATCCGTATCTAACCCCGTCATTAATCCCTGCATGTCGTTATTGCACGTATATGCAGAAAGTGGAGATTTGTTATTTTGTTTCCCAGGCTGTACATGGCTATAGTTGCATGCGCAGAATGCGCACACACACACACGCGCGCGCGCACACACACAGAGAACAGTGGAGAAGAGATGGAGAGTAGGCGGGAAGAGGGAGGGTAAGGGGGAGATAACGACACAGCTTTACCAACTGTAATGAAGAACTGCTTGGTCTCGTTAAACCGTACCAAGGTCTTAAGCAGGAAGAGTAGAGGCGAGGCGATGCTATGGTGGGATAAGGCATAAGCGGCGCGTCGGTGCGTGTGTGCCCGTAAATATCTAGTCGTCATCCTTTGTTTTGCTCTGAGGGGAAGATGGTCTGCAGGAATGGTAGCAATCAGGTAGCTGGGCTGCTTCTGTCTGGTGCAACAAAGGTAGCTGTGCTCGCTCGCTCTATCTCACTCCGTGATTCTCTGTACTCTCCTCTCTCTGTGGTGCTTTTTAATGATGTGCTGTTTATGTATGTGTATACACTGAATGATTTATTGGTGTGAATGCTGCTTTGACGATCACCACATGTATTTTTCTTTTCCTCGCACATTTTAATGCTGGAAATCTATTCTTGCACATCCAGAAGCGCGTGCATGATATACAATCTGCACAACTGGTGCAACCCCAGTTTCCATGGTTTGAATCACATATGTGTGTTTCGGCATTGACTACATAGAACCTGCTTTCACTACTAATGGGGACTGCACGCTGGTGTAGGATTAGCATGCTCTGCACTTTGACGTGTGAAAGGACCGCATAGCTGCCTCTGAGACCACAGGGAAGAGAGATCACAGGTGAGGAAAGAGGAACGAGAAAGTCCAACAGGAATGGACGACAAAAGAACAACTTCTGACATCACAGCCATCAGCAAACAGAGTACACATTAAATAAAACTAAGGTAGTTTTGCTAAAATCAGCAGGCGAGCGGGAAATGAAAAGCACCCATGGATGTTTGGGAAGTTTGGGTTTGAGCTCTTTGTGTTCACAGTGGACCTTGATTTAATTTCAATACAATTAAGGCACGCGGTGAATGCCAAGAGAGAAGCCACAGTCTTCGCTCACCTGAGAGAACCCCACAAAGGTGTCACCGATAACTACACAGATGGAGGATCGCCACAGTCCCATCAGATTAGCAAGCAATGACATTAATAGCAACAGAGGACCTGGCAGAGCTACAGAATACTGGCGTGCGAGGGACTGACGCACACATCAGTTAATGCAAGCGAAGGGAAACAAAGATAACCCAGAGATATACTTGAATCCCAGTGCAACTCTTAACTAATAAACTGGTTTCCATAATGTCAGAACAGACAGAGCCGTAGGCAGCCTACCAGTGCTGGTCCTGTGGCCAAATGGACAGAGGGATCACACCAGGGGGATTTGCCATGTGGTGACAGAGGGCCACTTCAAAGGTTTGTGTGATTACGCATGAGCGTGCGCTTGCCCCATCTGAAAGGAAGATGAAAATACAGGGTGAGAATGCAGCAGGGACATGACGTGCTGCTGTCGGATACTATTGCTTTTATTTAGCTCTTCCATTAGGCCCGTCATAAAAGGCAGCAACCCCGCAAACCTGATTTACTTGAACGCATCAGATCAATCATCACCTTGAATTACCTGTCTGCATTCGATTTAAAATACTTTCTTTTTTTTTGCCAGTTGTTTCACAATCACACTTTTTACTTTTGTTGTGTACAAATCTCAATAAAGAAGTCATTTCATGCGCCACATTTGTATTTGTTCCACCGAGTATTTCTTTTTCGAGTACAGAAAACCCCCAAAGATGAAGACACTGAGTAATTTAAATAATGAGCCACATTTCTACTGCTATAATCACAGAGCTGCATCCACTGATTCCAGCTGTAAATCGCTGTAGGCAGTAGAGATGTGAGTTGACCTACATCGCAGATGATGGAGGCGGAAAATACAGAACAAAAAACGATGGTAAAGATTTCTTGCTTTTACTTCCTTAATTTCATGTATGAATAAAATCACTGTATGGTCAATATAGTAAAGACTCTTTAGGCGACTGAGATTTAGATTATAAGAACAAGCATTTACTACTGCATTTAATATCCTGCATCTATACAAAGCCTGTTCTTTATATATATATATATATATATATATATATATATATACTGTATTTAGTAGATAGGATTTCTTTATTGTCTGTCATCGCCACACAATCAGAGCGTGCAGAGGGCAAGTGTGCCACATATGTTAAGACAGAGGTCATCAACTGTTATAAGGGCCCTGATGGCTGTCTGCACATTATGCACGAGGACACTGGGAGAAATGAGCGAGTAATGCTCAGTGTGTCAACAGCGCAGAATGCGTCACAATGGCGAGCAGGTGACTGCACATAGACCCCTCTTGCATTATACAAACATTCATCATGGTGACAAATTTCTATTTCTAAATAGCCCACATATTTTAGCTGCTGCTGTTATTTAAATTATAGAGACAAACTGATGGCAGGTGTGAGTTGACAGCCCATTAAAATGGGTGCGTGTGTGTGTTAAAGATTATAAATACAGTTTAGCATCTAATAAAAGATTTATACTTTGTCACACATGAGGAAAATTACAAAACATTATTTGCAATGAAGATATAGTAACGTTCCCAAAACTGGCAACTAATCGAGCTCCATGGAGACAATTTGTGTTTTCTCATCAAATAAATCAGCCCCGAACTACGTTCCGATAATGCAGATTTAAAAAAAACAAAAAACATTAATTCCGTTTATTTTTATTTCTAGATTAGCCTGACAAGCCTTTCAAAACAAAACGCACAGAATGAGAGAAGAAATCTAATCTAGGCATGTAAATAGAGGTCGGGTCGGCGACATGGTGGAGCGTCACTAATGGAAGAAAGCGATTGATGCTTTATGATAATGAGGAGAAAATAAAGCAGAGCCATGACCTTGCAGTGCAATATGGACTCAGACACAACGCGTTTTAACGTTGTTTCTCTGAATTATTTATTATCCCTTTAAACGCAGTTTATAGGGACAGTGAAGTCATCAAAGGGAAACTATGGTCTTTAAAGTCGCGCATCCTGGGATGTGTCCAAATATCAGTATGTGTACATGGAATATACACACACACACACACACACTGCATTATAGTCACAATTTCAGAGGAATCTGTCATTTTACTACTGTAGCAACTTTTGTTTTCTCCATCTCTTCCATACGTTTAGCTCTCGAGATGCGATTGCTGACCTCCTCCCATCCTCTTCCTCGCCTTCAACCCCCCCAACCTCCTCCTCCTCCTCCACTTTCTCCCCATGGTCCAATTTCCCTTTCTTCTCCTCCATCGTCTCGTTGGCTGTATCTGCCTCTCTTTTATGGCCGCTCATTTGCATCTCAGGAAGGTCTAAAACGCGTCCCCAGAGACGCGCAGATAAGGGTCACGGGAGAGCCCCTCGAGGCAGCATGGATGCCACGCACCCGCCGCGCAGACACGACACGTGCCGGCGACCCCCCCCCTCACAACAGCCGACACTTACGCACACGCACTTCCCAAAGAGCCGCAAAGAAAGCTGAGCGCTGGTCCGTCATGGCCCCGGATGGCGTTTTTTTTTTTTACAGTGCGCGTCAGACGCTCGATGCGTGATGGCATTTGGTGGTTGTTCGGCTTATTTCTCATTCGGAGGTGGAGCAGTCACAGTTAATGCCAAATATTATAGATACAACTATGACAGCACAAAATAACGCTCAATCAGGTCTTTAGGTACAAGCTGCAGTTTTAATCTTTGGAGATAATATGAACAAGATGAGTTTTTGTCAGGCGGAAGAAAAAAAAACTGTGCGTGACTTTAATTTGGCACAAAGTTGTTAAATTCCACAGTGGTGTTATTTTAGGGCTTTGTTAGACTTTTCCACCGCCGTTTCTTCTTTCTGCACCATCATCAGTCCACATAAAACCATAAACCTTATTTAAAGAATCACAGCACTAGTGGTTCCTCCAAATATCTTTTTGCTCGACTGTGGGCCAATACTTACACTGAACGTGGACTAGAAATGGCCTTAAAGCTCAGGATGGTTCAGTAAACCCGTTAACCTCGACTGATGAAGGACCCTTTTCTCAGTGTGGCGCACCAGCGGCTTTAAATGGGGCTGTGTCGCCCTCTTGTGGCCGCTACGCGCAACACAACTGAGAAAATGGCGGATAGTTGGCTCAGTCGTTTTTTTACGGGTGCACGAAGATGGGACAGAGCTTTTTTCAGAACTGTGGCTGAAATTCGAACCACGTCAAAAGCTATGTCTCCATGAGCCTAATAGCTTCACATGTGTCAGATTAACATCACTGCTCAGCTTTTATGTATGAATTAGGACCAACAAGTACACATGACCCAGACTGTAAGGAGCCACTCAATCTATGCAACAGTCTATAGAAACAGACCAAAATCCAGTGTTACATAACAGTAGTGCCAGAAAACATAGGCACAGACCTCCCACACAGCTAAAGAAGAAACGAACATCAGAATAACCCATACATGGACTTTGTGGAGCTTTTTATTATGCCACAAATTAAGCCAGTAGTTCTGAAAGAGGACCTTGCGGTTTCTTTTTAGTCACCAACTATGACATTCTGAAAACGGTGGAAGCTAAACTGTGATCTAGTATGTATGGTTGATGGAGCATTCAAATGTGGGAAGATGGGACTGAGGCAGACAATGTGCGTTTGTAAAGCAGAGGTAGGAAATGCAGGTACAGACTGAAGTCAGGACAGGGAATGGACGGGTTGAGTATGGTTAGCAGAAAAACGGACCCACGTGGGAAAAGAATATATAAGTGCTGTATTACAAAAAAAAAAAAAAAAAAAAAAGAAAAGAAAAGGCGTTACACTGTCAAACAAGGGGAATGCACACCAGAGCTGCTGAATATACCACATTTATTACTTTTGAACTGATTAATAGAACGAGTGGGGGCAAGGCCACTCAGCATCACTGTTTAGAAAAAA
Source organism: Macropodus opercularis (assembly GCA_030770545.1). NCBI lineage: Eukaryota > Metazoa > Chordata > Actinopteri > Anabantiformes > Osphronemidae > Macropodus > Macropodus opercularis. The sequence goes on along the minus strand of JAUCMP010000026.1, from coordinate 6,503,207 downwards.
ACGGAGGAAGCAAAAAACAAAGAAGAAAGCAGCCAATAGCAACGACGAATCAACTTGTTTAAGAGGAGAAATAAGGTAAATAAAGTCCAATGAAGACTGTTAACAGAGGGCCCCATTTTTAGACTAAAATTAGACACAGAGCAGGGCTCATCAACTTAATTCTTCTGCTTTCAAACTTAACCCCCTTCCCTACCTCTCCAGATCCTCCCTTCCCCACATACTCCATCCACCACACAAAAACAAATTAGAGGGCCATTTTGAACATCTGCTGTCCTCCGAACCAAAAACATGGTGCGCATGTACAAAACTGCTTCTGGAGTGAGCGTGGTCGCCACCTTCCTACGACGAAAAATCTGCCGGAGGAGGAAACTCCACTGCATCCTGTTTGAAAGTGTGAGCGTCCTCAGAAGAAAGGAGCATCAGGGGGCGTGCGTACAAATAAAATGAGACAAACGGCTCATTCTTGACTTTGGGACGCCAATAAACCAACACTAGAAATTTCTATTAAATCTGTGTTTGTGTGACCATTACAGACTTGCTCTTGGACCATAAAAACAGAGGATGAACCTTTCATTAAAAGGACAAAGGAAAAAGCAGCATACACGGGAAAAGCATATGTAGTGGAATGGGGTGGGGCAAAAAATGTTTCACCTAAGGATGCTATGCATTTAGTTGCAGTCCTATGAATAATCGTTTTCTTTTTACTACAAGTTCGAAGTAAGTCTTTAAAGTCAAAAGAAATCAAGAAAGTCTTCATTTAGTTTTTGTCCTTGGTTAATTCTTCACCCCTATTAGATTTTCTTAGAGATCTGGATGTAATGATGTAATGGGGTGGATAGGGATTTGGGGGCGAGGGGCATTGCAGTCCTTTGACCAAAGCACCAACTGTTACTTGACTCTTCCTTGGCGGTCCTGGAACACAAATCCAAAACAAAGTTAAACAACAGCATTACACAAAACGAAGGCATTTTCAACTTGACCCAGATAAATCCTCCTAGTTTACTTCGACAATAAACAAACCTGCACATCCTTGCTAGGTTACACTTTAGTTGTACATTCTCACACTATCAGGGCAATTGTTGGCACATGAGTTAAAATTCACTGAGGACATATGTTCAACATTTAATAGAGCTAGTTTCTTAACAATCAAAATCATAACATTTCACCAGTGGCATCAAATCATCTCCATCAAGTATTAAAACAGGCTTCAGAGTTCATCAGAAAGCAAGTTACCTGAAGCCTGTAATGACTCCTGTTGCTTGGGTTGCTGGGATATGGCTCGCTGCCTTGGACCTCCACCTGTCACACACAGGGGTGAAATCTGAGCACTGCAGTAATGTCAGACTGAACAGACAAGTTAGCATGGTGTCACGAGTTCGCCTTAAATTTGAGCTGAAGTTACTCGCACGTTAACGGTCAGATTTTGAGAGGCACTGTGGCATCAATAATCCATCAAATAGCTGCCAACTACAATTAATCACGTGCGTCTGTCCTGTGGAGCAGCGTCAGCGCTTGTGTCACGGCCACATATTACTTCAGAGTTGTTGCAAATGAGCTTAACGTCTGCAGAGATATTCAACAGTTTTTAGAGAAATGCAGGTGGTACTTTATCAACATTGGAGGTTCAGTGTTCACCCTTATTACTGAAAAAAAAAAAAAAGTTGACCACAAACATAAGTAGATACAGGTGTCCAAAAAAAAACAAAACAAAACAGCAGATAGAGCCACTGTTGAATTGTACAGAGTGTAATAAATTAATTATATCAACATATCAAAGTCCAACTAACTGATGCGTTGGCTTTAAATATTATCAGTGAATCTGGTGAACATTTTGTTCCTTTACACTCACATTACAGTGAACATAGAGTAAACTGAGACCTCTTTGCTATAAACCCAGCAAAGTACCATAAATAGTCATGGACAGAATCCATGTGTGGCATCTAACAACAAGCAGGCAAATGTAGTTATTCAACTATAAGTTACGACCACAGCGATAAGGCATTAATGTCTTTTTATACTTTTGATCCCTCTAAAAAGGCAAAACATTACAAAATTTGAAAGCTGTGTAACATCCCAGCATGAAGCAGCATCAAATTCAAATGAAGATATGCAAACAGCTGTTTATTTTAAATGCTACAATAAACATTTGCGCGTGCTATTATTACTTATCCTAACAGGTTGACAACAGACGATGTTCATTCTTCTGCATTTTAGTCTTCAAGTAGAACTTTACATGGGTTAAAACTGAAAGCACCACAGTGACCAACGGAAGGAAAAAGCATCACAACTTCCAACTGGATAATCACATGAATTCCTTATTCCAGCTGCAAATCCTTGAGATATTCCTACACCCCACTGAAATACAAAGAATGGACACATCCACACTGATTTCATATGCTATAGATTTTCTGGCCAAAATGAGAGCACAGCCATCAACAATCTGTTGCCACTTTATTCAACAGTAACTAAGTTACCTTTTTCACACACTCTTCCTCCTCCTGACGCTTCTCGTAGTGAGAAAAGTCATCAAAGATGGAAGTGGTGTGTTTATATCCAGCGATGATCTTTAACACCTGCCTGGCCTTGTCCAGCGGTACCTCCTGTGTGTCCCGAGAGTTGGTCACTGGTTTATTTTCGTTGTTCTCCAGTCGAATGTGCCTCAGCTGACTGTTAGGAACGTCCTTAACAAAGATCCAGCGCACATCAAAACGGCCTTTCCACTTGTCCTGTGACCACACACCAGCAGATGTGTTGTAGTCCACGGGTGAGCGCATCTCTGCTACACCACAAAAGTGACCACTCCCATTGACACTGAACAGAAGATAAAGCGGCCCTTTGCCAGCCAACGAACGGTAAGCTGAATCAAGCCTCTTGTTTCCATGCTCTGTGCTGCACCAAATGTTATACTTGATGGAGCGGTGAATGTCATCCTCCGAGTAACTCTTGATGATAAACACCCGGCCCTGCTTAGGATTCCAGTCAAAGTCCTTGGGGTTATAATTGTTGACCATACGCAACTTCTCTAGGACTGGGTGAGGCTCAGAGGGAACCCCAGGAACAACACTCACACCAGAAGAGGTGGGAGGTGATTGGCCTGAACCACTTCCACCTGCATCCCCAAATCCATTTGCGCGGTTCCGTGGAGGGACCCAGCGAGTGGGCTGAGAAAGTTGCTGCTGTTGGTTTGGGGGAAGAGGGGGACCCTGGGACATGGGAGGTGGAGGCATGGGAGCCATACCTGGCTGCCCACTGGGTGGAAGCTGATGTTGTCCCATCTGGGCAATAGGCTGTGCCAGTTGTCCGTTGCTGAGGGGCATTTGTGGGTTCCCCGCAGCTGTAGCTCCAGGCTGTGGGGAGGCCTGACTAGGTGGCTGCCCATTGCTGGGAATAGGAGGCACCTGCTGAGGGGTGGCAGCTTTAGGCATGGTACCCTTGTTGTCCCAGGTGCCAATGTCCATGTTGTGTTTAATGGGCGGGGGAGGCAAATTGGCACCAGCCATACCACCCTTGGTTTTGAGCTTGGGTTGAGGCTTGGCTGGCTTGCTGGCAATGTCTGCCCAGGAGGCAGGTTTGGCAGGGGCAATTGAGACAGGAGGCATGTTAGGAGGTCCTACAGATGACACAGGGCCAAGAGCACCCCCACCAGGCAAGCCAGAGCCAATAACCTTAGGAGCCATGTCCCCATTACCACCAGGAGCAGCACCACCAATCTTAAGCCCTGCCATACCCTGGTCAAGGCTGTTCATACCAGGTGCTTTGTTAAGAGGCTCATTGGCTGCAGGTGCAAAAGGGGACTGTCCATCCATCATGGCACCCCCAAGAGAGCTGGGAGCATAAGCATAACTGCTGCTGTAGCCAGAGCTCTGTGGCGTCCCCGACTGTCCCTGAGAGCTGCTATTTCCCCATGCTGCGAAGTCGATGCCGCTGGGGAAGAAGTTGAAACCGTGCTGGCCCAGGAAAGGGTTGCTGCCCAAAGGGCCTGGCTGTCCAAACATAGCGTCGGGGAGATAATGGGGCTCCCCATTGCTCAGCTGTCCATAGGAGGCCAGGTAAGGCATAGGAGGGTCCCCACCTGTAGACCAGGCTGCCTCATTGAGGGAGTAGGAAAATCCTATGGAGGGGCTGTAGTAGCTGGGCATGTACGAGTCCGACATGGCCGTATAGGCATTGCTCTATATAGGGGGGAAAAAAACAAATGTGTTTCTGATGAATCATAAACAAAAACTGACTCTTACACATGCACACAAAGATTAACAAGTTAGTTTATATACACCATCCTTGTAGATCCCAAAACTCAAAGCAAGATGAAAAGTAGCAGTTGTAAAACTGTTGATTTTATACTATACATTATCTCTATAACAACAAAAACGATTAGTCTTTTTAAGTATGTGTCCTTTCTTAAAGCCAACCTGTGAATACACAGTACTGACTCTTTAATTCACAAAATTATTATTCAGTGTGACAAAAAGAAAGGTATACACTTGAGTTGAGTAAAATGCAGGCTGATTTCTTTTCCTCTAGTCTACTTAATAGGCAGTGTTACTACACTAGAGGAACTCAAATCAACCATAATGTAGATTGAGAAAACTGAAATAAAAACCAGTGAAAAGAAATGTATCAAGCAACAAATCCCTGAACTTCTATTTTAGAGCAGGAGAGCTAGCACGAGAACGTGCGACTGCCTCAACGCCAATAAACATGCTAATCTACAAGTGGCATCTTATTTCACCAAAACACATCTCCTAGAAGCAGCTGGGTTTCAGTAAGTCAGCAGAGCAGCGTCACATGTGGGCAAACGAATATATTCTTACCTGTCTGGCCTGAGTATTCAGGTAAGGCTCAAACTCATCGTCATTCAAAGTATCCTTTTGGGTCACAGCTCCGTTTTGCACTGAAAAGAAAGTTGAAACATACGTCTAATGTAAGTCCAAAGAATTTAGTGAGATGCATTAAGATTATCTTGTAATTTCACATCCGCTTCATCACCACATGTTGCATAACAAAAACACATCCCTGCAACTATTCATGAACGTACAAGAGAAGGCTCCAACCTGAGCTAATAGAGATGACACATAATACAAGTACTCATTACACAGCATTAACTTCCACGGGGATGTGGACCAGGCCCATTGGACGCATAATGACAAGAAACAGCAGATTTAATTAAAAAGGCCGGCGATCAGGGGTCTAGGCTTTGTTTTCCTGAGCTGTGGTCGCTGTTCCTCTGCTGGAAGCTAAGTGGCTTGTCTAGCGTGTCCTGAAACGCTCCTGAAGTCAGAAGTGATCGAACCCATGTCCTCCTACAGTGCGTTCTGAACAGCACGGTGACTGCGACGCGAGAGGCCCATTCGGACACACGACGAGCAGGACGGAAGACGTGTCATGTTAGGTTAACTTAGCAACCAGCTACAGCTAGCGCGCTAGCCGTGCGGCTAAGTACATACAGTGCGCAGCGTCTCCATGTTAACGAGCGCCAAGAGTCCTTTCAACATGACGGACTTGGCTAACGTTAGCCCAGTGGCCAGCGTGCTAGCCAGGCACCTGTAGCTCCACCCTGGGAACCGTTTTACACGGACATTATTTATTAGTAGCAGTGTATCATACTCGCCAATGCACTAAGAAGCGTCTCTAGTACAAGCAGGAAAAGGACGCTGGTGTGCATGTTGCCATTTAACGCTAGCTAGTCAGAAGACGGCTAATGCTAACAGGGGGACGCTCACTAGTGCCATCTCAGAGATGTTGGGGAAACTCACTCAAGTGTATGTTAATAGCCCCAAACGGCGTCAAACAGCCTCGGCCCGTGATGTCACCACACAGCAAATTAAAGCCTAAAATTACGTACAACTTACACGCGTAGGCCTCTTTGCCAGCGGGCTGGGAAACCAGCCATCGCATCCGCGCACGCAAGATTTTCAAAGCGCACCGCACGTAAAAAGAACCGCATTCGCTCAACCCAGGTCGGCAACGCAACGTGAGGGCAGCGTTTGCTCTTACCTTTATTAGCTTGGCCTTTCGGTCTCTGGATTGGGTCCAGGTGATTCATGAAGGTTTGATTTACGAGAAGAGAGGAAGGGGAAAAATAGATGAAGAGATATTTTCAGCAGTCAGTTCCTTTAGCAGGTGGTCAGGCCTACTGCACTATTGAGCCACAGCCGCTGCCTCTGAGCTAAGCTATCCTCGCTAGCCGTCGCGATGCTGACAAATCTGGCCCTCGTAAATGTTCAGAAAATCCCTCCCTTTACCTGTTCAAGACGGCGGCTGGCTGACATGCTTTTCCCCCGGAGCCTGTGTAACTGTGTTTACCCCTAAATAAAAGCGGCAGGGTGTAGAATTAGCCTGTCTATGGAAGAGTTTCAGCCAAGCGCCCCTCTCGTTCTACAGAGCCTGGTTTCTACACAATGGCGGGCTGCAGTTTGCCTGACAGACTCCTCAACATGGCTGGGCGGCCCTCGACGACGCGCGATGGCCTTTATTAACCGTAGACGCGCGCCCCCTAGTGGCGCGGAGGTGCCGGGTTCAATTCAATCACGGTTGCCGTTAACAGAAATACAGTAAAAACAGGAGCTAAATAAATGTGGTGTAATGTATCAGTGAATTGGCTCGGACAATAACCTTTAGTGTGATTGTGTGTATTGTTTTTGCCTTTCAGAAACTGTAACGCTACCACATGGCCCACGTCACCTAAACAGCCATTGCAACTTGTTTATATAAACGTTAAATAAATGCAAATTATACAAGAATAACACATAGTTAGTTATAAACAACCAAGCTACTAAAAGCTCATTAGCAAGACAAAAATGGTACGTCATGCGTTTCGTCTCAGCAGGTCAGTTTCCTAAAATTTACAACTTATAATGAATGATAAATTATGATGCATCTTATTAATTAATTCCTTATGTTTTTTTCACTAAGATATTTTTCAAATATAGAATTGACATATTTAAATCAGTTATACTAGAGTTATACTAACCTATTAAATAAATATAGTATAATACAGTCTACTTTTAAAAGTATAAATATTGAGTGACAGAGGTTGGACAGTAAAGCAGACGTACTTCAAAACTATACTACAGTCCTTAGATAAATGTAGTTTGTCACCACGTCTGGGTTCATAAACATCTTGGATTTTAACCTGCTGTAAAGCGAATAACCATGTGGGTATTTATGCCATTTCGTGTCTCAGCCACACGGTGGAGTCCTTGTCACTGCCATGAATTAGTGTTTTTGGGAAGGAAATAAGGTCAAGAGAGTGTATGTGTCACAGTCATCATATATCACCGCTCAGGACTAGTCCTTTATTTGTCCTCCAATGAATCACAAGTTATTCACTCCATACACATAAACTACACAGAGGCAGCAGATTATTTAATGCGTGTATGTAGTTGTTAAGATGCAGGTCATTGTAGGTGTCTATAAGCCGGGGGGCAATCTATACATAAATAAGTGTATATATGCTGTATAAATATATATATATATATATATTTGAATAACGAATATATACGAATAACGCAGGCAAACCAGTAGCAGTAACAAGACATCTGACTTGGGAAACATGCCTAGTACAGTAGCACGGCATGCATGTATCGTATTCTGCCTTTCAACTCATAATCATTTTTGGGTGCTTGACTTTTTTCCCGGGGGCATGTTGACTGTTGCACATTGGACAGGTGGCAAAGCATGGAGAAGACCTGGCTGTTTACCAGCCAATAAAAATAGCTGTGGTCTCCATGATGTCACCGGTAAGTAAATCATAGCTCCTGATTGTAGAGTGAGAAATGAAATGAGAACTATTAAAGGGATTTGTCTGATGTTGTTGTTGTTGTTGTTTTCTTAGCAGCTTTTTCGTTCACCTATGTGCGTTGCTTTTATCTGTTATTTGTCCTTTCACCGCAAATTCTGCATTAGTTTAATATGCATATACAAGCAGGAGGATATAACAGATGCTTGCCCATACCAGCCACCAATGACATCTTCAGCCAGTTGCTAGAAGGGGTGAACAAACTAAAGCCGGGGTCTGATCTCATCCCATACCTGGCATTCTGAAGCCACAACACCATGCTGCAGACGTGGAACCTGATCAGTAGTAAATCTTCCCCGTTTGACCATGTGACATACCAAATTTGTGATTCTGCCCTCTGTCCACCCTCCACATCCCATAATGCCCTTCTAACTGCGGCCTCCACTGGCATACTGCGGCAGGAATGTCAGGCAAGAGGGTGACAATCCCACATGCCCAGATTAACGGTTCTGTGTGCATCTTTCATGTGTTTGTACGTGCGCCTTTTGCCTTATGTGAGTGTGTGAATTTGTGATTGTGTGTGCATAACTCTGGTGACCCAGCGGCACTGTGGCGGCAGGGTATTCTCAGTAATAGGATGTTAGGAATGTAGCACTTGTCAGCCTCTCAGAGGATGCTGTTAATTCACATTCTGTCCATTTCAGAGGGTTAGCCTTTAATAAACAGTGTGTAGAAGCTCTCTTTGTGTGTCTTCATGCTGTATGACTTGAAGAATGCAAATTGCTTCATTATATTAATGATATTTGTGATTCTGGTGATTGGCTGCAATTTCTGTCTTATTAGTCAATTTCAAGCCAGGTAAAAAGGGAAAATTATCTGAGAAGGAGTCAACCCTGTGGCAAAATCGTGTGCAAACTTGAGCCAGACCAGATTCATACTTTGCCCAGAGCAAGGTGTCCCAGGGGCGCATGGTCTGATGTCCTGTGTGCAGCTCCTGCTTCATCCTTTCCATCTGGCTCCTCTTAGGATGGAGGCCAGAGGAGAGGCTGACCAGCGTGGGTTTAGCGCCTGTGCCGTCTCATTTCGCCAGTGGCAACTTGGGTAGTGAAGCTGGTTGACCATTGCGAGGTTTTCCCAACTCATGTACAAAATCAGACACAGAAGAAGGGGAACTGGACTTGTTTGATTGGGTGCAGAGGGAGCATGGCCTCCATAAACTGATGTATGTGTTTGGTTATTAAAATGTCTGAGCTGACAGGCAGATGGTGCTGGTGCATTGACCAGTGTATTTATAATCTGCTCTTTCAGCATCTCCTCTAGCTGAATCATCTTGTTCTCATGAGGTTGAACCGACAGGACAGGGTTTTGACTTCCCCTGTGTTGTCGAACTGACTGAAGCATAATGCCCATGTGGCAGAATGTAGATACTACAGGTTCCTTATGGTCTACCCTTTCCAGGAAATGCTGCTCTGCTCCCTACAGCTGCAGAATTTGACAAGGATTGAGCTTTGTGGTCAGTGCCAGGAGAAGCTTCGGACTCCAACTGTACCCAATGTCTTCGGCAGAGACAGGAAGTGGGAACCAAGGTATCCAGAATCCTGACAGGAAGACAAGACATTAACTTGCCTATACATAGATATTTGAGAAATGACAGTTTGCTCAGTTAATTGAATTGTAACCTATTATTTATGCCTATTTTGAAACTATATCATGTATAGTTTTTTCAATTAAATGCATATATGTATTACCATTAGTACCTTTATTAAAACAAATAAAGCAACAACATGTTTTCTGTCATCTGAATTGTATGGTTTATAATATTCCTGCATTCAAACTCTGCCGGCATAAATGAAAACGATGATTTCCAACTAGGCAGCAAGTCAGCCTCCTGCTGTCATTTCAAAGTCCGTAAAATTCTTTATTTATAGTGAACTGACATCTACTCTTAAGTCTTTGGATTCCTGGGGTCCTGGTGGTCTGTGTAGACAATAAGGGAGTTGTTGTAGGAAGAAAATAGCTGCACACTTGCGTGTTCTATCACACAGGATTTATTGCCAACATTTGCGTGGCGGGATGAACGAGTTAGACCTGTGCACATGCGAGCCTTTGTGTGTGTGTGTGTGTGTGTGTGTGTGTGTGTTTCTCATGTGACTTGATGATTTTGAACAGCTGAGATGAGTTTGTGTAGAACTGGACAACAGAGCAGCTGTACATCTCTGTCTCAGACGTATACACTCACACACACGTAGACACTGAGGCTTATAAACAACAGTGGAATCCTGAAGACTGACCCTCCTGGGACCAAGTCAGACGGAGACCTTAATAAAGGTTGTGTTGTTTCAGGAGGTAGCTTATAAGGTTTCGGGTTCGCATCTCAACAGCCCCGCTCCTCAGAGGCCACTACCGTTTGCTGGTCACATATTCCTGCCTTGCATTTATACAACTCTTCATGTGCTGCATTATGACTTCAAATAAGTCAAATGGCTGATTAAAGAAAAACTTTGCCATTATTAGTTCAATGTACGAGTATTTCTAGCACTGAATAGAAACTATTAATGGCAGTGCTGAATAGTGGTCTAAATAAAACCAAGTTGCCATTACTACCTCAACTAGCCCTGCAACATCTCAACCAATGAGAGACTGTGCCCGGCCGGGCCGCTTTTAAGATGGGAGGGGCCTAGATGGGCTGTAGGGTCACAAGGAGTGATGTAACCTATGTTTATTTTCAGCATATACACGTAAATGTAGACACACGGACACCTCCGCACACACTTGCACACTGGCACACACACAAAACACACACAAAGAGCAACCTTAGACCCTCGCACATACTGTTCTGTACATGCACAGGTCAGTATTGCTGTCAAACACGAATGCACCGACTGACTTAGATTTGGCTTTTAGGGTCCTCTTCCTCGTTCGGTCACTTGATGCCACGCACACAACAAGCAGGGCGATTAAACGGAGAAAAAGGTGTGTGTATCGCCAGAGAAGACACGTGGGAGGGAGCGATAGAGACAGAAACCGAGTCAGACAGAGAGAAATGTAGTCATGGCCCTTAATGCTAATAGTGGCCTCCCTTCTCTTCCGTCAGCTGCAGCTGTTGATCACGCTGGTGTAACCCTGAGCTTTCTAGCATTGCATCACTCTGTTTCTCTGGGACTCCACTGCATTGCCCTGCGTGGACAGATACACTGGCCTATATTGTAAGTCATGGTGAAAAGGTCACGGACCGAGGCAGACGGGAATTTAAACTCTACAACTTAGTTTCGAACCCGTGCAGTTTGCTGAAAGTGTGGAGACGCTTCACCGCGTCAAAGGATTCCACTGCAGTGCCGAGCCGTAAATTTAGCTTATCCGGACAGTAGCAGTAAAAGTGAGGACTGACGTGTTACGTGTCAGCCTCATCCACTGCTATTTACAAGCATGTTCGGTTCATTAGCATGCAAAAAAAACCTGCCGCTAGCTATTCGTGCTATGTGTGATGTATGCATAGCGAGATGCTGCTCGTGTTCTCCATCTAGAGAACGCTGCGGAGGGAACGATGTAACTTCCCGAGGAGCTCGTCCAGTAGCATACATCAGAGACATTCCACCTCATCTGACACTCGTCCATGGAATTCAGCAAATTTTCCACACTATTCTCCGAGGCATTCTGAAGTGCCTGTCAAAAAGACTGGCATGCCCAAACATCAGCACCTGTAAACCACCAAAACAAGAGAAATAGACAAGGCCTTGCAGAGAATGTGGCTCGGTAGTTGTTTTTTAGGTGTAACGTTGCCTTTCAGACTCCGTCCTTGTGCTGTCTGTGACTGTCGTTGTGCTTGTTTGTGTGTGAAAATATCTTTTTGTTTGCACTGCTGATTGCTGATAATTTGTCATAGATTTGTGCAGAGGCTTTTTCTCCTGCATGTTGGCATGGCTAGTGTATGCAACCTATAGCTGACACCTATGTGTCATTCTGGGAAAACACTAAATACTTCAGATGACTTGAAGGTTTACTTGGCAACCGATGGCTGTTTTAAGACCATGGCTACACTTTCAGCTTTGACTGAGACCAAAGCTCAGTTTTGAAGCATCTGTAGCATATTAAAATTATATAATATATATATTACATGAGGTTACTGACTGACCAGGTTTACAAAACGACACACGGTGATTTAATTGTTGTGTTTTCTACTTAAAAGGAACATTTGCAATCACAGACGTGACTTCTACCTATACTTTTAAACACTCTAATTCACTTGCCACATTCATTTTCAAACCTATAATTAATTTTTTTAACAACTAAGATAATGTAATCACTTTGCTTTGGAGCAATCACCTACCTTCAGATGCGATTTGTGTGGTAGTGGGAGTGTTGAAGGTGATTATGTGGGGCGCAGAGGGCTGGCGAACGTGGGAGGGGTTGACACAGTGATGTACAGGACAGGACACCCTCATGCCTGCTCCATAGACCTCACCACATTTTGCTGCCGCAGCTGTTGCGGCGCACGCAGGGAGAGGCGCGCTCTTGCTCGGGTGACTATGTCCAGTGTGAAACGGGCTTTTTCGCACTGATTGGCGGTCACCGAGCGCGTTTTTCAATTGGCAAACACGGGAATGTTGTCGATCAGTCTCACAGCGAGGTCGGTTTCAACAGAACAGTGAGGACACCGCTCATTTACCATGAGCTGTTTGGATGTTATGTACCCAGCCTATGGACATTACGCACCGTACGCACCGACTACTCCTGCTTTTATCAATAGCTTACAGGTAGGAAATGTTCTCGGCATGTGTTCACTTGTTTTTTGTGGTGGCAAAGGGATGAATTGTTTTACCTTAACATTATTAGGCTAGTGTAGGTCCTGTAGCGTGTGCGTAAAAACAACGCGCCTCGTTGACATTTGGTTGTGTTGAATAGCCTGTGCTTGAGATGGAATTAATTGTTCAAATGTATTCGTCCTTCACAAAATATATATTTGTAGTTCTGCAAGTTATGTGTCTTTATCAAGCACAGAAGACGTTCAGCAGTCTCAACTCCTATGCAAGCACGCACCGTACCAAACACAAAGAACAGCATGATGTCAAAATGTCTTGTGCACAACTCCAGAGCTGATCCCTGCAACACCTGTCTTAACCCACTCTGTGCTCCCCTCCCCGCCTCTCCCATCACCCCACTCTGACAGGCTCCCACAGGTCTGAGCAGCACTTCTCACTGCCGGGATTTTATGGACACTCCCAGGGGTCCCGAGGGGATGTCTGGGGGCCCCGGCACTGGAGGATCAACTTCCTCCTCGTCCTCATCCAGTTCTTCCTCTTCCTCCTACACGCCTGCGGCTTCAAGGCCAGAGGAGGGCCCCAAGGAGAAGCAGGAGGCCCCAGAGGCAGAGTATCTGACTTCACGCTGTGTCCTCTTCACCTACTATCAGGGAGACATCAGCAGCGTGGTGGATGAGCACTTTTCTAGGGCTCTCAGCTCCTATATGGATGGAGAGGGCAAACGGCGAGCACCAGACCAACAGGGCACAGGTACACTCCACTATTCGTTTAACACACTACACAAATAAAAGTGCTCATCTCCACTTGTGTCACTACACAAACCTACAATTTGCACATAGTTTTCTTGTCATTTTGAAATTGTGCCTTCATTCCAGTATTGTAGAAATTTACTACAAACTACACGAGTGATTTAGTTTGAAAACAACTGATTCAAGCTTGAAAAAAGGTTCTGGTAAATTGAGTCTGGGGCACATTGACTCAAATAAGAAATTGAGGTTGATCGTTTCTATTCATTTGTGCTGATGCACAGGTGCTAGAGCTTTTGAAGCGGCAGTGTCAGGCAGGTGATGTGATCAGGTGGCAGGACAGAAGGGCTGCTTGTTGAATCTTTTGTCCCTGGAGAGGTCAGGGCTTTGGGGTTAGAGGTCACAGGGGTCAGGAGCTCTTGGAAGTCAAAAGGGAGTTCTCTGTGACTCTAATGAGGATAAAGGTTTCAACTTGAGTATGCTTAGAAGTTTGGGCATCACAGTATTTTGCCTGGAACAAAACAGATGCTTTTGCAGAAAATTATCATTTTATCCTGCACCAACATGCCATGTGAACCCACCAGTAGTCTCCATAAGTGTCCTGGATCTCCATGTAGGGCCTATAACCTGGACTCTGTCCCTCTCTGCTGTCGCTAATAGACTCTTTCCTAGTTCAGTCAGACGTCTTCATTTTGGCACTAACATACACTTCCTGCCTCACAACAGATGCTATGTTTATACATGGCCGTAAGCACACAACCTCGCCGACGTATCCCCTTCAAACGTCTCCACGACTGCCATTCTTACTCTCGCCCCAGCTCCTGCCCCACAATGGTTGCCGTCCTGCCGCTCAGATTTATATATGCTGTGGACTATGTGATAGGGGCAGAGGGAAACACTAGCTCTCGTGGTGCCGCACGGTGTCTTTTTTCAGAGGAATATCTAAATATAAAAGTATACTGCTAAAAACATATAATGGCTTGCTGACATTCTGTCAAGGGCGAGGAGAGGGGGGGGGGGGCAGAAAAAACAACAGGTGGGGGTGCAGGAGACAGAAGAGAAGGGTGGCGGGTGCTAGTATAGGGTCAGAGTTGCGTGTGTGTTCGTGCATGAGTGTGTTGTGAGACTTTTAGATGTATCGGGCTGACATGGGAGTGAGAGATGTCACCACAGCAAGTGATTTAGAGCACTATGAGCACTGGACTCCCTCCAGGTCAGAGCGTCTGCCTTATTTAGAAGTGAGGGATGCACTGCTGGGACGCCGCTCTTTCTACCTTTCTCTCTGTCCCTCTCTCTCTCCCTCTGTCTGCAAGAACGTTGTTGTGTTTATTTTTGTGTCTTGTTGGGGCTAGGGCTGTGTGACAGTATGATCCAATGGGGAAGATATCTGGGCTGAGGGTGTAGCAGTCATGTGAGTGACATCTATGTTTTAGCATGGGTTGCTCCTCTTACACAGCTGCAACATTTTCCATTTGTCTCAATAAATCAACTGATTCACAACGCAGTTGTGCAACAGAACCTGTCTTGGCCTTAATATGATAGTGTTTACCCTGCCTCTCCCTCTCTCCGTCCAATAGACACCCTTTCACCTAGCAGCCGGCGAAGCTTCCCTCCATCCTTCTGGGACAGTAACTACTCCTCACCTCAAAGTCGCTCCCACTGTGAGACAGGAACACCCTCCTATTCCATGGACCCATACGGATCAGGGCTACACCCAGGTCTGCCTCATCCACATGCTCATCCTCACCCACACACTCATCCTCACTCCCACCCTCATCCTCCAGAAAGCTGGGGATATCCTCAGGCTCAAGCCTACGGGCCTCCGAGGCCTCTTCACGAACTTTATTCCCCCTCAGCTTTGGAGCCTCACTACGGGCCCCTGCTGATGCCCTCAATGAGGCCACCTCACCTTCCCGCTTTGCCAAGCCACTACGACGTGAGCAAACTGGAGCCCGCCGCTTCGTGGCCCAGCCTACTTCCCCCAGGAGACGTCAGTCAGACACTGGCACTCAACATGGATGCAGGTACTCATACATTTCTCAGTTTTTACTTCACGAACTATTTAGAAAAATGTGTTATCAAACAATATAAAAAACACCATAGTGCAAACGGCTCCGAGATGTCCTCTAGATTTTTAAGAACACGTCAAAGAACATGTGAACCTTGAGCACATCTGCATTGACTTTCTACTTCTCCGTATATTAATCTGATGTTTACACCTGTGAGTTTGAATTACCCAGACCCCTCCACTGACACTCACACATGTGCTGAAGCACACACGCATGCACACAATAAATAATAATCATTACCGAAGGCCCCTGCCCCCTTAAATCAGGATGTTTGGCAAAAGTAGGCTCCATGACAACCTGTGTTCTGTTGTTCCCTGTCGTCCTCCTCATTGTTTCCTTGTCCTTTTTTTCTCAGGCCTCCAGCAGCACAAGAAAGGCAAAGAGCTGTACTGGTTCTAACGAGCCCTTTAGTCACATTGACCAGCCATTACCAGATCCAATTAGTCCCTGGACCTGCTCCGCTATTGAAGCAGCATGTCCCTTTATCCCCCACACACACTCCATCCCCATCTATCCACCCCCTTCTCTCCGCTCCCAGTCTCCCCTGCCAGTATACAGCCTTGCTCCAGGTTGACGTGTGTGCACCATGGAGATAAAGCAGAGAGAGGGAGAGAAAGGAAGTGGGAGAGAGAGGCAGAGCATCGCTGTCTGTGCTGTTGCTCTCTCCGTCTCCTCTCTTCTTCCTCTGCTGACACTGCTAGCGCGGCGCAGACCTTGGCAACGCGTGAGCTACTGTGACCTGTTTGGATTGAGCAACACAGGACCGCAACTGACTTTTTGCAGGGAGACAGCGGGATGAACGGATGAGGGACGAAGGGATGAATATCGGTGGGGGATTCCCTCCAATGTCCATGGTCATCTCTGTCTCATGCTCTTTGTTGATACAGTGGTTGTCATCGTTCACTCACAGCGATAAATTGGAGCAGCAGTTATGGCAGTTTATGCTTTGTGACTGTCATGACGCCTTTTTTGGTCGTTCTGTGCTCTGTCAAATAAAGTGTTTCTATTTATTGGTGTTTAACTGCTTTAGGCCAGTGTTGAACTGAAATGTTTGTGGTTCGGTATTTTAATAAAAGAAAGGTGAGATGAAGACGACCATATGTGCTGCTGATATGTCATCTATCTCCAGAATGAATATTTCATAGTGAATAAAGATAACGGTCACATTGTGTGATGATGTTGTTCTGTTTTTAGACGTTTTGAATTTAGACTTTCTAAATATTTTTAGATGTTTTTTTTGTGTGTGTCGTTTCTCATTTTTGTGTACAAGAAGATTGTGATGTCAATAAATATTTTTATGGTAAATTGTCAGATGTTTTAATGTCAGATGTTTTTTTTCCACACGGCATAATTAGTAACAGTGTCTAATATGTTAATTTAAAGAGATATTTAGAAATAGATGTAATACCAGATAATAAATTCTACTATTGGCTGAATCTTTAATTCGTTTTAGTTTTAGACAAAATCAAACAAATCAAAACTATAACATATTTCCTGGCTGGTGTCTTGACATTTTACAGAACATTTTATAACTTATTTGGACTTGATGGTGGCTCCAGTCTGCGTAGATATTTCTGTAGATGTGTGAATCCAAGAGAGCAATGAAACCAGATGTTATCTAGGGGACACGGCGCAACCCATTTTATTTAAAGGCCTTCGCTTTAATTCTTACCCACATTCACACTTTGTCACTTATAAAGTGGGAACGAGTGCTGAATGCCAGCAATGTGTAACCACAGAAGACAAAAGTCATCCCAGCTATGCGCCAAATGTTCCTCTGTTATTGATCCGATAAACAGATTACGCGCTGAGGTATGCCGCTCGGTCACACTTTAGCGGCTGTTATGTGTGACCTCCTCACTACGGAGCAGCCAACTACTGGCTTTAGCTGAGGAAACCTGTAGAGTAATGAAATTAGAAGAGGTTAC
Organism: Macropodus opercularis; assembly: GCA_030770545.1. Classification (NCBI taxonomy): domain Eukaryota; kingdom Metazoa; phylum Chordata; class Actinopteri; order Anabantiformes; family Osphronemidae; genus Macropodus; species Macropodus opercularis. Next base: position 6,485,966 of record JAUCMP010000026.1, on the reverse strand, counting down.
CAGCGAGGGTTCCTCAATGCCAAGCATCTCACTGCCTTTTCTCACAATGTCACTGGATCTTCGTACGGGATCTTTCTGGATCTGCTCCATTGTTAGTATGCACCCACAGCTATTGTCACTATATATCACTTGCAGTGCATGTCTATAAACTCCATATAGCATCAACAACAGCCTTAGTCATCCTGCTGTTACCACTGTAATATCAGTTTAATTGGCTTAAAGCAGGACAAGTGCTGCAGATTTATAGTATTACACATAATTAAACGTGGGGGAGCTGTTTGCGTCGCTAGACTGAGATGCTGGGCACTGTTTATGAGGTGAATCCTCCTTTATGAAGATGTTCATAGTGTCGCAGAGTGGTGTGGATTACTATAAAGTCATCTGATGTTCAGTACTCAATTATACGCAAAGATGTTTCTGCTGTTTCGCTGCTTTCTCGCTGTTCGTAATGCGACGGAGTCCAAACGCAGCCGCACTACACTGAGGACGGATTATTGTTTGACACTGAACAAGCTTTGTCATCTTTATCATGTGGATGATATCAGAGTTTTGGCCCCTTAATTAGTTTTAAATATGACAGCCAAAACATTAGAACCTTCATAATATAACTCACTCCAGTACGATTAGTATCATCATTAGCTCCAACATAAATTATAAATTGTAATATTATTATTGGATTCAATTGCAACAAATGTACAGTTGCACCTAATGGAGTGAGGAAATACTGCCCCCTCCTGGCGCTTTAAAGACATAACATGAAGCTGGCTAAGAAAATATTTTTTATTACCGTACTCCCTGCAAGTTAAAAAATGTGATAAAATTAATTACGTATTAATAACTATTAATATTAGAAAAATGTCAGTGTATCTTAAAATGTTACTGATCCGACACCTGACTGACCTGCACTTGTCAAATGTAATATAATTGTAAACAGATGTTAGTTAGTTCAGGAAGGTGCTTCTGACCTGGTTCTACTGGATGTGTCTGCTTATGGGGTTTGTGGCTGAGAGTTTGCTTCTACATGTCTCTGTAGGTCTGAACCTTAGAGAGAACCTAGAGAATTAAAAAAATTGGGGAAGTGATTGTCAAAACATTCCCAACCTTTTTCTTTCCTGAGAATCTTGACTGTAACTGTGACTGACTCACTGCTTACAGTAAAGTCGAAGCCAGAGCTGATGCCGTCAGTTTTAAAGACTCTGTCCCAGTCATAAGGCGAACAATTATTTAAATTATTCACCTTCACATGCCATCTGTCTGATCATAGCACAGTGTGATCAAACTAAAAAGTAATAAAAATGTTATATTTGTTATTATAGCTTTAAAAATCCCCTCGACATCTACCTTACATCGTCAAATTCAGCCTGTACATCCCCCATAAACAAATAAACAAGACTTGTTTTATTCCCCTTAAGTGGACAAACATGACAGAACTATGTATTGTTTGTCACGAGTTTCAAATGCAACATTTCCAGAACTGTAAACTATAACAGTAAGTAATGTGTCATGTTCAAAATGAAAAAGATAAGTAACACACAATGTGGAAATCACAGGAAAAGTTTTTTAACTGAGCATTTTGTCGGTTTCTGTCTGACTTTGCAGATTTAAGCATGTCATCACGACACACACGTAATCCGCATTTGTAGCCTCAAGCGTGGACGCCGGTCAAAAAGACTCCACAAACATTGAGCTTTGAACCTGTTATACTTGTATTGTGCTGAGTCATAACTCAATTTTGTATGGATCTTGTAAATTCTGTATGAAAGGAGCATTGTTTTACTATTTATGTTTTTACAACTCTGTACAACACTCACTGTTCAAACGTTTATGCTGTTTCTTAGCATTTTGACCAAGGAGTGATTCACCCTTTAACTGTGAGGATATTTACTGCTTCTCTGTACTTATTAGTAGCCTTTCTGTGCTGTTTTATCATCTCCCATCTGTATAAAAAGTCACCTGTCCTATATTTGGCTATTAGCAAGTAAAGGAACTGAACTCTATGTACAAATCAGTTGAGTCACGTCTGTAAAGTTTTGCTGAGCTCTCAGTTTCTCCTCATTCCACTTTATGGTCTGCTGTACACGAAAGCCTTGTGACAGTCAGACACTACTCCAAGAATCATTAGTGCTGTTCTGTTTACAGCTACTTGCGAAGCCATGCTCTTTGTGCATTAGGATGAAATTTAACATAGATGAACATAAATAGAACACGAAACTCACAGTCAAGTTAAAAACAGGATGTGCGTGTGGAAACAGAAAGGAAATCAAGAATGACAGTCGATGGAAACAATGACGAATCATGAATAAAATGATATCAAATGCTGGGAATGGATCAGTGACCAGAAGTTCACAAATTTGTTCTCTGTCAAGAGATTCCTGTGAAAGTTCCTGAAAAAATGACGAAAATTAACGAAAATAAAAAAGAATGAAATAGAAATGTGTAGAGTGGAGGGATTGTCAGGGAAAGACTCTGGCTAAATAAAACTTGATCATTCAGGTAAATACATGGGCGTTAGTTAGAAAGTGCTGCCTACATTTCCAAGAAATCAACAAACCTACATTTTCCAGAGGTCACACTGCTGTTTAAGGCGTGCGCCTCAAAAGTTTCCCTTGTTAGTTTAGTTCTTTCAGCGGCATCTCCATCATTATGCGACTGTTCCAGATTTTGTTTCACCGCCCTAATTCCAAACAGACACGTCTTCTTTATGGCCACATGATTCCTGACCCGCAAACATTAACTGGTCATGCTCTCATGTAAAAAACACGGCGCTTATATGACTAATGATATTGATGTTTATGGTTTTGCTTTTGTGGAAAAAGAGGTTTGCATCATGCAAACTTCCTATAATGTTTAACTCATTGTCTATTTTAATGCTGGCTTCTGTGTTTCTCTGTGGCTTTATGAGCTGCTGACAGACACCTGACTGGACAAACTGCAAGTCATAAGTGGAGTGAGCTACTGTATATAAGGACGGCTCTCTGGCACAGCTCAGCATTGCCTGCGGGTAATTATACCTCAAACATCACTGCGCACGTTGACAAAGAGGCAGGTAAGTGCACCACAAAAAAAAAAAAAAAAGAGAGAGACACACACACACACACACACACACACACACACACACACTTCCTGTAGTGCAGGTGCACTAGAGGCTTAAAGAGACGAGCACAAGTTGGAGGAAGAGATGAAACAGTGATTCAAAGAAGCCGGGAAATAAAAGCTGTGTATGTGACGTCTGACATCATGACAGAAAACGCTTGTGGCACAAAGCTGAAGTGAAACCGCTCATCTGAACCTGTGTGGTTCCCTTCAAGTCACAACGCGTCTCATGCTTTTTCTACTTGTCTGTCAGTCGGGATGAAACTGCTGCTGGTTGCCGCTGCTGCTCTGGCCGTTGCCAGCTGTGCAAGCATCTCTCTGGAAGACCTGGAGTTTCACGCCTGGAAACTCAAATACGGTGAGACGGCAGAAACCGCTATTAGACCGATCAGGTTCCTTTTTTAGAGATGTGCCGTTTACTATGAGGATTTTGTCTGTATTTGGACAGAGATGTTTTACTCTTAGCTCTTCACTGATTGTTTTCCTCTGTTCTCTTGACGAGTCTTCATTTCCTTCTTTGAATCTTAGGAAGGTCGTACAACTCTCCTTTAGAGGAAGCTAACCGCAAGCAAATCTGGCTCAACAACCGAAGACTGGTGCTGGTGCACAACATCATGGCTGATCAGGGCATCAAGTCCTACCGCCTTGGCATGACCTTCTTTGCTGACTTGGTACGAACAAAACAAACGATCGACACGGCTGCTCCTGCCTGTGAAAACTCTATGGAGTGATGTTGAGCTTTGACCCTGTGTCTCGCCAGGCAAACGAGGAGTACAAGCGCCTGATTTCCCAGGGCTGCCTTCGCCCCTTCAATGCTTCTCTACCTCGCCACGGCTCTGCCTTCCTCCGGCTGCCTGAAGGCAACGACCTGCCCAGCAGCGTCGACTGGAGGGATAAGGGATACGTCACCGATGTCAAGGATCAGAAGGACTGTGGCTCCTGCTGGGCCTTCAGTGCAGTAGGAAACAGCTCACTTGTTATTCCATTTTCATGCAGGTAACTTCACAAATGTTTTCTGATGAGGAATCCACCGATGCCTCTTTCAGACCGGCTCACTGGAGGGTCAGAACTTCAGGAAGACTGGGAAGCTGGTGTCCCTGAGCGAGCAGCAGCTGGTGGACTGCTCTGGGGACTATGGCAACATGGGCTGCATGGGAGGCCTGATGGACAATGCCTTCAAATACATCAAAGCCAACGGAGGAATTGACACAGAGGAGTCCTACCCTTATGAAGCCGAGGTATGTGCAACACTGCCATCTTGTGGACTAAACTTGCAAAAGAACGCCTTCAGTGGCAAACAAGTAAAAAAGGTGAATCATAAAACACGTTGTCTCAATCAGGATAGACAGTGCAGGTACAACCCTGCCAACGTCGGCGCTACATGCACAGGCTACGTTGACATAACTCAAGGCGATGAGGATGCTCTTAAGGAGGCTGTGGCCACCATCGGGCCTGTGTCTGTAGGCATCGACGCCTCACAGCCGTCCTTCCAGCTCTATGAATCAGGTTAAACACACAGCCACCACTGTCTGAAAACAGCCACTTAATAAACCGTTGACGTGCCTGTTTAACCGCGGCCCGCGTTTCTAGGACTGTACAACGAGCCGGACTGCAGCAGCACAGAGCTGGACCACGGTGTCCTGGCTGTGGGTTACGGCAGCAACAAGGGGAAAGACTTCTGGCTGGTGAAGAACAGGTAACCCTCTGCTGCTCAGGTTTTAATTCACGTGCTTGTGATCCTGCTAACACTGATAATATGTATGCGTCTGTAGCTGGGGGATAGGATGGGGCGATAATGGATACATCATGATGTCCAGAAACAAGAACAACCAGTGCGGCATCGCTACTGCAGCCAGTTACCCACTGGTCTAAACAGGTGAGTGGAAACACATAGTGCCATCAAACCACGGTGGTGGCGTAACTGAATGTGTGCGTGTGTGTGAGCTTATTGCCCATTAACCGGTTGTTGTTTATGTTTATTGGATTTGCAGGGTCCAGTTCTTTCCTCAGCCCCAAGGAGAACAGCAACTCATAAACGACTTTAATTCCATGAAGAAACTGAGTTATGGCACAAAATGTGCCACTGACGGTGGGATTCTCAGGCCTCTCTGTTCCCTGGTGCACTTTTAATAGAATCACATTTTATGAAGATTGTAAATAAATGTAAAGGAATAAAAGGGTTTACACTGAGACATAAAAGAACATTTATGCTTTTGTGAATTTGCTGCTTTGTACCATTTATCATAAAAGTAATGGGACTGATGCGCCTTAAAGACGCCACATACAGTAAACATAATCAGACACGTAGCAACACGTTATCTACACACATCTGTATGTATTTTATTTGACAGCACAGACAACTTGTTTTGCTGTTTGGTTTAAGAAATTCCAAGTTTGGAAAGTCCATATGGAAAATATAGTATGTAAATGAGAGCACGTATGAAAGATTCTGCTAGACAGTAGCTGCGGCTGGTTGAAAAAAACGAAGAAATGACAGGAAAAATTTTACAGGAAACGGGGCAAAGACAGTCTGGCACAGGAAGTGAACCTTCCCTCACCGAGTTCACACACTAGATGGATGTACGTGAAGCCTGGCTACGTGGCCTAAAGCAGGTCTGCTTAACAACACTTTGTGCTCCGCGCAGACATACATAAAAGAGCTTTTAACGCTGGAAATCGACTTGTTTTATTTACGGTTATTCAAATGTCTGCACATCAAACAACTGAGGTCTTTGCCTGAAGCGGATATAGATAACATTTTTATAACACGCTTCATCTCAGGGATTAATGTCATATTGAGCTTCACTGCTTTTAAGAGTTTCGACTAACATAAATTATTCACTAAAAACAAGCATGTTTGTTATTTACAAAGTCTGATATGAAGTGATATTGACAAAGATATTAACTGCTACTGTGGCCTTTGGCTTGTAAACCCCAGGCCACAGATAAAAGCGCTGGGCAGGGAATTACTGACTGGAGAAATTGAAAGAAAAAAGAAAATAATATTTTTTTCCCCGCTGTTTTAATTCCCTTGGATAATATTTTATCTTCCAGGCTTTTTTTCCCCCTTTTTCTTTAGCCTTCTGTTTGTAAAATACATTCTATGTTTGTAGGAAGGGAGACATGACAAGGAGTAAAGTGTAGAGTAGAGTGAAAGTGAAAGGAGATTCAATGGACAAGACGTGAAACGCAACAACAGAGACACAGAGTCTGAAATCACACACATTTGTGGTTAAAGCTCTTGTCTGATGTGGGGACAAAGCCACTATGTATTTTAGAGAAATATCTAAATCTGTCTCTGTATTTTGACCTTTAGATATATTTCAAGATCATCCTCTCTTCTCGTCACATCCTCCTGTCCTGATACTCGATTCGCCCAATCCCTCATATTGGTTTTCACATAAATTGTGATTATGAAACTGCAGGGAAGGAGAAATGAAAGCCTTGCATTTTTTATCCTCACCCTTCAAAACCACTGATGGAATATTTAAGTGTGTATCATTTACAACGTGATCCTGGTTTGTCACACGCAATGACAAGAAATAAAAGGAAGCAGAAGACTAAACACAACCTCACTCTCTTACCGGCGCTGCAGCCATGAACACACCATGACCTATGAGATAGTTAGATATCATGTCCTTGCAGATTTACATTATTTTTGACTCTTTTTAGTGTCATGATTGTGTGATTTAGTGTGATGACTGATTTCACTGTTCATTTTAATATCGCACCTGCATCCTCGGCTCCCTTCTCAGCTTTATTTTCTGCGTTCGGTGTTATTATGAAAAGGATTATTTCACTAATCGTGTACCTCTGTAGGTACTAATTAAACTTTGTTTAGCAGGAAGAGATTTCTTTTATCCTTTCACTTCTGCCCTCACCTCCACAAAGGTGCCAAACATCCTTGTGACCCTCGGGGCAACATGTAACCTGCTAACTCTGATTACACACTATAGGCATGGGGTTGTAAAACGGTGCTAAAGTAATCCCATCATCTAATCTGTCCTTCCTTTCATAATGATTGCATTGCCTGAGGGTTTTGTGTGTAATCGGACTTAAACAGCAGTACTTAATAAGTCATTATTGTTACATCTCTCTCGAGTTTGAGGGCAGCGTGAGTTTGCTCCACTCACGCTTTCTGATCCATGAAGTCAGATATAAATAAATTTACAGTGCTTGAAATTGTTTTGTTCATTTGTCATGGGCCATTCAGTCCAACTTCATTTAATTTTACAACACGCGGCGGAGCTAAAAAACGTCCGGCACGGTAAAAAAATGAGGCTACATTCCTGATCTGGCATTAAACACTTCTCACTGTGCAATTTTTTTAAACTTTGACTTTGGTAATAAAAGTCGTCAGCGAGAAAATGATTGTTCTCCTTTTCCCATGAGGTGGGCGACATCTGTTTTAATCATACACAATAGTTGTAATTAATGGAATCACATTAAGTGCTTGTAATTTGCCCATTCTAAATGTCACATTAGGTCTGGTTGTGATGATATTTGATGAGAGGTGGCGAAACGCAGAGGCAGTGCTACAGAGAGAGGGGGGCAGCGCATTAAGGATTTAATCAGCTTGTGTGACAAAATGTGACCTTGACATCTTACTTTTTCCTTCCTCAGCTGCAGGAGGAGAGAGAGCTGCTGCCACGTGGAAGCAAACAGGCGCGGCCACAGTAATTGAAAGAGAAATTCAAATTACCTTTTGTCAGGCAAGTCTCATAACAGTAGACGTAGAGAAAAAAAAAAAAAACATCACGCCATTTTATCAGCGCCGCAGTGTGACAGTTTTTAGCCAATTATGGCTGAATGATTGTTATCCAGTGACGTTATCATCATCATCCCTCTTAGGTTTGGGAGTATGAAGGAGGGCATTAGAAAGTGGAAAAAGCAAACGATGAAAAAGCTCCCAGACAGAGACAAATGGAGACAGAAGGAGGGCGCATAAGAGGTGAGGCAAATTAATTGGTTTTGCTAAATCCTTCTCAAACAGCAGAAGCCAATGTGGTTCCACAAAAGGCCATTACCGGTAATCAATTTAAATCTGTTTTACCCTTCCCAAGGAAACCAATTAGGCAATTTAATTTGGCTTTTTTGAATCACAGCATAACCACGGTGCAAATAGGACGTCCAATTCACTTCCTGCAGAGAGGGACAAGTGAAAACGCTGAGAAGTGTTGCTGGAACAAACAAAGCTATTGATCTGTAGTAGACTAAGAGATCTGGGAAAGAGAGAGAACGAGACACAGGAACAATGGCCGGATGAATTCATGTGATCTGGATTATGAGCGATCCTGCTGTGTCTATTTAATAGTTACTCAAAAATCAATATGGCTACTATTTTTGGGGCTATTTTCCTCTAAATGTGACTTTTTAGGTAGATGATCACATCCAGATGGATTTTTGAAAGGCTGAGCTGTTTTTGTCCTTAATGACACTAGATGGCAGCACTTGACTGCTACTACCGCTGCAGTCTGACGTGTGTCATGCCTTTGTGTTCTGCAAAGCTGTGGTTCAGAATGAAATGTTTTCATTCGGTTCTCATGCCCTTGATCTCACATGCACACAACGAGCAGACAAACATACAGCCATACATACACACAAACGCACAGGACTGCATTTCCCTGCACCAATAAACCCATTAATTTATAACAAACCACGCGCACTTCACTCAATGTCTGCTTAATCAACAATGTCACTGCGCAATTTTAGTAGATCGGCTGCTGGGTCGGCATGGAGGAAAGTGTCAGTCAGCCGTGTGAGCCATTATAGCAAACAAACAGTTTCTCCTATGGGGGTGGAGACAGTGTGTTATCCATCTCCCATCATGCCTTCCTGTGCACGGGTGCAGGGCCTCGCATGTGTGGCGTGCGTGCGTGAGGAAATGGGATGTCAACCGGTTTGTCATGTAATGGGGAGCGTGTGATTGTGACAGACAGGAGTTCAGGATGACCGCACATGCTACTGACGCACACACACGCTGGCCCAATGAGAATAGCAAGCACAGAAAAAACACAAACGAAGGAGAGCAAAACCGGTGTTGTTTGAGAAGTCAAAAATGAACCCAGGGTGGAGGCCAACACCCATACGACCCCTCCGTCTTGTTCCATTTAGTCTCTCCTTCCTTATCTTACTCCTCTTTGTTTCTTTCTTCCTCCAGCCAGCTGCATTTCTTGGTCAGGGCTCCTGGCTGCGGTCTGAGGGAGACAAGTGAAGCTACCGTTTGAGGAAAACAGCTCTGGCAAGGCCAATTACACCCAGACAAAGCACTTTGCATGTTATTGTGTTAGGGATTCATGCTTGATTGACTGAATGGGTTCTAATGAGGCCGGGGAACAACGTGCAGGAAAGGAAGAAACACTTCTTCGTTCCCCTGATGGATTGATTCGGTCACACACAAACACACGCACGCGCGCCGGTTCAAACGCACTCACTGATGCGCGCGCTAACGACGCAAAAGGTGTGCAATCACATCGGCATGCACATGGGAGCACACTTACATGAAAATATATGTAAATCAACACAATCGCAAACAACCGTTCCCAGTTTCCAGCTATAAAGTGCGTCCTGCGCAGCGTCTATGAGTGTGTGCAGTGGGTGGCAGATGAAGAGGAGATATTAAAGTGGAAAGGTAACTTGCTATAGTGCCCCTGCAGATGCTCCAGTGTGAAGGCTTCACTCCCACCGGCATCCTTTTATAGAATCACTTCACTAGGTAGAGTTGGATAGAGCAACAGATGGATTGGTAAAGCCTACAGCAGCGATAAAACAATGTCAGCCGTTATTCTTGTCGGGCCTGTATAACAGATGTTACTTTTATTCCTGCGCTGTGTTCAGCGTTCGGCTTCGACTCCACCAAGTTTCACGACTTTTAGCTTCATTTTCTTCTCCATCACAGCAAAACGGCGAAATGGAACGAAATGGTTACGAGCAGCCACAGGCTTAGTAAAGTAACAGTCGCCGGTTGTGATGCCGACAAGATCAAACTCAAATTACAAACTGAAAAAGAAATGAACTAGCATCCGAGGCAGGTGCACGTACATAAGACAGGGCAGACGGGGAAGTGAACCAGTACACAAGCTGTAAATCCAAAACTTGCAAACGTATTCCTTCCAAATCACTAGTAAACAAGGCAGAACGTTACCTCCTATATTGAAACATCTACATCATACGCTCATTTAACTTGATTTCCACATGTTTTATCTAAGTGGCTCTTGGTGCCGTGTTGAATAACACTTGAGAGATCCAGAGTATGTGTGAAGAATGTTTACTTGGTCCTTCTCCTTCTTCACTCTCTTCATGTCTGCACTGCTTTTGCTGCCCCCCAACTCCCACCTGCTCATCGCCTTCTTCCCACACCTCTCTCATTCATCATTTCTCGTTGCCCATCCTCTCCCTTGCTCTACTGTGTGGTCCGTGTCCCCTGCCGCACCGAGGTCAAGGTGAGGGGCCAATTGCCTGAGTGCAGATACATGACTACACATGTATCTGCACTCGGTTTTATGTTCGTCTTTTATGTTGCCTGACAACCCTTTCCCACAGGAGGCAGCCTCGCTTTCCACCTGCGGTAACCAGCTCCTTGTACATACATTTGCGTGCGTGTCTTTTTGTAAACATGTCTGCGTCTCAACTCCAGTCCTTCGCCCGCTCCTGCTTCCCAACTTTGTTTATTTGCCCTGTTATCTTCCTTTCCTCCCTTCCTTTCTTGACCCTGTTCTACCTCTGCCGTCTCTCTTCCATCGATAGCGAGAGCTAATAAGGCAATTAAAGCATAATTAAAGGAGTCCTCAGAGACAGCGAAGGTCTCAGCCAACTTCATGAGGGTACGATGCATTTACTTGCATCTCCTCCGAGTTCTGTCTCATTTTCATCTTGACCACAACAACCAAGCTGTACCTGCAGATTCTGAAAGGCTTGAGGTACAGTTTACGCAATTTTTACACGGACAAGAACCGGGTAGCGCGAGGTAACCAGCTAATTTGTTCAGCTCCGGGTGTATTTATCCAACCAGCATCAGCCCACTCATTGTTGTCAAATGTGCCAGCACAGATCAAAGGACCCCGTGTAGCGTGTCAGCCAGGTTACCTCTGCTTGGCACTGAGAATCAAAGTCACGGATTAGGGAGAAGTGAGGCAAGGGGAAGAGGGCTATCATCCTCTCTTCGGATGTGAGCTGATGGATCTATGTGATTTTTTTTTTTTTTTTTTTTTTTTTTACACATACATTACAAAGCTTCTCTTAACATCCCGATGCATACGATCACTGTGTGCACTTGTAGCCTGAAACAAAATCTTTACCCCTGATTTAGAAGGCACTTACAATGCATTAGCCTTGTGGTAATTACTAGAAACTCAATTAGAAGAAACCACTGAAGACCAAGACCAAACTGGAGGGCTTAAGCTGCAACGCTGGTAAATGGATTTGGAGTTAATTTAGTGAGTCAGAGGGTGAAACAGCCATCAGTGATGTTTTAAGCTGCAGCCAGCAACCTGAGCGCTCCGAGTTCTGTACCGTGGGCTGATCTCTTCTGGAGTCTGCTCTCAGCTGGCGTTCCGCTGTACGCCGGTTAAAGTGGCGCGGTTAAATTGTTCTGGGAATAAGTTTGGCCCTGCATGTTTGTGCATGTGGCAATCCTTGATTCTGCCTCTTTTTATTGAGACAGTACGTGTCAGCGATGCTCAGACGACCTGGTTCACAGGCTGCATTCACGGATCTTTGTATGTTGTCTCATGTGCCTCTGGGCATTTGCTGGATAGGACCCTGGGCACTGCTTGCTCGTTTCCTTTTGTAGTCTGCATTTGTGTCTGTTTGTGGTGGTTTTGTTCTAAGCTGAGACTACGACTACAAATACGGACGCGTGAAAGCATTAAAAAACCAACACGTTAACAGACATTATATTGTAAAGCTGACCAGACACATCGTCTTGCTTTGTGTCCCTCACAGACCTGTAGCTAACGGGACTTTGCATACACGTATCTTGTGTTGGACTATTTACATCGCTGGGTAAATGGCTGAGCAGATGGGCCGCACCTTCAGAAAGCGTGGGTGGCCTGCATGTCCCTGTATACAGTATATATGCTTGCGCTCCTATTGGAACCAGCATGTGTGTTGGCGTTTGCGTGTTCTCGTTGGTGCCACTGTAGGATCCTGGCTTTTGCCTTGCGGTAAAATGTGTGTGTGTTTGTGTGTGTGTGTTTGTGTGTTGTGGGCTGGTAAGGGGGTGTGCATCGTGAGAGCACTGCTGTGCCTCCTTCTTCTGGGGACCAGATGGCGATGAAGCAAGTTGCTCCACCCGACTGTTTCTGACATCAGCAGTCAATAAGGAAGCGAGAGAGGGGGGTGATGGAGACGGAGCACATTTTAAATATGAGGTTACTGAGTCAGAGGTGAACCGTGAAGAGTTATTATACAGTAGCAGGAGAAATTTAACACATCTCAGCAACATTACGGATCATAAACATATTGTTAAGCGCAGTATGTGTATCAGCTTCTCTATGGACGTGTTAAAGGAGGCAACAATTCATATACAGATGGAAAGAAAAAGAAAGTGAAGCGCTCCACTGTCTTCTCATGGCCTGTACTCCTCCACTATTCCCAGAATCCCTCAGGTCCAAAATTACAACCGGTCTACAGTGAATAGTGGCTCGGCTCATATATAAAGGTCATACGTTGCGTTTAATGAGTATCTTTGTTCCCGTTTCATCTCTGGAGTTTGCTAATTGAGCTAGCATCTCTCTCCCTGCGCCCCCCGGCTGTACCTGGGTGCTTCCCGGCGTACGGAGAGGAAGCTGACAGAGTTGTGTTTTTTTTTTGTTCTTCTCTAATGCTGCTTACTGTGATGGTGTGGCTAAATGGAGCTTGTGATGGACGCTGTGCCAGACAGAGGCATCCAAGCCCACCGCTTCCCCTTCCCTCGCCGCCTGGTGAGCAGTGCAATGGCCAATCAACTGCTCACACAAAGGAAGAATTAGCATATTCCTTGGCACAAAATCGCTCCCTTAATTGCAGCTGGATTGAGCCTGTGTTCTCCACTCTTTTCTCTTTCTCTCTCTGCATTTCTTCCCTCCTCTCCCCATCACCAAGCCTCTCCAAGTATATATTTTTTTTGTTGTTTTTGTTGTTATTCTTTCACGTTTCATTTCGTCCCTCCTCCAATCATTCAGTCTTCATCAGACGGCTATTGTGTGAGCTCAGGATGAGAACACAGAGCGAGGAAGATGGGAGGCTGGGAGTAAGAGCGTCAGTCTCAAATTATGCTCTCATAATCAGCACAGCGAAGCCGTGCGGCAGCATAGAATAACAATATGTGGTTGCTACGTACATTTATGTGCCACTGACCTTTCTATTACGTTTGGTTTTTTTAGTTGTTCTGTTTTCTGACATGCTTTAATGTCTCTTTGCTCATTCCTTGATTTGCTGCAAACGTTTGATCTCCATCTTTAATTTCGGTTTACTCTTTGCTCCTGCCTGCCACCTCACTGCCTCAGGTTACCCTTTTTCCTTCTGTGCCTCTCTTTTGTCTCAGTTTCTTTCTGGTGTTAATTACAGGTAGGGCCTTTAAATGTTCCTTTAAAGTTAGCGTAGTTTCACTGCGTGGTCTTTGGACGCTGCTTGTCTGCAGGTGCCTCTACAGGTCTCCTTCACTCTCCCACCGTCATCCACTGATAACACGCTCAGACTAAAATCCCCTAATATAACACACCCAGTTATAATTATGCACCTCACACTGCCTTCAGGTTTCCCCGCCCAGACCTCCTTCCGTCACGTGAAGCTTCACACTATCTTGCTTGCATCTCTGCCGCCAGACTCGGTTGTCGTCGCCTGGCTCACGCACCAGTCTTCTGCTGAGACTATCACAGCTTTATCTTTCCTGCCATACACTGTCACAGTTGTGGTGCGTCTGCCTACCTCCGCTGCCGCTTGTAGCTTCTCCCTCCCAGCATTGCTGCTGCGGTAACAGTGTTTATTCTGCCAGTCAAAGACAAGGCGGCGACGGCATCGTTCTCCCCTGTGTTGTGGAGAGAGGCTGTGACGAGAGGGGGAGACACAGAGAGAGAGAGAGAGAAATGAGAGGCAGCAGTCACATTACCGACAGTAAAGAGTCCCAGGTGGTTTAGACAGTTGTGCGTCTGCGATAAGCTGAGGTCTTGACTGCTGTTATGCAGGATTTCCACACAGCTAGAATAGTCCTGCTGTGATCAGATGCTGCTTGAGTGGGTCTTCATCCAGCTGAAACCACGTGTGCGATCTGACCAAACGGCGAACCTTTCGTAGCCCTTTCAGATGTTTCATTTAGATTTCTAAACAATAAATCACCGAGATTGTTCGTAGAAGTATAAGCTGGTCATATGGATGAAACGCTCTATCAAGGTTGATGTAATTTTGTACTGCAATACCACTGTGTGTCATGATATAGTGCACTTTCAGGAAAATCAATTGCGACCCTGAGAGGAATATCTGGTTTGTGTTAATCCAGCAAATTAAATTCCTGAAAAATATCACATTGATCCAAAGCTGATATAAAAATCTAATACGGCCATAAAGCAGCAAAATTGCAACATTCCCCAGAAGGGCCCATTATAAGAAGACATATTTGCGAGATGCAATAACAACCTCACTCTAAATGTTATAGTAAAATCTGTCATCTCATTAGCTAGGCTGCACATGGACGCATGTACAGCACAGCAGCCATTAAACAACCCGTGTAAAATCCAGGATAGCACAACTTTTCCTCTTCACGCGGCAGATGTTGCCCTGTTGCATCGTGCTCGGTGAAACCACCTGTGGCTGGAACAGCAACAGTATAAATGTTAATTTATTTTTTTTACATTTTTTTGTGAACTGCGAAAACTTTACTCCAGCACCTGAATTATTCTTGAGACATAAACAACTGGAACTAATTAACACACAACACACTGACAAACGTCATTATTATTTCATTATGTTCAGTTTGCTGCCTTCTAACTGGCGTATTAATCCCCTCTGTATCCTGCCTTTAATCACCTGGATGAGCCCGCGAGCACCAAGTTTGAATGTGAATACGATACATGGGGATCTGCTGACATTAGCAGACACATGTAAACATCCAATACTGTGCGATTTGCAGTTTGTGGTAACACAGGTGCTTTGTATTGGGGCTCTGAATTACTTTCAAAGCTCCCCTTCAAGCGTGGTGGCGGCAGTTTCTACGTCTTTGTTCATCCACCGCCTCTTTGATCAATTCAAGGCTCAGAAATCCTACACCAATTACTCTAAAACTAACCTGTCACAAATTGCTTTTGTTATTAGCCCATCAAGTCTGTTACGATTACATTGTAGCACATGCAGCGCAGAGAATCCCAGTTATTTCAAATGTCTTTCCTCGTGCTTGTTTCCACTGACAATTTAGCTGCGTAATACAAAGGTTCACGAATATGTGCGTATAATATGAAAGTAATTGTGAAACAGCCTGAGGACGTTATTAAAAGATCTAAATCATGCAGAGTTTCCTTAGAAATGCCCAACAAACATAAATATATTGTAACGTGCATAAAAATGATCTTTATGTTTTCATCCAAGCCTTGCTGATGACTCTCCGGATAAATCTTAATAAGCACGGCTCTGTGGTAACAGTGCTTAAACTGGAAGACCTGCACAAATAGGCTCTTTATTAATAATGCTTGACAGGGCTTCTGGTTGGAAGCTAAAGGCTCATTAGGACACACTAACTAGTCCCCGGTAGCGGAGACGCATGGCTGCTGCTGGTCTCTAATAAAGAACAGACTAATGACATTCACAGACGAAGCTCATGAGTGGTTGGCTCATGGACATCATCATTTCAAAAGGGCCAGTGTTTCAAATGCGTGGTGTAACGCGAGGGTCACTCTTGAGGAAGCTCGTTGTATAATGAGTACACAGACACTGATGAAGGTTCTTCACTAACATGTTTGTATGCAAACTCTTCCCAGGCTGGACTCATCCGAATGGTGGCGGCTGTGCTACTTTGAATGAAAACGTTGCCCGGTGTGATGCAAGCGCGCATACATGTGAAATAACTGCTCTCTTTGTTCTGTTCCACTTCAAAAGTTGCCGGGCTGACAACCTATTTCTAGGAAAATTTGCACTCTGCTTCAACTTTTGAAATGGGTCCCAGTAGTGAGCTAAATTAGGGAGAGACGGGAGCGCAGCCGGATCAAGATGAAGAGCTGGATAAAATGAAGGAGAGGTGGAGGGAGGAGAAAGAGTATAGCTGACCTGACAGGAAGTCTTTGACAGGGACCCGCATGGCAGGTAGCAGAGGTGCGAGACTCTGACACCGAAACTAGGCGCACAGTCATCCATCACCGCGGCAACTCCGCCTGTCAGTGCAGCAAGCTGAGGGACAAAAAGGTGGTGGTGGGGCAGATGGGAAGGGAGGACGAGGCCCAGAGTCCTCCACGAGAGAAACCTCGGTCAGAGACGGGAAGAGGAGAGCAGCCAGGGCGCGCACACACTTTCTCTCTCTCTCACACACACAAACACACAAATTGGGGCTAAAGTCTGTGTTGACCATTGGCCCTTCGTGTGCCTCTGTCCACTTTGCAGACCGGCTGTCTGGAAGAAGTTGATATAACACATCCATCATCCTGCTCCTCCTGTCTCTGAGACCTCCAGCCAGGCTGCGGTAAGGGTAACACAAGTGTGTGTTTGGCAAGAAGCATAAAAGCTTTTTGTGCCGGTGTCCTCTGCATGTTTTCCGTGACTGGCTATAGGCTGTTCGAAGACAAACAGAAGGACAAGAGCCTGCACTTATTTGAGCTTCTGATTTACAGCGGAGCACAAGTGTTTATATAAGCACCTCATCTCTGGCGACAGCATCGCTTTTGTGTGGGTGTCAGCACATTACAGAAATATCCAACAACACAATCGCAAAACACTGCAGTCAATCAATTACTATCAGAGTTATACAGATACAACCTGAGCTGTGGGCTCTTCTGCATCTCTCTCACACCAGATTTACGGATTTAAGGTTGATTAGTACTTGTTCTGGTTTGTTTCCATTGGATTAAGTGAGTAAACAAAATGTTAGTGGCACTAAAATTCATAATTACTGGCCTGTGATAGAAAGAAGCTGCTCTGGTCAAGTTTGATCTCACCCGAGCAGCTTGGTAAGAAATGTGGGTAACTGTCAACCATGGTTCAAATGTCGTGCAACCAAATGCAGGGCGAAGACTTTGTTTGCAAAATACAGTGTCTGAATAACTGCATTTCCCTTAGATGCAATAACAACATAGAGCACAACTTTAATTTCCCACACTTACTCCTCTGCCAGATCCGTTTCATGGTGTCAGCTTTGCTGCAGCAGACCACTTCATTTAATTTACACACTGTAAGTCATAGTGCTTAGATTCAACGGAAGATTAAAACGTAACTCGGTTTAGAGTCTCTGAGGGAAAAGGCAATCACCAGCGCGTCTTGTATCTAGTTAAATTCCAGGCGAGGCAGATGTAGTGCAAACTATTATATTGATATTGCTTCATTTTAGAACAGTCACATAATCCTCTGTGATGATGACTGATACTTTAGGTGCGGTAAAGGAAGCAAAGTCTCTACAGGCCACAAGACAATATCAGCTTCACGACGAGATACAATCTTTTTCTCCTCACTTGTGACATTATAAAGAGTTATTAATAAGTGCTTCACCCACATTGTGTGATTTATTTTATTGTCTCAACACAGCTGTGTCTGAACTGGGAGAGCTATAAATTAAAAAGGTCAAACCACTAAATTAAGGCCTTTCACAGATTAATCTGAATTATCTCTGAATATCAAGATACTAATTGGTCTCAGGAAATTCTTGTTATTCATACTGTAGGTCAATAATTGACTGTATCTGTAAGTTAGGTTTACACTGCATGGAAGAATCTCCAGTCTAATATGGGAATATTACCTGGCATCGACTGCATGCTCCAGATAAGACATTAAAGGAAGTCTTTTGCTCCAGAGACGACCTTGAAGTAAAAAGAATCTTTAACTGTAGCTGTTTGTTGCTTGTGCCTGAATAGTGCATGACGGATAGATTATTCAGGACCTACAGTAACAGAAAGGTCAGGGTGGTGGTCTTCTCATCGATCCAGCTCATCAGCATTGAATGTGCTACACTAGACTACACAGGAGGAAGCGGCAAGGGAACGGGAAAACATACACAAGGGTCACAGAATGTAGCTGGACCTTCAGAGGAAAACACAGCTTCAGAAGTGGACTAATGCAGCTCCTGGGAGAGCTGCACAGCTTTACCAGCAACAGATATCACCAGATCCAGATCCAGCAGCAATGAGATCGTCGTCCTCACTCAACATAATAATGGTGCATTTGAAACATTTTAAAAAGCATATTTGCTTGTAGCTCGTCAGAACTCGTCCTTCAGGGCCTGGCTGGAAGCGCTGCTAGTCTCCAGAGACCACGCTCCCTTTACGTTTGTGCAAAGCTGCATATCGGCTTCATTTCCACGGCTAAAGAGTGTAAACGCTCATATTTCTATACCGTGTGTTCCTACGGAGACTTATTAAAATGTGCTCATACCTTGTCACAGAGCAGGTTTATGAGCACATCTGTAAAATAGAGCAGAGGAGACCGAGCTCTCACCTGAGGCTCATCAGTCCATTAAAGCTTTTAAAACAGCAACTCAACAGGCATCACCGTGGCCAGCTCCATTACTGGCGTACGAGGAGGGTACGGATGGATCACAGTAATCACCTCCTGTTGCTCTTCAGCGGTTGGAGTGATGCTCACCTGGGGTTACTGCATGTGGAAGTGTGTGTGAAGGGAGAGTGCGACTTTGCTAAGTGTGTGAGTGCAGGTTTTTGTCTTTTTGCACTGCAGCTTCAGCGCCAGGTGGCTTCTGCAGAGGCGCTCGAGGACGCCGAGCGCTCTCAGGCCAATACAGGAGCACATGGAGATGAGGCGGTAAGAAAAACCAAACGCCACTTCATCCCAACTCAGTGATTAATAACCAGTTCTGGTGATTCCTCTGTGATGCGTTCATGTAAAGAAAGCAGGAGAGGTAACACTCCTGTCTGGCATATTTACATATATGTACTGTATATAATACAGTATACAATAAAATGATTTGCTTGACTCAATTTTCAGGAAGCAATCAATCGCCCGCTGTTTCAGTCGTTGTTTAGTGTTATACGCTACCAGCCATTGTCAGCGGCCTTTTCTCCTCACATGCCTGGGCTGCGTCTGCCTCCACTGTTCTCCGTCTTCGCTTCCAGGTCTTTTGTGGCGACGAGCGTACGTTTGTGTGGGCACAGGTGTGTGTATGAGATAGAGGGAGATAGTTACAGCGGCATAATTACCGTCAGCCACATAACCTGTGGTTCTCTTAAACAAAGAGCTGTATTCGCTTATTATTACCGTGCACAGCAAATTATAGTCTTTATGAACCGCTGCCTCATTTATATGTGCTAGATAAAACGCAATAGGAAGCCATATGCGAGCAGGCATTTTCATACCTATGCAACTTGACATGGCAGTGAATACTGTATGCCAGCAAGCGATGGGAGACATGCTTGACAAAGAAGCTAATGAGATTGATTGATTGGTTGCTCTTGATCCTAATTGCCTTAATGAAGAATTAATATCGTCACTATATATTTGTGAGAGCGATTATAATATGTTAACATTTCATGATTGCACCAAAGGAAACCTGAGCGCTAGCAGAGTCGTCTGTCAGTTACCTGCTGTAGACCGAGTAGCTGCAAACACAATAGCCTCCATTAGTATGGAGGTCACACTTTCGGTGATGCACAACTAATTAGCCTTGAGCTCAGTATGGGCACAGCTCCAATTATTAGTCAATGTGCCCTTTTCAGTGCACAACAGTCATTCTCCTGGCTGTTGCGTGAGTGTTGCCTCGTCTTAGTGGCAGTGACAGGTCGGGTAGTGGTGGACCATCAGCTGAGAGGTGATGGATGGTTCTCAAGTGCTTGGCTGAACAGGAGCAGCTCGAAACTGTCTCGTGGCTCCGGTAAAGCGCGGAGATTTACACAGTCGACACAAAACGCAGACGCATACAAACAAGCATGCGACGACACATACGAGGCTGAGTTTGATGGGTGGGCATCACGTGACATTGGATTCAGTTCCAATGAAAAATACATTTAATTTTATAAATTAAATAAATAATTACAGCATTGAATGTTAACACTTTGTTCGTACTTATACCACTAAGCAATACAATGATGTGACACAGGAAGTGTGCGAGTCTGGAAAATACATGACATGTTTAACAGAAAGGCCTGATTGTCAACTAATTCATAACAAATCATCTTTTCTTATCCACATGGGTTGAAGAGTCAAGTAATTTGTTTATGGCAAAATAATAGAATATTCTAAACAAAGCTTTTTGTAACTTAACTCAAAAAAGTAAATTACACATTTGTTGAAATATTTCGACTCATACGCTCTCTTTTGTTTTATTTGAAGATTATGGCTTACAGCTCATGAAACAAAAGAAAATCTTGTCTCTTGAAATATTCAAATATTTAATAATAACACTATTTAGTTGAGATCAATGGAAAAGGATTTGCAATACAGAAATATTCTACAACTGACGAGTGTGTTCACTGATGTAATCGATATTTGGTCAGGGCTCTTAGCACGGATTCCTGCATTGATGGGGCGCAGCATGAAGGAATCAGCATTTTCAGCGTTTCGGGACACTATTGAAGTCTTGGCTGCTTTAATAGCAGCCTTTAGCTCGTCCGTATTGTTGTGTCTGGGTTTCTCATCTTCCCTCTTACACTACCCCAGAGATTCTCTATGGAATTTAGTTGCCAAGTCTGCATAAAGTTTGTCAGCGGACAGAAGCATGAAGGGCTTTAAAATCTCCCGGTAAATGGATGTGCTGACTTGGGACTTCACATAACACAGTGCACCGGCGCCAGCAGGTGCCACGGCCACAACTCATCAGCGACTGTGGGAGCTTCACGCTGAGTTCTGCGCCTCTCCACTACACACTCCAGTGTCTGGCCTTGATTTCCAAATGTTATGCTAAATTTTGTCGCATCTAAAAAAAAAAAAAAAAAGGATGCACTGAGCAACGGTTCAAATCTTTACCCTCTCAGTCTCACTCTGACATCGTGACTTGTTTTAATTTAGTTCCGCTTAGTGTTTTACTTTTTGAATTAAATCATGGAGAAAGTTGTTGAGATGCACCGGCATCTGTAAGGTCAGACACGAACCAGCCATGAGCAACCAGTGTGACACAAACCTCGGAGATTTAAAAGCCAAAGGTTTGTTTTTCCCTCCTTTCTCCTCTTTCTCTTTTCCTTCGTAGGTCAGCTCATTCATCTTAAGGCCTGCAGAGACGTCAGAGCAAAGCATGGCTCAATCGATCAGGAAGTCTAACTGCCCTTTGTGTGTTTGTGTGTGTATGTGTGTTTTCTCATGCGTGTACATACCAAAGGGCCTGACTGGAGCGTTTTAGACGAGGCCACAGGGGGAAGCAGCATTGGCCTTTGCCTCATGCCCCCCTTTCCCTCCGACACGTTGTAACACACATCTGTTCTTCTTTGACTGTCTTATTTCCTCTTGCATTTGTCAAGCTTGCAATCCTCCTTCCTCCTGCAGTAATTCCACCCAATCCCTTCAACGGTTCACCATCCTTCCTGCGCTATTCACTTTTTTTTTTACTGACCTCTAGGCCTAATCTAGCTCATCTCCGTTTCTTCCAATCCTCTTCCCAGCTTGCAAAACGTGAGACAGTCGACAGCTTTATGACTTTATCTGCTGACCGTTTATCTTTCACTTTCCATGGTGACACCTAATTAGCCAGTTGTCACGAGAGGATGCCTGTTAGTGGGACGAGGCAGGTATTGCAGGGTTATTTTACCGATAACGGGCATCTGTTGTTGGAGACGCAGTGAGAAGGCCCGAGCACAGTGAGGGATTGGAGGATTGAAGCAGGATGGAAGTGAAATAAGAATGACAGAGGGATTAAGGTGTGGAAGGGGGTGGGTGGAAAGAGATGGGGGGAGGATGATTGGAAGTCGCTGAAATGGGATCGGAGGACAGATGAGAAGGGATGAGACGGGACAAAGAAGTTCAGGATCCACGGCGTCACAGTCGAGTTCTCAGGTGAGATTGTCACCGGTCCCTGAACTGGAGCTAATAAAATACGCCGTCACCGCAGCATCAAAACGGTCGCCTCGCACAGATCCCTGCACAGCTCAACATTAGGGCGCTGCACTGTATGATCCAGGGGAAGGTGTCAGAATACCAAATACAGATGAGCAGTATTGACAGAGGATCACTTAGAAAGCTAAAATATGCTGAAATGTCTGCTTTGCTGCAGGTTTTTGACACGTCTTTGGAGTGTGCGTGTTTATCAGTGTGTGCGTGTGTGCACGTGAATATTTGCAGGCATGTGAGAAGCCAGCAGCAGCTGCTTCCCACCACTTCTCATTGATAAAGGATGAATGACAGTAATTAGGCAAGCGGAGGTAGCAAATAGCAAGTGTGGGCAGAGAACATACTGTACATGAATTGGATGCTCCATCCGAAAGTGATTGAAGACACTGGACTTGAAGTGTCAGCTACATAAATACACTAATTAGAGAGTGGCTGTGTCAGCCTTGCTTTCCCCCTGACGTTCATTAGACAGTTAAGTAATAACTCTGCATTCCTGGCCACTCGTGCATCACAGTACCTGGAGAAACACGGAAATAGTAACTAATAAATACAAGGTAGTAATTAGGGTGCAAGTTGTTGTTTTGAGGGAATCTTATGCCTCATCTTCCCCAAAAACATCCTGGACATTGGTTCAACAACCTTTGAGCTAATGGTCGTATCGGGCCGACAATTCCAGGGTCAATAATTATTTAATTAGTTTATAATAAATGTTGCAAGGGCCACTTCACTTTACAGCATTTTTACTTGTTTACATATAAACCTAGATGCAAAACTGGTGTTGTTATTACTTTGGTCTTAGCTTTTGAGCAGAGCTACTATTCCAAGCTTGTTTTTCCACTTCAGGGTTTCTTGGAGTGTAGTAGTGGTGATGGGGGGCCATGTTAAGAGCACAACTCCGTTGTAAAAGCCTTCACCATGTAGGTTTGAAGTGAATGAAGTGGATCGAATACCTAAAAGTACGTCTTTGTATGTCTGTGCAGGTACCGTAGATGCACCATCACTACAGGAAGTACCTCAAAATAATGTATGACAGTACGTCAAGGGCTGTAATCAAACAAGTTCTCAAGGTTTCTGTATTAACCTCCTTCCAAAGCGTGACTCTATAAGCAGAGCGCCCAGCACTGGTTAGAGGATATTTGGACTCATCATGTTACAATCCCGGACTGTCGGGGTTGCCGGTGTCGGGTGTGGGCAAAGGTGGAGGACCCAGACGCAGACTCAAGACGAGACCGAACTTAACAATAATAATATTTTATTAACAGAAACCAAAAACAGAACATAACAGAGGTACGTGACTTACAGAAACCAGAAAACACAAGACGTCAGACCACACAAAACACGGAGGCGTCGGAGCACTCGCTCAACGACGGGAACAGAAGTCGGAGCAACACGCTCGCCGACAGGACGCAAACATACTCACACACATACATACGGGAACGTCGGAGCAACGCTCAACGACGGGGACAGAAGTCGGAGCAACACGCTCGCCGACAGGACGCAAACATACTCACACACATACATACGGGAACGTCGGAGCAACGCTCAACGACGGGGACAGAAGTCGGAGCAACACGCTCGCCGACAGGACGCACACATACTCTCACACACATACGTACGGGAACGTCGGAGCAACGCTCAACGACGGGGACAGAAGTCGGAGCAACACGCTCGCCGACAGGGCACATACATACTTACATTCACACAGGTCGCATACATACTTACACACACAGGACTCAGACAGGGTTCCGACAGGACTCAGACTTACACAGAACAGGATTACACAGGACTCACGAACAGAGACTAAGACTCACACAGAACAGGACCCACACCAAACACTGACGACGAACCGAACTGACAAAGACAAGACAGGAACTTAAATACACAAACCAAACTCAACACAGGTGTAAACAATAGCTTAATTAACAAAGGACACGACGAAGAACAAAACTAAACCACAGCGCCCTCCAGAGGTTGGAGGACTGACTGTCACAGAGCCCCCCCTCCAATGCCGGCTTCCAGACGGCTTCTAAACCAGAGACCGTGGCACAAACGAGTGGGAGGGAGGGAGGGCAAACAAAACTAAGAAAACAAAACAAAACAAACTAAACAAAATGTCCATGAAATAAATGTCCATATTGAGAATCCCTTCATGGCAGGTTGAAAACAAACAAAAAAGTCACTAGTCCATGGAGCCCCTAGCTCCAGGGGCCCAGAATAGCCCCTTGTGGACGGCTGGAACAGGAGCGGCCCCCTCCTTGGGGCCGCAGGCACACGAACAGGCGCGGACTCCTCCTTGGGGCCGCAGGCACACGAACAGGCGCGGACCCCTCCTTGGGGCCGCAGGCACACGAACAAGCGCGGACCCCTCCTTGGGGCCGCAGGCACACGAACAAGCGCGGACCCCTCCTTGGGGCCGCAGGCACACGAACAAGCGCGGACCCCTCCTTGGGGCCGCAGGCACACGAACAAAAGCGAACCCCCTCCCGGGGTCGCCGAGACAAGAACGACACCGGATCCTTCCCCGACCAGACCATGGAACAAAAGGAGCTCCTTGCTCCAGGGGCCGAAACAGCCCCCCATGGGCCACCGGAATAGGGACCGGTCTCTAGGTAGGTGCAGCGGGGACAGCCGCTGTTTCCCCTCCAGCCAGGCTTCTCCTCCTGGAGCGCTCGACGAGGGGCAGGTGCGACGAACGGGACTCGCCGACTTTCACCGCGCGGCGTCTCCACCTTAAGACGCCGGGGGGAGAGGAGCTGGAGCTGCGACGTAGCTTGCCGACGTCGCGGGGCAGGACCAGACTCCGTCAGGTGCAGCGGGGAAGGGCCGCTGTTTCCCCAGCCTGGCGTCTCCTCCTGGAGAGCGCTTGGCGAGGGCAGGTGCGGCGGTGGTGAGCCGCCGGCTTTCACCGGCCGACGTCTCCACCTTAAGACGCCGGGGTGCTGGAACTGGTGCTGCGTTCCGCGACTTTGGTCACAAGTCGCGGGACAGACCGAGCCCCGTGTGTCTGGGCCTGGAGGCGATACAGCTTCACCACCCCCCGGCTCCACACACACTTAACAAAAAAAAACCACCAACCAAAAAATGGCAAAAAGGAGAAAGGAAAAAAAAAACTAAGTCTGCTGGGTCCGTGATGGTCGGTTCGTTCTGTTACAATCCCGGACTGTCGGGGTTGCCGGTGTCGGGTGTGGGCAAAGGTGGAGGACCCAGACGCAGACTCAAGACGAGACAGAACTTAACAATAATAATATTTTATTAACAGAAACCAAAAACAGAACATAACAGAGGTACGTGACTTACAGAAACCAGAAAACACAAGACGTCAGACCACACAAAACACGGAGGCGTCGGAGCACTCGCTCAACGACGGGAACAGAAGTCGGAGCAACACGCTCGCCGACAGGACGCAAACATACTCACACACATACATACGGGAACGTCGGAGCAACGCTCAACGACGGGGACAGAAGTCGGAGCAACACGCTCGCCGACAGGACGCACACATACTCTCACACACATACGTACGGGAACGTCGGAGCAACGCTCAACGACGGGGACAGAAGTCGGAGCAACACGCTCGCCGACAGGGCACATACATACTTACATTCACACAGGTCGCATACATACTTACACACACAGGACTCAGACAGGGTTCCGACAGGACTCAGACTTACACAGAACAGGATTACACAGGACTCACGAACAGAGACTAAGACTCACACAGAACAGGACCCACACCAAACACTGACGACGAACCGACAACTGACAAAGACAAGACAGGAACTTAAATACACAAACCAAACTCAACACAGGTGTAAACAATAGCTTAATTAACAAAGGACACGACGAAGAACAAAACTAAACCACAGCGCCCTCCAGAGGTTGGAGGACTGACTGTCACACATCAAGCTTAGAAAACTTCCACAGACAGTCAAGTAGATCATCAAACGGTCACATCTGTTTTAAAACTTTTAAAAAGGTCCATTGTTAAATGCCTCGGACATAAAAGGAACATATTACACCCCTTCAAAGTGAGCCACAGAGGTTATGTGCATAAAGTCTATGTCATATCATTTCCCTAACTATTAAAATCAAACATGAAAGCCAAAAGAAAATCGTTGAACTCGGCATAGAATGACAAGAGCCATTAGCACATGTGATACCACAGTATTAGACCAATCAATGCCAAGCCTACTTCAAGCCCGTCTCACTGTTTCTACTAAAAGGTCTGGATTCCAAGGGGCGATTCTTTTGAAGATATAAGCAGCAGAACAAGGCCAAAGAGAGAGATGAGAGCGATTTAATATGAATGAGATGAAATA
Source organism: Macropodus opercularis (assembly GCA_030770545.1). NCBI lineage: Eukaryota > Metazoa > Chordata > Actinopteri > Anabantiformes > Osphronemidae > Macropodus > Macropodus opercularis. The sequence goes on along the minus strand of JAUCMP010000026.1, from coordinate 6,459,399 downwards.
GATGGAGAAATAGAGACAGGAATGACGGGACAGAGAAAATTGGATGACAAATGCATCTCTGTGTGCAATAGATACACATTTGAAAAGTGCCAGGATAAGGTTGCAGGTTTTTTGTTACTGTTGTCAGAAGAAAATCATTTAATAACATCGTTTTTTTTACACGCTCGGTTGAAGTAGATTACTTTGCATGAAGGCTGTATTTCTACTGTTAACCTTTCAATCATTGTGACAAAAATATACAATTATCTGCCTCACATGAATCCTAAAGCAAATCCTAACCCTCAACCAGACCAACATTTGAGCCCCTTCATCAGTGATTAATTGGACCCTGTTGTTGTGCAATCTGGGCATATTTGTTTGAACTTTTACAGCCATTTGAATTTAATTGCAGCGGTAATGGTTATGAACCAGAAAATATACGCTTATCCTTGTTAAATCACCCTGCATATTGTTGCCGAGTCCACAAAGCCGAACTCATAAGAGCTGCAAATAGCGTGTTTGAAAGATTGATAATAATAGCTGGGCCATTAGCAGTTTTGTTTATAGCTTTTAGTTTGCACTCCAGTTCATGCTTGCAAACCTCGACTGTCCAGGATCACAGGAAAAGACGCCCTAATGACGAACGTGCACATAAAGCAAACGCGGCGCTGTTGTTGCTCTTCGCTCCTTTCCATCCACCTAGAACCAAGTGAATCCTCCTACTTTTTCCCCTTCTCTTCCTGCTTTTTCTTTGCTATTGCTCAGGGAGGTTATGAATATGGATGGAGCCAGCTGCAGAGGGAAGGGGAATAGGCCACGGTCCACAACATGTCTCTCAGACACACACAGCCTCCCAACGCCTGCTTGGCTTCATGTGTTTGCATGAATCTACTCCGATATGACTATTCAATATTTTATGCGTGTTTAAATTCATGGCACATATTTTGCTATAACCTGTTTTGGTACAGTGATCATGGTAGAGATCACACGAACTGGCTCTGTGAAAAACAATAATCCTTAAAGTGAAGCTATTCTGTGGCAACCATAGATGGGAAAGGTGCAACTGTGGTCAGATCAAAGGCTCCCGTTTCCTCTGGCCGACAGTCTGGTGCCTGCCGCTATTTTCCAGCAGCCACATAATGTAGGTTATGTGCAGCTAATCCAGGTAACTCCAGACAGAAAACTACCCTGAGATGTCAGGCAGTGACAGCCTGCAGTGGCTGCCATTGTTAGAACGTAAGTAAAATACAGGTCTCCATTAAATGAAGGTGGTTTCACTTAATACCGGTGGCGAGAAAAGGAATTTGAATCATTTATTAACAGCTGTTTTGATCGGTTTTGCCTCCTGAATTACTTCATTGAACACAAAACATAACTGGCCCCTTCTATGCAGTGGTTGCTTGTCCTTATTATGCCTGTTGCAGATGCAGATTAAAACCTTTCTTAGAATAACGATGAAGTTTAGATGACTGTGCAGTCTTGGCGCGTTCTGATCGCTTTCCAGTTCAGAAACGAGCCGGGTGATGAGGCAACAGACAGCTCTGCTCCATCAAATCAGTCTGAGAGTTAGTGAAATCACTGTGTGTCTGCACCATTGTGCAAATCGCTCCTATCACAACTGCAAATTATACCAGACCTATAACCCGCTCTGTGATTTTTTATTTTATTTTTTTACAATAACTGGAACAGCTAAAAAGAGAGCGAGAGCGAGAGAGAGAGAGAGAAAATAGAAAAATGGAAATCTGTTTTTTATCACAGAGCCTGTAAATTACTGATTCTGTAGACAGCTTGTTAGTTTCACCGCCTCTCCGTCTTGCTTTTTTGGAGCAATTAAACCAGACAATTGCTCCCCTGGAATTGCCTGTCTGAACGAGGCTTGATGCCAGCTACTCAGGAGCCAATATCCCTCTCTTGCTTTAACTGCTTCAGGCTTCTCGAACGTGATAACATGAGTGGCCAAACAGTTGCGCCAAGTTCCTGCCAATCACAGTCACAGTCAATCAAAACCAATTGGCGCCGAGTGAAGATGGCTGCGACGGGAACCCAAACTTTTACGAGAACATGATTTGACATCTGTTATTGTTGGGGAGAGACAGGAGATTTCGGTGTTCAACACAAAAGCAGCAACACAAGGGACTCGGTGCCGTTGCTGCGACTTGGAGCCTGCTGAATAGATTTTCCTCGACACTCCTGCGCGCATATCAGATGAAGGTAAAAACAATTCAGAAGATCATGTCACGGAGTTTAACCTTTTCTATAGCTCCAGAAAACTGCTGACTCTCTCAGGTGCACGCGTTTCCAGTGCTCCTGCTTTTCCTTCTCTACTCTACCTTCTATTTATTCTCTCCTTGTTAGTGTGACTGAGACTGGGAAATGAAAAAAAAAGAAAAGAAACAACACTTTCTGACAGGAACCCACAATAGCTGTCAGAGGGATTCAGCAGCAAAAACAAAATTCAGCATAGTTTCAAATAGGGAGGGAAGAAAAAAAACACAGCTTTTGTTTCGGTACCTGACTTGGGTATAGATAAGATGTGAAACAGGAGTGATGACAGAACTGGGGTGATTGAAGGCTTGGGAAAATAACATTTCCTGGGATGTTCTCAAAAGATTTCAAAAAGAGCACGTTTCAATTGAACATTAAATACAATACGGAAAAATGTTTTTAACAAGGTGGATTTTTGCTTTTAATGTGAATATACACCAACTGTGATTGGGTAGAAAGCGAGCACGCGTCCTCACCGGCAGGCTTTCCATTCGAACCTTAAAGCACCAGTAAGCGAACGCTGCACAGAGGCCAGGTATTTCCCACCCAGTCTGCTAAAGTTGTGTTACTACACAACCTAACTCCAGTCACCAAGACATCTCTGTGGGGGATGTAATTTCAAGCCTTAAAAGAGAGAATGTACACAGGCAACAGATTATTTCACAAAACTATCCAGTCTTTCCTACAGGACGCTGGACACCCGCCAATTAATGGAGGCATCAGATTGTATAAGAGACAGATCTTGTTACAGTAACTTAACAATTGGCATCACAAATATAAATGATTGGTAGACGTATCGCTGTGGAAAAGACTAAACAGTTATTAGGTCCAGTGACACTGCAGTGGACACGCACTGACTGGAATTAAACCTGTACAATACTCTCCATGAACATCGGCATAAACTATTTGCTGAGGTTTGTATGGACTCCAGACTCGTGTAAGCAGCATCTATCGCAGGTGAAGTACAACAAAACCAAAACTGAATAACACAATCTCCGGGAGCTACAGGGGATGAGGAGATTTACTAGGCCCCCCAGCAGGTCGAACAGGTGACTGGCAGATGGAGCGGGGCAGGCTGGCCTGCTGACCAGCTGGCTTTCCGCTGCAGGGAGGCCGCTTTCTCCCTCTGCTGGGCCACTAATCCTCTTCTGCCACTTCCAGTCATAGCCCTGACCTCGCGAACCCGCATTGGCGACACAGTCACCTGCTCGTGGCGGGACAGCACTTCCTTGCAGTGACATGTCGAAGCTGTATCGTATAATATAATATTTATAAGGACATGTAAAGGCTGGGTAGCAGAAGGTGAGCGGCTCACTCTCAGCTGGGAGCTGGCGACTGTGACTCGTGACAGCATGATATTCCCTCCACCGGCCTCCTGCTGCGTCTACACTGATCTCATGCATTTTTGCAACATCTCGATCTTTTCTGCTCCACCTTTGCGCCACATCCTCACGTCTTCATGCATCTCCTTGTTCTTTCTTTCTGTATTTTCTGTACAGCACAGACCAGCTTTAATTTATTTCCCTCCCCGGTTTGTTCTTTTTCAAATTATTCAACAGAGCTCGCCATCTGTGAGACAAACTTGTCAGAACACAAATCTCAAGCCAAGTTGGATTTGCTTGGTGCTAATAAGGTTGTATAGCCTATCTTGATTTATAGCTTTGGGGTTTGCTCTTCCTAAAACCTCCGGTTTAAATTCCAATTGATTCCACTGGGACGAAGACGCAGTTAATAGCAGCAGTGGTAGCGCTAGTAGAAAGAGAAACAAGAACAAGAACTGATAAAAGAGAAATTAAAAATGAGAACATTGGATAGAGTTCGTACAAGATCCAGATATTGGCCGAAATATTCAGCTAAAGACATTTTGCTGTTACCTATAAAGCAGAAGAAGCATCCAGAAAATATAAAGCACTTCACAGTAGGTAGTTTAGGAGCCAATGTTAATCCTGTCACAAAATATATACTGTACCTGTGTCATGGCAGGTTAATATCTCTAGTGACAAACTGATGCAACTTAGTGCAATTCCAAGTGTTGGCAAAAAACATGAAATGCTTGCAAGACGAGCCCAAAAAAAACAAAACAAAACAAAACAAAAAAATCACATTTTGTGGCAGATACATGGGGGCTTTGAAACTGTCTGGCCGTCCAGGATGCTGACACCAGCGGACAGTACTTCCCAAGGACACAATTCACAGCAGCGCACGTGGCTGCTTCAATTCTTCAGGAGTTGCTGCAGCCTTCGCTCCAGCAGGCCCAGGGCGAATCGTTACTTCCGCCTGTTTTTCATATTCAGTGCTGCTGATAATCATATAGTGATGCACTCAACTACTCTAATGAAGCAGCTGACTCTGCTGACGGTACCAGGCTCCGTTTGTTGACAATACTGCTCCTCCGTACATTTCCACGTGTTTCATCACCGACTTCTTGGGTTTTCACTTATACACAAGTCTTTACCTGAACTGAATTTACATGGTACAATGCAACACAAAAACAGAGTTTTGAACTAAGGCAAGTACTCTGTGTTAGTCAGCTGTTGAGTCATAATAAGAAACCTAATGGCTGCAAGTGACAGCTGCCACCAAGAACTGACGGCTCCTTGTAAAATTAAAAGTCTGCTTTTCTGGCAAAAATCAAAGCCCATTGTTCCCACAGCAGCAGGAGCATAGCAAAGGATCAATTAGCACGCCAGTAATCGGCTCTTCTTAAACAAGGCACGAGTGAGTGATGTCATTTCCAGTAAACCGCAGAGGGTGGCAACTTGTTCGCCAAAGGCTGATGAGACTGAAAGCGAGGTTGAATGGGACTAGAAGGCTGACCAGCCTTGTTTAACCAACCATGAATGACAGGCCATCAGCACAGGCCTGAAGACTGACAGATGCATGTTCTAATTTACTGTGGGACAATAGCGACGCGCATGCACATTTACGCATCCGCACAGATAAAGACGGACCGAGAACACCCACGGGCGCTGTCAGCCCACTGCCAGGCATTCATTAGCTTTTATGTAACTGTCTGTGCCCCTCCTTACGCCAAATGTCCCACAAATGGCTTCTGGGGGGGGGGGGGTTATTAAGCTGCGTGTCAGCTGGGAATAATATTAGGGGCTGCACGAACAAAATGTCTTTTAGGTTGTTGCGTAAGATGTCTCATCTCCGCGGGAACACAAAAGTGTTTGCAGGCATAAGAGGCAGCATCTTTCATGCAGGGATGCGCTGAAGTCGGTTTGCTCCAGTTGTAGTTTTATGTGGTGGTGAAACTCAACAATACAGTGAGTTCCACAGTCACGATTTCTGGACCGACTCTAAAGCCTGGAACCTTGTTGACAAAATGTAACAGAAACCTGATCTGTCAGGCGCCATGAGTCATGAAATGTAGCAGGAATGATTGTGATGATTTGGATTTTGTTTATTGCTCTACCAGGGCAGTTGCATCAAACAGCTGCGCTTTCAATTGGGATCTTTGTGTAATGAATCATATAAATGAGCATGACATTGTCTCTTCTAATGGAGATAATACTCATCACAGAGAGTCTAGTGTCTCCTGAGAAAGTATAACCCTCAGAGTGAATTGACTTATCCAGACTGACTGCATCTATAATTCACCAGGAGCCAACACCTTCTCAAGGGCAAGTCTGGGGCCTTACCTCCCAGCGACACGAGAGGAGAACTCTAACAACTCAATTTATGGAGTTCACATCGGCGCTGCACTATTCACCTTCAAGGTACGGAGAGTTTGAATGAAAGGGTGCTCAACCATGGCTGCATGCCCCTCTGCCCATAAAAAAAACTCTATTTTAATTCATAACACAGGCGAACATAAATGCACTTCTATTAAATTGGAAATGGCATCAGGGAAAACACAAAATCACACTTTGCCACGAGCCAAGAGGGAGATTAGGGAAAGTAAGTGACGAACTCAGCAGGACAATTTAATTGAAATCTCTTAAGGGATTGGCGGCTGTATGTGAGCAGACGGGATGGGGTGGGACACGTAATAAGCAAAGGAAATAATAAATAAATAAAAAATAGGACCATCGAAATAACTGCAGGAATGTAATTTTTCACTCAAAAGAAAAAGGTCACCTGGCATCCTGCAGTATTAATGTGCCACCATCAATGATTGGTTTTCAATCATTCATTAAAACTCACTATGCTTCAAGGCACAAAGCTATGATTAAGAAACATTTCTTCCCCTCTTGGTCTGGCCACAAGCCTCCCTTCCTTCTCTGGGCTCACTCGTCCATTCGGTTTCATTATTTAGTTTCTAATTAAGGCACCTGCAGTCATGCCCACCCTGTGTACTGTCCGCTCTACTGTGTCTGTGTCTTTCCAGACATCAGAGGAATTAACCAGTCAGCATGCGGCGCATCTGTCTTTACCATAAATGCCGTTTACTGGCTGCCTGACAGTCCTCTCGCCAAGTAGACGCAAAGTGATGCCCAGACTACAGCGCCATTCAAAGCATCTTCCTTACTCTCCTATTGGCACGAGAGCAATGTTTTTGCCGCTATAAATAAACCGGCGTCATGTCGGCCACGCGGCGCTAAGAATCAACCAGCTGACACACGAGTGGATGCATCACCGGGGAACGCGACTGACAGAAGCAGACCTACGTTCTCCGCGTCTTCCTGCACTGACGCCGCGCTGTGACATGCTGCTAACATTTTGTCAAACACGCACAGTTGCTCACTCTACCTGGCTGCAAGATTAGTTTTAGTCCCAGACAACACGTGGCGGGTGTGTGCGGCTGAAGACACTTCCTGCTGGCTGCATTTTACCTTGCTGAAATCTGGTATTTATATGACGCCTCACTTAATTCTGTAACTCATCGCTTCTGTATCCTCTCACTTAGTCTCCAATTATACTATATTTAAATGCGGCGTCTGCTTTGTCAGTCATCCAGACGAATACCAGACATGTAGGTGGCACCTTGAAAAATCTGTCATTAGACAGGCTGCTTTTCAGTGTTTTACTGATTGTATAAACTTGAGCTTCATGGATTTTAATGTGAAAGTTTAACTTTCTATATGAATTTTCTCACCATACAGTACATCTGCAGCCTGGGCTCTGGTTGCAGTTTATTTGTTTGTGCACGTGGCCTGTTGGCACGGTAATAGAAACAGCCACACACCAATGGATCAATTAAGCGTTTTCAGCGGCTGTGTGTGTACTTCCAGCCTCTGCAGCTGCATATGCTGACAATCCATGAATTGATTCAGCTATTTCTGCAGGGCACGGAGTTTACCGCTGGGCAGAAGGCCAGCTCTGGAGAAGCGAGCCGATCAGTCTGACCATAGGACGACAAGTCTGCTGCTTCGTGTGCAAACCAAACGAGCAAAGAGAGGAGCAGCAGTGCGACGTGCAGGACTCTGGACGTTACCGAAAACCAGTTACGAGGGCAAACATAGTCCCAGGCTACAGCAACAGCGGCAGGACCTCACACGCGGTGGTGGTGAGTTAGGGGGATTCTCAAAGTGACTGATTTTTCCTCTGAGGACTATGATTATCTGTGGAAACCTGCAATTCAACACATCCAAGATAATTTAGCGCAGAATAGTGGACTGTGACTGACTTAGGGCCATTTCTAGAGCGACGGCGGTTGCATTGTAATATTAGAAAAAGCCATTTGCTGTGCAGCCACATCGCTCTACTAATGAACTTACAGAATACCACAGGGACTTGAACAAACTTGGAGCTCTGTGGGAAATGATCCAGGGTGTGATTGCGGAGAGGTGAGAAGGGCAAATGTTGTCCACAGCCCTCACTAATGATGCTGCTAAAGACCAAAATACAGCCACGCGGGTGAAAGTGCTGACATAGACCAAACGAACAAACAACGGCAGCCTCACACCTCTCTCCACCGTTCCCATCCAATTTTGACTTTCACATTAACTTGGTACCATTCTCCCACCCTGCATCACAGTAATACACTTCCAATTAAAGCTTAATTATAAGGAACTTCGTGAGCAACACTTATGACATATTCACACTTTCACACAGGGCTTAGTAGTCGGTGGGTAATGATGATGTACAGTCTAATAACACATTTCTGCCTCTGTCAAATCAGACACTTACAGTATTAGCATTCAAGCGCTTGTCCAATTAGCTCTTCTGATTAATGTGTCAATCAATTGAACTTAATGATTAGTGTTATGAAACAATGTTGCATAACACAGTTAAACCTGATTCAAACAGCAGGAGCGTCTGATTACTCAGATAAGTGTGCAACAAGCCGTCAGCGAACACAGAGCAACATCTAATGAGGAGAAATGGTTTGCGGCAACTGGAAGAAAGTCAGGGATGTCTAACAAAAAGTGACTGGATTAAAACCCAACTCGTTCATGCACACGGTAAAGATGACCTTGATTATAGGCTACGTTTATTATTATTGTTCAATAACACACTAATAATGGCAATGTCACAAGCTTGGCTGTGGTCGACCACAGACTTGTCATGGTTGACTCTTCAAGCAAACATCACGTCTTGTGCATCTCGTTTTTGCCGACGTCAGATTTAATTTACCCTATTTTGTCGCAACGAGCGCACAACGAAGCACCTTTGAGTGGTCTGGCAGCCTAACTTGCTTATAAGGTTACAAACGAAGGCGCGACGTGGCTGCAGTAGTTAATGTTCATTAATCCTTTTCTCTGCTCGCTACCCTCAGAGCTCTGCAATGTGCTGCGTTGAATCTAAATAACAGTTAACAGAACAGATTCATTTTAGATGCCAGCTCAATAATGGCTTCATGGTGCAAATGTTGAGATTCAGCTGGTCAAAACACGCCGTTTGTCAAATTGTGCAAAACCAAAGCAGCCTTTTGATCCAGGACGTGGAGGAAACAGTGGCTCTGAACTGAAAGCCTTGCTCTCAAGGCTGAAGTGGAAGAAATGCGAGCACGTCAAGTAAGACAACAAAGAATGAAAGAATTTCTGTGGCATGACACAAGTCTTAACTTTCTCCGGTGCTTATTTAAACTGAGTCATGCAGTAAGTAAAAACATGTTTTGCAGGTTTTGATGTAGTTGCTGCTGTGACTTAGTGTTTACTTTCCAACAAACTAGGCCCACTTCTAAAACGTGGTCAGCCTGCAACTCACACGGCAGCAGGGGGTTACACGCTGTAAGGAACAATCAGCGCTGATTCACCACAGCTCACCTCCTGCTTTGTGCAATTAATTTCTTCATGCTTGTGGGGCAATTGGTTATTTTGTGCCTCGTGTGGACTGATATTTCTTTCATTCAACAGTAAGCTGAGCATTTTCACTTTAAAGGGGAAAAATATAGTTGTGGTTATTGATATGTCAGCAACAACAACAGGAGGCCCATCTCAAATCCTCCACAGTAGAAACACCAGCTTTAGCGCTAACAGACCAAATAGTTTAGTACTTTTTTAATGAAATAAATATGGGTCCTGTGAAAAAAAGCTACATGCTGCTGTAATTCTTTTTATTATGCCTTTACACGCAGAACTAAAACAGGGCTTCTAGCTATTGCACATGGCTTCTTCTTTCTGCTATAACATAATTGCACTGCGCTTGTACAGGACTCACAGTCACTTGAAGTAAGGTCCAAAAATATGCTAAAGCTCTGCATCGTCGTATTCAGCAGAGAGAGCACGTTGTCAGACTAGCTAATATTCTACTCCCTGCCTCATGTTTTGTTCAGCCTTCCATTCATTACCCTGACACCGTTTCCTCCTCACACACCCCCCTGACCTCCCGCTATTCTTCCTCTTGGCTCGGCCCCTGATCTGCGGTGTGAAAAGTCCCGACTCCCTGGTGCTGAGCAGGAAGAGAGCCCCAGCGAGATGGGATGTATGTCTTGCCAACACACAGTCTGTATAGGCCGCTCAGATGCGAGGAACAGAGCCTCCAACAACCACAGCTCTCTGTATTCACACTCCGCCTTGGAGAGACGATCTGCCAACGATGGCCACCTGCCCAGTTTACACACAAACATCTACGGCTACGAGTCTTTCACTTTCTGAATTGATGTCCTTTTGCCCTTACACACAGGGCCTCGGTCCAGCCATGACACCAATGCGAGTGATACATTGGAGCATTGTGAAGCTTGCTTCAGCTAAGGCCTTTATTTATATCGTGCGGTGATGGGGGACAGATGTACGCTCTTACAATGCAGCAGCAGCCTAAATCAAGGAGACTGTTCCCCAGTGAAATATGACGTCAGTGATCGATTGGAGCCGCACACAGTCTCACAGTGTGACGACAGAGGTGAACACTACACAAAACACTCACACAGGAGCGACTTTATGTTGGCAGCGGATCTAAGAGTTGCTGCATTGAATTGCTGTAGACTGATGTACCTAATAAAGTGGTCAGTGTGTGCCAACATGCTCACACTCGGTGGGAACTATAAAGACTACTTTGAATTTTAAAAAATGACAGAGAAGGCCCATTTTTAATGACAAGATTCTTATAATCAGCGTCTGCACGACCAAAGATTCACCAACACAACTTGAAAGTCGACAAACCCGCTTCCTCCGTCTACCAAAAGAACCGCGGACGTGCCTCAATTCCACAGCCCTCATTACCTGCAGCACTTTCTATTTCCTCGTGAATGCTAATCATGTCGTACTCCAACGAGAGGCTGCTGTGCCATATACCGAGTCTCAATTTTCATTCAGCACAAAATGTCAAGTTGTTTGTATGTTTCTGAGCCCTGAAATCATCCACTAATATGACGCTTGCTCTTTGGGAACACAGGGGGATGTCGACACACGCTGCTCACACTTATTATAAGACAGGCTGCTCTTTGGGGGCAGGGAGGAATTAGAAACCATATCTCGCTTTCTCTTTATATCAATTCCTGTCACCCTTTTTTCCTGATGTGCGTGTTATTGATTTTGTGTTTTTTTCTGCGCGCGTCGGGTCCTGTTGCATTTGCCAAAAGCCGAGCTGAGGAGATTGATAGGGGTTATCGTTCCAAAGCATGTAATTCATCAGCACTTGACAAATCCACAGCTGACACAAACACCATCACCAGCGGTTGCACCTTCGTTGGATTTGTGTGTTTCACTTTTGATGAAATGTATGTGGGGGTGTGTGTCTGGTGTGCGTGTGTTCATGCGTGTTTGTATGTGCAGCATAGAGGACTCGGTGAGGTCTCCGTTTGAAAGCAGAGGGGGACTGACGGTACAGGACCGGACAATATTTATTTACAACCGAGCTGAGGAAAATAGGTTTGTCCCCGATGACATTTTCATCAATTGTAACATGTGCTGCTTCCTTTCCCGCTGAAAATGACTAATCTTAGGAGTTTTCCTGGGGGTTTTGTTCTTGGGAGGTCAAGGTGCCATGTCTACACAACATGTTAGACTTGAGATGGATTCTGTGTTTTTCCCCTACATGGATTTTTTTTTTCCAATCTTGCCCACAACTGAATTGAGAAGAAAAAAAAATAGTAAAAACAAACCAAAACAATACCTTCAAATATCAGCTGTTTGCTGTTCAGCTCACGGACTGGGAGGGAGATGAATGAAAAGCAAAAAGGGAGAGTTTTTATGGATCATCTAGTCATTTTAAAATGTCACAGATTAAAAAAAAAAGATTAGAAAGCAGCCACTCGCTCCGTCTCGATTCAAATGCATAACATTACCAAAACTACCTTTTCTCTGAGGATTTAAGAAGTCTGGCATTTTCTTCTGCGCAACTTAAGCATAAAAAACATTCACAAATGCTTTTATTTGGTGACCGTGGGCAACATGAGGTGTTTGTATCACAGTGCTGTGATGGGCATCAAGTTATTTTCATCCTGGAATATGCACAGAATCATGGAGACACAGTGTTGGCATCACAGGGTGCAGCTGGTCCCGTAAATGGCCTCCTACTGCTTTGCCGTTATGCGACCCTGCAGAGGAATCATTTGGCCTAACGGCTGCGAGAACAACACAGCCGGTGCCCATTCAGATCTTCCATGTTCAGCAGATGGAAAAAGGTGTTTGGCTTACTACAGACAACTCATTCCACCTCGATTGCACTCTCTCTTTTTTTTTTTTAAATATATATCCCTGGAAATACAACAAATCACACACATGAAGGTGCTTTTCAAAGGTTTCACTTCGTTTTAAAGGCTTGACCCGTCTCACTCAAGGTTTTCACCGAGACTTGGTTCTCAGCAACTTATAGCCGATTTCTTTTCCCTGCGTGTCTTTGACGTCTTTAACATTTGATTATCATCTGACTCTCACCTGGCTGGAGAGGCGGGTACAAGGCGCCAGGCCACGAAGACACACACGCTTTACAGGAGGAATATTCCGTGTGCATTGTATGACACAGGGCTGGTGCACACACACACACACGCACGCATACCTTGTCTATTTTGTCATTAGACCCTCCCTCACACATCTGCTCGCTTATGCCCCCCCAGAGAGTTACATTTAACGGTTACACCGTCTCTGCTGATTTCAAGGTAAACTCCAACCGGATGGATCAGGGTCCAGTAAGCATGAAGCATTTGAGTCACCAAGTGTTGCAACAGATACAGCTCCTGGTGCAAAATCCATTAACGTGTCCAAATCCTGCTGAGGATAAGTAAGGACTGTTCAGAAACACCTTGAGTTAGTAAGTGTGTCAAGGTAATTCTCTGTAAGCCACACATTCCCTGCAGATATGCAGATTTGATGTGCTGTAATCATTCCAACATTCTATTCCTCTGAAATTCATTTGTGACGCTTCTTTTTCCGCCGCTTTCAGCCAAAAACTCACTGCATCTAGGGTACAGTGACTCATTGAGTCATGTCATTAGATAATGGGTTTGGAGGAGATGTTCACGTAAACACAGTTCTTGGATGTAAAATGGAGGAAGAGGGTTGAGTGTTGTTTTTTTTTGCTGGGGATACCAGGGGATTTCCAGGGCTGCTGCAGGGCCCATCTGCTGCCGATCGAAGCCGCATCACAGAACCACTGACCCATACTGCAGCTGCCGTGTCACAATATTGTTTTAAAAAGTATACTACAGCAGCCATCTGCACCTTAATGCCAGTGGCACATGAACAAGATATTCCCCGTGTACGGCCCATAATAAATCTACAGTTATCCTCAAGCTAATAGCAGGTCAGGGGTTCATCATTTACTTGATATTGATCAGCTCGGCTCCCTGGTGGGAACAGCGATGTGTGGGCTGTACAGTGTGAAGGTGCCTTCAGCACAGAGTCACCTACAGTTACACTTCAGCTGCGTTCGCCCAGTATCATTAGCAACAACTGTCATTTACATATTCTCTTACATGGTTGGATAATAAAACAAACAAAGCAAAAGGAAAACTTTCTAGACAATTTAATCACAAATTTTAGTAAAAGGCAAAAAAAAAAAAAAAAAAAAAAAAATCAAGGCACCTGCATTTTGTGATGAAACTTTAATGTTGTACATGTTCAGCTGCTACTGATGAACATGGGCATTCTGTTGATAAATAGCGAAGCAAATGTATAATGGCCACAGGAAAATCATGAACACACACTGAAGCCGTCTGACTCCATGTAGCTGAGATGCGATCTGAAGAACAGTTCGCCACGTTTTATCATTTGTCTGAGCTTGAGCTACAGTCTGAGAGCAACGAAATACAAAAACATAGCATCCCAACAACAAGAGGCTGAGACATGCTAAGCGAGTCCACTGGCAAAAATCTAAATACTAGATGCGGTTTTCATTCCACCCCAACTATGAGATAAAGCAATGGTTGCTTTCACATCCTCCCAATAACAAGCCAGGTTTTGCTCGTCTGCTTAAATGGATTTGCTGCATTAAGATCTTAAAAGGAGTCTTTGTCGGTACCTTTGGCCATATCAATGTGTACATTGTCATCGTTATAAATAATAATAAATAATTATAATAATAAGTGAATAATTTGTGCAGCATTGATGTCAGTTGTCATTGTTATATTTAGTCCTTTTATTGAGCTCATATGACTCAAGCTGTTCTGGGAGCTGATGCCCCTCACATCGAATAAAGCAAAGTGCAATGAAAAAGGCTTTTTTCATAAAGTCATAATTGTCGTACTTCTAGCATATTTTCATGTGCTTTCAGGAGCTGGGTTAAGTTGGGAAGGTTCCCTCAGTTTTATATTATTAAGGACTTAAAATAACAATACACAAATGAGCAGGGAAGATACTGTATGTGCCACTTCTGTCTAGTTTTATTTTAATACCGCACAGCTAAAAACCAGCTGTTTCTTTATCTAAAGACACTTGCGTGTTTCTCACAGTTTCTCCCTCACTTAATCCCAGAGAAATGTAAGAGGCATCGGCTCTTTAATACGGTGCTGGAGTCCTGTTTTTAACCCACTTCTCTCATCCATTCTCTCCCTGTCTGGACTAATGCATACATGTCCCTTTCGTCCCGTCCAACCTCCCACTTCATTACCTCCCTTTGTCCATTTCCCTCCTGTCTGTGTGTAATCTCAGGAATAAACTGCCTGCTTCAGGATTCCTCCTATTTCAGTGATTGGTGATTGATAGTGACTGGATACACACAGATGTACAGTATGAGGCAAGAAGACACGGAAACTTTATTTCAGACTTGGCTCCAGGGCCTTTGTGTCTTGTTGTTGTATTTTTGCTCTCGGAGCCTGTGGCCATACTGTATTGACAGGCTAGCTGTGGTGAGGCCTGGCTGAAAGGCTCTCAAGGCTTTTAGTCGCGCCCTCGTTTAGACCACTTTGAAAAGAGGAGCTTGGCCTCTGTGGTTATCGCTGGCACATTCGAGGGAGCAAATATAGATTTTATCCTTTCCTCCCCCCCTTTCTGGTCTATTTATCTTTTTCTGTCTGATTCACTTTCCCTTCCTCTCGCTCGCCCTCTCCCAGCAATAACGACAGCAATTCATATTGAATTTCTCTATTCTCTGAAGGTGATGAGGAAGGGGGCAGGATGCAAACAGTCGTGAGGAGGCAGTTCATCAAGAACTAAACCCCACCAGGGAAAGGGGACACGGACGTGGATGACTGCTGGAGAAAGAAGAGGAAAAGACACAAATAGCACGAAATAAGACAGAAGCATCTGTTGGGGTTGAGTCTGAAAGTCAAGGTACAGCAGAGAGAGGAGGACTTAAGTGAGAGTATGGAAACACAGCTTTTTGACTGGGAGTTAAAGGGATGAGGGCGTCAGGAAATCCCCGAGGAGATGAGGAATGCACATGAGAGAACATGGATGAAAAAGTGGGATGATCCACTGCACTGGGCTTCATGCCCCAGAGGCCTGTGCATGTGTCGTGTCAGGGCGCCCTTATGTCAGTACACACACTTGGGTTAAACGATTTAAAATGTTATTCAAGTTGTGCAAACCGCGTTTGTTAGTACGTTTTTCGCCGAGCTTTAAATTTCCCGATGACAAGGTGAAGTAAATGAACGCATCTGTTCAAGCGCAGGCAGGAAGACATCCGCCTCCTCTGGCAAAAATGAGGAGCATATAAGAAGCGGGTGAGTAATACACAACATAAAGATAAAACTGTCAGGGCTAAATGACTTAGAGGTGGAGGGTGCAGGCAAAATTGAGAAGGAATGGAGGGAAGCAACAGAGAGAGCATCTGAATCCTCTGCCTGAGCTAGCATGCTCCCCTCGGAGGCGCATCAATAACTTAGACTGCATGGGAAATATTTTCCTCTCCCGTGGTCCCTACGTGTTTTTATTCTGTTTTGGTAAAAGCTTCACATGTGAGCAAACCGGAAACGAAGCCGCGTTTGATATTTTGAAATGAGCATTTATCGCACATAATTTATATCTTGGGATCTCGGCAAGTCAGACGCCTAATTATTGATAAGCATGTTAGACATTTTGAAACGGTAGGTAACGCAAGACGTTGGCCTGTTTCACTCTAGAAACCGAAGGGAATAGAGAGTTTAATGAGGATAATTATTCTACTAAATCAGTTATTAATCCTCCATAAGGAAGCGGCTTCTCACCAGAAAACGTATGTACGTACATTGATTACAGAGACTGCGCTGCCACCTGAACCTACAGACGACCTGTAAACCTAGAGGCCTTGCAACATAAAGTACATCCTATGCTCTTACATTATCTGTGGCTCTTTCCTCTTACCTTGCTTTATCTGCATCCACAAATGTTAAATGGAACTTAAACCTGTTCTGTTGCAATTAAAAGTAACCTAGCAACAGCCTATCAGAGCGGCAGACTGAACGAGTCCATTGAATGAGCAGGACGGATGATGCCGGAGTAAACGCCGGTACTCAGCTGTGCCTCGGTGCAACTTGTTAGTGGGTAATTAGGTCAGTTTGTTACATCAAACAGCACAAATGCTCGCACAGCCCCACAGCCCTCTGCACGAAGGCACATTAAAGGAAAATCAGACACATCTCAAAGCCAGTACTTTAGGGAGGCTACATAAACTATTCAAAACTTGAGAGTATGGTCAAATGATCGTGGAACCGACGAGTCGCTCTGCAACTTCAGGATGAAGCGATCTAGAGCAAAACAATATCAACATTTAAGGCTCAATAATATCAACAACGTTTCCAGTACGTGTGTAATTCTGTCTGCAAATTCTCTACGATGAACCGTGACAAGAAAAAGAGAAGGAGACTGTAAAGAGCAAATAAATAAATAAGGCAGGAAATATAGGAGGAAAGATGGGTTTCCACCGACAGCAGGCAGGTCGTTCCCAGGGGGTAGAGGGCTACAGTGACAATAGCACATCCACACAAAACCTTCCCACTAACACACTTCAAACTCAGCCTCTCTTTTCTTTATATCTTCCATCTACCAGCTGCTTTTCAATGGGACCAATTTATTCTCCATACAATGAGACGAGTCTCTGAGTCTGCTTCCTCTTTCTTAATGCAGTCAGGCTGTGCAGGCCACAGTCAGGACACAAACATAATTCTCAGAGGAGCCCATAAATCAGTCAAGCTGCCTTGATGAGACTCATAACTACTGTATGAATTTACGGTCACTTAAGTTTTTTCCTTGGACTCAGCGTCTGAACACTCACCTCCATTCACCCTCTCTCCTTCACTGTTAGCCATTATAGTGACTTTCAGGATAATTAATTAATGGCAGAGTACTGTGACATCCTAAAGTCCTCTTTGAGTGGTTACACTGTGTGATCAACGTGTTTTTTTTTGTCAGCAACCACATTTAAAATGAGCTTCATAAAGGTGAATCCTTACCTTGTTTCCTCAGACCACACACGCTGCCACCTACAAGATTGAAACGAACGGCTCCATTATATGAGCAAGAGCACGGCACGGAACTGTGACCTGGGTAAAATGAGCTAATTAGACTCTTCAGACATTTGGCAAAGCTGCATTATTCAACAGTCCAATCAAACTTGCCTAAAGCAGGTCCAAACAGGTGTTCTGATTTTGCCTGATTAGGCCTCCTCTCAGGACTGTGTGGGGATGGGTGTTACTGAAACAGCTCCGCCCCAACCGAATGCAACCTAGGCAGAGGTTGAATAATTGAAAAAAGTGTTTTATGCGACAATTATAACGGTGAGAATGTGCCCAGGGTAGGCTGTTGGTAAATCCAGGCTTGGCTGACAAGCGGAGAACAGGGGTCTGAACTCTCTGTGAAATGTTGTCAGATTATCCTTACACCCTTTTTTGTCCTACTTGGTCACAATCCCAACTTCCAGTGTGCTAAAACAAATCCAATTTGGCTGCAAAGATTTACTTGGTCTGCAGGATATTACAGAGCCTGTTACTGCTCCGAACTGCTGCGCGCACAATGTGCCATTCAGTGTTTATACTGCAGCCGCTTTGAGCGAAAACCAAGTCGCGGTTGCTTTCCGGCAGGGCTATTGTTAAAGAAATGCGCTAACGAATTGTGCCCTGTCATCATTGTCGCCACCGTTGTAGTGAGTATTACAGCAGATCATTGTAATCATGGCGAAACGCATATGTTCTCCTCCCATCAGAACCATCATTGTCCCTACATCACCATCATCTTAACGTCTGCAGAATTACAGACGAGTGGCTTCAGCCCTGTTTGTTCTGCAGGGGAGCGCTGTCCACAGACTTTATGAGTTTGTGGTAATTAAAGCTGGATAGAGCCCTATCACGTAAAGCTGCTTATGTTTAATACAGCCAGCCATGCAGACGCGGCCCGGCGGCACGCGGCCCGGCACAGCGGGGGGGACAGCGCGGCACACAGCCTTCCCCGCTTAATCCCACCCGATGCAACGGCACGAGAGCCATAGAGAGGGATGCGGGGAAGTGGAGGGGGAAAGCTGAGGACGGTTGCTACGCATTCAGCAAAGTTAAAAAGCATTTTATTGCTGCGTATGTGCGTATCTGTGGCGTCTGGCTGATAGAGAGAGCTAGGGGACGAGGGACAGGGCAGTGGAGAGGGAGAGGGGTTTAGTTTGTGGCAGACAGACTTCACTGACTAACTCCATTGTGTGGATGCTCTGTGGTGTGTGGATCAGAGCCGGAGAAAGTGTCCTCTCTGTTTAAATCTGCTGGCATCTCCAGGCGGACAGGGCCCTTCTCCCCCAGTCACACAGGAACGAATGCCTCACAGCTCAATTGTGGGGCTTCCGAGCACATCCTCCATCCTCTCTGCTCTTGCTATGAAAACACACAAAGTTCTTAGAAATGTCTCCACCACTTATTAATGAGGCATATTCATGAATTCATTTTCATTTATTTGGGACGTCCCACTGAGACCAAAACGTAAAATATCCCACAAATATTATTAAAAGTAGGAAGCAGAGCTTGAAAGGTCCCCAGAGCAACGCGTCGTTCCCAGCTAACTTCTACTGTGATGCCACGTTATGCTTCCTCACTGGAATTTGTTTAATGTTTTCGTGAGCGTTTAATAAATCATTTATCAGTGCTTAATAGGTCAGTGCAAAGCAGATGTGGCTGTTAATAAGTAGGCAATAAATGGCTTCAGAAGGTAAGTGACCGCATCTTCCATGAGTTTACGAGAGTTACAGTAAAGAGAAGAAGCCAGAATAATCGTATTAGCCGTGTTTGATCATTAATTATTGATCTAGGAAGCCTCGAGGATGTAAAAGGCACGACTCACTATTAGCCCTTTATAATTTATTCTTTTTCGGACTGGTAACAAGATATTCCCATTACACTCCGTTTCAGCGGTGTCCTCGTACATTTTATAGATTAACAGCAGTTTTAATTAAAAGTGGTATAGTAGGTAAAAGCACATGAAGCGTGGAGGAGAATTAACCCTGCGTGTACATGTTAAGAAAAGGCACAAATCAACATTTTTTGGCATTTTCAGCTCTTGTTTGTTTGCCTGATGATAATTACACACTCGACTATATTCTTTACCCACTAGCGACATTGCTGCCAATCTAACCCTAAACATGCTATTTTACAGAGCGTGAGCACAGGCAATCAGCCAAATGAATTCGTCATTAGTAAAGTGAAAAAGTTTCCGGATCAAAAACAAAAAGGGTGTTTGTGTGGCCCACATTTTCCAGTGGGCTTAAACTGAGCAAAGCAGCATTAATCAACAGATGAAGAGAGCAACACCTGATCGTTACCGTAGCAGCAGGTAATTATAGCCTCACCAAATTCACTGAACACGCTGATTGAGACATTGTTCTGTGTTCAGAGTTATACTGTGTTATGTTGTGGCCTATAACAAGACATAGAGTATAGATGAAACCACAGCATAGACAGACTTGGGTCTAAATGTACTTGATGGTGGCAAACACGAGCCGACTCCAGACCAACAGGTGCAGGATCACACATGGCCACATCCCCATATGTTTTATAAGGTCTTGCCCATATTTTGGGGCTTCAGTTGTGCATCGTAAGCTCTCAGCGCTCCTCAGTGTGCATTTACATAACTGATTCCTCAGAAGTGGAGAGGGAGCTGTCCGGCTCACATTACTAAGTGGGAGGCACACAGTGCTGTAATTTCACAGCTGTAATGTGGCATCAAATTAGCCTTTCAGATCAATGTCTAATCTAACCTCAACCCAGAAGAAGATCTGTGTGATCCAGCTTCGAAGGAGGCTGCCAAATCCCCCAGCATCCTTAGTGGCGGTGCCGTGACGACACTTTAATAAGCTGTAAGCTCCTCTTCTGATTTAAGACAACCTGAAATATAACACTAATTCCCCTGATGAAAGGAATGTTATTTCTATAAATGTGACACGTGTAACACAAGCTGAGGCCTGTGAGTAGAGGGAAAGGGCTGCATGTGGGGGATGAAGATCAGGATTTGCTTTCTGCCTAATGCACATATTTGCCAAAGTGACTTCAGCCAGTGTCTGTTGAGCTGACCTGCTCTCAGTCTTCAAAAAAAGGAAAGAAATGGTTTCAGTGTGATATCCCTTCCCACTTTTTCTCAAGATGTTTGATCTCTGAGCTGAGAAGAGGGTATTAGACTTCACAAAGGCAAGCCGCTGATACCCCAGGGATCAATACGCCCAGGCTGGTCAATTCATTAGAGCTGTACGGTGATTAATTAAGTTGTCCTGGACATCGGAAGCTGGAAATGACAGAGGGCGTTGAGGGGGCTGAGAAGAGCGAAAAAGAGCTGGCTCGGCTCGACGGAGCCCTGAAATTTGAAGCTCGCTGGTGATGCGTGCTTTACAGTTTTCCATCTGTCTTCACCCCCCCTGTCTGCTCTGTCCTTGGAGTTAGGGCTGTTCATTAGAGGATGAGCAGGAAGCTGGATACCACAGTGTGAAATCGGGAGAGATGCTAATCCTGACAGGTTAGTCATTAAGAAGCCCTTAGAGAGGAGGATGAGGCAGAGCGAGAGAGGGGGAGAGACGAGAGGAAGGACGAGAGAAGGAGCAGGGAGGATGACAGAAGGCTCGGTAGCCTTGTCATTAATCCTGGTCAGACACGGTGTCAGGCACAGCAACATTTGACCCCGACAGCTTGTTTTCCTGCCTTTCACTGATTGGCTGTTTCTTTTCCCGTTTGATCCACCGAACTTTAAGATGTCACTGACCCAAGCAGTCGTGACCTGTGACCTCTCAAGTACTTTCTGATGCTTTCATTGCCTTTAACATTGTGACTGAGCATATGGACACATAGTCATGCACAGACAGGACACCGCTACCTGGTTTATAGTTGTTTGTTACAGTGTGCGTGTGGGGTCCATTTCCTAAAAGTGACACAAATTTCCTGATCTCTATTCACGAAAGACCAATTTTTCAACACAGGCGTCACCAGGTGAGTATAAGGTTTTTCCTCAGGATCCAAAAATGAATAAATTAGTCACCTAATTGTCCAGTAATATTACTAGAACATGCTTCTGTGTGTGCTGTTCATGTAAATGAGTTTTTACAGTCTTTGTGAAGAAAATGAGCAAAGTACAAGTCATAGTCAGCCAAACATATTCTTAAACATGAATCAAAAGGCATTAATGTGCCCGTGATCCGTGCAGAGCGAACTGGACCACAGATGGAAAACGCACCTTTAATCTCTCTGTTCTGCTTCCCTCCAGCTGACGTGACGGTCTTTGCCTCTCAAAAATTCCCTTCTGCACATCTCTCCACACACGCGCTCTTTTTATGCGAGCACAAAGGTGCGACAGTCAATGCTAACACATTACCATAAAGCTGAAGGGATTCAAATTATAGGTCCTTTGAAGCCGTCTAACATAAATTGGGCAAAATTACAACTAGTGCGGGTGGCTGTCGCAGAGGCTGATGCCTACATAATTACAGCGTGCTGCCTTCCTTGCCAGGAAAAGAAGGCTCTGATGAATCTGCCCTGATTGCCAGTATTTAGTACCATCATCCCCGTTGCACGCAAACAGTACATGTGACAGGTAGCTGTTAATCCTTTCGCTTCTCTCTCTGGCTGGGTATTTCCGTCTTTGTCTCTTCCCGAGCTCTAACTTCGCGTCCGTCTTTGTCTCCAGACGCGTCCCGTGTCTCGTCCTCCTGCAGCACTTCTCTCCTGTGAAGCTGTCAGCTCCAGGGCTGCCAGAGGCGAGAGTCAAAGCACTGCATTTCCATCAGTGGCTGTTCAATTAGTCGGGCTTTTATGTCATCTCACCGCGGCAGCAGTAGGCCTGGGTGTCAAGGTTTATGAGATAATGGGACCATACAACAAACAAACAATGCAGGCAGGTAAGACTATCGCTGTAATCCCAATGAGTGGGACAACACACACAAAGATGCATCATCTACACATCATCCAAACAAGCCTAATTACTAGTATCCTTTGTGAGATTTTTCCCTCTTTAGCTGTCAACACAGCACATTTCCTGCAAATGATAAATAAGCAAATGTAGCATTTTTGTTTTTTTTCAATTACACTGATGCATCAGAAGATTATTGTTTCGCACCAGAGACATTACCTCCATTTGGCCTTGAAAACTTGTTAGATGAGCATAATTATATATTTTCACACTGACAAGTGATACATTGCAGTCTGCATTCTCTGACAGTTGGCATCCAAGGCTTGTGTAATGATATCAAGCGGCGTTACTGCAGGGTGAGGGAAAAGAGAGCAAGGAGAGAAAAAAGTCCATCATCCACCAGTGGGACATGGAAGCCTGTGGAATCCGGTCTTCCCTTCCATCGAGGCCCTGCGGTCTCATTTTAGATAATCAGTATTTCACAAATAGGACTTCTTTTGCCTCTGTGGAAATGGCTCCTCAGATGATGACTTCACAATGACACAGGATGGAGCTTTCTGTGCTGGGAGAATAGTTTAAATAATAAAAGCACATGGGGCTTCATGAATAGAGTATTATGGGGCTCTGAATGGCAGCTTATTTTCTGTCTGCCTTTGCTTCCCGTGCCAACTCCAAAAAGCACTCTGCCCACTGTCCAGCTTTTCCCTCAGGAAATGCAAAGAGACAGATGGAGAGAGAGAGAGAGAGAGACTCAGAGAGCAGGGACGATGTGATGGGACCAAACACACAACAACAAGAGCTAATGTGATTTAGAGGTTTGAGGCCATTATTTGATTTGTGTAATACATTAGTAATTTTCTCAACATGTAACCAATTTATTATATATTTGAAAATTAAAAGTGATTTTTTTAAATGTGCATCAAATACAAAAGTACAAATCCCTCAACACCTTTATGTTACATCCATGAAACAGGATAAAGATCCACAAACCAGTCACATCATCGATTGGAAAAAAAGGGTCAAAGGTCACAGACAAGATTTACTTAATGCTCAGAGAACACAACCTGTATTTCATATGACCACGTGTTATCACAGTAGCAGCAGAGGAGGGTCAGTAAGTGAAACTGAAAGCTCTAGATCATTTCCAGTAAGCAGACGTTGTGAATCTGACTTAGTGGCTTAGTCACACACGAAACAATGCATGTCTGCTCTCATCCACACAAGCGTGTATGCATCCGGCCAAAGGTCTGACAGGTGCTCCGTTTGTTAAGAGGTCGCTCCCACAGCTTCTGGTCCTCCTCCAACCACCAGCCGAGGAGTCCACCCCATCACATCTCCTTTCCCCCAGTTCATGCATCACCACCTGATACTCTGACAGCGGCGGCTGCCCGTCGTGGCCCCCTTGTCAAACTCTGTAGCCATACCCTCTTGACGCCTCCCCTCCATATCTCCGCTCAAAGAGCCCAAACGGCAGCCGAATGCTTGATTTCTATTTATTCATGTGGTGTTTCTGCTGCATGTCTAAAACACAGAGCAAGCTGCCTGTGTACAGGAGCTGTCAGGAGCCTGTCATGTTAGTCTGCGCTCATGAATTCATGAGCTTGAAGTAGAAAACCCTGTAAATGTGTGTGTGTGTCTTGTACGTTAGCTTAAGTATACTGCTATCAGGGTTCCAGCTTTCCCAGTTTATGAAATGTCATCATCATCATCACACTGAATTTGCCTTTTTCACTTTCTACAGATAAATAAATCCTAAATGAAAATGTAGGTTGAGCGTGTGTAGGTGGGTCTCAGTCGGCTTTGCACCTCTGGTTACATTGGGATTATGGGTCAGTATCAGTATCACAGGACTCTCAGACTAAATGAGGACACCGAGCTTGACCTTCACCATTTAAAAAGTGACCCCTTATATGGAGAAAAGTTCAACTGAGCATAGTTCATCTGTTCCAGGTTTTTAAGGCACAAGTTCTGCACTAATCAGTTTTCAGTCTGGACTGATTTAACATTGGAGCCCATCACTTTCTGTCCTTAATCAAGTTCTCATCATGTTTTCTGCACTCCATGAATGATTCACTGTCAGAGTCGAGCACGTGAACAGCCTCTCAAGGACTTGTTTTCTCTCTGCAAGTTCTGCAACATTTTTTTTTTAGGCAAAACTAAACTATTTGTGCAGCTGGAAGGATGAAGGCGGGATATTATGATGTCAGCAAAAACATCATTTTACCCAGCTGGTGCTCTGCAGGTCAGTGGAGCCTGAAAATGCGAATGAGTTCGGTCAGGTTTTCTTTGAGTGCATCTTTTAATGTCCTTTAATTCGAGTGCAGGTTGGTGCGTCTTACTCTGCTTAAGTTTCTGTTTAATCTCACAGGTCTGATGTGCATCTCTCCACGCATGTATTTCACAGGAGAGACTGAGCACGTTTGAAACAGAGATGAACGTAAGAAGCTTTCATTAAATGCACAGGCATAGTTCAATGTGAAATTGAGTGTTGAAAAGGCTTTAAATGCCCCTAATTGGCTTTTAAAGTTGAACTCTGTAGCTCACTGAGACTTTTTCTGCCGCAGTAGAAACCTGAAGATTCAGTTAAGTTGTGAAGCTCCTTTGTGAGTGAAAAATGTCATCCAGCTTTATTGTATTGGTAAAACACATTCACAGTGACATTACGTAGTCAAATAAAAGGTCTAATAAAAATCATAGGACCATGAAAGCGCTTGGTTTCAGCTTAAAACCGAGCTGGAGTGTATTTTGCAGGAAATCAGTGCAACCATGCGCGACTATTAACTCTCGTATAATCTATCAGCGAGGACAGAAGCCTGTGTTTCTACACGCTGGCTTGCTGCGGTGTCCTTCCGTATTCTTTGTCCTTCCTCTGACCTCACTCCTCTGCTGCACCCCCCAAGTTCAATGTTTGCTCAGCTAATAGCCATAGCATTTCAGCTGAAACCATTTTTTCCTCTTGATTTACTGTGCACCAGGCGGCTTTCCAAATGAGAATGTTTATTTATGGCCATCAATATTTAATTGAGTTTACTCTAATCTTGCGTTAGCGGGTTCAGAAGTCTCTGCATGACTGTTTAAATATTAAAATTAATTGGAGCGGAGATACTGTAAAGAGGCTTGGGCTTAATTGTTCTGGGAGAACAGGTAGCTTCTGAAGCCTTGGCGTGCACACACACTTCTAACAGTACACACACAGATGAGCTTTAAGATTTCACACAACACACACAAACAGGAGCCTTAGTCACAGTTAAGTCACAGTGTAGAAGTTTACCAAGTATGTCCATCAGCCTGTGGCACAGCCAGGCTGATTTGAAGTTAATGCTGGTTACTAATCGGCATGTGATGAACACAAGGAGTTCTTGGTCAGTCAGTCATTAGACAAATACATGCAATCATTTGAAAACTTCATAGCAACAGAAACCTGCAGCCATAACAAAGCCCAAAATGCTCTTGGCTAAGGTTCGTGGTCCTAAAAATATTATTATTATTATAATTCTGTGGTTTTACATTACAGCGAGCTGCACAATATGTGCCAAACTATTGACTGCAGCGATAAACAACAACAAACAAATGAGATGCAGCTCATGGAGGCGATTAAATGAAATGTAAACACACAGACACAACACCTACAGTAAATTCTTAGATTACACACCTACTGTATGATCACACTGCCTGCAGCCACGTCAGCGATGTTGTCTAGACGTGTGATTCATTTGGGTTTAGGTTCGTCAGTGAGGGCTGTGTTGGCTGCATTGTGTTGTCTTGTACAGACTCAAAGTGTGTGTTTGATTTCATTGAGGTGGTCTTGACTTGATTTGAAGACTCTACCTGATCTAAGTGGATTCGGTGCTGTCACGTTTAGGTTAACGTGTTCAGTTTGGTTGTGTTTGGCTCATTTTATTCGGATATGATTAGGTCTAGTTGGACCAGCTGCAGGATGAAAACAAGTGTGGAAAGCAGCAGAGAGCGTGTGTTAGGCCTCAGGTTATGCTGTTGAGGTGATTTAAATAACACTGTCTGTCTCTCATTTCATTAATACACTTTCTCTCCCTCACAGGGCCTTGGGGCATACAGCTACAGCAGCGACTGAATGAAATTCTGTTTTTCAAAATGAGCAGCATACTCGAAAGCGATGGTAATCTCAGATGTAGAAATTGGAAAAGTCAGCACAGCAAATGCATCAGCAGCTTTCCTCCAGACAAACATACAATATTGATTCTCCTTTTGAACAGGTCATATTTTATGTATTTGTTTTAAAGATTTTGATACTGTGCTCCACCGCCTTTCAGGTTTGGGAAAGACAACCTTTGCCTGTAGATTCCCATTAATGATGATTTGGGCAGACGAGCACGGGCCACCTTCAAAATCTTCATCACATTATGACTCTTCTGCCAAAATACGACCATGTGGTGCTTCCTTGTGTGTGTGTGTGCATGCTGTACCTATTTCCCTACCAACCTATTAGAATTAAGTCTTCTCCACAACAACCTTTGTTTGCTTACGTCTGCATTTTCCTCTTGTAGTTAAATATTAAATAGTGTATGAGAAAAAAACAAAAAAGATCCATCACCTTAATAACTCTCAAATAATATTTACTATAATGGCCTACAAGTAAATAACAAATAAACAAAGTCGAAGGGAGTGCGAGTGTCATTAGTTGTGTGAAGCGCCGCTGCTAGCCGTCATTCTTCCAGCCAATTCAGCTGACAATAAGTAGTCAAATGACACTCTCATCAAGAAGAAAGATACCTTCATAAAAACTGCCTTCACTGCCACATAAACAGCAGCAGGAAATGAGCTGGAGTTTGAATTGCAAAAGGCTGCAGCTCGGTGATGTCTCTAATCATTAACACACGGAGGCAGAAGAGGGCGGAAGGAGGCGGATGGATGGACAGACTCAGGACGGACGGATGGATGGATGTATACATGAATGGATGTATATATGGATGGATGTATGCATGGATGGATAGATGTATATATGGATGGATGGACGGATGTAAATATGGATGGATGGATGTATATATGGATGTATGGATGGATGTAAATATGGATGGATGGATGTATATATGGATGGATGGACGGATGTAAATATGGATGGATGGATGTATATATGGATGTATGCATGGATGGACAGACTCAGGACGGACGGATGGATGGATGTATACATGAATGGATAGATGTATATATGGATGGATGGACGGATGTAAATATGGATGGATGGATGTATATATGGATGTATGCATGGATGGACAGACTCAGGACGGACGGATGGGTGGATGTATATATGGGTGGGTGGATGGATGGACAGACTCAGGACGGACGGATGGGTGGATGTATATATGGATGGATGGATGGATGTAAATATGGATGGGTGGATGGATGGATGGCCCAGAGCCTCCACACATGCTTCTATTTTGCATCTCTCCAGACTCCACATACATATGAGATGACCCTCAACACGTTTGCAGAGCTGCCAGTGCCGAGTCCCTCAGCGCTGCTCTGTAGGTTTATCTGCACTGACTCTCATGACTTAATCTGCTACATCTAAATGCAACGCAGCTATGCTTCAGGGCCCAGCCTCCAACAAGCTCAAAATAATACAAATAGCGCTTGTCTGTTTTACACTGGGTCATGAAAAGCAATTACAGGTAAAAACCGACTAATTGCATGAAATAAATAGTAAATTCAATCATTCTGGCACATTTTAGGCTTGAAAAAGGCAGAACGCTGCACAGATCCAAGTGCTGAATGATGAACGTCAGGCGCTGAAGGATGTGATCCCTTCATTTGAATTCCATACACTTTCCCTGTGGCGCCTCTGCGAGTAGAACTACAGTGAATACACAGAGCGTCACACTCGTCTGGTCTCCTCCTCATTGTACAGCCAACATCAGACCACAAACACAGAAGGGACGGTTGCACTGGATTTGGTGGCAAACCTGGGACATTTCATACCACATAAAGTCAGTATGATAATGACATTGGCCCTGACTAACATCTGAATGTAGGCTTTTGTAACAAAACAGGAGGAACTGGGGACGGAAACGGATACAAGGAAAGGGTATGTTGAGATTTAGAAGGGAAGAAGAAGAAGGTGACGGAAGGGACGAGTGTGTGTGTGTTAAGGGGTCTGGCCACTTTAAATTAGACAGCACATCGCTGCAACGGCTGAAGAATTTTATTAAGAGTCTTTATATCTTCTGCCTTAAGCTGCCCTGATCAGCATAATCCCTGTCCAAACAAGAGATAATGAATCTTCTCTTCTAGCATTGGGGTAGATAGAGGAAAGCATGATGCCAGCAGAGGGAGGGAGAAGTGCACAAATTATTGGATTTAGATTAGGAGGGTCCTGTTTTAATGGGTTTGAAGTAATACCACTACGTTAATGAAAAGTTGCCCGGGGCCGACGTGATTGGCTGGAGAAGCGTGCGTGACAGTGAGGACAGCCTGGCCGATAAGCTGAGCGCTGGAGCGGACGTCGGCGTCCACGGGTGTTTGCTGCCACAGCCACGCGTGATTCTAGCGAGCGTGTTTATCTTCTGTTTGCATGTCAGTCTTCACATTTTCTCCCCCGGCTTGTTCAAACACGCTTAAAGCAGACGTATAGTCTTCAAATGTTAAACATTTAATTAAACTCTCTTATGTTTGCGTTCATCTAGACTGGCAGGGCTGCATCTCAGGCAACTTCTAATCACTTGGGAAACACTATTGAGTTCTTGTAAATGTTAGGACTTTTTAAACACTTTAGCGCTGAGAGTTTTATTTTCAGCAATGTTTACTTATAAAAACACTTAAATAAAGCTACATATAGTTCATTTACAGAGTAGCTCTCGTGAAAAACAATCTAACACACATTAGTCCTGATTTAGTTCTACTGTATTTCTTACCAGATCACAGGATAATCAGAGGACACCTCTCACAGGAGGCCGGGAAATTGAGAACAGGTGATTAAAAAAGTGTGAAAGAGGTTGACTCATCCTTTTCTTTCTCTTTCTCAAGCTCGCCCTCATCTTCATAATACGAAATCAGCCAACCTTGGTCTTTAAAGACCAGTTTACATGACACGCACTCGTTGCCACTCTTAGAAGCCGAGCGGGGCCCGTTAGTCAAAGCAGACATAGCTCATCCATGATGTTGAAAAGAATAAACACAGACAGCAAACACACACACACACACACACTCTCTTCTTCTTTCCATTAGACAAAATGATTCTGTGAAAACATGAAGGAAACATGAGAGAGCGAGTTGCTGTACAGGCTGCTCTGTAGCAGATATAAAACAGCTGGACAGGCAGATATTACTGAAATGTTAGACAGAGACATGGAGAGAGAGAGATGCAGACTGTGATAAGAGCAGACATGTACAAGGTCCTCTGTGGCCTCAGTATCCCACACACACAAAACCTCCGACTATCAGGATATGGAAACAGGAAACTGGTGCAGCTCTCCTGCGCTCAATGTCAGTTTAATCAAGCAGGACACAACCTAACATCGATGCAGAAATTGCGTTTGATAGAGACTTTGTTGAAGTGGAGGACGAGGCCTCGACATTGCAGCCATGAGAAAAATCCCCCTGAAGCCGTGTGTGGGTGGTGACACTGGTGGGAGTGGAGGGACGCAGCTGTGAGGTGGCATATGTGGCAGTAACTCACTTATTCCTGCCTCCTGTGCAGATTACGGCCACATCGATCCTAATAATTAATGACGTAATATTAATATTAACTTCCATGTGCTCGCTGGGTTGTTGTTTGACAGCTACAAGACGCTGAGATCTGAGGCTTCAGTGAGAGAGGGAAGGTCTCAGAGCTGAGAAGTGGGTCTGCTCCAGGGAGGCAGCAGGAGGTAAGAAGGGAAGGGTGACAGGCGAAGGGGGAGGAAAGGCCAGAGGGCGACGGCTGCCGTGAGGGGATCAGGAGAGACGTCGAGGGAGAAACAGCTGGTTGTAATAAACACGACTACTGACAACATGTACACAAAGTGGAACAAAGTAAGTCTGAGTTATTGTGTGTCTGTGGCATCACAACGAAGTGTCTGCATTCAGCGCAGCTGCAGATCTGACAAGACAAACTCATCTGAGAAAAAAAAAAACTGTGCTTCCTAATGTTTACACCCACCGCACGCCCAGATTAATTACAGTCACACACAGGAAGTACACATCCATGGACAATGTAGCCATTTGTCTCCCTACACATACACACACCGGTACACACTCTGAAGAAAAGATAACACCATGCTAATGTGACATCTTTTTGTGCCTCTGGGATGTGGATGAGATTATGTCTTAGCGTGTGTGTGTGGGTTGTGTGGCAGGAAGTTCATTACTGCCTTACCGCTCAGTGTGAGACCACCCGGCACAGAGCAGCTCACCAGGACCTGAAGTGCATGCTGGGAGCTCAGCCTGAGGGGGAAACACACCCAGTACGGAGGCACATTCTTACAGCAGACATGCCACAAAAACATGAGAGTGCAAATCTGAAAACAAATAATCTTGGAATAATTCCCAGCAGCTGTTCTCGGCCTATTTCTGCATACATTATTAATACTCCCTGTATTATTAAAATCCTCTCCGTGCCCTGGCACACCTGCAGATGAATAGTTTTGTTTAAATGACTTTAAATGATTAAATTCAAGCAGCTTTGTTTATAATTAGGATTGTAAATCTACGGCTGAAACATCCTGCTTAAGCATCTGCGCACCGCCTTAATTGTTCACACGGAAAAAAAAAGAAAGCGAAGCCAACAAAACTCTGCAGAGAATTTACAACTCCATCGTCAGGTTGCGGTTTTATTATTTCCTGCTTTCGAAGGCGGGTGGAAAAAATTAAGAAAGTGGGGAAAACAGTGTCTGAATGTATCGGTGCAGCTGAGGCAGCGCTGTAGGATGATGTGAGCGAGAGCCGTACTCCACTGGAGTCAGGTGTGTGTGTGTGTGTGTGTGTGTGATTGAGTGCTGGGCCAGAGAGCAGTGAGACACAGGTGTATTAAATTGGGTCAGCGTTTTCATTTCCCAGGGTGGTCAGACACACACACACAGTCAAACGCTAAGAAAATTCTGCTGTTTCAAAGTGAATCCTGATATAAACACACCTGCACACGCAGCATCACAGCACACACACACGCACACACACGCATGTGCGACACCAGATAAGAAGACGATGGGAGGTGGAGGGAGGTGTGGAAACGTGGCTGCCGTGTCTAGGAAGCACTGTCTGTGGAAAAGGGAGCAAAGTTTAAACGCTGCTTGTGTGCGACCACCTCTTCACTGACGTCTACATCCAGACGGAGACAAAGACGACACACTGACATCACAACACAGCCCGAGTGGATTTACTGCGACACTGCGTTCACGTCGTGGATTACAAGGCCAGTGAAACGGAACAAAGGATTCATTACTGCTTTAAGCTGCACCTATGCTCATTCAACCTCGAGAGCCGTCCAAAAGGACGCGATTAAGAAGGACAATCTGCTAATGACACAGAACGTGGAGCCACAGTCACAGTGGATTGATTATACATAAAACAAAATGTCAGGAAGTCCATCCTCAGTCTCACTAACATGATGTCGTTGAGGATTTAGCTGTTTTCTTCTTCTTACTGCACAACAGTTGTGAGCTGCAGGCAGTGTGGGAACAGACAGACACAGACGTGACAGGAGAAACCGCGCGCACACACCTGTTAGACATTCTCTGTCAGCATTGGGTGACACAGCAGGCCTGCAGTATTCACACCTGTCTCCATCACTCAACGTGAAACCGCACAAAAGCAGCAGGGCGGACTGCCAGAGACGAGAAGATGCATCGCTTTGTCCAGGCTGGAGCTTTGGACTTTTTACGGCGACATTTGTGCGTCAGCGTAGCCGCGCAAAAACGCGAGGGACGTGTCAGCTGACGCGTGCGCTTCAACAAGCTCAAGCTCAAATCAAAAGAATCTTTTTTTCCAGTCATGTTAAATCAAACTTTGTTTCCATATTGTGGGTCTTTCTCACAAACTCCCGATCAGCCACTAACGCACAGATTCTCGACCGTGTCACTCAGCGCAGGTGCCCGAACAACTACAGACTTTCATTCATCAATCTGAGCTGGAAACCTGCAGCAACTGTGCGCTTTGAAACGACTCACTCTGCCACACACACCAGAGAAACAGCTGCACTCTGATGAATGCCCTACATTCATTCCACAGGAAGCTGGTTCATCTGTCACTACTGATGCAACCCTTCCACTGGAACCCTTCAAAGTACACACACACACAGATACACAAAGTTCAGTTCTCCTTCTCTGATTAGACTCCCAGCTGGTCTCTGCGACAAATGCTCCTTTGATGCATCTTCCTGGGGGCCAGCGCCACCATCGGCAGCCTCCTCCTCACTCGTCTTTCTTGCTCCCTGCTTCCTGCATGGCATTAAAGTCGCTTCCAGCACCCACCCCCTCCCGGTAAAGGGGGTTATTCCCAATCGTCCTATTCAGCAGCAGCAGCTCTGGCCTCCACGAGGAGGACAGGGAAGGAAGAGAGGGAAAGGAAAGATGCTTCTATGTCCATTACTGTTTTTTTTTTTTTGTCGAGTTGCCAGTTTCAGGCTTAATGAGACGTCCACTGCAACGTCTTTTGTTTTTATTAGTGCATCACACGTGTGGGGGCAGAAAACCCTTTGCGAATAGATGTAGCTGCATGTGACACCGGACTGCTTCACCTCCTCACAGGTCATAAGTCATCAGTAAACCCTCGGGAGCTCTACATGCCAGGCCGCTGAAAATGAGAAGGCATTACAGCACTGACTCGTAAGTTTAACAAGAAAAAACGGGATAATTATCCACTGAAACGGTGGGTTGCACTTGGCTTTATGTGAGCCAGAGGAAGCCAGTGTCTGTGATGGAACAGCTACATGCACCTGACTCCCCCAGTAACCTGGAGGTGACATGACGTGTTTGGTAATCAGAGTAAATGTCTGGGAGAATGTGGAGTGGCCTCCAGCAAACACCCACAAAATAAAAAAATAAAAAACTACACTACATACTGCACACAGGCCCGTTTTTATTTTGACGTATTACATTTTCTCTCTGGATATGACCAGAATGCAAACCACGAACGGAATAAGTCCATACACAGCTTCATGCTGAGGTTGTTGTGTGTTTCTGAGGCTCATCGAAAAACCCAAACATTCGAACTACATACA
Organism: Macropodus opercularis; assembly: GCA_030770545.1. Taxonomy (NCBI): domain Eukaryota; kingdom Metazoa; phylum Chordata; class Actinopteri; order Anabantiformes; family Osphronemidae; genus Macropodus; species Macropodus opercularis. The sequence goes on along the minus strand of JAUCMP010000026.1, from coordinate 6,425,943 downwards.
GAGCTGATGTTGAATTGAAATCCTATAGTTTTATTTTGTTATCACTTAGAAATTATTCACATCAAAAACACTTTTGTAAAATGTATATATTATATTTAAATATTGCACAAAAGACACTACTACAGATGACACACCTTCTAAAACTACTTCGGCCGGAGGCTTCGGCCTGACGCTGCAGTTTCTGTTGTCTGTCGCTCGTGATCACTCCAGGCCCAAAACAACCCGCTGAGTAGCTTAGAGTGAAATCCACAAGATTAAGACACAAACATGGATTTCACAGCTAAATTTCATCTCCCGAGGGAAAGCGTTAACTATTCGACCCTTGCACAAGGTCAACATTTTACTAACATCGCACTAAAGATCCGAGAAGAGGCTTGACCTCAATTTAAGGTGCTTAAATGAGTTGATTTCCCCCACATTTCATTTTTATGTGCAGTAAATGCGACACACCTACCTTTCAACGCCCAAGACATGATGTCACCGATAAAGAAGCAGAGCCGAGAAGCAAAGGAGCAGTCCATGTAGAGCAGTCAGAGGGAAGCTTGTAAATATGGTTCTTTATTGCACACATGACATTTGTTTTCCTTTTTTTTTTTGGTGTGAGCAACAAAAACTGGCATTACATGTTTTACACCCTATTCAAAAGTCTCGGTTCTAACCATCTATAAAACAAAGAAAACAAAATAAAATAAAGGCTACTTCACATAAAAACGTACAACTCCACAAAGAATGAAACAAATCTAGTGCACCACTAAATAGATGAGGAACTTACAGTATATATCATACTAGTGTAATTTTAGGAAAGACGTATTATAGTTTTAATGCATTTTTCATACAGTAAAAAAAACAAAACACAAAAATCCAGTGGGGCTAAAATTGTCTCATTTTGTATTTTGGTAGCATTTGCCCTTTGACCACCTGAGTGCTACATTACTGAGATCAACACTGATCAGTTAACCTGCCGTTTAACTCACTGGAGGAATGTTTGTTAAACAGAACACAGGGAAAAGAACAGACTGACAGGTGAAAGGTAGTTAGTAGATAGATACACTGAATGCCCTGCCACAGATTTGGAACGGCACTGAGAACGTGGCCACAAATCTCAGCAGTATGCAAACAGCTGTTTAGTGCATACTGTGGTCCAATCAGAACAAATAACTGTTCTCAGTGGCTCAAATCGAAAACAGGACCCATTAAGCCAAAGTTTAATGGTGGGAAACAGCTGCGACCAAATCCCCCACTTTGGTCATTCTGTCCCCATTTCAAAGTGTATGTACATTGTACTGAGGGGGAAAGCGTGGGTACTTAGTTAATAAAAAAAAAAAAAAAAGCCTTTGGCTGAGAATAAGGGAGAAAGAAAATTGGCACTTGAAAGATAAAGTACAAAAATCTACTGTATAATTTCCCAGTCGTAGGAAAAAAGGCACTTTCTAGCTCACATATGCACGAATTTAGGCAGTGTTCAAAACACATTGTGCTCTGGAAAATAACATGCATTAGTGTACGCTGGCTGGACGGACTTCAGATCCTTATGGCACATAGGAATCAATCAGAAACATTAAAGGTCAACGCTACAGTAAAAAATAAATAATAAATCTGAATCTGTCGCTACTCGCTGGTGTACAGGAAGGTGTCAAAGGCAAAACACCCCCTTTTAGATCAAAGACCGTTTCAATCCTCGTCCTTCGCTTGTTGAGACACAGAGAATTGCAACAGTTAAAGCCACAGTTGAGTTTGTTGGAGGTATCACTCAGTGGGTTAAAGTAAAAATCAGCATTAATGCAGTTAATCTTTTGCTTGTGTGTCAGTGTCAATACCCTGAATTAGTGAAGGAGGAAGAAAGCTGAACAGAAAGAAGAGGTGCGTGAGCCCAGGCCTGAGCACTGTGACACAGCAGTAGAAGGACAGACGCTGGCAGAGTTTCAGACAAAAAAAATCTCCCAAATAACAATAAATACTGGCTCAATGAAAGCCACATCAGCATTACTCTACTAGGAATAGTCAGGATGTTTTGATCCCAAAACTTCATACTGGTTTGACGTACTGGTGTCGATGCCCCAGTATCAGCCGTTACATTAACAGGCTGAATGGAGAGAACTGTTCAGCAAGCAGACAAAAGCTGGCGACAGCTAATGCTGCTACCCAGGCACAAGAAGAACAGCCGCCACTGAGAAATTCACCTCGAGATATGTGCCGCCAATGAGCTGCTACATCTAGAAGATGAGGCGATGAGATGTTCTGCTCAACATAATTCACAGTAAAATTAATCCTTTTGAGATGACTAGTGTGCAGCATTTGGACACAGATTAGCACTAGTCCTGCACTAACTAATGGCTGAAACAGAGGACAACTGCGTTTGAGCTTTATCTTTGGGGATTAGTTGTTTTTGGATCTATAAGAGCAACGTGTGTACACACGAAAGACTTTTAATCAGCGCGTGCTCTGTTTAGGAGGAGACACCCGACCCACAGCTTGACCAGAGACCAGGTAGCGTGCACAACAACACTTCCTGCCGTCTCGCAGTGACAGAGAAGGACGGGACAACGGACAGGAGAGACGTCTCTGACAGAGACGAGACACAGCAGCGGTGCTGGGAGACGAGCGGGGAGGACAAGTATGAAGAGTGTCAGCAGATTTTCTCCAGCACAGAGGCGAGAGTGCATGAGCGGGAGTGAGGGACGCTTATCAACTCGTGCAGTTTCCAGTTAGGTTGTGTGTGCACGCGTGAAGTGTGACTGTATGTGCACAGTCCAATAGTGTTTGTTTATGTAGTGCCCTTATGAACGAGTGAGTGGAGGCCAGACACCAGTTTTAATTATGTTAGTCCGTGAACCAGACCAAGGTCATACATTCATGAAACTGGTTAAAAACACAAGACAAAATATCAGCAAGTTAGTAAAATTCTTACTAAGAATGTTTTATTAAAATAAATGCCAAGAGGTTAATAAGAAAAATAACAGCATACACCATGAAAACTAAATGCAAGCATGTAAAAATACTTATGACAAGAAAACTAATAAAGTAGCTAATGAGTTAAACAAGCTGGGAATTGGCAAGAAAACAAAACAAAATATAAACAGGGAAAAGGCAACACTCCCCACAAGAGACAGTTTTCAAGATGTAAAAGAGGAAGTGGGAGGAAGAGAGGGACGTTTAGGTGAGGAACAAAAGTTGCAGTGGGTTTGATTAAAAAAAAAAAAAAAGCACTCAGAAACATGATTAATATACATATAAAATGAGATTAGAAAAATACATTATAAACCTGTAACAATGGCTGTTAATTACATTATCATACATGTAGTAGGCAGGCCAGAGAGAATACGGTAGGTATAGAGTTAACCTTTCACCTGATGGACTTATCCAGCCTTTCACAATGACACAGCAAGTTGTAACATTGCAGAAGGAGTTTTAATACTGTCAAATGCTGAATAGCCATCACTTGCTCCACTTTAATATTGCATTTCAATTTAAAATAATAACACTGAAAGAAAAATTCATTGACCTTTTCGGCGTAACAGCGTGATGAAAGAGCTATGACTAGCAAAACAAACTGCCAAGGGTAATATTGGATCTAAAAATTCCTCAATTTAATGCGATGAGTTTACTTCACCTTCCAGCGATAAACTGTCACTTGTTTCAATAACTGGAAACTGTTGGCTGTGAAATAGAGTCGCTTGTTTCATTATCGAGTGTTTCATTTGTCCATTATAAATCTGGTGATTGTATTGATGGTTTGTCGTCAAACCGACACTGAGCAACACAGACCGGATGCTTTTAGTTTACAGCTGTTGAAACAAACGGGCTTAACGCCGACGGGGACGACGCCCCCTTTCATTTTTCTATTATTCCCTCGGGTGTTATGTATTTTTCTCAGCTCACGATCAAAACATGTTCTGGCAGACGACTGCGTTGCTATTGGCAGTTCAGTTTGTTCTAGAAAGTTAAGTCACAGTCACCGAAAAAAAAAAGAAGACGAAAGAAAAACCAAGACAATATTTCATATGATTACTAAAACCTTAATAAAAGAGAACAAAACCTGCTCATACAGCAGAGTAAAGGGCAATCAAGTCAAGAAAAAAAAAACCTCAGGAAGACAAAACCATGGCACATATTTTAGCTGGTCAAAACGACTGCTATTCTTTTTGCATAGAATAACTTCGGTAACACCACGGTTTGGTGGGAGCTACCCTGCTCAACTAATCAGAGCGTGTAACACTTTTCTCTCCTCTCTGCGCCATCCTGGTGGGTGCTGGATATTACTGAACACAACTGGAATACTCAGAACACACAAACCACTGTTGATAAGGCACTTTTAAATTGATCCTTCTCAAACGCTCGCTCTGACTCTTCCTCACTTTCCATGGGTTGTGACTGTTTTGGTCTTCGTCTTCCTTTCCAATTATATCCGCGGTAACAGCACTTATTTCTCACCCACTCTGTGTTTCGGTTTCCTCCCATACTGTTAAAACTTTTTTTTTTTTTTTTAAGTTTTTCAGATTTTGTAACTGCAAGTAAAGTATCAAAAGCTAAAATTGCCAAAAATAGACTTTCAGTTTTTTTTCTCTTCTCCAGCACCCTGTAAAATTATCTATTTTTTGTTCTCTTCTGTATTTGTATATGCAATGACATATCTACATTTTTATATATTTATATATATATATATATATAAGACGTATGTATAAAGCAATTTGAACAGGCAGGCATGGCTTTCACATCCTATTTTTTCTTGAGAGAGTTAAACAAAAGATTGTGGGCTCAGGAGCTGGACTACGATCACTAGGAGGTGTGACACATTGTGGATGCGCTTTGAATCGTTTGGCGAGTGTTAAAAACAACGTGTTCATCGTCAAAATAATAGAACGTAAAAAGGGTATTTCTCTAATTTCATGGAGGCTCAGATTATGCCTACATGTTGTACATTTAACAGGGGTTGAAAATCAAAAAAATACACCAACACCAAAACAAATAGTGCCAAATAGTGAGATGGGGGGGGGGAGAAAAAAAACACTTGTTTGGCAATGCGGCTGATGATAGTTAATATAGACGATATTGTGAGAGAAGCATTTATGTACATAACTTCAAAGTGCCCTTCCCCTTAGCGATGAACTGCAGCTTAGTAGCATGTTGATTTAGTGTTAATTGCCTGCGTCCACCTCCTCAGGAAAAAAATAAGCCCTAATAGGCTGAAAGTCATCTGACTGCCTGGCTGAAGACAGGCACTACAGATTCACACCCTTCCAAACTAAAGTCACAAAGAGAGCCCTCTGTGAGACAGATGCATAATTGCAGATATATAATTCATTGGAAACCCTTTGGCTAAATATGCACACATAATACTTTTTTTTTTGTCTTTTCAAATCACAGCTCAGATAAATCATTGAGATATTTTTATAGACATCAGGCACTGTATAATGGATGCAGTGTGGATGGGGGCACAGTGAGAGCCAGTAGCTAATAAGCACTGCTCCAATGTCCCCAAAGCCTCAGCACACCCTACTTTCACTGTAGTATTTAAAAACACACAGACCCGTCAGCCCAAATTTGCCCTACCCATTATGCCTTTCATAATTGCATACGTTTCTGCAGCCTACTTCAAACATCTGATTGTGTTTTTTGTTTTCCAGAGATAACCACCTGCCTCGTTTTGGCAAGTCAATTTAAGCAAAGCTAATTAGTCAAATACGAACAACAGAGACAAATTAAGTGGAGGAAATGATTCAAACGTAAAGCAGAATCTAAAAAGAAAAAAAAAAAGGTTCAGAGGAAAATAAAAACCACATAAATCATAAAAAGCTCATATTGCAATCATTTCAGCCATGCTTTTTTTAAAAACAGACAGAAAGCTGTTTGGAGGGGCACACCCAGAATGTGTCAGCTCATAATTACATCTTAGAGCTCAACAACGGCACTACATGTGAATATGGCAGAAATTAAACAAGTTAATGTGAGTATATGTTCTCTTTCCTTCCATTTCTTTTTCTCTCCCAGTTGGTGGGTGTTGGATCAGGGTGGGAGCAGGTAGGGGATCTTGAGCGTGTTGTTTTGAGGGGTGGGGGGGGGGTATCATGGAATTACTCTGAAACCAAATGGTTTGCGTCAAGTAAATATTGACCTTTGATTCATGCAAGTGAGGTCACCAAATCAGAGTGATTAAAGGAGGGTGGGTGGGCAGGGTGGGGGTCTTTATTGCTATATAATTCAGTGCAGATTTCTGAGTAACACCACAAACACATCCACCCAGTATATGACTCATGAAGAAAAAGAAAGAGAAAGAATGGGAATTAAACTCAATAAACAGAGGGAAAAAATGAATATTACACAGCTTTGTTGGGTTTTTGTTGTGTTTCTGTGAAGACTCTGCGTCGGTCTCTATTTTTTGTCAGAACGTGTTAGGATAACTGTACGGGCAGACGCCTCTCTCTTTCTCTCACTTGTGTCCGAGAGGCTAGCAAAAGGCAATTACCAGTTAACTGATCAGCAGGCAGGCTTGGGGCGGCTCGTCATTGGGTGAAGAGTTCAGAGGTCAGAAGGTCATGTGTTAGTTGCCGGTGGCGGCTAGGTGGTTAGAAACAAAAACAAAAGAAACAGAAAAAAAAGATAGAAAGGATATTAGTGTCAGCAAGAAGAGACTGGAATGACATCATTTTAACAATAAAATGAATGCAATCTCTTACGTTGGCCCCTGCTCATAATGTGGGAACTACCCAGCTATTCTCATTACAATCATGATGTCCTCACACCATGATCCCAACTACTAAGCCCCCACCCTGAATCAGGCAGCTTTGCTGGTTTAATTTAAGTGCACATTGCCCCCCACAACCAAAAACAGAAGCAAAGAGGTCGAACAGACAAACAAAATAACAACATTCTAGTGTTTTAGTGTCTGTCGGGTTTAAGTGCAAGTTACAGACAGTGTGATTAGTGGTAAGGGGACTTACAGTAACTAATGTTATGTGAGGAGAACTGAGACTAGTATTAAATGTGCAATGAATAGATGAATCGATGTTTTCCGATTCCTTCTCTTTATTTAGCAGTATATTTTATAGAATATAAATATACACAAGAACCATAAATACATTTGATATAAAATGCTCAAATATAAAACGACAGTACCTCACGTACAACTGAAATATTAAAAATGTAGTTTAGCTTTATTTTTAATATATTTGCAATACACTGGAGAGAATGCAAGCTACCTTATCTTATGTCTGTGCGTGTCTGTCGTCCATAGAAAAATAAAATCCAAAATAAATTTTAACTTTCAAGGTGAAATGGTGCCTGGTAGCAGCATGGCTACCTGTCATCTGCCTGGCAGGTCTCTCACTTAGTTTAGAAATGCTTCTCCTTTTTCTTTGCTCCTTATGAGCCAAGGAGATAAATCATGTATGGGAACAAGCGTGCCCCATTTTAGGCTCTAATCTCACATCAGAGGAATGTCATTATACAGCTTCCACACTGCCTGCAAAGTACTACCTGTTCCTGGCTTCACAGCTGCATAAACCAAACGCTGTTAAGATCACTTCTGCCTGAGCTTTGACATATACATAGCCTACATACACTGTATATGTACAGTAAGTACTACATGTAAACAAAATGTGCATACCACATTCAACCATTGAGCTGGCGTGGATGTGTGGGATAAGAAGAGTGGTGAGGGAGAGGAAAACAAAAAGTACAACACAGACAATATACAAATTCCCAACTAAGGCATCGAGGCATAATAGGCATAATAATCATGGAAATGCATCAGTCAATAGCAAAGTGTAGCTAAGAGACTAAACTGACCTCTGTCAGTGGTCACAATCCTTTGGTAAGGATGGACCCGCGTGTCATGCCGTCTCACTTTAGTAGCCATTGCACCTAGATTGTAACAGGTCCACAAGGTTAGAGACCGTTCTATTTAAGGAAGGGAAAAACAGTCATCTTTTACAGTAATAACATTCACATTTTAACCATTATCATTATAATGTTTGGATAATAGAACAATACACAGAACAGCAACATAACACAGATTATAGTACATATACACACACACCACATACGTAACACGTAAAAAAGGCAGTAGAAAAACATAACCTTTTTGGAAATTAACGTTATGTATTTAAAATGCGTAACTTAAGTAATAAAATTCCACAGTGCTCAGAGTTATATAGCGGGCTCTTTGAAAAAGGGAGGTTAGCGTTCAGGCTCTTGGGCTGTCTGGAAAAAATAATGTGATTCTTCCTGTGGGATCCAGGGGGGATTGAGAGAAATTTGTCTCTTTATTTTGAAAGGTGGGGAAATCCAATACAAGTCTGATGGTAATTGAATAGTGCCAGACACCACCTGCCTCTTCCTCTCTCTCGCTTTCATTTTCTCTATCCCTCTTACACCATTTCTCTCTAGGTCAATCTGTTCATAAGCAGTAGATGCTGTCATTTTCCTCCTATATTTGTCACAACAGATTTCTTCCCACTGCAGTGCCTGACACTGTCTTGTATACAAGACACACACACACACTGCTCCTGTGTCAGGCAATGGTCAAGTATAATAAAAACGTGGTGTGCAAAAATTAGAAGGGGAAAAACAAGTCATCTTAGGACAGCCTTAGGTTTTGTTAAAATTGTTTGGCTGATGACTTTGCAGCTCCCTCGACTACGCAGAGGCCATAACGTTTCCTAAGCTCAGCCAGTCGAGCTAAGTGCACGAGACTGTGCGAGTATGAGAGTGAGTGCGTTCTACAGGGCTCTGTCTTGCTGAAGGCACCAATCAATAGCGTGAGTAAATAAAATGCACTAAGCTGGTGTAACCCTGCAAGTTAAAGAGAGAAAAGCCAGTCAGCTGCCCCCGTCTGTTCTACACACAGCTCCCAGGGGGACCTCAAATACACAGGTCAGCTAAAATCACCCTTGTCTGCTGCTCCCTTACGATGCTGTGGACAACATTAGAGGTGCAATGTGTCAAATTAAAGGCGGAAAGCAACTGACAAAGGCCTCTTCTGTCTAAAAGTGAAAGCTTTGCCTTTTTAAAACTATGTCAATAAAACATACTGTGTTCATTTCAGACTATTTTAACTCTAGAAGTTCAATCGTCTCTTTGGTAGCAGATGCGTGGAGCTTAAAGCACCTCTGAGAATAAAAATAATATATAGAGCCTCATACTGAACTGTACTCCTGACATAGAAACTACAGGGAACGTCAGGTATTAGCACAGAGCCGAAGTTCAAGAGGGGTGAAGCTCAGACAATGGCAAGAGGGGAGGGAGAAGAAAAAAAACTGAAGACTGGGGGAATTTAATGAACATCCCCAGTGGGAGTGAGAGAGGGACTATCTACAGGCATCAAACCCTGCCTGAAGAGAACAGCACAGAGAGATGATTTCAAAAGCTGCAGAAATCCAAGGGGATCTGCCGCCAGACTGAATATGCCTCCAGGCCAGTGCATGAAAGGGTTAGAGAGCAAGCTGCGTGTATATGAGCATGTTTCTGTCAGCATGCCTCATTTCACACAGAGCCAAGTCCTCCTATATGAACCTTGCAAAAAAGAGGCAATGTAAACCTGAGAGCACAACCGTTTGGCGAGAGCACAACTAAAACCATAAGGTCTAACGTTTAAAGAACTTTCCAAAAGCCTAGCCCTCACAAGGTAAGTTTTGTCCCCCTTTATCATTATAATCGTGTCCTTATGAGCCACATACTGTAGGAGGCCTTCATATTACCAAGAGCTTCACCAGCACATCCACCCTGTGAGTTTGATTGCTTTGCTCCTCAGGTGGACACAACATATTTACCTTTCAACAAGTCCTGACTGTGGCTCATGGAAGCTGCGTCCAGCACCCCAGCTCCGGGGTAAAACAAGCTTCCCTCCTGTCCAGGATGGCTAAAGTTGGTCGCTGTACCTGCTGCACCCATGCTTCCCCAGGCTCTCTTACCTAGAACCCCACTGTGCTCGATGGGGTACTCCAGTAGGGAGGTGGGTGCCAGGGCGTAAGGGTACTCGTAAGGGGTGGTGTAGATTAGCCCAGCTTCCGGCGTGGGAGGCACCAGGGTGGGAGTGCCATTGGGCAGCATGGCAGCCATCTGAGTAGGCCGGATGAGGTTCATGATGGGAGCTCCAGCTGGTGTTGGGGGCCGGAGTGCCTGGGGAGGCAACACCTGACCTGTGGGGGCCGCTATAAGACGTGTGCCCTGAGCAGCCGCTGCTGCCGCTGCAAGAGAGAACGCAAGGGTGGCTGCCATAAGCAAGAGAGTGAAGGACAGGAGTGGAGAGAAAGAAAGGAGACAAGACACAAGGTATAGTGTGGTTGATCATAATCACAGATGAACAGTGAAAGGTGAAAATATAGAGGAGGAAAAGGAACAGAAAGTGGCAGGGAGAGAGGGGAGAGGAGGGGAGGGGGCAAAAAGGAAAATTAGTCCATGCAATGATCATGGTGGTGAACCACAAAAGCCACAATCTGCAAAACGGAAATAAAAACACAACCCCTCACACCAAAACACAAGAAGCACAAAATGCTGCTGCCATCCCAAGGCATTGTAAGCACTGATCACCACAGCAGCTACACATTTATATACTGGAAATGGCACAGGTGAGGTAAATAAAAGACACACACACATAAATGGAGCTGTTGGCATTGTGTAGAGGAAACAAAGCGAAGGTCACGCTGGAGGCACCTTACACTTATGTTTCTAGCAATGAAAACATTTTGATCCTCTACCAAGTCAACAGTTCATTTAGGTTGTCGGACAGAAATAAGCACACAAAAATCACGGAAGTGGTTGAGCATTAGCCGTGCTTGAAGCCGAGCTTCCCCAAAGGTCAATTCAACCAAGCGGTACAATAACTGTGGCTACCATTTGTGCAGATGTGAGCAAAATCAGTCACATTATTGTTTTAAATTACAATATAACCAATTCTTCATAAACTGCACATGATCTGGATTCCTGTGTCAGAATGCGATCAGAAATGACTATGATTAAGGCGCAAACACTGTATTGTGAACTAGTGACCAACATGCACAGTCTTGCAGGTGGAATTTAGCAATGTGCTGAAAGTTCAGGGTCTGCCAACAGCAAGGGACAGTGAGAGATTGCATCTGGATTGCAGGGGAAAGGATGAACGATGGTTGAGCAAGAAAGAAATATGCAGGAAAATAAAATGGAAGTCGTCCTACTCATGGTCAGGTAACACTTGTTTGGAGAACTTGTTTGGAGAAAGAGGCGTGGTAGTGGTCAGAGAATAAAATCATATGGACGGACGCCACATCGAATTGCATGAATGTATTAGATAATGACAACTAAAGTTAACGGTACTCTGGCTTCTGGGTTGAGTCGTTTATTGTGCAAATCAGATGGTTTCACAGCGAGTGCGTGTGTGGCCGTTGCAGTTCACTTACGTGTTTTGATGTTGTTGTCTCTGTATGTTCCGTTCAGGATCGCCAGCTCCATCAGCTGCATTTTCTTCAAATTGTCTTCCCCCTCGGCCTGCAAAACACACAGCATTTCAATGTCTATTCACAAAAACGCACTGACTACTAATTCCACACTAGCTGAGGCCCATTTACAAGACAACTGCGACAATTCACATGATGACATATTCCGCGTGCCTGGGCGTTCTGAGGTGGGGCAGCTGAATCGCTTTGACCAGTCATCTGGTTGAACTGGCTTTAGGGAGACAGACATAGGGATAAGCTAAAGTGCTGTTGTCATGGCAAAGTGCCTTGTTGTTACTAAAACGCTGACAGAGACATTAAGTGTGGGAATGCATATTCATAATCCATATCAAAATGATAATTACTGTAATTTTCTTTGCTCCCTTGTGCGCAATCAAATGCGCAATAACCGTCCTGGCTAATGTCAGTCCTGTCAATTAATGTTTGGATAAATAAATACAAAAGCAGCAGCCACTGTCATTATCGCCAAATTAGGGGCTGAAATTATTCACGGAAAGCAATTAAGATAGTAGCCCTCCTCCCACTCACTCCCACCCATTCCTCCCCTTTCCATTCTGCACTCCCCACCCCCCAAAAAAAACTCAATTTCCCCCGGAGCTACCGAACAACCATGACAAAACAAAAGCCCCTGTGATTTTCCTGGTTGTACATTAAAATATAAGCAGGGCCTTAAGTGAATTATTCTCCAAACAAAGTAGTGCAGAGACAGGTTACGGGAAGCCTTCGCTGACCTCACATATGCTTTAACGCAGTTACTGATTTCATGCCTTTTCCTGCTACATGGACTACACTTATGGACATGCACACACAGGAAGGCAAATCAGTCCAGTGATGAAAGCCGGGGATACAATACTGGACCCGTTTCTGAACGAGTCTGTCTCCTGGACTAATTCAAAGTTCAGCAACACTCTGCTCCATTCAGAGGATAATAAGGAAAGAAAGACAGAGAGAGAAGAGAGGAGAAAAGAGAGTGTTCAGTGCTAAGCCCTCCCGTGAGACTCCTCTTCAACACAGCCACATAGAGAGGGAGAGAAAGAGTGAGGTTAAGCAAGAGAAAAAGTGACAGAGGTGGGTCTCCCTTGACTAAATGTAAGGCAGTGGCTTCACAGTAGTCACTGCATTCAGCTCCGCATGTGTGCAACGTATAGTGAACCACAGAGGTGCCAATTAACGAAGCAGAGAACTTCACTCTCTCTCCCTCTGCCTATTAATGGTGGAGGGTTAAAGCACCGAGTTGCGCCAACATTTTTAAACCTACATCCTGCTAAGAGACAAAAAGCTAGAACTGCAGGTACTAGTGATGATGTGCATCATTAATATCAGTCTTAAAGAGAACAGAAGAGTCAATTGACAAAGTCCCAACACATTAGATAGATTACCTGAGCATGACCCAACAGCCAACATGAGCATATAGACCTTGATCAGTTTCCAGCCACAATTCCATGTTGTGTCAACGGTTACTGTATGTTAACACGCACACAGAGGCCCTGAAACTAGCGATCCATCCCACCTTAAAGTGTGCAAAGCCCACATTTCTCATTTTCTAGTCCCATTTTTAGTTAACTACATCTCTAATTAAATCAGACTTTGACCTCTGCAACACTGTACAATATGAAAGCTGATAAACAAGTCTGCTAAAATGTACTAATGACTCTCACAAATTAAACAGCTGTTTTTCTTCCTTCTTTGTATGCATGTCTCAGTAGATGTTTGGAAGTTGGCCAAGGCAAATTGATAACAAAACTGAGATAAGAGAAGGAAAAAGACAATGAATGCAACGTATTTGTACAGCTTATACATAACTAGTTTACAGACAGCCCTGTAGGACTAACGTTTTGAGACTCATGAATAATGTTCACGTGACGTATAAATTAGTGTAAGTATGTTCAGGGGGGTTGGGTTGGCAGCAAGCTGCAGCTCAGGACGAGTACATGCTGGGATATGAATGTTAGGGTTGTTTGTGTGTGCTGTATGATGATGGATCTGCAGGGTTGTTGGGGTTAAATGGGCGCAGGGGAAGAGGGTGCCACAATCCATCCAACTCTGCACAGGCAGCACACTCCCTGTTGAGAGGGGAGACACACAAAAATAGAGGGCAAGCGCACAGATGCAGCTGCTAGGATGAGGTGTGTGCTGCTGTGTGTGAAATGTGTGTATTCCCAGTGGGGTGCTGCCGATATAGTCCCATCTTCTCAGTAACACATTTTGTTAGCAGAAGCACCCAAACCCCAATAGATCATTTCCGTTTTACATCTGAAACAAGCCCATTTCCCCCCCAACTACCAACATATTCTCTGCTGTAACATTTCTCTATCTTGCTCCATTTTTGATCTCTATAGGTCTCTGTGGCTGTTTGGGAAGTGTTGATAATGTTAGTGCCCTCATTTGAGTTTTACCACAAATAGGATGTGGGCAACAGACAGGAGCTGAGGAGAAACCATATGATAATGCGGTTCACTGCTGCAGTTAGGTTGGACTGACTTGTGTTGTGGGATTCCTGAGCTGATTAACTCCTGCAGAGGCACAGATTAAATGAATGTTTGATGAACAGTATGAGGAAGCGCAGCTAACACCTTAATGCAATTGTCTTGCCACAATTAAAAGCCTTCCCAGTCAGGATGTACCACCTATAATAAAACATGCACTGAGACACAGCTGTCACTAAAGTCATTTGTGTAACTGTGGCACATGAGTCTCTGTAATGACCTGGATGCTGACATTTCCAGGAGAAGAAAACCACTGAATTACAGAGTAAAAGACGAAGAAGGAAAGTTTTACTTTGTATTTCTAATATGTACACGTGAATGTGCCTTAAAAAAAAAACACACACACACAAACCCCTGTCCATCAGCGGAAAAGCCACTCAATAAAGCTGCTCTATCCACAAGAATCAGATTCAATCAATGAGGCCTATTTGTGAAATCAGCAGAGCGGTAAAAGCTATCAGGGAGGAGCAAGACAGTAGGATGAGGGAAGGGGGAAAAGCAGGAGGAGGAGGGAGGAGAATGGAGACGGGGAGTGATGAGCTAAAGTAGGTGAGCCATGTCTCACTGCCAAGCTGCCAACCCTGCCATGAGGTCACTAGATGCATCTAAATCACTGTCATGCTTCACTCTTTTGTGTGTCTCTCCACGAAGCTGTGGCTAATGCCAACTGTTAGACAATACCAGATTATGTTTAGTGTTAGTTATTGTGTTTACATGTAAAACTATTCTCACACGCGACAGGTGAGTGGTTGTCTGAGAGGCTTCCAAAAGCCGTACCCTCACTTGCTCCCCTGACATCAAAATCCCAGGCCTCTCCCACCATCTCACCCACGGATAAAAACAAGAGGCGCTTGGATTAGGTGGGATGAATATGCTTATGCCTATGGCTGCAACTGAGGGGGAGTTTTGCTCATATCTGGCAAGAGTCACTGTTCACTAACAGCTTGGAGAGATGAAATGATAAGCAGAGAGAGAGAGAGACAGACAGACAGACAGGTGGAACAAAACAGTATCAGGATGAGAAAAAGTGCTGCAGAGCAAATGCGAAAGCGTGAATGATTGTCTTTGAGTTGGTGTGGCGATGGAGAGATATGCAGGAAGAACAAAGGGATAGCTGCAGAATACGAGACAAGAAAAGACAGACCATGTAGTGAAAACCAATTTATCTGCTCCCTAGTGGGCTGACACTGGCTAAGGCCTGCTTCTCTTCTTTGGCCTCACTGCCAGTCATCACAAACAGACGTATGCACAAATGTGTGTACTCACACACTCGCACACATATATGCCTTAGACCTTTGCAGGGCCAGGGTCAGGCTCTCTCCAAACTACTCCAATTACCTCAGCAGTAAACACAGCCTGCCCTGGCTGCCTTCTGAGATCCAGAGGGGCAGAACTGCGAATGAGAAGGGTGGGGAGGAGGCTGGAGGTGGGGTGAAGGGGGGAGGTGGCAGAAGCCAGTGGAGGGGGTGGTATTGGGAGCCGCAGGGAGGGAGTAGTTAACTTCATGTGGAGGGGTGGAACTACATGTGGCAGCAGATAGTTTTTCTCCCATTCCCCTCCCTCTCTCTATTCATTCTGGTTGCTTCCCAAACTATAACATCTGGAGCAAAATGATCACTCTTGCTACACTGCCAAGATGACTTATCAACAAATCCACCCTCTCCAGAAGCAGGGATGAAAAAGAGGAAGCAACGAGCACTTGTAGCAAGCTTTAAAACCTCTTTACAATAAATAAATAAGTGACAAGGAAGTTTAATCAGTTCAAATTGACTAAAGTAAACTTCAGTTTGGGATTAAGAAACAGACCTGACGCCTCCGTTTTCGCACACAGAACCACAAATCAAGCAAACACTTCCAAATGTACACACACATTCATTCATACCTCATATAAGCAAGGTGAAAATACATAGGATCAAAACAACTAAACAAGACCGCAAAAATAAACTTGGGGAAAAAACAAGAGCCTTTTCCATTTCTCTTTCATAAAAGCCAGGTTAAGAGGGTGCTGGAGTAAGTGCTGCATGTCCTTTCTCAAATTCACTGTTGCGCTTTCAAAGGTAATTTTCTTTCGTCTGCCATCTCCTTGCCTTTTTCGAACGAATCTGCAGAGGGAATCAGACCTCAACTGTATTTTCCTTTTCCCCAAAAGACTAACTATGCAATCCCCTGCAACTCTGCTCTCTGACCGTCTTATAACTTCACAACACTCCTCCAAAGCCTCTTTATTTCTCCTTTCCTCCTTTGCTCCCTTCCTAGCTCACAGACAGCTCTGTTAGCGATGTGCGCCATTAGTCATGCTAAACCACCAACACCCTAGCTCATTAGCATAGACGTGAACCTGACTCCAGTCAGATTATTACAAACACATCATGGCTGCACCGCCCCATTACTGTCAATCAAACAGCTTACTGAGGTACAGTTAAAAGTGACACATTAAAGTCAACCAACTCCTAATACTTCACTTTCTAAATCATAACAAATCTCTTAAATGCCAAGGCCCCAGAGCAAATGTGCCACCTCTGTTCTGTCTGTTGCAGTACCGCTGCTCTACGTATAATAAAGTCATCATTTTATTGCTAAAGCCACGTTTACTCCCACCGCCTCAACAGCAGCGTTGTTCATAATATGCATTGTGCTCCATATAGGAGATGTGGACGAACGTGGTACGGTGCTTAGTCGTGTCTGTCATTTGACACGTGTATCACTGCTCACTGCATATTCTAGGAATGAAGAAAAATCTCTCCTATCAAAACGGTTTGTAATAACACGAGTAAAAAGCTATGCAAAAATTCTAATGGACCTGAATCTTGGTATTTCATGTAACATAACAGGTTTAAGAGCGGATTAAACAAGATATAAAAAAAAAAAAAATCAGAGATTTAGCAACGTGATTCAAACATATTATTAAGGCTTTCTGGCCTGCACTGGCTTAGAAAAACAGATGATGTTATAGGCTAAAAGCAGGAGCAGGATTGTTGTACAATCCAACAAACAGCTGTGCGTTTCTCTCCTCATCATCTGTTCCCTGCCTTCTGATAATATTCCATCTCATTCCCAGTTTACATTTCCCATTTGCAAACCAAATCTCTACATTATTCATCCACTGTGATTCCATTTCTCTGTCCACCTTCCTTGTCCTCCCCTCACTTTATCCCTCATTCCACCAGGCTGCCAGACGGTGTATTGTTCTGTCATTGCGATCCTTTAATGCCATCAATCGAGCAGGGAATATCTTGAAGGGATTTGGCTAGGGATGATTTGGGAGCTTTAAATACTGCTAGGGATTTGCATCAGATTCAGAGATCCTGACTCAGTGCTGATCGCTGGGGTCTTTTCCCAAAACAGGGATCCAAACACCTCCTGTAAGAATTCTTACCTGAAACCGCATCCTATCAAACGTAAAAATACGGCTCTAATTATTGTGCCAAATAAGCACAGAGTAGCTTGCCCAGCCATAAAGCATCAGTTTAATGTAAACATATTACAATGCATTAGCGAAAAGTAATACGCATTGTAGTAATTCCATTTTTCAGTGTGTGTTACAGATGTGTGCCAGCTCTGACAATACCAAAACACTGGGATTTCAACTGAGCTTTTTGAAAGGAAAAATTAAATATGTGGTTTTAGCTTTGACCCACTGAACACAATCGAAAGTTTCACCACGGGAAAACCAGCCAGAGCAACAGACAGCGGTATTCCAAACATCACCACTTAAAAAAACTATGTAAAAAGAGGAATGAAGGAGACTATGACAAACAAAGCAAATGTAACCAAGTGAGGGAAAGATGGGAGGCTTCTATACCCGAGACACCATGGAGCAGACAAAGCAAGCGAGCCATCGGGCCAGAGCTGGCTAGTGGGACTGAGTGAATGGAGTTTGAAATGACTTGAGCGATGGCTGGCAAAGCGGGGCACAGACTGTAGGAGCTGAATTTGACAGGCGGCCTTTGGGCTCTATGAACGTTGAGCTCTACACAATCCTATTTTCCTGCCTAAACACTGGGACACACAGTCGCTGGAGAGGCAGAGATGAAAGCGCAGTGCGTGCATGTGTGTTCCCACTCCCTTGGTAAAGCTCCGAAGAAGTTCGCGTGTGACAATGAGCGAATGACAAAGACAACGTGCATAAGTCTTGATCGACGCTGACACACACCGGACGCCGTGCAGTCGTACGGCCCCAACCACATTTTCTCTACAGATGACCCAAAGGCATATGCACATGTGAAAACATACACACACTTCTGCATTTCCTTGCCTCTGTAAGGGGATTAAGGGGACCTTCAAAGAGAGGCTGAGAGATTGGCCAGGGCCCTTCAGCGTCCCTTTCCTCGCCACTGGAGGACAAGGGCAGATTAAAACTGCCTCGCCTCTCAGCCTGCCGTGTTACCTGTCTCCTCTTCCTGTGGACTGTATTAGGACACTTGAAACCCTGCCTGGAGGAGAAGCGCCAGGCGGATTAGAAAGTATGCTATTTTAAAATGATGTGAGTGCCCTTGGTGGTCAGGGACTAAACTGCATGTGTATGTGTAAGAATGGATATTAACAAGGCAGTACAAGTGGCCGAGTTAATTTTGTAAGTGGTGCAGAGAGACTGTGTACAACGCCTCTTCACTGGGGAACATGGAGGACTTAAAAACCTAAACGAGTGAGACAAGTTTGTTCATCAAGTTTGGAACATGGTTATTTGTTGACCTGTTACTTATAATTATAACATGATGATGTCACTATTACAAATAATTGATCCTCGTCCTCATCCTACATGTCAGTGAATATTCTGTCTTTGCTTCTCAAACAGTGAGTTATTTAGTTGTAATGTGAATATCCTTCCCGCCTGGTGTTTTTACCATTTCATGTATCTGCAGAATCTTGATCAGTAATTCAGTCAAGCAGCTTTAATACTCGTGTTACCATATGTCCCCTGCATGCATTTATGAAGTGCAAAGCCCACAACCACTTACTACGATCAGCTACAGCACAGTGTCTCTGAGAGGATGTACATACTACTATCACGACCACAAGGGCAAAGTAATCAGCAGTGTTTTATGATGGGGACCTTTAATTGCCGAGCATCTTTTAATTAGGATTTATTTAAAAATGATGCAGGTTCTTAGAACTTTTCCAGCTGTGAACTCAGTTCATTACGCGTTTTTCAGGTAAATGTAGGAGGCAGAGTGGCCAAGCCTCTTCAGAGAGACTGGCTGAAGAAGCCTGCCTAAATAATGTCGTTTCGCGCAAGGGCCAGGAAATTAAAGTAGAGTAACACAAGGCCAGGGAAGGCTGCCAGGTGTCGGCAGGTTGTTCCCTACAGGGGAACTGTTTCTTTAGGGTCAGAACCACCTGTCTGCCCCCCAGGAGAGCTGTGGAGTTTGAGATGAGGAAAGGTGGGCAGATGGAGATGTGGAAGGGAGGAATGGTAGGGTAGGAGTCCTCGGGCCAAGACCAGACCAAGCCCCCTCCCGTCAGGTTTGGGCTGTCAGGGGGAAGTTGGCACACATTAAAAGAAGCTCAGTAGTTGCCTTGCCATGCCTTGCAGAAATAAAAAACATTTCCTCTGCGCACAATTTATGAAGCACTTTTTCATACTGACTTAACAAGTCACCGTATTATTATTTTGGGTGACTGCCATAGCAGAAACTGTCCATCATAGTCTATCAGTAACGCACGTTAGCGGCAAGTGGTGGCTGTCAACAAAGTCTAGATGAATTAGGCATATTACCTTTTATGATGTCAAGCGAGCAGTTGGAGAAAAGAAGCTGGTGGACTGAGACTAGCCAGTTATTTATGTAACAGAGATGTTCATGAAAACGAGCTATTAGTAGGGATGCACGTCATGGCCAGTCACTTCCGTTTGTGGTCACTTCTCACACCAAGCCATCAAATCATGGTGCAGTGATCATTATTGGCATAAGTGTCGGAAAAGCCACATCTGTTTCCCGTGGTACAACAGTTTAAAGTGGTCGATTCTAATTACCCACTTATCACCTCTAGATCATTAATCGGAGGTGATTTATACGTCACACAGTTTTAGTGTTTGCTCTTCTAGACTCTCTTGGTCACAGGGTTTCAATGCGTCTTCAAAGGTCCTGTCTCCACTGTGTTATCAGGTCATAGACTGGATAAATGAGTACGAATGGAATGAGGGAATGCATAACGATGCAAGTGAAGAACCAATGATGACTTGGAGGTGGTCACACTGCCTCCAGATCAACGTCAGCCTCCAGTGACTGAGAACGAAAAGAAGATAAAAGTACACATACCCATAAACACAAACACGCACAGACACTTAAAGCAAAGTAAGACAGAATATCAGCTTTGGAGGAGGAGCGCAGTCCTGCAGTCTTGCCGTCTCAAGTAGAGGTCACCAAGTCAAGGAAGCCAATTAAAAAGATGATTAACATTCATATGGGAGATGCAGCGTCTATGTGCAGGTGGGATGGGCTCACCATTCTCTCACCCCCCCCCCCCCCCCCCCCCCCCCACACACACAACCCCCCCCCCACACACACACCACCCCCCCCCCCACCCCACCCCCCCACCCCCCACACACACACACACACACACACACACACACACACACACAAGAGCACACTTATATAATGGGAGCAGTGAACAGTGCGGCCCAGCCTGTTGTAACTGTGCTGTCCAGGGAGGTGGAGAGCAAGAGGTTAATATGATCCAATCCAACTCCTCCATTAGCCTGATGAAGGTAATAACAGCGTACAGGGAAAGGAAATCTGCCAGGTTGACTAAAACTATCCATCTACTGTCTGCCTACAAGAGCTCCAAGCTTACTACTGGCTGGCGTAGTAAAACAATAACTGCTTTTGTTGTTCCTCACATTTACATGGTTAGGAATGTACTTCAGTTCTGCAGCTGTAGCGGAGGCCTTGTCATCTTATAGGTGATAAACAAGGGTATATGACAAAAATCTAAGACAGAGCTACACAACTGTTAAAGTAATACTGTAAAACAAGCTGCTGTTGTTTTACATTAATTAAACTATCGTAGCCACAACACCTGTATTGCATTCAGAGGCACTAAGGTTATTTGAATCACACACTATTAAAAGCATCACCCAAGCCAATAAATCTGGCTCTGTGAGAAATGTAAGCTTCTGTTCACAGACATGGCTGAACACCATGCGTGACTGAGGACGCGAGAGAGGGGACGTAGATTAAAAGTAAATAAGAGGAGAATGGTAGTGATAGGTAGGCCTAACAGAGAATAAACATCATTAATTGGAAAGGCACACATGGATGGATGCAGCCAGATGGTGTTTTGTACTCATTTGTCATACACTGCTGACAGAGAGAGGAGGAGAGTGAATGCTAGAAAAAAAAGGCAAGAAAAACGAAAAAGAGGTGTTTATTGATTGCTAAGTGAACAAACTACCACGGTTTAAAATCTAGCTCTGCTTGTTCTGCACCGTCTTCTTTCTGCGCCTTTTCTGTCTGAGTGGCTCTGATGGTGCTGCCATTGTAACACTCTGCCAAGCCGGATGCATACTGGCGAGTACAGACAAAACACCCCACAGATTGCCAAACTTGGCTTTCATTGAAGTCCATCTGTCTGCTTTTTACAAAAACACAGTCTACTGTAAGTTCCTCCTCAAAGGTGGTCCACACAAGATAGAAATGGGAGAAAAGCATGGAGAAAAGGGTGAGGAGATGCCCAGGCTAAGGGGAGAAATAGGCCGGAACAACACAGGGCCATGGGTTTGTCCAAAGGAGAACTTTGTTTTGGCCTAGAAGGACAACACAGATAAAATTCAGTGAGCCAAACATGGCAACTGATGGAGAGTTCTCACTTTGCGTTCCGCTGCCAAGACATTTAGAAAAATGAAAAGAATGAAAAGGGAGAAGAAGAAGAAAAAAAAGTGGAGCAACAACACTGCCTCATTTACATAATGTGAACTAGAACTATATAAATGAAAACACAAATAGTACTCTAGAGAAGGGTAATAGAGCGGCAGAGGGAACACAGAGAGGAATGGAGCATGAGGAACGAGCTTGAGGCAGGTAGCAGGACTGGATTCCCACCATGCTGCAAGTTGAGAGTAGCGCTCGAGGCCACTGGTCTGCTTGGGCTGTTACCATGCTCACTTTGTTCTCAGCAATGACAGTTTCATTCAGAGAGACATGCTCTTGGCTCTCCAGGGCAGGGTGCCCCAGCGCCAGCTAGCTTTTTCTTTCACAGTGTGCTGTTCTCCTTTCAAACCTAACCTTTCCTGCTTCTCAGAATGTGTGTGCATATTGTGTGTGTGTGTGCTTCAAGGCTAGCCAGCTACCTCCTCTAATGCACTGTAGATAGCTTGTGGCGGGCGCCTGCCATCACTACACTGAAGCAGATTTAGAGCACTGCAGCTGGCATGCGCCAAAGCTCCCTTTATCAACCCATCTCACATAACGTAAATACAGAAAGCAGCTTCAGTTCTGGTTTTTAAAACCCTCTTTTTGTCCTGCATGTATTTTAATCTTCTTCTAAAGGAACAAAACAACAGCCAAACCATCTATATGCACACGAAAAACTATAATGCATCCAATATAGTACTTTTAGCCTACTAATGCAAAGCAGCATTACAGTTTAACGTTGTATTTTTAGTATGTGAACACACCTCAACGCACTAAGGACGATGCAACATGTCACTGCACTTGGGTCCAGCTGTAAAATACTGCAAAAAGAGCATGTTTATGGTCTGTCTATGCTTAATTTTGCTTATCTTATAAGAACATCTGACTCATGTTTGCTCATTTTTTCCCTTTCCAACATGAGCATGTTTACCTCATTTTAGCACAACATGTGGTCACAATTTAATCTAATTGCTGTATTCTACTCGGATTTTTTTGCAGCAGTGATGACTCTGATGCATCATACAACAATTCTGGTTTTGTCCCTCAATCGGCCAAACTTTGCTGTCAATCACTGCCGCTCCCCTGCCTTACTGCGGGACAGAAAAGCGGAGTGCAACGGTCGAGTCAGGGTTTGTGCAGCTCTACAAATATCTCAATGGGGGTTACTTAAAGTGCAGTGGGGCTCTGCTCCTGGCTCAGTTTGAGGGCCTTAACCAGGGACTCAGCGGATGAGTGAAGCATTTTAGTCAGCTTCAATGAGTATGCATGTGGAAGCCTTTATCTAGGCATGCCTATCTGTGTGTGTGTGTGTGTGTGTGTGTGTGTGTGTGTATACACTAGAGCAGGATCAGTGCAATAAATCCACACTTGAAAGAGTAGCTCAATCAAGCTCTCCCACCCAGCTCTCTCCCTTTCCTGTGTCTCTCATCTTGCCGATGCTCACTTGCACCAAGTTCATAGGGAGTTGAAGAGTTCACGAGACTGGGGAGCAAAAGAGCTCTAATGAGGGCAAAGAGGAACATGTGAAGCCTTCTTATCAGTATCCTCTCCCCACTGTCAGTGTCTGATTAAGGAACAAAGGAACTGACAGGCCATTATACAACTGTCAATATTTGCTTGCTTACACATAACTGCTGACAAGTGGATGTATTTACAGCATGCATAGCCTTATGCTTGATACATGCCTCTAAAGTAAGACGCATAGCAGCATATTCTTACTGTGAAGCTTAAGTACAAATTTGAAACGGCACACTTTGCTACATTAGAACACTGCGTACCAGTGTGCCCTGACTGTAATCCAAGTTAGTTTAGCATGATAAAGGGCATTACTGCCAGACGGTCCTACTGTCCACCCACTCACGACAAGAGTGCCTGCACAGGCCTGCAGTGACACAAATAAAACGTAGAGTGCTTGGCGATTCATGGTTAGATGATGCACCAGTGCATGAGAACTACACATTTATTCTGCCACACAAACAAAATTTGTCAAACCCTAGAGCAGTTGTGGGCAGTTGTGGAAATGTTGGATCACTTATGTAAGATGACTGAAAGATTGGATTCCCTACATTATAGTAAAATTGTTTATTTATGATTAATACAAAATGTATTACAAGTTTGATTTGATGGGTTGAGAACAACACCACAAAAAGTCTTGATCTTCTAATCAAAACTTCAGCAGATTAGAAAAGCTTGTTTCTTCTGTTTGAAAAATAAAACAACGGAGCTTCTACATAACCCACTAAACGGCACAGGTACCGACTTACCAGACCATCTTTTATGTAGTTGTCAGGCAGTGAATGCATAGAGATTTCTAGAGAAGAGAGGATGCTATTTTTGTGGCACTCCATTCAGATGAGCTTTAGCTGCCGAGAGCTGTCACTGACTTAAAAGGATGCCAAAAGGGTTTTTGTTGTGTCTAAACATGTGTGTTAACAGTGACTCATTCTGCATCACTCCTTAGAACATTGTCGCTTCCAGAGATGGCTTCATCTGCAAGTCTGTGTCAGCGTGCACATATTTGCATGCATGTGTGCATGCAGATGTGTGTCAACATCCTGCGTGTGTACATACAGGCCGTGGATATCTGAACAGCCTTGCACTTAGAAACAAAACAAGTGCCTAAAGATGTGACAGGCAGGCTGAACAGAGACAAGCAGTCCTTTAACAAGTGCTTTCCACATTGTCAGGCTGGGTCAAGGTCTTGCTGAGGCAGAGAGGAACTATCATACTTGACAGGAGATCCTAGCATGACAGCACCTCGTGTCAGATGTTACATCCATAATCTATGCGGTTAGATTAGCTGCATAAAGAATTACAGCTCAGCTCTAATTATAGTTATTATTATTATTATTATTATTATTATATTATAGTTACTCAGTAATTTGGTGTGACTAACTACTGTTTATTACTTTTCGAGGTAGTATATTTGTGTCTTTCTCGTTGGTAGCGCAATGCAACACAATTTTGTTATGTAAAAATTATCAGCCGACACATTGTACTGTAACAAACTGTGGCCTTGTTGCTTTATAGCCTTACGCGTACAAATCACATCTGCTAAACAACGCTGTAATAAGTAACACCGTATTACTTGTATACCCTTGAATGTCTCACATCGACTGGCCTCATTCCTGCAGAACACCAAGCCTTGCGCATTGCCGCCTGATGGCAAATCTGGGCTTTCAGCTGCCCTGCCCACATGGTCACCACAGTTAACAGGGAACATGCACATCACATGCCAGAAACTGCCAGCAGATATCACCAGTGGCACAGTGTATGAGGAAGCTGGGCCGGGGAGGAAGCGGAGATGAAATGTGACCGTCACAGGAGGTGCGTGTGGCTTAGCTATGTTTTTCCACTCCACTGGGGGCACAGCCAACCTGTTCGCCTGGTCTATAGATGGAAGTAAACAGGATGCTAACAGTGGGGTGGGAGTGGCGAACCATATGCAGACCTATTGTGCTGTAATTTCAACCAAGTTTGTTATGCACCGAAAGCCTTCTGTTTGTACTACATTAGAGCTCATCGTTCGTGTCTCCCGCTCAGAAAAAGCAAATGACTATATGTGACCAGAGAATATCTTATAAAACATTATTTGTTCGTGTCAACCACACGCATGCATGTTGTGTGTTCTACTGTATAGACTCACAGCAGGTACAAGGAGCTTCTTGACCTCCTCCACCGCTCTCTTCATCTTGATCTCAGCTCTGGCCTGTGTGTCTTCCACTGTGATCAGGACGTGAAGGTCTTCGTTTAAGTGTTCCCAGTTTGGCTTGCCTCTATTCTGCTCCTCCTGGACAGAGAGAAAAGAAACACAAAGGAGATGGTGAATAAAAGTGACATTGTGGGTGTGCTGGAGGACCAGTGCAGTAACACAGCTTAACGGGAGAAACAACAGGCATATACAAAAGACAATGGATCCTGTGAAGAGAAGCAGCGCTTTAGTCAGCTTTTAATTCTTAATTTTAAAAGGACACCCTTCTTTAATAGTGCACTCAAAGTTGACAGCTTGCCCTGCGGCAATTAATATCCTTAAAAAGGTACCAGAGAAAGGTGAAGATATTCAAACATCAACTCAACAGAAATGCAGCTAAGATATATGAATATAGTGGCATGAGATTGGGTCTAATGATACGCAAGTGAGTACCTTCATCTCCAACTTGCATTTATGTAGACAATGCTGTCCAATAAACAATGAAGAAGTCGTTTTCCTCCTGAAAAGGCAGCACCGTAGCACTCGGAGGGTGCCAAATTGTAGCACTATCGGTTCCTGAAGTCAAAATGGGCTGTATTCAAAACCAGGCATCCCTGCTTGATAGCCTTTCAACACAGTTAAATAGGAAGCTGTTTCAAAATTTGAATCGAAGAAACGGTGTATAGCGCTTACGTTTTCACCCGCCTCCCTGAAAGGTACACTCACACCTGACTCATAAAAAGGTAAAACTAGATATGCAGGGACAAATATAAAGTGGCCTCACATTTACACGCACATTTTAATATGCTCTTCCATTTAGCTACTTTCTTCTCTCTTCCAGTCGCCCTGCTGACAGCAAATGCAGTGAGCAGACACATACAGCTCTAAAAAGCTTTTGAGGCTGTATCGTATGTCAATGTACAACCATGAAAGTCAGTGGTTTGAAAGCCGACTACTTCCCCTTGAGGTGATGAGTTGAGATCTAGGTGAAAAAGAAAGCCTCAGATTCTTTGATGTGTGATGCCATATTAAAACATCAAAACAGGATCATAATATTGCACTTTTTAATGTCTGACTTGATTTATCAAAACAATATAGCAGAGAGAAATGAATGCAGGTAAAAAACATATCAAAATGAGCATTTTTAAAGGGGTCAGGGTCGAGCAGGGACCTGTATCCCTGCATGGTCTCCTCCTGCTGATAGTGCAGGTTTGTACTGACTATTGAACACTGTGTTGCTAACCGGCCTCAACACAAACCCTCACAACTTCAGACCACAGCTCATGCTTTAGTAGTGAGAGGGTGCCGAATCACAAACAATGCATTGCGAGACTCTGCAGGGGCCCAACTGGATTTTAATACACTCAATCAGAGCCACAAAGTGAGAGGGCGCTCACGCGCACGCGGCTTAAAACTTGAGCAGAGTGCCACCCACCTATTTTCTACTCCACAGAGAGCTGTTGCCATGGCACTGCTCTTTACAACACACACACAAGTTCAATATTCTACTCTCGTTTTCCCTTTATCCACACAGGAGGGAGGGCCTGGTTTCAGCAGTCAGGCCATTATTTTACCATGACTGTTTGCTTATGGCCTATTAGGGAACATAGGGACTGGAAGGTGACTCAGCGTTTTCTTGAGGGGACACAGCCAGGCCACAGGGGCTACCGCTGCATGTAGGGCACTGCATGACAACACACGGTAGTCATATAAATGCATATATAGTAACAGATCGTGGCTGCCAAGTTGGACCCAATAAGATTACTCAATTGTGTGTGTGTGTGCGCGCCTGCTCTGGCAGATTCTGATTTTGTTAGTAGAAGAGAGAAGAGAGTGCAAACAGAAAGACACCCCCCCACACACACACACCTCACACCAGCATGAGTGCCTGTGAACAAGGTCACTGTGTGCCCTCTGAGAGAAAGTGACAGCATGACAAAAAGAGGGAAGGCTGAAGGGGGAGGCATAGTCGGAGGGTGAGAATAGAGAGCGCAGGTGAGGCTACAGGCAATACTGGACAGGACTTTGGAGAGAATGTCCAGGCTGGCCAACATCAAATGCCGTGGCCATAACCACATACTAGAGGCAAAAATATTTAGCCTGAATACCTGCCACGGACACTGCGTCTAAAAACAACATCCAAGAATAGGATCAGGGTTCTCAGAACGTTACACTATGTTGCCCGACTGTAATTGCCTGTACAACACCTGTTTGCCTGCTGGCTTTCACTCCTCTCAGCTAGAGCCCAATACCTCTGCCTCCGTTCTCAACATGGATTAACACCACATGCAAAAGGTTACAAAAGTAGAAGACTCTCCCTTCTGGTAATTCCTGCTGATGGTATTGGTACATCCGACCACCTGTTTCAGGATATACTAGAGAACACCACAAAAGGTAAAGGGGATATTCTTTGTTTAACTAATGGTAACATGACATGATTTAAACAACTTTGTCCTGGCAGTGTTTTACCCAAACGCCCATTAGTGAAGGTTGCGGTTTCTTGCCGTAATGTTACATATCTATCTTTGCATTTGAAAAGATTTACAGCTGAAAACTTTACATTTATTTAAACAATGGGCGTTTAAACTCTGCATCAACTCTCATTATATACATTATATTTAGTCTTGCTTGTGAACTACAAAATTATTTCCTAACCTGCTTCTTTCCTCCTTATTTTCTACTTGATTTGCAGTTCTTCCTTTGCCGTTGTTCTTCACTTTATTCAGTTTCTCTCTCTCAGTCTCTGCTTGACTCTCTCCCACTGTGTAGCTCCAGTGAGCCGACTCCCCGTCAGGCAGAGAGGCCCAGGAGGGAGCAACGAGCTGAATTATTGAGAGCATAAAAACGCTGCCGCTAATGGATCCTGAATAAACACACTGGCTAAGCTGCTGCCGCGGCTCCCTCTGCTGCCATAGGGCATCAAGCTGGAAATACTGAGGTTGAGGATACAGCGACTAGGGGCTACCGTTGTGGCTTTGTCTGGGGCCGAGCCATCCAAAAGCATCAAGGGAGCTGTAAAGGACCTAATAATGATTCTTGTGATTTATTTGATTGTGGGGACAGCAATAGGTGTAAAAACTGGCAGACCATTGGGTGTTCTCTTCCTCTAGCTCCTCACTGCAAAACATTACTGTACATAAACTAATCCGTCCCGTATTATAACAGCCCCCCCGCAATCGTCTCCTCGATATCGCTTTTTCTCTTGCTGGCTTAAGTTGTACCCAACAAAGTTATAAACCACACAAAATTCTTCGCAGCAGTGCTGGTGAGGTGCTCAGATATAATACGGAGTGTGAGACATCTGTGTTTCAGAAAGTCTAATTTAAATACATCACGAATGCATTTAAATTCAGCATGTTTTTATTTATTTATTAATTATTCGCTGTCATTTGTCAGGAACAAACAGAAACCCCCCTGTTTTTAAACATCAGCATTGGCCATTGAATATCCTAAAACTCTTGAAAGACCTTTCAAAATGCTACACAAAACAAACCAGCACATATCAATAGGTTTTAGTGAAACATTCTGAAGGTAATTATAGAGACAGAGGTGAGACAAACAGACACAGACGTGTGGGTTTTTACATGTTTGAACAAGTTCACGCATTTTACTACTTCTGCATGTAGTTCCAAAGAAAGAACCACAGCAGAGTGTCTTCATCTTGCTCTGTGATAATGAACACTCTCCAGGGGAGATGAGAAGGCATAGGATTTAAAATACTAATGGAGGAGAAAGACAAGAAAACTCAACCCCTGCAGCAAAATGGAGCTTCCAAAATTACCACTCAGCTGAAAATCTGTTTACATCGATACGTACGAAACCTCTTTTCTTACAATGCTGTGTGGACTGGGTGTGTGTGTGTGTGTGTGTGTGTGTGTGTGTGTGTGTGTGGACAAGGTGATTTCCATACAAAAGAGGAATAAAACAAAACTTCTGACTGGAAAATTCATTGTAATACAGCACCCCTGCCTGGTAAATCAGGGCAACTGGAAGGTATATACGAAAGGAAAACACAGATTTTAAGAAGCATAAACTCCAAAAAGGTATCACTTAACATAAAAATACTTAAAAGGAGCCACTATAGCAGGACTGTCCATGGGCAAATGGCTTCAAATGTGACCATTTTCTAAACTGCCACCTCAACATCACAGTGATATCAAAGGACCTCCGCAGATCAATTTGAGCCATGTATTTCTGTTACTGTAATAGTCAAACTTTAGATATTAACTATGTGTAGACTGAAAAACAACTACAGCTGATAAATCACTGCAAGTGCAGCCCATGGTGAAACGGGGCACAAACGCAGACGAACTTTCATCAACATTATTCTGCAAGGGAGTGGGTTTGAAGATTAAAAGGCCATAGCGTGTCTGCTGTACACCAGACACTCGGCAAATGCAGTGAAACACCAAAGTTTTCACATTAATTCCTCAGCCGTGTCATAGGATAATAACATTAACCTTTTATGTCCCCAACTACAGCTCAGTAGGTCTAGAAATAGAGGCTGCCCTTGGCCTTGGCTTTCTGCTTTACTACTGCCTTCTGTACTTTCCACTGCGCAGCGTTTTGCAAACAGCCCTATCAGATGTCAGAATACAGACACCAAGCACAGCCTGAATTTGCATCTATCTCATGTTCCTACAGGGCTAGTGGGATGTTTTTGTGTGACAGCAATCCCAGCAAGTTTCTCATTATTGTGTAATATTTCAAGCGAGATGAAGGAACCTTTCGCGGACAAAAATGAGGCGAGTTTTAATGAGAGATGCGTTTGTAAAACAAATGCAGACCTTTTTTTAAACTTGTGAGCGGAATTGAGGAACATTATTATCAAGAGATACAACACACTGGGCACACTGCCACGCTGATGAGCTTACCTTTTTCTTGTCTCTCATTGAGCTCTTTCCTCGCACCATGATTTTGCATCCAGTCTCTGCTTCCAACTGTTTGGCTGTGAGTCCCCGAGGGCCAAGGATTCTCCCCACAAAGTTATACTGCAGAGACAGAGAGAAATAAATGAGGGACTATGAGAAATGAAATATAAATTTCTTTCACATCAGGGGAACAGAATATGAAATCAGACCACTGTGGGGAATGTTACAAGTTATACAACTGTATCAATAACTAGGGCTAGTTTCAGATTGTCTATTTTCATCTTAGACTTGACTGTACATAAACTATCGTTACATGGGCAGAGCTTCCATGTAGCAGAACATTAGCTTTTCTGCATGTTGCACATCTGCTCTGCACGTCACCGTCTGCCTTCATAACATAAATACGGCCGGGTCCAATCCAGTCAGTCACTCCTCTAAGGTGCATTTCACACATGGCCTGCAACATTGCTCAACTGGCTACATAATTTTCTTTTCTCCACACTGGTTTTTGCTTGTCCCTACTTGATCACCCGCACTCGATGTTAAATCAGTCCAGAGCCGAAAATAGAAAATGATCTGCCGAGAATTAGTCTGGGTGGGAATGTTGGAGAGGAAACAAGGGAAAATGGAGTCGAGAGGGTGCTGAAAGAGGGAGGTGGGCTGCGAGGTGAGGCAGTGTTCTTGACACTATTTTCTTATCAAGGCTCCTTTTTACTGGTGAGTGGCTTTGGAGCTTTGTACTAAAAGGAAACGTATTTACCGACGTAATCCTCCCCACTTGAAACTGGCTTCCAACGGGATAAAGGGAAAATGTGTTGAAATAATCCAACACAATTTCCAGCCAAAATAAAAACAGAAGGAAAGAAGCTGGGGTGAGGGGGAGCACAGCGATGCATAAAGAGGTAAACAAATCACCTGTGTTTAAACAGCGCACAGAGCAGCTGGTGGAGAAATCTGACACTATTAAAATGGTATATTTATACTCAAGCAAAATTCTAAAATATTCAAATGCTTCCTGACATAGTGGAAAGCTTTTCTAGATAATGAGCAGCTAAACAGTTCATCTCTTCAGGTGTTACAATGAACCATCAGAGCGCATTAAATGCTTAAATGCAGCCACGTCTGCTTATGCACTTCACTGCACCAATGCCTCCGCAAAATCCAAAAGGCCATCGGAGTAGTCATATTTAATTACAGAGGGATTACAAATTTCATGTGATGTTGTATATATCCCCTAAATGGTATAAACAAACACTGGTGAATGGTCAGAAACTCCAGGCTCTTGTTTTCTTGGGTTTGCCTGCATCTGCAGCCTGTCTGTCTGGCAGGAAAAACACAACCAGTGGCTGAGGAGCTGCCGGAGTCCCTGCGGATGATCATAGCATGTGGCTACACAGGCTCCGTGTATGTGCTTCTGTTACAAGACTGTCCCTTTGGTTCACTAATCAAGAAACTGGTATAGCGGCTATTTGGGAGCTTGAGCCTGCTCATTGAAGGACGTATGGGCACCTGTCCAGAGGTCGGCCACCAGCAACGTTAAGGTAGATAAACATTTAGTGATGGACTGAAAAAGATTCAATAAGCAAATCTGGAAGTAGATGCATATGACAGAATAGTATTAACCCCAATTCATAATTCATATGTAGGTTTCTTTGCAGCTACAATATGCGACTGTTCCCACAGTCTAACAGGGTACAGCGACTACAATATCTTTCATCAGAGCAAATCCCTACAGATTTGCAAACCATGAATATATTAAATACATAGAAGACATATTGCAGTGCAAGCTCCAAATGTCAAGAAGAGCAGAAAAGTGGAAAAACCAACAGATTCACAGTCTGAGATGGCCATTGGTAGTAAAATCCCCAAATAATAAAGACAGGTTGTTAAATTTGTTACTCTCCCTTCTCTCGCTTTGTTGCTAATTCCACTCTTCCTCTGACGGTGCTAGATGTTCTCTGTGGGCATGAATATGTTGATAACAATTGCACTTGACAGTGAACAGGCACCTGATGGAGGACAGCTCAGAGAAACAGAGACAGAAGAGGTTATAGAAACGATGACACTAAAGAGGGAAATGCCTAAGACGCCTTGTTTTTCCAGTAATGGGACAGCTATGATCCAACTTTGCTGCCCATCCTCATAATTTTCCAAGTCTACATGGGAATCTTAACCCCATGTAAGAGGGCGCTTAGAACAGTTATGTTTGTGTGTGGAGAGCTTGTGGGTGGAGGCTGGTTTCCTAGTGTCAGACGTGTTTTAACGATAAGTCACACATAGATGTGGGTTGGGGAGTATCACATAGCAGATATTCTGTCTGGCTAACATTCATTCATAAGAAATACTTTATAAAACCTTAATTAATAACATAACATAAAGAAACTCACTACATTTCTGCTTCAAGAATCTTAACCACAAATGGGTATTTGCCATCCAATAAAAGCTAGTCGTAGTAACTGTTCTGTAAATAAAAATAAAGCCAAATTATCTCGGTGCTGTAGCTGTAGTGGATGACACTCTCGGTATCCTGGCTTCCTACTCTGCACCGAGAGTTTGACATTCTTCTCATGGACGTTGATATGCTGTTAGAAAAGGCGACCTCCATTTTAAGCCACTGGAATGCAGAGACAATGGAGAGCCAAGCGGGTGAGTTATCAGAAGGGTGCAGGGCCATTGAGCCTGCCAGGAACTCCACTCAGCAAAGCCAGAGGAATAGGATGGATGCAGTGCCCTTACTGCCAGATACACTATCCTCTCTTCACCTCCTCTTCCTAAACTCTCTTACCTCCTCCGCACCTACTAAAAAAAGCGTGTTTTTATCCTCTATATTCCTGCTGTTACATCAACTCCACTGGCTACCCAGACTGAAGGCTCTTAAAAAAAAACCAAAAGCACGTCTGGGAACCAGCACTGCTTCTTGGCCTGATTTTCAAAGCTTTGCACCCTCCAGGAAGCCATAGAGCACTTACCAGTAGCAAGGAAATCCTATCAAATGTAACAGGTTTTTGACACGTGACAATCAATAAAAATTCAAGGTAAGGCCAATAGTTTTTTCCGCATTGTACCCAAGCACGAAAGAGAAATGTAGTCATTAGGCTTAAACAATTCAACTGTAGTATGAATGTTTAACAGCTCTATTTTTAACCACTGTTAATGTCTCTAGTCAGCAGAACACTTCTTTAAACTGTGGGTTTCGTTTTTGCTGGAAACTCCCAGCAGTGTTTCTTTCCTCCATTTTTTTGCTACACTCCCATTTCCTTTACTCATTTACAGCATTAGTAGATTTGAGGCAGTGGGACCTTTGGTGGACAAACTCCCTTTCCTCGAGCTTCTGTTTCATTCAGCATTTTATCTTTGTTTTCTCAAAGTTCCGAAGCAAACACACAAACAAGAAATGCACAGTATGTATAAACATAGTCCGTGTGCAAACACAGGAAGACAGACAGACGCACACTCGCTTACACATACACACAAAGCCCCCTTCAGGACAAGAGCTTACATTGACATTAAAGGGCCTTTGTTTAGCCCCAGTTATCGCTATTCCACAGGCGGGTTATGTTGTGAGCATATCTACGTCCGTGTGTTTATAAGCGCAAGTGTGTACGAAACCACAATACATGGAGTGAACTATTGCAGACACCCTCGGCACCCAGCGCCGATTGTCACGCGCGTTTGTGTGCGCATGCAACACTGTGGTTTGCTTTTTTTTGTGAACAACTGAGAAACAACAGCATTCCACCAACAATGCTCAGAGAAGCAGAACAATTGTGCTTTTGATGGTGTTTGTTTGTGGTGCTGGAGAGAGAGGAAATGAGATCATGCTGAGGGCTCTGGCTGGGTGCGAGCAGGGCTTATCGAAGAGCAGGGCCAGGCCGGGAGGAGAATACCAATCACTTATTAACCAGTCTTGCTGTGCTTATGGAAATGAGGAACAGTTCATCCAGAGCACTGTATCAAAGCAAGGTGGAATGTGTTGTTACACCAGTCAGAGCAATCTCTCTCCTCTTTTCAGCCTCCTCCCAGTTTACTCCTCCACTCACTGAATTCTAACTCTGCCTCCATCTTACCATGTATTATTGTGAAACTGAAATGACTAACGACTGTGAAATTCCCCTTTTGCTCAAACCTAAAGATACTTCCACCTCATTTTACTTCAACTTACAGTATTATAAGGCTTCAGAGAGGCCACAGATTTGAACACTGCTTTTGGTTGCCAGAACCCCCCCTTTTATCCACACCTTTTCTTTTTGTATCCATTCACAGGTTCTGGAAACAGAGCAGGTTGTCTTCTTCTCTTTGTCTTAGTACACAGGATCTTGCCTCCTGCCTCCTGTATATGTATTTTTTTTTTTTTACCAGCTACTCAAAACCTCCCTGGTTACCGGCCAACCAGCACAGTGTTCCATCATTCAATTATTTCTTCTTCCTTACCCTCGCTTTCATATACAGACATGTGAGCTCACATACCTTTCCATGCTAATAAAAGGACAGGATGGAAGGAATATAAAGATAAGGAGCAGACCTACAGCAGGTTTGCAGGCCTGATCTAGAGGAGGGACAGAAGAGGTGAGGTTTGGGAGATGGAGTGAAAATTAGGCTTAGATTCCAATGGTGACATTTTCGCCTCAAAGCCCTATAGACTTCAAAGCTCTCCATTCAGCACATCCAGCATTTAGCGCCTAATCCGAGGCTCCTTTGATAATTCTGTTTGGGTTTATTTTGGGGTTGCAGGCAGGGTGGAAATACAGAGTAGTGAAGACGAAGAGATAGAAAGCGTAAAGATTGATGTCTGCTAGAAGTTCGGAAGATGTGAGTGAAAGACACAGGCACAGAGCAAAGTTTGTGGACTTAAAGATAAGTCAGCAGTGGGAGAGGAAAATAATGACTAGGAATGGGACGTTTTTAGTAGGAGTGAAAAAACTGTCTCTCCGTTTGTGCTGTACGGTTTTCAGCATAAATCAACAGGAGAGTGCTCTCTGACTGATTGGCCATTAGCTTTCTCACTCATGTCTTTATAAAATAACAGCTGCCACTATTATTCAGGTAGAACAGAGATGCTAGGCTACGTGCTGCCTCCTAATCTCATTTTTACACAGTACGAATACTTCAAAGTAGTAATATATTGGTGGCTTCCTGGTTTAGCGTGGTTAAGGCTGACCGGAACCAACTGTCAGGAGACTGAGAGCCATATCTCCAGGTCAACATTCACGATGTGTTATAAATATGAACGCTTCAAAGGCCAACGCAGCTGTTATGAACTCTAAAAACGGCATTCATGCTCCAAGTACAGATGCATTTCACTAGTGGCATTGCTGCAGCATTTAGAGGAACTATTATTAGACAGTGCTGTGCTTCATAAATTGATTATTCATCCATTTATTGACAACACTGCCCCACTATCGATTAGAAGTATGCAAGTAAAACTCAAAAGTTGCACGCTGTCGGCTAAAACGCCACTTGTCATGTTAACCGACTACTATTATTATTGTGATTACCCTCCTCATCAACTACAACCATCCCATCATCATACATGCCTGAATAGTTACAGATATCAAAATCCTCCACTCTGCTGCTATATCAGTGGGGTTAGGTGAGATGTAGGGTGGTACATTTCCAGGATTGGAAATTACTTAAGGGGGGTCAGAAGGATATCAGGAGCTGGCATGATAAGTGATGACACCCTCATGGGAACAAGCTTAATGACTTTCCATGTGCAGAGAACTGCGGTGCCAACAGAGACATCTACGACTTTCTCTCTTCTTAAACCACCCAACAGTCCCTTTTTTTAATAGACATGATAAAACCCTTGTGTGTTTTGGTGCAAGTGAAGGATCAGAGGGCAATAAAAGGTAATACATAAAACATAGATGGCAGCATCTCACTGCATAAAAGCCTGTCTGAACTAATTATTTTAAATGTCTACGTTGTTCTTCAATCATCAATTAATCCTAATTGTTTTCACTAGGGAACACACAGGGAGTTACTGAATCGAAATTATTAAAACATTATAATAGAAGCGCTTTCATCCTGAGCATGATCTGCATATCATTTTTTTAATGTGCAAATTGAAGCTAACATTTCTGATACATAAATATCTGCCTAATAGTTTCAACAAAATAATATTGATCGCATCCTTTTGCTTTTCTTCAGCTGGATTAATTGAAAAATATGGACCAATACAAAAATAGACTTGTAGTGGGATCCTCACAGCCTACGTCTAAGTGAGCGTCCCGTTTCAGAGTCAGCACAGCAAGGGCGGCGTCTATGCGATTTCACTTCTAGAGATTTCTCGCTACTCAGTGACCTGCCTACAATCCACCTGGAAATTAAACAGTTGGCAAATACAAATACATAGGAATTAAAATGGAGACACTTAAAAGACATGTCACACATCCTACCAGATGCCTGAAGGTCAACGGAAATGACATGCTGAGCTGTCAGTCAGCTGCCTATCAATGTGTGTGTGAGCGTGTGCTCAGGAGAAAAGCGGAGGCACAGATAACTTCAACCTTCAATTAAATGCTATCAGATAGCCTGCGACTCGGCTGTCAGTCAAGATGCAGTCACCACGGTGACGCTTCACAGCTCTCTGCACCACTGATACTAGGAAATGGCTGACTTTAGAGAATGGTACAGGGGTGGCTAGCACTACATGCAAATACATTTACAGGTTTTTGCCTGTGCACCACAAAGGCCTGAAGAGGGACAACGGTAAGACAATTAGATTAGAAAAGTTATTTTGGTGGGACAGACAGAAAAAGCCTCAATCGAGCAAGTGTGACCTCATCCTGTAGATATGGTGGCTAATAAGTGAGGTCTTATTTAAAAAAAAAAAAGAAAAGTGAGAAGCTAGCCAGCGGAGAGCAGGTGTCCAGAAAAAAAAGGTTGTAGGGAACAAAATCAGTGTCTGAACACTAACAAATCCTCTGTAGCAAGTGAGTTGATGCCAAGAAAAATCTTAAACGGGAGACACAAAAATTGCAACAGACACACATGACTTTTCAGTGAGGTAAATATGGAAAAATCTGTTCGAAATCTGAGAGGGGGAAAATATTCCCACAGTTGAGTTCAGACGAGGGTTTTTCTCTCCTTTTCTCAGTAGGCAAAAGGTGATAGGATGTTACATTTTCCTTCATTTCTTTCCTTCTTTTAACACTGATCCTACATTATCTTAGTGAAAACAACATATGGTTCTAGAGATCTCACTATGTATAGTATATATATATGTATATCAATCCTTAAAGTAGCAACAAGCTCAACACACAGTAATTCCATCAACCATTATGTTGTATTATTACAGGAGTAAGTAAAATTATTGCCTGCGCAACAAACAACATGTTACACCAGCAGAATTTAAACACTAGACATTAGCCGGATTAAGAGATTTTACACAACCTGGTTCTAAACACGTATATTTACTAAAACGGCGAGAAGAAAGAAATAATTCCTTTTATACCTGCTGCTGATTTCCCCTGGTTCCAATCATCACATCATATAAAACACACACACACACACACACACACACACACAATATATACATATATATATATATATAACAAAGATTTGTGGCTTTTTCCTCTGTTCCTGGAGTCTGAACGCCCACACGCTGTGGAACTGGTGTGGGCAAGAAGGTTCAAATGACATTTGTGCCATTTTTATATCCCCGTGTTATGTCTATTTGCCTTCACTTACATGCCCTTGTGTCCATGATAATGTGTGTATACATTTCTGTCTACTAAGGTCATCAGTGAGTCATCTCCGCCACCAGGGGGAAGCCTAATTAATTTAGTAGCATCTCTGGCAGCTCGTAAACACAACACTGAGTTACGGCCCAGTTCTGTGCAAAGCAGCATAGCCCACTGAGCACAGACAACAAGGGGTCATTCGAGGATCCTGTACTTTTAATAGTCTTTCCATCAAAATGTGGCAACCACTGCAGTATATGACAGCATCTTTAAACCCTTAAACAGGACTTTAGTTGTTTGGATAACAACATGGATAAAGCCTTCTTCCATTTATCATATAACATCAGACATGCTTACAATCAAATAATAGGCTGCTATATTAAATACATTTTGTTGACATTTTGTAAAGCAATTAGCAATAATAGCTTATTAGGTGAGAGTCCAGTGAGCCGACATCACAAGAGATGAAGCATGAAAGGCTGACGTGGTTGGTTAATTCTGCTTGCGCTCCCAGGCTGGGGCTGGTCTGCAGGTCAGCTGGAGCTAAGCTGGTCGCAGCCTATCCCTAGTGCCCTTTATCAATTATGTCAAGGGGAAAATGCAGTCCACGCCTGGGTGGGCCTGCTCTACAGTGTCCTTATCCTTCGTCACCTCCCTCTATTTATTTCCTTACTGTAAGCTACTGGGATTACGAAGAGAAATGTTGCTCTCCAAGACGTGACAACCGTCCGTGTGTGTGTGTGTGCAAAGGTTTGCCATGAATGTGGCAAACTGGCCAGTACCTTGTATGCTCACACATACAGACACACAAAAACACTACGCACAGACCCAAAAATGGACACGTTATTCTTCAGACGCATCCTTCTAAACTGTGATCAGCAAGACAGTTGTGTTTGTTTCCATTTGAGGAAATGTATCGAAACCAACACTGTGACCAAAGAGAATGTTAAGATGAAATTTCCATCTCAGTGGATGTATGTGGCAGGAATAGGATGACATTCCTCCTCAAGCGGTGTCCTTGTTCCCTGACATTTACAGACTGTTAAAGGCAGAGGGGATGCAACACCACACAGCTACAATCAATTGGAATGTGACCTTATTTGTAACATTTGTAAGTTGCACACAATTGTAAACATTGATAAATAAAATAAGGGTTTATGAGATGGAATCTAGGAATTCTGTTCTAATGTACATCATTGTGGCTACTTTTGAGTTGGGGCGAGAAAAACCAGCTACTTACATCGGGATACTCTTTGACAGGCACAAACAGTTTTTCCTGCAGATGTACGATGGGTCCGATGGGCTCAGGCAGCTCCAGTGGGTGTCTGTCCACAAGGCCATTCACTGTGTCGCTGTACATGTCTTTGCGCACTCTGTTGATTTCTGAAACACACAAAAATATGTACACTCTTGTAAGCAACTCAGTAACAACAGTGTGGTTGCACCTTTTTTTATTTTGTATTAGATATAACCGTCATATTGATTCTGATGTCTGGGTAGCATATAACCAAAAAAACAAAACCAAAGAAATTTGCCAGTTGCATAGAGTATTGTTCATCTTTACGACAAAACAGCCGTTTAACTCGTCTAACTAACAGAAACTCCAAATCTAATAAATGACAGCTGAGATGGACGCTTCACCTGCAGGAGAGAGCTATTTCTGAGAAGCAACCGCTCAGACTAAAAACTGTGGACGTGCGCATTTTATATGGCAGACAGACAAGTACAACAACAAGTATCTTGTTATTGTAGGGTTAAGGCAACAGTCTGGCCTTTCTGCCTGGTTCTCCTCAGCGGCAGCCGCCTAATAGCACAGCCTATGCAAGCGTCTGGGCAGGTGGAGAGATGACACGCAGGGATTCGCTTAGGCTGAGATATACGCCTTCAGATCTGATCCCTCTGTCTGATAAAACTAATGGACCCTTCTCTCACTCACACACGTCCATTCATCCTTCCCCTGGACCTGTACTGTACACACGAGTGTGTTATAGATGGATAAGCATACTTCTAATACAATACTCATTCACAGAGGACACAAACACAGTGGACACGTCGCTAAACATAAAGTTAGCAAAGGCAACAAATGTTAAAAACAACATATACATACATTTAAATTCAAGTGTAAACAGCTGAAACAAATATTGGGTCTGCTGAGGTCTTGAGGAAAGAATGTGTGGGGTGGAGTGGGGCTGGGTGTTGGGTACTATTTCCATCTCTCAGGGCAGCAGGGAGCTCTATATTAAACTCTACTTAGGAAACCTGACACTCAGCTATAGATGCCCTTAGTAAAGCACGTCTAACCTCCAAGCCTTACACTTACATTGAAAAAAAAATGGGAAAGTCAGCCAAAAATTAGGCTTTAGAATAGTTTAGAAGACATTGACATAAAAATTAACATGAATTTAGCCAAGGAATTGGTTTGTGGGGATTTCCTGTCGAGCTGACAAAGAGGTTTCTCTGAATACCACTGATAACAGACAGAAAAATGTGTAATTGATGGGCCTACGGACACGGACAAGCATAAACACGAACACCTGGCCAGCAGCTGTATGAACAGCACCTGCAGGACACATTACAACAAGTCAGGAGATTCGGCCTGGAACACTCCTTCCTAAATTACATGACGTCACCGCTCCGAGGCCGAGTGCTATTCCCAGTCCACGCCACAAGATGAATTCATCCTTCAGGTATCTTGTCCAGGACTGTATCAGTCCTAACCAACACCATCTGTGATGAATAGGGGCTTGGCATTCAGTACTGGGAACACTGGAAAACGCCTTGAACTGCAAATTAATGCGTGTTGTGTATCCAAAGGGACGTAAAACATAATTCATTGCATATTGGTTCAAGAGACTGAATTTTACCTACAAGGCCATGAGCTCAATCTCTAATTGCTGTGTGCAAATTTCCATGAAATGCAATCTAAAAATGTCCTTCCTTCTTACTGTAAACCTTAGTGCCTTCTTTGCTTTGTCAGTGTCTTCAAGGCAACACTAACAGACAAAGAAGAGCTATTTAACCCACCACTGGTGGTCTAAGTATAAATGCAGAAGTCATGAATGGGAAGTGAAGAGGAGTCAACGTTCTACAGCGTTCACATGTGACCATGCTACCCCACAACCCATGCGGCACCCTTCGTCCTTCTAATTCTATTTCCTCTTGCTGAAATGCCACATTAACATATGGGGGCTGTGCTGGGCCATCAGTGGAGACGTGTGGCATTTGACAACCTCTAATTTCAGTGCAGCAAGTCTTTTTTTGAAGCGCGGCGCTCACCTAAAAATTACCCCCTGCCTTGCGCAACTGACGAAATCATTTGTGCAGCTGTCCACCCAGCCAGAAATGGCTGACTTTGTACGAAAAACTGAAGCCAGGGAGACAGACAAAACAGGCGGGAAGACAAGGTTCTGTGGTGAGAGAAGGGGCAGCTTTTCTTGAACTTTGGCATTACAGGAGACAGCAAGAATCTGAATTATGGTTCAATTATTAGGTCCTTAACATTTGCACGTCCGTTGCTCCGCTTAAGTCACTTATTAGCTCACCATTAGTGTGTCATCTACAACCTCACTCAGCAAACCACTCGCACAACACTTTTCTGTCAGAGCGGTTTATTTATGTGGGGGGTGGTGTTGTCTACACATACGCACAGAGTGAGAGACACTGGTTTAGTTTTCAGTCAAAAACTGACCTTGAGTGTAGAGACGGGCAGAGTGGGAGGTGGTCTGATCAGACCAAGACTGCAGAAAGAGGAAGAACAGTAACCACAGTGCTGAGCTAGCGGAGGGACGCTGTGCTCTTCTTGACTCAGTTTTTCCTCTTGCTTAATGTAAGAGATGTTGTTTCTCCTAATTCTGTCCATTTTTCTTAAACCTGCAGTGACTGAATTCCTTTTGTTAACTCAACTAAAGAGATAATCTCTTCCAATCTTCACTGTCATCCTGGCATTGTGGAGAAAGAAGCACTGGAAGGGAAAATGTGTGACAGAAGAAAAGCAGATGTAGGGGCTGGAGAGGAAGTAGAGGAATGCAGCTGTTTGCTGGGAAACAAAAATAAAAGAAGGTTTTGGTGGGTGGACATTGAGTTTGTATGTATATTTTGAACATTATGAAGAGCAATTAAAACATAGTTTTAGGGTATTCCCTTAATGGAGGTTAGCTTAGTTGTCATTGTGTAGTACTCCAAAAAACTGTCTATACCACCCAGGAAGGAATTCAGGAATGGTACAGAGCGAGGGTCAACGTCAAGATTTGCATTTATTGCCCCAAGCCGAAAACAAAGAAACAACATTTGAAAAATGAGAGGAAATGGTTCAGGAGTGATTGAGATGAATACAGGAAAGGCTTGAAAAGGGAAAAAAAGCCAAATGAGCTGGGAATATTGGCAGCCCCTCTGATCTAACCCGATCTAATGAATGTAAACACAGTATGAGAACAAACTAGGGTGAAGTGAGTGGAGAGGCTGAGAGATCAAAGTAGGCGAAGATACAAGTAGAGAGCAGCGTAAATTAAAAACCAGAAGGGGATAATGTAATCAGGTTTAAAACTGGTGAAGATCATTCAGCTATACCTGCTCCACAAGAGAATGGGAACAAGTCCATTAAGAGCCCAAAAATAGCCCTGCTCCATAACGGCTTTGTCCTCACCCGGTAGCACACAGCAAAATGTCCTCTGACCAGCGTACGGCTGTTCATACACTTGTGTCTGTGTGTGTGAGAGAGAGCAAAAGAATTGTAATAGGTGAATAATCAGTATGATCAGCTTTGCCTGAGGAAAGCAGCTTTAGATGCCTTGTGATGCTGGTATTAGCCTGATAATATCTGGCACCTGAAACAGATTGAGTCTAACACCAATTAATCTTAAAGCCAGAATGATCAAATGTTCAACTCTGCAGAGACTCCATGTGTCCTAACTGTTTAGGATGATTTGAGATCAAAAACTAGCCGTGTTAAATGTTAAAACCGTTTTTTACTGGTTGAAGACGCATGCATACTTAGTTGTCTAAGTAGGTGAAGAGCATGGCTCGGATGCGTCGGTAAATATAGGCATAAAATGTCATAGTTGTATTAAAAAAAAAAAACCCCCGCAGACACAGATACACCTAAATGTGACGGCTGTGAGTGAAACAACACTCAGGCGAGGAACAAGCTTTTTCACTTTCAAGCTGTGCACTTTACCAA
Source organism: Macropodus opercularis (assembly GCA_030770545.1). Lineage (NCBI taxonomy): Eukaryota > Metazoa > Chordata > Actinopteri > Anabantiformes > Osphronemidae > Macropodus > Macropodus opercularis. Next base: position 6,382,755 of record JAUCMP010000026.1, on the reverse strand, counting down.
TCACAAAGCCTGGGTACCCGTTGCAAGCGAGGGGATTTGGGCGTTTAATGCATTCCTGCCCTTTATTCATGGCACAGACGGCTTTATCCAAGACGACACTCCACTTAAACAGTTTAGGGGTTTGGCAGGCCAAGCATATGAAAGACTGGGGTTTCTCTTAAAGCAGAGACCAGAAGTATAGTGTGCATTGGTGGGGGTGAGTGAGCCATGAAACCGTATGCATTTCTGGTCTTATCGTCAACTCACAGCTGCCTCTCCCTCCCCCTTCCTCTTTGTGAGAAAAAAAAAAAACTTTCCTTGTGCTTCTGTCTTATTTTTACCTCCTAATCTTTGATTTAACAGTAGGCCTAAACTGCACAATCCTTTGATGTCCACACACAAACTAGCCCTGTGTTGTTGAAGAGCATGCTGTACTATCACCACATGTTTCAGTTCTTCCAAAGAAAATACCACGTTTAAGTATGAAATACCCGTGTTCTTACAGTTTGCATTAGGAAACCTCTGGATCAGTGAACTGAAATATCAATATCCTGTAGCCAGAGGGTCCGAGCTTCAGTTGCCATTGCTTACAATTTATCAGATTTAAGATTACGCTGCAAAACAAAAGAGAGATGTTGTCTGTTGCACTCATTAGATTAGTTGCTGTGTATCGTCCTGTCATTTTATCACAGAATTTCCTGTTTGCGTTTCCTCTTTAAGTGCCTTATTGTTAAGCTGAGGCAGAGGCACAGTAATACAAAGAGATAATTTTACATAATAATAATTTTTTTTAAAAAACAACAACAACAGGAAAATGTGCATAACAAACGTGCACAAATGTTTTGTTATAGCAGCAAACAACATTTTTTTAATATAACTGGATGTTCTTGTTGTGAGGATGACCTGAAGTATTTACCCATTCACAGCATTTTAATGATGCGCTCCAAGCTGCTTGTTAATCCCACAATGTATACGAATGGAATTTGAAATACTACTGATTTATACATCCCCAGTGACTTGTCCCCTTCTCTTCCTGAACTCTGACATGACACAGACATAAGTGCCGGACCCCACAGACTGCAAGGTCTAAATGGTTCCAGACAGAAATGATGCTGCAGATTGTTAGAAAGCAGAGTAAGAGATTTATATTGTGTGTCAGGGATTCTCCTGAAACAGGCTGGGAAAAATCTCCAGCGTCAGGTCTTTAAGAAGATAGGGCCCTAAATAAACGACCAGCATAACTAGGTTTCTGGATTCTCCTCTCTCTGAGACATGTATTAAAAAAAATACTGAATACTCTCACATACACACTTGCTCCCCAATCTCATGGGTAGACATCATGCCAGGACACAGAGGGACTAAGCCTACTTCTAAATTGGGAGTGGATGGTTGAGGCTATGTAAAAATGCTTACGCAAACCTACAGGAAGAGAACCTATGTCTGATACATACACTATGGTGCAGAAACAGTTCAGAGTACACACTTCCACTCTTACATCTCAGCCAAGTACCTCCACAAAAACAGCACAGTCGACTCTATGATCATCAGTAATGAGCTAAAGCTGCTTTGAAACATACACAAAAATAACTTGCATAACAACATTTAGCCGACAATGCACAAAAACATGTGCCCTGACACAAACTTAAGTACATATAATACATGTAAAAAACAAACACCAAACTAAACATTAAAAAACACCCCCACACACAGGCTAATTAGCTTGTGTGTGTTTGTAGGCAAGGCTCCCACGAGACAGCGAACCCACAGAAATAACGCTCACACACAAAAGGAGGAGGGAAAAGTGCCTTGGAGGAAAATCTGCTGAACAAATACAGCAGGAAACTAAAAGGAAATAGTACTGCATCTTTCCTGCAGCCCGCCTTGCTAGCCAATGCTTCATGTTTAGTCTGCTCTGGTTGCAAACAGAAGAGGTAAAGAACTGATTACAGAAATACACAGCTGTTCCATAGTTGGCCCTGCACGGTTTAATTCTTTTAAACAGTTATGTGAAAGGTGGGGCAACGAGTGTTCAGGGCTGTACTTTAGGAACTAAACTAAGTAACTACTGTGCATCTTCATTAAATGTTTACGCAAACAACTTTTAAAAAAAATAACTGCTTCAAATCCAACAAATCTTAATTGCATCAGTATCAACAGCGGTTGGTGTCACATTTTAGCTCTTCCGCTATTCTGCCTAAACCCCAGCAGACATGTACGCTACAAGCAGAATGTGTAGGTGTGGTGATGGCCAAAAACAGCAATCAGCAAAGCCATTAATCATAACTGGTGGCAAATGCAATGTTTTCTGGGGCTGTCACTGTGACTGCATGCAGGAAGGGGTGCCAAGCTGAATGTGGCTTTCTGTGTCTGCTGGCAGCTACAGTGATGGTGTGCTATAGGAACATGTCATAGCACATTAGTGTGGAGATTAAAGAAAAGTAAACAGACAGTGCAGACGAGGAGAGGGACCAACACAACAGGACAGCTGTGAGGAAGTAAGAACGAAGCAGAAATTGTGATAAAGCAGGATAAAAAGTGACTGCATGCACTGGGAATAAAATAGTGTTTATTTCATGTTACGAAAAAAGGTCTAGATTGGGAAAAGCTTGATTGCTGTATATTAAATTAAAATAATATAACATAACCTGAGTTACATGTTTGAATAGAGTAGCTAGTATCACTAAACTACTCCAAGAGCAGCAGTGATGGATGAACAGGTGCAGTAATTGTCCTAGAAAACACAGGTCAAAGGAAGGCCAAATTATCGGAAGACTGAGAAGAAACCATGATGCCAGGTTTGGAATCATAATTATCAATGAGCCAGACATTAAACAACTGTCAAGTGGCCAGAATAAAACAGCAAAGATGGCGAGACCACAAAGAGTGTTGGGCCCCAAACTGGCAGGTTTTTTAAAAACAATGAAAGGACAGAGTCACAATTACGTACGTCTCTTATGTGCTACCTAAAATAACTATTATTAAATGTAAATATTATAAACAAATAGGCACCTAAACAAGGCTAAAAGGGCTACAAATATATTTCAAATGTAAATTAATAAGCATGAATTCACAAGATAAAAACGATAACAAAAATTAAAGGACAAATCAAAAACGGTTTTTTAAAAGGGTATAGTGTTTCTTACAGTATTGGCAGAACTATTAAGATCTCAGACTAAAATTAGAACAAGGGATCATCACAATTGATGGTGTGGAACTGCTTTATGGGGCTGTGTGCTGGTGGGGGGCACGCTGGCAGCTCAATGAGCCATAGGAGTGCTACTTTTGTGCACCCAGTGGGGTCTACCATAGAGTCGGGTGAGACTGGGACTGACAGCGACGGCTGGCTCAATACCTTAATGGCTTACTCTTAATGGCTGCAATGAGGTTATGTTCATTATTCTCTGTGTGGGGGAACTTACACCATAAACCCTGTGTGAAACGTCAATTCGAGGGCGGCATCCCAAAGCAAACAAGTACGGTGAAAAAGGTCTCTCTGCTTAAATTAAGGCTAAAAGCCAGGGTAATTTCAAAAATATTGCTAATTATATCAGCAAAAATCTAATCCAGCAGAGCAAATGCAAGAGTACTGTGTTAATACCTCCTGTCTCCTCGGTTCACCTCGGTTAAAGCAGCCCAATATTCTAGCTCAGCTGAAACAGCCAAGCTAATGCACACAAATGCAGACTCAGACATCCTCTAAAATCCCAAGCAAAGATCGGCTATTTTACTGCTGCTTTTGCCATCTAAAGGGGTAGCGATATGTAGCGTTAAATTGGAAGTCACAGCAATAGTCATTTAACAGGCTGGCTTAAAGAGAGAAGCCTCGCAAGCTGAAAATGTTTCACAAATTTGACAGGATATACCAACTGCCTCAACTAAGCCACAACACAAGCAGGATTCATATTTCACTTCCATAATATTTATACACAACATCTATGTGGCTGCATACACATGAAAAGAGATGTTTTGACAAAGAGAATCAAAACCAGTCAATTAATTAGTGTGAACACAAACACACATTTTCAATATGAACCGTGCATGTGTGCAAACAGCTAAGAAGGTTGTGGGGGGGGGTCCTGCATGTCATGAGAGCTCACTTCAGACGGCGACGGCTGTACCTGCCACAGAAACCAGGAAAAACTTACAAAAATTAAACCTGTGCTGGGCCACAGTGTTGAGACTACAGACGCTTTTAAACAAATGTGCATCTGCACTAGCAAAAACAGGCATGCACACAATGACAGGCATGAATTAGAAAACAAGGCAACGGAAGCACGCTATGGCCTCAAAAAGATAGGAATACGAGATAAGGCACTGCAAGAAAACAGGATGGGAAGTCAGGATGCATGCTAATGGGCTGGATATTTGTGTCGTGTATGGGTTGTGAACTGATTCCCCCAACTTTTGTTGGCTGCTGCCCTTAAATCCTGTTCTCTGGCCTGTCCCCTTCCTTCGTACCGATTACTTGGATGTGCTTCAGAAGAATGACATTTCCTATCATCAGACACTGACTGCTTATTTATTTACAAAGATGGTCTCAAACGTTTCAGAATAATTATGTTTATGTGCATGCGAGTCGGGACAGCCCTCCGCTACAGCAGAACTGTGTGTGATCTAAAAATACTGACACTATTCATCTATAAAACACATGTCCACTTTGCCTGCCCATATACACTGTTGCCCCGTCTGTCATGGAACAATGGCAGGAAAGGTCCAGCTGTCAGAGAAGGAAACTCGATGGGATGGAGAGGAAGGAAAGGCTCTGACTGTCAATGTGAATGGAGAAGATAACGTGCGATGTGCTTCCTGTTCCCACCCCTGTAACTAAGGAGAACACAGTGCTCAAAGCCAAAGGAGAAGGATACTTCCCACAGTTTTAAAAGGATTTTGAATACTGAACTCTTAATAACAATGGTACAATGAGGTGATCCTAAACCGTAAAGATGGTTTAAAGATCAGGGGCTACAAAATCTAAAGGACTAAATTACTAATAATATTTTTTAACAATGTAATTAGAAACCTTCTAGTACAAATGATTACCAAGCCATAAAAGTGGACCTCTAAGAACAGTTTAAAGTTTAAATTGCATTTATGTTTTCAATAGTTTAATAAAGTAAATACAGGAGGAGAGGAAAAATGAGAAGCGGAGGGAAACATGATCATTACACAGGAGAACTGGGGAAAATACTTAACCAGCTCTGGAAAACAAACTCTTCATCTCAGAGACTAGTCAAATGGGAAAATGTTATTTGGTATTTCTGTAGCGCAGGCCAAAAGAAATCTCTTAACTTAAACTGAACGTGGAGATCAAAAGACAAATGCTATGAAATTTACCTTGGTTCTATGATGCAAAGAAGCATTTTACCCAGATGTCCAAAATAATCTGAGCCTACAAGATCTGGAGGTTATTTGAATGGTCATCCTGCTACAGATAAACACAGCCTATTGCCAGAACAGTAGATAAAACAGTCTTTATTTTAACTGTGCACATTTCGTAAATCCTTACATCAACTGCGACTGAAGGGATTGTTTGGTGGGGAACAGATGGGAGCAGTAGGGGCCTGCCAGACATACCGCATTAGAATGTCAATAGAAAGGAAAGATTTATTATGTCTGTTGGGTGAGAAGTGACAGAATAAGGAGCATCCATGTTCCATTATTAGGGAAGGATGTCACCTGATTACAACATTAATGCTGCAGGACTCAGACAGAAGCAAACAGAATAAAAACGTTCTGGAACAGGTTTTCATTAGCAATTAACCTAGATTCTTCCTGTCACAGGCACACATTCAGTCTGATTAGATGTCTAGAAAGCTAAAATACCACTGAACACAAACAAAAGAAGATGGGATTAAGAGATGGGGCAAATAAATTATACAATATATGAGCCATAATGAAATAACCTTAAAACTATGGTTGAATCACACTTATTGAAACATCCAATATTACTTGATTTGAAATAAATACCAAGTAAGTACTTGTTAGCTTTATGCTTTCCTTGAAGTGTCCCTACATGCTAATTACTGTCTGGGTGACGGTGGGGGCTTTAGTTTGTTCTGCAGAGAAACCCTGGGAAAAACACGAGTGCTGAACACAGGAAGACAAACAGGTTACATCACTAACTGCATGCGTGTGTCAGCTGTTGGTTCCTCCCCAGGCTCATGCTGGGGCTTGCAGCTACCATCTTAAGTTCCAACGGCCACTCAGTCGTCGTGCCTGGGTGTGACGACACACAAACTCTCAACACAGCTGTTGTTTAGCCTTTCCATGGGCTCTTCATTGTGTTCAACCTGACACACTGTACAGCTTGTCCAGAACCTGAATCACACCACTTCAAACACCTACTCTTGCACATTACTAATTAGACATTCAAGAAATGTGTTAAATAACTTGACGGATATGCATGGTGCTCTGCCAGAACACAAATGGGCAAGGATAGACTGTGTGCAGTTGTTGGTATGTCAGACTCAAACCAATTCCCTGTGATACCCAATGGCTCTGCAACTATTAAGACACGCCGGCTCTTGGTGTCTGATTATTTTTATTAAGATTACTTGTCTTAAAAGAACAGGAAATGACAAAGACAGAGAAAGGCTCCATCCTGGCTCACTCCCTTCTGTCGGCAGATCATAAGAACAGCTGTTCGTTGGCTGTGCGTTTGTTTGGTCTGGTTGTCTGCTCCTGGAGATCATCTGGCTGATGTGTTCTGTCTGCCAAGTCGCATTGAATTTACCATTTAGAGCATTTAAAAACCAAGATGCTGAAGGGATTGGAACAACGGGGTCAGTGTCATAAATGGAGACGATGGAAAGAAGTCTCTTTGCTGACTCAACTGTCATTTCCCAAGCTTACACTATGCTTAAGCCTTTAAACATTGAACTGCCTCAAAGCTCCAGGGTGTGAGGGCTTTGCAAATCTGTAAATGCATATGCACGTACACAATTACAGCAAGCAGGTGCAGGCATGTTTTCCTCGACCAACAATCTTTCAAAGCTGGAGTGGAGAGCCAAATGCAGATCCTAAACAATGAGCGCTGCCCTGATGCAAACTGACAGACCACGTTGCAGGCCTTAAATGTCACCACTGGTCCTCACATGAAAGAAGCAATGCAGCCCCAAGGTAGAATTTTTGCCACACAAATGAGTAGAGAGGGAAGCAGCAAAAAAACAAACTAAATGGAAGAAGAAACCAAGCAAAGGAAAATGTGAAGGAACCAAAAATTAGAGAACAGACAGAGTGGGGAGAACAGGGTGATGTGAGCTTTAAAGTCACTCTTAAAATAAACAGATAAAAAGACAAAGGCAGAAATAATGAGTCATTCCTTTGGGAGAACAGATATTTTTTTCCTCTGGAAAACACTACGACACTGTTGGAACGCTGCTTATGCCGAGAGCTACAATATTTATCACTTATTCTACAAAATTTAATAATGTAAACAAATGAGAGGGGTGCATGTACAAGCTTAAGACAGAGAGAGAAAAAAAAAAAGAGACAAACTGTCTACAAATGTGTGGATGTAGATGTTAATACATGGTGATCAGGGAGGATGGGAGATCCGCAGAACTTCGGTCTGCTTCACCGAAAGTGTCAGAGATTCAATAAAAATAACGTTACTGGAAGATCTCCCTTCACAAACAGCCGAAACCCATGTCAGACAAACACTCTCTAAGAAAGCAGAGTAGGGGAGATGGGAGAGGAGGAGTGAGGAGGATTAGAGGGGACACAGAGAGACAAGTCCATCTCCTAGCAGACTATTCTTCACCTTAAGGTGTCGACAACAGCTGGCACTTTGGCACCTTGCTCATGCCCACACCTGTCTCACCTGCTGTGTCTACACACCATTCATCCTCAGCTGTCCTCAAGATCATCTATGGGAACACAGTCATTTAATATAAATTAAACATGTCCAATGCTATTTTTTTTTTATTATTCCTTTTTACAATTTTAGACAAGTACAATTCCTTGAGCTCATCACAACATGCAAGAAAACAACACACAGACAGGAGCAGCTGTAATCTTACCCAGGACAACTATAAAGCAACACCTTGTAAATCTTTTATGGTTCACATTCCAATGTTACAACACTGAGCCAACATATTGGAAATAAATCCAATAAATAATTATAAGTGCCAAAGCCCCATCTACAAGGCAAATAGAAAAACATCATTATGTATTTGCTGCAATCGTGCAGGTAAACCAAGCTAAATGAGGCAGAGAGTAGACCAACATTTCTCATGTCAGAAGTGCACGTGGCGTTTGGAAGTATGAGGAATCAGGGTCATGTTTCAGGTCAGGGAAAACATGGATAATGTGTGATTAGGTATGTTCCTGAATGTACCCTCATCACACCCTGATCTACAAACATTCCTGCAATAGGTTGGCAAAAAAAAAAAAGCTACAGCACTCGTGTCTATACTGTGGGTCAAAACGCAGCCAGTAACAGAAACCTGCTGCGGCCACTAACCAACCTTGTGGCAGGCACGTCACAACCCAAATTACACCAGGTGAAATCGAATGTGTGTTGATGTTCTGTAATGCTGCTGTAGTGGACTTCAGCGTGGAAAATATTTTATAGACTGCAAAACTTTAATTTAAGCAATTTCATTCAGTGTATTACGTATTTTTACAGTTCATTCAAATGGACACATACGTATTGAACATGGCTGCACCACATCATTTATACCAGCTTTAAAAATGTATTCAGCACTGTACATTGAACCAAGATAATGCACTAGGGCATGAATTCAATACATAAAGATGCACTGGGCCTATTTAACAGTAAGCACTAGCGTGCATACTCCTCTGTTAACTAGGAATGACCTAGTGTGTACGTCTGGCCCATTAGAGCACAAAAAGCCATTGTGTATCATTAGCTAAAGGGGGAAAGGGTGCCGAGCAGAGCTGAGGGGAGGGGTTGTCGACCTTCTTCATACCCAACCAGATGACCTCATTCACAGCACATAGGAATCCTCTGTCTCCCCCCACTGTTCTCTATCACACTCACCACCCGCCCATTGCTCTCTGTGGCCTGTGCTCGCCTTTTTCCTTTCAGTGAACACAATCAATCAAGTGAGCATGGACGAGGCTCGCTCTCACCAACCCTTTCATGCAGACAGCACATTCTTTCCTGTCGTTTATCGGAGGGTTTTTATGCTAGTCATTCATATGTTATACGTGCTGCTAAAGGGGCTCATTGTTTCACAAATGAAAGCCTAATCATACTAAACCACCCATTGTTTTCTGTTCTGTAATCTCCTCCAAACCCCTGCACTGATAAGGACAGGCAGAGTGAAGCTTCACCACAAACAGACGAGCAGAGACAAAAACTAAACAACCACAGAAACAAAACTCCAGTTTGAAATTGTACAATCTGACAACATGTGCTGCCATCGTCACTTTCGGGGGAGAGCCACTGCGCATGGACATAAGTTATCTTTATCGTAATCATGTTTTACATTACAACGCCAGACTTGGGGGCAGACACCCGCTGTAAAAGACAAGTGAGCAACACATGTAATTTTAGTAGCTAGTCCGTCACCGACCGTCAGTGAGACAGAAAACCCTGTTCAAGCAACAGAAACATTGCTGAACAGGTTGAGGGGGCAGTGGATTCAAAAGTGACTGCTCTGTTCGACGCGGCCTCAAGAAATCTGTGCAATGCCTCCCAGACATCAGCATGAATTCTGTCACTGCAAGCAGGGAGCAGAAAACAAGTTGAGCAGGACGTTGCTACTCACAACCCCCACTAATCTGATGACTAAACCAATGGCATGTAACTGCAGGGCCATACAGACTGACAGGGGCAACTGGCGTAGGGCGGACGGGCACAGGTGGTTAAAAACATTGCAAACTTAGCTGCAGTGTGGAGTTTTTCTATCAACGTCTTAAACCTGAGAGGCTCCTTTTCCTAACTTTTGTTCTTTGTCACACTTGGCATGTGATGGAACTGGCTTTGTTTTAAAATCCACTTTATGACTATACTACAGGCAGCTCAGGACTCATTCAAATGATAGAAATACAAAAGACCAAGTCATAAAATAAAAATTTATGCATTATCAAACTGGCTAATAAATAAAGTAAACACCAAAATTATTCTAGCTGGATCAACTGAGCTTTTTTGGGGGGCAGCCTGTTCTTCTCAGTGCTGCTAAGCTATCCCTGACTGGCTGGTAAGGTTCTGCTAGGTCTTTAGTACCGTATGTCGAATTCACTCTGAGTAAGACCAGCAAAATGAAAAGGGACAAACCCATTTAAAAACATTGCATCACACATTTTGAAAGAAGTCTTTCAAATACTGGCCCATTGACCAGCTGCCAGAGATGAAAATAACGCCTCAGTGGCAAACTGAAGTGTTATTGTGAGGAGACAAACAAATTATTACAAATTTAAAAAAAAAAAGGCAACAAACGATATAAAAAAAAAAAGCTTTTCAACAGATCGGGCAAAAATCATAATACAAAAGCGGTTTGACAGATTATTATATGACGACACAAGAGGCTTTTTAAACACAGTGTTAAGTTTTACACCGAGGAGATCAAAGCGTAGTTCATTTTAAATAATTAAACAGAGAAATAGGTTAAAAACATGATGAAACACTTAATTTGGCATGAAGGGAGTAGAAAACATTGAAACTGTAGACTTTGGGCATAACAGCTGAGGCTAGTTGAGATAGGATTTGGTATAGTTTGCAGCACTTCATTAGTAAATTGCTGGAGAAGAACATCGCTGCCTCTTGCCATGTTACTCTCTGTGGCCCTTAGGAAAAGTTATGGCAGCATCGTCTGCTCTTGCCAAACCTCACAGACACAACATTGGGTTGCTGAGACAAAGATAAATAATTCATCGTTGATTTATCGGTCAGCCTGTGATTAGCGAGAAACAGAGGCGGAGGGTGAGAACTACGCACAAACAGATTCAAAAAGGCAACTTTAAGGGAATGGGGCTAAAGAACATCATGGTGTTGAACAAAGTGGAAATGTAACAAAGATGGGAAGGTTCAGCAAATCATTAAGGGACGCAACCTCAACAGCAGTTTTTTAAAGCAGAGTATACGTTCTACACACCACGGTGGATGGTGCTCACGTTAAACTGAGCTAAAACGTACTATGCGAGTGTGGGGAAAACAAACACCGGGCTGTAGGTTAAGTGCTCCGACTGTGCTCCCGGTAAAATTCCTGAGCTAGCTGCCAACGCTCGCCTGCCATCCCTCCTCTGAAAGAAAAAGAAAGAAAAACACGAACGCAGAGGGGTGGGCGAGTGAGCGGAACAGAGAGAGCATTCAGTTCATTTTTTCTCCTCCCTTCTATGTTAAAAATGAGGAAGGAAACAAATATGGTGACAAATGCAAATTTTGCGATTTCCTTTATGATTCCAGAGATAACGAATTGTTAGACAGTGGTAACAATTCAACAATGAAAACAGAAGGGGATTGAGTAGTGAAGTCAAACTAATATGAGCAGGGGGGTGGGGGAGCTATTTGAAGCATTCAAAGAATGTAACAGGGTGGGGCCATCGAACTAAGAAATACTGTGTGCATCCACACAGAAGTGTGGAGGAGAAACGAGAGATGATTCATGGTGTAATCTAAATCAGAAAGAAAGCTCAAAGACAGACCTCTCCTCTGTGGGAGGAAGCCAAAGATGAGCAGGCTCCTCTTGTCACCACAGTAAGAAAACCACCTCAGCGTCCTCCCTGATCCTTTCTAGTCTAAAAATGTTACTTTACGTTTTAGGTTTTCCAGTGAGAAATGGTAAAACATTCCAAAAGTAGCTTAGGTCAAGGCCATCAGGAGGAGCTGTGGTCGCAAAAAAAAGGCGAACAATTTAGCCGTTGTGACACAATTATTACAACATTCTCTTCCTCTAACACTGATCTGATTGTCATCATCTGGTGCACACACACAGACACACACAATAGCACAATTTTCACTTTGAAAGAAACTACAGTAAAATTCCTTCAGGGAAGTTCACTGTGCATCTGCTTATCTTATTCTGTTAATTTTAACAGTGTTGCTCCACTTTAAAACTTAAGAAATAGAAAGGTGAGCGATAAACTGCCTCCAGCAATGTGTTGTCTAACAGCCGGCAGTAATGGAAGGAAAGACACTTAGTTTTGGCGACAGCGAGTCAGATAGTTAGACAAGCGGGGTAGGGCACGCAGACAGAGGCCAGGCGCAGGCAGCTGTGATAAGGAGGCCCCAGCGCACACGGGATTGAGGCCTGAGATAAGAGCCTGGAGCTGTCGCTGGATAACTTTATCATACAGCAACTGCTGGGGGTGGCATTGCTGGGGCTGGAGTGGGGCCAGGGGAGCAAAATGGGTCGAAGGTTGGAGTTAGAATAGGGACTCGCACAGGCACTGTGGTGGGGCTACTGGACAGAAAGGCTACCGGGCAGAGGCACGTCAAGATGACAGGCAAGGCGATGCTGGGTCCTGCCACAACCTCTACCGCTCACCCTGTCAGGCTTATGCCACCACCTAATTTATAACTAGGGAGGAGAGACGCTGCATGAGCAAGAAAGAGGCAGATAGCACAAAGCATCCAATTCTGCTTTCTCACTGGTGGCGACCAGCTCACAGAATGGCTTTCTGTTAATTAAATTACTGCTTATAAGTGGTGCTTTGGGAGAGAATGTGGGGAGAAGGGAAGGGGTTAGGACGGGGGATATAACAGGCTTCTGCTCGCAACTCCCCCAACCCTACGGCCAGTGGCAGAGGTCTTTAACAATTCTAAGCAGTGACTTCGTTTGCGAGTTCTGCCCAGTCTTGTTAGCTGCTACACTGACTGCGTGTCAGAGGTTACTGCAGGTCTGGCCCTGTGCTGAGGAATGTCAGGGGTCAAGCTACAGTGGAAAAGCAATGACTGCAACATATACAGAAAAGAGGGGGGGGGAGACTCACAGACAGTGACAGAAATATGAGACATCAGGCAGAAAACCAAACAGACGTGTAACGTTTTCCTACGCATCAAAACCTATTCTCTGAACAGCTGTTCCCAGAGGAGCAGTTCCCAACTAAGGACAGCAGACAGGTTGTCCTCCACACAACGACAGCTCTCCTGGGACTGTCCTGTTAAATCTACATGCACATAAACAAACTGTACATGTAAAGAGGAAAACTGCAGCAAAAGGCAATCCCACAACAGACAACGAGTCTAATACAAAAACAGAGTTTAAAAAAAAGAAATGCAAGAGTTTAGATTCTGTTTATCAGTGTAACTATTCTGTGTCCAACAGAAACACTTGCCAAACTCGACAACAACAACAAACAACGCTTCTTTTGTCCTCTGCTCTACACCAGTGTCTGCCCTGCGCTACTAGGTTACGCTTCTAGATGTTATATGGACTGTCTCCCCCTGCCAGGAAAAAAATATAGCAATTTCAAGCAGCTTGGTGGCTGACAGATAATAAAGAGAAATAAAAAAAACTCTGTAACAGGTGTCACCTCAGGGAGATGAACAACTGCAGTGAGAGGGGATTTTAAAAAGGGCCTGTTAGTCGGCCACAGTGACCTTGGGGGACTACATTTAGACAATGTACTTGGAACTTAATAGACATATCCATGCACGCATGTCATTGCAGGCGAGTGCGAGCAGTTGTCACACACCAGGGTGGCGCCAGCTTTCTTCCACTATAGAAACGGTTGTGTAGATGTACACAAAACAAAAAGTAGTGAGACGTGCAGCTGTTGGAAGGGTTAACTCATGAGACTGTGAAGAGAGTTTGAGGACAGAGTTGAAAGCTCTGACTGGTTAGATTCATGCTCTTATAAGTTGAACTAGTCTGATAAAAGAAAAGAAATGGAAACTGTCTAGAACTGTCACAATTTAAGCGCGTTTGCACCAAAGTCACCGATAATGAAAAAACATTTGTGTCTCAGGAAACAACCAGCGGTGGTTTGTATACACACTAGGATTGTCTGACTTTACTTTTTTATATTTAATTTTCATCCTTTGATAAGTCTAGGCTGACTGGTTAAATTTTGATCTCTGCTTGAGCATCAATAGCTTTTCAAGTAGCATCTGTTTTTTCCTTGTTGCCTTAAAAAGACACCCACTTTTAATTAGGCAGAATTTGCTGAGAATACCTGCAACACGCCGAGGAAACAACCCAGCATACTACACAAAAGAACTTCCTGGATAAACAACAATACTGTAAGTTAAAGAATCTCTAATGGAGTCTATCCTGTCTGACTGGAAGTCACAGTTGACTATTTATATACTACTGAAAAAGGGCATGTTCACATAACATGATGAATCAATCATTAAGAATAATATAGAGTGAAAGTATTCTTCTTAACACGGACACAAATCCACCTCTTTTTGGAATTTAGCAGAAATTGCACAGTCTGGATCACACATTTGCTGAGATTTGGGTGGGTCCGTTTACACAGTGAGTGGGTGGAGGCTGGCCCCAAATATCACATCAGACCTTTAGCCCCGTCCAAAGGGGAGAGCAAAACAAACAGCCCCTAACGGGAACCAGACAGTGAGACGGGCCTGCTCTGCACTCGGGTGGCTTTCATCACACACTCGCACAATTTTGGCAGCATGGTGAAGTTTGGCCCGGTGCTGTGGAAACTCTTGTAAACCCCGACATGTGCGGTTTTAGGGGACTGAGGCGTCACAAGTGATTTCTTAAAACACCAGACAAAAGGAACATTTGATCCAATTTCTATCTGTCATCTGCACTGAGAAGCGCTGGGATATAAGGATCGAATCGAATGTATTAGTTTTTCGATGCATAGATCAATTTGTTTATTAACAGTATTAACAATACCTAAGGACACCATATAAATAAAACGGGTTTCAAAATGAGCACACAATGTGCTGAATTACTGAAGTAAACGAGAGAGACTATACAGACTGTGCGGACAGTCTCCTTCCTCCACTATTCAGAGAACTGGGGCTTACAACCAGCAACGGGAAACAGCAGGGATTTTAGTTTTAAGTTTTTCTACTGACTTTTCACTCAACCAAAAATACCCACACACCCATCCTTCCACCAAATAAGTACCATATGCCAGCTGGCTCTTCTACAATTAAAAATAACTTTATTAAGCCTTGTTGTAAAACATTTATTAGGTGTGAGGAGTGAGACGGGCTAGTTTTTAATGACCAAATTTACTAATATAGTTACAATCACACCCAAGAAAATCTGTCCCCGTCATGGTTTTCCTGTTGCTTAACTCGTATGTTTTTAGTATAAAGGCAATGCGTTAATTTCGATGAGAGATAAAAAAAAAAAAAAAAGAAACTTCCAAAATGACGCGTCTGTGCCTTCTACCAAGCTGATCACAACCAAATAAATCTAATCTTGGTTAAAGCAGACGCATTTGTCAGTGTTACGCAGGAACACAGACACGCTTCGTTTCGGTTTGCTGTAGCTTTCTGGCGTTAAAGGGACGAAAATGCATCGGCATGTACCAGTACAGCGTCTGTTTATCGGCCATCAAGGAGCAAAAAAAAAAATCTTTGCAGACCGGTTCAGCAACTAAACACACGTCGGCTGCTCCTCCAGTCTGTCGACCGAAACTGCTCTGCGCGTTTTACATCGTCTAGGAAGAATGTGGCCGTGAATCCTCCACCTCCAGAGTAGATGGATGTTTTCATTTTAATTCACGGAGGTGCCCACTCAGACGCCACACGCAGCATGGGGACAGGCTGCCAGGGGGCTGTGGCGCTCTCTAGTGTCCCCAGATCAGTTACATAAACACGGGTCCAACCTTCCGCTTAGACCAGCTTCATTTTACGGGCACCAACAGAGCACAAGGCAAAAAAAAAAAAAACACGCCACGGTTTATCTGCGCCGAGGCTCGAGCCCAAACCTGCGACGCGGCTCGGGAAATGAACGCAGCGGGTCAAATCCCGTCTGGATCGCGCCACCGACAAAAAAAGAAACAGGCGACGCGTCTTTGGCAGGACACGCTCGACTGGCAAAAACACAACGACTGCAGCGGTCGGTGGGAGAAGCCCTCGCTTTAAGACGCAATGTGGTGGCGAAGTGAAGTGAGCGAAAACGGTGCAAAAGTTAGACGGCGGCCCCAGCTCCCAGCGGAAACTCACGGCCATTGTTTGGGCAACAAGCAGACACATTCCAGCGAGCTTTAAAGCTCGGCCGCTGGGATGCGGCCAACACAAACCCCGAAGCAAATACAAGAAAGGAGAACGTCAGTCTGCGTAACACTCCTTGACATTGGCCCCAGACGCGGCACGGCCTGCTAAAAGTCTTTTTAAAAAGACTTGCGGTTCCTGGGGAGTTCAACGGAACGCAGACACCCAAACTCGCTAGCTTAAATGTGGCTAATGCGAGCTATTGGTGGGGGACATGTGGAATAGGGCCCCTACTAAAACGACCGCGATCAGCGGTACGTGTAACTTTACGGGGCTGCGAAACTTCCCCGTTGCCTCGTCTTTTCGTGTTTCCTCAGTGGTAGGTCGTGCGGGTTATTTTTAAGTTGGTGGCAGAAAGTTTTTCACCCTGTCGCCTCGAAGTCAAGAGTGCACAAAGTTAAACTCCGTAACGCCTGGCGTCAGCAACTCCTCGCCTCGGGATCCACGGGATTGTGTTGGTCGCCTCTCTGGGGGAGACGAGGTGCTGCCCAGTGGAAGTTAAATGCCCCGGTGCCCGCAGTGAAGGCCAGTGTCAGGGCACCCCATGCTAGTGTGCGCCGGGGTCTCGCCCAGCGACACGGTGCCGACACCGGACTGCGCCGTGTGGTCACGCTTCTCCCCCCACTTTCCCCGGTGCCTTCCCCTGCGTCCCAGCCCGCCACTCACCTTCGTCGAGAAGCCTCTCCAGGTGTGTGAAGATGCCGCAGAGATTTGGCAAACTGGTCATGAGCTTCTTCTCGTTTAATAATTGCATCAAATAGTCGGGACTCGGCCTCGGTCGCTCCTTCACTTCGACCTCTCCGACCATCATCTTTGCGGCGAGAGCGAAAAACAAACCACCGCGAAACACAGAATCCTCTTTTGTGAAAAGGAGAAAAAAAACGAAAAAGGGGAGAAAAAAAAAACTTGCGGCTCCAACCCTCGCTTCCCTCCTCCGTGTGAGTAGAAGACTCGGCCGACCCCCCTAAAAACCACGTTTGGTTTGTTCTTGTTGTCTGAGTGCAGAGGGGCAAAAATAAACCGTTATCTCCCTTCCAGAGACTCGCGCGCCGTACTCTCCTCTACACCGTGTGCGTCCGGGGACGTTCGATTCCACCACTGTAGGCGCGAGAGCCTGCTCTACCGGAAAGGGCCCGTCCTCCCCAACGCTTATTGGCCAGCGCCGCATTTAGGAGACCAGCGAGAGACCCAATGAACGTTCAGAACTGAGCAAGACGGGCAGGGCGGAGTGGCTTGTAGAATGATTGACACATATTCGGACTAATAGTATGCAGCAGGCAGGAATGCTGAAATGTCCATAAACTGTTGTCAATATACTTTTTTTTTCTCTCTTTCCTCCCTAATAGCGACATTATGTCAGCTACGCGTAATATATTTGTCTCTCTAGTCTCTCTGAGTTTTGAGTTGAGTTTTGTTTAAGTTACCTCAGCTTGAAAGAGAAAATAGACCCGGTTAACATAGATTCGCTGTTCAAATGTAGCATTAATGCAGTCATCTTAGTTTCTATTGTCTGTCTTAGTTAAAAGTTAGTTCAGCTTTGTTTTACCAGGATATCGTATTTGTTAAGATCAGCGCTGTCAGGTCTCATATCTCTCTTGACAGCGGAACAAATTACACAAATAAAAACACTTTCTTCTTTAAATGAGATAGTGAGAAATGATCAAAACAGAAACAAGTGTAACTTCAACCTCACACCGGGGTAGAATAACCCAGCTCAGAGCTGGAATGTGGAACTTTCAAAACCTGTATCTCCGGTGGCTGGTTTTAGGCTGGAAGGAAAATGTACAGTTCACATGTTTATTTCACTTCTTTGTTTGGGCAAAACACCTACATGCTGAGCCTTTTTGCATTTTTAATGATATCATAATTTAGGATTATAAACGGACTAGTGCAATTTACTTTGTTCACATCAGTCACGTGTTTGCTTTTCCAATAAAATCCCCTTTGTCATACTAAAAGGGCAAACAGTGCTACTAAAGACTATATGAACATTGTCATAAGAATGTTACAAAACTCATCAACACAATTCTTTGTATATTGATCCAGAGTGAAAACATTCGAGTGACCACTTGAAATAGAACAGCCCCATTTGTCAGTTAGATGTAAATCTGTGCTTTAGCACTAATGTGTATGGGTCTCCTGACGGATGACGGCTCTGGACTGAATAGTTGCCTGCAGGTCATCTCCGTGTTCAGCCTTCTAATCCATTTATGCGCAACAGAGGTAGCATAGTAGCCAAGACCAGCTGATGAATCAGACTGATCATGGATTTAATATGCGTGCTGAAATCGAAATAAATAAATAAACGAACCAGTCCATATTCTACAAGATACCCATTGTTACTCAAGACCTGTACATCGTGTTATCTGTCTTGGGACCGATTGATCAACGCTCCAGTGATCAATAGAGTCTTTTCATTGTCCTGTCCTTGGGAGGACCTTTCTACATATCCTCAGAAGATTAACATCCCTGATCAATGGAACACACACAAACTAGCTACGCCGGTTTCCTTACATCCAGCTTAGTATGAAAATAAACAGCGTGTGGTTCGTTTTGATTTTAACAGCTGTTGGCTGAGGGGGGGCCTAGCTATATCTGAGCCCTGACCTTGGCCCACATTGAATTGATCCACTTACTCCTCACCCACACATGCCTTTGTAAAAGTAGTCCCAACACCGGGTGCACAAATGCTCAAACAGCTGCACTATGACCCTTTGGCTTCAGTTTGTCACCACTGTGTTGAAACAGAGGACAAAAAACCCAGAGCTCCTGAATTGAGCACCGCATATGAAACAAATCATTTAAACAAAACTATATGCATCTGGTGGTTGTGTCGGACAGATGTAATAAGAAGCCAGTCATGTAGAGTTTCATTAATTCAAGGAACATATGCTGCACATACACAAAATAAATCTGATGTATTACAACAAAAACGTGTGTGATCTGTCTTTAAATTCAGATTTTGTAACCGCTCATGAATGAAACTATCTTTTGCAGTGTTTGGTGGAGTGTGGGGTATTTGAACAGCGACCTTAGTAAAACATAGGTAGTTAAAAACGAGTTGTCATTTGCACTGCCACCAATTACATGAGGCATTAGTCCTGCCGTCCACATGGTCTGCAGTATCAGTGTGCTTATCTTAAAGCCACAATGATAAAACATCCCTTGAAGTCAAACACTGATAAGTGATTTGATGGATAAGCGTAAGTAGCCAAGCAGAGGGAATGAGAAGCCCATTTTTCATGTGACTTATAGATAGCTAAATTGTTCGTGGTATTGCCTTATTATTTCTCCTTTTCTTCCTCCCTTATTCTTTGAATTTAAGCGATGGAAAAAGTCACAGTCTTCTTGCATCAAAAAAAAAAATCTGGCATTTATTCGGAGCTTTGAAAATGGGTTTAGTTCTTATCTCTAACGGTGCGCATGGTAATTGCTCCTTGCCTAGAGTTGGGTCACATACAGCTTCAATGTGTGTGAAAGAGCATCACAATGACAGACAGGCAGAATTTACCTACATATATGTGTGTGTGTGTGTGTGTGTGTGTGTGTGTGTGTGTGTGTGTGTGTGTGTGTGTGTGTGTGTGACAGCCCTTGTGTGTTTGACCCTGAGAGTAAACAGAAATGATATAAATCCCCCCTCACGCTCCCTGTGCCCTTGTGTTTTCGTCATTTTTAATAACACGGTTTCCATTCAACAATTAATCCAATTAACAAGGATCCAGATAATTAATGAACACGCGTTTAGTCCCTTTGAAGAGAGGCTGTTAGCTCACTGACAATGAGCTCAGAGATTGCCCTGGGTTTTCAACACGAGGTATGCTGACGGAGACAATAGGGCCCTCGTTAGGGGCCCTGTAGCTGGTTGCAACCTGCCTCGGGGGCCTCGGCCACAGGACGGTGAGTGGGAGCTGCTCACTCTGTCGAGGCAAAGCTCTCTGAGGTTAAGGCTGTGACTCTGAATGAGGCGAACATCCAAACAAGAACTACTTCTTTCCTCTCTAGTTTAGAGACTGTGAGGAAACACGCTGGAAGAATCTGGGTCATTTACATTTTGAGGAAGTGGGAACACAGCTCAACGAAAATAAATGTCTTTCCAGCAGCCACAGTATATGCAGAGCACGGACAAATACAAATACTGTACCTATTATTCATTTGAACTCGTATCATAAACGTGACATGACGAATGCCCTATCCCTGCTCGCATGGATGCGTTCTCGCACTGTTGCGCTCTGTTTGTGTGCTCTTTTTGCAAAGTGTGTGTGCATTTGTAATTTTTAGTGACTGCACATTATTCATTTGTCTTAAAATGACCTGAGGTGAGAACTGCAGATTATTGAAATAAGGTGAAATGATCTGGTGGATAAAATCTTTAAAATAAACAAAACCACCACATTTTAAAAACTAAACTTTCACTTTCACAAGCTGTTCAAATGTGTTTTGTTGACATTTAGCTGACTCGCCATTTAATGGTAGCTGTATTAAATCTGTCAGATAACCTCGCTGTCATAAAATTCAACGACTGATCCTCATCCTGGTGCAGCAGCACAGGAGCTGCTCACATGGTCGCAACAGCTTCAGTCGTCTGAAAGCACAAAACAGGGAAATATGTAAATGAGAACAACTAAATCCTGAGCTTGGCTGTACTAAAACATTTGATAGGTGATCATAGAGCTATAACTGAGGCAATTCTTTCCAAATGTCGGTTGTTATTTCTAATTGTGCTGTTTACAAACCAGAGGAGAACAAAATAGATGTAGCTGTTGTTCGGGTTCAGAATTTTTAGTCTTTATGGAAAAGTAATTGAAAACAGGCTGGAATGGATGTAGCCTCATTTATTTTTTTGATGTGGGCATAAGTGGCTCTCCAGGATTCAAAACACCTCAGAAGGGTAGGACGATCGCTGTGCATCATGTTATATTTGACAGGGAAATATAGAAAGATGCATTTTGAATTGTTCAAACACGACAGGCTATAAAAAAAAGGAGCATCAGGAATATAGTGTAGACCACAACTGATTTGCTTACAAATGGATGTGGACGTAAATAGCTACTGTTGATGGAAGCAGGTGAATTTCTTAATGGCTGTGGTGTTTATTTTATTTTTTATAACTTTTGTAGTATTGGTTATTGTTAAATGTTGAGCTAACCAAGTCTTGAGTCTCTTGGTGCGAGAGGGAGGGTGTTTGGATGACTTTGTGTACAAAACAATACTTACTTTCCCAGTATGGTACCTGATGTTTTGTTGTGTCTAGTGTAAATTGCCAAATTAGTTTTACGCAACCAAACTTCCTAGAATGGAGTCACTGAAGGTCGGCATCTGACAGAATTAGTAACGACCAACGATGTGGTCTCAACACAGCTTCTTACCGCAGCTCCTCTTTCATTCTCTAATTTGTTAAAGGTCACCTTGGGTGTCGTAGTGGAGATGCTCCAGTGGTTTGGCAATCTGATGACGGAAGTGCCTGTTGTTCTGCCTGTTGTTGCCCAGACGAGAAAGGGACAGCTGGAGCCACCGCTGACCTCCAAACAGCCACACCAACCCTGCTAATCAGCAGCCAACAGGTGACAATAACACACAAAACCACAGTCCACAGTCCTACAGCAACCTAACACTCCAGCAGGAAGAAGATAAACAACTTTCACCCAATCCTTCTTCCCCGTTCTGTCCCTTGTGGGGCGCACACTGGTGTCGATACGGCTTAAGGAAGTCCAGCCGATGCTAAATCTGTCCCCGCCAATTGTTAACCGTGTGGATCCATTCCTGCTCCTACAGAACATGCCTGCATTTGTTTACTTGCTTGTTGGCCTGTTTGTGTGCGCCTGCCAGGCCGTAGCAGGAAGAGAAATGAATGTTTGTGAGCGATAAGACCTGTAGGAGAGGACACGGTGGAAGAAGAAGAACAGAGGAAGTAGGGGAGGAAGAGTGACAGAGATAGGCAGAGAATCCTCATTGATCACTGTTCAGACAAGGATTGATCCCGTGGTGTGGTCTGCGTTGGGCTCCAAACACACCGACAATCACACACAGAGGCACAGATAAGAGAATCGCTCACATACTGGAACTGTACATCAGTATGCGGGATTTCAGCTGACTTTATTAATATTTAAGTGGCGCTTTACAGAAGGCTGCACAAGGAAAACAAATATGAGCTCCTCTTTCAAAGTGTTTACATTATTCCTTCACTTTTGAACTGAGCCGGCGAATCAGACACCTGGCACGGGAGCCACACAGATAAATCTCCATTGTGCTGTCTTGTCTCGCACATGCTCAGTGGCTCCTTGGTCGAACGTGGAGTCCACCAGGCAGACGTGAATAAGACAAATCATTCCCTTGGGGGCATTTATTTCTGTGGATAGCACAATCCCCCTCAGCGTTGGTCCTAACAATCGGCCTTTTGAGGCTGATGTCGTAGCGAGACAGCAGAGCAGAAGAGGGGAAAAAAGGAAGGATGTGATAAAGGAGACAGATGAAGACTTCCTGGATGCTGGATAAATCCTCCACTGTACATGAGGCTATATTACAGCATGTGTCACACAACCCAACTTTGATCATTTTAAGCGTGACCCACATGGATGAATTACTTGATTTTCAGCACAAAGCATTCACATTCAGCTTGTTTGTTCAGATAAGGGAGCGTGGTGATGTTGTTAAGTGCCAGTTGTCACCTCGCTTCTCCTCTGTTTTTCACTCGTGAGTGAAAAAGCAGATAAACAAGTGGTGGAGCCCCCCCCCCCAACACATCTCCTCCACCACTTCTTTGGTCTCTTTTTCTTCCCTCTGCAGTTGGCTGCTCTTAAATCTCGGGTCTGGACCGGGCTAGACAGCTCTCTCTAGCAGGTGACACAACATCCCACTTCCCTCCATCCATCCATCTCGATGCTGCCCACACAGTTGCTCCTTCCCTTTATATTTTTTCTGCACTGGATTCATCTTGGACTGCCACTCTGTCTCGGAGCTCGGGTGCGACATATCTCCCTGTCTTCCTCTTTCCTCAATACGTTCCGTCTCTCATACACACACACATACCACGGATGTTTCCAGGCTGCCTTTCCTCTTCCGTGACTGTATTTTTCTCCCGTCCTTTGTCTTTTTTCTCAATCTCTTTTTCCCCTCCATCAACAAAACGCTATCAGCGTCTTTGTGTAGCTTTTGTTGCACAGCTCGCTGCGATACAAAAGCCTTTGTTGGCCTGCCACCGCTGTGATGTGGCGGGACGGAGATGCGCAAGGACAGACTTGAGCTCCGTGGAGCCAGCTTTCAGAAAGTCACTGCTCATTCGGCGATAACGGCTCAACCTGAAAGGTTTAGTAGCTGGTGGGGTGCGAGCCAGACACACATGTAAACACTCGTCTGCGTAGTCGAGTGTGTTGATCTGTGCAGGTGAATAAAAGCTGCCTATGAATCGCCTCGTGTCAGTGGCATGCTTAGCTTCCCATCAGTGAAAAGGATCGCATGTGCTGCTCAGCGGGAGTTACTGCTGGCTGCAGGGCAGTGACAACTGTTACGGAGGGCTAATAATAACCCCGAAGCTGAGTGAGTACCCGCAGGCCCCACGTCGTCTAGAGTTGATCCCCGGAGTCCAGTTGCAATGGCGAGTGAGGATTAGACCGGGTCGTGGATTAGAGAATGCTATTTCACCCTTGTAAGGGCGAAGGCATGTGTGCAGAAATACTACACAGAACACCTTGAAGGCACAAGTTTGGGAGCTTGCAGAGAACATGGTGACACTTGATACTTGAAGAGAATGTTGCACTACAAGGAAACAGCAACACACACATCGCTCTAGTGATTCTGTCGAAACATCATCAGAAATTCCTTTCTTCGAAAGCTGAGGTATTTTTATTAGGAAACCAGAATTTAGATCAGTCCATCACCCTCACACGCCATCAGCCAGATCTTCCACAAAAGACAAGGTATAAAAACATTCAGAAATCCTCTCAACTGAATATAATAATGCTGCTTTATCTACCACAGATACTATCTGCTGTGGAAAAGCAGAGCCTGATGTTATAACCTGTGCTCTATAACTGGGGGAAATACAAGCAATTTATTTCCTTCTGTACGCTGAGGCGCTACCAGTCGCAAAATGATCAATTGCTCATTATGGCAAAGAGGACAAAACATGAATAAAATCAGAACAGCTCTAATGCTAAAAATGATATTTAAGCATTTTCACGTTGGCTGTGAGCAGTGTGGAGCCTGGTGCTGCTCACATGTAGGTCTGGGCCAGTCATGCATTCATGCCTTTGATTGGTCAGATCACCTCATTGGCTGCCTCCATTCTCATTCATTTCACAGTTCATTCTATTACTTGCTTGAGCAATTGCTGCTTGGTGTTGATGTTTGCTATTATTTGCCATTTGCGTGTGTACAGTATAAACCCGTGTAGCGCTTTCCATGCCGTCATCTTTCGTAATAAGCTTCAGAGAAGAGTTTGAAATGCACAGCACTGAATGACTATTTACTGCTACGATGTGACCTAATTAAGTGTTGGACTCCTTATTATGGTTTGTGTGACACTGTGTAAAGCAAAAGACTTTAATGAACAGATGGAATCAACAGTTCTGTTCTGAAAAATACGATTTGAGGCACTGAGCAGAAATGCTTTCCACGTTTCACTTTGTCCTGGTTTTCCAGTCGTCCCCTCCATCACTGAGCTCTCCTTCCTTTGGTGGCCAGCTGCTAGCCTGTGGCTCAGTAAAATTGGACAGGTGAAGCGGGACAGCAGGGCATCAGTGATACAGTTCGACAGAACCGCAGGCTGTTCAGAGTTCGATCCGGTGCGGTGGTAGCCCCTTTAAAAGTAGTTCTTGTCACTACATCCTCACTATATTTGTTTTGTCACGAAGCCGCAGTTATTAATGTGAAATATGTGTTTTGTGTTAAAAGCGAAGCGCTCCGCACTCCTTTTCGTCTTTCACTGCACAGATCAAGCAGCAGGCAGGGAGCAGCTCGGCCGGGCTCAGCAGTGTGGAACACCTATTCAGTAACATTCCTTTCAAGATGCGCTGAGGTTGAAATATGAGCATTATGAACCTGTCTTCTGGTTGAGAACAGATTCCTCCGCAGGCCTGCAAACTTGCTTTTGCTGGAGACATGACTTACAATAAGAGAGGGTGCAAGTGTCCTTGTGAGTGTCAGAAATCAATTACACCATGTTTCCCCTGTGGGCTGCAGGCTTGTGCATGTATATGTGCAGTGTGTGTGTTGGGGGGGGGTTACTCACTAAAACTACCTCTGTGTCTAGGAAGACGTGTTCACCATTACATTGAAGGGAGGGTGCGCAGCGTAAAACCAGTTTGTTAGATATGGGAGATGGGTTTCTGGTAGATCATGATAAACAAAGAATGCACAACCACAGTGAGCCTGTGTGCACACGAACGTTCACAGAGTAATAAAAGCCGCTAAGACAACGTGTGCGTATAAGTGTGTGCGTTTGTCGAAGGAATGCTGTCGCTCGTCATTCCTATGCCTCTGTCTCTGCGTGTTTAGACAGGCTCTGTCTCCAGCTGCGTTTGTGACAGAATGGGTACAGTTGTACAATACAATCCAAACAGCACAGCAGTTGTGATTAGAGGCGGCTGGAGTGCAGGACACAGCACAGTGCAGATGTAGAACAGGACTCTGTGGACTGACACAGGTGAGATGGATCTGCATCACTTTTCTCTACATCTCAGAGGGCATTAGCACGTTTCAATTAGAACCTAGACTTTATTTATTTACTGATTTGAAGCAAAAAAAAAATTGTATTTATTTAAAGGGACACGTTTAAATTGTTGGATTTCAAAAGTGGATGGAAAACAAGGACAAAATGCAGTTTTGAGAAGTTGTTATTGATTCGTTGACACTGTCGTGGCCTTGAAGCCTTGACACACACAGTGGAATCCATTCTATCCAATAAAATAAAGTTTAGTTGTGAGGAGCCGATAACACTTTTCATTGGACATTCACGCCGACAAGGTGGTTGACAGATAGATCTGACATGAAATTTTATTATTTATAATTTAAATTAAATGTTTTGAAAGACACAATTTGTCACAATTTAATCACACAGACCACAGTTTTGAAATAAAAGTCACTACTTGTATTTTTTTTAATAAGGCAATTTTGTTCTTTCAGGCTTGTGTTGGTAAATAGAAAATACTTCATAGCTTGCTGTTTAAATTGAATAGGGTTTATTATACATGTATTATAGTGAAAAGAGGAGGGAGTAGAGCTGGAGCAGAGAAGCTGGTTGGATCAGCTCAGACAAAGTACAGGAAGTGTAGCTTAGACTGGGCTAAGATTCAGACGGGAAAGGGTTTATTTTCAACCTGGGGTGGAAATAAAGAATGACTGAAACAGAGCTAAAGCCAAGAGGCTGTGTCAGAGTGACAGCCCGCTTCAGTTAATCATGCACGACTCATACGTGGGCACCATATACTTGATGTTTATGAAGGCGTCCTCTCCTCCGTAGCGCTCAAACACCTCTAAAGTCTCCTGGATCAGGTCTCCGATGTTCTCTCTCTTCTGCTGGCTGTAGTCAATGCCGTCTCCAGAGTTGACTAAACACAACGACAGAGAGAGAGACACAGACCCAATCAGTCAGCCAAACGTATATATCAGCTCAGTCTGGGTGATCGCAGACTGTGGCGCTGATGGCACCACCTCAGACGAAGCATTGCTTTGTTACAGGCTGAGCAAAAAGCATCCTAAAATGTGACTTTAAGCCCAATGAGCTGACTGAATTTAATCTGCTGGTCTGCGCTGCGGCCGGTTGGGACTGAACGGCAGAAGAGTTTTCAACAGTTCAGCTAAAGGTTTAATGAGGCAGCCCGCAGAGACGAGAAAAGGACAGACGAGGCAGTGACAGCTATGCTGCTGCACAACGCTGCGTCGATGAACACAAGCCATGAGCACTGACCTGGAGTCAAGCTCCACAGGTAGGAATGTGTGTGTTTTATGTCTATTTGCCATTGAGAGTGATGGCAAATAGAGGCTGAACACATGACACAGAGGCCAAACACAACAAAGCAAGAATTTCAAACATATATATATATATATATATATATATATATATATATATATATATATATGTCTGAACCTTCTAGAAACTCGTAGAAGTTGTGACAAAAGCCAAAGTGTTCACACGGCAGTTGTCTTGAGCTAAATGATGTCCAAACAAATACTAACAGACACACACCAACACAGGCAGAGCTTGTTCAACAGGGCCCTTGTGCAATGGTAGAACTTGATATCAGTCACATTCCTGCACACACAGAGGTAGGTAAATAAAACAGAGGAGTCCACACAAACTCTATTTCACTCCTTATTGAAACTCCTCTATTCTTCAGTCTCCCGTCTTCCTTGTCCACCTCAACCTTCCCTCTCTCGGGCTCTCCTCGCCTTTCCACCCATCCGCAGCCTCCTCATTAAAGCGCTAAGAGCCCGTCCCATAAAGTGGGCTGTTAAGCAGTAACATGTCCATGATCTCACTCTGCTGCACTTGCTTTCTGCACAGTATTCACTCTCTCGTCTTACATTAAAGCAACGGGGGAGAGCGCTCCTGCCGAGCTTTGACCGTTGCTTGGCCTAGGCTAAGTGCAACTTTAACAGCACTGGCGTCACTTAGCTGTTGTTTCTACTCTCCTCGAAGAGAAACAACAATAATTGTACATGCATAGGAGACGTCCATGTTCTTAACTAAATTCTGCCTGAGATTTATTCTTGAGTCAGCCACAACACAGGCAACGACAACCTACTAGTTAGCAAGATTTAAAATAACACTTAAAATGCAACCATGTGAGCAATAAAAGAAAAGCAGTCAGGCAGGAATGAAGACAGCAGCAAAGAACGACGTGACAAGAGGCAGTCAGGTCACTCAAAGTCTGTTTAGCTGGGTGGTGTGTGCACGGACGTTGGTCTGGGATGAAAAGCCGGCAGAGAGCCACCCTCTGTGGAAATGAGCAGCCACAGCCAACCCAGAGGGAGAGCTTGGCCTTCACACAGAGAACATGGGGAGATGGGGAGGAGGTGCAGCTTGGGAACCAACAAAGCTCAGACCCGTTTACTGGGGCCTGGAGGGGGAGTAAGGAGGTCCTGCAAGGGGGCATTGTTGCTGTTGCTATACTGAGTGTTTCAGCTCTTTCCAAGTGCATTTCTACTGCTGAGCTGTTGGGTGGCCAGAAGCATCAAAAGGAGGAGGCTGAAGGAATTTGCAACGATTCTCAATATTTAAAGAGCAGAAAAGGGAGAAGTGTGTTTAAGGAGGGATGGAGGGGAAAGGGAAAGAGGGGAGGGTGTTAAAAGCTGTCTCTGCAAATGTCCTTCAGCAGAATAACTCCTCTGTCTCGCTCTTCTTCTCTCCCCCTCCCTGCTTCTTTTTCTTCTTTCCTCCGCTTTGGGCAATATCCGCCACCCTGGGCTGAGAGAAAGAAAAAAATCTTTAAAAACAATCATAATAAAAACTCCCACCCTGTGAACAGAGGGGAAAGGCCCTAGCAGGAGCTGGCGTTCTGTTCCTCTGAGGAAGAGGAAGGGTCGATACAGGCGCAGACCGAGGGGGGGGGGGCTCAGAGCAAGCAAGGAAGAAAAGGAAGGTGGCACAAAAAAGGTGCTTGAGTTCCAGGTTTCATGGACAGTCCTCGGTTTTGCAGGGGTCAGACCTGGGAGGTGAATATGAGACGGTGTACGCTTCTTCATTATTCCATTAAGGCAACAGGGGCCCGTCCTCGCTGCTTCTCTTAGGCTCGGCTGTGATTCCTGCCAAACCACACTAGGCCAACACTAGGCTACACGCAACAACAGCTGCAGCCTTGCGCCTCCTGCTCTTTCTCCTTCCTTCATTCCCCACGGTCCTAAACAACCTGTCTTCCCACATCAAGCTGAAGACAAGCAGTCACAGATGCAGGCACCACCATGGTATTTCCTTCAAACTACAAACCGAGCTCAGCGAGCGTTCTACGTATGTCGCATGGCTATAATCTCCTCTCCTGCCAGGAACAGGGTGGCACACACACACACCGCAGGAGCTTTAAGACGCTTACCCCCAAATTCCATAGCTGATTCAATATAATATCACCCACTTGCCATTGTTTCTAATCAACTTCCTTCTGAAAGCAGCTTACAGAGGAAGCCACACACACACTCACACTTTGATCACTGCGGACGCTGAAGTGAATCAATGAATGTGAGGGAACGTTTTCTTACTTTTTTCCCCAAAGGTTTTGGCCTTGCTTGAAACAGGAAATGGAGGAATGCAGGTTCGGAGTGAAATGGAAGAGGCTCGCGTTCCAGGAATACTTTGTGCAGAAAGCGGGTCGTGCCTGTCGTATGAATGCGTGTGTCATCCTTCCTCATCGCCAACCACACACATATGTTTTAGGGCTTTATATGAGCAAAAGGACGGACATTGTCTTTTGTGTTATTATATTCTATTGCTCTTATGCTGCAAAGCTTAAACCATGAACCCATTTCCTTATGGGAATGAGGGATGTGCTGAATTCCTTTTAAAATGTCAATTTCCCTTCAAAACTGTTTTATTTTTTCTTATTTCCTCTCTGAGGAACCAGGTCATAGTTATTACTATCGATATTAGCCTGGATTGATACTTTTTAGTTCACTCAGGGTGTAAACCGGAGCTTTTTAAATGTTTTCCCTTAAACTGTTTGTGCTACCATTTCATTAGAAATGATAAATACAGCACATACAGCAAATAAATCTCTTTTCTTTGGAGGTTCGGTAAAGACTGTATGATGTGACACGAATGCCAATATGAGCTGCAGTAAAAAAAAGTCCAGATAAACAGGTCCTGTATAGATGTGAATAGTATCTGTGGGCTAGGCCATATGGATGCGAAGGGGGGATGAGCAATGGGTGTGTGTGTGTGTGTGTGTAGGTGTGAAGAGGTGGAGACGACCACTGAGGAAGTTCTGCGCTTAACAGCAGGGCTCTAATTAAAAAGGCCTCACGGTTGGGTGCCAAGCAGGCCTCTCATAAAGACACACACATGCTGGCACAGGAGTGGGGGAGACCAGGTGTGTGTGCGTGTGTGTGTCGAGCCACAAGTGTGTACAGGAAAACAGAGAGCGACTATCTAATTGTGTGTGTGTGTATATATAATAGCTGTGTGTATTTTTATAGTGTAGCTTATGCAAGAACAATTTATATAACTACGTCTGTCTTACTGTAAAGCTGTTTAAATGTCAGCTCTTCTTAATATTATAATACCGTAGTTTAAAAGAATAATATTTTTAGACTTTTCTAGACTGGAGGAAATTGTTATAGTTTCAGTAAAGACTATTACAAAATAAAACCTCACTTACTGTAGGCACAGGCCAGTTGCTTGTGACTTTCCACTGGTATTTCCCAAGCTGTGCCAAAGTTCCCATCCTCCTTTTCCTCTAATGGATTAGCCAGAGGCTGATGGACGGCACAGCTGTGGCTCAGTCACATACACAATCACATGCACACACAGCTGGAGCTGAGCTCATTCCTACGCTGTTG
Organism: Macropodus opercularis; assembly: GCA_030770545.1. Classification (NCBI taxonomy): domain Eukaryota; kingdom Metazoa; phylum Chordata; class Actinopteri; order Anabantiformes; family Osphronemidae; genus Macropodus; species Macropodus opercularis. The sequence goes on along the minus strand of JAUCMP010000026.1, from coordinate 6,352,181 downwards.
CTTCCACCTCAACCATTGTGTGTAATCAATAGCAGCGTTTCAGTTCAACACAGCTAGCCACAATAAGAACTGCAGCATTGGCCACATCACAACACACACACACGTGCACAGGTATCAAACAACAGGCTTATGGCTGACTGCAGTTTATTAAACCCACAACCCCTACACCAGCCATCATCTGCCTGCTCATGCTTACTGAAGTCTAACCTTTGCTGTAGGTCAGCGATCTCATTTTCCATGTGTTCACCCAGCCCAGCAGCGGCCAGTCTACAGGCTATCTGAAGCTCACTGCCATTCAGCCTGCTGAAAGCTGAACATCAGCAGAGCAGTATGCTGAGCGGAGGAAAATGTGCCAAGGTCAGACTGCACCGCTGAAAAAAAGACCAGACGAATGTCGACAAGGTTGAGACAAAGACACAACCTGTTGAGGGGACGCTCCCGAGTCGCACAGGAGCCAAAGCTGTTAGATTCCTATTGATCTCGCGTTCACTGGCTGACCAGGCTGCTTCTGTACATAGGTATACAAGGGTTATTGCACAATTGAAATCCAATTCAACACTTCTGCCAAAATCGTGCTGCGTCCCTGCTTAATCTGTCCGTCGGACGGTGAGGTTGAAAGCTCTGCTGAGAATCACTCATTCACACGTCCCAACAGTCCTCCTGCTCATTTCTTTTTTTAATTAGCAAACCAGACCCAGTCATGACCAAGAGCAATATCAGCTTGCACCATTTAGTCATGGCTTTAATGCACAAAGATGGCTCGTCTTAGATGATGGATCAATGCTATTTTCCAAGCTGTTACCATGTTCATTATTGTTTCAATTACAACCACTGAGATAATGGTTATCCCAGGCCCATCTCCTCTAACTGTAGCCTGATACGTGCATCTGTAAATCAGCTTCAGTACGCTTGTCACAGGTCAGGTCAGGAACGAGTCATCTCAGGTTATATTCACAGGTTTATCACACTGATGGTTTCGATGGGCGGCTCCATTTTAATTATTTTCAAATTAGATTTCATATTGTTCAGGGCGCAAACGCCTGTGTGTGTGTGTGTGTGTGTGTGTGTGTGAGGTGACGGATGATCCCTGCAGCGTGCTGTACTGAGATTTTCATCTGGGCCAGAGAATACAGACAGGATGCTTATTACAGCTTTCACTGATCAGAAGGCTGCTGGGCACAGCGCAGCACTGGATCCAGACCCACACCACACCAGAGAAAACACTTAGATGATGAGCCATTCTGCTCCTAAGTGGTGTTTTAAATAAATTAAGCATTATGGGCTAACAATAGAACGCTGCAACACTGCAACAAAGAATCATTCTGTCAGATGCAAGACGTGGAACAAACATCTGTGTGACCCAAAACTGCTGCTGCTGCTGCTGCTTTTTTGACTGAACAACATTTTATTTTAATGCTTCCATCTCAAAAACGTATTAGAAAGCAGAAATGTATAAACACTAAAGGGTAGTTGAGACTAAAAAGCATATCGTACAGTGTGGCATGGAAGCCCAGGCCTTTCCCACCGTGTCTGTCTGTCTTTCCCTGGCTGGGAGGAAAGTGTCAGTGCTGTCAGGTGTGAGTCAATGCTGTCAGATGCGATCTCATTACGCCAGCTTACCTCAAGGTTAGCAGTGGGCTGCTGGGTAGGCACAAAATCAATGTGCACCAGGGACAGGCGTTAAAGGCCACCAGTGTGCAGTGTGCACACCTGGACACAAGCCAGCTAAGCAGTGCACTTTGAAATGCAAAGCCCTCCTGTACATAACATATACAGCTGCACAAAGCTCTGAAAGGAAGCTATAGACTGTGAAGCCGACTGGTACACAATGCAATTAGTGTGAGTCACACAGTCGATAGTCAGAAAGCTTTGTCTACAACCCAGGGTGAAAAGCTGCAGAAATAAATCATAGACGTTTCTTCAGCTGATGAAACCTGGGGCTCACAGGTTGCGTCAGAAAATCAAGTCCTCTAATAATGTTGTATCTTGTTAAATACAGCAAACGCATATTTACTGACAGCTGATGTTTGACAGGAATCCAGGCTTCACATCATCACAACATCACATTTTATCAAAGAAAATGTGTACATTTCTGTTCACCAGACCTGAGAATATGGAGAAATCAAATTAATGTCTGTCAAAAATAACATTACCAACAGCAGTAAAACAGTAGACTCCTATTCTAGAAGGGTTGTGACCTTTAGTACCATCATAGTCAGAAGGCTCATATGCATAGGAACCAGCCTGGCACGTTGCTAAGGCTTCTCACCACCCCTTCGTCTCATTTGCACATTCTAATAGCTACACATAATATGTTTACGTTGCTACAAGGGAACTACTGTGTTCTACCGCTCATTTTATTGGGGGGGGGGGTAGTTTTCTAGATTTACTTTCCTTGAGAAATGAAAGCTTGTGAATAAAGCATTACAGCACAGCTTGGACTCTGTGGCTCCTCTGTTTCATTAACACCACCACAGTGCAAGTACTGAATGTACAAATATGTAGTACATTACAGTCGCACAGACAGATGAGCTGAATATCAGGTTTACTCACTAGAGGCAAATCAAGTATAAGTGACAAATTTCAAATTTGAGGCAAAACTGGGATTTAATTTGTAATTGTACACGCCCAGAGGATTTGACTGGTTGAACCTGACTCACACACTGGATATGACATATGTCATTCATACAATTCAGAAACAGCGAGAGGAAACGGCAGCTGAACGGAGAATAACCTGGACAACAACGGAGGGAATGGAATCATCAGGGGAATCACTCTTGTAAAGGCAGCAGATCTCTGGACAGAAAGTCATGTATGTTTCAGGTGTGAACGGTGACATAAAGGAGGAGATGTAAGGAAGGAAAAAAGCGTGACAGAGACAGACGAGGCTGAGCAGCGTAGTAAATTCAGAGAGCGCTCCATTTGTCCTCTTCACTCGTCACTAGAGGAACATTTGAAGTGACATACTAATTTAAGACGGTGACAAATCAAAGTCTATCACTGATATTACCCTAAAGTGTGAGTATTCTCTCTGCAGTTCGCATTTTTGCAAGTCATTGAAGGAATGCGACTGTAGTTTAAACATCAAAAGGAAAAGGTGTGTAGCTCCTCAGACGCTTCGTATTATCTCCCTTCACCAAAAACAGTGTCATTACTCCTGTGTGGATGTGCTGACACACACTCACACAGACACACACACACTGGGCTGTGTGCCTGGCTAATAAAATCACTTTAGTCTTCATAACCACTTTAGCCTTGGAAGCTGCCATCAATGAGAGGACGAACACACACACACACACACACATTCTTGTACAGGAACGAACAGTGAGCGGTCCAGCCCTTCCATTAGCCTAATGAAGTGGCTCGCTAAGATGGATGACATGACATCACCTCCACCACCAATCACAATATCACCCCTAAAAAACCTTCCACTAAAAGCCCCACCCCTCCCCGTGACACATCCCCCCATTGCTTACTGCACCAAATGGACGATGAGCATTCCAGGGGCCATTCGGCCCACTCACAACACTTTTATTAGCCTGGTTATTCATCTCTTTAATGCAATTGGCTGGAGTGGATGCCTATGGATGTGCAGGGCTCCTAAATCACATTGGGTTGGGGGCACCAACGTGATTAAAAGAACTTTTGTCCAACAATGACATTGGCACCAAGCAGACGATATGCTGCATGTCTGCATTCAGAGCAGGAGCGAGCAGGGAGCGGCTGCAGCAACAGCGAGATCCTCGGCTCTCGGGAGACACCAGAGACACCAAGTGCAAATATAAATGTTTTCTCCATATTGGCCTTCACACACAACATCAAGCATGTAGCCACTAAAAAGGAGACTTTCTTCCACACAGTTTCTACAATAAGGGACCTCAGGTGCTTAACTGTCCAGTGACAAAGGCCTGAAATGTCTTTGCACTTTTCTGTTGCTCTGGCATTTTTAAAAAACGCTACAGTGGGGAGAAAACCTCCAGCAAACTAACAGCACTTTTTTCTCTTCAGTGCGGGACAGGCCGTAAAACGCTTCCTGCTCGAGGGGACCAAGCTCTTGGATTTCTTTCGCCCTCCACTCTACGTGAGAAGGACAAAGAGTGGAAGGATGCAGGTACAGGCATCCATAAACAGTCGGCGCTTTACAGGCAGCGGTACGCCCCGAGGGTCCGTCAAGGTTTACGAGCGCCCAGGCCCTTTACAGCAGGACTGTTTAAGTGTGGTATTTACATAAAAAAAGGAGGTGTCTGTCTTAAGCAGACCTCACACCAGCACAGAAATGTTTGATGGCTTTCACCCACTGGTAAACTGAAGCATGATAATTCAGTGGAATGATCAACCTCATAATCATTTTATGTTTAGGGCAAAACAATGTATTAACTAGCTACGTCCTGTAGCCTGGAGCCTATCGCGTCACCTTTACTGTATGTTTATTTATTATTAAGTGGATGCTCGTACCACTGGGGAAAGTACAGTCCAAACAGAAGCAGAGTGAGAGAGGAGGAGGGGTGGGAGGAAGAAAGGGAAGGGAGGGCATGTGTGTACCACCCTGATGTGAGTCACAGGACACGCTGTCAGCAGCCATCCAACATCACACACTGACTCATTACGCTGGAGGAGAGGAGATGACAATAGCCTCCACCATCAAGGAGAAAGGATGAGGCAAATCAGTTAGAGACAGAGAGGACGCAGCCAGCGTCAGCAATTATGGCGGTGCCACTTCTCTGGGCCCGGTGCTGATGATGGCACAAAACCCTGCAGACGCTCGTAAACACACCCGCAAAATCGATACGTTCATGCAAAGCCGTGAATTTGGTTTTCCCCAAGTGATCGAATGTAACAAGGCTGAAAACTGACAAATGTCGCGCTCAGAAAAGCATCTGTCATTTGATTTATTATTATGATTTTGTTGTTGATTTGTTGACAATTTTGTATGAATTGTTGATATCACTCTACACTGCTACTGTAAATTACTTTGTCAATTCACCATCAGCCACGTTTGAACAGAAATGTCAGAACAGTGTAACATATTTCAGTGCTGCACACTAAACAGGCTGGAAACAACTGGCTCCGCTTCCACTTCATTTTTAAAAACAAAGAAATGACATATTGGCATTTGTCTGTGCAACATATTAGCAGGATGTGTTGCTTAAAAAAGCACCTGGTAAATTTGACAAAACAGAAGCAAATCATAAACATATGCCATAACAAATGTCACCTCAGGTGGGAAGCGAACATGAAATGTGATTATGCACTGTATCTTCAGAAGGGATGCTCATGTTCATTTTATTGTGCAGTCTTACACCCTGTTGAGAATATGCACACGATGTAGCACCAGATGAAGGAAACACTCAGTGATTAGCATTTTGTTTTGTTTGCTTTTTTAAAATTGCTTTAAATTTTCTGAACATTTAAACAAAATCATATTCTGTAATATCCTGACAAACGACCCTGCGTCATGTACATGAATGCTTGAGTGTATGTACATGATAATATGTCATTTGATTGGGGCTCTGAGATATGAATTACTTCATTGTTCTCCCACAACAGAGGCCTTCCTGTCACATTCATACATCACAATGTAATTTCTACACAATAAACGTATCCCTGGACAAACAGCATTTGTCTGGGGATACACTGACAGCTGATAGGTTTTATTCATAAGGTGTGTGAGTGTGATGTATGCATGCCATGGCTAGTTGAAGCTTATAGGTTTTCCCCTCATTAGAAGCTGATGTTTGTGTCCGTGTAGTCCCCAGGCTGAGCGCTGTCCCCTGGTCAAGTGGAAAGCAAGACCATTAGGTCGGCAGAGGAGGGACCATTTGTTCGGCTCTTTTCTGGCTGTGGCTGTATTATCTGCCGTGATGCTATTTGTCTGAGACCAGCCAAGCCACCGATGTGACAGGATGGGGGGAGATGAATGATGGGCTCCCAGGCAGGGCCAGTTTTGCTTCGCTGACAATCTGGGGCAAGAGCTGGAGGGATGTGGCGAGAGCAACGAAGAAAAAGAGCATGGACGGAGGCAGGGCAGGGAACGAACGCATAGAGGAAGACACAGCAGCGGCCAGTTTGCCAGGGGACACAATTTACAGCACCTGTTGGCTGTGATTGATCAAAGCAGGAGAAGATAATGGTGTGAGGTTTGGAAGGGAGTGAAGAGATGGGACAGAGCAGAGGGTTAAAAACCAGAGACAGAGAAAAATAGAGTGTGTGAGAGAACAGGAGGGATATTGGCTTGGAGGAGGATAATATAGACAACCAAGCAAAAGGAAAAATAAAATAGAAAGAGAGTGGGAGATGAATAAGGAGGAGAGGTGGCTGGTGCAGGAGTGTGTGAGGAAATATATGTGTCCCCTGATGGGAGTATGTTAGGAGTCCATCTGCAGAGAAATGAGATCAGTAGCTGACTTAGTGGTAGAGGAAGACTTCGCTGCCCTGCGGCTTACACAGTGACTGAACACCGTCTCCCTCTTTCCCTCTGTGGTCTCATACAACCTGCAGCGCGTTTAACCTGTGGGTGCGTTAAGGCCTGTGAGCGTGTGTGTGAGCGCACACGAACACAGCCGAAGCATTATTAGGCTGCGGTGCCACTCCACCTCCCCATCAAATGACTGGAGCACGCTCCTCCACTCGCCTCTCCTCACTAGCGTCTTTGCTACATCCAGCTGAGACCACAGAGGAATCTCACAGAATCACCCACTAAATCATCTATCCGCCAAACAGACACCTGGGCAAACACTTACTGAGGGCTCTCATTTCCAATCTAAACACATACAGGACAGAGGGTGGGTGTGTGTGCACGTATGTGTGTGTTTGGAAATAGTCAAATAGAAAAACATCCTTCCTGCTTTGTCGGTGCAGACAAACACCAATGAGCGGTGTATTATTTTAATTATTTACAGGCAGCTTGTGTACAGTCTGTTATTTACAGACTCTGATTGTGCCGTAAAGGCTTCTCAAAAGTCTATTACCTGCTTTGTGTCCTTCTTGAGTTCTCAGCATCTATAAACTGCTTCAAACAACTAATAGTCTACATTGTTTTCAACTTAAAATAATGTAATTTTAATTTGCAAACCTGTTGCTAGGCAACATCAACGAAGACATCCATCAAAACCATGTCAAATCTTCAACCAAATAATTACTGCTGCAATTAATTACAAATGATAACAAATGACTGATTTATCTCTTGAGAGTTAGTATTTATGCCACTAGACTGAGCAAGTAATGTTAATTTATACTACACCTCAAATATACAATTAAATGTAGCCCTGGACCAGTTCACAGCTCAGGTCAGACACAGTATGTCATATAATCCATGTGCTTATAAACAACCTGTCTCATTAGTTTGTGCAAGTATTTTAATAAATCTCCCCTGAGAACCTCTAGACAATGAAGGACGTTATGACTAAAGTTAAACTACTACTGTTTCAATGATCCTTTTTTTACATCTAATGCACAAACTACCACACAAACCGCACGGCGAGCTAATGCTGCCTGACACACACACACACTTACATTCACCAGACCACAACACAGAAACTAGATGAAGACAGGAAAAGGCCCAGGCTCGGTGCTGGTGATGTGGTGACAGAGTGTGCCAGAGGGGAGCTACAGCAGGGAGTAGAGGAAGGTGAGTCAGAGGGGGGAGGCAGATTAGAGTGCCTGGAGGCTGCTGAGGAGGAAAAAAGGGGAGAAGAGAGATGAAAAACACAAGGAGAGCGGCACAGGAGGTAGCTAGTGGTTCATAGCATCTGACTGAGATTACTCTGCCGCGGGGCTTACCTGATTACAGCATAGTGCTGGAGGACAATAAAAGTCCTACACACACTGATTGGTATGCACAAACACACACACACGCGGTCTGCACACAATGAAGGAGCAAAGGTCAAAGGCAAAGCAGCTGCATCTCGGTTCCTGGATGGATTTGGACATCAGGCTAGATTGTTCAGATCTCCAGGAGCTTTTGTATTACAAAGGCTGCAAACATTCAAGAGGAAGAAATACATCAGACATATTAGTGAGTTCACCAAAGCTATTCCTCCCCCACACTCTACTCGGCTTCAGAGCAATCAACCACAGGCTCATATAATACACACTCTCTCCTTGCTCAGACTTTCCTCTTGATCTATGTTTCATGCCTTGACTGGGATGTAAGAGACTGAGCCAGAGCGCACAGCAATGCATTACTCGTATAAAGTCACAGAATTACCGCAGCCTTACGAGAACAAGGAGGAGTCAGCAGATAATTAGTCACTAGTCACACACTCTGTTGCTCTGTGGCTCATTTAGGTGCAGCGTTGTTCCCTCGCTGTCTTTTCTACTTAATATCTGCTGTTGTTGTTAAGGTTGTTGACAGTAGTGATTGTTGCTGGTTTCCTAATAGTTCGCAGCTTGTTTGTTCTCAGCTGGAAGCTGACTTAAATTGAGAGAGTAGATACTCTGTCATCTTAATAATCTAGTTTCGGTTGTCATCGTCCAGCTCCACTCTAAGGTTCAGTTATTGATTTGAGTCTGACTTTCACCTAAATTGTTGCATCAAAATAATAGTTTTTTCCTTCAGTGCGCGCTGTTCTTGCAGCTGGAGCTGAAACAATAAGCCATTTACAGAATAACATTGATTAATTGTTTGAGTCATTTTTCAGGTTTCAGGTCACGTCTTTAAGCATATGGATTTTTTGCTTTTCCTTACTGATATATTTGATGGATCATTTGAAGACACCACCTTGGGTTCACAGAAAATACGGCATACTTAAATATTCAGCTCAACCAGCTCTTCTTTAAACTTTACCTTCAGGTAATAAAACATTTTAAAACTTAGTGTGTTATAAATCACACTCTTGTTATGTTGTGATCTCAGTGCGTTGTCCTTTATTAAGATGATCACTTTTTGAAATGAAAATTAACTATAGTGTCCACGTCAGAATAAAGTTTGATAGTTTGATAGTCACACGAAGATCATTCGTATGAATAATAAATGAGTTGGCGTCCAATGCGTCTTAAATATTCATTATTAACCACACGTATTGGTTTTGTGCAGGCATGAGTCTCGTACCCTATAGCTATTTGTTTTATTCTATTTCTGTGAAGTTAGACACAAATGTTTCTTAGTGTCAGAACACATTCTGCTGAACTTCAACACTTCCTTCAAACTAAACCCACAGCTATCTGAGAAATTAACAGCCTGAAATGAATGTTTGTCTGTTTCAAACAAAGATAGTGGTTCTGTTACTTATGGATCCTCTCTGTCTCCCTATCTCTGACTCTCAGCCGTGCCAGAGCACTCCCTTAGGCTCCCTAAGGAGAAAGGTTACACCGCTGATCTGCTACAGTGCAATCAGTCTTGACACAGAGCCTTGAACTACACAACCCACGGGCCTATTTCAGCGGTGTCCTGCAGAGCAGCAGCTGGATATGGGTGTGAATTAGAGAGAGATGCAGATGCACGCAGAAAAGTTGGAGAAGAGGGAGAGAAGCCAGTCAAACTGAGGAAATATGACCCTTGCATAATCAACACCCAAATCAATTTGTTCAACGTCCAAGAGTAGAAGGCCCACTACAGAGGAATGTGTGGAGTGGGTGGTTGCTCGGTGTCCATATCTCAGAGAAACACACAACAGCCCAAGAGTCTGCCCGAGTCTAGAGGAGATGGCTGAGAGGGATGGAACTGAGGAAAGGGACACACTCATGCATGTATATACCCTACATTTCCATAGTTATTGAATAAACAAGTGCTCTCAACATCTTTCAGACTTCGCTCTTCACGTAATAACTTTTTGAAGGCATCCTGCACGGCCAAAATCACATGGACACGACTCACTCACACGTGACAACCCAGCGTAGAGTAAAGACAAATCCTGGTTCTAGTGTTTTGGTTCTAGTTTCTTATATATGTGGCTCTTTTGTGACAAACTCACAAACTGATGTTGTGGATCACAATGCTCTTCAACAATTTAAATCTTTATCAACTATTCCTCTTGAGCTCTGGCAAAATGTTTTGAATTTACATTCTGCTTGCTAATAAAGCTTCATTTTAAATAAGTGAGCCTGAGAAACGTTGACAGACTTAGACAGAGTAGAAAGGGCCTGCAGGCACCAACTGGCCTAGCGTGCCCTGCTCAATACTGGCAGCCATTTATGACCCCTCCACTTGGCCTTTTGATTTTAATACTCTTCATCTCTTTTCTCAGTTTCTTTGTTTTTTATTTCATTTGTCCTTGAAATCCTACCCTGTCTGTCTTCTGTCCTAACTCCTGAACGTTGGGCAACGAGTTATAGAGGACCTGCTGTGAGCAGGGGGGGAGGGAAGAACGCTGGCCTAACCAGATTAGCAAGTATCCCATTTCTCACATTGACAAATTAATTTCCGTACAAATTAAATGAAGGAAACCTCCCTTGATAATTCCCAAGGAAATTGCAGAAGGGTTTTGAAGAATGAAATAAAACAACTACAGGAGAAAAAAAAATCTAATTACCAGCAGAGCAAAATAAAGGTAGGTTAATAAATTAGCAAGGAATAAAGCAGAGGAGCCGGAATCCTTCATAGGCAGCGTAAGAAAACAATGTGTGAAGAAGATATTGCTACTGGATCCAAAAGAGATTCAGAAAAAGCAATAGAAAGACAGAAACGCAGAAACTAAACTGTCGCTAAACTAGTCTTGTCTGTTACAGGATGTGCTATTTTCCTCCAGGTTATGGTGAGGCAAAGGTAAAAGACAATAATAAATGTGTGGGAGAGGGCAGGAGATGGAGGATGGGGACGGTGAGGAGAAAATAAACAGCACACAGACAAAAACAGGTGGATGGATAAAGAAGAGAGGAGTGTGAGTGGCAGGCGACGGTGTGAGGCCGTCCGTGCTCCGGATGTTCACATCCACTGACATTTACAGAGTGTCCGATCGCTGCTTTCCATCCCCCCTTGAAAAGTTCAAACGCGCACAGATCCACAGAGGAAACGCTACGTCTGGAGGATTAACACACTCTCTCACATCTCTTTACAGGCTTCCCCTCCATCCCCAGGTATAATGGCTGTCACTCTGTCTGTTTATGATTCAGTCTGGTGTCATGTCTGTCTCCTACCTGCGTCTGCATTCTGAACAGGAAAGGACAGATTCCGAGTCTGATCCAAGAAAAAGGCTCAACTTTTCCTCAGTGTGTGCACCACAGCACTGGTCCTGCTTTGGCAGGCAGACGGGAGGAGAGGTGGGGGTGGGATGGGTGCTGAGATGGGCCAATCATTCATCAAATCATTAAATAACCTAGTAGTGACTTAAAGGGGTCTCAAGCAGAAGACCAACCAACCTGCCTCCTGGCCTTAATGAGCTCAGTGTTCAACACCTTTAGCACCGATGACCACTCCACCCACGGTGCTTGAACGTTCTCCCCGACTTGTCTCTCCCAACCCCACATGAAGTCCACCGTGAAGATGACGGTCGGCCTGCCCTCCTCATCACCTCTTTATTAGGGTGTTGGCGCTGGCTGCCCAGAACTGGATCAACCTGACTGACCCCTGCTGCCGCTTTCCTTCCAGAGGTCAGCCTCACATCGCTGCGCTGCCTCCGAGGCAGCAGCCCAACCCTTTAAATGAAAACGTATTTCTCCCTCTCCCTCTTCCTGTCTTTCTCTTTGTCTTTATATCCCTCTGGCTTAGTGTATTAACCCGAGCGTGATCTTTCACAGCTCAGACCTGAGTTACTAGAGTTTTCTCTTTTTATTCCAAGCGTGGCTTGGAGTTTATTTTTCAGTCTAGTCAAGTAGTCTAGACAGAGTCAGAGTCTTCTGTCAGTCAATTTTACCAACACCAATATTTAAAACTAATGATGAACAACAAGCTTGTTTTTCTGACCACCGGTAAACAGGCATGCAGGCGTAGTTCCCTTGATTGGATTCGATTGCAGGATAGCTGCAATGTAAACAACACTGATTGCCCATTGTCTGCAGGAACTCTTACTTAGTGTCCAAGATTGGAGGTGGTTTCACTTATCAAGATCTGGTACAAATCAAACAGTACAAATCTGAAGAGTAAATAAATAGACACACTAAGAACACATCACTGCACATTACATGTAAATATACATTTAATAACTAATAATATATAAATGTCCACAGGCTTTTCTGGCTTCTCTATAATAAAGTCTTCATTACAGACATCGTTATGAGGTGTTGGATCATAATATTTTGATTATGTGATAGCATTACAAGTGAAATTTGAAACTCAAAAAGAATACCATGATTTTTCAGATGTTTGTTTTAGACTATATAGAATTAAAACTCGTCTTTATTCAAATCGTGTTTAGTGCTTTTATTTTTGTCAGGACTGAAGACCAGAAGGTGTTTTGCAGGTGGATTCTGTGGCAGGATGAAATAGAGCACGTCAACACACTGACAAGCTTGTGTGTTCATGATGTGTGCCTGTGGTTCTGTTTGACTGGGCACATCTAGACACGCACACACACACACACACGCACATAAACACAAGGTGTCAAGAAACAAAGCGTTCGTGTGTGTATATGGGTATTTTTCACTTTGCTGAGCTCTGTCATGTGTTTGGATCTGATTGCATATCCACTGTGGGTGTGTGTGTTTAGTTTGCCAGTGTTCAGGTCCTGTAAGCTCATTGCCAAGTTATCACACCGGCAATGTGTACAGACGTCAAAATAGGTTGTAACAAAGACACACAAGCAGACACACACATCTGCTTTCCTGACTTCCATTTTAGAGCCACATTCAATATGTTCCTCTGGAATCATTCCCCTCAGGTATGTAAGCTCTTCATTAAAGCCGTGGCAATCAGAGGGGAAAAAGTACTGCTCCTCGTAAAGAGAATAGATTACTTCCCCATCTTTCACAGAAAGCTGTTTGCAGGAGTCGACACTCTCCTCCATTTTCATTAGCGACCTGACTACTATATATTCTCCATATAATTGAGGTTGAAACCTTCTGCACTGTAATGGGGCTTTCCATAACAGTCTTTTTAAAGTGAAAGCCTGCCATCCTTGGGCACAGTGTGATATGGGCTTGTGTTATGCAGTGTGTGTGTGTGTGTGTTTGTGTTGCTATCAAACAAATCACGTCTTCTCATCTTCTTCTCATGATACTTTTCAAAGGCAGCTTTGTATAAACAAAAGCACGTCCTCACTTTTTGAGGACCGGCTTCTGAAAAATTCAAGATGGCGATAACAAATCAAAAGATCTCCTTCCATTTGTTTATTTCTTTTCTTTTTGTTGCAAGATGGAGATTTGCAATTCACAAGCAAGACCCAATATACTAAATACAGAAGGGTAGTGAGTGTCATGTGCAGCCATGAGCCTAATCTTTTAAAAGCCCCTTTTACAGGCTTGTTTGCGCATGAGTCTGAACCGTCTGCTAATCTGTATTGTGTTTTACTTCTTTTATGTTCAGTCCTTTAATGATATTTTTATTTGCTGTTGTTTTATGATAAGATTTTTATGCAACAATGAGATTACAATGTTTAGGATTGTTTTATAAACTACAAACAGCACAAGCCTAACGGTAGGTGAAATTTAGGGAAACATTCGCTTTGAAGCGTTGCTGAAGATATTAATCTCTGAAGACTGTTGCGTTAACTCAACACAAAGCCAGATTTCACTCAACCTTAGAATATTAACAGGCTGCAAAACACAACACAGGCAGCACATTTTCCTGTCATCTTCAATTCACCTTAGTTCCCCATCAAACGAAACATCTGAGAAGTCCAACATCTGAGGGAGACTTAAGCTGATGAAAAGCAGCTATCAGCTCCTAGACTTAAAGAAAAGTCAAGACGGTCAGTGTTAACGATAAGAAACATTACTTAGCTAGAGCAATTTAAACAGCTAATGAAACATTTTGAGAATTTCATAGTGTAGCAATTTTCAGATTTTTCCAGGGGGCCGACGGCACTGGACCAAGAATGTGCTTTTCACTAATGATGGCAAAAATACAAAGCAGACACTCACAAATTCTATTCTCTGTGTCAGAACTCTGTTAGTGAGATCTGGTCCGAGTTACTGGTATAATCAAACAAACCGACTACAAGGTCTCGAGCAGAACTGCATTTTCACTTCCAGCCTATAAGTCCAGCTCACACCATCCAGCCCTCTTTCAACATGGACAACTCTCCAAGCTAGTCAAGGTGATTTGTAGCCACGTGTACATGGGAAGTTGTGGTCTTAGTCAAAGCAGAGTCATAAATAGGAGAGAGGCGAGGACGACAGCTCTCTGCCAGATTCCTCGGGAGATTGATGAAGGCGTAGAGCCTCTCGGGGATGACGAACACTTTCTTAATAAATATCGCATCACACACATCACTCTGCTTAGTCCCCAAGCCAAAGTGTAAAATATCAACATGAGGAGCCAACAGGGAGGAGGTCCAGACGGATGGGTGAAGATATGTTAAAGGGCTTTAGCCTCGCTATGATGACTTCAACATGACGCCCTTCACAGCTGCCTTTCATTTCCCAAATGACTAAAACAACGCAGATGAAACAAGAGGTTCAAAGGTCAGAGGTTAAAGCGAATTCAGACTAAAGTCCTTCTGGGTGTGAAGTGTATTTCAGCTCTAGTATTACAGACAGGAATAATACATAAGAAATGAATAACCAGAAACCTTGACTGGAATGCACCTTTCTTAATAATTTGTTGCTTAATTCAAAACTTCATCCATTGTTATGTCTTATTTCTATAACTATAAGGAACAGAGACGAAACATTTCCAACCAGCAGCAGCTTTTCTTCTCTCTTTATGGCTACTTAGTTATCTAACCTCCCATCACATCACAAGGCTCTGTGATAAAGCTGTGTCTTCACTGCTGGTCTGCATAAATCTGCAAACGTTACCAACTCTGAATTACTCCAAGGCTCCCCCTGCTCCTTCCCGCTTCTGTGTCACAGACCATCACTGTTTGCTTAAATTCATGTGCACGTGTGGACACATATTGCTTCAGTCTGTGCATATCCATAATGTATGAGTTGACACTGTGCATGTTATTGTGTGCATGTTCTTCCCCGTGTGTGTGTTCTTGTGATAATGCATCAACATCTGACATGTGTGTCATATGCGTGTGTGTGTGTGTCCTTGCGTATTTAGTTTAAGATCACTGTGAGCACATGCTGACACAGTGACAGGACTTTAAAGGTTGACTCAGGTTTTAGGGTAAGGGTTTGACATGTGATGGGTAAGGTAAAGGTGAGAGGCTATGGAATGTATTCCGTCAATAAGTGTGTGTGTTGGTATAGCTGCCCAGCCCGAGCCTCCAGGGGACCATCAGTGTGTGAGTGTTTGAGAGAATAATAAATTCAAGAGGGGCAGGGAGATGAGAGGCTGCGACCACCAATCGATCCCTCTGCTGTTTCTCAAATTAAGAGGGAGGAATGAGAGTGAGGGATGGGCAGCGAGAGAGAGGGCGAGAGAGAGAGAAACAAGGACGGACAAAGAGTTGAGGGTGTTGAAGTAAATGGCAGGAGAGAGCATTCCTGTCTGGAAAGTGTGGAGGACGGAACCGTGAAACAAAGACAGACCGAGTTAGATGCTTTCAAAGCTACATGGCCTCAGCCTCCACAGGGACAAAGTGCTGTTCATGTGGTGTAACATACACACCAACCTAATCACAAATTCAATAAAGCCGTTGACACGTGGTTCCACAATTTCATCACAGCACAAACCGGACTTGACACACAAACAGACATTTATGTGCACACGTATGCAATCCTGCACATTTCCCGAGGGACTCGGCCTTTGGAGGACCTGAAGATAAAATTGGTGCCAGGGACGGTTGGCGCCAGCAGTTACTGGTCCCAAGGTGCAGATGTAAGCCAGCGGCTAACCCACTCATCTCTGCTCTGCCCACCCACCAGCTGCTGCCCAGGGGCAGCACACAAAGTACCCTGGAGTAAACTACGCATCAAATGCAAACACACCCGTCATGTCTGAGTGCAAAAGAAGAAAGACACATGAACCAAACAAAAAACAGGCGTAATGATGTGACCTTGAATTAGAAATGTCTGCTTGATGAGCGAGGCCTCTGGCTCTGGTGAGTCTGGACTGTAGCAGAGCAGAGTGACTCAATGACTGTGGCTCTACAGTGGGATTAGAGGGATGCTTTATATTGACACAGGCACCAAATCAACACACTCTAATAATTCCCTTTTACATTCTGTGGAAACAGCAAATGGAAAGGAATAATAGAGGTCAAAGGAGACGGGTCCCTTGTGAGAGCAGCCCACGCTCACACAAACAAATGTGTTAATGCAAACATTTGTCCACATGCACAGAGAACCAAGATGATCACGTATAAATGGCTGAGCAACCACAGAGAGAGCGAGGAGGGGAGAACAAAGGGGCAGAGCGGTAACAGAGAGCCGTCTAGTTTTCAACACGTGAAAAGGCGGGGAGACCCTGTTATACATTTTCTGGGCCTGCCTTAGATTTAATCAGGGCCAAGATGCAAACAACACGCTGGCCCAGGCTCAACAGGGTGCTGCATGTGGAGGTAGTCTGTGCGTGTGTGTGTGTGTGTGTGTGTGTGTGTGTGTGTGTGGGTGTGTGTGTGTGTGGGTGGGTGGTTGAAGGATTGGTTGCCAAGGAGATTCTGACATATCGGGCCCCACTCCCTGCTGCCCTCAGTTTAGCCTCAACAAGTCAGAGAAAACGCTCTACAGCAGCCTGGCTAATTTACAATCTCACCCCCCGTGCGTCTGTACCTCTTTCTCTTGTCACTGTCTTCCTTCCTCTGCTCTAATATCGTAAGATTCGCGATCAGTGATTTCTACTTCTCATTACATGTGTCATAATAAATCAGCTTTTTCTCTGCACCTCTACAACTGAGCTCCCTGCCTTCCTTCATCCATTGTTTTCACTTTCCTTGCCTTACAAAACTTTCCCTCTTACTGTTGGTAGGCTACTGTAGTCGGGGGCCTGTTGTTCTCATTTGGTGACAGCCAAACAGGGCCTGTTGTAATTAGTGCGGAATTCTAATGAGCTTATCAGGTCAAAAGCAGCTTAGTCCTCTAGGACCCTAGCAGGGTAGAAATTAGCCCCGCTCCCAGACAAAACACACACATTACACAATAACACATTGTGCATACCGATGATACAAGAACGATTCATTAACAGACACTTGCGGACAAACTCAGCCTCACCCTCTCCTCTCATAAAGGGATTAGCACACTTTACATCAGAATGAAAAAAAAGTAAATTATTATTGTGGCTGGCAACAATAAAAAAAGTATTAAGCAAGGATGTGAATGTGAGGTGATACGTTGCCTGGAGAGAGAGGTTGCAGACAGAGGGAAATAAACAAGCATGTGTACATGTGCACTGGCACTTAACTCACAGTGAGCACAAACATGTACAGAATAATAAGATGGAAGAAGTGGAGAAGGAGTGTTGGGTTTATTAAAAGTTCGAAACCTCACGCGATCCGCTCACATCCTCGACAGAATGCAGCAGTGGACGGGCCAAGGCAGCCGGACAGCACCTACCTCCACTGAGTACCTGCAGTTAGTGCTGGGAAAGTTGTAGCGATACACAGAAAGTCGAGAAAGTCAGTTGAGGAACCACAACAGCTGTTACAACAGGATTACACTGAAGAATCATAATCGTACGTGTCAGCCATGTTCAAGATTAGAGCCCAACTGATACGAGTTTTTCAGTGGCTGACGGTGAACAGAAAGCAGGAGGCGTTGGCCGACGTGTGACGCAAGATGTGTTTTTATTTTTGGGGTGAAATGCAGAACTGTGAATAGACCTCTGAAGCTAACTGAGCATTTCACCCTAGCGTAACCTGCTGAAACTAGAAAGACACATCACAAGGGGACGAGACACAGGAAATGAAAAACAATGATGCGGCTGCGGGAAACACTGATTTGGGTGAGTTGGGAACATTAACACAAGGCATTGTTGTTGGAGTAGTGGTAGCAGTACACTTCATTTCTTGTGTTGCTTTCCACCAGTGGATTTCAATTCAAAGTTAATTAGAACAGGTTGAAAGGGAAACTGCACCTGCTGTAATTCTGTGAGACACAATCTAAACTTTTGGAGTTGACACAGTCATATGTTAAATGAAGGTAAAACATGAATAAATATGTAGATTATTTCTCCTAAACCGTTTTTAAATTTATTGTTTTATTTATTTATTCCGATATTTGTATGATTTAAGCACTAAAGCATCTCCTCTGGTTCCTCCTGGTATTAATACAAATCTTGACCTTCGCAGGCAAAGAAAGCAGAAAAGACAAGACATAAAGCAAAGAGTGAGAGCAGCAGTCTTCCAAGGTGAGCAACACAGGCACCCACAGACAGACCCTGGCCCTGGACCCTGAGAGGTAATGAAGCAGTTCCTCCCTATTATCTCTGCCTACATCCACTACAGCACAAGGTAACAGACAACCAGACAATCCTCCACTCCTGTCTTTTCAGTCTTTTCTGTTGCCATGAAAACTAATCCTGCACACAACTCATCCCCTACAACGCACACTGTAAAACATACCTGCCTCTGTCGCACACGAAGGTATAAATCTGTCCTTGTTTCCAGGTAATAAAGAACTTTTCATAGAGCAAGGGAGCAACAGAGAAAGAGAGAGAAAGGGTGATGAGGTAGCGGTGGCGGGGTGGCGACGCTAAGAACTGCCGTGGCAGAGAAGAAACTGATTTATTAAGGGAGTAAAGATTCTTCCTGATAAATGCAGAGGGTTCAGGATTCATGGTGCTGATGCTACATGGTATAATGGTCATGGTGAGGGAATTACAGAAAAAGTTCAATGTGAGTGAAAGATAACATGAAAAGATGACGAAGTAGCGGCCAATGTAATTAATTTCATGAAGTATGAAGGTCAAGTATGTTTGTGGATGATGATGTTCAAAAACAAGACATTTTTCATCAGTGAATAAAAATTTAAGCGACAACATGAAAGATGGATGATTGGCCATAATCTGAGAGAAGATGGTTTGGTGGTTGGTCAAATGTGTTTTATTTTGGTTGCATATACAGAAAAGGTTAAATTGCTCTTTTTAGAGATAGCCTGACTTGACTGTTTAAAGAAGAAGTGTCTGAGACAAGTGGATATTGCCCTACTACCGCTTTTCCCCTGGGAAGCTGTTTCTGCAGCGCCTCATACACTGTATCTAATAACATGCCCACTAATATCAACACTGTATAACTCAAACGCTTGTCACGTTTCATTTTCCTCTCTATCATCATCAAATAGGCGTCATGAATTGCACTCTTTTGAAATGACAGCGCTCTTGCCTTCACACATCTTATCTAGGTTGTTTTGTCTTTCACACGTATGCACCACTCCAAGAAGGCAACGTTGTTGTGTTGTCTTAGATTTATGTTTGCACAGGCATGCTCATAAGTCCATCTGTTAGCAAAGGGATTTGTTAGCTCGGATTTCCTCCACGGTAATTGAAACTCTCTTGTCACCCTTTCCCAGCCCCAGCTTGTCTAATACTGTACAAATCTTTCTTCATCACAATCAAGTAGGCATGAAACAAGTCAATATTTTGTCCTGGTTCCTGTGGAGGTACAGTGAAAAAAAAGGCTTCACTCTGAGGGGAATCAAATAAAACGCAGTAAGACAGTTAGAACAAGCATCTTACACTGAGATCTAGATAGTGCAAAGAAATATGCTGCACGTGAGACCTTCGCAGGCCTGGATCTGGTCTGCTAGCTGCAGGACAAACGGTTGCAACATTTAGGGTATTAAATGAGGAGTTATCATCAGCCCAAAGGAATGCTGTGTAATCTAAACAGAGCCTTGGACAACACAACAGAGTCAGAATGATCACGAGACATCCACTGGCAGGCTAAGCTCTACGCGATATCCCTGCTCATAAAAGTACCAAGTATTTTTGTTTCTGCAGCGATGTAGTAGTGATGAGGAAGCGCAGAGGTCAAGTCTGCTTGTCTGTCCAGACGCCATTATTTTGTAAGCTTCT
Source organism: Macropodus opercularis (assembly GCA_030770545.1). Classification (NCBI taxonomy): domain Eukaryota; kingdom Metazoa; phylum Chordata; class Actinopteri; order Anabantiformes; family Osphronemidae; genus Macropodus; species Macropodus opercularis. The sequence continues at coordinate 6,332,248 of JAUCMP010000026.1, read as the reverse complement.
TAATCACACTAACACAGCACGGAAGCATTTTTCATCTCAAATGAAACAGAGGTAATACAAATGGAGCAAACGTTGCCAGTGTACAGTTTAGCACTACAGCAGATGATTTATCAGTTTCCATGCCTGGCACCCCTGACCTGCAGTCTATGTGGCTGTTGATTAGCCTGCAACGCTTTTCACAATTAAATAAGCTCCACTCCATCCTGGCAGAGTTACATCTGAAGTCCTGACACCCATCTGTCATTTCAAGCCATGCGTTCCACACACCACGGATCTCAGTCTTTAATGTGGCTAATGTCACAGAGATGGAGAAAAGAGAGAGAGAGACAGGGAGACAGACTTTAGCGCAGACGGCGACACTAAGACAGAGATGACACCAAAAGGGAGACAAAGGCATAAGAAATCGACAGTGATATTCTTGGACTGGATGTGAGGCAATGAGTATGAGAGGCTGTGGGGAGGAGGGAAATGTCACGGCCAATCTCTAATGAAGGGCCTTCCGGGAACTATAGTTAGATAAATTATTTAAAGGCTTTCATTTAAAAATGTCCAAAAAACTGTGCTGCGATGATTTGCGCAGGGGCTGGGGAAAGGTCAGCTGTGTGTTGGGAGTGCTTCATTAACCTCCCACCACCTCCCTACCTCAATTATTTCTGTCAAAGAGCACCTGGGGGGAGGGGAGGAGAGATAGGGAGGCGAATGTGGCTGCTGTGGTCAAGCTGATACCACTCTGCCGCTGCCGTGGCGGCTGCACGGGAGATGAGTGCTCAGGGGCTTCGGCTGCGTCCGACTTATCTCAGAACCTGGTGGCGGTCCATTTCAAGTGGAATGTTTGGGTGACTTCAGTGCTGTAAAAACCCCAGAGATGTGCAGGGTAGAGGCTGGATGAGCTAGTATGCTTGGATAGCTGTGTATGTGTGTGTGAGTAACACGGCGGTGAGGAAGCCGGCTGGTGCCTAGGCCTCGGGAGTGGTAAATGCTTTGATCTTGTAAAATGTTTTCTACAACCATGGAACTAACAGAGCTGCAAGAAGTTTGATTGCACAGACACGTGCATGTGGACACACACACACACACACAGTCTCATATGAAGTTACTTTTCAATTACGCCCTTTGCCGTGTACTTCTTCACTTACCTCTCCCGTCCCTTTGCTTTCTTCTCTACCCTCCATGATCTACTTTAAGAATGAGGTGTATATATAACACGCGTGATGCACTAGTGCAGATGGTTTTTACATCATTTATTACAACAGACCAGTCCTGAACTGAGCCATCTTTGCTCTCTGAAAAGATCAAAATATCTGCCTCCCATTCGTACCAGAGATAGACGACTTACAGAGTGGTTTAGAAATATCAAGACAATAGTTTCATGATTCCACCTCTTGATGTGACCAGACTCCTTAGGTTCAATGTAAACAGGTGTCTAAAAATGTCCAACTCTGCATATGCTCATTAAAGGTTCCCAGAATACATCTTGAACCTCTCTGTTCTTTCTCTTTTTTGCTCTTTGCCTGTCTTGTTACTCTGATCCTGTCCCACTGAGGCAATAGCAGACTAATTGTCAGGCTGTTCCTCTAACGCCTGATTCCTGGGTTAGAGGGCAGCTGTCGACCTCCCTGAGCTTGTAAAGAAGGAGAAAGTACAAGAGAGGTTGAAAAAGAGAGAACAAGAAAAAAGAGGTAGTCAAAGTCAACATTTCCTAAAATTCCTGCACGTAGCGTTTCTAAAAGACCAAAAGGAAACACGTACTTACACACACTCAAACACATCTGCAGCATATTCAACAACACAGAGGTTAGAAAAAGTGGTGCAATTTGACTCCTGATAGAAGAAGGTGGATCGGTATTATATTGTTCATGTGCTTTGAGATTTTGCATTCATCTCAATCAGCCCTATTCAGCTAGCAAGTGTCAGCCTGTCTTCCACATAAGCGCTTTAAAATGGGCTGCAACATTAAAGAGGTGACTAATCAGGCTGACGGAGAGAGGTGTCACAGTGTCAATCCTTCAGGGCCGCTGCCTGTCTCTCAGGGAGCCCACTCCATCAGCCCCGACCTCAAATAACCCATCACGTGCAGAAAGCACATGCACGTACAGCAGGAGGAAAACTGTCACGGACTTTTAAATGCGTCGCATAACACTCAGGTGGACATGTGTCCGCACATACAAACATCTATGTGCACATAAACAACCGGTGTGTATGTGCTAACCCAGCAATAAACTTCTCACTGGGAATCAATGGGGATGATTTGGTTCAATGATAGGCCTTTGTTGATGAGCACTGATTAAAGAGGTAAAAAATGGAAACTCATCTTGATGTATTTGGGTCAATTTCACGTCTGGAGCTGTTGCTTGGTCAGGCCTATTTCTAGCAGAAGTGGTGGCTGTAATTAATGGGTGATAACGGACACATTTAATTGGCTGTAATCTATCTGATGAAGTGCGGAGCCTCCATTCTTTTAAGGACAAAGGCCCACCGGGAGGACGGAAGAACCGAGCCTCGTCTGTAACACCGCACGAGCAGCGCAGAGAGGATCATATGTCAGCATGAGAACATGGAAGCTGTGTAATGCTACACAATTAAAGCTCACAGCACTTTTAAGACAATTTAAATACACTCACTCACTACGATCATGACATCCTCCTGCGTAAACAAAGCACGAATGCAAGAAGCCAGAATAGAAGCTGTCTGGTACTTAACATAAAACTCGATAAATCAGTTCAAGCAAGCAATGTGCTGTATGTACTCACGACTGCTTGGTTCCGCCCGAGAGCTCACTATACAATCTAGATGCTCCATATGATAGAGAAGAGAAAATGCAGTCTGCCAAGCTTTCCTCCCACAAGAGCGAAGAACACTTATTTGCATTGAAATGAACTGTCTGACGCGTGTGTGTGTGTGTGTGTGTGTGTGTGTGAGACAATACTGTGTTTTTCAAGGGGGGCATTGGCTTGTGTGTCGACCCACACGGATCGGTGGTGATGGGGTGACTCCTCAAACCCTCCACTCTCTGCCTGTGTGTCTGCCTGTACTTACACATATGTATGTTTTCTGTCCATTCCCAGGGCTGCAGCGCTGTCCAATCACCAGCATGATATAATGGCAACCCCAGTGGATTCAATGCCGCTGTAAATCAGCATGACCTTAGCCAGCCTGCTCTAGAACCTCTTCTCGAAGTCAGATTGCAGGAGGTCATGTATGTGTGCATTGCATTTTAGCACTGTTGTATATCACACAGGTGCGATTCCTTGTCAGTGTTTCCTACCCTTGTTTATGTGCCATATTGAATTTGGCAATAAAACAGCAGACACACTCATGTGTGGACGTATTCTGATTAGAGCATTTTATAGGGCATTAGCTTTCTAATGCTCTAGGACAAAACTCCTCCCTTGTCCAGAAAGAGCACTAGAGCACTCTGTCATACATGCAGCCTTGCACACGCCAGCCTATATCTTCTAAGCACAGGTTGTGCTACATTAGCGTGAACAACATCAAATGATAATCAATAACAGATAATAATACAATCTGGCTGCAAATCAGCTTTGGGGCATGGTTCAACTAATATCCAATACAACAAGCAAGACTGTGTTATGATTTCAGCTGACAATGCCATTATTTCAAAAAAAGCATCTACTGAACCTTCCCAGTTTACACTGGGGTGAGTACAATATCACTCTCATGCACTGTAGTGTTTACTCATTCAATATCACATACACAATAAATACTTGTACATTGCTCTAGTGAGTAGTAAATTGAGATCATATTGATGGAGGTGTAGTGTTGCCTAATCATTATTTATGCATCTGTCAAATGCAAAGAACCAACAGACCTTTTATTCTAGTTTGAACATTTGATATAATGGCAGAAGGTAAAAAGGAAAATGCTTGACCAGTCATGGCAAAATAAGTTAAATTGCTTTTTCATGTAAATACTGTACTTTATTGTATAAAGTAATTATTTCCAATCATACAACACGTGTGTTATATACAGTGCTCCCTCAGCAAAATATTATTATGCATATATTACTGTATGCAACATTTTATTACAGCTGATTGATGTGCAACTATTTTAATCATTTTATATACTGAGCCTGCAATATTTCTTTGCACAGTTCACAGTTGGATTTCCATGTAAGTCCTAATAGTTTAATAATATAGGCCAAAACAAACGAACAACAAATTGAATACATAAAAACAATCATCCTATATCAGAAGCTATAACCATAACGTGTTGGTCTTACTGGTGTGGATTAAAAAGGCCAGTTATGTCATATCACGTTGATGTATTGGGATTTTTCTTTGATTGAATTGAACTGAATCTAATGAATCAGATTCCCTTTTTGCAGAGGCTCCTTCCAGTAGTATATGGTTAATATAGGTTTAGCATGTTCCTTAAGGCATGTGGTGACTACGTGTAAGATCCGGGTTTTATGCCATTCACAGGGGCTTTGATTGACCAAGAAGATCCTAGAAAACAAGCAAATGAGTCACATCGCATCAATTTGAATTGCTCAACAAAATTTGAGACATTAGCAGTGACATAGAGCTTTGAAACCAGACTAATACGAGCCTCTATGTGCAAAGCATTATCTATGGATCACGGCACGTCTCCGCTGAGTGCTCTTTATAGGTAATCAATAGGGGAGCTGGCTCATGATGGCGCTCACTCATTACAACTCTTTAATAAAAGCCCACCATGCAGTGACTGCTGCCCTGGGTAGTTTAAACACACACACACACACAGCCATGTGGGAATGCAAACGCCTGTTTACACACACAGGAATAAAAACTCACAAACATAGAAAACGCACAGATCATTGTGCTACTAGCAGGCCGCTCGGAATAAATCATCGGTAGTTGGCTGCATCAGCTTTACTCATTTATACCCCTAGAACCGTTCAGAGATGTCCTGTTGGTGCGGACATCTGACGTCTATCTGGCTTAATTACTATGTGCTTCAGCGTTTTGATGGAGTGCTGGGTTAAAAATATCAGGAGACGCTCAAGTTAAGGTGACGGTGACACACACACACACACGCACACTCCAATCAATGTGCAGTGGATTGCATTTATCAGCAGCTAAACTACCATTCTCAAGTTGAAAGCATCTTTTATGGAGTCAAGAGAGTTCAACTCTAAATTGTGTGGTCTTGCATAACCTTCAGCAAATGTGCTTCACTCTTTAACTGGCTCCTCGACTTGGAGCCGTGCATCCTGTCGTTTCACAGCAGCTGTTATCTCCATCGCTCTGCACACACGGACTCAGGTGACGAGAGCCTGCGTCTTTGTGCTTTTCCAGTGAGGGCGAGGCGTCGTGAAAAAAAAGGCTCATTTTGACGTGTGTGTACGGTGAGGGACGGGAATGTTATTGTGCACGGGTCAGTTTTTCACACACCAGCTTGGCTTCCTCTGCCAGGGGAATAGCGACCCCCATAAATAGAGAAGGGAACATGTGAGCCTGCGTCAAGTGTCACATACCTCAGTGTTCAACAATCGGACTTAAATTACACTACGGCATGTGTTTTAACGTGGCCTGTGCACAAAGAACACATTCTAAAAAAAATGAACATTCATCATCCAGAGACTGTTCTGCCAAAGTGAAACATCTCCATATGTTATTATATAAAACTTCGATCTGGAAACCATTTGCAAACATGTGCTGGTTGTCAAAATTAACACATCTACTTTAAATAATGGTACATAGTGACAGTGAAAACATAACCCTGTGCTTCACGATACATGATTAAGGGACTTCATGTGGCTACAATCTCAGCATCTGAAGATGCTAGTATCTGAGGGGGAGATGACCTTTCTTTACCCAGAATAGCAGGGCTGTGGGGAACAAAGGCTGTAAGAACGAAACACATGGGAGAGACTGTGACCCTGCAGGGGCCAAAATATGCTCTGACACGAGCTTGAATTCTGAGCTCAGACTTGCACGAGCTGCCACTGATAGAAACTGCACGTATGTGTTATTAGATTCTTTTTTATTACTGCACGTCTATGTACTGTATCTTAATATGGGACTGAAAAGGATGGTTCTGTCCAACAGACAATTTCATCACAGCCGGTGCTGTAACTTCTTAATGTGCACAAAAGGTGTGTTTAAAGCTTTTTGGTACAGTCTATTTAGACCATCACTACACTTATCATCCATCAGACCATCCTGACCGCCAACACAACAAAACAGAGTCTCTTGAATTGCTGGCTTGGCTTTGTATTTCAGAAAAGGGGAAATATGTGGCTGCGTCATTCTGCATCCTGAGGGTGACTGTAGTCCACTGAGTAGCATTGGTACTGTTGCAAACAATAAAACAGAAAGGATGAGTGTAAGCATCGTTATCCACAAAGCATCTATCTAGGACAGATTTTACACCAGTCAGTGGCAAGCCGTCACTGCAGCTGTCTCCCTAGCATGGAGCTGAGATTTTATCATGTTTGACAGGGCCACTCGAGGGGCAGAAGCCTTAATGTTTTAGAGGCTCATCGCCTCGTTCCATGTCCCTGTTGCCTCTGTGCGTAAAGCACAAGTAGGGAAGAACAGCAGGACATGTAGTGTATGAGGAAGAGAGTGGAGGCAAGACAGTGAGCGAAAGCCATGGGGGAACCAGGGATGTTCGCTTCTCAATCCACACTGACTAAATATTTCATTGAGAAAGGTTGTGGAGAGGAGAAGAGCTGAGGTGAGAGCAGGAGAATTATGGGTGCATCTCCTTCGGGAGCTTGTAAAGTGTCCCAGACGGGCAGGGGGTTGGGGGTGAGGGGGGTCGGAACGTTACAAGAATTGCCACATTTCAGAAGGTGAATAATTCATATCACTGAGGTCAACACTAGAAGGGCATTATGGGTGGGCCTCAGAAAGACCAAACAGGTCAAGGCTTTTAACACAGAGAGTCTAAGAGGAGTGGAAGCACATGGAGGAGAGATAATAAGCCTATTAGTGAAGGCTATGTAGACTTAACATAGCATTTACCAACAACAAGGACGAACTAGAATACAGGCGTGTGAAGAAGGTGATGAACATGGCTCTACCGTGTTATGTTTATGTTATCATCTGCTTCATCTTAAACATTTGCTTGAGTGTTTGTCTTTTCCAGTGTGATCACGATTTGTTAGAAAGAGAGACTCACAAAGTATCTCTGCACTTGTGGATAATAACAATAATAACTGAATAAACAATCCGAACCGAGTGCATGTCAGTAATTATTCCAATGAATGTACCTTTTGCTCTGTCGACTTGAATGAAGGATTACAAATACTCGGTTTAGAACTTTACAGTGTAACATGTTGCAAGTCACCAGCAACATGAGAGCCTTTCACATAGAACAAGACATGTCTATAGAATATGATCCTAAGTAGATCATAACAGGCATGTTGTACATTCCACAGGGTGACACGAGGCAGACATGCAGCACTGGTGTTTATGTTCCTTAAATTCACTCTGAAGGCCATGGAGGCGAGCATCCCTGCATGCATGCCTGTGTGACAGAACAGATCCTGAGAGTAAATAAAACAGTAATGTGGGAATTTTCTCAGTATTTGGCAGCACTGACTGTGTGTCTGGCTATTCTCACACACGCAGGTCCTGATAGTGGTCTTCTGTGCCGGACCAACTGGTGAGGTAACAATATTTACAGATGAAGCTGCAATAAATTAATTATGCAACGTACAACGTGTATTTATAAATATTTAACTATTAATGTTGTCTTTTTACCAATAGCAGTGATGCAAAAGTGAAAAACCAAAGTGCTTGAGGCACATTTGCTGCAAATAAAACCTGCAACTGGCTCCATTAGTTCTTTGCAGACCATTAGCTGGATCTGTGCCTGTTAAGACAACTGTAAGTTGCATTTGTTTTGATTTCACCGGAGCAGCCTACATTTTACAGTGCTCAAGTGACTTGGCTTTTGTTGAGTTTTTTTTTAAAATATATATCCATATATCTGTGAATTGAAGGTTCTGGCTTCGGGGCATTGCCAGTGTTTCTCAGAAAATGTAGTTGGATCAAATGTAGCTTTTGTGGAGGAAAGCACTCAAAACTGCTATTAAGTGGCCAAGAGTGATACGTTAACAGAGCTTCTGGGAGAAATGGACATTTAGATACTATAGCCCCAACGTAAAAACACCCAATGTGCTCAAGCATTAGAATTTGAATGAGTCCTCTGTATTATTAGAAGAGGTGGCAGGAAAAACTGGACTTGTTGTTCATCTGGATTGTTTTGGTTTGCTCCCAGAACATCTGATTGAACATCTGAGCTTTGTATGCTCTAGACCCTTGTCCCCCTCATAGTACTGGGTGGCCAAACATAATAAGGTAACATCTGGTTGGGCTGATTGGCTTTAATTTCCTCAACGCACACTTGAGCTAAGCAAAGATACTGAAATAGCCTCTCAGTCAGTCCTCTGGTACTGCCAACATCAGAGCTAATAAAGAGCCAAGAGTAGAAGAAGAAGGGCAGAGTTTCATTAGTTAATTCATTACAAGATTACAACAGCAACAACAAAATAATCTGCAACACTCCTGAGAGAGAATATGCCTACACATACACTTTTTCACTTTAATAGGGTCTAAATGGCCCATAATTATTTGGCTCTGTGCTTCTGCTTAGAAAACACTAATCGTTGATCCATGTTGCTGACCTGATTATTAAATGTATGATTGGCCTTTATGTCTAACAGGAGTTACAACCAATAATGCATGTAAAGCAAAAGAGGGATAAATATGCCTTAATGGGATTCACAGGAAACAATAATTAATCGTTTTTTGCATGGGCATTGATTTTTTTCTTTTGATAACTTAATTATGGAAACATCAAACATTGTGTGATCACTTGGTTTTTGGACTCAGTGAATGACAGGAAAATTGTAACTTCAACAGCAGGCACCTGTTTTATTTTAATGGCTCTAATTGTCTTGTGAGTTTTCTTCACAAAAATAATGGATATCACATTTGGAGCTAGACTCGTTCACGTACAGGTTGGGACTCAATTCTCATATTTTGTGATGTCTAGGGGAATATGAGCCTTGGAGCCAGATGGAAACATTAGAGATGGGTGCCAGCTAAAAACTGTTGTCTGGACGTGGGACAGGACTTGGCTCGGACAACCTTGCAAGGATTTGTGTGAGTTGGTGGGTGGGTGGGGGTTTGATTAGGGGAGTCTTGAGAAGCAGTGAGCATTAGAGTGTTAGAAAAGGGTTTGGTTTCATCCATTAGAGATAGTAAGGGCTGTGACTTGCGCATGCTAAACTGTCCTTAGTGAGAATGGAGAAGATAAGATTACCTTTGTCTGGGAAAACGCTGAGAAAGGGCTGTAATCGGAGGGTAGGCCACTAAAGATACAGACAGCGAGGAGACAGACCCCCCCAGAACCACATGACTGATAGCGCAGGACCGAAGACACTTGACAAGCTGAAGTCATTTTGGATTGTAAGCCTAAAATCATGTCTATACTCTTTTTAGATTGGTACATGACAGGTGAAAATGCAGGAAAACCGCAATCCTCCGTTCAGATTAAATAATGTATGAAAAACCTGCTTATATCTGAGCAGGGCCATATCCTGACAATGATAATAAAATCTGTTTTATTTCTGTTGATTATTATGTGTGTCCTTGCCCAGGACAATGTGTTAGGGCTGCTGCAGACATGCTATTTGTTTTCTGAAATTGTGCTTTTTCCCCCACTTTCAAGCAGTGGGCCTGTTTGTGAAGGTGTGGCTGTTTATGAAATCTGACAGGCAACCTGGCGCTGGGTGCGAATGCTGATCCAAAGTCGGGTGGACAAACGTCTGCGCACACACCAGCATTCTGTCGCTGGCTGCCCGTGGAAATGTCAAACACAATGATGCGGTGAGAGGCTGCAGGAAAGCTCCCTGCTTGCTGCTAGGAAGTCATGACACACGTAAAGGCACACAAGGACACACAATCACACACAAATGAACACACGTAAAATTACATCAAACAGCAGCTCAGTCATTGGCTATCAAATGGCTGACTGGCCCCAAACCCCCCACCACACATACACTACAGGGAATAAAACAAAAGATACATGTTCAGACTGGAACGATCACCTGTCCTTACCCAACACAGCTAACGCTCTTGCTATTCATCTCACTCTATTGTCTAATTTCGACAACTCGATAATTGTGTTACACATGTCAGGCCCCAGGAGCCTAGACAATCCTGCAAATCGTTTCAAAGTGCCCCAAATTCATTAATTACAGAGTATGTTAATCTCATTGAGATGGGAGGGAAGAGAGAAAGGGAAGGACCCTCATAAGTCATCCAATTAGGTAATTGAGTGCTAGTTGGATTAGAGAGAATGAAAGGAGGAACCCTGCTGAGTTTGATGTCTTCTGGTCCCATACAAAGAACACAAACATTAACATTCTCAGATTACAACTTCCTATGTCCTGAACCGCTCCATATAAAGCTCAACACTCCCTTAGAAGCTTCCTCTTTTATACTATCCAATTTGTAGACCATGATACTTTACTGTTTTAGAGTAGAATGAAAGTGCACCTGCTCTCTATGTTAAAAAACATGTGGTAAAAGAAAATCACTCTTTACTTTGAGTGAATGGCAACTGACTATTTGGAGCTCTCTGATAAAACTACATTCTCATGACTGCAGTAAACACTGTGCTTGCATCTATTTGTATGTCCTGACGCACCTGAAACATCAATATGTTGATACAGAAGAATGTTTGCAACCACTGAAATGTAAAGCAAGGCACAGAATACTAATAACAAAATACTTATTGTGTATTAAAGTCTATTTATTTGCTATAAAGAGTAATGTACAATGACAACGTTGTAATTAGAAAATTACATATGCAAAAATAAAGCAATCACACAAGAGTGTTCACTGTTGCAGTAAAATGGAGAGAGAGTGGAGGGAGCTTGTGCAAATTCTGTTGCGAGGCTCAGCACACTGCAGCAATCAAAGATGTGCTTTGTTAAAGTTGCAGGGGAAGATGCCAAATTCTATTTCATTTAAACTTACTGGCAGCCTTAGGGCCCTGTGCCATTTAAAGAGTGGATCACATAATTCCCCTAAGTGCTGCACGGTGCAAAAGTCACTGTGCACAAATTAATGAACAAATCAACAAACACAAAGCCAAGTTTTCCTCCTCCGGACCGTCAGTAAAAGTACATGATCTAATCTGATTAAATAATAGGGGCATGAATATGTTCTAGCTGCAATGAAAAGGGAAACCTGCCACAATGTGCAAAGTAAAAAGTTTGAGAGGGTCAAACATAGACCAGGAGTGTGATATGTATATTTGTGTGTGTGTGTGTGTGTCTGCCTGCAGACCAGCCCAAATTATGCATGAATCTGGCTGCTTATCAGCTGACCTTTAAATTGGAGCCGCAGAGCGACTGCAGGCCTCAGGGGCTGACGCTCACAACTGATTGGCTGCTCTGCTTCAGACATGCTGACAATAGAAATTAGCAGAGCCAGGTGGGCATGTCCGCAGGCAGGAGGAGTGTAGGTGTGAGAGGAGATACGGGAGGGGACTGCATTCTGATAAAAGTGTATTTCCACTGTTTTCCTCAACTGTCTCTTCGTTCATCGTCATGTGCTGTGATGCATGGTAATGACTTTTACTGACCACTTTGACTGCAGTTCAGCTTAAAGTTCTTTCCTAAATGTCTCTTTTTTCCACTGTGTTATCCCACTGTGTGTGTTAATGGTGGAGGGGTCTTGGCAGGCTGCGATTGCCTGATATATAGATATCTCCTGCTGAAGAGGGGTACATGGAAGAGGAGACAGGGGCTGAAGATGAGGTGTGTGTTCTGTCGTCCGCAGGGAAAAGGATCTTTATGTGTCTGCGGTGGATGATGGATTGCATAGGGGCCGGGGGTTTGTATGTGTGTGTGGGTCTCCTCCTTTGTGTCACTACATACTCAGTAAAAACCTGGCAGTACATTTGTTTTTATCAAGAGCAGCTGGAAAAGGTCATTAAATAAAGCAAATGTTTGTGGAATGAACTTCAACAGTTTATATCCAACAGGACGATGATTTGGCAGTAAAGTGGAGCATAACGTTGTACTGTGGACAGGAGCAAAGGTCACCAATAACACCTGCATATTCTCAACTAGTACAAAGGCGTTTCAGGTCAGCGTTGGCTATAACTAATGCAGTCATGCACAAAGATGTCCAGCATGACACACAGCTCAAACAGGCCCACAGGGCAAAACAGAGCGACCAATCACAGCCGTGTGTGGCGCAGCTGGGGGGTAGTTATCCGAGGATGTGGGTGAGATCTTATCATAGTTGGCCACATTCCTCAGCACAGTGTACAATATGTATGAGTGAATGTTTTTTACTGTGTGTGAGAAAGAGTTTGTCATTGATGAATAGGAGTTTAAGGACCTACACCTCACAGATAAGCGGACAATATCATGGGGACAACAACAACAATGTAGCCTGAAATAAGTACCAGAGGAGGCCTCCAGGTGAACGTCAACTACACCGAGATGTAGAGGCCGGAGCTGTGCTCAGAATTAAAACACTCAACAAATGTTTAAGATATGTGTGGTAGATTGGTGTATCATGCTCAGAATGAACTTTTTCTCATCCATTAAGTCAGACTTATCAGGTCCAATGCTGACCCACTGAATAAGGGTTAGCACCTATTCGATCCTTATTCAAGCATCCAGAATATTTTCTCTCTGTAGTTTCATATCCAGCCTTAGCTCACGCCACAGTATTCCTGTACATGAGTCCCTTCCTCCCTTCAAGCCCAGAAGAGAATTTACTGGATGAGGGAGCGGCTCTCTCCTTCATAAGGAACGTTGTTGCATTTCATTAGGGATAAAATTCATCACAGCAAGCAAACAAGAGAGCCGTGCAAATCGCATTGAAGGAATTCCTACACTACCTTCAACACTGCCTGTCACACACACATACACACATGCACACAAATACAGTTGATAAGCAAGAGGCACAAAGCAAACAAAAGCTGCGAGAGATGATTCAGGAGACAAAGGGGTACATCAAGGACAGTGATACTATGTGATTGCTCATTATTGTGCACTTCAAAATGACACATTACTGTGTCAGCGGTAAGAATGGCATCCGGCTGCCTACAGTTAAACAGGCACATTTGTTCTCATTGAACAATGGAGCCATTCCTCCTTCTTCACGGGCCTGGAACCCAGAGAGGCCGTGAGTGTGTCCTCTTGGTCAGAGGTCCAGGGCTCTGTACGAAAAAATAGACACCCAAGGGTCCATTTTGGAGATGGCTGTTAAGTTTCAGCTCTGACCCTGAAAAAGCGGCTCGGATAAGGCCTATATACAGACCAATTTAACAGGTCGCAACCCTGTCTCACAATGGGAGCAACACAGCAGGAGTGTGTGAACACAGCCTGGGGGATCTGTCCCACCATGAGATGCTGGTGATATCAAACTGCAGCCCTGACCCTACAGCGGTGGCTGTCAGCCTATTGATTCACAGCTCAGGCTACTGGGGAGACAGGGACAAAGTCAGGTTGTGTAGCTTCAGCTGGGACAGCGTGTGATTATATACACGTGTCTCTAGGAGCATGTAGAAATCTAGTGGAGCACAATGTGCCCAAGGCTGGAAGACCTAAACAACAGTGAAAAGAGAGTGGTACAGACTGAAAGCCGGGGCCTTCGTCTGCAATGAATCCAACAGCTGTGTATGGGACACAACAAATCTATTCATGACTGATGTACACAAATGTAGACACACGCACACACATTTGGCACGGACTGGACAGTGGGGCCCTTGTGGCTTGGGAGATAAGAGGGATGCCATGCAATCTCTGTGAGTTACAGTGTGGGAGAGCCGAAGGCAGATGTTGCCACACACTATGAGACTGTCCTCTGTGTCTCCTAGTGTTTTAAACACAATGATTGTGCCTGTCTGCTAGAGGCAGCATGCTGGCTCTAGTTGAGAGAGCCAGCTGAGCGTGGGACAGAGCTGGAGGTGTATATAAGCGATATTAGATAATAGATGGACTTCAGTGAAAGGCTCTGATATTCATAAAAACAAGCCACATGAAACAGAGTAACAAAGACACACGCACACACACTCAGAGAACAACAGCCCAAAACGTTCATAAATTAGAGAGAGAGAACATGGATTTCTGGTTCTTAGTGTTTGGTCCCCATAAGAGAAATGTCTGATCTCTGTATTTGAAGTTGTGTCTTTCTGAGTTAGCAGGGAGTGGGTGGTGCATGCATGACATGAACTGACATCTCCTCTTACACTAAAGCTTTAGAAGGAGAAATAATAAGACTATGAAAGGTCTTTATTCATCCATCTACTCGCTAACATGTGTTCTCACTTGCTTCCAAATTTATACTTTGGTGAAACTTTCTGTATCACTCAGTCTCAGCTTGAACTAGCCTTAATGTTGTTTGATAGGTAACTAGGTAACTGGGCCCTTGTTTAGCAGATCGCTTCCTGTGCTTTGGCTGCTGTGTGGACCTTCTGTGGTCCAGACCGCTCTCTCAGAGAGGTCAATAGCAGGGACGACTGCCAGGTGAAAGCCTGGCTCCGGTTTAATTGGCGCCTGCCAGTGGAGGACAGAGAGGCAGGTAGTCCAGTAACCACCAGCCACAGATAAAACTATTCCTGCTGGGTTCGCTGGCCAACAGCCGAGCCTGGGCTGGAGCGGAGAAACTCAAAACGGTTTAGGGGATTGATTTGACAGCTAATTTACGGAGGAGATTTGCATAAGGCCAGGCGCTAATAAGGCAGGCTTTTCTTTTCTTTTCCTGCTATCTCCTTCGCCTCCTCTTTTCCTTTTTTCAGATCTCAGCAAACAGTAACAGATAATGTAAGCAAATTTAAGAGAGTTTCAAATTGGATATTGATTAAGAGACCAAATCCTTGTGTTTTCTCCTGTTAAAGTCTGTGTTTAAATGATTGATCCACAAGTCACTCGCCTCTTACTGACTGTGTGGTGAGCAGTGTTTGGAATTGGTTGTCTCTTCAGCCTTCAATGGGCCTTCATGTCACACCATGCTAAGTGCTTTGACACAGCCACACAAAGAGCTCTGCCTATCTGATGCCAATCTTCCCAGGTCCTGGTGTCACCCAGGTGAAGGCTTTCAGAAAGAGCAAGGACAAAGTCTCCTCTTCAACAACGCAGCACAATGCAGCCTGACTGACAGGAGAAAGGACAAAATGGAGCTTCACTGTCAAGAGGATGTTTAAGTGGAGGGAGGAATAGGAAAAGGGATTTTCAGAGACGGTCCCTTACACTGGCTTCACAGAGAACAGAAGCAGAAAGAGTCCTTTACGCTTGGAGGTCACAAGTCTCAAACAAAGAGCGATATGTAACATCTGCATGAGCAGCGCCATCCACGTCTATCATGTATATTCATCACAGACCTGCAATCTTCAGAGAACGTGATTTATACACACTGACCGAACTTACTGTTCATGTTCTTGAAGATGTTGAGAATGGGAAGGATCTGTCTGTAGTAGGGCACCAGGGCTTCTCCCACCATGTCTCCAGACATCACCAGATGCTGCAGCACCTTCAGGGTGGTGCAGATCACCTGACGGTTCCGCGTATTCAGGGCATCTAACAGGAGACAGACGACGAAGAGATCAGGAATCAAGGCTCAGCTAAGGTTACTGGTACGGAGAAATCATGTTCACTCACACGAAGGTATAGTAAATGCACAACAGTTCTCATGTCTGCAACCATATGGCACACGTGAGCGATCTTAGCAGAAACACGAAATCAAAATACACACAGATTACACTACCATCCCCTGAAAGCATTTCCTTTATAGCTGGACTTTGATTTAGACTGGCTTGCAATCAGTGATTTCAAATGCACTGGGGAGGCAGGAGTAAGTGAGAGCCAATCACTGGCTTATTTGGCCTACAGCTGCACTTAACTCCATCTCCCACTGATAGAGAGAACAAAAGGGAATGATGGCGGGAGAGATGGAGGGCTAGAGAGATCAAGACTGACAAATACACAGAGAGCAAGAACCAAGTGAAAGAACAACACACACAAAAAAAAATCAAATCCAAAAGACAGATGAAGACAAGCAGGATTGGCCAGGCAGAGGGCAAGGGGCTCGAAAATAACTGTGATTAGCATCTAAGACTGACATATTTTTCCAGTTCTTTACACATATTTTATTTGTGCTGTTTTAGCTGTTTTGAGTTTCTATGAGTCTCTCCGTGAGCACTGGTAATTCCCTTTGTGCAGGCTGTCAGTCTCACACAGCACACTCGCAGTAAGAAAAGACAGACATGAGCCATTTCTCTTTATAAAACCTTCTTTCACAGAGGAAGATGATAATGGATGGAATCACAGCACCTCTTTTGCAGTAAACACAGACAACAGCAAAAATAAAAAGTATGAAAAAAACATCTTAAAAGAAAACAGAAAGCACCTAGTGCCTAGTGCAGTGAAAAGCCTATGGTTGATGTAAAAGGAAAGAACTTAAGGTGAGAGCAGGTGAGAGGGGACGTGATATAGAAGAGAAGAGGAAAAAGGAAACAAGACAGAGAAAAGATTCAGCAGTAGTAAAGTAGAAAAGCAAAAAGATTGGGGAAAAAAGTACAGAGATAATGACAGAAAATGTAACAGCGTCCTGCTTTAAACCTGCTTATGGGTCTTAAAGAGAAATAATGAATGTGCAGTGTCTCCGAGATAAAACCTGCAGCAACGATAATGTTTATTGTAACAGGCTCTGCTGAGAGCAATTCAGAAAAGTCACTTTACAGGGGAAGCAAACATAAACCAACATGACAGCAGCTTTTGTGTGAAGGGTGGAGCTGTGGTCACACGCCGAGGTCAGTAAATAATGGAACACTCAGCGCTTTTATGACTTCTGTACATCGGCATATTGAAATGGAAATAAAGCAGATTTGATTAAAGGAGTCTGACAAACAGTGACACAAACCATTTAGAAATTATCTTTATATAGTACCTGTATCATAAATAATAGAAAAATGGATACGTCCTCTAAATATACAAGCTTCAGAACAAGGTGCAAAAAAGCCAAATGACTAATAAAAAAAGTGACATTATGAACAATACCACATCTGATTAGTAGCTTCCACGTCAGTGCTGATTGTCATCCATAGAACCAATGTTCCAAGTACCTCTGCATACCACGTTTGCTGCTCTAGATTAATTACGAATTACTTTCCATGTGCTGTACTTTCAAGCAGCCAGTGTAGTCTGTTAAAATGCTACACATGACATCTTACAAGTAAAGGGAACCAGGGGTTATTCATCAGTAATCAAACATAAAAGCCATAAGAATACTTGACATCATCATTGTAATAATTGTTACAAGGAGAATATTTTTGGTGGAGAATAATAATGGACTATTCCACCTCTATTTAGAAAATTAATCTGTAGTTTTAAGATAATGATGTTGAATAAATCCACAAAACACTTTACAGTAATAGTGACATTTAAGTAGAATCTTAACAATGCCCATCGAAGTTCAGACAAAAAGAGAGCAATGCCTCAAAATGACACGGCGACACTAACTGTGTGTTAAAAAAGCTCATATGCAAATACAAAGCTGTCGCAATGACACACACACAAGCTCACGCAAATCAGTCGCACATGATACAGTCACACACACACACACACACACACATAAAGCAATTAGACAAAATGTCATTCCCAGTCCTGAGCACAGGCAGCGAACATGGCAGCAACAAAACATGAATGCAGCTATACTGTATATTGTAGAGGAGTCATGTCATCGACAGGAGGCTGATGGGTCAAGGCAGTAAACATCACACTCGATTCTTTGTGGGTTAATACAAGTCTGTTTATGTTCTCATGTTCAAGACTATGACAAGTTGGTCCGGCCATGTCTTTGTCTGCGTCACGGGCAGTGTGTGCGTAGGTGTGTGAGAGGCGAGGCCAGACGATGATGCTGAATGAGCACATATATCGTGCTTTATTCCATCTCTCCATCTCTGCCTTTGTGTCTCCCCAGACAGACAAGCCCAGTGCTATCTGCCATCACCACGATAAGGTGCAATGTGGAATGACAGGAATTTCAAACCTACATAACAAACAATGAAATTCTAATTACCAGCCAGCACAAACAATTTTTCCCTGCTGTGACATTTGGACTGTGGGACTGTTCAATTATTCATCACCACTCTTCACAAGAGAGAAAGAAAAAGAATTATAAGAACGAGGGCTAAGGCAGCTGAGGGCCTGATATGTTAATGCTGGTATAAAACCTGTGTTGCAACAAATCTGAATAAAGTAATCATGTATTCATGCTAGGACCTGTTTCATATTCAGTGTGAAAATAAAACAATGGTGACCTTGCATTCAGCTTTCAGTGAAAAGCCAGAGGTAGGGCAACACGTTTCACAGTTTAGCAGTGAATTGCTCTCGCTCAGTGTATAAATATACTTTTCAGATCAAGAGCAGTTCCTGCGCAGAGGCGTAACTGAGGATCTCCTTTTAATGAAAGTCTCATTTTGGTTCAAAGCTGAACAAATGTTATGCCAATCAACTCGGGCTCAATGGAGGCATGGCCGTGCATCCTCCACCCTATTTAAAGGAAGCAGAAAATCCCCACCCGTAGTGTTTCAGTAACATCTTACCCTTTCTACTAAGTCACCGTGGCTGTCCACTGTGGCTGGTGATAGCTTCACAGAAATATCAGTGATTCATTTTATTAACTCACGAAAGTTTTACTATAGCCTTTTCATTATTTCAATATTAATAAATAACTAAGTACAGCTCTGTTCCATGTTGTCTTCAGTTGTTTTTGAAGAGTGGTCTGTCCAGTGTGGGGCGAAGGGAACATGCTGAACAGTAGGAACGAGTTCATTCCTTGAGTCACTGTAGACGGAGCCTGGGAGTGTAATGTCAGCCACAGCCTTCTTCATTGTGTATTCTCATTGGGTGACCTGCAGTCATCATCAAAATTCACCAGGGCCTGACGTGACTCAGTCGCTCTGCAGATAAGAGCCTGCCAGCCACACAGAAGATGTATTAACATCAGAGGAGAAAAATATATATCTTGCCATTTTAAAAATGCAGACTGCTTTTTACTTTCTTCCTCTTCCCACCATCCCTTCTTCTTTACTGCTCCATAGAAAAGTAATTAATCTGCAACAGACACGGACTGGCAGCTTTGCCTTGTGGATGGCGAAACAGGCCCGATTTTTAATAAACCAAGAAGTTAATAAGGAGCAGTCCATTTAAAATTCCATTATCAGCGCAAAGTGTATGTTTTCATGAGGAGCATAACTATCACCTTTGGTCTGGCCTCCCAAAGGCAAACGGTCAAACCTGCTGAGGGGTTTGAATTTATATACCACTGTTGAAGTTATGAGTGGCCTGGTCAGTTGGTGCGTAATGTCAAGATATGCAGGCGGTTCTGGAAAAGGGCAAAAGAGACATTTGGCAATTCAAATATTTAAGATTGGGGTGAAACAACATAAAAACAAACTGTTTTATGACGAGACAAATTCTTGCTTTGAAGCATGTTGGGGTGAATAGACTGTATGTGATACGAGAGCTGATCCACACTGTGTTGTGAGCTTCACGTATGGCCGTGAGCTTCGACTAGTGACTGAAAAAATAAACGCTGCTGAAATGATTGTCTTCACACAGTAGCTGGGGTCCCCTTTGCATCAAAAGGAGCTACCTGCAGTTATTCATGTATTCAGTGGCAAAGCCTCAAGGACACCGGGAACATCCCCAGGACCAAAAACGAAGAACAAGGGCCACACTGTGCAGTCCTCCAACCTCTCTATACGGTACCTAGCCTGCGTCACTGTAAATTCTGATGTCTATTTTTGAGTTGTGGACCACTTCACCCAGAGACGCGACCTTTCCGCCCACCTCCATCTGCCAACTTGCGTGTGAGCGAGCTTGTGTGCACGTGCATGTGAATGTGTCTGTGTGGAAAGGTAAGGAGGCGCAACACGAAGGCAAAGTTAAATGTAGCATGTCACCGCATTCATGGCAGATTATCGGTCATACTTCTGGAGGCAACTTTTTCCAGCGGATGCAAAAACAAGGACACTTCACCCTGAGGGTTAAAGTAATAATAGAACAGAATGACTGTGAAACCAAATTAGAACTTGTCACAAGCCTGATTGCATGGTAATGTTAAAATGCTTTGCCACGCAAGTGTGTACGACAGGTGACTCTATTCCTGGTAAAGAATGTTGCTCTACTTTGGTCAGTGCAATACTGCATGAGAGTAGCCTGTGAGTGTTTGGGTATATGGGAAACACAGCATGCAAATGAAATTTAGAAATACTAGTAGATTCTGATGCAGACCAGTATTTGATTTATTGATAATAATAATAATTTCATTGCCCCCTGCTAACCTTTCTAACATCCCGTGTCCTGCCAGCGACACTAGACTATATATTCAGAGTGTGCCTGCAACCTACAGAATGTGTTATTAGCGTCTAGTTTACTTCAAGAAGCAGCTCCTGGGAAGCCTCCGAGGCTTGAGATTTGTCAGCAAATCATGCAGCAAATGTACTGATGCTGCTTGAATAATGACATTATAGCATGTACAAATATTTATTAAGGCAGCAATTAAACTCTAACTGAGAAGATTAGTTGGTTACAAACCACACTAAAATAATAATAACAATAATAATAACTTTTATTGAGTAGCTGCTTGTTTAAAATGCAGCGGTGATATGTCAATATACAACACATTTGGATACTAAAGATGACCTCTTACATACAGTAGTTTTCAGTGGCAGGGGAACACTGTGGAGGCGAGGACACGGTTGTGTGTGATTGGACTGGCGTGAGTGTACACACCCTCCCAGACTTACTCTTGATGGGAATGATGAGCTGGGGAATGACAGGCTGGATCTTGGAGCCACCGTGCTCTAGCATGTCATGGACTCCCTGGCGGGCGAAGAACTCGTATGGATGAACAGTCTCACATAAGCCATCGAAGAACAAAGGGAGGTAGTGGTGGTAGTCCAGCTTCTCAATCTCCACCTGAGGACACAAATTTACATTTACATCACAAGAATTACAGCAGTAGCTGCTCCTGAGACTGACAAAGAGAGAGGGGGTACAGTTTCTCTCCTTTGCTCAAGGGCATTTGTAGGAACGTGTTTGAGACATCTACCTGCATCTGGAAATCTATTTTTGTTTATGAAACTAACTCTGTCCATACCCCATAAATCCCTGGAAAACTTTTACTCAGACCTTTACATAAAATGCTTCACATAAGCAAACTCCACGTGTTTTCGAGGAAATCGTTTATTGCCATAAAGCCATTGCCCTTTCTCTTTATTTGTCCTTGGCTTTGCACAAATCTAGGGCTAAAGTTCCTCTTGCAGCCATTTATAACCCTTGCCGTTAGGACATTCTCACACACAATCACCCACATATCCACACTCGTACGGGGGGAGGTGAGGGGGGAGGCAGCTGTTCGGGAGATCATGACACAGCAGCATGTGGCATCTTGTGGGCGGACACGTTAACACCTGTTTACAGCATTTTACAAGACACGCAGAGAGGGAGCACACACACAATCGGCCAAGGGATGAAGACATTTGTTCGGCTACAGGCCACAGCCAGGCTTTAATGCTGTTTGGCTGAGTGTGTGGCTGCTGTGTGACACATTAACGTGAAGCCTTTCATGAGTGTGAAGCCATCGAAGGAAAAGCACTCAGGCACAAATGGTTGGAACGAACAGCTGACTGCATGGAGGGCGCCTTCATCTGTGTGTGTGTTCAGAAAATTATACACAACGTAACAGCAGCTACGGCTCAATCGATGTCTGTGTAAGCTGATCTAGTTGCTGCGTGTATATTTACAACAGTCGCCAATGTCGCGACAGCACAGCTTGTGAGGTTGGAGCTGTACCGTAGTTTCGTCTTTTAGGTTTTCCTCTGGCAGCTCATCCCAACAAACCAAAGTTGTTCAGCCTCTAATAATTATGAGGCCATTAACTTTACTACTTAACATGCTGAGTGACACCTGTAGGGCCTGAGATGTAGGTCTTGGGGTTTTTGGTATTTCTCTGAGCACTGCATGGTCTGACCTTGGGTTGAATGTGCTGGGACCTCCCGCCCTGGGAAGACTGGCTGATTGAAGATTGACCTCTGTTAGGCAGTGGTTCTCTAACCCTTTCCAGATTGATGTGCGGCAACAGTTTTTTTCTAGACCACTGCTGATAGAGGCATGCACACCTGACGATGATTAATTATGGACTGATGATCAAAAAAGAAAAAAGTTATTACATAAATGTATCTGGTAAAATGTAATATAACATGGTTTGTGAAAAGTGAAAGGAGTCCAGGTACTTTCCAAAGTCATATGTATAGTCACACTCACAAGCATCCAGCCAGATCATGTCTGTGCTGAAATGTCACCCAGGCAGTGGCGCTCAGTGCTTTTAAGTACCCAGGCCTCACCCAGCCTCTGGTCAGAGCAAAGACTTCCAAACGGGGCACACACCCCTACCGCCGCCAAGCTCCCCTGACACACGTCTCCCCTCCGGTAAACACAGAGATGGAGGAGAGAAAAAAAGATGGCGGCAACAGAGACAGAGAGCGCACACTGTTAGCACAGAGAGACAAGGCTGATTGCTCTGAGGCAATTTGAACATCCAACCTTGACCCCTCCATGAGCTTGGTCAAGATCATCATTGTGAGTCAGGCAGACTGGAGAAGAGAACAAAAGCAAACATGAGCCCATGAGAGAGAGGGAGGAGAGGCAGCGGGTAAGTAGAGAGGGCGCGGAGAGGCTAATGACACTACGGCACAGCCTTGCTTCTAGCCTTTGGCAGTGAGTTGCACACTGGAACATTTCATGGAATAAGTTTTTTAATTTTTCCCAATGTGGCAATTTACTGGAAAGTGGATCCTAAAACATCTTGCTTACAATAAACCGTACAGAGTAACCATGATCAGTAGACTGAAATATTAATACAAATATGAATCTATATTATGAATAGTATTTAGCTAAAGTCTGTTGATAAGTGCACACAGATTTGTGAAGCATTCTCAGTGTATGATAAGGCCTCACATTGTGACACAATCTCCCATGAGGGACCATACACACGAGATGTTGTGGGAGCCTGGTGAGTATTAACCTGGTGTTGTTGTTGTTGGGATACCTCAGAACTCTGCTGCTCTTAATCAAAATCACATAAACAAGCGCTCAGGGACAAGCTGAAGATTCCAGTTAGATGTGAAGGACTGAACAAACACCTTTACACACACATTACTCCCTTACACAGTGCATATCCGTGCGCGCACACACACACGTACACACATTCTTTGAGAATCTTAATCAGCAGCTGCGCTGAGCGGTAACTCTTGCATCCGTTATCGATTGTACGCCCAGGTTTGTTTGTCTTTGGGTGCCTGTGGGAATCCCCCTGGAGTCCAGGGAGTCAATGAGAGTGGTGCACAGAAAGACTATCAGCCAAGTAGCAGCAATTAGCCCTGGGACACAGGGCTGCATGTCTCCTCTGGTCAGCGCTGCAACAGCAGACGCACAGCAACAGACTACACTTGACTAAGTGTAAGGAGAGCTTCTGCTCATTAAACAGCAGTATCAGAGCCCCCTGACAGGCACAGGAGACCAGGCAGAACAAAACAGCAGGTCGCCACTTTAAATACACAACGTCTGGACATGCTTGTGTGTGAATACATGTGTGGGCAGATAGATACATGTGCATATGAACACATACATGCAACTCCATGTACTGGACAGTATATTCACAGATGTGATGAGCTACAGTGATGTGAGGTTGTAGTGTAGGAACAGAGGAAATGAGTGTTGTTTTTACTCTGCCCCTGAGGTCAGTTCCACCTGTACTAAATGACATGTGCTTCAAAGCAATTGGCTCACTCCTCCTATTAGATACTTACACACTGTCTAATATGGGGCTAGCGTTGTCAGCCGGTCAAAGTGTGGCTAGAGGAGTGGACCGCCGTCGACGGGATGAAGGTCAGGAGACCTCGACGGCTTCATTTCCTTCTTCAACGATGCGTCTGCTAAATCACAGCCACTTTGTGAGCATCCAATTCAGATCCCCACATTCCTCTCCAAATAATATTACAACCACATATTCATTCCAGCTGGAAACATGTCACATTGCAAACGTTTAAAAAAAGCTGTGGATTCACAGGATTTTAAATTACCAGCACTCGTTTTTGTTACCGAATCCTGTGTTCTAACCTTTCTCGTCTTATTGAAAACATGTCTCATAGATCATTCAGGAAAACCGGCTGTATGCCAGCTGCTTGACAATGATGCTATTTTAATTGATGGTGCCATAATAAGTTGACCTGGATTCAGCTTTCTGCTAACAGAAGCACGAGTTTCTGTATTTAGATGAGCTGGCAGATGAGCTGCTGTCAATTACCTCAGCCTTGAAAGGAGAACAGGCTTCCTGTTGGTGCCACTCGCTCTATGAGTCATTCATTACGTAGTCACAATGGCCAAACAAACATCCATTAGTTGCTCGAAATGTGTTATGAAGACCAAACAAGATTTTTTTCTCTGGCTCATGTCTGCACGTAGACAGTGTGGGACACATCTGAAGAGATATGCACAATAAGGACGTATATGCTTATGACATGGCATGAACCATGATTTTCTCCCCTTTTTTTACTCACATTCATGTTTCTGGTCTCCCGGTTATAAGAGAATATTTAAATTACATCATATCACATTTGACTAAAGCATATGTGCATGTGATCACCATCAGCCAAAGATGTTCATTGACAGTAAAGTAAGTATTCTATTAAACAACTCAATCAGTTCACTGACTACAACCTGTTAATATTACACACCTGAAGTCCTGGCTGCACAGGAACCCTCTGTGGGGGCTGGAGAGTGTACAGACCCTCACTGCTGGCTGCTTTACAACTAATATGATCAGTGATCAGTTTTCCACACACTGAACACTCTCTCATCTTCAAGAAGATATTAACTGACATCTCCTCATTAAATAATTACACGTGGCAACAAAACAAGTGGGCATCTTTTACGAGAAGTAATTAATCTCTCAACAGGTATGAAGCACTTCGGCAACACAGATATTAGTTTGATGGCATCGTAAAAATATTAGGAAGCATGTTGCCAATCAAAAATAGAAATAATTAGTTTCTTTCACCCAACCCTGCCTCCAACTGTGCCACATGTGTGCAACACACCTCTGGCCACTACGTTTCCAAATCTCAGTCACCACGCTGTGTGCACACACTGTGAATGAAAGAGAGAAACACAGAGAAAAAAGAAAAGAAGCACAGAATATTTTGACTTTCTGAGGGGTCACAATAAGAGGAGTAAGACTGGAATAGGCAAACGATAAGTGAGGGAAATAGGAGTGAGTCACTTTCGCTATCTCCCCTGACAGCTGTTTCCATCTAACAAGCATGCAAGCATGCTCAATTCAAAGCACTAGTAGCACAGTGCATGGTGTCAATTGAAATGATACCTAACACATGCTGCATGAGACAATTTTGGAGCTTCAAAGATAGTTCAAAAGCAGGACACAGGGAGCTATGAGATGCTTGTGAACCGACCACATACACACACACAAGTAGACATCATCACAGAAAAGAAACATTTTTAAAAGCATTTTACTGCGTGTTAGAATGAGGAGGGTGTTATTACAGCCAAACAATAGCTGGAGTAATTGAAAGACTGACCTCGTATATATTGAAGTTGTGCTTCTGTAAAAGATGAACAAAAACCCTGAGAGATGTTCAAAAAAACATGAGCAATTTCTTTTAGAATATTTATCCCAAGCTACACTAACAGAGACTTCAGGTATTCCAGGGCGCTTCACTTGTCATTGAATATTTAGTTTAAAGATGTCTGGCTTTAATGCAGGCTGTTACATGTTGTGTACTCTATTTACACACAATAGTTGTCAAGTTTATGTTCTCACATTTCCTTGTTTACCTAAGGAACAAAGACAAACTCCGGTTTGTCCTTGATCTCCCATTGAGAATCTTCACAATTATTTTTCTATAAATAAAAACAGGTTTAAAACTTGCCAGTAGAATGTTTGCTATGTCTGGCATGACTTTGTTTGTTTATGTGAAAATTAAACTGTGTTGCTCACACAGGATGGCACACTGGCGGATCAAAACGCTGCCGACCTGCGGGTGAACGGGGAGTGCTGAGCAGACTGATAAAGGAACAGACAGGTAGGCCGCGTGGAAGCTGCTCCAACTGTGAAGGTGAAGCAGCTAAATAAAGCTCAGATTAAGACTTTACTGCGTGTGCTCACTGTATGTGTCTGCGTGTGACATCCAGCACGGGACCTTCTGCCACTGTGATGGAAGTAGGCTGGGCAGGAGGTGAAGAGCGGCAGAGTGGCAAGTAAAAGGAAAGGTGTCATGAAGACTTTTCCTCGTCTGGGTGAAATATGCATGCGCCGGCCTACACACCGTTAGCATGCACAGATGCTCAGGCCGTGTCAAAGACGGGACCTATGAGTGACCCCGCTATGGCCATAAAGTCACAGCTTGCCAGCTAATAGTGCGATTGCGCGGCTGTGTTTTGTGTATTCAGGAGCCACGGCCTGTGCTCTTAGTTTTCAATGATTACAGCTCAGCAGTCGGGCCTGACAACACACAGGCAGAGTGTAATCAAGTCAGAGAGAGGGAGGCGTAATCAGCATTTCCCCTCCAATCAGCCCCAAAATCACTGTCTCTAATCTGTAGCCAGCCATTGATGGGTTTGATTGATAGGATGGATTTGTTATCTAGCTGTGGGGGTCTGCAGGGAGCAGAACAACAAGCAAGAGCAAGAGACACAGTCAGCTTATCAGCTATCGGTACATTTGTTACCGCTCCCCTCGTTGAGCGAACTAAGCTTTTCCTCACGGGCTACAGCTGCAGCTCTGCTCTCATTTATCATACAGAAGAATTAAATGTGGACACTTCAAAGTACTTCCACACACAAGGGTCCCTGGGGCCATGTGTTTTCTCCCCGTTAAAAATGGAAAGAGCCAATCAATCACTGGCTGTTTGTGACAGAAACAGAAACCACAGTGACTTTGTGTTTGTGTACGTTTTTGAGTGTGCAAGCCTGGATGTGTCTACACATCCAATAATTACTCATGTAAATGTATTTCTGTATGTCTGCATGAGTGTCTGATATCCACTTATCAGATACGCAGGGAAGATAAGACAGAATAGAGCATGTTTAACCAGTGAATACTATACCGCGACTGTAGCATCTATCGCGTGCACAGCTTTACTTCATACTGTCCTGAAAAATCCTCACAAATGTTCATACAAATATTCTCATTTTCAGTGTGTGTGTGATGAATGAGCTCCATTGATTTAGTGCATGAAGCCAAAACAATGGAGACGAAGACAAATGTTTGTTCTGGTTAAGATAACAAGGCATCTTTACCACGCTGTGGGACTGTGTGCGTGTCTGAACAATACACTCAACTAAATCAAGAAAACAAACAAGAGTAATAATCTAGTGGATACATTATTGTATATTGTAGATACAAGCACATTGTGCATTTGTTTGTTTATTTTAATGTGACCTCTCTGTTCTCCTAATTGATTATATGTCTCTTAGGTAATAAAAGTCCTTAAAATAGAAGTTGCACTTCTTCCACAATTACCTCCTGCTTCAGTCAAAGATCTTAATACTGCTGAGCCACCTTGATCAACCAGACAGGCTATGAGACATTCAGTGACACCAACAACAGTTGCTGAAATTTCATGACTTACTAAAAATAAATTATAGCGTGAGCATGACAGTATGAAATGCAACAAGTGAGACTGACACTGAGCTTGTGTGTCAAGTGTGCTGAGCCAGTAAAGCCCAAACTGAGCCGGGGAGCGGCACAGAGAATCAGCAGCATCAGTAGCAGTAGGTAGTGTGCGTTTAGAGCCGAGCAGAGAGGCAGCGTCTGTCAAGGCTCTGTCCAGCTCCTAATGGGATGTTCTTGTTGTTGCCAGCGGAGAACTCACATCCTGTGTTCTGGACTACAGATCAAAGAGTGGCTGGACTCCACCGAGCAACCAAGGCTGCATGAATGGAAAGGACAGAGAGGGAAGTGAAGTTTGAAGGCTAAATAAAGGATAAATCAATCGAGCATGCGAGCAAACAGGTAAGAACAAAGGAAAAATGAAAGGCAATTAATCCAAAGAACAAAACGAGCATTGTGTCTCTCAGAGGTAGATCCAGGACAGTTCTACTACTTTAAGCCTGAAAATCAAAGGGATTAAAGTAGAAGGAAAAAAAAGGAGTTTAAAAATGACACTGGGGTCTCTGGTGTCTTATTTAAACCTGAGCAAGAAAAAAATGGAAGATTGATATTGAAGTAGCACAGTGTTAGAATTGAACTGCAGAAGATGGTGTCACTTAAAACATGTTTCCCCAGAATAGCCAAATGTCCCTACTTTGTGAAATACTGCCAGACAGAAGAGATAAGAGACATGAATGAAAAGAGCAGTTGCAGTTGTTGGGCCAATAAATAGTGTTGAACTGAGGCATTTTCACATTGGAAGACATCCCAACACATAGCGTGTGAGCACATACAGAAAGCCGTCCCTCTCAGATGAGGGTCATTGGTCATGTCAGGCCAAGCTCTTTGTCAGGTGTTGTGGAATTGGCCTTTTGAGTTATGAGTGGCAGCCAGCTGTGCAGGCGATGGTCCAGAGATAAGAAAATAGTTTGGTGTGATGAATATCATAAACTAAAAGGCACGAAGAGAGAGGTAAGCAGAAAAATAATCAATCCTTAAGCAAAGTTGCCACACAGAAAGAAACACACACAGCGCTGCATCATCTACCTGCAGGGAGAAAGATGTATTTCCTCTGTGTTGATGACAGCATCTTCACTCCCGTCATTCTAAAGTAGTGCAAAAGTGCAAATCGCACCATTGACCACAGTAACACGATGTTTTTAGCAAACTAGTGGCTACAGGGACACCAGGCTTTAGATCATTACATTTATTACACAATTAGGCATCTGTGGTACCTTCAGCCCAGTTTATTCTCTTTCCCCTTCTTTCAAATCATAATATTTATGTTAGATAATCAATCTAGTCTCTGAGAACAGCACACGTGTACAGTAGAAGTCAGATGTGAAGTCACTTGTTGGAACAACTGAGTGTAGTGGAAATAGGATTAAAATTAGAGTTGGCCTGGAAAAGTCATACGTTCTCTGGATGGGAAGAAAATCGTGTGCGTGCAATTTTAAAATTGCCAAACATTCTGTAGAGCAATAAATCCCATCCAAGTGGGGCTTAAGATGGCGTTTCAGTGCTGTCAGGCCCGGCCATCAGGTCCTCTGGCAACACGGGCAGTGACTTGAATGAGTGATTCAACATACACTGACTGTTAGTGCAGTGTTTTGTTTAAAGTCAATGAAATGCTTCAGAGCTCGAAGTGGTGAAGCGCTAAACTAGTGGGAGACAACTGACTGGAGCACCTTGATCCTCCCAATGCAAAATCATTGTTTCAGAAATCATCATTTTTAGTAGCGGAAGTGGAAACAAACTTTTATATAATACATTCCATAGTTCACATCCAGTGCAGAGTCATGGTAGGGGATCCGTTACAGCTGGGGGTTGGTTGACATTACTAGAGAGGGGCAAAAAAACACATGTAGTCGGGACAAACGTCTTTGTTCCATTTAATGCAGTTTGAGAACAGCCCACAAAGAGGGTGTGCAGGGATTATGCTGGTTCATGCTGGTGTGGGCCGAACACTCACTCACACACAAATGTGCTTCCTGTTTGGAAGGAAGAGCGAATGAAGGGAGCAGAAACAGTGCAGTGAAGCAGATGTAATTACAAAAGGCAATACAAGCAGTGTGTCTCCAAGTCTCTGTGACCCACATGGAGGAAGTAAGTCAGAGCTTATCAGGGTGCCACAGAACGGGGGAAATCTTCCAGCAGAGGCGGCAAGTGCTCCCTGCTCTTTTCAGATGTAATACTTTGGGAAGATGATGGTGGGGGGCACGGAGGCTGTGGTTGGGGCTCGAGCAGAGAGGACGGAGAGTACGCAGTGGATTAAATATTCGATCTGGCTGTTAATCATATAGAAAGATAACACTGATGTATATTTACAAGCCCCGACAAGAGTCAGGCAGTTAACGCCGCTTTTGTCTGCTGTTGTTGTTTTGACGCTGTCATTGGTGGTGTTTTTTAGGAAAGCCCGTGGAGAGGTTTGACAGGCGCTGTCAGATGACAGAATGAACAGCTAGGAGATGGAGATCCGTACGCCTCTGACAGGCTTATTGTAAACACTGTAGGTGCAAACTGCTCGGCCTTGATACTGCTTCCTGCTGCAAACACATGCGCGCGCACAAACGCATATGTTCACGCACATATGCGCATACACACATGGACAAAACATGAAATATGCAAAAGAACAACTGCAGTTTTACGTTAGGGTAGAAATAAGAAGCGGGTCCAAAATTCTCTTTCAGCTGGTTCCAAACCCTCTGAATAAACAGGACCGGGAAACAAGAAACGCGAGAGCAACCTCGTCTCCAGGATTCAGCCTCCATTACCTCATTACCTACTGATTCACCAGAGGTAACCGGACAGATAAGAAAAGAGGGGAAAGCCAGCTAAACAGTAAGAATGAGGATACATGAAGAGGCCTTTGAATGAAATATGGCTTATATTATTTCTTTCTGCTCTCCAGACAGGGCCGTCTGTCATAGCCAGGAAGGTGCCAGGGAAAGTGGGCTAAGTGGTCAGGCCATTTCTTGTGCCTTTCCAAGTGGCTGAATAGATATTAGGATTTTACAGGCTATTACACATGATAATTGCTCAGCATATTGAATTTCAGGCAATTTTCTCACACTGACTCTTAGGTTCTTGCTCCCTCTTTTTCTATAAATAAACATTTTACAGTAAAGTATATATCATATACAGAATGTAATTTAAAGGTTGTTTATTGCACACAATTAGTATCCATGGCATTCGTGTGAATTCAATAACAGCACTACACTAATTGCATGACTTAAACCCAGCTTAACTCTTTAGATATTCATCTAAGCCAATTAAGTCAGAGGCGAGTTGGGGATGGAGCATAATCCTTGCTTGAATGTTAGAGTGCATGTTCAAAAGTGGTGTCAGAAGGGACCCAGTCCACTCTAAAATAGCATCACGGCTTGTCTGCAACTAAAGAGCATCCAGCTCCGTCAGCAAAAGCAGCAGCATGAAAAAAGGGTCACTGCGATTGCCACACTACCTGCAGTTATTACTCCACAAGTATGATGTTGATTTACCGAGCATGTTATGAAAGTGAGTGTTGAGTTGCACGATTCTATCGGAGTCACACTTCTGTATTTGCATAGCATCGCCACATGCACTACCCGGCACACTGGCTCAGCTTAGTCGTGATAAAGAGCAGCGAGAGAAGACAGATTATGAAATGCTGATGGAGTACCCTCAGCACTGCCATTCATCAACATAATTAACCATAATCAGCACCATCCGCAGAGAGAAGGGGGGATGATGGAAGGAAAAAAGGACTGTCAGGAAAACTGTACAGAAGGTGGCAGTGCTACAAAACTTAAACGCTTAGTCTATTATATGAAAGATGGATGAAAACGGTTATGGTTAAACGCGGGCTTGTCTAACAGCAGAATATTGATGTGATATGATGATATGAATCTTTGGGCTACGTAATTATATAGTTTATTTCACATGGATGTGTCTGTGGAAGTGCCTCATGTATATTTCCAGTATTTTCAACTTGTGACAATTACACAATGTCTTATACCTGCTTAAAGGTAACGGTGAAGGTCTAGAGTTAAGCAAGCTTTATGCAGGTTTATGCTAAAGCTTCCATGAGAATGTTCCACTTCTGTTGCTACACAAACGCACACACACTGAAGCTTGTCAACTCTCCATCAAGTGGCTGAATCCCTTCTTGCATAATTTTAATATCTGTTTATCAGGGTCAGCAGACATGCTGACAGATTGTCTGAAATATCCAGTCAGCTCACGCCACGTCTCCAGCCAAGTTCCCATTACACATGCTGATCTGTTCATCTTCATTCATTATTAACCGACAAACCCAGCCAGGGCCATGTAGGCCACTTTATTGGAGTTTAAAATTTAAATACTTCAAAATTCCTAGGTAATTTGGACGATGACCTGACAGCAAAAGGTGCCTAAATGCATACAGTCTCTGAGACACTGTGCCAGTTATTCCCATACCATTCATTTATTTAATGATTTTCAATACAACTGTGTTACAGTTTGATAAAGAAATCATGAATAAAAATGAACCTAAATCGTCTACGCCGTCTAAACTAATTTTCATTCAAAGTATATTTTGCGAACCACTGAAAACCCAGAGCACCTGCTAGTACTCCTGGGTTCTACAACAGCTTTATAAATTTAATTATCGGCGAATGTATGGAAAGGTTTGAGTGGCGCATGTTTCACAAGTGAGCCTTGCAGAAGCCAATCTCATACGACCCTGACCTTTACAGAAACAGAATTACAGCACACTGCATACTAATTAAATAAACAGAACTGAAAAACAATTCAGGCAGAGACAGCATAATTGCCATAAAGCCCCTTAAGGTAAACACATGTTCCCACACTAGGCAGCCTCGGTGAGATATAGGGTGATGAGGAAGGACTGCATGTGTGTGTGTTTGTTTGAGGTGTCAGGGCGGATGGAGTCGAGCAGGCCTGTGAACTATTTTAATTAGCTCTCCGAAGCTGGTGGGGCTACTGGGGAGCCCTGAAGATCTGGGCAGACTGGCAGGCTGAAAGAGGCCACAGACTGGCATGCCCAGCCATGGCCCGTCTCACACCAGCAGCTGTCTAACTGCCCAGAGGTCAAAGATGTATTCTGCAACTGGCCCCACAATAAAAAGCACACATGCTCACTCCTGCTACTTTATTAACTTCTAATTGTCTTTTATAGCTCGTGCCCTAAGTCTAGCTTTAATTAAATCATGGGCTGCTCTTTTTTCTCGCTACTTAACAATGCAAGAACAAAATGTGACAGTTGCTTGCGATAATGCTCCTGACTCTCACTCTCTGAGGGACAGTCTCTGTTTACAGAGTTTACACTTGAGCTACAGTGGAAGCGGAGTGGGTGTCTGCTCTGCGTATTTGGGGGCTGCTGATATTTAAAGAGTTCGAGTATTTTATGAGTTTCACTCATATGATGCAAAAAAAGGAAAAGAATGGAGAAAATCCCCTTTGAGCAGCAAACAGTGCGTGCCCTGACGAAATGAGCAAATATGGGCCTAACTGCCTTAGTTTTCTGAGAGGATTTATGACATGGTGTCTTATTATCTGCAGGTCGGATTACTCCCCACTGAAATAAAGAGGTTCCACGCCACATAAAGCCCAAGTATTCAGAGCTGTACCACACTCCCTTGCACTTTCAGTACAAATTTTAAGGATGACTACACGGTTCTACTTCTCCAGCTGATAATGACAAGTTCACACTAAGCCTGACAGTCCATTCACCCATTCTCTTGCCTTAGTACTAGAGAGTCATAAAAGGTCAAGATGATGTGAACATGTTTTTCCTTAGTCACACCAACCTACTTGAAATGCATAGCATTTGGTGAGTAAGAATCATAGTAATGTGGCAAAGCTCTCCAGCGATGGAGCTACCTGCAGATTGCGATAGGGCAGGGCCTGGGGACAGAAACGAGGAGGGTCTCCTGTTTGACTTTGAAGACAAAGACAGAAGATGGAGAGCTGGAGATGAAGGAGGCTGATTAACACATTATGCAGCGGAGACAGCGCCTATCTACCAGTCAGACTCTGTCTAGGGAAATATGCAGCGGCCACCACAGTTAATGGGAGCCAGCGTGTTTATTGTCCTGTTAATTAGCAGGAATGTGGTTAGGGCTATAAAAATCAACTGTGAGTTCATGTAGTATGTAGAAACAACTCAACAATGTGTTGGTCAACGGTTTGGCAGCATCCATGAGTAGATAGAAAATAGTAACTCAGTGGTCTGAGAGCTGAGCTGTTCAGCCTGTCTACTGTAAATTCTGCACAGTGTGATTTTCTTCTTTCTACTCTATATTCAGTTTATTCTGTTTTTTACAAGGATTTGTTAAAGAACTCGTTCAGTCACACAGCTTTCTGGTGCATGTGGAAGAGATAAAGACGCTCATTCAA
Organism: Macropodus opercularis; assembly: GCA_030770545.1. Taxonomy (NCBI): domain Eukaryota; kingdom Metazoa; phylum Chordata; class Actinopteri; order Anabantiformes; family Osphronemidae; genus Macropodus; species Macropodus opercularis. The sequence goes on along the minus strand of JAUCMP010000026.1, from coordinate 6,298,151 downwards.
AGCTGACAATACCCATTTAGCATTTCTGACAGTTTTAACATAAACCACATTTAAACAACCCAGCGCTCCTGCATTCATGGCTGCTCTAAAGCCACAAAACCCAACATTGTTGTATTAAAAAATAAGAGCTTATAATGATTTAAGTACAAAGTGTATGCATGGCATTCTGCCGTTGTGTGACTAGTTACTGCACTATGTATCTTTAAAATCCTATGGTTGGTATCTCTCTGTGCAAAAAATGCTGATATTGGTTGAAACTAACAATTCAACAGCCAGCTAATAAGCTTACTGTAACTATAACTGGTTCAACAAAAGATGCTGTCTGAAGGTCTGTTTTGCATCCTATTAGATCTTTCAGCAGTCTGATATTTACTTTTGTTATTTACTTATGTTTCTCTCAGCCTCTCCTCCTCTAACATACAAGCTTCTTGGGTGTCTTTATTTTTTAATTGAAATCACAGAGGAATCTGTCTGATATAAACATGTGCCATCTTCTAAGGTGGAGTAAAGTGAGGAACCCCAAGTTACCGTGAAATTACAGTAATATCCTCTAAGTCTCAGTGGACGACATGTGAGAGAGACAGGAAAGAAACACCCCCTGTACCCACTTTTGGGTATCATACCGGATTACCACAGGAAAGAATGAATCTGAAGCGAAGCCTTTCGGCTAGAAAACCCCTACAGTCATTTCCATAATGCATATTTCAACCAACTCTCTGTAATACTGGGCACCAAAATAGAAATAATGGATTTCCTGGTCTTTTTTCTTCACTCATTACCTCCCATACTGAACCTGCAAAAATCCGCCTACACACACACACACACACACACACACACACGCACGCACGCAGTGCTCTGGCCCAGACCAGCAGTATCAGAAGACAGTGGTAGCTCCAGGCCTCTAATTGGCCTCATTTCTTCTCCTCTTGTCTCTTTTTTGTACTCATGAAAGCACTGGCTATTTTATCTAATACGTGTTACTGAAAAGGGCGGACATAGTGTAGCCTGCACTTATCCAAATACGACAAAACTCTCCAAATTAAACCACAACGCTAGTATCTCTAAAAGTATGTGTGTGCATGCGTGTTTCTGTTTATGTGCATGTGTGACAGAGAGAGACTGACAGAATGGGGATGAGACGTAGAGCAAAGACAGCGGCCGTGTATGTGCTGCCTGCAAACTGTGAGGGTGGAAGGACGGCCATTGAAAGATCAGTCGTGGGCATGTGACAGACAAATACAGTAGAGAGGGCGCTGAGTGCAACAGGGCCGCAGAAAGAACAGAGACTCCTCAAAGCTGATTGTGCCATGCATCACTCAGAGCCAGCGCCTCCCACCCACTGTCGCATCAGGCCAATCAATGGCCCTATTGTTGTGATGTATGTAAGCAGCTTTATGGGCATCCGTGTGCCGCAGTGTCTGGCTACTATAACTCTGAAACTGTTACTGTTGATTATAAAAGACTGCTGTCGCACACTCTCGCTCTGCCTCTCCCCCTTAACTCTTCCATCTACTGCAGAGCCAATTTGCTAATGGATGCTGCAGCCTTGTGATTTATCGTTGTCAAAGATACACTTGAAGTAAAATGCAATAAATGATTTAAGTTTGCAAGCAAAATTTCCATTTAAAAGCCAGCGCGGTCTGGAGAGAACTTCACATCAAATATGCAAAGTTGATTATGTGAAGCATCTATTTAGTGGTCCTAAATCATTGTTCTAACCCTCTCAGAGATATTAAGCTTGGTATGGATTGTTTGTGGTTTATTCATGAATTCAGTTTCTCAGTCGGAAATGAAAAGTGCTACAAGGAAGACAGAACTGCAGCCAAAGTGGCTCCACTGTCTACTAAAAGTACCCAAAGGTTAAGGTTACTGGACGTTCTGATACTCTGGAGTGAATTCTGGAAGTAGAACAGGCAGCGTGTATTTAATTTCATTCCTTGCATTTGTCTTCTCTGTGTTTAAGGTAGACTAGATACTGACAGTCCGTTCTGCCTTCATTCACTTGTACTGTATAGACATCCTCTGCAGTAGCTCTGCCAGAAGAAGTCTATATTTATTTACAATTAAACAAAAGTAAATACATCCACGCACTGTTTAACCACACCCTCGCTTTGGCTGGACAGAGAGCCTTGAAATTGGAAGAAAATAACAAGAGGCATGTTAGCAACTACTGGTCTTCAGCCACTGCTTTGAGTCGTTCCAACCCCTGACACAAATGCATGCGTGTCAAGCATATTCAACACAGATTTCATAACTGATTTCAAGCGGAGGTACAGTAATTTGGCCACTAAGCTTCAGCACAGACCAAGCACTTTCTAGTAGTCATTAAAAACGATCCAACAGTGATCATATCAGTTGCCGCAGATAAATCACAGCACATTTGACACTAAGAGCCTATTTCCATTCTGCACTGATGGATGTCCGGGATGTCATGCAGGCAACTTAAGGTGCAGCTTCACACTTGGTTGACTCGGCTTATTGGCTAACATGCATTTCACTGCTGCATCAAAAGCAAATATTACTGAGAAACAAATGCAACAAGCAAATGAAAACACTCTTTAGCCTTTACAGTTTCTTTAATAAACAGGTTGAGGGAGCATAAAGGCAAAGCACAGATACATCAGTTCATTCTAGGATGCAACACTTTCAAACTCTCTGTTCAGGCTAAGGTGCTGGTGCTGATGCAAAGAATCACTCTGACCTTTTCGGTTGGTGATGCAATGTAGCTGTATGGTTCATTCCCTTCCTTTTACAGTGGAGGCTTTGAGCATCAAGTGACTCACGAGTTTAACATTTACCAATCCTCACTTTCAAAGTAATGCTGGAGAAGACATGGAGTCATACAGTTCAAAAAGACAACCAAAAGGGGAAGAGGGAAAAGAAACACATTATATATATATATATGGGGGGGGGGGGGGGGGGGGGTTGTATCTGGCATTTAAATCCTTGCCTGCTCTGCTCCACTATGCTGAGTTTGGGTTTGCATGTGTGATCAAACAGAGAGATTGGACGACTGGCTCTATTCTTTCCCCTTCACACCGCACCACACTGAAAGGCTTCATTAAAGCACAGGGCTGGAGATACTGTATCAGAGGCAATTTTCCATGCCTTTCCTTGGGAGAAAAGAGGATCCCATTGTTAAAAACAGAGGGAGAAAAGTCTGTCAGGGCCTTTAGATGAGATATAATACAGAGCTCTGCAGCCTCTGTGCTGTAATCTAAAGTGATGGGCTTGGGCTAATGGGAATATGACCTGCAACAGAGCTCACTGGGAGCCATGCAAAGAGGCAGAGTAAAGGAAGGGAGAACAAGAAGGGGGTGGCAGGAGGGCAAGAAAAAAAGCAGAGGGAGAGAGCAGGAGGAGGAAGATAAAGAGAAAGGGGGGAAGACTTGGCTTGAAATCTTCTGACAATGAAATGTCTCCAGTAATTGTTCCTGCGGTGATAAATGGTGTCCCATTGTATGGTGGGTCTCCTTGTCCTTGGGAGTCAAAGAGATGAGTAGGGGGGAGGAGAAGAGGGGGGAGGAGAGTGGAGGAAGGCGGGGACACAGAGATGGACTAGCAAAGTAGCATTTAATTTGGCTTTGGCTGGAAGCAGTCTACTTCCTGAAGGCAACGCGTGCTTGTGTGTGTGTTACTATATCTGCACGTCTTTGTCTGCGCTTGTTTTTGTCTGCATGACTATGCATCGAATATGTCAAAGTTTTTTCGGCAAAGTGAAGCAGCAGGCAACGAGAGGGGCTCCTGCCCTTGGGGATGAGGCTGACAGAATAAAAACACATCCCAACACTGCTGTAATATTCCCTTGACAACACGCTCAGAGCACTTTGTGCCCGAGAGATATTTTTTGCAGCTATCCACGGGGAGGAACATTTACCATGCTGCGACTTCTTCGGCAGACAGTCTTTTACAGGTCCAATCCTAATTCTTTGTTATTTTTTGAAACTCGCTTGCCCTTGTATGACTACAAAACATTTATTATAAGCTTGAAATATTTCATTTTATCAGGTTTATTCCATGACTCCCGCAGGAAGTCAGTATCTGGGCTTATTTTAAAGTGCCTTACATTCAACACAGCAATTTTTCACACATACGTATGAAAACAATGAAAGCTTATTTAATGTGATGTGGGTTTTAGTGTGCAGTAAAATAAATGTTACAGTAACAGTGTGCCATATTCTTTGTGGCTGCAACCCACTCAAGACAAATTAAATCAGAAAACCTAATCCAGCTAAAGTCAATTAAACATACGATTCTGTATATGCTACAGCGGTTCATGCCAACGCTACATTCAGCCATTCATTTTTAGAATGATTCTCTCTGTGCTAAGATCTTAAACACAGTATTTAGCAAAAACACAAAAAGAACTAAAAACTAAATTCAACCTCCATTAAAGGAAACGCAAGGTTATTATAAAGCACATTTAACAACAAAGCTTTTAAGATGTACACGCAAAGACAAACAATAAAAAATCCCCCAAAAAATCTAATTCCCACTCATTCAGGCTCTAAACCTCCAATTTACAGCTTCATTCTGTTACACACCAACATATCACACTTCTTTTATTGGCTAATATGATGGGACTGACTAGGCAATATAGTTTATGCGTTTGTGGCTGCATGTACAACAGCAAAGTCGCAAAAAAAATCCTAGGGAAGAGAAGGAGTTTAATAATTATCTGCATCTGTTATTTCGTTACTGTATATCTAAAATTATAAGTTAAAGATGCAACGGGTTCATTTTAATGTTTAATTGTCACATACTGTAATACACACAGTGAAGATGGCTCTGCTTAACATGGACACGTCTGTGGGGTGTCACGGATGAACACAAACACATTAGTTAAATGCATTGATGTCATGTGTTTTAATTGGTTCCTGTCGCAAGATGTAGCATAGATACGTAAAGAGGGAAATAAGGAGAGTATTTCATACGGTTACGTAGTGGCATGGAGAAATGAGTGCTGTGCAAACTAGTTAATGTAAATAACATCTATCACTGTGGGCTCAGATAGAACCATGAGAAGGAAGCTATTTCTGCTGCAATAGGGTGTAAGAAAAGCGCAGAAAAAGCTGTTCATGCTGGGGAAGGATAGTGAAGTCAGGAGGAGGAGGACACACTGTAAATGCTAAAGAGACTGCAGAGCCTCGAGTTACCCATGACACACATTAATCACTTGTGGCCTCTCTACACTGCATACGAATGCACGGTGATGATGATCCTCCCCCTGCACCACTACCTTACCTACCGTACAGCGGAGGCGCGGACGTATAATAAACCAGGTGTCAGAAAAAACAGCTCTCTTCTCTTCTCCCTACTTCCTTTTTGCTTTTCCGCTCCCTGTGTTTCCTGCGTTATCTCATGACCTCTCACCTCCTACCATCGGTCCTGACTACTCTCCTGTCTCCTGCCCCCACCGTGTGTGCACACGCACAGGCATTCATCTTATCTTGCTCCCCCTCTCTCTCTGGTCCCAGCTGGCCTTGGACGGGTCAGTGCCAGCCAGAAAGCGGGTGGTTGAAAGAAAAAGGTTACACTCATTATACAGATTAAACCTGTAAATGCCCTGTCATTGATGTAATCGATGTGCCACTTCATTGCAGTGACTTATTGATCAATCTTGTCTGGGGGTCGTGCGCAGTGCATCGTTATAGCTTTGCTAGTAGCAGGGACAGCCTTTCCTTTCAGACCATGGCCCTTCTGCACATACATTCCCTCACAGTCCCACAACGTAACTGGCGGTGAACTCACTTCGGCCTGAGAAATCACAGACAAGCAAAGGCTGCGCGGTTATGATTTTCTAAGCAAAACGACTGATTGCTTCGTTGCCATGTCTCCAACCTTTCACATCAGAATTTGACTTAATTTGAAACTCAAATCCTGCACATGAGTGTAACACTAAAAACTGTGAGCACTATGTCTGTTTATAGGTCATTTAACAGTCAATGTTCTACTGATGCTGCCGCACATTTCTGTAAAATAGGCAACTTAGTCTGCTGATAAGTACATCATTTGACCAACTCATCTGAAGATTAGAAGTTCCTCCTTCGCACTTCAACTATTTTCTATAAAGCTCTGTATAAATCCACTTGATTTTTTTTTTTACAAGATTTCTCTTGACAAAGTAACTGTAAAACAGAGCAAGAAAAAGCACAGAACTCGTCCAGCTTTGTTAAAAGGGGATAATTAAAATTAATAAACATCTAAAAAGCCCTATTTTCTTTATCTGTAATTGTTTTATGGAGCCAGCTACGTACAGACAGGCAAGTGCAGATTTCAGTTACAGAAGAATAATTGACTTTTTCGAGTAATGCCTGGAACACAAATAGTACCAGAACACAAACTGATAACAGTGTAGAACAGACTAAAAGAGTAGCTGCTAACTGAGTCAGAAGGATGAAACTCACAAAAGGACATAGAAATCACACAAAAGTTTCAATTTTCCTATTCTCCTCTGGTTCCTAATTCCTGACTGCAGAAGAATAAAGGATACTTCTCTGAAAGCTCCACTGACACCCAGCACCTGTTCAATCTCATCCGAGGGCTCGTGTGAACTACACTGACTCCATTTTGCGTTGCTGAAAGAAGATACATTTGGCTTCTCTTAAAGGAAACTCTTTACTGCAGAGAGGGAAGAAAGGCACAACAGCTGCCTTGCCTCACATGACGCCCGGCTCTCCCAACCCACAGATCACACCAAACCATGGCTACAAAAGACATCAATTTGTGATTACAAATAACACAGCTCGTTTTTCCTCCCATTCAGAGGAGCACTGCCCAAACCACCCATTGCTCTTCTTTAGAACTCCTCTGTGCCTGCTGCATCAGTCTCATGGGGGAGGTATCAGGTGCACCTTTGGATGGAAAAAATAATTGGTTTTGGTAAACAGATAGATGGTGTGATCGGCCAAGTTGGAAAGCATAGTTTGCATGCTTATCATGCTGCACAGCTGCACACTGTGGGGTTTCTTTGTTTTATAGTGACTCGCTAAGAAGAGCCTTGATTGCTGGTGCGGCACATTACTTTGTTTCAAACCACAGCTGAAAATAGCGTCGTGGAGCATTGTGAAATCCGAAAGCTGCCCTGTTTGAAATTTGGTCCACACTTTGTTCTTTTTGCAGGATGTTCACAGGAAGCTGTGGAAAAAAGCCTAAACATTCCGTCCACGCTGCCTCAGGGGGTTGAAGTTTGAGGTTAAGAATACCACGCAAATAACTGGAATCTGTTGCCTGTTGCTAAAGTGTAAATATTTCATGTTGGGCAGCTTTCATGTCGACATGCCACACCCCCCCCTGAGGCACCGTATCCCCCATGTGCCTGCACATCACAGGTCTGCTAACAAAAAAATCATCAGAACCCCACATTGCTGACAAATGCGTCATTTGTAAACAGTGAGCAGTTGAAAACTATGAGCTGTGTTCGGTGGTATTTAGCAGAAAGGCGAGAGTGTATGACACTGGCTTGTTGCTACCAGGAGTACGTTTCTACAGGATCAGAAGCCCCGTTTCATTCACCATTTTTTCTTCACCTTCAGTCATAAATGGAAACGGATGACCGGGAAATTACACCCTGTCTGAAAAATGGCAGGATGGCCCTGCTCCATGGGCTGCACACTGGCAAACTGCTTGCTAGTGAAGGAAGGGACGGGAACAAATCCCCTCCCACTGCTCCAATTACTGAGCGCGCTCATCTCACAGAGCAACAGCAGACAACTCCAAGGAAAGAGGATGGAAGAACAGCAGGCCGTGTGAGGTCAAAGGTAAGATGCCATCTCATTCCAATAAACTATATAGAATTAATAGATTGAATAAGTAAAAGAATATAATCCCAGAAGGGGGAACTGAAAAGGGGGCGTGGCGACCCGTTGTTAGATTTAGATGCTACACTATGTTCTCTGTGACAGACTGGTAATTTATTGCCACAGCCATTACGGTTATTAAAAAACTCGCTCAGGAAGACAAATGGCAGGCTAGCTAGTCGTTGGTCTTCCGTCAGGGCTGACAGGGGAGAAGCGACACTCTTGGCTATTGACATTTTCGCACAGAAGCCAAGCTTTGCCAGCTATATTGCAATTCAACCCCCAACTTAATGGCAATGAGCTAAATCGTATGACTTTTCTTTTTTCTTTAAAACAGGAGGCGCATCCTGGTAGTCACCAACCTTGTTGAATGGACATTTCACAAGCATATTTTCCCCAGACTGAAAGGTTCAAATAAATGCTGCCATAAATAACTCAATCACAAAGACCCATTAAGAAAGACCGTTAGGAGCGTCTAAATGGAAGCCATTTCTTCTGTATGACTGAGAGGGTAGAGGAAAGAAGGAAGAGCGGGAAGAGATGAAAGCACTGTGCTTTTCAATTTCAACATTTCTGAGTCCTATGAGTCATATTTCACTCAGCGGCCCAGAAAGAATGACAAATGATTTCAGTTGTTTTCCAGCAATTGAAAGTGAAAGGTGACATGGCTATCAGTGAAAGATTTGGCCCCACAATAACACCCTGTCTAGGAGCACAAAACACAAGCATCAACAAAAGTTGAGCGGAAAACAAAGCTGAAAGTTCAAATCCCCAAGACGTTGTTTATTGCTCCACAAGTAATTGATAGATAAATTAATCAGTTCATCTAAAACAGTTTTGCTATTCTCAGTGTCTTATGGGTATTTGACCTGAACAACGCATAATGAAACAAATCAGGATATCTAAACAACGAGAGAAAGCCAGAGAGATATTAAATAGCGAACAGGCCAAAACTAAGAGCTATTGACTGTGGGAATGTGTTTTTTGTCGATTGGACATATTTAGGATATTAGACAATATAACCAGAATAATGTGTTGGTACTGTAAGATGTACTAGTAAGCACTGAGAAGAGTTGCATGACTAACACACAGAAATGTAAAGCATATGGTCCGTATTCCTAAGAGGCCAGGTGGTGGCACAGTGTTGTGAATTGCTAAATGAATTTCATGCAGCGTAAATGCTGGACACATGAAGTTAATGTATTTTGTGCATTTGCTGAGGGAAGAAGAGAAGGAGCAATATACAGCACCGAGGCTGGTTCCACTGCCTTTGTCAGAAAGCATCAAGCTAACTGTAGTGCATCAGAAAACATTAGGACGTTTCCAACTGAAGTAGTCGCACCTTTGTTGACTCCAACAACTCAGCTCATAACAACTCCAAGGCTTTTCTGGTCACGCACTGATTTAATTATATCTTTGTAAGGCAGGATAAGAAAAGAGGTAGGCCTGCGCATTGTGACATGTACATTCCCCATGTCAGGCCTTTATTGAAGATATGTATTGGTTTAGCGAAGGCCAAAGTTCAGGCCAGACTGGGGTTAACTGCCATTCCCTGACAGCCGAGATGAGAAAGTGATGTGCACGGTGGGAGGTCAGTGTGTCAGTCTGCCTGCTAACACTGGCTCATTGGGAACCCGGCACGCTCCATTTAACTTCACAGTGCATCCACATTCCACGTGTCACACACAAACACACACACTGCAGCCCTTGATCTCCTGGTCTCTCCTGTATGGCCTTGCAGGGCTCCCTGCCTCCCAAAGCCTTCCTACGAAGCCGGAGTCACTCTGCCTCATTAGGGTAATTGAGACAGGTCCTCCCGAGACTAAAGAGCTGCTGAATTGCTACCCACTCACGCATTTAAAAGACCACTTAATCAAGCCCTTGTGTGTGTGTATGTTATATTTTCTCTCTCTCTTTCCCATCATCCCCTCCTCATTTTTGCCATGCTTTTCTTTCATTCCTTCTTCTTCCATTTGTCCCTCAATAACAGCGAGGTGTCTATGTGCTGGTAATTGCCAGTAAGGAAATTACCTGGAGGTTTTTCATCCCTAGACTACTATCCTGATGCTGAGAAAGCCTTTGGACCATGGATGTGTGAATGGGTGACAGTAAAGAAAAAAAATGCTGATCTGTGGATGTTAGGAAGAAGAAGGGAGGGGGAAGAGATTGAGTGCGGGAGGAGAGGAGAATCCACCACCTCAGCGATTCTAGGGCCTGGGCTGCTCTGAGCTGACAAAGACACCCAGATTGCGGCCAGAGGTTGTCTCAGCAAGGCGAGGTGAGCCAGAACACCCGTCATGTAACAAGTCAGATTTAGCAATAGTGCTGGGTCAGGTCAGACCTAGATTGAAGTTAGAGTCACCACTCTGCCTCTTTTATTTCTCATCCATCTGAACACAAATTACTGAACCTTTCTCCTTACGCTGAGAAATATAGACTAGTGTGCTTTGTGTAAGTGTGTGTGTGTGTGTGTGCTTTATCTACTCACACACACATCACAACAAAAACGACTAACCTACAGATGCCGGAGGATGGATGGATGCACCCAGTGTATTGCATTTTCTGTCAAGACTTCATACAAGACTGTGGCCCAAGTAGATGAGAACAAAACTGAGATGCTTTTTATCTGCTCTCATAAAGTAAAGCAATGACAACACAGCATGTTCAACAAACTACCCAGCACACAACAGAAAAAAGGGAGTGTCACCACAGAGACCTCTCTCTTTAATCATGCCCTATTTCTTTCTCTCCTTGTATCTCCTGCTCACTTTTGCTCCAACACTATATACACTTTTTTTTATGACCACTCTGCTTCTGTCCATTTTTCTTGTTTTCCGAGCGCCGCGCATAACGTCTCCCTTCCCTTCTCGTCTCTTATCAGTGACAGGCTGGAAACAGAAGCAAGATAAGGATACGCCAAAGCCAATACAAGGTGTTCTGGTCAAACCCCCGAGAAAATTAGTCATTGACACGTTTGTCAGCTAAGAATAGTTAATGTGCAGCTCAAACTGGTGAATGGAAGCAGAAACAATCAGAGGAATTACTCCTCTGAAAGTGGTAGGGTTCCTGCAGCATAAACGGCTGGATACCCTGGTTACTAAGACGGCGCTGGTTCTGTATACGCTCATCAGCTCCTGTCACTCCATCATTCAGACAGACACACAGTATTTACACAGATGCTTACATACAAGCTCGAGTACATCAGCGTCATCATCCCACTGCTCTGCATGTGTGTGGTCTTACTGCTCATCTATAAGAGCTTGGGTACAACAAATTCAACACAATATCTCTTTTCTCACAATATCATAAATACATCTGTATTTATGACTTTCCAATAACAATAAGTTTAATAATAAAGCAGTAATTTCTAATTGACTGGACTATGTTCGACAGGCTTTTTATGCCATACCTGTAAATATTTTGAACAATTTTCCTTTCATCTGTTAATGAGCCACTTTCAATTTCATCGTCTTTATGTTTTACAAAAAATCACTGCTCTTTTGTCATTTATTGATGACACGGAAGGACTCGGCAAAAACACCTGTAAGCATACTGCAGTTTCAGGGTTTTCTTTCACAGTAATGCAGTTACAGATGTAGAACGGCTACGAAACCAGCAGGGTTGGCTGAACACAAATCAAATACAGCAGCACGGACAGCTGGACAATATTTTGTCTTGTCTTTGTCTTTATCGCTAACAGGTGTGTGTCTGCATATCTTGTGTGTATGGGCAGTTTATGTTCTGTACTGTACATAGACTTAGTTTTATGCACACTTTGATAAATACAGCCCTTGGACTTCAGAGGCCTCTCTTCTCTAACAGCCCACCAGAGACTAACACTACAAGTGTATTCTAGTCAGCCACCTGCCACTTTAAATGGCACTTCAATCAAGAGAATGGCCATGAGTCCTCTACTCTCTTAAAATGTTGCCATTTAGAATTATTGCTGCTGTAGGAAGACTCCAAGCATGAAGTCGTTGGATTTACGTCAAAGCTTTCCACTTCTCTTTAAACTGGTTAAACAAAATATATTATTATTATTACTATATCTATGAGTGTGGGAAAAAATAAAACTTCTTTACGTGGCAGCACTGAAGATTTGGTCCCTTACTTCAGCAAAGTTTTTGTTTTCCTCTTAGACAGCTCCCGCTGGCTCAATTAACTATTGATCAGATTTGTGGAACGGAATGTAAATAATTAACAAAAGCAGAGATAGCATCTGTAGTCTGCAAACAACTTCAATACACAGGCCTCTTGTTCTCTGATCAATAGGGCATGGTCTGCGAGCACAGCAGCCACTTTTAGGACTTCTGCAAGGTGGCAGTGAAACAGACAAAATCACATTTTTATCAGACATCGCAGCTGTGTCAGCAAAATGTACCAGGACCACATCATTAACCAAGCAGTGGATGTTTTATTGCACTGTAAATACTGGAATGGAAAAAAAATGTTTTCCTTTACCATTTAAAGTTAATTCAATGAAATCATGTCATACTAAATGCAAACAGAAATCATTACTGAACTTAGGTAATTAGCTTTACTTTGAACTTTTTTACAAGGAAACTCCAAAGAGAATCATGTGCCGCAATGAAGATCTGTCAGAGCGAGGGAAGCGATAGTCTGGGTCTGTCCAACAAAAGCCTGTGTAAGTAAAGATGTAAAATACTAAGCGAGAAACGCACAGAGCTCCTCTGGGATGTTCTGTATGGCACTGTTGGGGGACACAGAGAGAGCCTCTGGTAACCCTATTTGAATATGAATGCCTCCCATGATCCACATCAAGGGCACTGACAGGGGCACCTCTATCTACAACTGCCTCCAATGGATGCAGCTGCGTGTTCACCTACTCGTGTCTGCGTGTGTGTGGGTGCACGACTGATCGCTCTGTGCAGCCATCAGCCACCGCATTATTCCAAGGTACTTTGTACAGTGCATTAATCACAGGGACCCTTGAGCGCTTCCACGGATCCAAATATTCCGACCTTGAGGTTACAAGAAAGACATTAGTCCTGATCCACTCAAAGTATTGGAGACAGGGAGGGGGCAGAGGGAGGGGGCAGAAAAGCTTTCAAGGTAATGAAATTCTGCCATAATTTAAAGGAAAAGACTTGTGGGGACAAGCCTGAGCCTGAGTAAGAAAAAGATTAAATTGGATTTTTTCTTTTTCTCCTTTATTTTAAATTAGGCTTAAGTGCATGTGGGGGGTAGTTTTTCTTTCTCCCTTTTTTCAAACAAAAGCATGATAACAGCATTAATGTCCAGAATGAATTGAATCATTTCCAAACCAATTAACCTTTGACAGAATGGATGAGTGGACAGGAATTAGAACGGTGCATACGGGAGGGAGGGAGAGAGAAAGGTAGTTGGAGGAGAGTGGGCAGCAGTCTGACTGGCACAGACCGTGCGTTGGGGGGTGACGGATGACTGGGAGCTTGGCATTAAGGGTCAGAGCAGCCTCCCAGAGAAAGTCAGGTCAGAGCAAAACAAATACGCCAGTCAAACCCAGGTAGAGGTCAGTCTGTAAGGGAAATGGGAAAAAGCTGAACTAAAGGTTTAAGTTAAGAAAGGAATATTGGTAATAACTGAAAGGTACGACTGGCAAAGGATGCAGAGGAAAGGAATTGCTCAGACGCAGAAAGGACATAAAGTCACTTAATCTCACCTGCTTCTCCCTTCTTGGGTCGGTCCATCCTGACTGATAGCGGAAGGGGTCCGCAGTTAACCCCACTTATTCTTTATGTGGGCTCTTACTCCCCCTTTCCCTCTATCTATCTATTTCTATTCTTTTCTCTCTGGCTCACACACAGCTGCAGCCGGTCCATTAAGTTAATTAAAGGCTCCATTTTGAGCTGGAGCCCGCTAGCAAATACGAGTGCCAATCAATAGATCGCTGGCTTATTTTGTGAGAGGGGAGGGGTGACGGCGCTGGTGCTGCATTTGGGACATGATTTGTAGCCTTGGCAGACGAGCCATGTCCCTCTCTGTCTTGTCCTCTGTCTCTGTCTAATTTGGTAGCTACTCTGCCCCTTCCACATTCTCCTTCTTAATCTTCAATGTGATGTCATCTATCACATTGCTCTGCCTTCTTTACCTCCAGCTATACATGGCTTTTCCCCATCTGCCTCCTGACGAGAGCACATGTGCAGTTACAATAGAAGGGTGGGTTGAGGGGGCAGTAGCGATGCTGCGATCAACAGGGTGTCCAGCGGACGAATCACGACACAGAATGAGATTTTTCAATGTCTGCGGTCATGACTAGTGTGTCTAGCATGACTAGCTGTGGCTCGTGTTTCAGGAGAGATGAGAGCTGCATGTTCCAGCACTGAGTGGAAGCTTCACAGATGCTGTTAGACATTGTGATCGTGGAAACATTTCATTTATACAGCTGTAACTCTGAGCCCATGCAGCACATGGGTCACTGTGTTCCATGCCCATAGACTAGGATAAACTTGTAAATCGCTTTATATTGATTCAGACTGTAAATCATCCTGAGAATCCAATCAAACCCAGCTTTATTTATGAAGCACTTTAAAAGCAACCACAGCAAGGATAAAAACACAAAATGCACAATAAAACAAACAAGTTAAGAGACATAAAAGCTAAATAAATGAATGAATAGTCAACATCAAAAGCCAGGGACAACAAATTAGTTTAGAGAGAGATTTAAAGACAGACAATGAAGAGGCCTGTTTAATGTGAGAAGGCAAGATATTCCACAGGAGCCACTAAAGCACGATCCCCTTTGTCTCAGAAGTAAAAGCTCCTTCAGTGATTCTTCATTTTCCGTATAAATCCATTTTTTCACTATTGTCTCATACCACAGCAAGAGAGGAAGGCCCACAGGCTAAACAACCATCATCAGCTTCATGTGGCGTTCGTCTACTATGAATAATGGCCGAGGACGGCAGGCGACGTAACAGTTCAAGATCAGCAGACAAGCTCTCTCTGCTGGATGCCTCCATTCCAACATTCCCGCAGTCACACCAGCACCGTGGCAGTGGCACAGCTCATCAGGCTTCTTCCCAGCAGTCATTCAACAATTCTCTCCCTCCAGGGAAGCAGCCCATGCAGGCCTTTATGGTTAGTGGGTGTTTGTTGAAGGCCTTTTCCTTCCACATCCTTACTCTACTCCTCCTCCTTCTCTTCTCATCCTTCTTTTCTCAGTGATGTACTGTAGCTTGGTGCTTTTTCCACTTCTCTAATCTGAACTCCCTCCTTCTCTATTCTCTCTGCTCTCAAAGAAAGCCCAGGGGGGCTTGTTCATATTCTCTTCTCTTATTGTGTTTCATCTTTTTCCTTATGACACAGAACTATCCCCCCAGAGCATCCAGCTTTCAGCCAAGGAGCTGGAGAAAACGCATGGTTAACCCCATTTTATTCTGTCTATTCAAAGGTTCCCCGACAAAGCTCTAGTGCTCACAGCAGATAAGAAATCATTCACACAGAGTAGGAGAAGGTATGGTACGCATTTAACAGAAGAAGAAGAGAAGGTCATTTTCTGCAAGAATGTGGCTTTCAAAAGGAGCAGTGCATTTCTAAGCAATATGCTGCACCATATTGTGCAGCTTACGAACAACAGCAGAGCTAACTTACTGAGGCATTGCTACACAACAGCTGTTGTGAATATCGCAATGTAAATTATGTGTGAGTGTGTGTATGAATTACTATAACTATGATATTCCGTTATAATATACAGTGTATTAGATTGTAAAATATTCCATTTAGATATGACGCAGGACAGTCATTACTAAACCACAGGCCACTGCTATGAAGTCCTCCAGGCTGCTGGATCCTATGCATTTAACAATTTACTGTTAAATAAAGGATTTGTCTTCTGAAGCACTTAACTGTGAATTGACTCCAAAGCAAAATGATGTATCCAAGCCATGTAAGTTAGCTGTCAAAAGAAGGGGCTGTCAACCATAAGGTATGACACATAAAAATGCAAATGTGGGAGACAGGGAAATAAGCCTCTTCTCCATTACTGTTTCTGCAATGACCTCATCTCTCTTTCACCACCCTCGTTTGCTCTTGCTCTATTTTATTCTCCGTCTCTCTATCGTTCGCTTTCTGGTATCAAGCACACACTCCCACTGCGTTTCTCAAGCACATGCTCCCTCATCCTCGGTCACCGTAACCACCTCATTTCTCCAGCCCTCCCTCCTCTCCAACTCTCACTCTGTGCGTAATTCAATCATCCCAAGGAGATGGATATCCGTCCCCTAGGAGCGCTTACGCTCTCCATTTCCTAAAGCGCTTGATCAGATTAATTGATTGTCTCCCCCCCCCCCCCCCCCCCCCCCATCTCTGCGCCCCTTTTGCCAATGGAGGTTGACGCAGTGGCGGAGGGGGTGCAGAAATCGGGTTTGCATTGATATTTTTATAAAATGGCTTTTCCTTTGGCCCCCAGACAGACCCTGTAAAAGGACAGAGGGGAACAGACAAAGCACGTGAGCCAGGAGAAGGGGTGGTGGGCTGGAAGCCTGCAGAAATAGACAGGCAAGATTTACAAAGAGGACAAAACAACATCCTAAAGCATTCAGGAGAACAGGAGATCAGGGGACAAGATAAACGCAGATAGGCGATCTGGAAACTCAAACAAACCAGGCTGTTTAGAGGGGCAGCTGTGCATGCGAGGTGAGGGTGTGTGTGTGCATCTGTGTACTATGACGTTTGGCTGCAAGCCTGCGGAGCACAGCAAAAGGTAGAGATGGGAGAGTTGAAGCAAGCCCCAAAGGGAACACAGGGAGACCTCAACTCACCTATTCTACCCGAGAGCCAAGTGCCTGCCATGTCTCCTGATTGCCGAGTCCCTGTGGAGCTCTCCCCCTCTGCCGATATCTCTCTCTTTCTCTCTATCTCTCTTTTTTTGGCACTATGGATTGTAGTAGATTACAGTACTGTTCCAGGTTTTTGGCTCCTACATTGTGGAAGGGGCCAGATACACACGCAAACATATACACACTTGCGTGCACACAAAAACACACGGAGGATAGGAACTTGCTCGTTTCTCTCTTATCTATCTGCAGCACATGTTCCCCGTATGTGTAAAGCTTTTACCTGAGCGCGCCATTACAGCTGAGGATTTTACCTCTGGAGAGCCAAATTACCTTTCAGACACAACCTTCCCTTTTTCAACTTGCCCTTGACATTTAGTTCGCTTGCATTTCCCCTGTACATATAGACTCAAACGCACTCTGTAAAGGCACACATGCATTACACCAGCATGCAAGCACAATAACACACATCCACACACAAATCCAATAAGCTGCATGTCCTCAGGCTAATAATTCTTGATGTCAGATGACATATTTTCTACATACACTTCAATGTGTTCTATGCTCAGCAAATACTTTTACAAGATAAACACAACTTAGGTTGGACCATAGTGTATCCACACAGTAAAACATCTTTGTTTTCGCTTTCATATTAGCAAAGCTTGTAATTTCAAACAAAACAGATATAAAATGACTCCTCTCTACAGAGGGGATGTTTTAAAACCAGAAAATACTGTATGACTAGGGCTGCATGAGTAATTGTAGATAAATTAAAGATTGATGTTGAACATATATTTTATTAGCACGCAATCATGCATTATATTTGTTATTAAAGTTGGTCTAAATAGCATCTGCTTATTCAGAAAGATCACACTACAACACTGCAGTTACAAGCAAGTTGCATGCGAGAAAGCTCACAAAGGCCAATTATATGCTGCCTGTCCAACATGAAATGGTGCAGAGCTTTGTTTATTGAGTGGCTTTTAAAGGATGCATTTAGCAAGTCAATGTGACTGAGATGAGTCCTCTGCTGGTCAAAGGTCTGGGTCACTTAGAAAAGACACTTTTGTATATAAAGGAAACATCAAACTAACCAGAAGTTCAGTTTTGTTGAGACTGCAAATTATTACCATAGCTGCTCATGGTTATGTACCGTAAAACGGGCCTTACTGTAAGTAACCAGGCCATCACCAATGGTTTGATTGCAGTCTGAAAATGGCCGTGACGTGGCTTTCATGAGGACAATGCAGTAGAGTGTTTAGTTACTACAGTATAAAGAAAACTGGCCAATCATTAAATATTGCAAATAAGAACTCCAAGCTTTCCAGCAGGCAGTCAGAGGATCACTACCCTACAGAGGTTTCACTGAGGGTGGGTTGACAGTATGGTGCCATTAGGCTAATACAGATTGTTAGAGTTGCTTCAGAAATCATGGTGTAAAGCTCTTCAGACTACTTGAACAAATTAGTTCAAACTTGTCTGAGTCTCAAGGACATTTATTATTTCACCTAAACATTCTCTGTCACTGATTATATTACCTATTCATTTTGACAGATATCTTAGCCAGACTCGTTTTAATGTTTTAATAACTCGCTCTATGTCAATGGGTTCACCAATTTTCACTGTATGCAGCAAGACAAATTCTTTTACTAGCTTTTAATTAAGAAAACCCAACAAAATGCTTCCTCGCGAGGTTATGACAAAGCAGATTTTCCACTACAATACCAACTCAGACGACTGTCTGGAGCTCAGTCCTGGGCTACTGTGGTGCGAGAGAGGAAATGTTAATGATATGCAAAAGATGATTCATTGAATTCACAGAAACACATTCTGCTGCTCCCTGCTGCTCAGAAGGGGGACGACCAAGTGGGAGGAAATGGGGAAAAGGAAGCTATGTGCACATGAACAGACAAGATGCTGATATTGATTGGACAGACTTGTTTGGCTTAATATGCTGCATTTGTCTATTTCATGGTCAATTTGAGAAGTAAGTCGCATTGGCTGTTTGTTGCTGTGCAGAGGCAACCGTGTACACACAGCAGCTTTGTAGAAGAGAAATTTGAACCCCTGACCTGAATACACATGCTCATCAATGTAGACGGTCAGAGTGATACACGTGTGAACACACAGACACACATGTGCTGTGTTAGCTTGACTACTCAGCTCACATCTAAATCAACATTTAGTTCTTCTCACCAAAAGACTCTCTCTCTTTCCTGCTTTCCCCACTCTTCTTATTTGCTAGGGGGCTGAACTCTCAGACTAGGATTGATCCTAAACTGCCATCCTGAACCTGTGCCCCGAGGGCAGCTCAGTGCAAACACACAGCAACACCTCTCCACGTACTCCAATCATGGATACATGTTCCATTACACTGTCCCCCCTTACACGTACACACAACAGCTACTGTACACACAGCAAGTGACAGGTGTCTGCCCAGATTATTAAAGAAATAGAAAGCTGGAAGTCTAATTCCAGAAAATAAAATAAAATAAAAAAGCAGACATGCTATAAAACTACTCAACACACACTTATTCAATGCCAAAGTGCAAAATCAAAAAGTTATAATGTATACATATTACTGTAAACTTTTCCTTTGCTGATTTTTAAAATGGCTAGCATAGTAAGTATTGGGAGAAAATCAATAAGTATAATACACACAGTGGATGTGACAGAAACAATTTCATAAACCACATCCCATTTACTGAGTACATTTTATGAGCAGAGCACAAAAGAAATCCATTATTTTTGCAAAGGAAAGCTTCATTTGAACATTTTACATAAATAATTCATACAAAGAGATGCTTTTACAGTGTTTTCACCTGAAGACAGACAGCTAACTAGCGAGAACGCTCACTCACCCACCCACCCTTCCTTCTGTCTTTGAAGTAAGAAAAAAGGGAGGAAAAGGGCATAATTTGTTTGATTCATTTATCATTGCTTACTATGAATAAATGTCATTAAGGGTAGTTGCTGCACAGCCGTTGTGAAGCTATGGAATAGCTGGCAGCATGGTGGGAGCTGAAATAAAGCAACATAGTGATTAAAAGAATGTATTCATCCCACACACTCAGTGCCAGTCTGGAGCCTAATGACCCTGTGGAGGCTTGCATCTTGAAACACACAACATTAAACACACACACAAATACATATGCAATTGCTCCCTGTGTTTAGCTGCGACTACCCTGAGATTCTATAAAGTTTGTGATTGATGGGTCCTGCGACTGGCGCTTTGAAACAGGTGGACCCTTCAAGTGATCAAATCTACACTGCCTCCTACAGGAGAAAAGCCCACATTGAATGAGTGAACGTGAGAACCTCATCATCACCTTCCGCTGAGTCGATAAATGCATTTGCAAAGCATCAGGTCTTCGAATTTAACCATCACAAATGATGAACAGAAAGCTTCTATTGGGTAAAAGTCTACTGTATCACAGGGTCATGTGTAATTTGGAAAGCAAAATTATTGGGTGTTCTCTAACAAATATCCGCTTCATGGCCTAATTGATTTTTGCACACAAGCTTTTAATTGGGTCCCAATAGCTTTTGCTCCTAAAGGTGATAAAGGTGACATATAGCGCTTGCTAATAGAAAATACAGCACTGTAGCCTTTATCAATACTTTGTGAAAAGCTTCAACATTTGTCAATTCGTAACAGCATCCCTACCTTCCACGCGATGCGATTGCCTTTGGTGTTATGCTCCAGTGCCATAGGAAACTCTCCACGCTCGTAAAACTTCCGAAAAGTGGTTGGTTTGGAAGGGCGCTCCCGAAAAGCGCCAGCAGCAGGAGGTCCCATGACCTGGTCAGATACAAGCGCAAAGGAAAGAAAACAATAAATTACAAGAAAGGGCCAAAAGAGAGAGAAATAAACTGAATGAGACATACAAAGTAAGTGAGAATGTTGTTTTATAAAATCAGAATTGACTGTGTTTTCTCCTACAAGAATAGAATTACTCCCACTGCCTTTTCTTTAAAGTAATTCAGGGAGACACATGTGCCTGCTTCCCTGCTTCTCTAAGGAGGCAAACCACAGATAGTGTGTGCTTCTGTGTGTGTGTGTTGGCCCTGTAGCCAGAGGCACTGCCAGAGGCATTGTTAAGATCATCTTTTCTCTGCCTCCATATTGGATATGTTCTATTACTCTGCTCCTGAAAACCAGTGGGACTCCTATCGCATCAGCCACAGTGGCTTCTGCTATTGTTGTGAGGGCCACCGGTGGTAGTGCAGAGCCCATACAACATGTCCAGTGTGTACGTGCTCCCCACTGGAGTAGAAACGACACCTCAAAAAGATTTTAAGATTAGAAAAAGTCAACTTGTGTAATAATTGTAAACCAGCAAGATTATGTGTTTAAAAAAATTGTCCAAAACACCTGCAGAGAAAGAGCTTTACTTTATTAACCTAAAGAAAATCCAATGGTGACATTACGAGAGCCACACGTGTCCTTAAGCAACTAGGTTGTCTCTACTGAAAATATTTGAGGTTCACACCATGTCATCCGTCCACACTACGTTGCAGTGGAGGGATGACAGAACGTTAGAGCCAATCTTCTCCCTGTCTCTTGTGTGCATCCCCTGCCATCTGTGTGGCACTGCCACATGACTGGCAGATGTGTTGCTGTCATTAATCCTCAGATTACCACCCGTTGAGAGGCAGAGTTTTTCTGCCGACACGCCGAGTAAAGTGGTTATGGGATGTGTTACCATTGGCAGGGGTGCCGAAGAAGAGATTTTAAAGTGGTTTCAGTCAATTACTAGGGCTCCACAGTTTAGTTAGTTTTGTTACATCATTCACTAGTGTTGCCTGTTTGTTGCATAATTCAAAAACAAAATAGATACAAAAGCTGTAGAACTACAAACGTAGCAGAAATGATGTAACATGGATCAAAGTTTAAGTTACATGTCCCACGTGGTGTAGCTGGTGCCAGCAAAGTTAGGCTCAAGAGAAACAAGATGAGACGAAAAAACTATTATGAGCCAGTGTCTCAGAGCACTGACTGTATTTCAACAGCTCTAGTGCACCGTGGGATTGCAGCACAGCCGTATCAAATGAATCAGTTTGGAGCATTTGTTTACTGGGGAATTCTGAATAATATTATGTTGAATTAAGAGGTGCAGGTTTGTATACCTGAAGGAGAAAAAAACTGTCAAACAAATACTACGTGTCTAACAATGCATGTAAAAGAATAGGCCTAAAACAAATCAACCGAAACAAATGACACATTCTTTTGTTTCGGGCACATATGACAGAGACACTGCTCCTAGTTTCCCTTGTTTTATTTTTCAATTAATTTGTTATATTAATACAATATATATATATAATTATTTTACCAGACCTTATTATAAACCCACTTCATTAGCATATTATTTTATAATAAAAAGAGCAGTGGGCTCTTGTTGTTTTATTTAGACTCTGTGAAACATACTGTACACTACTTGTTTTGTAGCCGTAGCGGTGGAAATACGAGGCTGTAAAGCTTACAGGTTCGGGCCCAGCCTGCAGGAGTGACAAAGCCCTCATATCCAGGTAGCCACGCTGCACGGGGAGGCTAAAAATAGCTCAGACAGGGCAGCGGAGAGAGAATGAACCCAGACTGCATTGACTGGCTGAGCAGGTTTTATGGTCAGGAGTGATGACGCTGCAGTCAGTTCCACTGCCCGCGTTCATGGCTCTGGTGTTGCAGGCTTCACATCTATTTCTGTTTTCAGTCCAATTATGATCACTAGCACAACAATAGCTGGCGAAGTGAATGTACATGCAAAATGGCATATTTCCTGTGGCTCGGCACTCAGAAGCCCTTTCCTCTGTCACTGATGTACGCTGTCATTCCTGACAGCTTAAGGAACACTGTAATGGGAATAGTGAGGAGATTATCACCTGCTGGCTTCCTGTTGCCATTCCAATGATCTCGCTGTTCCTGTTCTGCCAGGCATGACATTCGTGTCTAAAGCTCCTGCATGCTAGCACTGAATCCTAAAGGAAGAGCTGCAGCCCTTAACTACAGTCTTGGAGTTTCAAGTTTGTACTTGTTTTGGTTGGTCTGTGGCCTTCAGGGACACGTGAACTTATGGTCAGGGCATGTCAAGAATGAGCAGCACACAGTGTCCAGACCTCTGTCTGCCAAAGCTATGTCTAGTATGTGTGACTCACTTTAGATTGGACATGCTGAGGCTGTGATTTCACTGTACTGTTGGCTACATCACATCATCACCAAGTACATTTAATCATTGTATGTTTTTTTGGTTTCTACCTGTATTTGCTGTTGATGTGAGTGGCCAGTAGGATGTCATACGAAATGTTAGGAAGGGTCCCATGCAGAGCTGCATATAGCTGAATAATCCTAAATTCATCCCTCTTCTAAAACACCAGCATAAACACAAACATAGACAGTGAGAAAGGATCATATAAGGTAGACCTACACAGCATCCCACCCCTCCATGGAGGCTATAAACTGAGACTGTGAGGCGACAGACTACAGAGCAGAGATAGAGGTGGTGTAAGGCAATAAAGGAAGGAAGTGTCTGTTTTGTGTGCCCCTGGTGCACACATCAGGGACTCATAACAAGGCAGCACTGGTCAGATGAGCTCCAGGCTGTCATTTCTCTCCTTCGCCTTCACTCTGCCTCTAGATCTGTTTCCTCCCTAATGCTGTTGTCCACTCCAACTAGCACCACCGTAAACCTGGCTGCCGAAAGACCCACAGAAGCAATAACACTGAAACACACACTCATGCCCCACACACACATTGCACATGTTGAGGTTCCCATGAGCGAGCACCTGCAGAGGTGATTGAACACTGGCAGGGCCTCATGCTCCTGTCATTTACAAAGGTGTCATCCTGAGAAAGAGATGCTCCTCCTAACCTTATTAGTATGGCACTTCCATGGCTCTCCTGCTTGATGCTGACACACAAAGTGGGTGGGGTGATGAAAACACACAAAGAAAAAGCAAAATAATTATGAGAGGAAGACCTAGGATGAGAAGACAGGGAGTGAAAGAAATGCGAGGAATAAGGAGATGAGAGAGGAAATCAAGACAAGAAGCAGCAAAACGAGGAAATGAAGAAAGAGAA